>JAWZSL010000011.1:16187440-17495145 GCA_034769285.1 Lutjanus argentimaculatus
CAGGGCCTCAAAAATCAACAGTGTGAAATTCCTTGTAGCAGCTTTATATAGTCTATATTTTGTTTTATTTATTTATTTTTTTAATTTTATTGTTATTTATAATGATTAAAAACTACCAGTGAAAGTTTACCGTTCAGAGCCCTGATATCATTTTGGACAATAATCACAAGTGTTTGTTAACCACATGAAACATGGATCTGTGTTTGGGTATATAGTCTATATTCTGTATAATTAATATTGGCCGATATATTGATATTGGAATACAGCTATGTTGTCTATTGTTTTTATCATTTTTTATTTTTAAGGTAGTTGTGCATATTTGATCGTTTTTCTTATTCAAGCTTAATATGTACATATATATATTTTTTTCCATTTGTGTTTTTTATTACAGTAATTTAGAATTATTAAAAATACCAGTGTCATTTTGTTTAACAGTAAAACATCCTGTCTCCATTATATACCTGTGTTTGACAAATACATTTGAGGGATAATTGATTGTCAATTTTTTTATATTTTTTTTTTTACTTTTTCAGTTTTGTCATACAATATCACTGTATAATGTATTTTAATGTTTGAAGAATTCATACTGTCAGTGCTGTTGTGATGTGCTCTGTGTGTGTGTATGTTTGAATGATCTTCCGGGTGTGCTAAATTCAATTTTTTCTCCCTTGATGGTTCTATTCTGTTCTTACCTTAAAATACCCTCCTTCATAGTGAGTGTTGGGGGGTCCGAAAATGGCCACTTCCCAGTTGTACATATCAGCCTCGTCCACCAGTGTTATTTTGAACCCCTCGACAGGCTGCTCCTGGAGGCTCTTCATCTCCAACATGAGTGCTTTCTGTGAACTGGCTACGTGGAGTGGTCGTGCTGCGCCATGCTGACTCTGGACCAGGTCGCTTTAAGATGATCTGAGATCGACAGCTGAGCCTCAGCAGCCCAACAAACCCCACTGACAGTGAAAAACAACTTGTGTGATGTTCGGAGACAATGAAACAGGCCGAACCAGCCGGGCTGCGCACCAGTCAGACAAAAGGTTGCGTTGAATTGTTCCCACAAAATTAGATGAATAATTCACCAGTGTCAACACTCATAAACCGGTCAGCTGACGCGACCATGGTGGCTGAGCAGCGCCGCGGGCTTTAGTTGATCTTACCTGGCAGGGCAGCCGCGGATATAACCCGTAATCTACTGATAGCTGCTGCTGGCTAAAGTAAGCTAGCTGACAAGCTCTACCTTACCGACCTGAAGAGGAGCTCACCGCGCCGCGAGCAGTTTCTGTTTCCGCCGAATCAGCCAAGAAAACACAACTATTGATCTGAAAAGCTGTCAAACACACACTCTAACGATGTCAGTGAGAACCGCAGCTGATATCCGACCCGACTGAAAACTGGGTAAAGAAGAATGTTGGTGAAAGGAGTCCCCTCTCGCCTCAACACGGGCAATGGCGCCTTGGTGGTGCCTGGGATTTGTAGTCCCATTTATACCTGTAAACATTACGTTTAACCTTGAAAATAACCACGACGCCCCACAATAATACACAAAATTACTTTGCTGTAAGAAGACGCGATTACCGAATCAAAATGTGTTGAGCGGCGTCGTTATTTAATAAAACTATTTATTTAAAAGTGAATTCAGCAAACTACATTTCCCGCTCGCCTGACGTCACGAAACCACGAATGTTGTTTGTGTTTCTCAGAAGCGGCTCTGACCTATTTTCACTCTCGAGTTATTTGAACACGACAACAAATCTCTAAGGTTTTAATTTGATTTAGGATGTTCTGTGTCCTTTAAAAACGAGAGTTAAACAAAAGATATTTATTTGTATTTTTCTCGATTTATAATGTTGACGTGGAGAATATGAGCCATTTTAATCTAGAAAGCCCCTTCAAGCTGACTTTCTGCTGCCTGAACAATTTCAAAACCAGGCGTCTTTTGATGAGGGCAAGCTTTTAATGTATATGCTGGATACACTTTTGTAAACCGTTATTTAACATCTTCAAAAAAAAACAAACAAACACTCCGAAGTCCGAGCAGCATAAATAAAAGCACAAAAAGGAAATACAAATAATAAACAACAATCGATCGATCGAACAATTGATATTAAAATAAATAAATACAAAAATACAATGAATAAATAATAAAATAAATAAAGGATTTTAATAAAAGGGACGGCAAACATCCTTCTTCGTTACGTCATATTTACGCGACAGAGCGACAGAGTGCACTTCGGGCCCCGCATTGACAGAAAGTTCGTCATGGGTTCGAAATCACGACGGCGGTCCCGCTCCAAGTCCAGAAGTCGGAGCCGGGACCGTCGGAATAGGTCCAGAGTGAGCAGGTCTCGGTCCCCGGAGGACAGGAGAGGTCGCAGTCGGTCCGTGGACAAGAAAAGAGCCGCCCGTGGACGGGGACGGTCGGGAAGCAGGGACTCCAGCGATGGCTCCCCTGGCCGCCGTCGGCATCAACCACAGGGGCCGCTCAGGCTCCAGGAGCGGCTCAGAGGACAGGAGGCGAGGACCACAGCGTCCCGGAGCAAGTCAAGGGGTCGATCATCAAGGTAACTGTCTCTGCTGTCCTCTGCTAACTGGGTGGTACGGGTGTAAAAATGTACAAGTTGAGTAAACAGCAAAACACTCAGTGCTTTTAAGTGTCCTCTTGGCAATTAAAATAAGCCTGAGCCCATGTGTCCCGCTGTTGTCTTGGAACAAACGGTTGCTGTCTCTGTTTCTTTCCTGTGCTCTTGTCTGTGAGAGCTGCAGAAAGAGTTTTACAAACACACACAGGCAGAGCAGACTGAGGATCTCTTCCTGTCTCTGTTTGTTGAGGAGAGACCAACTTTGAATGGTGCGTTTAGGAACTAGACTGCATGTTTTACCTTTAACAAGACTTTTTTTTTTTTTCTGCAGGGATTTCCAGGACATGTGGCTCCCAGTGCCACAGCTTTTTACACCACAATAATGCGGAGACTCAGGCTGTTTCACAGTAATCCAAATGAGACAGGCGAAATACATCATACACAGTCATCATTAGAGATGTTCAAATACCATTTTACCAATACCAGTGTGTTCAAAAAATCAAAACAAAAATAAAATGGGGATTAAAGATGTGGATTTGTTTTTTGCCAATATGGATAAGCGCTCATTAGTGGGGGTGTAAATCACAAGTCTCATCGCGATATATCGATTTTTTGAATAATGATATAATATTTTCTGATTTCACAAAATCTGCCATGATTGGATTTTGATTTGATTCAATTCAGAGGCCTGCAATCAATATCAGATGACATCATAAACCAATTGAACGCATTCAGTGACATTTGTTATATTTTTAAAAAGCAACTAAATTATATTTCAATCAATTTTATGATTGAACTCTTCCAGTCATTTGTGACACAAACATGCAATGAGAATTTCAAAATAAAGGCGTATCTTAATGTGAAAAAGGTCTGATGACGTGTAGAGGCTGGGCGCTCCTCTGTTTGAGGGACTTGTGGTTTGAGGCTGTGTTTGTTTGTTTGATATTTGTCAGGTGTGTGTTTTTATGTTGTTTGGGCAGGGTTTCCACAGTTCTTTAAGTGTCTTAAAAAGTCTAAAATAAATCAGGGCTTTAGGATTTTAGGATTTTTACAGGTCTTAAAAACAATAAAGTGATGTAGTTTTCTGAACCTAGCTGATTGTGGACATGTATTTGATTTTGTCCATATCCACCAGCCCTACTTTATAAACTGTTGGGTTGTTCAATCCACAACAATGTGTTATATTCTACAAAATGATCACTGTTAGAGAATTTATGGTATGTTATTTTAGTGTACATGTGTATATCGAGATATATGTTGTATAATGTGGCTTAGCATAAGTCATATTGCTCAGCCCTAACATAAAATAGGTTTCAAACTGCATTTGTAATGGTCTAAAAAAATTAAACAGTCTGAAATTTAGCTCGTTGAAACCTGTGGAAATCCCACTGTAAGACCCGAAACCAAGACAGTTTTCTATGACTATGTGACAATAAAGTTTTTTTTATCTTGAATCAACAGTCTTTTGATTATACAACCTCCACCACGGAAAAGAAGCCAGTATAACATGTACTGTATGTTTGTAAACAAGAAGACCTGCTTGTTAGTATTAACCCTGTCAATAACTGAATTGGATTTAGGTTTTAGAGGGTGGATGGATGGATGGATAATGTTCCTCATTACAGTCTGCTGACATTCTTACTGAGGAGGAAAGAATAAACATATTTGGCGACGTTTGCCTATCCAGGAGCAAACATGTACTAAATCACCTTTTCTGTTTCAGTTCTGATTCAGAAGATGGCAAAATGAGGAGGAGGAGAAAGGAGGCGGAAAACCGCAGAGGAACGTCCCGAGAGGGGAGAAGAGGACGGTCCCAGCACAGCTCTGAGTCCCGCGATGGAAGCAGCGACAGAGAGCGGAGAAGACAGAGGAGTCCTGACAGAGGGAGTCCAGTCAGAGACAGACAGAGGAGGGAGCGAGACAGGGAGAGAGACAGAGACAGGTGGAGGAGCAACAGCAGAGACAGGGAGAGAAAAAGAGACAAAAGCCGGGAACAGCGGAAGAGGAGCGAAGACCGGGGCAGAGACAGAGGGAGGCAGCGCTCCAGCTCCGCCGAGTCGTCCGACAGCTCCGGGTCTGATCACGGGGTCCGTGCAGCCAAAGAAAAGGAGGACAAGAAGAAACAGAAGGAGATGTTGAAAGCTCTGGAGACGCCAGAGGAGAAGAGGGCCAGGAGGCTGGCAAAGAAGGAAGCGAAGGAGAAGAAAAGGAGAGAGAAGATGGGCTGGAGTGACGAGTACATGGGATACACCAACGCAGACAATCCGTTTGGTGACAACAACTTATTAGGCACATTCAAATGGCAGAAGGTGAGTTGGAGATCAGCATTTGATGAGCTTTTATTAAAGACCACATTCCCAATTTGTTTTTTGGAAAGTTGCCTGGCCTTAAATATTCTAACTCATCCAAGATTCTTGTTGACTGTGTATTTCTTTCAGGCGTTGGATAAGAAAGGCATCGGCCATCTTGGAGAAAAGGAGCTCAAAGAACGCAACAAATGTATTCAGGAGGAGAACCGCAGAGAGCTGCAGAAGGTACGAGCTGTGGGATAGGTTTTCTTTGTTGCTGTATAATGTTCACGTTAGCGGTAATACCCCGTCATTAATCATACTAACTTTGCGTATGAAGGTCAAACAGCTGCGTCTGGAGAGGGAGCGAGAGAAGGCGATGAGAGAGACGGAACTGGAGATGCTGCAGAGGGAGAAGGAGGCGGAGCATTTCAAGACCTGGGCTGAACAGGAGGACAACTTCCATCTGCATCAGGCCAAACTAAGGCAAGTGTGCATCAACAATGATTACGTTTACATGCACAGGTTACAGACTGCTTTACAAAGACATAACCAAATGACCAGAAAAGGTCCGGTACATATTAATGACAATAAAAACTGTTTCAAGAGAAACTTTGAAGACATCTGTTTTTCAGAGATTTTAAAGAAGAAACCGAGCTAGGCTGCCCGATCTCCAATGGCAGGTCATTCCAGAGCGCAGTCTCCTCTGGTTTTTAGCCTTGACCTAGGATTTACTAGCAGACCTCTGCCAGAGGATGTCACGTTGCTGTAAGAGGGTAGTAGGTTAATGATGTAATCAGGGTCAATGTCAAACATGCTTTAGAAATAATCATTAAAATGTTAAAAATCAGTTGTAAAACATACAGGTAACCAGTGCAGAGACGCAAAAACAGAAATCATGTATACTCTTCTGTGAGATTTTGTAAAAAGTCTCGCTGCAGTATTGTGAACTGGTTGACAGAATGACGACAAATAGCCTCTTGCCTGTTTAAAGCGATATTCCACCCCTACATGATAACCCACTCAATATGTACTCACCCCTATGCCAATGTGAGGATGGGTGAAGATCTTCAGTTCACAGAACAATCCTGGAGTTTCAGCAGAAAACAGGGTTGCAGCCAATGGCAGTGAATGGAGACCACGGATAAAATGTAAAAAAAAAAAGAACACAAAACAAACACAAAATGTCTCCATCCTGCTCGTGTGGTGTAATCCAAGTGTCCGCGAGCCGCAACATTAAAATTTAACCACAAAAGACGCCATGTTTTTAGCTGAAATGTCAACTGTAGCCTCCCAGGTAGCATGTAAACATGGCATGATGTATCGCGAGACTTCGTATATCTCTTAATGGATGCACGTGTGAAAATATCGATGGATTAGTGGAATGTTCATTTTCATCAGCCGTGTAAATAGTATAGTAGAAATATTGTCTTTTTCAGAACAAGAGCAAAAAACTGTACTGCATATGTCCATTGGCAGCTTCCCCTTTTCATGTCACAGGATTTCTCTTGCTGTTTAATTTTGTCTGTTTGTTTGCACATTTCCAGTCATGCTCAAGGCTCCTACAGCTGTTCCTTAATAAGTCTACGTGCTGTCTGACAATATTGTGTGTGCTGTGTGTGCAGGTCTAAGATTAGAATACGTGATGGTCGTGCCAAGCCTATTGACCTGTTGGCGAAGTACATCAGTGCAGAAGATGACGATCTCGCTGTGGAGATGCATGAGCCGTACACATTTCTCAATGGGCTGACGGTCACCGACATGGACGACCTGCTGGAGGACATTAAGGTGCGTGGCTCTGTTCCATTCAGTGTAAAATTAGAACAGCTCAATTCACACATGGCTATAAGAACTGCTATAAACACTGCAGCCTTTTTTAACTCTTGTAAAATATCCAGTAAATATGCTTCCACACTGTAAAAGCCGCATCACCAACATATGTAATTACTTAACACTTACATTGTTACCACAGCAACCCACACAGATAGGTAGGTGATGTCTGGACACACAAATTGGATCTGATCACGTTCAGTTAACAGTGCAGACAGTCTATCTTAAAGTCCTGATTGAAAGAAAAATCAGATTTCCCTGAAGTCTGAACAAAGCCTTTGTGTCTGAGTCAGATCTGTCTGCCATTGTCTTTTTCTGTCACTGAGAGGCGCCAAATCTCAAAATTAAGATGTGTTCAATTTACCTTGTACCTGAAACCTCTGAACAATGATGCCTCAATATAAAGTGTGTCTCAATATGGTAATATTCAGCCCAAAATGTAAACTGATTATATGTTTTATCTCCTGCAGATTGACCCTAAACATGACTGAATCCATGTGCTAAAACAAACTCCACCTGTTTATGGTTTACTGTATGAGTGTTGTTGTGCTGGCAGGTGTACATGGAGTTGGAGCAAGGGAAGAACGTGGACTTCTGGAGAGACATGACGACCATCACAGAGGACGAGATCAGCAAACTGAGAAAACTGGAGGCCTCTGGGAAAGGACCAGGTTGGTAATTTTCCTGTTAAACAGTTTATTTTGACATGTCTTTTTTTTTAACACACAAGTCATGTAAAAATTCATCTCACGCCTGTCTCTCTTTACGCAAACTTTTTAATTCTCAGGTGATCGCCGTGAGGGCATCAACACAGCCGTGAGCACTGATGTGCAGACGGTGTTCAAAGGAAAGACATACAGCCAGTTGCAGGCGCTGCACGTGAACATCGAGTCGAAGATTCGGGCCGGAGGGTCCAATCTGGATATCGGTTACTGGGAGAGTTTGCTGCAGCAAGTCAGAGTCTACATGGCCAGAGCAAGGTATCAAAGCGGGAACCCTTACTGTGTTTCTGCTGTTGTAATAATTTAAAGGGATAGTTCCTACAGTAGATGGCGGTCAGCACACCACCAGTTTGGAGAAGAAGTGTACATCATATTTAGAATACTTTGACAGGAAACTGCTGTTATAAAAGCCAAATGTCACTCTCTCCAAACCAACCAAACTCCATAGGTGGAATCGATAATTTTACCTTGCAGAACACAGGAGCTGCTGGTTTACTTCTGCCTCGATCAGTTTGTTTGTTTATGTTATTGAGTGACTTTAGTGTTTTAAAATGATAGTTTGGATTAACTGAAGTCAGACAATAATACAAATTAACTGATCGTGGACCAGAAATTCCTGTGTTCTGCAAGGTAAAATTATTGATTTCACCAGTGGAGTTTGGTTGGTTTGGAGACAGTGATATTTTGTTTTAACAACTGCACTTTTGCACCAGAAAAGGCTGTCTGACAGCAAAGTAAAGCAGTAAAACTAAAAATATAGCGTACACCTCCACTGATACTGTTTTTTAGGTGGCTAAAATACCTTTTGTTGCTGAACCTGTCCACAGCAGGACATTGCTTAGCTTCTGTGCTGGTGCTTCTCTCTGCTTCTCCAAACTGGGGGTGTGCTGACGGCCATCTACTGTAGCTAATACACTGACAATAAGTACCTCACACAATCCCACATTAAATAATCCAAACTATCCCTTTAAATTTTGAGTGGGTAAACACTGGAAATGTGTGTTAAACTACAATTTTCTGTCCCAGGCTGAGGGAGCGACACCAGGATGTGCTGCGCCAGAAGCTGTTTAAGCTGAAACAGGAACAAGGAGTGCCAAATGACCCCTTGTTCCCCATTATCAAAGAGGAGCAGACAAGTGACGAAGATGTGTAAGTTACCTAGAAACCACACACATCCTTGAAAACATGGGGAAATGGTAGCTCAGTCTGTTTACATCCATAGTTTAAGTAGCAGTGACCTGGGGTTCAAATTTCACATCACACACTGTCAGTTGTCACTTCTGTTTCTTTTGAGGATGTGTATTATAGTATAGTGGGTCAATATTTGCATCAACTTGTCCCTTAAAGAAAATCTGAACCCAAATGTTTCTGTGCCATCAGGGAGAGAGAAGAGCAAACAAGGGCGACAGTAACCGAAGAGCCTGGTCCATCTTCCTCCTCCACCACAAAACAGAAGAGCAGAGAAACGGAAGAGGACGAAGAGGAGGCTGGTCCGTCAACATCCACAGCAGGCGACCAAGATGAGCATGGAGAAGAAGAAGGTGATAAGAAGGATGAAGAGGAGAAGGGCGAGGTGGTGGAGGCTGTGCTGACGGAGGAGGACTTGATCCAGCAGAGCCAGGCGGAGTACGACTCCGGTCGCTACAGTCCCACGTTGCTCACGTCCTCCGAGCTGCCGCTGGACTCGCACACGATCACGCCGGAAGAGGACCTGCACAGGCTGCAGTTAGCACGCAGACAGCTGCAAGTCACCGGTATGAGACCACACACACACACACACACACACACACACAAGAGCCTCTCAATCGGAGTCACAAAATAATCAGTAAAATTAGTGCATTCTGCAAACTATTACAAAACCAAAAGTGCAAAAGAATACAAGGATCTAGATCAGAAAAGTAGAATGTCTGATCAGAAGGGCAGTCGTGTGCATACAGAAAATACTTCTTGGTATGATGCAACCAGTGGGAGAAGAAAATTATGACATTAATTCAGTATTTGTGAAATGAAACCCAACAGTAAAGGCGTGTACGTGGGTGTGAGGAAACGACAACACCAGTTTCCTGTGTGAGTTGGAGTGAATTCTCAGCATTTGAAATGTCGTCGCACCAATCTACAGCTGTTTCTCCATCAACATATTTATATGCATATTTTGAAGTATTGCGTTAGAAAAGCTTGATGGGAACTGCAAAATTCAAAAACACTTCCTCTATTTCACAAAAAAAAAAAAAAAATTCACGCTTGCTTGGGGTAGTTTTTGTCTCTTTTTGAAAATGCATTAATGTGCTTAACAGGAGACACCTTTTCTGAATGTGTTCTGACTGATCAGCTGTTTCCACTCTGAGTGGAGAAACTCTTTCCGCTGTCATGAATATAGCTAACATGAATGCATTATTGCAACTTGCCTACTGGACAAGCCTACTACAAGCCACAACCCCAAAACAGATGCAGTTTGGTTACATTTAGACAGCAAAACTACAAAAAAACAAATACTTTGGTAGGTTTGTTTAGTTTTTGGAACCAAAAAATTCTGGGGTAGGGTTCACTAGACACTGAGATGGAAACATGGCTTATGATGTATGAAATATGTTGATTTATAATGTGTATTTTTCCTCAAGACACTCACTGTTGCTTCTTTTACATCTGTATCAGGTGACGCCAACGAGAGCGCCGAGGATGCTTTCGTTCGTCGTGCCAGAGAGGGCATGGGCAACGACGAGGCCCAGTTCAGCGTGGAGTTTCCCGTCACGGGGAAGATGTACTTGTGGGCGGACAAATACCGTCCCAGGAAGCCCCGCTTCTTCAACAGGGTCCACACAGGATTCGAGTGGAACAAATACAACCAGACGCATTACGACTTCGACAACCCTCCGCCCAAGATCGTCCAGGGTTACAAGTTCAACATCTTCTATCCAGACCTGATTCGACAAGCGCTCCACCCCGCAGTACTTCCTCGAGCCCAGTCCAGACAACAAGGACTTTGGGATTTTGAGGTTCCACGCAGGTCCTCCATACGAGGACATCGCCTTTAAGATTGTGAACAGGGAGTGGGAGTACTCGCACAGACACGGCTTCCGCTGTCAGTTCGCAAACGGGATCTTCCAACTGTGGTTCCACTTCAAGAGGTACCGCTACAGGAGATAGAGGCCACATACCAGGATGGACCAGGAGCCCAGTCACTGGGTTTGAACCATATACAGCATAGTAGATAGACATGTACAGTCAATGTGCTCTGTTGTATTATTTTAGCTGCTCTCACAGCAAAAAGCAGTTTGTTAAAGCTACAAATCGCTCTGTACTGTCGTCTGAAAAAGTAAATTGTAATTTAGTTTGAAAATTACACATTAAAGATTTTTTTCCCCTTTTTACTATTTGCAGGTTGCCTCTGGTTGATGTTTTTCTGTTAACTCCTATTTAAAACATGTCATTTTAGAGTTAAAACACTGAACATCTGAAACTTGGTCAGTCTGCAGAAAGAGACGTTAAGACACGAGAGACAGTATCTTCAAAAACTGAGCTGTCAAACACGAAGAACAAAGTTGATTCATAACCGCACGTGACTTCCACGTCTGTTCTTCACATTCTTTGCAAGTCCAGTCTTGCTGAAAAGTAGTAAACCCTGTTTGCTATATTTGGAAACACTGGAACACACCGACCAGGTAGAAAAGGTTTAATACAATAAAACTATATTTTTGCATCTAGTGGTTAGAAGACATGGCTCAATTTCAGTTATTGTACATTCCCTGTGAAAATCATACCAATCATTACAAGACATTTCAATCTAAAATAGGATTTACAACAAATTGTAGGTAACTAAAATATACTTTTAAATGTACACACAATCGCACTAAAGCAAAAAATAAAGCAGAAATTCAAGTGTCTTTCATACTTTTGGTGTGTCCAACTGGGTCAACAGTTTTATAGTCTCTGAAAACAAAGTTCCAGCCACTTGGAACATTTTTTTTTCCTCCAACTTATTGTAAATACCACATAGGTTGAGTTGAGATTTCAACTCCATTCGTTCTGCCTTGAAACAAATACTTTGGAGCATTCCAGTTCATTTGTCGTTGAA
Organism: Lutjanus argentimaculatus; assembly: GCA_034769285.1. NCBI lineage: Eukaryota > Metazoa > Chordata > Actinopteri > Lutjaniformes > Lutjanidae > Lutjanus > Lutjanus argentimaculatus. The sequence goes on from JAWZSL010000011.1 coordinate 16,198,929, forward strand.
TAGCGCTGAATGGGAAATAGGGTTGGGCAACTGGACGAATATATGGGCTGTTAGGGATTGGCTGAGTCCATCGCCAATTGTTTTTTGGGGGCGATTTTTGTTGTTTTCTTTTGAAAATGTAATGGTGTGTGTGTGTGTGTGTGTGAGTGAGAACTGCTACTAAATAACACACCCTTATTCAGATCCATAGTATACAGGCACTGAGCCAGAGGATGAACAAGAGCAAAGTAGGGCCCCGCACACATCTGCATGAATATATCAATATATCAGATGGTGTCCAGTTAGAAAAACATATCGCCCAACCCTAGTGGGAAACGGAAAATCATAATGTGCATGTCATTTTTAAATTTCTGACTCGTCATCAATAAACTGCAGAGATGGAACATTAAATTTTGGTGCATCATTCTCATCCTCTGCAGCACTCAACGCTGCCTCCTCTCCAGTGTGGTTGTTGTTACTGGTGCTGTTGTCTGTCCCCAACACCAGGGGCTTGTCCTCTGCCAGCGCAGGCCTCGGGGCATCGTGGTAGGACATGGTGGAGTTCTGACCTCCCTGCTCCTGGCATTGTTCTTTATTCTTCTTGCCCCAGTTCCAGGGCAGCGGTATGTGGCCTTTGTAAAAGTTCCAGGCCAAAAGGGCAAGAAGAGCAACTACAAGGAGCCCGATGGCAGCCTGCAGTCCAGCCACAGAGGGGCAGTCCGTCTGAGGATGGGGAGAAATTCTAGTCCCGTCACCAGGGCCTGCTGGATGTATGCTAACCTGGTACTCAGCCACAGTGGTTGTGTACTCGTCTGATTTGGAACGCTCCACAGACAGGCAGCGGTACCGACCGGCGTCGGAGTATGTGGCATTGAGAATGAGCACTCCATCACGGAGAAGCTGGAGGCGAGTGGTAGAGGTCAGAGGGCTGCCGTCCCGCTCCCAGCTGATTTTTGCCAGGTTGGAAGGCGAATGGCAATGGAGCTTCAGGTTTCCTCCAGGCCAGATGGACTGATTCAGAGGCTTAGCAGGATCTGAAAACACAACAGAGATCAATCACAGATGCGGTTTTATTCAACAACCCACAATCAACCTCGATTATGGTTAAGAAGTAGAAAATGACTTTCATTTTGAATCTAGAAAAATAAACATTAAAGGGATAGTTCACCCGAAAATGAAAATTCAGTCATTATCTACTCAACCTCATGCTGACTGAAGGTTGGGTTTAGTTTTTTAGTCCACAAAACACTGCTGGAGTTTAACAGGAAAACAGCATTGGAGAATCTCCCAAACAATGGAAGTGAATGGTGACCAGTTGTCAAACGAACATAAACCTATAATGCCTCCATACTGCTTGTCTGGTGTAATCCAAGTCTCATAAAGCCCCAACATGCCAAGTTGATTAAAAAAAACAACAAAACAAAACAAAAAAAATCTTTTCCACCATGTTTTATCCTGAATCTTCACCATTCACTTCAGTTGTTTGGGAGATTCTGCAACACTGTTTTCCTATGAAACTCAACAAAATAAACCCGACCTAGAATCAACATGAAGGTGAGTTGATGACTGAATTTTCATTTTTGAGTGAACTATCCCTTTAAGGTTCTTTAGGTAATAGTGTGCACTAACTCACCAGCGTGTGGGCAAAGAGAGGCATCTCCATCTTTCACACTTTGGATTAGTTCCCTAAAGCAGAAGATACAATAATTGAAGTTTGGATAGAACCGATATCAACAACACTTCTTGCTCAACATGTCAGGACAGCTGCCTACCTCTGTGAACTAGAAAGGAGAATACATTTCCCATCAACTTTGTCCCAGCCACAGTACGGGTCTCTGGTTAGCACACAGTCCATACAGGATGAGGACCTCCCACAGGTGGCCAGCGGTATCTGTGCTGCTCCGTAGTCTGAGCCGGCATACAGCTGACCCTGTACACAATGGATTACACAAACAGGGAAATTACACTGATGTAGGTGCTTTACTGTTATATACAATGAACAGCTGAATGTGATTGGCCCATGTCCATGTTTTTGTGTCTTCTTGACTAATGAGGACAACAGTTTTTGAAAGTGGTCCAGTATTGAGCAAGAGGCCAGAAGCCAGCAGAAGTGAAACTGAGCTGTACCGTAATCCTTCTGGGAAACTGCAGTCGGAGTAAGTCCACCAGCTTGTTTAACCACCGACAGGATCAGTCTGTTAATACAAATGTCTGACAACATTATGGAAAAGATCGCTACAAAGTAAGATCCTTTTTGTTTAACCAGAAACAGACAATATATCACTCTGTTCAAAGTGATCAGAATTCATTGACAAACTAATTTTATCTCTGGTCTACCACTGCCTCAGTCTGTCAATTTGTTTGTGTTATTGTGTGACTTTAGGTGTTTTACAGGGTTACAAACTCATTGATGCAGCAGTAGACAAGAGGTACAATTACTGTCCACAGAATCTGGTTGCTTTGAACGGGCTGTTTCTGGTTAAGCAAAAATTATCTTTTAAAAAACTATTTACTACTTACTATTAACACTATTTAAAAAAGTCCTTTCTATAATGTTGTCAGACACTTAGAATAACAGTCTGAGCCTGTCAGCTGCAAAAACAAACACTTTCAGTGGATGTACTTTGACGATACGCAGTTCTCCAGAGGGATAACGTAGCTGTTTGCTTCTGCTGGCTGCAGTGCTCTTGCTCAATACTGGACCATTGCAAAAAATGTTGTCCAAAATTGTCACTTAAAGTCCATTTCAGACCACATTCAGTAACAATCAGTAGTTGGAACAGAAATAAAGAGAGTTGTTGTGATGGAGCTGATACACCATCTTGCCTATGCATATTGGTCTAAACTGACAAGTTTTGTTGCAAATTTTTGGTCTGAACAGGGCCTAAGACACAAAAACAAAGGAAAATCATATCCAGGTTGAAAAACAACAAAGTTAGTCTTTAATTGTGCTGTGAAAGAGTTTTAAATTACCGTGACATTGGAGAATTTCAGAATCTTGATTTGACTCGGGGGGCTGGAAGAGTTGTACTTCCTCTATGATGAACATCTCTCCATTCGTAGTTCACTGCCTTCAGCAATGTGCCTTCCTCTGTTTTCACATAAAAACACAGAAACATGTTATATTACATGCTGACCCAATGCTCTAGTGCTTACCACTGATAATGTCAAGTCAGCAAAAAAACATAGTATGTATAAAAAAAAGTAGCAGTGTCCTACACTGATACAGCCCTGAACACACGCACCTGTGCCTACGAACATCACGCGGTACTTGTTGCCATCTGCAGCCTGCACTTCGTTGACTATGATGCGTGTGAATGTAGCTCCCCTGCGCACCAGTACAGGCTTGTATCCTATTGGCTGGATAGCTTGGTCCATGAGGGGCCTATCTTTGATAAATTGAAGGGTCCGGTCTGGGAGGTCCAGACTCTGATTTATGCCCGCTTTACGAGCCTTATTGTCTATACACTGGCGGGGGGAAGAGGGGAAGGAAAGAAAAGAGAGAGAACAACAGAGTCAGAGGACAAAAAGAATCAGCTTCCTGCTGCGCCGCTCGTTAAGAAAGAGTTGCCTTTTGAGTTTTGTCTTTGTTTCTAACACACACACGCACACACGTTGAATAGTGGGCAGACTCACAGCTCCGGGCCGAGGGACGGGGACATCTCCGCTATACATCACCCACTTAACAAAAGAGGTTTCTACGGGGACTGGGGTCTTGTACTTCCCCTCCGCAAACACTCTGCTGATGTCAGACACGCGGTACGCACACACTGCAGACAGGTCAGATGTGTCTCTGAAACACACACAGAAATGTGAGCCAAGTGGTGTGCCAGAGACTATTAAAGAGAAAGACACCCTCCTCCCTCTAACACAAACATGTTTGTAAATTCAAACGTACGACTGTGGTGTGAAGACGGCGTAGAACACACAGTTCCTCCAGTGCTGCTGGGGGTCACACCAGCGGTAAGTGTCCTGGATAATGTACGGCAGCTGAGACTCCAGCACTGGGCAGTCCATTCTGGCCTTCAGGAAGGATGTCCATTTCTTTTGCAAGGTCCTCTCACCTCCAAGATCCCCCTGAGAGCACAGACAGACACCATAATGCCACAATGACAAGTGGAAAAACATGAATAAAACGGGATGCACAATCAAGTAGCGGAAAGGGCGGAATGAGGCGGACTGAGGAAGTGCTTTTTATAAGTCGTAGTCGTTTTGGGAAATGCTGCAACAAATAGGTACATGCATGATGAACTCTGTCACCTTGCAGACGCGGGCCACACGGGAGACCACCAGTTTGTTGTAGCAGTCGCACTCCACGGCTGTCTCGCTGAAGAACAGGTAAACCTTGTCGTCATCTCCCACCTCGCTCTGATCGCTCTCTGGCATCTGAGCCATGGAGACAAAGTTGGGCTCTGGCAGAGAAAGAAGAAATGTGAGTTCTGACTCTGCTACTGAGAAAATCATTACAAGGATAGCTGGGATTATTTGAGACGGGGTGTATGAGGTACTTATCGATAGTCAGTGCATTAGCTGTAGTAGATGCTGGTTTGGGAGCAGGGAAGAGTGCCACCACTGAAGCTAAGCAATGCACCGATGTGGATAGGGTCAGCAATAAAAGGTATTTTACTCACCTAAAAAAATCTATATCAGTGTAAGTGTACGCTGCATTTAGAGTATTTTAACTCCCCTTACCTTGACGTCAGACAGCAGCAGACAGGAAACCACCGTTATCTGAGTTGATCTGGTTCTACCGCTGCTTCAGTCTGTTAGTTTGTGTGTTATTGTGTGACTCTGTGTTCCTGTGTGACTTCAGTGAATCTCAACTATCTACTTTAGCAACAACTGTGTTCAACAGGGTAAAGTTACTGATTTCACCTCGAGTTTGGTTGCTTTGCAGAGAGTGATTTTTGGCTTAATAGCAGTTTCCCACCAGAAAAGGCTGTCCAACAGCAAGGTAAAGCAGCAAAAATATTCTAAATATAGTGCACACTTAAACTGATTAGACTTTTCTACCTCTCCTAACTGAGAGCATGTCAACTGGCATCTACTGTAGGTAATACACAGAAGTACCTCATACAACCCTACATTAACACGTCCATCCCATCACATCTTACCATGAAGCCAGGAGCTCTTGAACTCAGTGCGTATGGAGACAGGAGAGCTCCGCATCAGGACAGGTTCAGAGCCCAGGAAGTTCATTGATGTGGCTGAGTACAGGTTGTTTTCTGGCAAGACACGGCAGCAGACACAGAGATACGAATGAAAACATTCTGGTATTTCAACTGATCCTTCTCATTTTCGTATCTGTTGAACAACTTGCTACTCACCTGACATGATGGAGGCGTATCTCTGGAAAGGATCAAAAGGACACTTCCCTTTGCCGTCCTCTGCTTTCTTCTCAAGAGTCAGCTTTCCATCTGCATAGGACTGCACAGACACACATCTTTAAATCCCACAGTTACTATTGCGATAATTAAACTATTGGCAATAAATCTCACATAAAATAATATCTAATTTTACACATTATGTCAAAGCATTTAATTCAACTTCTTAGGTGAAATGCTCTATAAAAACAACCTTTCTTACCCTCAGGTGTGCAGAAACTTAAACAAAATACAAAAATGTTAAATTATTAAAAGGTAATATTAAAGGGGATCTGTTATCTGTATCGGCTGAAAAAAATCCATATATTGCATCTCTAGATTTTGATGTAACAAACTGTACAGCATAAATTTATACAGTATGGAGTATGAATTGAGATGAGGGAGCAGTGTGGCTCTGAATTTGTCTCACCATGTAATCACATTCAGGATCAAAAGCGTTGGTTCCACAAACATACATCTTATTGTCCGCTGTCTTATGTAGGATCCTGATGTAGTTCTTGCAGTCCATCTGCAAATGCATTTTAAAAAGCAATGATCATATCTATTCAATGTGTAATACATTTAAAAAAGCATAAGCTTAAGGGACCCACCTCAGGATCTTTTCCTTTGTTTTTACATTCAACTTGTTGCTTTTTTGTCACTTCCCACTTAACCTAAAAGAGTGAAAAACAGCTTTAGTCACATAGCTTTTAAAAGGTTTTCTGTGGTAGAAATGGATAAATGTAACACTTATGGTACTTTTTGTGTTTATTTGCCATTTGACAGTATAGAGAGCAGGGGTGAAAGTGGGCCGGTACAGTCCAGTGCCATAAAAGAGTCAGTTCCGGTACAAAGTACCGTAAGCAGGGACAGCAGCTGCCTGCTAAAACCCATATGCAACAACCCGTCACGATTGGATTTCCAAGAAAATACATCTGATAATGTAAGGCCAATAGAAACAACAGTTAGTTTTCTCATAAACTGCTTCTAAATTGTTCCGGTGTGTTTGTGTCCAGCACAGACCTGTGGGTTTTTAATCTGTGCTGAGGGGAACCTCTGCCTCTACAAACGGATTAGTTACTGCTGGCGAATGTCAACTTCAGCTGTAGCTGACTGTCTGGTACTGAGACTGTGGATTTTTGGCAGGCAGTTGTTTGCTTGCAAAAATCTTCCAAACAAAATAAGCAAAATCCTTGATAATATTTAATGATGTTCAGTTTTATTCAAACAACATGGACAACAGGTCGAACAATCCATGTGATTTCCATGGTAACTTTGGTATAACAACAGTGTGGGGGTGCATCTTTACTTCCTAAACACACAAAGTGCCCAAAGGGTGCATTTGATTTATTGCTTTCACCAACACCCAAGTGCTTTGCTTTGATGGCAACATAGCTCAGCAGTATCTTCCATTTTAACGTGCATAAAAGAGATGTTTTGAGAGATTTCAGTCACTCTCATCTCTTCTTTTATTTATGTGCCCGGTGGTCTGAAAATTCAAGATTCAGACAAAGACATAAACAGTTCAACTGCTGTCAATGATTTTTGTTGCAGGAACAAATTTAAAACAAAACAAATTGTTAGGATTTTGAATGCTTTGTCAACATTCAGAAATTGTGTGGCATTTACACCATTTAAATAAATCATTTGCTATACACGATGTTCCTTCTTCACCATACAGGTGATAAAAAATTTAATGCGTGTGTTCAGGGATGCATGAAAGCTGGGGCCTGTGGGAGAAATTCAGTGCGTAGTGATGAAGGTTAGAGTAGTAGCACCAGCAAAAAGCTTCAATCTGCTTTCACCCCTAGTAGAGACAGACAGGAAACATGGGGGATTCAACCGGGGACATTTTTTGACATGTGGTATTCACCCTAACCAGCAGACTTCTGGGGGACCCAAAGCAGCACTTTGTACACTTCATTAAGGAAACAAAGCAGTTGTTAGGAAGATAACTGATGCCAAGAAACAGAACTGAAGTGGAGGTATAACACCTGAGATCAGCAAATAACCTTCAATAAAGCTGGTTGGTTTTAGTGTGTGTTTGATTGACTTTATAGTCCCAGTGTAAACTGGTCTTAAACATAGCGTCTTTCTGCAAAGCCGGTCGTCTTTCAGGTGGCATTTGCTCAAGCACAGTGAGCTCAAAGCAAGTTCTGCCTTCAAGGCTCTGTTCAGGGCAAATAATCTGGCATGTTTCACAAGTGTGCTCTTAAAATTTTCTTAGCCCTGGGCCAAGAAAACCCTGATAAGAAATTTTGAAAGTGGACTAATGCTAACAGTTAATGGGCACTGCTCCAAGGTTGAATTGGCCTTAACTGTGGTGTTAACAAAGGTGCTCTTACTGAAGCTAGTTTCTTGGAGATGTCGTTGAGGTCAAGAGCATACACTGCCTCCCTGGCACCCAGCACCAGCAGGTCCAGATCTTCTCTCAACAGCATGGTGGAGTAGTTGAACACTCCCTCCTCACGAAACAGGTGAGCATTGTCACCTAGAGACAGGATATGACTGATTAACTCAGCAACCACCAGTGATTAAACCCCTTTCCCAACTTAAACCATATGAGCCAACACGGGTTGACACATTGTGAGCCAAGATTACACAAGACAGACAGCAACACTCACTATGATAGGGCACAGATCTACGGGGGAGACAGTCCAGCGGTGAGTCTTCTTCAAGCGTCAAGGCCAGGGGCAGCAGCCAAAAAACACTGAGGGACAGCAGCGGATGCATGGCTCTTTTGTTCAGGCTAAAAGGAATTTAAGCTTTATTGTTTCCGTAACAGTCAGTGATACAGGGGCGAAGACAGCGAGTGGCATCTATGACGTGATGAGGTCTGTGCTGACTGAGGGGCACTGGCCCCTTTACTGGCCCCGCTCAGCAGGCTGTCCATGGCGAGATGGATGGCAAAGACCAAAGAAACAAAGCCAAGGAGGCCTGAAAGAGACAAGGTTGTATGGATATCACAATCAATTCACCAGACGTGAGACCTGGCAGGAAAGAAGCTTCAAATATGTATTGCAAAACACCAAATAAAAAAAGAAAAAAAAAAAAGAAAATGTGTGACATGAGGAGAAACATTTGATATGTGTGTTTAAAACAAAGTGAGAGAAATAAAGCAAAAGAGTAGAGGAATGGCCAGAAAAGAGCTAGAGTGAGCTAAAGTCAGCGCGGCAGTAATTCTGTCAGTGCCATAGTGATGTTAATGCAGGGCCATGAAAGGCATTCAGCAGGGTGCAGGGATGTCAACTTCAGCTCTCCTGCAGCACCAAACACAAGCACACAATGAGAGATTTGCAGCGAGTGCCAAAGGCTGGTGCACAGGAGAGAGGAGCTCTTGCAACAACTCTGTTGCAAAAAGCTGCTTTCACAGATACACCGACAGGAAACATGGCGGTCTGACTTAACGTTACCACTTCACCCAGTTAAAGAGACAGTTCATACTCAAAATCAAAAACACATACTGTTCCCCTGGCCTGTAGTTCTATTCATCCATCTAGATTGTTTTGGTGTGAGTTGCTGAGTTTTGAAGATATCGGCCATAGAGATGTTTGCCCTCTCTCGAGTACAATGGAATAGAGTGGCAACAATTAGGTTATTAAATCATTAGTTGTCAACTATTAAAGTAATCGCCAACTATTTTGATAATCGATTAATCATTCATTTTAGCAAGAGAAATAGTCCATATTCTCTGAGTTCAAACTCTAAAATGTTAATATTTCTGGTATCTGGTTTCTTTACTCCTCTCTGACAGTAAACTAAATATCTTTGGGTTGTGGACAAAACAATTGAAGACATCATCTTGGGCACAATAAACGCACAATAAGCAAGTTCTGCTGCAGCATAGTTTGATGTTGTCACGAGGTGGTGTGGCATCATGGGAGCGGTTATCTTCATAGTTTAATAACCACCACTGCAGATGAAAATCTGACATGACACAGGCATAAATCATGTTCATGGGCGAGGTAATATTTAAGTTTCATTCATGTGACGTTTAGTCACATTCACCGACTGCCTTCGCCACCTTCTGATGTATCTGATATATCCCGTGTTTTCCCAGAGGTTATACTAACTAGCAGCTTGAAAGGAAACGCACCATTACCTTGAATAAATTACAGCTTTCTCTGATTGCTTACTTATATTATCTCAAATGTTTCCAACAATAGTCAAACCCAAACAAAATATGTAACATACGTCTAGTGCAGTGTTTCCAAAACTTTTTTCCTGTTACCCAATTTTTTGAAACAACAAACCATCGCAGCCCAAGTCCCAATAACCCTCATTAACAAATTCTGGTACATAAATGAAAGTTTCTGACCATTTTTAACTTCCATTTTTTCATCAAGTCACGTCATCTTGATGCTTTATTTTCAACATATACATGTTAAAACTTTATAAATGAGAAATAAATTAATTTAGGCTCAGTTAACAGGCCATCTCATTGGTTTCATTTCTTCGTTAGTATTTCATTTATGCTGTGACCCAAATAAAATCTCCTGTGATCCGCCTGTGGGTCCCGACCCAGTGTTTGGGAACGACTGGTCTAGAGTTTTTTGATATTCTAATACAGAAATGTTACATGTTGTAGCTTTAATTGAGAAAATGGTTGACAGATTATTCAATCATTAGTTGCAGCTCCATAATGAAACTAGGTGGGTTGTGGTGGCCAGGGTGATAGTGGTGAATACAGGCGGGTAAACAGTCATCTCTTTTGTAGTTTACCAACCTTGCTTCCCCTCACTGATTGATACAGGTGCTCAAAAAACCAAAAAAAATAAACCCAAAGAAATATCTGAAACGCCCAAGTATTGTTTTGAGCAGTTTCGTATAGGAACTACTTTCTTTCAATGGCAGAGAAAAGTAGTTCCTACATGAAAATACATAAATAACAGTAGGGCAGAGAGAAAAAGGAGGTGAACTGTCTCTTTAAGTCTACCAACAGAGTGACAATTAGCCTGGGCTTGCTCCTCTGTCTGTCTTAACAGTACCAGCTGTTGTTTTTGTGTGATTTTTGCCACTACAACCTGCAGAGTGGGTGTGTGTGTGCTGTGGGTGCCTCTTTCCCAACAGGGGTGTGTGTTGTGTTTCTCTGATGAGCTGCGGCATGTCAGAGAATGCAGCCCCGATAAGATGTTTCACATATTTGTCCCCGAGGCCAAAAAGCCAGACTCACTCAACACCCATCTGCGCCACATACTCACTGCACCTTGGCTTTAATATATACATGCGCCAAATGTCCTCCCGTCGGCAGTGTGTCAAAGTTCAGCATGAAGCGGCAAAGAAGTCTTAAATCAGTGGTTGAGTTAATGAAGCAGCCTGCAGCAAAAAGAGGGTAGAGCGGTTAGTTGTGTTGGTTAATTCAAAGGAGCATTTTTTTAAAACATGAAATTAAGCTTCAAGATAAAAAGTGCAGCAGCTCGTTCAAGCAGGTGAGCGTGACCGTAAACAATCCTTTCAAAGTTTATCACTTACCTGCTCACCGACACGCCCAAGACTCCGGCGGCTGCCATTAAAAAAAAAAACAATCCGAACACCTGCTATTTTTTTTAAAGCACAACTTCTTCATTAACTAACAGGTTCGTAGTAAAAAAAACTAACTCGCGGGGTTTATAAACGTTTGAGAAGTGGAGAAAAACCGCTCACAGACGCGACCAACGCGCGCCGAGACGTTAAGACTTTTGATTCGCGCGAGCTGCTTCTAACTTCCTTTAACGCGGCTCGCGCTGCAGGTTAAAACCGCAAGAAAAAAAAATAAAAAGAGAGAAAAGGCGCTTCTCCAACGGCTCAGCAGCCCCCCGTCTTCTGTCTCTGTCTCGGTCCTCTCAGAGTCACAGCGGTTAAACGTTACTGTGGATGTGGGGGCTCTGTGCGCTCACGTCCCGCAGTGAACGGGCTCTCTGAATGGCTGACTGGCTGTTGCTCCTGTGTGGCCGCGCGGCCGCCGCGCGCACCGCCTTGAAAACTGCCGTTGAGGCGACGGAAGACGTTGATCCGTGAGATGATTAACGTCTCATTGTTCTCGTGTCCTTTTATCTGTCGGTAGATGGGCGAGGTGAGAGATAAGAGCAGGTGGAGGTGTTTGCTTCTTCTTCTTCTTTTTTTTTTTTTAACTTGAGAAACATGTCATAACCTGAGTGATGGAGTAACGTTTTCTAGTGGTGGTGGGAGTTATCTGTTCCCCTGCATGGAATGGATGCTTTAACTGTTCTCATGTTGTCACAATATCCGTCTAAATATTGTTTGACCTGCACAGAAATATATTTTACATTTACATTAAACATTTCTAACAAATTATACTCATACTAATATTTATTTATAAAACATTTAGAGACATATTGAGTCATAATATATATTTTTTTATAGATTATATGTGGTTGATACTACGGGAGGACATTTCTGTCTAAAAAAAAAAAAAGAGAAACCTTTTGAAAATAAATTAGTGTCTCAAAATAATGAAAAAGAACTTTCTTAAATAACGAGTCATTATTTTGAGATACCAACTTATTATTTTTGAGATAAGAAAGTCATTATTTTGAGATACTAAGTCATTTTGTATAAGTTTCTCAACAAAAGCAACAAAAGCTGCCTCATCCAAAAATGATGAGCAAATAAAAATCCCAATCCAACGCCTCTGTGGCAGAATACCAGCAAGAAAAGAATCTCTATGAGCTCCACAAAAAGTATTTATTACAATAAAATAGTAGTAGATGTGTGGACACCAAGTCCCTTCTGACATTTTAACTATTTTTTTGTTGTTTGTTTTTATTTAAATTACTTTCAGTTTTCAAATTTTACAAATCAAGAAGAAAAAATGAACAATAAATAAACTTTTCCTGTTAAAAAGGAACACAAAAAAGAAAAAAATAGATTGTATCTCCCCCTATATTAACAAATAAAAAAGAGAAATGTATATGATTTCAAATTGGATTCCAGTTCCCACTCGGTAGGGGTGGAAAGGTCACCAAAATAAAAATGCTTCTCCTTGTTTCAGAATTAAACTGAATATTTTTTTAAAACACTGAGAAACATTTTGATTTCCAATATAAATGCATTTACTAAAGTATGTGCGTAAACTGAAAGATAACAGAAAATAAACTCACCTCCATGTTAATCTGTAGAAAATAAAAATAACTGCTGAAACATTTTCTCTTTTATCTTTCTGTGATTATTAACTTGATTATTGTTCATCTTAAAAACAAAATAAAAAAATAAAACAGGACAGATTGTCCAGAATTCTCTCTGATCATCCGCTCAGTATTGATTATCTAATATCCTCATTCAATTTCATTTAGTCAATGACTGGTTCCTAAAAGAAAAAAAAAAAAAAAAAAAAAAAAAAAATAGTGCACTTCTGAGAAAGCACAAGCTATCAATTCACAACAAGGACAAATCACATCCATGCAAAAACAATTTAATGCCCTTGATATCTAACAAACACTATTCTCTGATAGTGATCAAGTAGACACAACACATCATGTACAAACATAGAAGAAACTGCTCATTGTAAGAAGACACTTGATCACAGTTTGCCACTAGTACTCAGACACTTCAAATATGCCACAAAGACTGGCCAGTTGACATAAATGTCGCCAGATGAGTTTCCCACGTAGAAATACAGTACTTGGTGTTGATTAAACACCCTCGGGTCTGAAACACATCATAATTATGTTATTAAAGATAGAGAGGTAGGGCGTGGTGTAATGCTGTGATAAAGCCAAAAGTCTTTGCCAGGTTCAGTCTGAAACATAAAAGGGTTGTTCCTTGCCAAGTGTGACACCCAAAGACCGTGAGCTGCTAATTGTTCTGTCTCTTTTCCACTAGAGGGCACCCTCACACATGAATACAGTAGGCTGATTTTCTTATAAGAGGAACAGAAAACACCTGGAGTTCTCCAGGCAGGTCTGAGCACCAACACGTACACGGTTATAGAGAACAAGGAAACACTTTCAAATAAGCACCAACAGTACAGTTAAAGTTGAGTCATAAATGAGTCACAACAGTTGAGTCATTGAATCGACGATACATTTTAAGGTTGCTTATCGATCACAAACAGCACTCAGGAGCAGCAGGCAGAGATTGTGCAGGCTTCAGTTTCTGGCTAGTTCGACTGTATATTTTATGTTTTTTTTTTTTTTTCTCTTTTTTTTTCAGTCATGTTACATGTTCATGGGAGAATTTCTGAGCTGGAACTTGAGCTTATTTCACTTTCAGAGCAGATAAAGTGTCTTGGGTCTCAGGTGTTGATCCTGGAAGTCTGTGGTTTGTTTGTTCTTAGTCTCCAGTGTTGCAGCACTAACATCAGCAGCTCAGGGGCTCAGACGGGAAAAACATCGGGCTCAGTTGGTGGTCCGGCACGTATCAGCGCTTCACCGATAGATCTTAGCTGCCAGTCACGTAGATTCACTGTTGTTGTGGCTTTTTTTTTTTTTTTTTTTTTTGCTCAGTCGGTTTGTAAACAGATTTATGCATGTGGACAAAGGCAGGCAGCATTTCATATGAGGTTTTATGAGCCTAATCCAGTGTTTATCAGTCTAATCACAGTCAATTTAAACATCCAACACCCACGTAGCAAAGACTACAAGAATGAAACTCGGAGATTTGTGTGTCTCCCTGCGAGAAGGTGGCGGTATTTGTAGTCCCTTGTCTTCCACCTAGAAGGCACAGGATGAGTACATAGCTGCGGTGAGAAGGGGTTTGGCACTGAAGATTGAGTATGCTGTGACAGGAGGTCGTTCCTTTACGAGTAAGTCACTCCTGGCTGGCTCGTCTCTTCTCCAGCTTCATTTTGAGCTCCTCGTTGAGTGCTGTGAAGAAACAGAGAAGAAACACAGGGGTCTGCTTGAATACTTACACTTAGGTTTCTTGAGCACTTAAGTGTGCGTTCACTTGCCAGCAGGTAGTAAACAAGCGCATCCAATGTTGGAGAAATACTCAGTCCATTTAACCTACGCTTGACGCACACTTCAGAGTCAAGGGTATCCCAAAATTCACCATGGCCTACTGAGCCACATCAGTCCAGTTGTTGGCAGTAATGTCTCTATAGACTGGTTCTCGGATTGGACATTAATCAGCAGAAGTTTAAAGCTGGGGTAGACAGTTTATTTTTAGCGTCATCAGACAAAAGCTCCATAATAACCTTTAAGCATAATATAATTCAAGTGGTCAGAGAGAAAACTAGATTTCTGCTCCTCCTCTTGGTTCGGGCTTAACAAAACCTAACCCATGACAGGAGAGTTTGGCCAATCACAGGTCGGAAAGATAGTTGATTGTTGAGTCTCATCCCCAAAAGTCAGCATTTCGTGACCTGGGAATGAGACGAAATAATCAACTATCTTTTTCGAGAATCAGTTACTGCACCTTTTATTTAATGACATGTTGGAAACTCAGCAGATGGTTATCACAAGGGCTCACAAGTCCCTCGTCTCTAGATGCTTCACCAAAGAGCTTCCGTTGCTAAAACTGGACTGAAACTATTACAGTTTACAAAAAAAAACTCTCCATTGCTGAACCAGTCCTACAGTTTTTAGGGCAGCCATTCATACTGGGATGGAGACATCAAGTACTACTAATGAGGAGAATGGGAGGAGAGCATCTGTCCGGTAAGGCTTGTCCTTGAAAAAATGTAAGGGGCGCAGGTTTGCTAGCGGTTGTACTCTCCCCTTCAAGCAACTAAATCCTCAGATGACCAGCAGGCGGTGAGATCTCTAATTGGCTGGGGTCACATGACTAATTATAACATAAGCAATCTGTTGTTCTTGATGGGATTGATAATAATATTGCATATATGACACTGTCAAGATAAATGTTAAATAATATAGCCTTTATCAGACATTTTCAGAAATTTTGTTCTGTTCTTAAAAGTTCTATCAGACATAAACCATTTGTTGTGTTTCTTATGTACAGTAGACCTGTGGTATGTGTTTCTATATAACTTGATTTAATTGGTTTATTAATTACATTACATCGTTTCTCCCAAATGTGTCTTTTTTTTACTTTGTTCCAACAAATCATCTTAGCTCGAGAACACCATGTACAGTATTTGTATTTGCGAGAGTTAACCGATGTCCTTATTAATCAAGAGTGTCCCAGTGAGCTCTCATAAACTCAGGCACTGTGAAAATTAATGGAAATATATCCACGTTTCCACCCAGGAACTTTTCCCCTTTCCCCTTTTGAAGGAACTTGTGTTTCCACTGCAGGCACCAGGGTCTAAATTAGGTTCCAGGGACATCATTTTACCCCACAAAAAAGTTAGTTAATGTTTCTGATTGGTCGAACAAGTACAGCCTTTTATTTCAGCCACGATTTTTAAACATCTGCAGCCACAAAGCTGTTTGTTTTTTGTTTTTTTTGCAACTAATGCTTCACACATCAACATTACAGAATTACAGAAGAAAGCATATGACAGATGGGGCGATGACGGATTCCCATCCTTATTGAGCTGAAATGCTGAGGACAGTGCTGGACTGCAGTTAAAACGCAGACGACAGCAGGTTGAATGAACTTTTCAGTTCCTTGAAAATTTATTCTTGGGACTAAAAGATCTGGGTGTGCTGTGGAAACACAGCATTTGTCAAACAAGTAGGTCCTAACTGCTCACAAATACTGTTTATTAGGGTAGACACACTGAGTTGAAACAGAAGTGGTAATAACTCATGATCGACTGTAGCAGGCGAGATCTGCATGGTCTACTCACTCTGTGTGAGAGGTGAAGGGAGAGGATGAGTCGTCTCATCGGGTTGGTGGGCGAGGCCGGCACTGGTGAGGTCAGGATACGCCGGTCGGGGGCGGGAGACCTGGACAGGGGGCTGCTGGGCCAACGGTCTGCAGCACAGTGAACGCAGTGATAATTAACGCTGTGTGCCTGAGATTGTCTGCATGTGGTTTGTCAGTGAGGTTAAGACTAACCTTGTTTTGGAGGCAGGGCGGGGGCCTTTGGCAGGGGGCTGGAGGGGGCGGTGTGGAGGATCCTCTCTCCATTCTCATCATTGGCAGAGACATATGCTGATGACAGAAATAGAGTTTAATAAAACAAATGGAAAGACAAAATACAAGAATGCTGATGTTATGTGTGTGCTGTGTAGTCGCCTCACTGATGTTCTCTTCATAAGGCTCCTCCAGGAGGAACGGCTGCAGAGTTCCTGCTGTCTTCTCCACCAGAGCGTCAATGACCTCGTGAAGGTCAGCACAGGGGATCTGGAAGAAGAGGAAACCTGCCGTAACATGTGCCCAAAGCTGCTGGTTTGTTAGTGGTGTTCACAGTCAGTCTGAGACATTCATGCTGTCATCTCAAACTATTACAAAACCGTCTGTGTGCTGAGTTGTTGCCATGTCCAAACAAATCCTGAAAAGGTGCGGATTTGAGTCAGATCTGAGTCACAGATTTGATGACTTTGTCAAAATCAAAGAAGACTTAGACTTTAACAATAGTGACTTGTGTCTTCACCTGGACTTGAGTTTTTTTTACTTGAAAATACTTGATACTTACACATGAAAAAGTGTGACTCCATGAATAAATTGATTTACCATCATTTCCTGAATCAACTAACGTTAATGTTCAGTCTCAGAAACTGAACACTTTGTTTGAACCAATCCAACAATCAAGTTGCAGGAGATACCCATGAAGCTCTGAGCTCCAGTTGGAAAAAATGACGCAAAGATAATTTGTTCGCCAACAAAAACTACACAGAGGTCAACAAAAGATGACTTGCAGTATGAAATCATGTGGGCTGAAAATTACAGACGCAGAAGCAACAACTTCTAACTTTGTTCTACATTTGAAGTTTCACAAAGAACGTCATGTCAAGGCTCTGCTGTTAAAAAGACATTACATTTGGTGAAGAGCACATCATGACTTGTTTAGGACCTGGGGCTCGACTTGGGACTTGAGTGAAAAGACTTACTTGTGACTAACAACACAATAATTTCGGTCCCACAGCTGATACAGATACAGCTATGTTTAAATCTGACAAGTTGTCACTCATGAAACTGTGTTTTTATCTGACAGCAAACAAGACAGTGAGCTGTTTGGAGATTTGCAGCATCAAATGGTTGATTCCCCACTGAACAAATCTGTTATGTGTTTCCTGTATTTCTAAATATTTAAACCCCATGACCAAAAAAAATAGCTGTGCCACATTAATCCCAGGCCTCATGATTCCTACATTTAGTTTAATTTATAGTGCAGCTCTAGTATACAGATAATAAATCTGCTGGTATCCCATGTATTTGATCAGTACATGTTATTAGCAGATATTGTGGATTAAAGTAATGGGATCTGTTCTGAGAAAAAGTAGGGTGGATGCATCTCTAATCTGACGATTCTTCTGTTATAACACAATCATGATACAACATTAAAAACTGCAAATATACAAGGTAATCAAATATATTTAGGATTGATTGAAGTATTATACACTCACAGGATTTTCTACATCAATAACGTAACCACCTTGGTCCCTCTGAGTCACACGGTAGTGTCTGAACACCGACCTGGAGCAAAAGAGAGAAACAGAAAGCTTGTAATGTTTGCAGTGAATGTTGTGTCTGACTGAGATGTGCAGCTGTGGCGTGCAGGTGTTCAGCAGGCGTTTTTACCCGTTGAGGTCCTGCCGAGTGGTGACAGCCAGCGAGCAGCCGTCTCTGCCCGGACGCAGCAACATGTTGCCACAATCTGGGTGTCGCTCTAAAAGGACTTCAGCCTCCGTTCGAGACACGGGGCGAAAACACCTGCACGGCACACACATACATGAGTTAAAATTAAGCAGAGCTCTGCTGCACAAACTAATTTCAGTTCACTAAATCCCAGTTTAGTGATGTAAACCAACATTTTATCAGTATGAAGATGCTTCTTTATGACCAACTAAATAAAAAATGAATTTGAATGCATTTGGGACCTAGTAAGTCTAAAAAAGGGGGAAAACCCATTAACTTTGGCTGCTCTGTTTTCCTTAATAAAACATTGTATTGTTTGCTGGCTAGCTAAACAGTGAACAAAATGTTGCATTGTTTACTGTCTATCTAAAAAGTTAACAAAAAACATTTACATTTTTAAGAAAACTGTTATATTGTTGCTAGCAAGCTAAAAGCTAGTTAGCTTAGTTAGCCTACTCATGATGTCTTGGCAGAGAAGCTCTGATTTCTCCTCCTTAGTAAAAATTGTTTGCCCAAATTATCAAACTGGAGTGAAATAAAGAAGAGACACATCATAAAACCCAACTGGGATGCATTTGTCTCTTAACTTTCTTTGAGGAACTGATTATTTTGCTCAATTCATCTCAAAAAGGCCGTCCTGAATTTTGTTGCAAAACAAATTTAATAGAGAGGTTTAAATGTTATCTTTCCTAATTTTAAGCTAGTTTTAAAGTTAAACCATGATTTAATCGGGTTTAAAAATCAGTCCTTGTTATGCAACCAGCTAAAGTCACTACAGTGCATCATATTAACATAACTCAGAAGGAGAACTCACGGGGGATTCCCGACTAAAGGCACAGAGAGGGGCGAGGGAGGAGCACGCGTAGGAGTGCGAGTTCTCCTCCGGACCTCTCTTTGTCCACCATCCTTCAGCATCTGCAGCTGACCGGCAGCAACGTGAGACAGGACGGGCATTCAGCTGTGATCGGGACAGAGGGGAGAACATTTATGAGACAGCACAAGAATGAGACAGATTGATAAAGGGACGCAGGTGTGCAAAAGATGAATATTTACATCTATAACGGAGTAGAGGAAACCCTTCCACAGCTCCCTCGACTCCAAGTTAGGTGCCTGGAAAAGACAAAACAGCACTTTAACAACATGCAAAAAATGTTATTTTTACTGTATATGTGGACGTGTGTTGAGCGGCATTACTGTAAGTTTGGTCTCTCCATCCTTCATGCGCAAGATGAGTCTGGCTGCCTCCAGTTTCTGTCCCGGCTGCAGTCGTCCTTTAAGGACACAAACCCACCGAGTCCAGCTTCTCCACATACTGTAACACAGGGGTTTTCAAAGTCTGAGACTGGGTGCCTCAGACCAGAGTTGTAACCATACCAAAATTTCAAACTTCAAAATAATACTAGTATTTAAAAAAAGATACTCAATAGGGCTGGTAAAAAAGTCATATTGGGATTTTTTTGACTGAAATTATGGTTCCGATATGCAATACAATTAGTAGCACTAATTGTAAGCATTACAACTTTCATTTTCACTGAAAGGAAAACTATTGAAATCGTGATGATGTGATATTTGATGGGGTCTTTCCAAAAAAACCCATTTTTTTCAAGATTTTTAGGCCAGGGGATCTCTGCAGCACTATAGTACTTCTTTATAATGCTGTTTTCTCATGTCTTGGTTTGGCTGTCTTTTGCAATTTGGATATTGCACTTGACCATATTGCAATTTCGACAATATTGTAAATAATTGTGCAGCCCTAATACTCAATACCACAGCAAAAAGGAAAAAAAGTACACACAATAGGAATTTTTTAAATTAACTTTCACACAGTGCTGGTGCAGAAAAGTCACTGAACACTGGTTTGCTGCAAGTCTTGAATGAGCACATGGATTTTTTTTATAGCTACTTACTTGATATAATGAAATCTTAGTATTATTTTTAAACACATGGTATTGAAAAAACAATTGAGCCTATATTGCTGTTTGATATAACTTCAGACTATACCAAATACATAAAAAGGGCATTTATTAGTTTCTGAGTCTGGGAAATGGGAAAAACGGTAAAATTTCCCAATACTGCATCTCTGAACTCTCTTTAATCAAATCATACATACTACTTTGGTAACTGACGTAACTAATGCCACATTATTTCACTTCCATGCACTGAGTTTCCCTTGAAACTGTTTGGAGCCCCTGGGAGGCCCGCCACCCAAACATGTACAGGTACATGGTGTGAACTTACATGAGCGTCCTTGGCATTATTGAAGAAATACAAAGAATTCCCGCACAGACACGTCCACAGTCGCCTGGATGCCTGTCAGACACACACACACACACACACACAGAGACATAAACACACATAAATAAGGGGATTCACTGCTGTGCTGTTCACATCTGTGTAATGATATTTCCTTTTTTTTTTTTTTATGTATCACTTCCACATTTCCCGTCCCAAGAGACAGATAGAGAGTGAGCCTCAGCTGCTGTCAGTCTGTGGCCGTGGATCAGTGCAATACCCTGCACCTGAGCCAGGCTCACATTACGTGTCTATATTGCTTTAAAATGAGCCTAATGAGAGGGGGGTGGGCCTGGGGGGAGGGTATCCCATTCTTTGTCACCTCATATATGTGCACTTAACAAAAATACAAAAGCAACACTTTGGTTTTTGTTCCCATTTTTGGTAGATGGATGTTGGGCGTTGACGTGAAAGATCTAAGACTTATTCCTGTGCACACTAAAGGTTCATTCATCTCAAATTTTGTTGACAAATCTGTTAAAATCTCTTTGTTCATGAGCAATTCTCCCATGCCAAGACAATCCATCCTCCTGACTCGTGTGGCATGTACAGATGCTCTTTAATGATTATTGCACAGGTGTGCCTTGAGCTGGCCACTCCAAAGACATTTATTAGGCACTGAACTATGGCTATTTCACAGCAGCTTACAGACACCAATTTTTTCCCAGGAGGGCAAAGTCATGACCTGTCCTACTCTGCTTCTTATTGGCTCATCCTGATATTCTTACCCTAATCTAAACCAATCACTCTTCGCAACTAAACCAAACCAACCCAACCAATAAAGGCAACGAGCACTGGGCAATCAGAGGCAGAGTAGAACAGGTCATGACTTTGCCCTCCTGGGGAAGAAAAGTCTGTATCTGCAGCCCCTTGTGAAATAGTCATAGTTCAGTGCCTAAGAAATGTCTTTTTTCAAGGATACAAGTACCATTTTTTTTCTAAGAAGGGCAAAGTCACATCCTGCCCTGCTCTGCTCCCTGATTGGCTAGTGCTGATTGCCTTCATTTGTTTGGTTGGCTGGGTTGGTTAGGGTTAGGGTAAGATTATCAGGGTAAGCCAATCAAGGGCAGAGTAGGGTCGGTCACGTCTTTGCCCCCCTGTGGAAAAAAATGCTATCTGTAGCCATCTGCGAAATAGACTTAGTTCAGTTTTTCAAAATAAAACTGCACATTTTAGAGTGGCATTTTATTGTGACGAGTCAAAGACACACCTGTACAACAATCCTGCTGTTTATCAGCATCTCTAGATGCCACACCTGTCAGGTGGATGGATTATTTTAGCAGACGAGAAGTCCTCACAAACACAGATTTTAACAAATTTGTGAACAAAATTTGAGAGAAATAAACCTTTTGAGTGCATATAAGTCTTAAATCTTGCACCGTGTTTCTATTTTTGAATGTAAATTTAAAAAAAATAGGCAGAATAATAACAGGGATATTGTCAATTTCACTGAATGCCACTTGGTATTTGAAATATTGAATGTGCACTTCAGGGATCAGGCTGTCAGAGCAAATATGTCAACAGAGGAGTATATTTCTGAGTCAGCACTGGAGTATGGGAGATGAAAACGCTTGGCAGATATTCTGCATGTGACACAGATGTCTAGTTATAGAGATAAAGGATATACAGCCGCAAATCCTTCCTGTGATGTGATTTAAATGACAGTGTTTTGACAGCAATCCGGTTCTCCGCGATTCATACGTCGTGATTCGTTCATAAATTGTTGCACGCTTGTCCTGTCAGATTGTGGCTAAACCAGACTTTAACAGCAACAACATGATCCGCCAGTGTGAAATAATGTGCACAGTGTCGCCTCGCCCAGTCTAACACAATAAGGAAGTTGACAGCTTTCTGGGAATGGGAGATCAAGCCGGTGTGCGCACGCTGACCACCGCTATCCACAGCATGCATCAGAAACAACATGGCACTCTTCATCTGCACCGGGTGTACACCTACCTTTTCCTTCGGTCCTCGCTTCTCCAGGTATCCTTCGTAGTAGCAGGGCGGGAGCTGCGCCCGGGGTCCCCCCGGCCCGGAGCGCTGCCTGACGGGTGCAGCCGCCATGAGTGTCGCTGGCTGGGCACCGAGCGAGGACAAAGGGGGCGCTGAGTAATTCGGGGAGTGACACGCCTTCCCCGATGAGATACTGCTGTGGCAACAATCCAACAGCTGGCTGCTACAGCCTGCTGGTCTGGGGATCACGCAGACGGGTGGATGTGCAGATTTAAACCGGATGGTTGGAGGATAAATGTCCAAATTATGAGGATGTTTATTTAGCGAAGAGGAGCAATTGTCAAAATGTCAGCAAGAATCAAGTGTAAGAAAAAAAGATAAACCCACATCTCTGATATTTTCTCCATCAGCGTATATTTTGGTTATAATGATACCAAAAACATACATAAAAAGTCCATAACACGATATTTATCGTGATATTGAAAAACAAAGAAAAAACTTGAACAAGTATATTGATAAATATGAGACAAAAACAATGGCTGCCAGTAAAAGTAGGATTTCATGGCTATTAGTAAGTGGGTTAAAACATGACAAACAATGACAGTACAGTTATTTACTAGATAAAGGTACCAAAAATTCATGATATATCACAAAAAAATTCACAATACTATATTTATCGTGATATTAAAAAACAAAGAAAAATGACGACTTGAATTTCATTAGTATATTGATATGTGTGAGATAAAACCAACAGCTGCCAGTAAAAGATGGATATTATTATTTGTAGTTAGTGGGAGAACAAGTCAAACAAAGACAGTACGGTTCTGTATTGGGGATGAAACAATACAAAAAACACCAAAGGTGTGAAAATACCAGGCTAAAAAGTCCACGATGTGATACCAAATAAAAAACCCAAACAAAAATAATAAATCTAATGTGCACAGTATTTTTTCCCATATAAATTTTTTTTTTTGTTTTTTGTTTGTTTTTTATTTAAACTGCTTCTGCTTTCCTTCTTTGATAAAAATAAAATAAAAACAGCCATGATTGAAGCAAGTGCAAATAATTGGCGTGAAATGTCTTTGGAAATGAATGTTTGAACTATGTATGTACAACTGCAAAACAAAAACAATGCACCAGTGACTAGCAGTCCTTTTAATAAAATACCAAAAATAATAAAATAAAATAATTACCAATATAATATTACAATACATATCATCAGTCTGGTACAGTATTGATATTGTATACTTTTACATCCCTGGCGTATATATATCACGATATTCAATAATGTTACATCCCTCGTGTATAAACCTTATTAAACTGTATCAAAACGACCATTTCAGTCGAAATGCTGTGATCATCTATGAAGACACACTGGGATTCAAATCTAATTACTTAATATTTATTTAAAGAAGCGAACAAACAGCATTCATTCCCCTTTACACAGTAACAAAAATATACAATACACAGAAGATTACACTTAATATAGAGGTAATCCATATATCCTAAAGATAATCCAGGATAATCCCACTTTTAGCCTCCCACAGTGTCACAGTTACAAAAATAAGGCATTACGTTCAAGACACAGAAGCTGTAATGGAAGACACATGCAAAGCGGTTACATTTTAACACAGAAGAATTCCATTAACATAATAAAATAAAGCTTTAAAGTCTGATAATACTTCATTCATCAATATTGCAAAGTTTAGACCAGGGCTGCAACTAAGCATTATTGCCATTACTCATTTTCTTGATTAATCAATTACTTGTTTGGTCCTTAAAATGTCAAAAAAGCCCAGAGTAACGTCCTCAAATGTCTCTGTTTTGTCCACAACCCAAGACTGTCAGTTTACCGTCTCAGAGAGCTAAAGAAACCAGACACTAGTCACATTTGAGGGGCTGAAATCAGAGAATTTCTTTTTTTTTAAAAAACTAATTGATTATCAAAACAGCTGGCAATTAATTTAATAGTTGCCACCTAATCGATTAACGGTTGCAGCTCTAGTCGAGGCACTCATAGGTATGGAGCCATCACAGAATGTAGTGTTGCAATCAATGTCAGCCACACAGCGCTTAGGACGACTATTTCAGCTGTGACAGCAGCGAACAGCAAACAATAAAATTGATCTCAGCGCTCTTTGTTCAACGACATTATTCATCATCAATATTACACAAGCTGCATAATAGCTCAACCTGAACTCCTGACCCTCCTCTCCCCTCTCAAAGTCCGAGCTTTTGATTTAGTGTAATGAGGCGTGTAAACCCACACCTGAACCACACAGTTATCACTCAGCACAGCCCAAGCCCCTGGCCCTTATACATAACATGAATAACATAGAGACATGCAAACATAACATTTAAAGGCACATACGACGGTAACAATGAGGAGATTATTCCAGGGGATGGACCGGGAGACCGAGCTCCAGAGGCGCCATGGGATTGGGATGGGGCAGATAATGAGAAAGAAGGGGGCAGGGGTACAGGGGCAGGTGGCGAATAAAGACCAGTAGGGGAGGGTGGGGGCATAATCCACTGCTGTGCGCCCTTCCCTGCTGAAAAGACCTGTCTGTTCCGCTCCCAGTTTAAACAGCGATGGGAGGGATGAGTGGGGTGGGGGGGGGCGGTCTAACAAGGGGATCATGACAAGAGGAGAAAGTTGGCATTTTAGTGAACAGCACAAACCCTCACAGTTCATAGTCGGCTTGTAATAGGCTTACTTGAAACTGAAACCGGCTATTGTGCGCAGGCCCTTCCTCATTATTGGTAAATTCTGTACACAATAGTTTGGAGACAGCATCTTCTGTCAGGTCTGGTGCACAGTTTCAAGCCTGAAAACCAGGCAGGTACAAACACGCCCTATCACGCATCAGATTAATTTCCATGCTCCAAATTACAGGTTAGAGTACTAAAGCCAAGATTACCCCAGCAAAACAAATCACAGACTGAAAATTCATTGACAAACAGTTGGGTTTAAAAAAAAAAAAAAAAGCCCTGGAAACATTGTGAGTGACACTGCCAGCAGTATCAATAGAGCCTGAGAAAATAGAACTCGAGGATGTATGCTTATGGCTTTGGAGTGATGCTGCAAAATATTTGGAGTGGGGGTAAATCGTGTTTGTTTTGTTATTGTAGGTTACACCGTGATGGAAACAAATGTCTGCATTTCTTCTTAAAAACAAGTTGTTGGCCTACAGTCATCTCAGATACTTCATTTAGCAGCTCTGTGTGCTTCAGGCTGTAAGAGATTGTTTTCCTTTCAATGATAAACACCCTCATCCAATTTGGGGAATCTGTGCAACCTTTCTTTGGCATTAGTGGAGTGTAGAAAGAGCTGTAGGTAAATCAAATTATTGACAACTCGGTGACAATTAGTGTAATAAAGGTGATAAAAATAAGCATGTTTATGGATGCCCGCCCGCTTTTTTAGAAATCAATTATTAAACAATTCTTTTGTCTCAAAGAAACTTAGCTAATGTTCTTAAAACTGCCTCACAGTTTCTTTACACTATAACATCATGTGAGCCACCCAACAGGGATTTAGTTAAAGGGACTGTTCGGATTACTTGATGTCAGGTTGTATGAGGTATTTACTGATAATCAGTGTATTAGCTGTAATAGATGCTGGTCAGCACACCTCCAGTTTTGGCATGGAAGCTGAGCAATGTACTGGACAGAGCCAGCAACAAAAGGTATTTTAGTCACTTAAAAAAGGTCCACGTTAAAAAAATAATATCAGTTAAAGTGTAAGCTATATTTAGGATATTTTCACCGTTTTACCTCAATGTCAGACTGCCTTTTCTGATGGGCAACCATCACATATAACCATAATTATATAAGCCAAATATCACTCTATCCAAACAGATTAAACTATATAGCAAAATCAGTAATTTTATCTTGCAGAGTACACAAGTTTCTGGTCTACCACTGCCTCAATCTGTTAAATTGTTTGTGTTATTGTGTGTCTTTGATTCACCCAAACTGTCACCAACGTCAAACAATAACATGAACAAACTTTAAATTAAATAAGCCGAACTATCCCTTTAATGACAAACCAACCCAGTTAGGGAATTTGTGCAACCTTTCTTTGGCGTTAGCTCTAAAAGCAGAGAGTAGAGTGTAGTGATAAAGTTTGAAGGTAAATTAAATAATTGACAACTTGTTAACAATTAGTGTGATAAATGCTACAAAACTAAGCACTCCAGCTCTTTAGGAATCAAGTATGTTTGTCTCAGATAAATTTAGCTAATGTTCTTAAAACTGCCTCACAGTTTGTCCACACAAAAACATAAGACGAGCCACCCAACAGTGATTTGGTTAAGAAATAATAGAGGCAACATGACAGAGCCACTCAAACCACTACCCAAGAATGAGCTCTAGTACCACCAGGTGGCAGTGGAGGATAGTGTCAAACATCGACAACAGGCAGCCAGTCCTCCATGTTGACTCTTAACTAGTCCATGAAGACAACAGTGCTAAGGTCTGAAGGCACAGGAGTGAGAACTGGGAGTGTAGAAAACAGCACGTAGAAGAAAACATGCGTAAACATGCGTGTGTGCAGTACCAATACAACAATGCACCGTGCAAGATGTCCTCTTGTGAATATAGAATAGATTCCGATTTTCAGAATAAAGTAGTTGCACCTCTTAGTGTTAGAGGATACTGCTGGACATGTCATGAGAGATGTCACTCTCTCTCTGTCTTTTCTTCATCAGTCCCGTGATGGAGGTGTAGTGTACAAAGTGCACAGGTGCATTGAGAATGAATGTAAGGACTCAGGATATCGTAAATGCACCTATTTTTCCTCATCGAACTTCCCCCCTGTCCTTAATCTTTTTTTTTTTTTTTTTAATCCATTAAATCTTGACATAAACTGACAGAATATAAAAAAGCTTTTTACTCAAATAACTCCTAGATACAAAAATTAGGTCCCTGTCTTGAGATGTTTACCCTTTAATTACAATAAAGAAAAGATATATTTTGGTTAATGAGCGTATAATCTTCCATCTTCCCACCCTTTTTCATCCTCTCCATCCTGCTGCCCCCCTCTTGCCTGGCTGTTTTCAGTGTTACAGCGGCACCACCACTTCAACATAGTTGTTGGGGAAGTATCCCGATCTGCCGTGAAGGCTCCCCTCATACCAGTTCTCATCGATTCGACTGATCAAGGTGATGATGTCGCCCTCGTGGAAGCCCAGCTCGCCGTCGTTCTCGGGCTCGAAGTCGTACAGGGCTTTACAGCAGGGCTCAGCTGCACAAAGAGACACAAGAGTAGTCGCAGAGAGATGGAGGAGGGGGAGAAAGAAGAAATACAGTCATTTTGTGAAAAGAACATTTGACAGTTTCCCTTCAACAAGATTAGTACATTCTCCTTTAAAAGGATTTCATTAGTGGAAGCGTGTCACCCGGATGTTTTCCAATAGGACTCTGGAATAAACCATAAAAGGAAAGTCAATAAAACAGGACATGTTTATGAATTAGTCATCAGTGTGGTAAGGGAGGATCCTTCTGAAGCTCAAGATCAAAATCAATCCACTGACACGTTATATAACTGAGATATTTATTTCAACGTAATGACCACAATCAAGCTCTGGGTCCTGAGAGTTTGCACGCTTTCTTTCTCTTGTGTTTGAATGAAAAGGAGAATATTCTTAGATTCACCCTCTGACTAGATCTGTAAAATGAACCATGTGGCACACAGTGATTTTTCTTGAGCTTCAGAAGCTTCATCAGTCAGTGAACTCTACAGGCTGTCAGATACATACAACCCAGCAAAACCAGGACCACCCCTAAACTCTTTTTTTAATTTTAGATTTGGTTTACAACTTTAAATGAAAAATACCACAGTTACTGATCACTTAAACGGATAGTTTGGATTATTTGGTGCAGGGTTGTATGAGGTACTTATACATAGTCAGTGTATTACCAACAGTGGATGCTGGTCAACATGCCCCCACAGTTTGAACAAGCAGAGAGGTATTTTAGCCACTTAAAAAAAAAGGTTCACCTAAAAAAATAAATAAATATAAGTGCACATTATATTTGGCATAGTCTCACCACTTTACCTTCTCATTAGACAGCCTTTTCTGACTGGACACCGACCTTCTATAAGCCAAATGTTGCTTTCTTCAAACCAACCAAATTCCATAGGTGAAATCAGTAATTACTTGGAACGTGGGAGTTTCTGATCTGCCACTAGCCTTGATCTATGACTTTGTTTGTGTTATTGTGCAACCTATGTTGAACCCCAAATAACATGATCACACAATAACACAAACAAACTAACAGATGAAGGCAGCGGTAGAGAGAAACTCTTGTGTTCTGCAAAGTAAAATTACTGATTTCGCCCATGGAGTTTGGTTGATTTAGAGAGTGATATTTAGCTTATATAACCACAGCAAAAAGCTGTCTGATGGCAAAGAAAAGAGGTGAAAATATTTTAAATACCTTTTGCTGCTGACCCTGTCCACAGCAGTTCATTGTTTTGATCTGTGCTGGTGCTCCTCTCTGCTTCTCCAAATCGGGGGCGTGCCGACCGTCATCTGCTGTAGCTAACACACTGACTATCAACTAAGTACCTCACAGCCCCACTTCAAACAATCCCAACTATCCCTTTAAAGACAGAACATAGTTTGCTGACAATTCCATGTATCTGCAGCCTTGGTCAGACAGAGTAATATTCACACTCTGACAGGCCCCGTCTTGTTCTGGGATCCTGACAGACTGGACGCAGTGGACCCAACAAACACCATCCAACAGTGTTAGTCAAATACTTTACCATCACACGGACATGCATTCACCTCTCTGCACGTTCAACACGTGCAACAGAGGGAGTGAAAGTAGTGAAACTTTCTAGTTCTGTATGAGTGGCACGTTCTCTTTGTCTGTCTCACTCACAGGGTTTTCTCCTGCTGGAGGATCTTTTGAAGGATGGACCTGGATAGTGTGCAGGGGCTGGTTAGCATCACAGAAGGAAAGACACATCAGTCTTGAGAATGAGATCGACTCGCACACGCGCCTTCTTGGGAGCAGGCCTCGGACACATTCACGGACATTCAAGCACACTCGCACGGTTCTCACAAAATACAAAAAAAAAAAAAAAAAAAAAAAGTTTACCGGGAGAGTAAGCAGGAGGGCTCGTTGCAGCCGGTGAGTATCCTCCGTTAGAGTTCTCTACCTCTCCAAAGTCAAAGACTGGTCTGGGTTTGGGCGTGTATTCGCGCCTTGGACGAGACTGGGCGTCAGTCACCCTGCACACAATGGGAACAGAGAACGTCACCTCTCTGAGCTCACAAGTAGAGGATGCACTACTGCAAACACAACCAACTATATGGAAAACAGTTACACATTACAATTACAATTACATTACAAAGAATATTTAAAAAATAGAGAAGGTAACAGCATTAGTTAACCATAAAATGGAATTACTTGTGTCACACTGGAAAAAAAAACACCCTGTAGACCAGACTTAATTTTTACATCTCTACGATTTTAGTGTATGGTAAGGAAAACATCACTCTCG
Source organism: Lutjanus argentimaculatus (assembly GCA_034769285.1). Taxonomy (NCBI): domain Eukaryota; kingdom Metazoa; phylum Chordata; class Actinopteri; order Lutjaniformes; family Lutjanidae; genus Lutjanus; species Lutjanus argentimaculatus. The sequence continues at coordinate 16,228,686 of JAWZSL010000011.1, forward strand.
CTTTGTTTTTATTTTCCCATGTGTTTGTTAAATTTGTCAAACTCGGCATTTCAGACAAACAAACTCACTTAATGGAAATGCGAGACAAATTTCTATCATCTGATGTTATTCCAAAGTGAATTTGATATGTTACTTGTGTATCAGAGCAAAAAAACAAATTATATTAATATCATCTGTGCTTACAAAACCAAAGATAATTAGGTAAATCTATTGTGTTTATTAAAATAAGTGACCTGTGCTGAGCATCAGCTGCCACTTGCCATTCACTGCATGTAATCACATGGGTCAAAGAAAATATGGTGCCGCTGAGTCATCCCCTGTCACGAGCCAGAGGACGCAGCCTCAACATACAAAAGGCATGCCATCTTCCACAAATAGCCACGTCACTGACCTTTCTCTCAGTTTATCAGAAAGCTCCTCCAGGACCTGCGAGGCCTGTCTGTGGTACTGCAGCAGAGACTCCACAAAAGAAGACAGCTGACTCACCTGCTCCACCTACACGAACATGCACACAAGAACTAGTTTAGAACGAGACCAAAAACAGAAACAGCAGTGCCCCATCAGAGCATTCTTTACTGGTTAATGTTTGCATGTCTGTCTCTCATCATAATGTCAGTTTATCACTTCACTTAAACAGATCGGAAAGCTCTCACAATAGCAGGCATGAAAACTACATATTCCAAACAAAACGGGTTTGACAAGCTCACGCTTCTGCAAGTCACTGTGGAGAAAAAAAAAATGAGGCATGTCACCTGACACATATCGTCCCTAAAAACATTATATGCGGCCTGCTAGCTGAGAAGCTGTGAGCAGCAAGCAGAAAGCATTTCCAATGACACAGAGACACCAGCTAGAATATATATTATCAAGTATTCTAAAGGCACATTATCAAGATTTCCACATGTTTGAGTTTGTTTGGCCAATATGTCTCATAAAGCTCTAATGGTGTTTATCTAAAGTCAGAAGGTTTTTCTATTTTGAGTTTGTCTTACACGCTCTCAAGGGCATAAAATTAATCTGATTCCATCTGCTTCAGGCACAAATAACTTTAATTAAACCAGAAAAAACTGTATCAGAATGTATTAATCGTATTTCTCCTGCCAGTATACTGAAAACTAATATTTTAAAGGCTTGCCCCTCAATCTTGGCACACAGGAGATATCTTGGCAACCACGAGTTGTTCACAGCTCCTCCAAAATCTTTAAGACTTAAGTATTGATACATCTTGGCTCCCTGAAGAAAACCAAACAGGATTATAAAGCGTCTGCCTCGTGTGAACTCTACTCATCTATCAAACCACTTATTCAGTTGATGCAGTTTTTCCACTGGCACCGACTGAATCAGATGACTTATTTATTACTTTACGATTATGGATGATTATATTGTCTTTTGACTTTGAACATGTTGACATCACATAGCCTCCTTTATTGACAAGATGATTCAGTGAAAATAAAGGCTGCTAAATGAACTAGTAGTTAATATATGTTGTTACAGCTGTAAAAGTGTGCTTTTTGCTAAATATTTCTGCATGGTTTTATTCTCTTACAGTCCAAAATATGGATTCTGAGACACACAAGACAATCTGAAGTAACAGTATGCTTTGTCTCTCTTAAAATATTGTTCAAAATAGAAAAAGAGAGATGACTAGTTGCTCTGTCAGGGTTCCTCCAGGGTTCTCCAAATTAAATCTACTTAAATAAACCTTTTAAAGACCTTTTTTAATACCACTTAGAATGAAATCTAAAGACAACTTAATGACCATACTGGCGTAAGGATTAAAAATATAATGGGAAATTTGTATGGATTTTAAGCCCCAGAAAACAATTAAACAAGTGCTTGAATTTAGTGGATCTTTATACTCACATTCATATTGGCTGAAATAGGCTTAACTCACATTTATTGGATTCTAATGTCACTTGAAAAACAGCACAGGTTCTTTTTCGTTACTAAATAATAGCTTTTAAAAATGTACATCATTTCCAAAAACTAAACGTTGAAAATTGTTTTCTATTTAACATTGGAAACAAAATCTAAAGTGTCAGTAAAGTAAATCATATCTGTGACATTAAACACTGAGTGAAGACACAGTGAAGAACACAGACATCATCTTCATCCTGTCCTTTGTCCTCCTCCCTCACTACATACAGGAAGTGCTGATAGAGAGAGGAGGGGCTGCTCAGCTTACAAGAGCCCGGCAAATTTTAAGGTTCGTGACAAAGGAAACAGTCAGACAAAATTCAAACAGCTTTCATTTTAGCTTGTTTGTAGCAATTTTCTATTAGCCGAGCCAGAGCGCTGTGCTCATGTAAAACAAAGCGGATCGATGAGACAGAGCAGATTGACTCATCGTCGCCACCATCTTTACGCGAACATGTACACCGATAAAAGTATTGGCTTTTTTTGGTTGTTTTTGTTTGTTTGATGACAAGAAAAAATTAACATCTTTGTTCACAAAATACAAGACGTTAATTAAGATTTTCAAAGGCCTTAATTTTAGATTTTTAAATAAATACTGTATAATCAACTGTAGATGAACGATGTGTCAGGTGCTCTTTGAAAATAAATGATTTGGACAAATTTGTTAATTTTTACATTAACATTTATTTTGCCTGGCTCGCCTTCCTGATTATACTGTTAAATATCTTTACATTTAACAATATGTTTATTATATTTCACTCTGTAGAACAACAGGAACAGTCTCACTTCCGCCATAGCAGATGCAACTTTTATGCATATAACAGTTCTAATATTTTTTTTATCGAATTTAAAGTTTGACACTCTTCCTGGTTCCAAACGGGCGAACACAGCAGTCGTCAATCAAACGGAGGTAAACTGAGAACTCAAAGCTGTTATTGACACATTTTATTAACAAAACAGGTCCGGCAGGTTTATATGTGCCATCTGCAATGCAAAGTGATTTAAGTTTAGACTCCGGGTTACTCACATCTGTTTCCAGCAAGTTGTGCATGGAGCTTTCAGCCATCTCTTTGGACTCGTGGAACTTCTCCAGCGACTGTCTGATCTCTTCATCTGGGATTTTACCTTGACGTTTCTTCTTGTAGTCGTAGTCCAGACGGCGGCCCTCCAGCTTCTTCAGGTGGTGCTGAGGGGGTGAAAGGAGTTGGGATTGGGAGGATGATGACGTATTTTCTCTTTGTTATGTTAAGTATTGATAAATTTGTGTCATTTAAACATTTGCGTGCAATTCCACCACTAAGCACCTGGACTGCATACATACTAATGCAGCTGACACACAGACTGCAGAGCTCATTAGTCAATGCCCGGCCTGTACGTGCAGAAGCATACTAGCTCTTTGATTGTACCTGAATGTCTTTGATATCCTTCTCAGCGACTGCCTGCAGTGGGTCAATAAAGTTCTGCTTCACATCAATATCCAGAGAGTCCTTGACCTCGGCCAGTCTCTTCATTGACTCCCCAATGTCTGTTAGAGCCCCACCTGCAGCACACATACACACACACGCAAAATACCAGCATAGTGAGTGTGGGACAATGTGAGGACTATTAATAATAATCATTAGCTCTACACTAAGGAAGGTTAAAACATCAAACTCCCCTCTACCATATCCTAATTCTCTGCTTCCATGTTCTCCAAACATATGCCATCAGATACAGATCTCTTCTATGCAGGATCTCATCCTCTAAATGTCTACACTGTTCTTACCAAAGTTGGTGTCCTCGCCCATATCCCGTCCGTACTTAGTCATGCACTCTCCCAGGAGGCCTTCGGGCTGCGGGTAGCCGGACTCTTCACCTGCCCGCGGATTTTGGACACTGTGTTGAGCATGGTAAGCTTAGCTCTCGTTGCCGGGTTGGGCTGGAGGTACTCTGACGTTTTGTTGATGACTTCCACCACTGCTTTGCTGGTAACATCTGCTCTCTGGTGGAAACAGGTTAAAGAGAGACAATAACTGATACATGTGTGTATATTCTGAGTTGTATGTCTTTGAGGGAAAAAACTTTAAAACTTTTAACATTTAACTAGAGCTGTGGATATGACAATATATATCATGTGACAAAGGAAAAATGTCTATCGTGTCATATTATGCTCTATCGTATGCTCTATATTTTGTTGCATGCAAAATACACTTTACAGCAAAATATTCTGTTATTTAGACATCCGCACAGCATGGATGCAGGCAGGAAATCTGCATGAAGGGAACACAAACAAACATGACACACAACAGTAATTCTGAACAGGAAACAAAATGAGGAGCTTGTTCCTAAAACAGGGGCTATCATCTGTCGCATGGACGTGGTTTAGGTATGAAAAGTCTGACACAAACCAGAAAACCGTACAATACACTAATGTAACAACAGCTGAAAAGTGTTTTCTATTTAACTTTATATATTTTATACATTAATATTTTGGATTTTGTTTGATTATTTGCATATTCATGAATCCTTCAATAGTACACGAAGGCAAGGTGAAGAGCGATATGTAATTTTTTGGCAAAAACAACAAAATCAGACACAATTTTATTCGCTTCTTGCAGAGCATATTATGTTGTTTAAAACATGACTGGAGGTGGACTTTAAAATGGATGCACGTTACCCTCTCAAGGTCCTTGAAGTCTTCATCCAGTTTGGTTCCCTCTGCACCTCCAACCTTCTCACTCACCATCTGCAACACAAAGCAATCAGAGCAGCTGAAGTCATCTTATTCAATGGTCTCTCATAGAGGATTATAAAGTTCATTTAATCAACACATATTCCGTACTGTTATGAGTATGTTAGTCTTTACTCATACTTTAATATGCATTACACTGTGTAATCATGATTGAGTACTGAGACAATTTGAATTCATATCCAAACCTTTGATCTGCATTATTGTAGCCAATAAGGCTATTCGATTGCAAACTGAACAATGAATATTGTGACATCAGATAAAAAAAAAATGTAGCAGCAGGCACAGGTTCGGAGAGATGACTGTGACCACTGAGCAAAGCAGCACAGGAGTTGGGAGTAATTCAAAGCCTGAAGATTTGAAGAAACAGAAATCCCTTTGATTGAATGCTGCTATTGATAATGCATTAAATATCAAGTGTTAAAAAGTAACTAATACTTCAGTAATAATACTAGAAAAGAAAAATTCTGTACTTTTACTTAAGTATTTTTTTTAAACAGCAGTAGTTTTTCTTGTAATTGAGTAATATGTAACAGTACTTGAGTACAGATTTTCAGTACTCTTTCCAGCACTGCTCCTCCATAGGGAGGTCAACTACAGACCAGAATTTCTGGAGCTCACAGTGGATCAGAGGTTTGTTAAAGGGCTTTTGTTTTCAAATGGGCTTGAACCAGACATTCACAACCACGCAGTCCTGCTTCCAGATATTAATGGATATTTAATATCTTCCATCATATTCTTTTTTTTTTTTTCCGGGCCTGGTTAACACAATTCTCAAATTCCAAGACATGTCCATGTTTTCCGTTAGTAGAGGAACCTCCTCCAGTCTGCATGAGGGAGTGAGTTCTGAAACCTGGACTTTCCTCTCAACTGAGAGTCTCTGTTCCATAAAGAATTAAACCAAGGGTTTTCTTTTTTTTTCCACCGGGTCAGCACACACATTGCAGTTTCCTATGCTACAGCCACATCCATGGATACTTTTACTAAACACACATGCTAAATCCATCTTGCTCTCGCTCACTTATTCACATCCACATGCATTCTCCATTCCTCATCCAGAGCAACAAACTCCAAACTCCTGCACAGTTGGCTGGCAGGCCAAACAGAGACTCATTGTGTGTGTGCGTTTTCTCATTTGGTTCAACTCGGTGCAGCTGTCTGCACCACACTGCACATAAAACTCTATGAGCAGATGGATCAATCAATCTCTCTAGTTTATATAATATACAGGCCAGGCAAAGTTATTTGGTGTGAAACACTCTGTGGCTCTGAACATGCCCTGAGCACTACTTGCCAACTGGTTCACGGACTACAACTCAGCCCCACATGTTCCCTAATTATGAAGTCTAATAGGCACCATTTTAATTGCAATTAATGAATCTTCTTTACCAGATGCGAAGTTTTAGCAAGTCGATGTGTGAAATCCAAACACAAACACACTTTCAGCACCCCATCTGGCTTCATAATTGACATTGCAAGTTTTTGTCCCCCATGACTCAATAAACCTGTCTGTCCTAGTCAGTGTATGGCCTGTAATCTAGCTAGAAAAACTTAATTTAGCTAGATATATAGGCTTTAAATTATTTATTCCTTTTGTTGCTTAAGAATGTTAAATCTGAAGAAGTAAAATAAATAAGGGTTTCAAGAGACTTTCAAGAGCAGATTTGATACAGGTTTTAGATTTGGTATAGAGCTGTTGTGGAGGTGGAACTGGGGGTGTTGCCTGGACAAGAAGTGCATGCTGGTTGAGTCTTGTTGGTCAGTGTCAAAGACAAGGAACAAAACAAGATGGGGGCTAAAATGAAACAGTGGGTACCAAATAAACACCATTTGAACAATGACAGCTATATATGTTTTGTCAGCAATTAGCTAGGACTGGACAACTAATCTTGATCACAATTTTGGTTTCCCCCAATCAAATGAACATGATTAAATGTGACATTGACACTTCAAATTGTGTGCTCTGCTGCATATCAAAAACAGACAGCCACCCTGTGGTGGCAGCCTGTGGAAAATTTCCTGGATGTTGCAGCTGCAGTCCAGAGTAGAAGACAATAGATAGCAGATGGGCGAAACAAAAATCACATGTCTGCGGGTTTTCTGCAGGTTTCAACAAGTTAAATTTAAGACTTTTGAAGATCTTTCGAGACCATTATGGAAGCAAGTTAAGACCTATTTCACATCCTTACTGGCAAAAATCTACAAGCACAGTTTGCATTAGTGGTTACTGGGTCGGTATTGGTTTTGTTTTGTAGTTGTTACAGCATGATCAATACACATTTTCCCATAAAAACACAACAGTTAATGCAACTTAATCAAAGTAATGTTAACTTCATGTTTCAATCAATTTTTAAGACCTGTCAAAATTGTATTTAAGACATTTTAAGGCCTAAAATTCAGATTTTTGGATTTTAGACTGTTAAAGACTTGCAAACCTGCAGAAACTCTGTATCTGAAGCAGAAGGTAAAGAGCTACCCCCTTGAAACAGATAATCATCTGTTTTTTTGGAAATACCTCAGATTAAGGGTAAGTAATTGTCATGCAAGAACAAATCATAAGCAAAGAGTGCACAAGACTTATGTCTGTGCCTCAAAGCAACAAACTGCAATACGATGAATGCATTAAGGCCAAACAGACTAACACTGTTCATGTTACCTCACTGAATCCCTGTCTCTGTCAGCGTCAACTCATACATCCAAAAAAAGACCTGCTGCACAAAACGTTATTGTACTAATGTAGCACAACATGTGAAAGTGAACGCAGTACTCTGTTTATTTAATTTTGTGTAAAAAGCATGGATACAATTTTATTTTACCAGTATTTTCCCTCTAGGACACACACAGTGAATAAGCACCAGATGCACATATTTGCACATTAGTAGCATTAAACAACATGTAAGAGAAAGCAGTGGTTGCTCTGTTTTTAAATGTGACGGTACAATATAATATTTTGTCCCTACAAATCAATGAATAATCGTGACAAAGAATTGTGATCTAAATATTGATTGAAATAGTTGTAATTATCAGTTTGGACATTAATATGCTGCCCCAAATTTCAGCAAGCTGACATTACACAAGTATAATTTCAAAGTGGTATGATATAGATCTTGTTTGTAAGTACCTAACAGAACTGAATACCCTCCTCCATCCTGTATGCTTTCTTTTCACAGCCTGAATGGCAAGAGCAATACTTGTTGGTCTGTGCTAGTAGAGGATGTTCAACAAAGGATTTACATGTTCACAGCTAAACTGTGTCCCAATAGTTGAGGCTTTAACAGTAGGAGTTGGCCCGTACCATTATACTGTGATGTTAGCAATCCAGACGGACTGCTTAAGTTTTGCAAATCTTTAACAGAATATAAAACCTCTTTTTATTGTTATTAATATATTGTGAGTGTGCTCGCTAAATCTATGTCTACTTCAGAAGCTGGTTTGGGCAGAATATTCACATAACTGGGATTCCATTACACACCCACTGAGCAAGGAGCTGCTGCTTGCATGTGTTAGGCCAAAGCAAGGACCTGTAGCAAGACAGGTGTCATCAAAATACAGGCCACCAGTTTTGCAAGCCACGTCTTGTCGAGCTAATGTTTGTGGTGGCAGGTTTAACTTTAACTGCCTCAAGAGCCAACAAGTTATATTTCTCTCCCAGATGGATGAGCATTATTTTAAGTTTCGAATCACAAGACAAACCTGCCTCAGTAAACCCAAGATTTTCAAAAGCAAAAAAATGCAAAGCAATGACTGACTGACGCACAGCCCACTTCGGATGTCTGTACACAATCTGGCAGTCAGAAAATTTGACCGATTTTAACACTTGTTTAAACATTTGATTGATTCTCTGAGCTTCCAGATCCATCTGGTGTCAGTTCAACTTGTAAGGCAAACATTTTGGTGGTGTCTCGGCACCCTGAACTGCCAACTCCATCAAATACACCACGCTCAACCTCACCACCACAGACTGCATGTACAGTAGATGCGGTAGTGGGCCAATCACACGTCACATTAAACTGAAGGATGCTTGCAGTGACTGGCTGCAAGAAAAAACATACAACATACAACAAGGAGTCATTTTATTTCTAGACGTGGGTTAGAAAAGATTGAATGAAGATATCGTTTGATTGGCACTGGGTTATTTTGGTTGATGCCTTAAAAGTTATTAGGTATCGATACTCAGTCCTATTAACTTGTGCTTTAACTTTTAGATGTGTACTATGTCTGTCACGCTGACGGTGCAAAAAGAAAATTGGAGTTACGTTAGGTCGTTAAGTCACTAAAAGATAAAAACAAGAGCATGTAATTAATAGTCAATGTGGCGTAAATAATTGCAGTGCCTGTCTGACATTATGGATCCTTTATATGTTAGAGATTAACAATTGACTCCAGATCACGATTAATTTTTAATGCTACCATTTAATTAAATTTAATTTAGCAACAAACTAAACATCAAATGTAAAAATTAGGCATGCTCTTTTGAGTAAATACATATATTGCTGGTTCAATAAGTAAGGCAAGATGACAATAACTGGTTGACATAAAGAACATTTGTCCATTTGAAATATTATCAAAATCAAAAAATGTGAGACAATACAGCATCATGATGAAGTCCTGTAGTGCTACAGAGATGCCCTAGCTTACAAATCTTGCACTCCACTAATCATGATTCATATCAATTGAAATATGATCTTTTTTTGTTTGTTTTGTTTTTTGTTTAATTATATAATGCAGCCCTAGCAAAAAACCTAAAAAAAACAAAACAAAACAGAAGTTTCGCGTTCAACTCTAAAGTTTGGAGTGAACCACAAGAGCACTCACTAAACAAATATAGGCTATATTTAATACCTTCCCAAACGGAATTTAATACTTAATACTAAGGTATTTTAGTACATGTGACTTTAAGACATTTTAAGACTTTTTAATGACTTTTTAATGACATGTGGCCATGCAGTTTCTTTAATTAATTGTAATATAGAGATGTGTAAATAAACTAATTTACATACTAACATCTTCAATATGTATGTCATGATATCATCCGGCAAGATGGAGATGCTCACAGGTCAGTTTAGTTGTATAGCTGCAACGTAACTAGGGCTGAACAACATAATGACATTATATTGTGTCGTGATATGAGACTAGACATCATGATAGATTTTGGATATCTTTATACTGTCATATGTCAGAAGTGTTCCTGGTTTTAAAGGCTACATTACAGTGAAGTGATGTCATTTTCTGAACTCACCAGACTGTTCTAGCCGTTCTATTATTTGTCTTTACCCACTCAGTCATTATATCCACATTACTAGTGATTAATTATTCATCAAAAAATCCTATTGTGTCAATATTTTGTAAAAGCACCAATAGTCGTCCCTACAATATTGTAAGCATTTGTTCAAAAATACTGTTACATTAGATTTGACAACAAATTTATTTTATCACTTTAGTCACTTGCACCAAATGGAGAATACGTCACAGCTGTCGTCTGTCACAACTCAAATGATCTATAATTATTAATATTAACAGATATGAAACTTCACTAGTGATAGGTTGTTAGGTCTGGTAGATCCTTACAGGTGACAGATGACAGCATTTTTTATGAATCATCCAACAATCATGTGTGGTGTGATTTGATCGATGACATATCCACAACACATTGGCCAATTTGTATGGAGGCACTGTGCAATCCAGTGAGATAAACATGAAACGACATGTCACTGGGGTATAAAGTGTTAAATCTCCTGGTGTTTACAACAACAGAAACAAAACGAAACCGAGCATCAACTATCACATACAGTCCATCAAACAGGAAACTCCTTACACGCTTAAAACTTCAGACAAGATTTAACTTTAGTAGTTTAACGTTAATTTGATTTTAAAACTCTCCACGTAGACAAAAAACGACAAACTTAAGCCAGTTTATTAACCTTCGGGAAAGTAGTTTCACCGTAAGCGCCGGTTAGATCAACTTAACTAACAACGTTAACTTTAGCAGGTTAGCATTAGCTCATTTGACGTCACGTGTTGACGTTACCCGCGAGCCACCGCACTTTTGACAGTTGTTGTTTAGCTTAGCTGAGCAACAGCGTGGCTAGTCGGACACTTTTCGACAAGTTAAAACGTTTCATAAAACGTCGGCGGGGTTTAAATAACAAAGTGTATTTTGTGGTCACGTCGCCCATAAAGTTTAGGTTAACCAGACAGCTCGAAGCTAGCGTAAACTCGCTTCAAAGTAACGACGGTGTTAGCTAACTTAGCTTGCTAAGCTAACCGGCTAATGTATTAAAAAATTTTTTTTACCTGACTCGCTTTGTAAAACTGCTTCTTAAATCCCGCGACGGACATCTTGCACCCGTCAGTGTTACCGCCTGGACTCGACGAGAAAGATGTGTGTAAAAAAAAAAAATAGATGCTGTGAGTTTGTAGTTTACAGCGCAGACAGACGGCAGCCCGGACAACACGTCTTCAAACTTTGCACCGTAAATGTGAAACTTGCTAGGCAACCACAATTTCCTGGCTTCAGCCACATGTGGGAGGCTCCATCCTGCTGGATAAAGTGGGTCAAACACACACACACACACACACACACACACACACCACACACACTCAGACACAAGCATGCATCCAGACATCCCTCTTTCTCAGCAAAATGTCAGGATGAATAAATTGCTTTGATGACTTTGTTTGACTTTAGCTGACATGAACTTTATTTCATTGTGTGTTGCTGCTGCCTGCTTTTGGCTTGTAGTAAACTAATGACAAAATATTATTTAATTTTAAAAATAAATTTATTATATTAACTGTTTTTTTTAAGTTCATGTATGGATACAACAAAATAAAAAAAATTAAAGATAAAAAAAAATAAATAAAAAGGGCATCAGCTGCATGTGGTTAGCCACCAGCACGCCAAAAGATGTGATGCATTTATGGTTTAACAGTTTGAATCTATTAACTATTTAACCATTTACAGGCACGTAGAGGCCAACCCATTTTCTAGCATGTAAGGACTGCATTGCACTACACTGCATTTTCTCCTTTTGACAGGCACAGTGGAGGGCCCTTCATCATATTTTCTCAATTGGGAGGCACTTGATCACATTTTATCCACAATAAGTGCATCCCAAAGGCCACTCAATCACTATGTCTTGCACATTGGGCCATAAGAGGGCATGTTATCTTGTTTTATCTGCCATAGGGGCATCCAAAATTGCACTTTTGTGGCATTTTTTTCAAACATTGAGCCACCAGGGGTGCAACTGCCCCCCCACTACCTCTCGAGTCCACCAGTGAGTTTGCCTGTTATTTTCTTTATCAGTTATTAATAATTTGGTTCATAAAATGCCAGAAAATGGTTTTAAGAAAGGCCCATCCCAGTTCTCTTTTGCCAAAGGCAAACATCTTTACTCACGGTCCTCAATCGTAGTAAAATCCTTCTGCAGAGGAATACTTTGAGCAGTGGTTGAAAGCCCCAGAAAAAGCTTTTAAGTACACTTTGGTTGAGACTTTTCTTCACATTGCTTCTTTCCAATGTGAAGAAATAACTTTTACACTCAGCTTTAAATGTTACACAGAGATATTTGATTTATGATCGGCTGCATAACAGAGAAAAGTGGCAAATCCTCATATTGGAGAAGCTGCAACCAGACAATGGTTAGATTTTTTTTTGAGCGATAAAAGACTTAAATGATCAATTATTTATCAAAATTGTTTCCCATTAATATTTTGTCAATTGACTAATAGTGATGGGACGTAACTAAGTACATTACTGAAGTACGGTACTTGAGTACAGTTTTGAGGTACCTGTGCTTTATACCTCTGTTCCATGAAAGTCAAGTTCAAGTAAAAGTAAGACTCAACGAAACATTTCAAAAGAAAAAGAAACCATTTATTACATTCTTAAAACCACATATAATGCATCCCATTGGACAACAATATATATCGCGCTGTGTGACTCAGTTACTCTTGGACTAGTAATATACCTCTTGTACATTTTGTCATACAGGGAAAGAGAAGGGAGACAAACTATTCTTTTTTGTTTGTACTTTTCCTAATCTTTCTTGAATTAAAAAAAAAAGATCACTGACTTTACAAGACAAAAGTGGAGACACGTAAAGAAATAGGTGGATAAAAGACTGACAAATAAATGAAAATCACAGCAAAAGAAACATTAAACCCCAATAATGAAATTCATCATTAACTCTAACTGATTTATTTTTATTTTTTTTCATTTAATTCCTATGTCTCATAAATTTTAATGTTACAATATTAGGACAAACGGGAAGGGCTTTGACACTTTGTGGAGTAACATTCACAAAAATAGAACTTACGTCCACAGTGATTATGGTTATGGGTCTCATCATCTTAGGTGCAAAGGTGTGAGGAGCACAAGGCTAAAAAGACGACACTGGTAATAAAGGGACAAGAGATCACAGCTAGCTCCCTGAGCGGCAGGTCCTCAGACTCTGCTCGAAAAACTTCACAGCTCCCCAAGTAAGACATTTATCATCATCATCATCATCTCAACCTTCAGAAAGTGTGTTATTTATGTACACAAACAATGTAAACAGTTATGGGTTAACTTGTGTGATAGATATGGAAGTAAAAAACAAAAAATAAAAGAACAGATTGACTGAATACTATTAAGTCTTACTGGCATTGAGGCCCAACTCAGGGGGCAGCTGGTAGCTCTGTCTGGCCTTAGACTAGTGTCCAGTGAGAAAGAGGAAAAGTATAAGTGCTTGGTGTTTGGACAAGTGTTGGGTTTGGGACTAAAGGAGAGAGGAACAGCAAATGTACAAAATAATACAGTTGCTCCAACCAGCGAGGAGGGTTTATGATACATATCATGGATCGTCGTCGTTCCGGCCAACTGAAACATCATGAGTGAAAGACAATTATTATAACCACAACTACTGTACTGACTGCTGGTTAGAAACAGGTGGGGAGACCCTGTGTGTCCCCTTGTTATTATACAGTTCATGAAGTCATCTTTTGCCTTGCTTTCTCTTTTCCTTAGTGTCCTCTTGTCTCTTTACGCAGGGCGGAGGGGGGCGGCAGAGGGGGGGAAGGCAGCAACAGTGCAGTCTGAAAGCTTTCAGTTTAAATGCAGGACGAAAAGGCAAAACGTCATTTTCGCCTTTTGTTCGGGTACACTGCCTCCCCTGCTGTGTCGCGTCGGCAACGAGTGTCCACCCCATCGCTCGCGTCGATGACCGCGCCTAACCCAGCGGCTGGGTTAGTTTGGGGCTGTTGCCACGGAAACCTGAGAGAACTGTCAAGAGAGGAAATAGTCCAGAAAAGGATCTGAGTCCAAAATTTTTGTCGGAGTATCCATCTTTTCTTTTTCTCCTCCGTCTCTACATCTTACTATCCACTCTTCTCTCCCTTTCTCTCACACATTCTAACTCTCTCTCCATATACTTATATATATAGTTATCTATTTACATTCTTATTTAAAATATTTGTTTATAAATGTGTATATAAATTAAAGATAATTTCATCTTGTCCTGTCTCTAAGTGGCATTTACAAGGAAAGGGGTGTGTGGGACTGAGGTTTCTCATTGCATTACAAGAGCCTACAAAGAGGCAGCACCGAACACTGTCTAATAAATGTGTGTGAAACTGGTTCAGGTCAGCTTATAAGCCGTGAGTCATGTCGGACCTGCGTGTTACTTTTCATATATGAGAGAAAATGACTCATGATCTTGGTCCCTAAGTGATGGTCAGTACAAAGGTATTGTCTGTATGAGTATGTATCATACTGAGATGTCTTAGTATAGAGAGAAATATTGACCGCGACCTGTATTAATAGTGAGACCTGTTGATCAACACGACTTCATTGTAATACTATGTGTAGAGCAGGGTTGTACATTCACTGTTAGGTTCTGGTTTGTGCACTGGTGCTTTATCGATGAGGTACATTCATAACTGGTTTGGGCGATCCGCAGTGGATCTGATGTTCAGCAAAGGTGTTAGAGCTTGGAGACGTCTCGTGCCTTAGTGGGCTGCTGTGTTAATATTACGATGCCCATTATTAGCTTGTTGTTAATGCTACAATATGCAGAGGACCATGAGCATGTGCGGTCTGTAGTGTAAGGTGCTTTTGCCTGCTGGGAAAGTGGAGGACTACTTTGGGATCATGGGAGACGTATTTAAAGTCCTGGATTGTCTCTTTAACTGCTGGTTGTTGAGCTTCAACATCTCTATCCTACTCTGTCTCTCCTTTTTGCTTCCCTACCTCTTAATACACTCTCTCCATCTCTCTTGTTTGTTTGTCTGTCTGGCTTTCTGTCTGTCTAGCTGTCGGTGGAGTCCGGCAGAGACATCTCGCTGCCAAACACTTCCCGGTACAGTGGTGGGAAACTGTAGGCGGTCTCAGGGTGGACCAAACGGAAAAACTCCAGTTTGTCGATGTGGAGGTTACAGATGGACTTCATTATGGGCAGCTTGGACACCATCTGCGGGGACAGAACGTTATACAAAGGTAAGTTTATGTGTGCGAGTACATTTGTTTAAGGACCAGTGTGTCGGATTTAGTGGCATCTAGTGGTGAGGTTGCAGATTGCAAACACTTTCTCTCACCGTCTCCTTTCAAATGTGTAGGACTTCCAACCTATGGTGACCATGAAACTCGCACAAAATGCTAAAGTCAGTGTCTAGAGCTGCCAGAGTTTGGTTTGTCTCCTCTGGGCTGCTGTAAAAGCATGTCGGTGCAACATGCATACTAATGAAAACATACTTATGAATATTTCTGACATATTCTGCCCATAAATCCAACTAAATCTTACACACTGGACCTTTAAGAAGAGTTGTAACTGCTTGTCTCTTTACCTTGTCCAGTTTCTCGTCAGAAGCACCACTCTTATGTAGACTGTGCTGCAGAGCCAGGTAGACTTTCTCCTGGAGTTTCTGAACCTTTTGGCCTTCTGTTAGCCAGGGTCGATCTACAGGAAATAAAAGAAAATATTAGCTTCCTAACATACAGCTTTGTTTCTCCTGATGTAGCTTTAAAGTTATTAAAATCACGTTCCAAAAGTATATATTCAGAGTGAAATATTCAAATCCAAAACTTTATTTCTTTTATGGCTGCATCATTCAATCAAATATTAATTGTCTCACATGTCATTTTTACACTTTTCCTCACAAAATTCAGATGTATCTCGTATCTTTGGAAACTTTAGGATAATTAAATTTACAATTAAGTCTTGTGAGTTTAAACAATGTTTGGCTTCACAGGGTAAAATGATCAGCAGACTTTTCAAGACGTTAAGCATCAATTAAACAATGACGTGATCGTGTATTAAGTCCATTCTTGGTCATTCTAAAACTGACAATCGAGAAATGAGTCAAAATGTGGTGTGAAAAGTTTTATAATGAAAAACCTTAACAGATTAGATAAATAATCTGCAATAGTACTGTAAAAAAATGTGTCAGACATCTACAATATGATAAACATACTAAATAAATATAATATAAATATATTGTACTGAAAATGGACATAGCTCTTGAATATAAATGTGTACCAAGGACAGAACAGCACTGAATAGACTACTATGCGAGCACTTGAGCATGTTTGTGGATATGTATGTATTCTATAAGTGAGAAAGAGAAATAGGATTTAAAAAAAATATAATCACCAGGAGATAGAAGGACGGCAGCGCTGAACAGAGCCATCTCTTCGTCCGACAGCTGTAGACGGCAGAGTCCTTTTCCCAGGTCAAACACTGCACTGACCAGGTCGTCACAACCTGCATAAACACAGGAGATCAATAAATTAAATGTTAAAAAAAAAAAACAGCTTGACTATACTTAGAAACTGGAAATGTGAAAAATCCCCGGTGCAGAAACACTGGATCAATGAACTTGCATCTTATAGCACTACTGAGAAAAACTGTGTGGATGTATGTATTGTCTGGAAAAAAAAAAATGTTTTCTTGACATTGTGCCACTGATAAACCTAAAGACTGACTTACCTACATATGAAGGTTTATTGATACTGGACGAATAATTATTTTCATGTATTATTTATCATATATTGTTGTATTTCTACCTTAGTTAATATGAAACAGTTTGAATGATGTATGTTTTTGTATGTTTTTGTTGTTAATTGTCATGATGGAAAAAGGAAATGTACTTGGAGTGTGACCTCTGCCAAGGCCAACAGCCCAGTCCTCTGTGATATGCAAATCTGCATGTGCAACCACAGCGAAGGTCAGAGAATCCAGAAATATGGATGATTTTTGAGGCGGCTGTTACGTTTTGTTTGTGTGTTTAGTCACGGCGCACCATTCACTTTAATTACGATGAGATCATGCGCCACAAGATCCGTTCTTTTCGCCGTAGACACTGGTGTTGCAATTGCATCTATTGCACCAAGTTAATTAAAGTGAAAAATATTTTTGTATATCCACCCTGTAATTCAGACCTGCTAAAAATGTACTGTGTTCGTCCTTGTCACACGCTACGCCCTTCCTCCAAGTTTCATGAAAATCGGGTCAGTAGTTTTTCTGTAATCTTGCTGACAGACAAACAAACAAACGGCCCTAACCAGAAGTAATTACTGTCTCATGATCCAAGTCTTCGAAAAAAAATCAATGAAAAACAGCTCAAAGAGAAACGCTGCTGCATTGACTGGCATATCTTTTAAATGACACAACTTGTGTAATTTTCCCTTAAACGAGTTTGTCACACTGTTTACTGCTGTGTTTAATGGCGTTTGTCTTGACGTTTTCCATTAGGGTTGCATTGTTACACAGTTCTGGTGGTGCTTAAGAGGCAAGACGGTGCTTCAGAGATTGGAAAGCAACATCCAGCGGGAGACTTTCAATTACTTCTCTTCAAAGCCAGTTCTGGCTTTAAGAAACTGCTGTTGACAAGATTGAATCTGAAATGACTGTCCCGCAGTTTTACGTAAAGAGCAATTACTACAGTCAGGTCGTTTAAAATAATGAATTATGTTTGTCAATGCAGAGGTATTT
The DNA here is from genome assembly GCA_034769285.1 of Lutjanus argentimaculatus. Classification (NCBI taxonomy): domain Eukaryota; kingdom Metazoa; phylum Chordata; class Actinopteri; order Lutjaniformes; family Lutjanidae; genus Lutjanus; species Lutjanus argentimaculatus. The sequence continues at coordinate 16,246,302 of JAWZSL010000011.1, forward strand.
TTGTAATCTGTCAGTAATTAATTCAGAACAGCAGGCGCAGAGGCATTTTCTTAGGCATTAATAGTAATTACCGCACAGTGCGTGTGAGAAAGCACTGAGCTTTTACTGTGACCCTGTCAGTTATTTAAACGCTTCAGATCTGATCCTCACCGAGCGCTTTGAAGAAGTGCGCCGGGGCAAACTTCCCATTGAAGAAAATGGTGCTGTTGTTGACGTTGAACGCCCGGCCCATACGTATCAGCAGGACCTCCAGGCAGCCTGAAAGGGTAGCCACAGAGAGGCAAAGACATGGAGAGATGGAGAGATGGAGAAAGAGGAGGAAGGGGTGGGAGGGACAGAGAGGGACCAAGATACTCCAACATGCACAGAACAAAACAACAAAAATGTAAATAATTTTGATCCAGATTGGCGCACAGCATATATAAGACATTTTTGAACAGTTTAAAAATCAAGATCGATGGATATCCACAAAGATTTTTTTTTAAATGTTCAAAAGATTTATAGAGAGTAAACACATTGTCAAATATATGCATTTTATGTCACAGATATATATTTATATATATGTGATGAACAGATAAAGAGAGTAAGTGAAAATTTTGTTTTCAGAATTGGGTTTTCTCCCCCATGTTCATTCCAGGTGTGTGCCATTTATTCAAACACAAACAGGTAAAAAAAAAAGGCAAAGGTAGAGAGTTGGAGACAAAAAAAAAAAAACAGGAAGGAACTAAAGTTAGCAAGTTTCAGGCAGTTTACTTTTGAAGAATTAAACTAGGTGCATTAAGTATTTGAGTATTTTTAGACTGTGCACTGACCTGCTTTCAGCAATATAATCTGATCATTCTGGCACAGGTCCATGAAGCCAGCAATGCGTTTGGCAAACTCCACCACGTACTGAATGGCGTTGGTGATGTGGTGCGCGCACTGCTGCCACATCCACTCAGCTGACTGAAAAAGTGACACAAAAAAAAAGATAAGTCAGGTGTCATCACGGCAGCATAAATACCTTCTTAGTAGTAGTTTTTTTTATTTTCAATATTTATATCAGATTTTTTTGTTATTAAAGTGATAGTTTGGATTATCTGATGTAGGATTGGAGAAGCAGAACTGCTGAACTGCTGTGGACGGATATATTTAGACTACTTTCACTGCCGTAAGACAGCCTTTTCTGACGGAAAACTGGCATTATACAAGCCAAATATGGCTCTCTCCAAACCAACCAAACTCCATAGGTGAAATCAGTCATTTTAGCTCACAGAACACAGAGGTTGCTGTCTTACCTAAGCCTTGATCTGTTCATTTATTTGTGTTAATGTGTGACTTTACAGACTTGACAGATTCACTGAAGTCACACAATAACGCAAACAAACTAACAGAACGAGGCAGCAGTAGACCAGCAGCTCCTGTGTTCTGTGAGGTAAAATGACTGATTTCACCTATGGAGTTTGGCTGGTTTGGAGTGAGCAATATTTGACTTATATAACAGAGGTTTCCTATCAGGAAAGGCTATCTGATAGCAAAGTAAAGTAGTGAAAATATTCAAAATATAGCATACACTTAAACTGATATCAAGCAGCAGTTCATTGCTTGGCTTCCATGTTGGTGCTTCTCTCTGCTTCTCCAAACTGGGGGCGTGTCGACCGCCATCTAGTATTTTCGGGGATTTTACACATATGGGGTTTAAAGTGTGCATCATGTACCTTGTTTTGAAAAGCCCGCGTTTCCTCAGGTGTGTATTGTACCCAGGTGAATCTCTTCATGTCTTCAGCGCTGTACTGACACGTCTCCAAGTGAGACTTGACAATACTCTGAGTGATGCGCTCTGCGAAAACAAATAAAGCAGACACACATAAAGATGAGTGTTTCTCTCATTCAAGTTAACACAGAGTGAGTGTCGCAGAGTGTCTTGTTTATGTATCCACGGATCGCGGCGGTGTGACCTTGAATAACCAGATGTTTGGCACCACTCCGCTGTTGTGTTCGCCACCGATGCCCTCAATGAGATTAAATGCTAATGGCTCATCTACTCATCTGATCTCTGCAGCTGTGAGGATCTTTTCCACCTCATGCACTTATACTAATAATATCCCCCAGTCACAATATTTACTCACTGCTTCCTTTAAAAGTCCCCAGAGCCTCATTCAAAGGCTGCTCACAGTTTATTATTGCCAGCAACCGCAAAGATGTAAAATAACATACAAATTTATTCTTCCTCAAGGTCTCCAGAGACACTTCTCTAAAAATGCCCGTGCTTCCTTACCTCTATAAATACCACTACACCATCATCCCTTTATCTATCCCTGCTTTAGAGATTACTTTATATTGTTTGTTTCCAGCTTGTTTTTCACATTGTATCTTACATTTGTGTCCTTGTGTCCATTTTATCCAGTATTGCCGTTCTCTCTATCATGTATAATTCTTGTTCTTATCCTTGTGCTTCATTTTGCTCTTTATTGACTCAATTTTGCTTTTCAAATGATGTTTGCTCTTATTTTATTTAGTCTTACTGCGTTCATTTTTCCACCCATTTTGTCTCTTTCCAGGCCAGCATCGCTGATAGTTTACTGTAAATTCTAAAATGAAAACAGATGATGGCCGGAGGGAAAATTACCACAACAGTTACGGTATTACAGTTTTATAGCAGGATATAACAGTAAAACATACTCAGGCCACACTGTTTTTACCAGAAACACTATACTCATTAATTTCCGATTGATTCTTATTTGCCGCTGTTTCCTTAATGTAAGGTGGTGTTACTGAAACTCAACACTTACGGCAAATGCCTCACAAGGAAAGGAATAATGACCCGTGTGCTTCAGTGTGACATAGTTGGAGGAAGTGCTGAGTTTGTATTAAGATCCTACAGCAGGAAATTAACACAGGTACCTATATTTAGAATATTTTCATTCCTTTACTTTGCCGTCAGACAGCCTTCTCTGATGGGAAACCACGGTATATAAACCAAATATCGCTCTCTCCAAACCAACCAAACTCCATAGGCAAAATGCATAATTTTTACCTCTCTCAGCATGGGGAGATGCTGTTCTACCACTGCCTCAATTGGTTAGTCTGTTTGCGTTATTGTGTGACTTTGGTGTTTTAAAATGTTAGTTCGGGTTCACTGACATCACACAAAAACACAAACAAACTAAAGATCAAGGCACTGGTACTCTGCTAGCTTGTGTGTTCTGCAAGATAAAATTACAGATTTTGCCTATGGAGTTTGGTTGGTTTGGAGAGAGAGATATTTTAGCTTGTATAAAAGCAGTTTCCTGTCAAAAAAAGCCTGTCTGAAGGCAAAGAAAAGTGGTGAAATATATTCTAAATATAGCGTACGCTTAAATTGATATTGATTTTTTTTAGGTGGTCCTTTTTTAAGTGGCTAAAATAATTTTTGTTGCTGACCCTGTCCACAGTAGGTCAGTGCTTAGCTTCCATGCAGGTACTCCTCTCTGCTACTCTTACTGCAGGTAATACACTGACAATCAATAATTACTTCATACAACCCCACTTCAAATAATCAAAACTGTCATTTTAAGGTGTTGTCGTAGACTCTCTGACACATATCATCTGTTATTTCTGATTGTCTGTACTCACCGAGGTCTGTTATTGAGCAGTCATCAGGCAGATGGTCCAGCAGTGCATGCGTGTGTCCCAGCAGCGGATGTGTGTGAGAGTGTGTATGCAGGAGCTGGATCCCGTTGCCGTCTGGCCCGTCCAGTATGGTCTGCTGTGGGGAATTCTGATTGGACAAGGATGAAGAGGAAGAAGAGGACGATGAGTTGGAGGTGTTCCCGGTGCTGGCCCCTCCGCCGAGCAGCTCCAGGCTGCAGTACTCGCTGGCCTCCTCGGGGGTCAGCGGCAGGTCAAACAGGTCAGGCAGCGCCGCAATGTCATCAAGGTCGCTGAGGGTGGAGCTGGAGCCCCCAGTGCTGTACGACCGGCTCAGACCCTCTTCGCCGTCCTCCCCGCCAACGCCACAAACGCCCTCCTCCTTGGGTAGGGACAGGGTGGTAGGGACCCCGCCTCCGGAGCCCACACACTCCTGGGACTTTTGGTGTTTTTGCACTTCAGCGTAGAGGCTGTCGCGCTGCTTCTTAGACATACGACCGAACTTGACCGCTGCAGAGAGAAAAGACATTTCATTATAGTCAACAAAGAGACAAATAAATCAATTCTCAGACATTTTACAAGTAACTGAGTACTTTAAATGAATATTGATGACAATAAATCTAATATCTAATCAATATTTTTTACCTTAAGCGGTGTGCATAAGACTGTCATAACACCTGTCATGAACATGAAGCAGTCTTTCTTCTTAAAGTTTGATAATGTCAGATTGTCATGACAAATACATCTCAAACAGTGTCAATGCTGCATTAAACTGACACGATTGACCGAATGACACTTAATTACAACAATCATAAACATCATAAAGACTCTTTCATGTTCAGTACAGGTGTCATGACATGGTTATGACAGTGTAATAATTATGAACACCCTTTCAAATTAAGAGTAACAGAGATATTTAGGGAAACATAATAAGTTTCATATCTGTTAAGACATTTCTGGCCTACATAGATCACTGCTGACACCTTATCCATTAGTACTGTATGTTCCTGTGTCTATATCCAGTTTGCATGATGACAGCTCGTCACCTCTTCAAAACTGTATACTGTATTTTTTCAACATATAGAAGAGGCAACAAGTGGTGAGCCCTCTCATGACAGCTGGTGTGGAACATTACAGCTGAGGACTTTAAATTCTCCAGGTATCATCTTGAAATTAAAGGAATCACGACAACGTCTACTGGATGCAAGTCAAAGTTTCAAAGTTTAACAAAAGTCAGTTGTGGTGAATTTCTAACCCAACCACTGGATTTCATGGTTAAAGGTAGTGTGTACAGAGAGTACAGAGCGTTCTTTGTGTGCATTTACCATCTCTGCTCATGCCCAAAGCCAGACACTTCTGTAGGCGGCAGTGCTGGCAGCGGTTACGGTTAGTTCGGTCGATCAGGCAGTTCCTCTGCCGGGAACAAGAGTACATGGCGTTGTTCTGCTGGCTGCGACGGAAGAAACCCTAGAGACACAAGCGCACACGTACAAAATATCATAAATGACACTTGAGACAAAACAGGTTGGTTGAAGTTACTGTTGGTTTCACTCTGCATGTCTCTGTGTGTGTGTTTCCTCCTCACCTTGCAGCCTTCGCAGGTGATGACTCCATAGTGGATTCCTGAGGACTTGTCCCCGCAGATCTTACAGGGGATGACCTCGATCTGAGCTGCAGGGACAGGGACGACATTGGCGAGAGAGGTCAGAATACGGCTTCCTGAAGCGAGTGCATGAAAATGGCTCAAATTTACATAAAAAGTGAACTTGAGATCTGCGTAGTGAAGTGCAGCAGTTACATATTTGACAGGTTTTGGCACTATTGTGTAACTCCATGGACTGTTGCCAGAAACAGTTAATTTGTAAACAATAACACGACATTAAGTAACATGATGCATCAGTTTAAACATAACACACTCTTCCACAGCAGCACATATTTGGCATATATTCAGTGCTGACTTTCTTTTTTTTACACTGACTGAAAAACAAGATTTGGTCCAAGACTTTGCAAAAATGATTTTCTTTGAGACGTCTGTGCTCTGTACAGCATTTCTGGTGATGGTTTTCTGATCCTCCTTGATTTGAACTCTTGACAGTACTTGAAAAAAAAACAACTTTTGACTGGTCTTGCTCTTATCTCACTCACATCTCACAAGTTTGTTTTTGGAATTTGAAGGGGCCTCTTCCTTTTTTTTTTTGTCATTGCACAAGTTCAAAGGGGTACATATACACACACAGAGGGAACAAGGACCAGCAAAGTTTTGACATTTTTTGCCTGAAAAATGGCTGAAACAAGTACTTTGTATTGATCGACTAATCAATTAATCAACTAATTTCTGCAGCTCCCTTGCACTTTTTGTCCCACTTAAACCTATCAAGATGGCCTAAATAATCTTGTGTTACATGTGGTTTTTTTCTGGACCTAACAGAACATCTTTTAAATTTATGACAGATAATCTTATTTCCCATCACTATAACACAGGCCATCTATATTTCAGGCATGATTTTTGTCTCTCTCTCTCTCTCTCTCTCTCTTTCGCTGGTCATTTATCTCTTGCCATCATGTTTTTTTTTCCAGTTATGAACCTTGTCCTAAATTAGGTCCTTTGTATCTTCTGCAGACCTCAAAAAGGTCACTCTTGCTTTTATCTCGTCACGGTTAGACTGCTGTTACTCAGTGTGCTCTGAGCTCTATTAGAAGGCCACCTCCTACCTCCAACTGATACTGAGGCTTTTCATTGAGTTGTTGCATGACTGCTGTCCTTGCCTCCCTTTTCCAGGAACCTTTGAGTTAAGATTTTACTGAAAATGCTTTAGTCTAGATACAGAGTTACATTTGAATCTGAGTTTTTATGATTAAAAAATGTCTCATGTGTCTCCCTGTCTCTGTCCAATGTATCCAATGTTTGCAAAACATAACTATTTACTTTCAACTGATCTTATATTTATATGTTTTCTGATTCTTTACAACCTCTGAACTTTACTTCGTTTTGTAAAACACGTGATAAATTGAAAAGCATACTCTACGTCATGCTTCGCTACTATTATCGGGTAATTATTAATTCATTATAGAAACCGAAACAGAGACCAGTCCTGGACTTTGTACCAGAGCGTAACAATCAAAAGATAAAACCATGTCTCGCAATGCATCCAGCGAGAACGTATATGCAATAAGCACATACTGTTCTAGAGAAGATAACTCGCCATGAACCGTGTTTGTCTGCACCCTGCATGTGGCCCCCATGAGGGAACAGAGTACACAAACAGATAGGCAATCACATGACACTTGCACATGACACATGCACAAAGACTCCTTCTTTCTTGACCAAAGAGGAAAAACAACAGCAGCTATATCATAAGATAAAGTTGTTTCTCAGTCTCTCTGCTGACTTGATTTATTAAATCCCTTTTGTACGACTTTTGAGGACGGTGTATGGAAAACTACTTAAGTCTACTGTGTGATTGAGGAGGAATTGTTGCACTCTTAGGTACTGGAAAACACAACTTTCCACTTCTTTTCCTCCTTTAATGACACAGTCGGCTGTCTCTTCTCTAAAACAGTTGACTAAAATACTCCAACTGATCAGGGCAGCTGCAGGCATGCAATGGAAAAATATCTCCCTCCCTCCCTTCCTCTCTTTCTCTCAGGTTCCCCCTCCACCCCTCCCTCAGCTCGCAGTTATATAACTCTCGTCTGTGAGCATTCCTCACAACACTCATTCAGCAGGGCTCACTCTAGCAACACCAACACCCCGCCCTCCTCAGACTGCCTCTCTCCCACTGGCTGGGCGGTGCTCGCAGCCTCCTCGGTATTGGCCGAGTCATCCGTCACTCGGGCGCTGTAGCCTGTCAGCCCATGTGGACATTCTGTCCTACTGACACACTTTCCCACTGCAGGGGGAGAGGGAGGAGGGAGGCGTGCGCGATCCCGGCACTCCCGCAGACCGCTTTTAAGGTGGAGCTGAACAATGCTCAGACTTCCCCATAAAACATCTCCCTGAAGGCTCGTAGCATACATCAGAAAACTGGCTGTTACATAACTGCAATATTAACTAACAGAGGCTGTGAGACAAAAAAAAAAAAAACATCAGTTAACACCCAACACAGACATTCACTTATTTCCCATGAGTCTGTTTCTGTATCAACTGATTATTATGCAATAATAAAACTCTTTCATTCGTCAATAATGAGGAACCACGTTTGATTTGACTGTTGCAGCCTGTACTGTACATGGCCATGGTCCACATGAACCAGACAAACTCTGAAGTTGAATGTCAGCCACGCAGCACCCACCCCTCTCCCCGGTGTTTGACATTGAGCTTCGGCTTCAACCCTGTTCTATTCTTGTCCTGTGCCGAGAGCCAGAATTACACAAATGCCCAGCCACCCGCCCCTCATGCTACAACCACCACACAAGTACATGCTTTCTCACTTCTCCTCTCTGACTCTCTGCAGATATCCAGACACAAACCAGACACAGTGAAACATCCATCTACTTAATGTTTGCCTATTTAATGGGATTCTTTTGTCCTTGAGCTGGTAAATGAATAATTACTAAGTACAGAAAATAATTATATATGTCTTTAAGTCTTGCCAATAGATGTAAGTAACAATTATTTTAATTATTTATCACTCTTAGCCATTATTCTCTTGACTATTAGATGAATCGTTTGCTCTAAAAGACCAAGCAGACTTATTTAAACTTTGGACAAACTGTCCCAAACCCAACAGTATTCTGTTAACTGTCATAAAATACGAAGAAAAACACAATAATCACGTTTGAGGAGCTTGAGCCAATGGATTTAATGCATTTTTGCTTCAAAAGTGGCTTGAATATTATTTGCTAAAGAACTTCTTTTTCATATACCTATTGATTGATTGAATTCTGCTACAAATAACACTACTGTAATGTAGGCTGTAACTGACAATTATTTTAATTATCAAATAATCTTCTCTATATTTCCATAATTAATGCTCATCACAGTTTCCTGGATCTTCCGATTGCTTCTTTTGTTCAACCCTGAAAGACTCTTCATTTACTATCATGAATGGCAAAGAAAAGCAACAAATCCTGACATTTAAGAAGCTGGAACCACCAAATGTTTGACACTTTATCAGAAATGTTGGCAATTAATTTTCATTTTGTTAATTTATCTTTTTTTTTATGAGGTACACGCACCCAGTTGAAAATGAGCTGAGCCTAATTAACAGATATGACAGATTGAGCTGTCTAAGAATGCTGACAGAGACACAGCAGCAGCAGCAGCAGCACAAATGTTAAAGCAACATTTACCTTTAACCCTGAATATCATTGTTGACCTGTGCTAAAACACAAGTCTTAGGCATCTGACCTTTAGCTCTCCAGAGAGCGCCGGCATTCCAAGAAGATCGATACCAATCCTGCTTTTTCGCTAACATGATGCATGAAGGCTGCGTGCATTTCTCACACGCAAACACATTAACTGAGGAAGCCTCAAAAAAAAAGAAAGAAAAAAAAGCAATAAATGAAGTGAAGTTATGCAAAAAAGGCAAACAAAGGCTGGTGTTTGAGCAGTGGGGCAGCTACTTTGCGTGGCACACCCAAAACCTTCTCACAAAATAAACCGAGAGCTGACACTTTAACAGTTCAGCTACAAACACGTTGGCCCCAGCGTGTTTATCAGCCAGCTAAATGTGTAACCCTGTTATCTCTAGGAAAGGCTAATTCAGTATAGGTGGAGTACAGACAGGCAGAGAAAAATCACTGACTGCATGCTTCCAACAGTTCAATCTTGGTAACTAAGCGTGGAACTATAATTTTCTGACAGGTGCCCCCGGTATCTGTGTCAGGCAGTCAGTATGTCAGTGTGTCAGTAGCATGACGAAGATGAATTTTGACCCTCCACATGTTCACTGACACGTAAGTGCAAACACAGGCTTCGGTTCTTGTACAACCTTTTTTTTTTTTTTTTGTCTTTTACAAACACAGGTTGTTCTTGTTTTCTTATTATGCAAACCATAATAATATGCACAATGCCAAATGCCCTTGAGCAACGGATTGACACAAGGATCACAAAGGAATCTGATTCTTTCCGTGACCTCTTCATGAGAATGACTGACAGAATGAGAAGAAACGCTCAATAGGAGGCGGGGGGGCCTTGTGCTCGAGATCCATACGTATCGGTACAATGCCGAAGCACTTGTTGTGTCATGCCTCACGCAGTCGGGTGTAGGTTTACAATGCAGCAGCACGGAGCTGTATCACAACAATCCGCTTTGGTCGTCCTTGCAGGCTCTTTTGAAATCGTGTTATTAGAGCACGGGAGTGTTTTCCACATCACCCTGTTCCCGTAAGACGAGGAGCTCGCAAAGCCTCAAGGCCTGCCGAGATAAGCCCAGGGAGACCAGATACATTCTCAGATATGAAAACAAAACCCTGTTTGTTTTCGCACCTTCTTTCTGCAACTGTCTAACTGATCATACTTGACACTCTGTAGCAGGCAGCCTCATCCTCTAACGTACAGCAGCTCTCACAAAATATTAGTATTTTACTCTCTGAGGATACAAAGCAGGTGAGGATTTAAGTATGAATGCACATAAACAATCTGGCTGTCTGGCTGCCGGTGCATTTAAATCAACTGGCTCTATTTTAAAAAATGCAAATACCAGCGGAGGCCTCGCTGAGGCCCACAGAGGGAGGATTACAACAGAGCTAAGAATTCCATAGGCCTCTTCGACCGGGTGTCAGTGTGTGACATGAGTCTTGTAAGTCTTTCACTATGTCTCTATGTAATAAATACTAATGCGTTCTGCACAAGTGCGCTCTGCTATCTTATGTCAGAGCTCCAGACATCACAGCGTGGCTTCTAAAAGTCTGAGCATGCCAGAAAGCTGCAGGAATGACTAAACAATTTACAGTACAAATGATTATGATTGAAGATACGAATGTTCAAACTGGGATGAAACTGCTGACATGCTTTTCTGGCGAGGAAGCGGCAGGTTGAGCGACTAACCTACATTTTCAGTGCAGCGAGCGGGCCAAGAACTGGCCGTGGTTTGTTTACATTTGGATATCCTGCCAGAAATGGAACCTCCCTCCACCAGAGGCCCCCTCTGCTTCTTCCCCCCCTCCCTCCCTCCCTCCCTCCCCTTTTTTAGTGCAAAAATTCATCACTTTCCTCCCCTGCTGAAAAAAATAACTCACAGCTTATCTCCTGTGCTGCACAACAAAGGATTGTAACGTTGGCCACGCTCAGAGCCAAAAAAACACAGAAATGCAACACAAGAATAGAACCAAACATTAGTAAACATTAAGGCTGGGTTGCACCAACAAGGATTAATTTTTAAACCCGACTGAAGCATTGTTTAATTTTAAGTTATAAAGCCCCAAACTTTTAAACTATGTTAAGGTTTTCATTAAACCTCAGCTTAGTTTTTACTCTAAATCTAAACTCCTGTTTAAACTATGATCCCGTATTAACGTTAAACTTAAACTTGATCAGATTTAGCTGTTGAAATAGCCGCCTTTTCTAGATCTATTGAGCAAAAATAATTAAGTTTAAGAAAGTTAAGGGGCATGACTCGACCCGATTTCTTCTCTCTTTTCTCTCTGCCGAGACATCGTGAGTAGGCTAACTAGGCTAACTAACTTTTTAGCAGGCTAGCAAACAACATAAGGTGTCTTTGTTTTTACTTTTTTGCTAGCTAACAAAGAAAGTAACATTTTTAAAAACTTTTTGCTAGATAAAAATAAATAAATAAATAAAAAAAAAAAACAAAGAATGCATCGTTTTGTTAAGGAATACAGATCAGCCAAAAAATAATTTTACACTCACATGGTCTCAACAGCACTTGAATTTATTATGTATTTATTTATTTATTTATTTACTTATGCATCTCATATTGATTCATTTCAGTTTAAATCACTAAACTTTACTAAATGGAGATTAGTTGTTAATTGTGCATCTGAATTCATCTTAATTTTAAATCTGGATTTATTGATTTTAAGCCTAGTTTTGGTCAACTCTGATTAGAACTCATATTTTTACTAATATTATATTATGATCTGCAAACGAGTGGGTTTCAGTGAAAATTTGGGGAGGTTACAGTTTGTTCTGGCTGTGATGTGTGCACAGCAAGGAATGTCTGTCCATTATACAAAAATATGTATTTCAGGTTAATATTTTTTTAATGATAGGCCTATTTTATTTAAAAATATTTGGGATGTTGTGGATAAAAATACACTCATGCTGCATGTAAACCACCTGCACTGTTAATAATGATCAGCTGCCCTCAGCCTCTGGCCAAGTTCACGCTCAGTCTGTGTTGTGGAGCGACACATTGAAGGCCGCCTGTATCCGCACATGGAGCTGCACGGCCCGGCAGCACGGCGCTTCCCAGAGCCACTCCCCCTCCCTCCGCTGCTGCGTATGCTGTATAATGTTGGGTGAAATAACTAGGTCAGTGGAACAGCCAGTCCCTCTCCCTCAGTACGCTCACACTGACGGCCATGCTGGCACAGCCATCACATCACAACAACATCACAACTACACCCACACTGCACAGATTTCATCTTGTAAAGTAAATTATGCAAAAACATTAAGTTTGGAAAAAAAAAAAAATACCAGGACCTGTTTTATCTTAAAGAAACATAAAATATAACAAAATTATATGATTATACACCAATGAATGCCAGAAAAACAGCTGAATACATCAGCTGTTCTTTTAAGCAAATGTGCGTAAAATGTTCATTATCTGAGGTTTTTCTTCACCTGATTCTAAACCTGATAAACTCGATTACATAATTCTAGTTTTGGTTAACAACAACCTCCTCTCATGCCCCTCCCTCTGCTCATTGCATAACTCTAACATGGATCCCCAGACAAAATTTACAGAAGGACTCCCAGGTGGTATATGACTCACTTATCTTCAAAAACAGAAACATTTGGCACAGCCACCAATAACAAATGCAAAATTACGCATGAGTGCAATGACGGTCTTGGACTGATTTCACCATAAACAGACCGGAGAGGACACTAATAATAATCATAAAACTGCTGAATTCATCTAGTTTTCACGATTGAACTGCACGCCTTCAGCTCGTTATCACTGCATGCTGAAGTTGAGCGTGAAGCATGCAGCCCGGGGCTCTGTGCAGAGATAATCCAGTCATGAGGGATTAATGCGCACTGGGAGGAAAACAGGCGCACTCAAGTACCCTGTGCGCACACATGTGGTCGTTCCAGCCCGTTCAAAAACCCCCCACAACCAAGTTCAAAAACTAAACATGCACAGATTTAATATGACATTTAAGAAAAAAACAAATCAACTTACCTCTCATTTTGATGTGTTCTTTCTTTATTGTGGACGATAAAAACTCGGCTACATGTGGTTAATGTAGGATGACAGGAGGATCGAGGAGAAGTAACAGCGCTGGAGCCACAGTGAGCTGGCTCTGTAAATATCAACTTCGTCCCGTCCGGCTGCAGACAGCTCTCGTAAAGCACGATCAAGGGAGGAAAAAAAAAGGGGGGGAAAAACTACCCGAAACTCCTCTATCGCTCGGTCAAGTCCGAGCGGAATAAAAGAGTAAAGAAAGTCGCTTTGGATGGCATCGTAAAGGTGTCGGCGAATAGATTCAACTTTTTCTCTGACAGAATAGTCCCACGGTGGACAGGAGGTGTTCAGTAACCCCCCCTCTGCGCTCTGACTCTCCTGCTTGCTTTCCTTTCCTCTCAGTCTACCCTGCTAGCCTACTTTCTCAAAGCGTGGACTCTCCCATGATCTCACTGCCGACAGCTCCTCTGGCAGCGCTCGCGGGGGCGCGCAGTCGGGAGCGAGTTTAAGGTGGCTGTGCAGATCATTGACAGGCGCTCAGTGCTTAGTCTCCACAGCGAGACATAAAGATTATCACTTCCAGTCAGTACAAGGAAGGTAATTAGATCCAACGACCAGTTCTGCTTTAAAGTAGACATTAATGTAAAGCTGTTCCCGCCTCTTCCCCACTTAATATAATTTACAGCAGTTACTGTAACAGTGCAGAATGTAATGTGTGTCAATGAGATCAATACCTGTGTTATCAGGTGTTGTTACAAAACAAGCAGGAAGCACCAAACATGTTCTTTATTTGCTGACAGTCTTATTGTACATTGCATTCGCATTTTACAGTTGACCTAAATGACTTTACGTAAACGTTTGGTTTGCGGAAGTGAAGAAAGTGAATGTCTTGCAGAGACAGTGGCATAATGTAGAGCTGATAATTGATTAATCAACTTCTTTTTTTTAAAAAGGATCATTGTGTAGGAGCTAGCAATGAGCTGAGGGAGGTGAGACGAGATGTTTGCAATCAGCAGATTGCAAACATCTCGTCTCACCCTCCCCTTCCAGGTGTGTCGGAGAACCGACCGTGGCTGCGAAAATGGCACAAAACGGCCCTGGGCCTATCTAGAGCCAGTGTGACGAGGAAGAGGACCCGCGTCGACTGTAGATAGAAACAGGGTCAAAAATGAAAGCCGATACAGTCACTAAAATGAGTATCACAATATCAAAGTAATGTAACTTGATTACCTTCCGTTACTTTTGGAATTCCTCAGTACCAAATATGGTGAAACTGTTCAGCCCAATATAAAGTTTTATTTTTATGTTTATGTCTGGATTTCTGTGTAGCTGACGTTAGTGGTTGGTAAATGTTTCGTAAAATTAGATGTTGAGTTCTCGGATGGTGAAGGTATTTTCACAGCTGAAGGCGAAGCTGTCACTGTGCTGTGTTGTTGTTCCTCTTTTATGATTTAAAAACAAAACAATGTTGAAGTTTCCATCCAGTGAAGCATTTTTTTCACTCGAGGACATAATAATAAACTGACTGTCAGATTAGCTGGTTTCACAGTCGTGATGCTCATGAAGTGTTGTAATGTCTGATATATCATTCTTTATTTAAAATGTATTTTAAACTTGTAGTCCTTTTAGTAATCCCCATTTTTCCATGAATGAATCTGTAATCTGATTGCACCTTTTTTTTGTTACTGTAATGGAATACAGTTACTCTTCATTTTGAATCCTAATTACGTAATCTTGTTACATGTAATCTGTAACTTCCAAAGCCTGAATATAAACGTTTCATTCTAAGGTAACGAAAACAACGATTCTCATTTTCTGGCGATTATACACTCATGCAAACATACTTTTGATGACATTTCTGTCATATTCTGCCAATAAATCCCAGTAAATCTTACACACTGGACCTTTAATCAATTTAGTTTTTTTTTTAAAAAGGTGCAATATGTAGAGTTAGCTAACTGTTAAACTCTTAATTCAAAAAAATTCAGGGCAGCATATCACCAGAGTAGCTGATAACTGCTGCACACTGTTAGCTCAGGTGGCCATGCAGCTAGTGGTCTGGAGCACTGAGGAGTGTTAGTGGTTACAGCACTAACATGGGAGCTTTGGACCTGTGCTTGCAGAGGAGGTTTTCAGGCCCAGGGCAGGGGGGATCCAGCGGGAAATGTTGGCAGGGGAGTGGCGCTGGGATGTGCACCAGAAACAGCCTCACAGCGAACACTGCCAAACCAGAACCGAGCACGACTTCCGAGACCGACGCATATCAGCCTGACGGCAGGAAATACAGTACTGGGGTGATTTATAGATTGACCAAGACACGGTGGGCTCTCAGGCGGGGACAGGAGAGGCGGAAGTGGGAGAGGAGCAAGAGGGAAGTCCGGCAGTAGATAGCGCTCTGAGCGGGAGTTATAGCAGGATCATCCTTGGGGTGCCAAACCCGACAAGAAAACCACCTCGGTGCTGTTGGACCGAAAGCAGACGGGACGCTAGAGTGACTCACAATGACGCCATTGTTTGGCACAGATGTCCACAAAAATCACACCATAATCATTTAACTTGTTTTTTTTTTTTCAATGAAAATATCACAATATCACCAATTGCAATATCAGTCAAAATAACTGCAATTTCAAAATCGTTCAGTGCTAGTAATAATGTCAGCTTTTATTTATGGTTTTGGACAGTTTGTTGGACAAGACATTTACAGACATTGAGATAGTAATCAGTAAGATTTAGCGATAAAGAAAATAAAAGTTAGCTGCAGCCTGAGCAGAATCACAAACACCTCTGAACAAGGACTCCTGTGATATTTATGAAAATGAGCAGCTCTTAAAGAGGAAGAAATAACAATAAGTTAAAGACTCATTTTGTGGAGCTCTGAAATATTCATTGCTGAATGAGCTGTTGTTTTCAAATAAGCTTTGTTGCTTAGCAGTGATCTGAGTATCATAAAAGAATATCCTTGGCCGTTCTCCCAGTGATTACTCACCAGTTTACACCCAGTGACCCTGCAGAAGTTTGTTGCACAGCAGTCTGGTTCCCGTTTCGAATTCATATTTCTGCTTCAGCTGTGCAGGAACATATTAAACACTGCTGTAACATTTGTATCTCATTTATTTAACTTATTTATATGTAAGTATGCGTATGATAGCCGCAGCGGGAGACATTTTAGCAGCAAATGTGTTGTTTTTTTTTGCCTCGTGTGAATCATTTCTTTCTTTTGGACAGTTTGTACTGTCACATTCAGATTCTGATGTAAATGTGCGTTCTGGACGGCGTTGTGTGACTGTGATGAAGTGGTGGGTGGGTGCTGGGGGGGTGGAGGGTTTGCTGTAGCGGGTGGCCTTATGATGCAATGTTCTGGCAGCAGTGTTATGAAACAGCATGAAGGCAGAGATTACTCAAACTAGGTTAGTAGAGCAGCAGAGCACAGAGCACCTACAGTCACAGATTCTTTTTCTGTTCCTCACACACACACGCGCGCACACACCCACAGATAGACACAGGCACGCACATTCTTTGTTTTTTCCTCTCCAGCCCTTTTCCTCTTCCTTGTTTTTCATGCGTAATCTCTTATCTCTTATATTTGTACACTTCCACGTCTCCTTTGTTGCAGCCTAGGTGAAATGTATTCTAACAGCTTGATGTTTTTATTCATGCACACATGTTCAAATCCTTATTTTTCTCGCCTTCTCTGCACAGCCGTTCCTCTCAGCCGTTTGTGTGTGTGTGTGTGTGCTGTTTTTCCCTCTCTCGCCCAGTGCACAATCTCCTCTAAAGCCCCTCTGTTCTATGTCTCCCTTGACAACGGCAGTGACACTTTGACCTTAGCTCTTACGTAACCGCTGTGCAGCTCGGTTAGACAGCAGATGAAGGAGACAGAGAGGGAGAGGGAGTGGGAGGAGGAGGGCTTCAGCGTTGGCTCGTATGTGGCAGACATTTTGTTGCCCGATGATAAAGTAAAAGAGGTGAAGGAAGAGGCAAGGAAGAAGAAGAGGAGCTTAGAGACAGGAGTAGCTGGAGGATTTTGGGAGGCTGCCAGCAACGGCAGCAGCATAACAGGATGAGGGAGCAGATGGGGGAGGCCGACAAAAATGATATATAAATGGACGGATATTTATATCATAGACTGTGTGACAGCAAACACACACACAGGTGAAATAGCCCGTGTCCACTTTGCCTCGAGTCTTTTCAAGTAAAGAAGAACGTTGCCAAAGCAACACAGTCATTTATACTGACAGCCCTGTGGAGCCAGTGATGGACAGAAATGATCTCTGAGCAGAGAAGCATTATGATACAGTTAACATCTGCAGGGGTTATTTTAGACTCTCTGAGATAAAATGCACCGGAAAAGAGTGTCTTTCTTGATAAAAATCTCTTCCACTGCTGTGCACCAGGGCTGTCACGATGTCAGATTTTCACTACATGTTGATTGTGGCCAGAAGAATTCATGATAACCATATTATCACAATATGTATAGGAAATATTGGGAAAAAATGCTATGAGTCAAATGCATTTTTAACTCTGTTTATTGTGTGTGTTTTGTCTCTTTTTAGGCAAATGATTTGCTCTTAAATTATGAGTGTTGGGAGGTGGAGTCTGTACAAAAGCGCACAAAAAGTGCCAGTACACTTAACCAGATGAACTGATGAATAAAAGGAAAGTAAAGAAAAGAGAAAAGATTGATTTGAGAGGCACTGGATTATTCACACAATATTTTCATTTGTGTATTATTAACATCAACATTTCGTTCTTAAACTAGAGGAGTGCACTAAATCTCCGCCAGGCCAGAATATTTACATGTAACCCCTTTGTAATCACCAACATACTGATTGATTTTGTCATAATGATCATATGTATTTTGAGTTAAATCCAAGAACATGTCACAGCGATCTTTGACCACCAAAATATAAGCAGTTCATCTTCAGTCCAAGTTGACATCTGTATCAAACTTGAAGAAATTCTCGACAAGCATTCCTGAGGTATCGTGTTCACGTTCACGTAAGGTTACGATGACCTTTAACCTTTAACCACCAAAATCTATCAGTTCATTTTTCAGCCCAAGTGGACATTTGTGCCAAGTCTGAGGAAATTCCCACCAAGTGTTCCTGAGACATCACATTTCTTGAGAGTGGGGTGGACGTAAGGTTAAACTGAACATTGACCACCAAAATCTAATCAGTTCATCCTTGAGTCCACGTGGACATTTGCACTAAATCCTGTAGAAATTCCCTCCTGGTGCTCCTGTGATATCACGTTCACAACAGCGTGATGGACGTAAGGTTGCAGCGACCTTTGACCACCAAAATACAAGTTAGCTTAGTCTGAAGAAGATTCCCTCGAGGCGTTCTTGAGCTTTCAAGAATGGGATGACCCAAAAACATAATGCCTGTGGCCACAGCTGTAGCCAGCGTGGAGCCGTGAAAAAAGGTTTTTCAAACATTGTTAATCACAGACGTCCCTCAGGTTACAGTCATGAATGTGCACAAAAAAAATTAGGCTGATGGACAAGCTCCAGGTCCGTAGATCACACACATTATTGGCATATATAATTATTTCCAGGCTGTATACGTTTATATGTATGTATATTGCTTTATTTATTTTGTTTTTATCCTATTCTACACGTGTATATATGTTGTATTTGTGTGTAGCATAGAGGAACTTATTTTGTTGTACAACCATGTGTTGTGTAATGACAATAAATGACCTTGATACCTTGATGTATTTACAGTTCACACATGCCAGGGTTATTTTGGGCTGTCTGGGCTAAAACGCACCGGAAAAGAGACTTTTCGAAAGGACGAAATCTCTTTCATCAATGTGCATAAGAAAACGGAGGATGGGAGGTGTAAGTACAGCTACAGTAGGTGAAGAGTGACTCTTGTTGCTTTTATCTCGACATGTAACATTGTGCAGACACATGTAGACATCATCTGTAACGCTTTTAATGTCAGGCAAACAGACATTTTGTTGTTGCGCAGAAGGTCTTGTTGCGAGGAATAGCATACGGTTTCTCCTGACTCAGATCAAAGCCAGTGTAGCCTTGTGACTCCCCAGGGTTGAATTTAAAGGCCTCGCTCACATCAAAGAGTCTTTGTAGGGATGAGGGACCAACTGTAACTGATTGGCTGCACATGGTTTCACTGGGGCCCCATGGCCAATCTCCCTGCCTTAGCTGCATCCACTCCTTACATTCCAGTCCATCTTCTCACACGCCATATTGTAAATCGCTGGCGTGCATTTTTATGTGAATGGGGTAATTTGATCTACATCTACCGTGGATAAGATTCACCACAGCGTGTCTTTTATATCTCCTAATTTGTACTAATTTGCGCAAAAAGGCAGCGGCACACATGCTCATACACATGTACTGGACTGTGCCAGTCAGTTTGCTGGGATTATTTCTGGCTCCTGCCATCCACAGAGCCGTAATCCCTCGCTCCCTCTTCCCTCATTCGGTTAATCTCCCTGTTTTCTCCTCTCTGGAGGCACCATTAATCCCTCTCCCTCCCCTCTGCCCCCCTCCCCTCCAGCCATGGTTCTGTAATCTGTGAGCTTTGCTGCGTCACTGGGTCAGTGTGTCAGATAGAGTACAAACAACGCTCCCTCCTTCACTTGACTCTACTTTACCTCCTCCCTCCTATCTCCATCTTTTCTATTTTTCATTCCCCTGTTCACTTTATCTTCCCAGCTCCTGTTACCGCTCCACACTCAAGCACATCTGTTTCTTTTTTTTCCCCCCCTCACAGTTTTCTCCTTATCAGTTTCATTTTTCATGCATTATACAACTCTGGAGTTTGATAAAGGCTGCAGAATAAATAAGATATGAGTTCAATCACAGGTCATTAGGTACAGATTAATCTCACAGAGCATTCACACTCCTCCAGCCCTCATGCATACAGTATGCTCCTGCACTGTCCTTGGCCTGCCTTACACGCAGTTACGCTGCTAAAAAAAAAAGCTATCGTGAAGTGTCTAGAAACAGTTCTTATGTCTTTTATCACAGAACGTTTGAACATCAAAAATCAGAAAACACCTGTTTAGAAGGTCGAGCACAACCAGCACTGAAATAAAACCTAATTTTCACATCATAGCATGTTCATAATAATTTTCAGGTATATTTTTAACCTGAACTCAAACCCTGACCACTTCATGGCAGCTAAACATTTAAGGCCCCAAAAACGTATTTACTTTAATCAGATTCTTACTGAGTGATTTGCTTATTTTACAGGAGAGATTTCTGTATTTTATTTTCTCACTGGTTTGAGGAGGTGGGATTTATAACTTCCTTGGACCAAACAGGATTTAGCAACATTTGAATTAGAATAGGACAGTTGACAGTTGGTGAATTGTTTGGTTACTGTCACTTAAACATCATAAAAGTGCACCTGCACATACCTAATAACGGAGACTACCTCAATTTTAACATATTTAAATCATCATAAATAACACCTAAAGCTTTTTTTAGTCATGTTTAATGTTAAATAGAAAAACAAGATTTGAAAACAAGTTTTCATGGACTTTAAAGGACCAGTGTGCAGGATTTAGTTGCATCCAGCAGTGAGCTTGCAGATAGCCTGTACATGACATACATAAACATTAATAATTAAATGAATAAACATGAAACTCATCTTTCTTTAAATTGCTTTGGCAACATTTGACGCTGAAATGTTGGTTTATTCGAAATTATAAACCATAAACATGAACTGCTCCTAACAGGGACAGAATAAAGAGCTCACTTAAGTTCTTTTAGTATTAAATACACATTTATGTGTTCAGATTATCCTCCTTTCTGTTATCCTCTACAGCTAATAATCAGTCTTCCCCTGTGTAGCTCACTGTCAGATCCTGGTGCACTTTACAGAGCCTGAAAGGCCGTCACACAAAGATCAGCCTCCTCTGTTACTAACAGCCTCATTTATCCCGTCATATCTGTCTCTCCTTCCTGGGAAACACAGTGTGAATTAGAAAATGGTCAAAGGGCCATTCATCACTATCCAGATTTGGCTCGCAGGAGACAAACTGACTATCTAGTGGTGAGCTTGGAGATTACAAACACCTCACCTCACCCTCCCCTCCCCATGCAACAGGCCTGTGCAACAGACGGCCCCTGGACCAAATCCAGTCCTTTGATTATTTAAAAATATGAAAAAATAAAGTAGTAGTAGTAGTAAAGTAGTAGTTCATGGGCGTTTACATTGTTTGATCATTAAGATTATCATTTTATTCGCGGCTAATGAGCCCTTTTATTGGTTATGTCTGTTGTTAAGCACAGAGACACTTATTACTTTAAAAAGTAATTCAGGCTATTGAAGCAGAGGGAATTTAGGAGAGTCAAAATGAAGGAAGATAAAGATGTTAAATGCAGCATTGCGTTAATTAAAACAACAAGCTACTTCTAAGATGCTTTGTTTTATACATTTAAATTCCTAACTTTACAGGTCAGACGTAGGAAATGTAAACATTCGGCTCTTGGTACTTTGATTTTTCCAAATCTGGCTCCTCTAAAAAAATTTAATTAAAAAGCACAAAAGGCCCTGCCAAGAGCCAGAGTTTGATTTGACTGTTCTGTGCAACGTGGAAGAGGACCTGCTCCCTCTGTGGATGTAAACAGCTCATTCTAAGGTAACAAAACACAACAAGTGTTATTTTCGGTGATTAAACCAGTGAAATCATACTTATGAATATTATATTACATTTCTTACATTTTGTGTCAGTAGTTCCCTCTAAATCAGACCTTTAAAGGTACAATATTTAAGAATTTTAGTTTTAAATATTCACAAATTAACAGAAATTATCAAAAAAAAATATGAAGAAAGAAACATTCGTTGTTATTTATATCAAGGACATCTTTGTATTGTGTTTGGGAGATATCTACTGAAGTTAGAATGCTAACCAATCAGCTAACTTTTAAATATATTAAACTTCTGCCATATTCTGACAACAGATTCCCATAAATCTTACACACTAGATATTTAACTTCCAGTTGTATAATCAACTGCATGAGCTCATGAGTGTTTACAGGCCATTTCAGTTTAATTATAATGTATCAAATATTTATGCCAGCAGACGCCTGCTTTCTGCAAACACAATTACTGACACTGAGTCCTCATATTTGCACAGCGGAACCGCAGCATTTTACTATTAATGCAGCTGAACATTCAGTGCCTGTTCAAGGACACTCCACAATACAGTAAGTGCTGAACGGAGGAAGATTGGTTCTTCTCTATTTACTCTGTACAAATAGTCACATGAATCAAACTAGCAGCCTTCGGACCAGGAGCCCACTTCTCTAAATCGCCACCACATGCCGGCATGTCTCCTGAACAGGATGTATCCTTCTGACGTGTTGCTAAATTCAGCCTGGAAATGTTCTCCATGGCCGTTTGCGTATGTAAAAGACATGCTGACACACATGTGTTTAAATCTGTAAAGTGTGCCCAGACTTGTCTTGACAAACACAATCAGCAGCAAATCTCTCCCCCCGTCACTCACCGTCTCCCTTCTACGTCTTTCTGCCTTTGTTCCTGGCAGAGCAGGTTGAACATCCACACCCACAGACGTTTGAATAGAGGGAGAGCCTCTGCATTGTTGACACATGCACTGTAATGAACATTTGATTGAGGTAAGACATTATATAACCTTAATTAGAGGCTCAATGCTGTGAAGATGTCAGTGCACATTATCATAACAAAAGACAAGTCGTGACCTGGTCATGAAATCAGAAGTGAAAGCACTGGACTTTATGGTGGGGGACAAAAAAAAACCAAACCTGTGCAGCTTATGTCCGTGACAACATTATCTCTTCAAATCTGATGCAAATACATATACGTGCCGTGTAAAGATGCGGTCAGAATAACAGGAGGTTGCCACGGCAACTGGGCAGTGTTTATCTCCGGTGTGAATCGACGTGGTTTGCCATGTGAACATGACCCAGTTACACCCAAGTGAGCGTGGATACACGCAGGCACAAGTGATCACACATGGACACAGACAACACTGTGATATGCATATTCCTCCTATACACTCTAAAAAGTGTATTTCATCAGTAGGTGACGTGATGTGATGTTTTGAATGAGTCTCAATCAGCAGATGGCAATGATGGCGGTCTCTATCCACTTTTTGCAGATTAAAGCAACTTTAAATCACACCTTGTTCCCCTGACCTGTTATTTTTATTTCTGCCCAGTAGGTTTGGCTCAGTATTTTGCAGCTGACGTCATGACATCCACGTCTGACTCAGCTGAGCCACCATTTTCTTTTGGTGACGTGGAAAGAAGGTAAGTGTAATGAAAGACAAGATTATGTTTTGTGATCAAATAACGTGTTCGGTATATGGTCCACATTAATTGATTAAATTGTGTTGTTTAATGGAGCAGTATGCAACAGTTGCGCATCCAAAAATTAGTGCTGCAGTCCAAATAGCGAGCTGGAACCACAGACAGTATTCTAAATACGTTGAAATCCTTTTTAATATATAATCTATGGTTGAAGCGAGTTGTGTCCCCCCACCCACTCCTCCCCAGAGCAGAGGAAGCTCAGGCAGGCTGCAGGAACACTGCAGGAGTGCAAAACCAGTGCAATATTGTAATTTGCACAAAAACATGTTGCTTGATTTAACCATCCTAACCATCTATTCCTTCTTAAAGATAATTAATGATTTCTTACAAGTCATAAACAGACACAAACTATTTCTGTGAACATTAGGCGTCAATTTGAACTCTAATTAATATGAAAAGGACGTACAAAATCACAAGTTCTGGACCAGAATAGAAATTTCAAAGAACACACGGCTGTAATGTTGCTCAAAAAGTGACTATTTAAATTTAGCATGTTTCCTTAATCTCTGATGATATATCATGGTCATTTTATGATTTATTACAGTAAATAGATTACAGATTTCTCCTTTAAGTTTACTTTAAATCACTGAACCAAACCAGCTATCGTTAAGTCATGCTAACGTAAGCAATTACATTAATATTTCACAAATTGAGGTAACACACTATACTTCCTTTCTTCCTTCCTTAAACCACACTGTTAGGTTGTTAACGAGAAGTATTTTAATTTGAGGTGAATCAAATAAGTGAGTTGCTAAACTGGAAACCTCCAAGTTGACCTTCCTTAAAGGAGAAATCTGTAATATATTTACTGTGAGAAATGCTAAAATGGCCATGATATGTCATCAGAGATTAAAGAAACATGCTAAATTGAGATACTCACTTCGACAACAACACTATAGCTGTGGTGTCCTGTCTATTCCAGTCCATAACTTGTGTTATTAATGCCAAATGTTCCCCAAATGAGTATGTGTCATCATTAATAATCATTAATAATCTTTTAGAAGATGTGCATGACAGTTAATTGAGCTGTACATTAATGGAGTGTGGCAGACAGTAAGACAGGCAGTAAGTGAACTCCAACTTCAGGAAAATATGCTTTTGTTTTTAGGATAACTGGCTTAGCTTTACATCGACAGAGTTAAAACAGCTGATCATCTTACAGTGTGCGACTTGTTGTTGTTTGTTGTTGTCATATTACAATGTTGAGCTTGTTTTGAGCTCCTGCAGCGTTCCTGCAGCCTGCAGGGCTTCTTTGAGTCTGTGGAGGAGGGAGCATGGGGGGGAAACAGCTCACTTCAACCATAGATCATGTATTTAATACAATTTCAACCTATTTAAAATACCACCTCTGGCTCCAGCTCGCTATGTGGACTGTAGTGCTCGTTTTTAGATGTGCTATTGTTATATATTGCTCCTTTACATTTAAGTTGCATTAGTGCAAACTGTTGATTTGAAAGCCATCAGATTAAGTAAAGCAGTTGTTTTCATCTGACTTGTTGATTTGGTTTGACCGTATCCATTTGAGTGCTTTTTTTTTTTAAGTTGGTCCAATAAATCTCTTGTTTCAGTGTATGTAGTGTATAAGGTCAGCGAGCACAGCGAGGTGGAAAAACTTATTCCACTATCCTGCACATTTTTCCTCAACTGATCTATTCTCGCTTCCGCCTCGCATCATCCTGCTTCCTCCATCTTTGGCCTGATGATGAAAGTGTGCCATCCTCCTTATCCCTCTGCTCCTCCACCCTCCCTTTTTTCTTTTATCCTCAGATCCTCTATTCCCTTTCATTTTTTTTATACAACACCAAAGCTCATTTTTTTCACGCGTAATCCTCTAACTGCCTCAAGTTATCTAACCCAAGAAGAATGGAAGGACTGAATAATCCCTTTGTGATGTTTAACTCATCTTCACACATGAGACATCAGCTAAAAATAACCTGCCTTTCCCCCCCGTACAATTGTCTTTAACTGTGCAGCTCTTGTCTGGTTTATGAACAGTTTTATCATACTAACCACCCTCTGATTTTAAGACCATCTGTCCAACACATACAAGCCACAGTGATATTCACCAAGATAAACACGCTGCATTTGAAAATCAGGCATGGGTGAGATTTGATAATTCAGTTCATATATAACCGCCCAGATGAGTCATCGCCGCACGGCCAGCGGAAACAGAGACATCTAGTGTCGGGATTGTGGTGCAACACGGCGAGGGGAGGGGGGGGGGGGCCTTATGTAATACTTGGACTTTGCTATTTAGCATGCATATTTCATGATTTTCATTCCATATTGTCAACAGACTGCACAAACACAAGATAAACCACAAGTTGAGTATTTTATGGGGTTCAGAAACTGTGGGTGAATGCTGTGATTTTTCTCTCAGACAGACACACATGCACACTGGAGGAGCATTTTTTTTTTAAAGTGTGTTCAAAGCAAATGCACTGTAACACTGACACACTTTTTGGTGCTTACACTTGGCTGCCCCTCCATGTGTCACAAGTGCCTTATCACAGATTGACAAAACCTAAACATTATGCAATCCCGGGACATTATGTAATAGTTCGTCATCACAACAAAAAGTTGGGCCAAATCATTCAAACTCTGGCCGCTGAACGGATCCATATGGTGCGGCTGATTCATCCAACTTGACTGGTGTCTATCAAAGTGCAAGCTGGCTTTGTTGTGTTGTGCTGGAGGAGGTATCATTGTCATCAATGAAGTGTAAAACGGGTGTTTTTTTTTAAGATTCAGGAGGTTAGAAGAGAGAAACAGCAGGGCTGTGCAGAAAGTCTGCATTGCGTCACAGCAGGGAGCAGAAGGAAAAGGGAGAGAAAGGAGACAGGAGGGGGGAGAGCAGGGGCACAGCGAGGGGAGAGAGGGGTGTGTCTTCACTGACCTAGTTAGAGCTGATGGAAACCCCCCCACTCCGCCTCCCTCACCCCACCCACCACCACCACCACCACCACCACCACCCTGCTTCACTACTGACGTGTAAAGGGCACTTTCAAACAGTACCAGACAGACAGGAATGAACGCAGGGAGGCAGGAAAGAGAGGAGCGGTGAGAGGAGAGACGGGCAGGCAAGTTGGGGGGGTGGAGGGGCAGGAGTCAAAGAAAAATGAGATCGACTGACCGAGACTAGCAGACAAATATATCCACGATGATATACCAGATCAGGCTAGATCTGGGAAATATCTCTGTGAAAACAGGATAAGCCTAAAGGGATTTAAAACAAATTAATGATAACAACAGACTGCATCCGAAATATGAAACCCCTTCATATCCTGTGCAATATTAGATTTCTGCCTTTATTTGCAGAGAATAACATCTCTGAAGCATAAAGCAGCTTTTAATAAAATCAGAACATCACTAAGAAATGCAATAACTGCAAAATACAAGCTGTAATTCCCAATAAATGGGATGTAATCCAACATTTCCGGTGCCTTTCAGCGTCCTTATTGTAGAAATCCGAATTTTTAAGGTGATAGACCTTTTTCACGGCAGCTATATTGACATGAAATGGTCGGGTTGACACAGGTGTTACCAATACCACTAATTTAGGTCCCGTTCCATTTACTGTAGCAGAGCCAACATGAGTCATCATGCACAAGTGACCCTTTTTGCTCGCTGCTCCACTGACAGTAGAGCAAGCTCCGGTACCTCGGCCAATTTTCCTCTTCTGTCTGAGATATGCTATGTGCTAGGCTAATCTATGTTGAAGAGAAAAAATAAATTTTAAAGGTAATTAAAAGATGTTGCTGGGGGACCTGTAAAAGTGACATATATTCACATCTTAAGTTAGCTAAGTTGCTAACCTGAGTGAAGTTACCTTAAGTTAGCAAGCCAGTCTCCAACAATCATTGCTAGCTAGTTAGCCAGAATTTTGTTAGCATTAGCTAGCTAGTTAACAAGTGTTTGATCTATTAGCTAACTTAAAATGTGTCGCTTTACAGGAAAGACAATTTGACGAGGTACCAAGTTTGCTAAACTGTTATTGGAGCTTAGAGCAAAAAGGGCGGGACTTAGAAAGGGTCAGTTTGATCGTTCCCTCAACAGTCAGCTTTCTCTTTTCCTGTAGGCTACTCAGATATGCTACATGCTAGCCACGTTTATGTTGAAAAGAAAATCAAATCAAAACTCTAGCTAACTAGCTAGTTAATCCACATAAATAGTTTGCTAGCTAGTTACATCTGATAGCTAATGTTAGCTGGCTGACTAGCCAGCTAATCAACATCAGTCTTTACCTAGCTCATTAGTTAGTGTTTTATTTTGCTAACATTAGCTTACTTAAGATGTGACTATATGTATTGCTTTTGCAGGTCTCCCAGCATCTACAAAATTTGGTTTTCTTTTCAACATAGGCCAATTTAGCACATAGCATATGTAAGAACAGGAAACAGGAAAGGAGAAAGTTGACAGAGGTTCTGTTGGGTACCAAACTTACTCAACTGTCATTGGAGCACAATGACAGTTGGAGTAAAAAGGGGTGGGGCTTAGGGTCAATAGCAACGCCCTGACTCTGTTTGACGTGAATAGAGTGGAACTTAAATTACCATCATTGATAAAAGTCTATGTTTATCTTCCTATTTCATATCAAAAAGGCTGCTGTAATGATTCATTCATTACAGGTATCTCCACCTCCTCCACCTGCATCTCCACCTCCACACTTCCTTTCTTCCATGCTCATTCACACAGCTACACCAAACCTTCAGTCTTTTCTCTAATAGGATGATTGTTTCCCCCTCTGGCTTTAAATAGTCCACTTTTCATTGCACTTTGGAGGCCGCAGTCTAATGGAGCGAGCTTACGCCGTCGGCTTGAAAGGACACGCCAAAGCTTTCCCGAAACCAAACTGTATCCACTAAAAATAGCTTTAACTACATTAAACAACAAGAAAAAAGGGCAACTTCATACTCCAACACTTTCTGCTCTGTCATCTGTTTTTTGTGTCATGTATTCTCAACTATTCCGTTTAGCCCGGCCAAAACATTTTCCAGATCACATTTTCAGATTTCCACCCCCACCCCCTTTTTATTTAAAGGCCCTCAGTCGTTCACTGAGTTCGTTTCTTTCCGTCAATCTGTTCCTTCCCTTGCTGGATGAACTTTCAGCTCTGGATTTTGTTGCTGAAGGCCTCGTCTTTAGAGACAAACTGAAGCCTGATGTTCTTCTTATCTCTGCACTTTGCTCACCTGGTGACCTCTTGCACCCCCCCTCCTCCTCTCTTGAGTACTTGAAACTGGACTGGACTGGTGCAGGTAGAGTCCTCAATAGATTGCTGCAGGGATGTTTTTGTAGTCCATCCTGGAAGACAGCATCCCTCTGCTCCCCTCCACTAATTTCTCCTTTGTATTTTGGGTCAGTGCAGAAAATAATTTGGGTCACTTTACTCAACATCATCCCCACTAAGTCACTAGTGTTGGGCATGGCGACGTTTAACGTCCGTGACAACCACTGTCGTCTCATTTAGCCACTTGTTAGCAACACCCTTTTGTGACACATCTTTATACTTCAAAATTCACAAATGGGGTGTTTACTGACATATTTTATGTTGTAGAATAAAACACGAAAACCTTTTGAGATATTTCAGACCATATTTCAAGCATATAACTAAAAACCCATCGACTTCGAGACAAGGTAACAGGAAGTGCTAATATGCAAACTCATTTCTGGGTTTTAAGACCTCTTCCTTTCAGCACTCTATGACAACTGACCACCAACAAAAGTCCCGCCCCTTTTTGTTCTGTGCTCCCCAATAACATTTGACCAAGCTTTGTACCATGGCCAAAATTCTCCCTTCCCGTTTCCTGTATTTAGATTTACTACTTGGGCTTTGCCATTGTCACTTTTGGCAGTCAAACCATGCCGCACGATTTGCATTTCTGACTGCGGCCGACCCGTGACAGAAAGACATTTTGTCCGTTCTGCTCGTAGTTCTTTGGAAGCAAATCTCTGTGGTTTGAAATTAAGTTTTTCTCCTGTGTTGCTGTTTGTACTCATGCATCTGTCTTATTTGATGATTTCATGCTTGGTTTGAGCTGTGAAGGAGTCATGTCCACTTCCTGCTGATGAAACTGAACATTTCTGAAGCTTAAGTCAAAATACAGGTGCTTTATTATAAGAATTAAGGAACAAGGTTCCACTGTTTTGTCATCACAAGTTTGTCAAGCAGGAACCAGTTGTAATGGAAATGCAATCCTGACGTGCTCGGCTGATGTGTTGAGTAAACTGAGTCAAACCAAACCAGTATATGTGTATGGAAAAAGGGTCTGTGTGCTAAGCTCGTCTACTTTGAAAAGAATTTGAAGATCATTTAAAGATGTTGTTGGGAGAACCTGCAAAACCAACATATGTAGTCACTTACGTTAGCTAATTTTAGCAAAATGCTAGCTAACTACCTAGCTAATGATTTATGTAGATTAGCCAGCTAGTTAGATAGTGTTTTGGTAACATTATTATCAGATGTAACTTGCTATCTAATCATTGATGATGAAGATCGTTGTGGAAATTTTAAATGGTGAGCTCTTTAAATAAAGACCTGAGAGAGAAATTGCCTTTCTTGTGTTTTATTCTTGCAAGAAGGTGAAACAGAGTGCAAGCAGTCTGCAGAAGTGTGACAAAGGCAGGATGTAATCAAGCTTCTTTTATAGTACAAGGAGCAAGATATCGTTCTAAGTTCCTCTTCTTAGAAAGGAACAAGGCTGCATCAGGCTGGTTCCAACCAGTTCTGCGGTTAGATATGAACAGCAGAGTGCCAGACTGCACTTTACATTTACATATACAGGTGTGGACACAAGATCAGACTAACAGATTTTCCATTACAAAGACTGAAACTGTCGTGTTCCAAAGCAAAAACTAGAGCTAGCTAGCTAACAATTGATGTAGATTAGCCAGCAAGTTAGCTAGTATTTTGCAAACATTAGCTGATTTAAGATTTGTCACTTTTACAAGTAAAAGCAACATCTCTGAACTATCCTCAAAATTTGTTTTTCTAGTCTTTCTCTTTTTTTTTTTTACACAGGACAGGAGAAAGTTGACCAAGGTTCCAAAAACGGTGGGACTTCAGAAGGGTCAACTGACAAAACTAAGTTGGTCTTGTTTCATTGTACAGCACTTTATATATGTTCAGTGCACTTTTATCCCAGTTTTTACCTTCATAACTAAAGAACTATATAAAACCTCTACTATGAATCTGAGTCCTCCCAAAACAGTCCTCGTTGTGCTCTCTTTAAATCTATTTATTCCTGTCAAACAAAGCTGTCCTGTCCTAAACATTTAAGGCCATGACAGACACACACACACACAAACCATTGAGTGCGATGTTGCCTGAAGCTAGCATCAGTAACACTTTTTAAAATGTTCTTTTCATTTCTCAACAGCTCATCTAAATGTTCTTTTTCTCGGTTTTTTGCAACCATGACCTCATCTGCCCAAGCTGAAGGCCCGTATCCTGTAAACGACCGCTCCTTTGTTCGTCATTATCTGTACTTTAGTGCTCAAATATGAGCACAGTGTTGGTGTATAAAAGATTATGATGGAAAAGATCATTAGTCTGTGTAGTCTGGTCAACCCTCATGGTTACTGCAGACAATTTCAGTAAACACTGCGTTACCCAATTTCAGCTCAATTTTCTCTTGTTTTATTGAAAAGGTATCTATCAAAGAAAGTCATCAACAAAATCTGGCATCAACGCTGTGTTCAATCAATGTCCAGGATTTGTGTCACAAGACACTCAGCAGCTTAGTCACTCCTGGGAGTACACACCCTCTGCCGCAAACAAGTGAAGAAGACAAACAGGCACATAGAGACACGGTAACTGTAAGGAAAAACAAAGAAAAACATGACAACAGGAGGAATGCACGGCGCTGACACACAAACACGCACTGTGAATCTGTGAAGCGTTGGGCGGTTCCGTTTCTAATTAAATGCCCATTAAGCAGGTCATCATTGTGCCGTGTCCGGCCTGTGTGTGCGGCACCCGGACCGGCCTGCGTCCAAGCTTCTCCTCCCGCCTGTCTGACCGGGATAGAAACATTTTGATGAGGACATGTTGACAAAATACCTAACACATCGGCCAGAGCCACATGAAGGTAGAGAGAGACCTGCAGATGTCTGGGTTTCTCAGTTGGTTTCAATTATCTGTGTCTTATTCAATCCAGAAATTTATTTACAAAGGTTCTTTCATAAACAAGAGATTTAAGCCAGCAGCCTGTGGCAGTTTTATTGTGTCTGTCACTTGTTGACAAGCTTAGCAGAAATCACAGGCTATTTTTGCGTGTCAATCGATGTATGACAATGGAAAATAACGTGTGAGACAAAAAACATTTTTCCCAATCAGGGCTGAACAACTGACACATATTTTCCAAGCAAAAGCTCCAATTTTACCTTCAAGTTGTGTTGTTTTTTTGTTGAAATTTGTTTGTGCTGAAAAACAAAAAAAACACTGACCCATTTCTCTTCTCAATTTCTCTGTTGAGGAGTGAAGAGCTGGAAATTATTACTTTGGCGGCAGATTTTTGATTAAGAAAATTCATAATAAGTCTAACATCGCTGATTAGAAGTGAAACGGAAAACCACATGGTGCGTAGTGATGAGTGTACAAAAAAATGTCTTTTGTAATTCATCATGGCCTCCAAGTGCTGCTAAACCACAACTTTAGTTTACAGCAGTTGGTATCTGTTTCAAACAACACACCTACAGTACGTACATCTGTAGTTTAATTTCAAACACGTTAAAGTAAAACAGGCAGCATTGTTGATGTGAAACTGTGTCTGTCAACTCTGAACTGTCTGTGGTTTGCAACAAACCGCTCGCTGCTCTTTTAACACATTTGCTGCGTATCACACATTTAGCCACAAAGTCGGACAGATGCACCCAGAGAGAGGAAATGATGCAAACGTAGCAGAAATTCACATGCGAGTCGGTGTCAAGGGGACATGCTGGTGCAGCTCAGTTCAAATCTGTTCAGAAGGATTTATGCCTCAAGAGAGCAGCTCATTTGGTAAGTTTCGTTTCACCTGTATACATTCGATGAGACACTGTTTCTGTTTTTTTAATTGTTTTTAAAAACCTTTTTAATAAAGAAAGATTGTGTTTGAGATGCTTGAGTCGTATTTGCGGGAACCATGAGTGAGCAAGTTCTTCCGTTCTTAAAAAATAACATTTAAAAGTAATTATCAGTTGTTGAGTTATGCTATAATGACATTTTAATAACAGTGTTTTATGTAGTAATAAAAATATAGAGCTTTAATGAACTTTTGAACATGTCATATAAAATTATAATTTATAAATTATAAATTATAAATTATAATTATTATATCACTTTGCATATTGTGAACTGTCATGTCTTGTCTTAAAATACTCACAGGCTCGTATATAGTGCAACTGTTTCTAGTTCCTGTAATCATTTCAAAGTCCACGGTTCTACTTGTGTTTAAAAATGCCTCTAAGCTTTTGTCAAAGCTAACACGAGGCCTCAGCAGCTAACTTAGCAAAATCACATGAGTATGAGTACGAACTTATTTGTTCTTAAGTGGTGCGCACAAGTGATTAAGGAGAACTTGTGGCATTCATCAATATTCTTGTATTTTGAATTTTCTTTCAGATAAAAAGTCATGTGCAGTCAGTCTGCTGTTATCCAAAGTGAAGTTTTTCACTAATGACTGTATATTTCATTCATTTGGAGGCATTTTGAGTTTGAAAAATAAATCACACTTTTATCTTGTTTGACTACATTTCAAATTATAATATAATTGTAAATTTACATATAAAGCCTCTCGTCCTTTATTCAATGATCTGTTATTACCTGCTGTCAGGTTTATTGGTCGTATATCTTCACATGAAGGTATATGAAGTCTCTGTCCATGTGAATATTCTCATTTATTTTGTCCTCTGTCTCCGTGATGAAAACTTCCCCTTTACCCCCTCCTGCTGCTGCAGTCATCGATCGCCCCTTACTATGGCTCTGGTGAGTCGTTTTTTTTTTTTTTCCTCTAAGTTAATTTTCATGTGAAGAGACTTCCTCTTTATTTCAGTGACAGTCCGACCCTCCAGTAACAGGCTTTAACAGCACTCGCCTTTCCTGTTGCTTTGCTCTAGCAGGTCTTTTAATTTCACTGCTGACACTGTTAAAATTACATCAAACTCCAAACTCGTGAAGTTCTTCTTTTTTCTCTTTGATGCCATTTACATGAATGAACACTTCCTGACATACGGGGCAGGAGGCGCAGCCTTATGTGGTATTATTGGGGCATTAATTATACAAATTTACAAGCCTCATGGTGTCAAATACACACAGGTGGATAACTTATGCAGTTTTCCGAAGTTACGAGCGTTTGTTGAATCTGACGTGGTGTGTTTGTACGAGCCCTTCGTACGAAAAAAGTACGAGAAATTTAACACAAGAATACGAAAATGTTCTTGCATGAGGCCCAGTGTTTCCTTGCTGAGCTGTGGAAGAAGGATGGTGACACAGAGGGGGTATTTTGTACTAAAAATACTAACTTTGTAAGATAACTTATTGATTTGGCTAACGCACCAACTGGAGCCTCAAATTACCTTTCAGTGAACAAGATAGAATGGTGGATATCTAAACTCTTGCGCTGGAATTGCGTTCTGAGGTGACCATCCACTGCCTCTGTGAAAACATGGGCAGCGCAGGCCATGCTGTGCCAAATCTGATAAACTGCCTCAAGTGATGTCACTTGAGTCAGCATCAGTCAGACTACGAGTTTGAAAATACGTAAAAAGTCAGGCGGTGTGGAGTTAGAAAGAAGTGAGATTGCCAGACCTTGGTAGCCTGCTCCTCACCTCTGCTTGAAGCTATAACAGCTCGAGGCTACGTCAACCGCTAGTGGCATAACACACATAAATATCTGACGGAACTGTCAGTGATCAAGCTGCATTGTGGGTAAAGCGCTCCCGACTCTGTCAGTGGCTGTATGCTTCAAAGTGTGATGCTGAAGGTACCCCTCACGCGCAGGGCTCCACAGTCAAGTTAGCAGTAATAAATATGCAATGTCTGGAGACTCTTCAAAATAAAAGCACAAAAACTGCTTGGTTAGATTTAGGCAACAGAACTACTTGCTTAGGTTTAGGAAAAGATCATTTGGGTTAAAATAAATAACGTAAGTTCATGTAAGCAATGCAGCATTATGTAACGTATGTATCTTACAGACTAGCTACCTGCTAACTATGTAACTTAATGTTGACTTTTGGTTTCACGTGGGACACAAACCTCCTGTGTGAAATGTTGTTTCTACCACACAGAATTTCTTGGTCTATATACAGTACAACGTCATCTGACTTCGATGACACCTCAAACCACAACGCGAGAGGGGTGCCTCTAGAAATGATGCTGTGGATACCTACACCTACACAGTATCATAGTCTGAAGCGTACAGGGCTCTGAACAAGCTGCATTAACTAGCACGAAGAAAAAAAAAAAAAAACATACCATCCTGTCACCGTCCTCCGGCTCTGGTGGCTCAAACATGTCTTGACATGTCCAATAAAGCTGCTAGACAGAGTGTCTATGTTTCAGATTGTGTTGCAGACATGAAAGCTGCTGATTTTTCCATGATTCTAATTTGATACACGTAGTGATTTTTTTTTTTTTATTGGAGTTGCAACTCAGTATTCAGTCCTTTGCCTAAACTAACATACTAATTATTTTTCACGCTTGTTACAGATAAGTACGTGCAACAACACCTTCATCACCAATGATACTTGCAAACTCCAACCCTATGAGGGTGCGGGCTACAGTCTCCTGTTTGTCCTGGGTTTCCTCGTCAATGCTGCTGCTCTGCGGGCCTTCATCACCAAACGAAACTCTTGGACGGACACCCACGTCTACATGTGCAACCTGTGCATAGCTGACTCTGCCCTCGTCATCTTCCTCCCCTTTAGGATCTTTGATGCCTTCTTCTGCCTGCCCAAGACCTACCTGTGTACTTTCCTTATATACATACATTACATCAACATGTACGCCAGCATCCTGACCACGGCGGCCATCAGCGTCCAGCGGTACCTGGCCGTAAGGTTCCCAATGCAGACCAGATCGTGGAGGAAGAAGAAAGAGACGGCATTTGCTGTGTGTTTGGTTTTGTGGGCACTTCTGGTGACAGTATGTGCTATATACCACGAGGAGAACAACCCAAACAAACTATGGACCTGTTTTGAAAGATGCAAAAATCTCCCACTTAGACTAGAATTTGTTCTCATTCTGGTGATTCTAGGCTTCCTCATTCCTCTGTTGATCGTTGTTTTCTGCTCCAGTCAGATCATCAGTATTCTCTTAAAGGTGGAAAACAAGTCACAGGAAAGGAAAAGCACCATTAGCATCGTAACGGCAAACATGATTGTGTTCATCATCTGTTACACACCAATCCATGTTAGTTTCCTTGTCAACTACTATAACTGTCCTGATGCAGACTGGCAGGATTTACCTGCACATAGGTATTTACTTGCGTCTGAATGGATCGCTTCCTCAAACTGCTGCTTTGATTCCATCAGCTATTATTTTCTATTGATACATTTTTATTTATAAATCAGTTGGACCAAAATAAACTTCTCTGTCTGTCAATACAGCACTGGTATGCATTTTTTTGGCTAATATTTTTAAAGGGATATTCCACCTGTTTTTACACGTTGGGCCATATTACAGAAACTTCCTAATTTGCAGATCCTATTTCATCTGTTTGGTAGCCATGGTAACCGGGGTTAGGAGTTGATTTAGCTAAAAAGCTATTGCAGATGAACAATCAATGCTGCTATTCTAACCTAGATTCTAACATAAGCTACTGTGAACAAGAGCACAACCACAACCACAAAACATCAAATCAAAAATAAAAGTAAAAACCTGCTGCTTCTTTCTGACTCGCTAATGTATGACTCACTGTAAACTTTACCAGTGAAAATGTCATGCTATACAGCTGATGGCCATGTTTGCTCATTAAAAACTTAAATACTTAAGTATTTATTTCACCAAGTACCCTCCTAAATCTTAAATTAACACTCCTAACTAAAAAAAAATCCACCTGTAGCAGTAGCTAACTTTCTAACTGGCTAATGGCAGCAGACAGTAGTCTGTACTGTTCGCTAACAGTAGTGTTAGCTAATGGTATTATTCACTGATAGTCGCTAACAGTAGTGTTTGCTAACAGTAGTGTTTGCTAACAGCAGCTCATTTTAGTGTTTGCTAACAGTAGCTGACTTGAGTGTTGCTGGCTAACTTTTTACCTTTAATCCGTATAGCTGTTCTTTTGTTGCTGTTGCACAGTGGGTGACGGATACAGCGGAGAAGTGTGCCTGCTGTCTGAGCCCACTCTCTTTGTTTTATCTTCTGAGTTAGCGTCGTTGTTATTTAGGATTTAGGATTTCCTTACCTGAGGTAAGCAGACTCTTTCTATCTTAACTTAAGACTTAGCATGTATTTGGCCCCAGGTTCACTTTACTGGTTGAGAGGAGTGTGTAATGTTTTCCGTGGCTCTGGAGGGAGTTTGTACAAGTAACCCTGATGATGTCATCACGGTAATCTTGAAATTGGCTTGAGTCTCCAATGTTACAAACTGGAGGTGTGGGTTTTGAAAGAAGTGGACATTTAGGAAGCAGGAAGACCAAATGAGAGATGCTACTGAGTTGCATTATGGGAATTAGGGTGGGGTTTGACACATTTAAGGACTAAGAATCAGGATACCCCCGACTTCAGGTAAGTGCAATACAAAAACACTGCAGTGCTCCTTTAAATTTGCAGCATATTATGAGCATGGACGGATAAAGAGACAATATGCCCCCAGGCACAGATAATGTAAAAGGCCCCACCATCTCACCCACATAGGAGCAAGATACAAAGACTTTGTGGTAGTTTTGCCTCCTTTTGTTGTCGCTCACTTCACGTCTTTTTGTAGGTTTTTCGTGTTAGTAGGTTTTTTCTCTTTATCTTCTCCTCCCTGTGGTTGTACTGATCTCTTTGTTGTCATTTTGCATCTGTTTATGGTCATTTTGTGTCTCTTTGTGTTTTCCTCTGTAGTTATTTTGTTATTCTTTACAGGTGTTTACTCCTCATTGCAGCCATTTTTTGTCTCTTTGTGGTCATTCTGTATCTATTTGAAGTTGTTCTTTGTCTTTGTGTGGTAATGTGCCATCGTTCCGTTTCTCTTTGTAGTCCTTTTGGTTTCTTTGTGGTCGTATTGCATCTCTTTGTTGTCATTTTGCATCTCTATGTGGTCATTTATGTCTCTTAGTGGTAAAGTTCAGTAATCACCCATGATTATAAGAAGCTGGCTGACTGATTGGAATGATTATTATTTAACATTTGATCAGTTTTCATTAATCATTCTTATGAAATGTTAACTATGTATAGTCCTCATTTAAAAATGGTTTCATCTAGTTCCATTTGACTCAGTTCCTAGTTGGTTAATTGAACAATTGATTTGTTAATACAGGTATTTATCTTTAGAGTATTGTTAATTATGTGAGTGTGGTCATTTTGTGTCTCTTTGTGGTCATTTTGTGTCTCTCTGTAGCTATTTTCTGTCTCTTTGTGGTTGTTTTATGTCTTTTTATAGTAGTCATTTTGCATCTCTTTGTGGTCATTTTGCATCTCCTTATGGTCGTTATTTGAGGGGGGCTGACCCTTTGGGCCTCTGGCCTTTGCCTAGTACACCTGTTCAGTAATCCATCCATGATTTGAAGTAGCTAGCTGGCTGATTCCAATGTTTATTTGACACTTGTTGACTTTTTTCTTATGAAATGTTACTGTTAAGTAATGTAAAAATGAACATTTCATTTGGTTTCATGTGACCCCTCAGTTGATTTGTTAACATATTTATTTTAACAGTGCTGTTACAGTAATTATGTCTGTGTTTACAGTGGCAGAACAAAATGTAACTTCATCTGTTACATCTGGCTTGGCCTAAATCATCAAGGGGCTACATGAACTCTGCAGCTGTTTTAGGGAAATATGTGTGTGTGTGTGTGTGTGTGTGTGTGTGTGTTTGGGATATAAATAACTGTTATCTAACTCAACCTTTTGTTGACCTTACTGCTCTCTGTGTGATGTTCAAAGCCTAATATCAAAGCAGGAGAACAAGGGGTTATTTTTAATCTCTGCACACCAGACCTATCAACAAAACTACAGTCTGTATCGAGCTGAGCGGCGCAGACATGTCAGACAGACAGTCAATGCACCGCACGTCGGGCACCCATGGGAGTTGAAGCCCTTCGCTCCGTCACAGGCCGGATGAACGAATGCCAGTGTCCGGCTCCCTCTTGTGGCGAGCAAAGGGAACACCTGCTCCGGTGCTGCTTGTGAAGTTTCAAACTGCCAGTCTGATGACAAATAAGTCTCATTTACAGAAAATAAACTGCAGTAATGATACCCACATTACACAGATTGCTGTGAAGCAATAGAGTCTGTGAATGTGTGTGTTTATGTGTATATGCGTGTATAATGATATGCATTTATTTCAATGAGCGCATTCAGAACCACACGCGACCACATTAGCAGTCAATTATATAATGCCATTTAATAGCAGTACTCCAAAGATTGATGGATATTATAACAGCAGTATCTTAGCAACTGCAAAAACTCAGCAGGCATCAGTCAAATGAGAAGGCTCAGTTCTGGCTGAGATCAGGCCTGCGATTCTACTCTAATAACAGGAAACAGCTGAACTCAGCAGTCAGCCAAAGTCACGTAAATACTGTACATACATCTTATTCACAGCATTGTCACCGAGAAAAAAAAAAAAGAAAGAAAGGAAAAAAAAAAAAGAAAACCTCACACTTCAAACACAGTCCTGTCTCAGAAGAGCATGAATGATCCCCGCCCCCCCAAAAACCAAACTGATACACTATACCTTCAGCGTTATTATTTACACTATTCACAAATGATACAGAACAGCTCCTTTTTCAAAATGCAACAAAAGAAAGAAAAGTTTTTTGTGCTTTTCCTTATTACTGCACAGTATAATGACTATTAACAAAATAAAAGAATGGGTACATTCATTCACTCAGGATGCTGACAGATATTTTCAAGATCCTCCAGTATGGCAGTTGGTTGGTTGGCAATGACGGACAGACAATCACTAAATTTACAGAACGAGACAGAAAAGTCCAGAATCAGGACAGAAAATGAGATACACAGTGTCCCCTCACAGCATTTCAGTCCATTTGAAGGTTTGCTTATGAACTACTTGTAAATCATTATTATTACATACCAGCTATTCTGGAATAAACACAGTTCATGGCATGATGTCAGTGAATGCATTACAGTATAATCATAAAGGGCATGACAAAGTGTCTGTTTTCATTCTTACATATTTACAGTATATACGTATGGCATGATGTGTCAAAGTCTACTCAGCAAAAATATAAATGCAACACGTTTGTTTTTACTCCCATTTTTCATGAGTTGAAGTAAAAAACATTTAAGACTTCTCCTGTGCACACTGAAGGTTTATTCCTCAAATTTGCCAAAGATAATAGTTCCACCTGACAGCTGTGGCATGTAGAGAGGCTGATTAAACAGCATGATTAGTGCACAGGTGTGCCTTGGACAGTTGACAATAAAAGGAAAATTCAAATGTGCATTTTTGTCCTAAAAAAGACATTTATTAGGCACTGAAATATGGCTATTTTTTAGGGATGTGCCAATTCGATCCTGGCCAAAATAAGTGGATCTGATACTGGAAAAGAAGAAAAAGTAAAATCCAACATGATCCATTAGCCTTAACAATCATGTAAATGTTTTGGCCTAACTAAACTTTGAATGACTGGCCTATCGAGCCATATCTGTCTATATCTAATCAGCAAATATTAGCTAATAAATATCAGCTATTACAATATCTGATCTGACAGATTATGTCAAAGCTTTTAATTTGAAATTTTAGGCAAATGCTCTATAAGAGCCAAAGTATATTTGTGAAGTTTCTGCTAGAAAAACTACATGAACATCTGAAGCATCAGAGCTGCTCTTTGTTTTTGTTGTCATGGTGATGAGTCATGTTGTGGGCGATGTATTTCTTCCATTAGGAGAGTATTTGTTTCACAGTCTGATGTTTTTTAAGAGAAGGAAAAAGACAGTATCAGATCAGTATCAGCAGATACTCAAGGTTGCCGAACCTGTATCAGACATTAGGAAAGTGGTGTCGAGCGGTCCCTGGTTGTTTTACATAGGGGCCACAGACACGGCCTCTGATTGGCTGAGTAGGGCAGGTCATGACTTTGTCCTCCTGGGGAAAGAACCTGTAACCCTATGGATGAGAGCAGCCACTGGGTGAAAATAAGCACTG
Source organism: Lutjanus argentimaculatus (assembly GCA_034769285.1). Lineage (NCBI taxonomy): Eukaryota > Metazoa > Chordata > Actinopteri > Lutjaniformes > Lutjanidae > Lutjanus > Lutjanus argentimaculatus. The sequence goes on from JAWZSL010000011.1 coordinate 16,286,855, forward strand.
TAAAAGCTCAGTCTGTGGCAAACAGTTCATGAATCAGAAAAGAGTCTTAGTGATGGAGTAACTAAAGTTTTTACTGTGAAAACAAAACAATAAAAACGTTAATATTGGTACACAAAACGAAATAGTTCGATAAATGATATAAAAAGCGACAGATGTCTGAAATACATCACCTGAAGATTCAGTAAGGTAGTTGTATATGTCAGATTCGTCCACAGACTGAAAGGAACCCTATTTCTTAAATGTTTTCTATCAATGAGGCCGATCTTTGATCAGGAAAACCAGCACAATTATCCACCTGACTGGACAGAGGATTTGCGCTCCTATTACCTAAAGAAACAATACGTTTCTCTAATTTTATGCATTAAAACTGGCAAAGACCTCAGAATTTGTATTTACCGACAGTCAAATTAGAGTGGTTGTTTCCCCCACTTTGCAGGGGGGAGCAAAGTACCCTAGATGGGCTGCTCTCAACCATGTGAAACAACCATAGTTCAGTCCCTAATAAATCTTTCTTTAAGATCAAACTACACATTTTAGAGTGGTTTTCATTGTGACCAGTCCAAAACATGTGTGCAATAATCCTGCTGTTTAATCAGCATCTCTGTATGCCTCGCCTGTCAGGTGGACGGATTATCTCGGCAAAGGAGAAGTGCCCACTAACACGGACTTTTAACAAATTTGCGAACAGAAAATGAGAAATAAACACTCTGTTTGCACAAAGGAAGCCTGAGATCTTTTACTTTAACTCATAAAAGTGTTGCGGTTATATTTTTGTTGAGCGTAGCCTATAAACAGACCCTCAAACACTGTCGGGAGCTGAAAAAACATAATCTCAACAGTACAAGCCGACATCGAAAAATAAAAAAATAAAACATTCAGCGTGTAAGGTCAAAGGCATACATATCACAAGTATACTGCAATAAGTGAGTTCTCCGACACCGCAGTGCGGGAGGCGCACTGCTGACTGAAATGGTCTTCATGGCACTTTAAAACAATTTTTCTCCCCGCTTTTTTTTTTTTTTTTTTTTTTCTTTTTGCTTCAGTATTCAGGCATCAGTAAATCATTCATAACTCGGTTTTGGCACACAGATGTTAAAAAAAGACACTGGTAATATTTAGTGTCTTGGAGCAGGTTGATGTGAAACTCATATGAAAACAGATTTTCATACATTAATAGTTATAATGACGTGATAAATGTTTTTTTTTGTTTGCAAGCTAGTTGCCTGATATAATTTTTTTTTTTTTGAGTTACTGTGTGTCTTACATTATCATTTTTTATCTAAATTAAAGTTTACTATGTACAGATAAACCATATATTGCTGCTCACTACAAGGTCAGCGCAAACCAGCATTCATTTGTCGTCTACTGACTGGGACTGAGAGTGAAAATCGAGTCGTCTGGTCAGTTCTAAGAAAAAATTCTCACTATTTTCCACAGTTCTTGTTGGTGCACCTCATTTCATCAAGTCTTCTTTATCTTGTCTCCGTTTTATGACTCCCAACTCCTCGCTAACGCACTCAAACCGTGTTGTGTTGATCTAAACGCCGACCACTTCGCGGCAGCGGACACATTGATGGGTTGAATATATAGTCCCATTTGCCTGCTGGGAACATTTCCATTAGCCCTGTTGGCTTTGAGTTAAGCCGGGCGCTTCAATCATCGCCACTGTAACTGTCACTTTGTTCTGTATCCCGTCTGTGGGACCTTGACCCACTGTGGGCTCGAGGGGAAATTTCACCCAATAAAACCAGACTGTGTTCTATAATGCAGCATTAATGAGTGTGTGTGTGTGTGTGTGTGTGTGGGAAACACCCTAAGGTGACAGTGAAGGACAAGGTGTTCATATATTGCAGTGCATTTACTTTAAATTCACCTAAAACACCTCTTTCTCGTCCTTTTCTTCCCCTTCTTTCTGTCCCCGCAGTGTCAGTCCAGCGCTCTGGTGCAATCTCCCCGGACGTCCACGTGGAATTATTGGTCATTAAAGAGTACATGGAGTGTGAGGAGGCAAAACGAATAGAGCGATGGACGGCCGGGATGCCGTCATTACAGAGAGCATGCGGTTGGCAGAAATAGTGCTGACATTTCAGTCCTGCACTCTGCTCTCGGAAGAGTTATGGTCCCATATCGCTATGAGACAGGTTAGAGGCATTTGGCGCACACGTCGTGCTTCTCGTACATGTAGAATACTAAATACCCTCCGTCACCTGTTCAAAAACATGTACCGTAAGTGTGCAGCAAAGAGGAGAAGGAGAGAGGGATTTCGTGTTTTCCTCGGCATCCATTAAATTTGTGTTTTACGGCGTTCAGAATTTGCAATTTTCACTTCAAGTGCCTCGTTGGCAATCAGACCAACAGGTAATATAGCGGAGAACAGATGGGTGGCAGTCTTGTTAATGTTTTCCAAGAGGGGGAAAAAGCATCCCACACTCCTGCAGCAATGTCTGACTGGCGCTGCAGCCTCAGTTAATCTGCACAGAGAAGGCAGCCTCTAAGTGTCCATCTTTGTCTTTGTCCACAACCTCTCTGTCCTCCACTCTTTCTTTCTTTCCTTCCCCTCCATCCTCTTCTCCTCCCTCTTCCTGCTGCCACTGAGTAGCAGGAGGGAGAGGCAACTCTGCAATGCAGACACAGCAACAACCTCAGTCCGTCTGACCAATTAGTGTGAGCCAGGATATGAGTGGCAGACCCAGCAGCCAGTCATAAGGAGGGACTTGGGAAAGAATGGGGTTGCCTGAGAGACTGACAGAGGAGATCAGAGTGGCTGGATGAGAAATAAAGATGTAGAGGGGAAAGAGGAGGAGAGGAGGGATGGACAGAATGAGGAGGAAACGAGAGATTTATGTAAACAAAAACAGAGAGCTCTGGACATGGAGAAGCTCCCGTCCCCTTCATTTCCTCCAGAGTCACTGGCCAGCCTGAGTCCTGTCACTGCAGTTCTTCTTACTCATCAGCTGGCTCAGATCCACCAGCTCGCCCAGCTCCCCCCGCTCCAGCGCCCCCCTCAGGAGAGCCCGGGTCAGCGCGGGGGTGTGCTGCTGGGAGACGTAGGCCTGGCTGCTGGGAGCGGGCATGGAGGGTGGAGGCAGGGGGACGGGGACCATGCCATGGCTGCTCAGGATGTATCCCTCCGGCGCTGGCCAGCGCAAAGGCAGCGGCTCGCCGTACTCCATGGGGGCGCTGGGGGCTGAGACCACCCTCCGGCGCTCGGGTGAGTCCTGGGGGGTCATGGGGTACACGTATTCTCCTGCGGACTTCCTGAGAGGTGCTTTGGGCGTCCCCTTTACTGCTTTTTCTTGCTTGCTCAGGCAGACGTAGTGCTGGCGTGGCGTGTCATTCCCCCGGCTCTCACCGCTGTGTCTCCCGCCTCCGCCCTGCTGGAACAGTCTGGTGGTCAGGTAGACGGAAGGGGGCATGCGGCAGGGTGAGCCCAGACCCACGGAGCCGCCGCCCAGGTACGTCTGGCTGGTGTCCCACCCTCCGGAGTTGGAGTCAGACAGGCGTAGGCCTCTGCGTTTCTGTTGCGGCGTGTGCTCCGGGGTCGGCAGGAAGACCTGGGTCGAGCTCTCCGGACTTCACCCAGCCGTTGGCATGACAAACAGGGTTTCCCCCCCTGAGAGCAAGGGCGTTCCCCGCCTCCCTGCCTCGTCACGCTGAGCACAGAGCCTCCCATCCCGCCACCGTTGCTCAGTAGGCCCCTTTCACGCCGCTGGATGGAGGACTGGGTTGTGTTGCCGTGCCGACGGTTGGTGGGCTTGTGGGCCATGATCCAGCAGACGGCAAGGCCTGAGAGCGCCGCCCCGATGGTGAACGCAGAGACGGCAGACGCCACAAGCAGGTTGAGGGAGACCAAGCTCTCCGGTTCAATCAGCAAACTCTGCTGCAGAATTCCTGAAGATTAAATAGTCATTATCATTATTATTAGTAGTAGTAGCAGTAGTAATAGTAGCAGTAGGAGTAGTAGTAGTAGTATTTGATGTGGACTCGAGGTAGTTATCCAAAGTGTATTACCTACAGTGACTGGCGATCTGTACGCCCCCAGCTAGGAGAAGCAGAGAAAAGCACAGAAGCTAAGCAATGAACTGCTGTGGACAGGGTCAGTGACAAAAAGTATTTCAGCCACTTAAAAAAGTCCACTTGAAAATAAGTTTAAGCTATATTTAGAATATTTTCACCACCTTTCTTTGCTAGTCAGACAGCCTTTTCTGACATGAAACTGCTGTTGAATAAGCTAAATATCACTCTCTCCAAACCAACAAACTTCATAGGCAAAATCAGTCATTTTACCTCAAAGAACACGGGAGTTTCTGGTCTACCGCTGCCTCGATCTGTTAGGTTATTTGTGCTATTGTGTGACTTCGGTGTTTTAAAAAGATGGTTCAGATTCACACAACAACACAAACTCACAGATCGAGGCAGCAGTGCACCAGCAACGTCCTGCAAGGTAAAATGACTGTTTTTGCCTTTGGAGTTTGGTTGATTTGGAAAAAAAAGTGATATTTTGCTTGTACAAAAGTGGTTTCCCATTGTAAAAGTAAGTAAAGTGGTGAAAATATTCTAAATAAAGTGCACACTTAAAGTGATATTGATTTTTTCAGGTGGGTCTTCTTTTTAGGTTGCTAAAATACGTCTAGCTGTTGAGCCTGTCCACAGCGTCTGTGCTGGTTCTCCTCTCTGCTTCTCCTAACTGGGGGTGTGCTGACATCTACTTTAGTTAATACAATGGCTATGAATAAGTTCCTTATACAATCCTACTTCAAATAATCCAAACTATCTCTTTCAGAGGCACAGTTATGAAGATGACATTTAGTAGAGCAGTACAATGTTTGACCACAGGGTGCAGTTTAAAATTATGATTATTATTACATATACTGCTATTCTGCTACTTCTACTCAGTGCCTTTCCCCTCACAAGATATACAGTATATCATAATAAATCAATAACTACGATAACACTCCTAATTGGCGACCATCGTGTTCACTGTTACACGATTAATTGCCACGATGATTATCTTTAAAGTCTCTCCAGTCTGGCCTTGAGGCTCCACAGGCTCCAGGTTCAGAGAGGCCTGCACTTGTCATCAGCAGCACAGCTCAGACCACAGCAGCTGACTCTCCTTCTTTTCTCCTCTCCTCTCCTCTCCTCTCCCTCACACTTTCCATCCTGCAGCCTGGTAACAGAGTCTCTCCTCGCAGCATACCATTACCTCAGTGTTTCCACCCAGCTCTAATCACTCCCATCTGCAGACACAGCAGCACATGCCTGTCTCTGGCTCGGCCTCTGCTGCGCTTTCACCGCTCCGAGTCTGTCAGGTCTGCAGCCTGGCATCGCTGACTGCTACACTCTCTGAAAGAGGGTTCTACACAGAACCATTGCTTCTGTAAAACGTCTTTGAAATAATACTTTGTCAAGGGTTCTTTGTGAGACTATGGGTTCTATTAAAAACCCTTTTTATCTAAAGAAACCTTTGTAGAAAAGAGTTGTTTAAGGACTGTTGAAGTCTTGAAGAACTCTTTCGTCCAGATTCGTCTAGGGTTCTATGTAACATCATATAAAGGGTTTTTAGCCCACTGGGTGGGTTCTGGATAAAACCCCTGGAATATAAACTGGTTACTGGTAGAACCTGCTGGGTGGGTTCTAGATAAAACCATTAGAATATAAAAGGGTTCCCAGCAGAGCCCCCTAGGTGGGTTCTAGATAAAAACCTTGAATACAAAAGTTCTCAGTAGAAAACCTGGGTGGTTCTAGATAAACCATCAGAATACTATAGAGTTCTCAGCAGAAACCCCTTGGTGGGTTCTAGATAAAACACTTGGTATATAAAAAGGTTCTTGGTAGAACCTGCTGGGTGGGTTCCTGATAAAAGCATTGGAATATAAAAGGGTTCCCAGCAGAGCCCCCTGGGTGGGTTCTAGATAAAACCCTTGAAATACCAAAAGGTTCTCTGTAGAACCATCTGGGTGGGTTCTGGACAAAAACCTTGGAGTACAAAAAATATCCCGGTAGAACCCCCTAAGTGGGTTCTAAATAAAAACCTTGGAATACAAAAAGGTTTTTGGTAGAACCTGCAGAATGGCTTCTAGATAAAACCCCAGGAATATGAAAGGGTTCTCGGCAGAGCCTCCGGGTGGGTTCTACATAAAACTATTGGAATGTGAAAGGGCAGAGCCCCCTGGGTGGGTTCTTGTTAGTACCCTTAGGTGGAGAGGTTCTGGATAGAGCCACCAGAGAGGGTTCTGGGTGGAACATTACACCACAGAAGAGTTCTGAACCCTGTGAAACCTTTCACAGATGGATCTACTTATAAACCTTTATGTTGGGTTCAAGGTAGAACTTAAACCTTCATAAAAGGTTCTGACAGGAACCAAAAAGAGTTCTCCAGTGGGAACAAGCTGAAAAACTTTATGGTTCTAGTGAGCACCTTTATTTCTCAGAGTGAACTGCTACAAGTTTGTGAGAGCAGAATAAAAACTTGAATCCCGTATATTAGTTTGAAAACAACTGATGAGAACTTGGAACGAGCTATGAGCTCTTTTTCTGTCATATTTTGGAAATTCAGTTGCAGCCAAATGGATTTCATGACTTTGAAACTGGCCTGAAACAAGAGGAACAGTTCAGAAAGAATCTGCTGGAGAGGAAATTTGTTCTTTTTCTTTCTTTCTTTTTCTTTTTTTTTTTTTTTCCACTGACTTTGTGAATTTCAGAGCCAAGGTTCAAAGAGGCCGTCCCCGGCGCTGCTGCAGTGACATCTGAGCCTCTCAACACAAGTGACATCAGTATTTTATGCTAAGCTATTTCGAGCGTGCTCACTGGCTACCCCTGGTCATCCCTCCCTTTAGATGTTCAGCTTTGAGAGAACAAAGCCTCGTAACCGGGAGGATGTTGCATTTCCCATTGTGCAGCCTTGTAGTATTGTCTGCCACATCCTCCCTAATTAAACTGTCTCACACTGGGAGCGTTTTGACCTGTAGGAAGCGAGACTGAAACCAAAATCCCACTTCCACTCCCACGTGATTCAGCTCTGACAACGACACCAAAACATTCAGTTGCCGCAAACAAAACTGGATTAATCTCTCTGAACTGGGGAGGAAATCACATTTCACTTCATAGATAATTAAAGTGCTAAATTACAGAAATTGTCACACAAATACTCTCCCGTTTGTTTGTGTCAGAGGTTTGCTCAGAACAAAATGTTCGGTGACAACAGTAGACAGGTGTAATGAGGCACTGCGCCACTAGGCGGAGCCTGCCCTCAGTCCACCGTACACAGCCAGAAGCATCCATGTCATAGTGCTGCAACCTACCATCACAGTCTCCTAGATGGGAGGTGGTGTTTCCATATTCCACATCTTGTTGAAAAGGCAGCCTGCAGTCACACAGAGAAACATCAGACAGCAGGAAACATGTCATTATTGTGCCCTGAACTCACCATACACAGTTATATGAACTCTCTGTGTGTGTGATGCATGTTTACAGTCTAATAAAACAGACAAAATGAGGTCATACCTGATTGGAAATAACTCATACATGTAAAAATCGACTTTTTATATGAACAAGCTCACGTTTGCATGAATTATTTGCGTACGAGTGGGGGCATTTGTTGATTCAATTACATTGATATGACACATATTGATGTGTCATCCAGCATAATAGTACCCCAGTGATTGATCCCAGTATTGATTTGCTCTTTTTGCCTCCCACCGCTCAGGGAGGTCAGAGGTGAGCGTCAGCCATACAGGTGGTGACGGGAGCCGGACGCACGGATCGTGACACTACGTAAAACATCTGACTTTGATACAGATTAAAGTATGACAGAACTGCTGCTGAAACTTTATATTATTTACAGGGATATGAATTTATAAACAATGATAGTTATTCTTTTGAAATAATTATTATCAGTTGAAATGCATTCAATACTGTAAGTGAAGCTAAATCAAACACTGTACACCCACACATACTTTACTGTCTTAATTAGTTAAAAAAAAACACACATATACAACAGACAGAGGAATGTGTGCTGTAGTTCAGAGGTTTCTTACATCACCAGACTGAACACAAACAGAACTGCATTATGTAACTATGAGAGCCTCAAACGCATTAATAAGTAAAAAAGACCCTTTAACCTGAACTAATTAATATTGTTTAATAAGTGTGGAGACAATTAATGAGTAATGGATCCAGCATGTTGCTCAAAGATACAGTGTGAATATTTAATACTAAAAAAATATTAATGACTTCTCTCTAATAAATAATAATGGGTTTGTTATAATTAACTATAGAATATTTAATGTAGAGTTTGTGACATTTCTATTTACAATTTACTCTATTTACTTATTGTATTATATAGTTTGGTTTCAACTACTGAGCAACAAGTGTTATTGTCCTTTTTATTTCTTTTATTTCTGCTTCTTTTGTTTTCTTTGCATTGTGGAATAAATAAAAGTCAAAAGTAGGGATGCACGATGATACTGACTGTTACAGACTTTAAAGTTAAATATTGGTATCGACCCAAAATGAACATTTCTGCTGATATAATTAAGATGAAGTCTTAATTACGCACATGTGACACAAGTATGTTTGCGGTGTGGAGGTTTTTTTCAAGTGTCTAAGTTGCTATTTGCAATGATCGCTCTGCATCAGTCATGCGAGGAGAAGCCAAAACACATTGCTTCAACACTACAAATTTAATTGTCCATCTTAAGAGCCATCATCCCGATCGTTACAAGAAATTTGTGAAGAATAAAAGAGAAACAGGCACTGGTGAAAAAAACAGTCATTTTCTTATTTTGGCCGGTGAATGTGCACATTTTGAAAAGTACTGTATTTCATTTCTGCATCTGCCAGTAGGCCATCAAAATAAGAGTTGGCATAATGATATGTTACTTCTACTACAAGAGACACTTGGTGTTCTCTGCAATTAGGTGGGAAAAATACATGCATTTTGACCAAAATGAGTTGGAAAATATCATCAAAAATCCAATAACATGCATCTGTAGTCTTAAGTCTTCCTTGCAGACACAGACAGAGGCTTGAAACCACATTTCTCAAACAACAAGAACACTTATTTTATGTGATAAAGTAAAGAACAAATTCAACAGTAGCTTAGTTTCCAGACCTTTCCCTGCACAATATACAGGAATGTCGCAGCTTCACCAAATAAAACTTTCTCCTAACTCATCCTGAGTTTGCAGAAAGCAGGTCTGCAGAGGTACAAAACTGTTTTACTGGCTGGTGTTGTGTGTGTGTGCGTTTCTTTGTGATGTGTGTGTGTGTTTGTGTTGTCCTCACCGTGTGCCTGGTCTCAGGAAGGAGCAGGTGCTGCCTCTGGTCCAGCCACAGTAGGGGTCCCTGGAGGCGAGACAACTCCTGCAGACACACACACACACACACACACACCAGTGAAAATAACAAGTTAAAAAATGCTGACCTGATTCTCACACTGGCCATTTTTTACCATTTTAGCAGTAAAACTTGGAGAAAGTCACCTATAAAACCTGGGAACAAGTGCTAAAACAAGTTTGCTAGTTTACTGTTTTGCTAGCTAACAAGTAATCACCATATTCACAACATCATCAAAAGGACAGTGTCGTACAGCTGTGTTTCAGGTTGGAAACTGTGTAAACCAGCCAATCCCAAACTGAAGAATGCCACGGCCCAATTTAAAATCTGAAAATCTTCTGCGCCCCACCCAAACCTTTAATCAAAAGTCTGATCAACACTCTAAACTAGCCGTACCAATGATGATATATAAAATACGTTCTAGAGTTAGTGTGACACGTCACCAAATACAATCTAACACATGTTAAAATATGTTGGATAAACAACACGTAATTTAAATCACATGGCTTTGTTCTATTAGTTTTGATTAATTAAAAAAAAAAGAAAGAAAAAAGAAACTTACGTTTGTTAAATTAGATTTTTCATAACCTTTCACTGCCCATCTGCAGGGCCTTCATAGCCCACCAACGGGCCCCAGCCCACACTTTGGATCACTGGTATAAATGTACGAAATCTGACAAATTATCATCATGTCACCAACTCCCAACTGATCAGCAACCGGAAAGACAATATAGTGAAAAGTGAGGGAGAAGGGGCCATATTTCAAGGTAAAAATTTGACAATCCATTAAGTATCATTAGACAACAGCTAACGCTAGCATTTAGACGCTTCCTAGCTAACGTTAGCATTTGATAGTGTTACATGATTTGATTGGAAAGGCATGAATGAATTCTTCTGTTGTTATTTCAGAATTAATTTATGCCTTTTTAAAATCGCATTGTGTAAAAGTATCGGTAACTGTAATGTTAGCTAAGAAGTGGTTAAATGTTAGTAGACACCTAGCAGTCACTAATGGGTTATCGAATACGTTTTTTTAGCTTGAAATATGGCCCCTCCAGAATTTCACTGTTTTGTCTTTTCAGTTGCTGATCAAACAGGCGACATGATGACAATTTGACCTATTTATACGATTTACAACTTGAAACAGCAGTACGACATTATCCTTCTGCATTTGAACTTCCCACCCTGAGCGTGAGTGCAGATGAAAATGGCCGCAGTGTGAATATTGTTAGGTAGGGGGTCATTATAACCCCTAAAACATGAAATACAGTACGTCCCTGTGGAGTGGAGATTTATTTGCGCTGCGTGTTTGAAATGTAGCATGCAGAGAACCTGTGAAGTGCTAAATCCTCATCTGGTATTCATTTTCATACACAGCAGTCAGTCACACATACTGTATCGAGTTGCTACTTGTTCTCAGCTTCCTGTTTCCTGTACATGTGATATATGACCGCAGTGGGAACCACGTTCGCACTGCAGACTTCAAAAGACACCCCCTGCATATGTCTGCTAATAAACAAATGTCTTCTTGAAATTCATAATGAATCACGATCCTAAAGCCTCTTGAGTCAATTTAAATAGTATCTCCCAGGGAAGCAAATCCTCCCAAAATAAATATTAAACCAAATAAGGTAGCGGTGGTGTACAGTAACAAACAGACATGCCATCCACCCCCTGCTGACTGAAACAAAAACAGACTTGCAGATTTTATTGTGATGACGGCAGTAACAGGTTGTGAGGAAGCCAAAGACAAATCAAAAGCTGGCCAGTGAGCAGGGGCTTGGCTAATGGCCACGGCTACATTCAATCTGACCCAATTATCAGACAAAGAAACGCAGAAGGAAAGTAAAATGCTCTGTGCGACCGTGCGTGTCTCTTACTTCATGCAGCGCGAGTGCAGGTGGCAGCGAGACGTGGGCACTCGCACCAGACAGGAGGGGAAGGCCAGCAGCAGGGTGTGGCTGGTCCGGTCCAGCGACAGGGACAAGAGCTGACGGGCCTGAGGAGAGTCCTCGCCGCACCTGGAGACACACAGACGGGAGGCAGAGGGTAAAGAGGCAGCAGAGGCAGGTCATTGTAGTCTTTTTGGCCTCACCATCAGTCTGTGACAGGGTCAAAGGCCTCATCTGTTGGTACTTTGAGACAGACAGTGCCGAGCCCCAACCCTCCGCACAGAGCCAGAGCTGTGTGGTGAGAAGAAATAAACTCTATTTTGTGTCAGCTGCTAGGACAAATATATCAGCTATCTGTGATTGTTTTGTTTTGTTTTTCTGGCAGGTTTTTGTTATTTTATTTTTCTAATTTAATGGCCTGCATGAGCGAGAGCTGCTGTTCAGCGGCGCGGTACACACCCACCGAGCTGGAGGATGAGTGAGGAAAACGGCCTGTAGAGCCAGAATATTTTCACATCTACTGCAGCGAACGAAGGATTTATTCTGACAAGAACCAGGGCTGGTCCCTGTTTGAACGATGGAAAGATGAACCACAACAGCCTTGGTGATTTTTTATTCCGTTTTCCGTGTCGAGTTTGAATAAAGTGTGTTTTACGAGGCGTTAACGAGGCAATTAAACTCTAAGTCTAAGTTTAGTAAAAGAGAGACACTTAAATTCAGAGGGTGTGCGGTTATATTTTTGGCTGTACTGCAGGGGCCAGCCCCATGGGTTGCTGGGGAGCTGAGTAAGTAAGTGAGTAAGTAAATAAGTAAGTAGCTGAATGATGAAATTACATCATTGGTCAGTCATCGACAACGGCACGTTGCCAACACACAGCCGGGTCAGCACACTCCATCTGGAAAACAAGCTGCAGCTAAAAGACCTCGATCACGATCGCCTCAAGTGTTTAAAAAGACAGAGTTCTGTGTTTTAGACTCTTTATAAGCTCTTCACATCATATATGGCTGATCAGGCCAGGGATTTCACAGTGGCCGTTCCCGTTCAGTTCGGCCTCCTGCCCCTCAAACAAATCATATTCTCCGGAGCCACAGCTGCGTCGATGCTCCGCCCACACTGTATGAACGCTGGAAAACCACCGGGTTTTGTGTGGTGACTGATGTGATATAGCCTAAACTTTGTTTGACCATGAAGACTGACGTTACTCTATAATTCTGTGGCTGCAAGACTGGAGTCAAACAGGCGTCCATGCCCTGTCCTTCTCTCTATGGAAGCCCATTTCTCCCAATGTGATGGTAAAAAATTTAAGATCCTGCAAGTCATTATAATGAGAAGCATTCTCAAAAGAATGAGTTTGTACCTCAACATAATGATTTAAATCTGAAAAAAATAAGTCAGTAATGCAACATAATTGCTTAAAATCTCAAAATAATGAGTTAGTATCTCAACATAATGACTAAAATCTGAAAACATATAGTCAGTAATGCAACATAATGACTTAAAATCTCGAAATAACGAATTAGTACCTCAAAATAATGACTTAAAATCTCAAAATAACAAGTCAGTATCTCAACTATTGTCTCAAAATCTGAAATAACGAGTTAGTACTGCAACATAATGACTTAAAATCTCAAAATAATGAGGTGAGTTCATTTTGTTCATTAGACGTTGTGAATGTAAACTGCATACATAAGAACAGCAACAGCAAACTCACACACACCTGTGTGAGTATATCTGCAGTCTCCTGTTGACGGGCTGATGGTGGCCAGTTGGAAAATATAAACATACTGCCTGATCGTAGCTGCCAGTGGATGAAGCCAAAATCCCTTTTTTCTTTCAATAATGGAGTAACACAAGAATTAAAAGGTTCTCTGGTGCTGCACTGACATCAAAACAAGAACCGTCTGTATAAATTACGATCAGTTCAACGACAAACAAGATGATTATTCTCATCATTAAGTCAAGTAGAGCTGAAAATAGATAAGAGCTTTAGCTGGTCAATCAATAATTCAGTCCACAGGCAACCATTTGTATAATTTTTCAAGCTAAAGTGCCAAATAGCTTCTCAAATGCGCATATTTATGCTTTTCTTTATTATAAATGAAAAGTTAACTGAATATCTTTGGGATTTTGACTGTTGATCGCATAAAACATTTCAAAAATAACCACCTTGGACTTGTGATGAGCAGTTTTCATTATTTTTAATAAAATGTTTAATGGTTATTTGAATATTTAAGACTCCGTGTGTACGTGGATCTATTGGCAGAATATGGCAGAAATGGAACATAATATTGATATGATAATAAGTATGTTTAATTAGGTTTAATCACCTGAAAATAAGAATCCTTGTGTTTTTTTGCCTTAAAATGAGCCATTTATATCTACTGAATGATGCCCTTTGTATCTACTGAGATAGAAGAGCCCAAAACGAACAAACCAAACTGATCTAGATACGGGCTTTCACATTTTTTGTTTTTTGCGGCCGCTGTAGGTTCTCTTACACGCTTAGAAGGGGAGGGTGAAACGAGTTGGTTGCAATCTGCAATCTCACCGCTAGATTATCGCTAAACTAAGTCCTGTACACTGATCCTTTCACTGAAGAATTGTCACATTACAGTAATCGATAATAAAAATTTCAACCTGAAAATCAAACTCAAACAGAATATTCTGTAATAGGTATGATCAAATATATAACTAGTGGATTTTTACTCCGAGCTGCACTTCAAAAATGCTCAAATCAAATATTAAAAATAAGTGTAATTGAGGTGACAGTTTGTGGGTGAAAAGTGCTTCAGTTTCTCAGATGGAGGAAGGCAGCATGAGAGCTGATCTACCTGCAGCAACATGCCAGAAAGTATAATTCACTGGAGATCAAGTACAAATGTGTCCTGACTCCCACTCACTTCTCTGGGTTGAATCCTTCCACCTCCTCCAGGAACACGCTGCTGTGGGAGACAGAATCTCCGCTGGGAACCATCAGAAACTTGAGGATGGTCCCTCGTGTTGAGCCCAGGAACAAGACCGTGCGGTTCTTGTGAGGACCGGCTTCTGTGTCCACCACCATCGCTGTCAGCTGGTACCTGGACAGACAGATGACAGCATTAGACTGAGACAAAAGGTCCAATATTTCTACAATAATAAAAGCATCTTTCTGATGCTTTCAGGGAAAAGGATTGCTGGGGCAGCTTTCATATGAATCTCAGACTATAGTGACCTTTTATAAAAGAAACTTGATATGTTATGATAAATTACTACATAAATTAAAATACAGTTATGTAGAAAAGGCCCTAAAACTTGCAACTTGTTAGTTTAATAGATAAATTAAAGTGTAAAATAAAATCAAAAACAATTATGATGTTCAGAGGTTTAAGGTCAAATTTCTAAAATGTCCAAAAAAGTATAAGTGTATTGATTTTAAGGATATACTGCATTTTGTTCTACTCTTCTCTCCAAGACATTTAGCTTTAGATTTTTTAATTAGGATCTCTTTCAGCCCAAGTGGACTATTCTTCCAAGACTCTTAGACATACAGTAAAAGTAAAATACATAAAACCCACAATTTGCTGAGTACAACAATTAAAATCCAGCGGGACATCCACGCTACATCCAAAGAAATACATCATCATTAACTACATGTTTCTATTTTCTCCCATAAATTAACTTGAGATTATATTTTTCTCATTTATTTTGTGAAGCAGGACATAACAGAGACAAGGAAGACAGATTCTGAAACATTAGGAGACATGACAGGGTTGACACAGATAGTACATACAGCATCAATGAGAGAGAGCGGGGATGGCAGTCTGAATTCTTGTGTGTTTGTGTTTATGTGTGTGTGTGTGTGTGCAAAGGAGCAACAGTGGGGTAAAATAATTCAGTGAATAAATATATATAAAAAAATAGATAAATAAATACATAGATAAGTGAACAAAAGAAAGGGAACAGAAAGGGAGAAGAGCAAATAAATAAATAAATAAAAAAAAACAAAAAACAAAACACTCCTGGCATGGCTGGCTAGTCATGCATCCAGCAATTTTATCATTGTATTTATTCGTTTTATAACATTTTTTTTCTTTTTTTCCCCTCATTTCTCCTCTTTTTCCTGCCCCAGTCAGATTTTTGCTGAAGCCTTTAGATACTACTGTATATGGAGGTCATCGTTTCTTAGCCGCCCCCAGACCCTGGGAGGAGGCTGACTGAGATATTGAGATTTTTTTTTTTTTTCCAAAAAAGAGAGACGTGATGCTCACTGGCAACATTTTATCTATAAAGCCCGTACCGGAACATCACCATGTTACCTTTCTGCATTGCTCCGACATTCAGATTTCTCATTTCAGGGCTTAATGAGACCCGCTCTCTCTTCATGTTAAATGAATTCGATCTAAACTTTGAAAGACTGCTTTTAATTTTGTGCA
Source organism: Lutjanus argentimaculatus (assembly GCA_034769285.1). Taxonomy (NCBI): domain Eukaryota; kingdom Metazoa; phylum Chordata; class Actinopteri; order Lutjaniformes; family Lutjanidae; genus Lutjanus; species Lutjanus argentimaculatus. The sequence continues at coordinate 16,302,499 of JAWZSL010000011.1, forward strand.
CCTGACTCCTGGAACAAAATTCAGCACCTCCTTAAAATCTTTACACTTACACCTTTTGGACATTTTAAAAAGTTGGTCTTCGATTTGATCAGTTAGCACCGCATCTCTCTTTTTTTTAAAATATATCACCTCAATATATGTGAGAATATAGAAATATGTAGCTGATGTATTTCCTTGTATATAGAGTAGATTTCATGCTGGGTGCAGGATTTTGTGGGTTTTACGTGTTCTACTTGTACGAGTAATGTTTTTTTTTCTCTCAGTTTGTATCTATTAAAGTGATGTTTTTATGTCTACGAATCTTGAAATATACAATTGGGCTAAAAGAGTCCTAAAAAAAAAATTAAAAAAAAAAAATACTCTTGGAGAGATCAATCAATACATGTGTACCTTTTGAACATTTTAGAAACTGACCACTTGTAATTGTTTTAGATACCTGTATTTTATTTTACATTTTAATTTGTCTCTCAAACTAACTTCCTTATTTGAAGGTTTTAGGGCTTTTTCTACATAACTGTATTTTAATTTATAAAGTAATGTATCTTGACTTATCTGTCAGATTTCTTTCATAAACAGGTTTTAATGTTTTCTTACTGGCTAATTGTAGCACTGCCTCTCTGTTTGCATATCTTTTTGTTGTTGGTATAAATAAAGTATAAATAAAGGTTAAAAAAATTGATATATAGAGAGACAGTAGGTAGATATTGTACCGTCCCATGGTCTTGACCACCCAGGGTCTGTGTCCCAGCAGTGGGACGGTCTCGTCCATCAGGGGTGGGTCTTCACAAAGTTCAGCACCTCATCCGGCAGCGTGGTGGAGGAGCTAAATCTGGATCCCTGACCGCACATCCCCCCGGTCTGCAGCCGGAGAAAGACACACAGAACGAAAAGTGCAGGTTGAAGAGTAGATAGATAAGAAATAGAGACACCGAAGAGGAAAGAAGGAAGAAGAAGTTCTTTTTGCGGCTGCTGGAGGCTGTATTATAATATTTGCTGAATAGCAGTGAAGTTGCAGTGTGATTGACAGTGAGAGCTTATAGCAGGGGGAGTACGTAGACTATATGTGAGACAGATGCTCAGGACGGCAGCACTGCAGCATTCAGCACAAGTTCTGCTCATATACACTTTGCATAACAATACCTCGGTTTAGGCACTGCCTCGTCCGGGACGGGAGTCCAAATAGACTCTGGGGATTTCTGCTCTTTAAACCGACCCTCAAAGACATGCGCGAGCTGCTGCATGTCAAACACACACACTGCCGAGCCAGGGATGCTAGCAGAGAAAGGAAGACAGTTGATGAGGAAAAATAAATAGCCTTGTTGTGTTTGTTTGTGTGCATACTGTGTGTGCATCTCTGTACCTGTTTGGTGGCGTGGAGAAGAGGCCCAGGATGACGTCTCGTCCCTGCATGTGGATGATGTTGCTCGTGGCGTGTAAGAGGTTGAAGTAAAAATGTGAATCTCCCGGGACGGAGCAGTTGAGCCGTGCCTTCAGGAATGTAGTCCACTGTTTCTCAAGGACGCGCTGAGAGCCGCCCAGGTCTGCCTTACACACACGAGCCACCCGGGACACCATCACCTGAAAAACACGACGAGCGAGGTTTAGTTAAAGTGGGTTAGTGTTTTTCTCTGCAGCAAACCTCAAGCTAACTAGTAGCAAAATTTACTTTGATTTACTTTCTTGATTAAATTTCGATAATTAATCGATTAGTGGTTTGGTCTGTAAAATGTCAGAAATGGTGAAAAATGTTGATCACTGTTTTCAAAGGCCAAGGTGTCGTCTTCAAATGTCTTGTTTTGTCCAAAACACTAGGGTATTCAGTTTTTTGTCAAAGAGGACTAAAGAAAGCAGAAAATATTCACATTTGCAAAGCTGTATGAATTTGGATATTGTTTATTAAAAAAAAGACTCAAGATTAATCAATTATCAAAATAGTTGGTGATTAATTTAATAAACGTTTAATAATCAATCAATCGTTGCAGCTCTATAAAATAATGAATTCATTTAATACAGGTGCGTGTCTTGTGTGCATCAAGCCGGAGAAGCCAAGTTTTGTGAGTAAAAATGTGTTTTGCAATAAAAATGTTATTGAAAGGCTAAACACCAATAAAGTATGGATTAAGGCAGAATATTTTGGTCGATAAATACATGTTGTGAGTAAGGCCCCGCAGACAGCTACTGTTTTTGAATACATTTTGAATTTCTGACTTTACAACTCTCTGGAGTTGCTCGAAATGTTTGGATCTCACAGAAACTCTGTTCAGCATCCTCCATCAGCTGTGTCGGAGAGTCATTGACGGGCGCTATTAGCTAAAAAATACATGTAAAGTTCGCGGACGGAGTAAACATTATTTTTTTCAGCAGATATCTTGTTACAAGACTGAGCTAACGAAGCGGTTTTGAGTTTGCATGTGTGGTATTTATTCAGTTTCGTAAATCCTACGATCTCTAGACAGCATTAGCGTTAGCTGAAGTTGGCTGCTGACTCAACAGGGACTAGAAATCATCTCTGTTGCCTGCTTGCTGGAGTAGCAAACTGGGTTTCATCACACAGGAGTCTATTGATGTGATTGATTGTTTTCCAGTAAAATCAAATACAATGTTTTCCATGGAAATGGAGATAACAGCAAAAGTTTTTTCTTTCATTTTGATAACAAACTACTCCACAAAATAAATACAGTTTGATTTATATCTTTGATTTTGTTGATAACTGTTGTAAAATCACAATATTACACTCAGTGGTGGAAGTAACTAATTACAAATACTCAAATTACTGTAATTAAGTAGTTTTTTGGGGGGTACTTGTACTTTTAAGAGTAGATTTCCACATCTGTACTTTTACATATAACTTAAGTATGCATTACAAGATGTAATCTACTTAGTTACTTTCAAAATCGTTTTGTCTGCATTTTAGTAGCCAATAAGGTGATCTCATCACAAACTGGCCAATGAAAACAAAGACATAAAATGAAAAACAAAAAACGCTGCAGCAGCACACATTTGGAGCAAGGATGTTAATGATTAATGATTAATCAATCAATCGCTGTTAAGAATTTAACTAATTAAGAATGAATTCATGATATTTAATCAATAGTCATGGCAGTAAATGCACCTCACTTGACATTGTTTTGTCTGGTGGAGCCAATTGTTGAATAAGGAAGATTAAACTTCAACTTATACAGAGCAAAAAACAGGTTTTGTGTCTTATAAATGATTATTGATTGTAGGATAACGCACAGACTTGCAACCCCAGTTTGAAGAGGTGACTGTGACATCAACGGTTAAAGGTAACTAATACTCTGAGCAGTTTTTGCAACAAATACTTTGGACTTTTACTTGAGTATTTTTCTAACACCAGTACTTTTACTTGTAATTAAGCAAAATTTTTACCAGTGCAACAATACTTGTACTTGAATACAGATTTTCAGTGCTCTTCCCACCATTGAGTGCACTTGAGGGTGAGCTTGACCTGACTCGGTCCTGAGTGCATCGTGCAAAGAAAAAGAAAGAGAAAGAAAGAAAGAAAAAGAAAAGAAAGAAAAGAAGAAAGAAAGAGAAAGAAAGAAAGCACCTTCTCCAGATGATGAAACTCCATGGCCATCTCTCTGAAGAAGAAATAAATATGAGGCCCCCACTCCATTGAGCTCACAAAATAGGGCTCTGGAAAATAACATGAGAAAAACACTGTTAGACACACACGCAATCACTCACACCACGCTCTGAGAACAGTAGCAGCAAACCGCCGGCGGCCGATCGTAACGCTCCACAGTCCCTGACACGGCTGCTGTAATAACAGTCACATCAACACGGGCCGCTGCTGTCCATCGGCCTCGCTCATTAAATATTCATATCCTGTTTAATTTATCATCATGGACAAGAGGATTCAAATTATTTATCATTTATTCATCCGGGCAGCACTGTTCCAGCTTTGACCTGCCCAGGCTTGTTTTTTTTTTCCCTCCCCGGTTCAATTGAAGGCTTGTTAAAACCCTGAATCTGTAGAGTCCAACTAACCTCAATACATCACTCCATCTGACCCTCTTCCACTTATAATGAATCTATTAAATGTGGGCCTAATCATGTTTTGGTTCCCCTGAATGTGGCTTATTATTTAGCAACCGCAAATCACATCTTATTCACCTCATGAGCCACTTGTGAAGAGGCAGCCATTTAATTTTCTTTTAGTGAACTGCTGAAGATAAAGGTGGTAGTTTTCTGTTATTTGCCTCCTATTTGAAGGTGTCTGGCTCTGGAGGGTCATTTGTGCGTCTGTCTCTGAAAGTACCTCTGAACCATTTGGAGTCGTGTTTGACTGTGCGGAGGGCGGGGCTGTCTCCGAGGCTGCGATAGATCACCGCGTCGATGGCCAGGAAGTCTGTCACAGTGCCGGTAAAGAGACTGCCATCTGAGAGCGAAGGGAGAGAGACGCACGGAAAGAGTAAAGGAGGAGATTAAGAAGAAGAGGGAGATGAAGGGGAAGGTACAGATGGAGAGATAGCACAAGGTCAGGAAGATTAAAACCAAACAAGCAATGCAGCGAGAGGTCTGACTATAAATCATTTGTAAAAGGTAAACACAAGGGCACAGATGTCTCACTGTCTGGAGCTGAAAACTGAGTCTGATGTCTGTGAGAAACCCTGAATTCTTCATCTTTAGCGCACAAAGAAACAAGATGCTACCTGCGAATAAAGCCACGTTGGCATGTCGAGGATCATATGGGCAGCGCGCCATCCCGCTGACAGGCTCTCCCACCATTTCTAGAGTGTCTCTCTGCAACAGGAACAAATATATATAGATAAATAAACTGGCAGATACACAGAGAAACGCCAGACTGACAGAGATGGATACTAACAGTGTAGTTGGCACACAGCGGGTTGAAGGCGTTTGTTCCGCACACAAACAGGCCACCATGCTGGCTGAGCAGAACCTTGATGAAATTACGGCACTCTCCCTGTAGGAAAAAAGAAAAAGAAAAAAAAAAAAGACAAAAGGAAAAGATTTGAGAGGAGGAGAAAATCACAAGGTGCAGGGCGACGTGAAAAGGGCGGTTTTGGACCAAAGCTAAGCTCAAAAGTACCAGTCAGAGCAAGAAGACTGCCAGTGTGAAGTATGAAACACGCAGCTTAAAACAATCCTTAGAGGAAATAACACCCTCAACCACACTCCATCTGGAGGAACAACAGGACTTGGACTTTATAGCTGCCTTCAAAGTGGAGGCTGTTGATTGAGTTGAAATTTAAAGCTGCCACCACTGAATCTGAGACTTGATGAGCCCCTCTGTGTCATTTCGATCGTACTTTGCTCCGTGTCGGGTGACATGGAGGTGCAAAGATGGAAAAAATAATCGATGGGACTTCCAATAAACCTGTTTAGGTTGGCGATTTGTTCCATAAGGAGATCAATTCAGTATTCCCTGATATAAAATGATGCTAGCTAGTGTTACTAACTAGTTTGTGTGTTTGCATGTGTGCTGCTATCTAACTGTGTGTGTGTGAAGTTGTGCTTTGTTGGAGAAGCAAAGCCTTTTGCATAAAATTCCCATAATTTTGTTATCGGCCAAATGCCAACAAAACAGTGTTCTTATTCAATTATACATGCATATCCACTAGTAGTATCCCAGTGTGTTGCAGAGGTTAATCAGTGTTGAGGTTATTTCTGGTCAAAATTTTACTTTAAATGAGACTGAGCAGGCAGAACTGTTTTGCATTTTAAATGTGGAATTGTCCTCCTGATTATATATTGGTAAACAATGTTCCTCTTGTGATACCGTGACAGTAATTTTTGTGAACCTTTTTCAGTGCAGCCTCTACAGCAGGAAAAGCACAGCTGGGAGTTATTAACAGTCTGACATGTCGGGGAAACCGCTTAGTTGCTTTATCACCTGAGTTAGATGAGAAGATTGACACCACTCTAGTTAGCTTAGCTTAGCACAAACACTAGAAACAGCAAGCTGGCTCTTTCCAAAGCGGCACCACCAAATAAATATACATGCAGAAACATGGTGGTCCAAAGAAACAGAAGAAAGAAATAGTCCTGCACAACCCCCCGTAAAAAACAGCGCACTATTTACACTTCTGTTTTTGTGCAGGTTACACAGACAAAATATAATGTAATTATTATTAATTAGCGAGTTTTATCAAAGTTCTGGTGGGCAGAGCCAGGCTAGTCAGTCTTTAGGCAAAGCTAAGCTAACTAGCTGCTAGCTCCAGCTACATATGTACTGTGTAGATGTGAGAACATTATCATCTTCTCATTTAAAGCCCTGTTCAGGACTAGTGTTATGAGGACCTCTGGTAATTTGCAATAATTATGGAGTAATCTGTGATCTTAATCTGTGCAAATCTGCCATGTCTGTGATTTGTTAAGTTGCACAAGGACTCAGGCCTTCATCAGGTTTGCCTGATGAAGGTCTAGTGCTGAAATGTCGCAAATAAATGGCATATGGCAAGTTAGACGGTGTGTGGGAGTCCTTTTGCAACTTTTTGGTCTACTCGCCTCTCTCCTACGCACCTGTCTCATCTAATAGATGTGTGAAGTGTTCCTTTGTTGTAATTTGTAAAGTAAAAGTGACAGTGATAGTATAAGTTCTGTGTGAATCAGCATCCTGGTGATTTTTTTTTTTTTTTTTTTTTCCAAGGTTATTTTGTTTTCTCTGTGCCTTTTTTTCTCCTGCTCCTTTCCCAGTCAGAAATTATGGAGGCTGGTCTGGCAGTTATAAATTAAAGTTTTGACAGTATTTTTTGGAAATTCGGGGGGGCTTGAGGCGATTCGCAGCATGGAGACCACGCGCGAGCTCGAATCCATCAGAAGAGCGAACTCTCAAAAGATGATGAGATGGATGACATGCAGGACAGCAGGTGGTAAGGAACATTTATGCATCTTTCAACAGGCCTGACATCAGACAGCAGAGCCTTGATATTATAAGTCGACTTTGCTCATTCTGTGTGATTGCGCCACATGAAACGCAAACATGAGGGAGTTAGGGTAATTTCTAAATCACGCAGGGTCTCCAGGTGATACTAGGCCTTAACTCTGGGTAAGAAAGCATTTGCTTCCCCAAAAACTACTCCTCGAACAAATTTAATGGTTGCATTCCATTCAGGTGTTTCAGCTGAGTTCAGTTCTCCGGTATTGCAGGCTCACTGGCCCATGTGAATGGAACAGGACCATAGTTAATGCTATTAGTTCCACCTGTGCTTTCCCTGCTATGAAAAATGTCTGCTGTGAAAAAGGTCTATTCTTGGACTGTAATAAGTTTTACCAGGTGAAGCTGCACACACTTACCTATGACACTATAAAGCATTAGGACTGCTCTATTAACTGTTATGCCAGATGAGCATAGTTGCATCACTAATGCCATTTACCCTGAGCTTAATAATTTGATCTCTGGATCTAATTTAGCGCGCTTTAGCCAACATTTCTGTCCTTTGTCTTCTTCCTCTAACGTTCCCGACATCTCTCCACCTTGGGCCGGCCTTTTCTCCACCTGCCTTTGCTGCTCTTTTATCACAGCTTTAATTCCTTTTGTGCGCCAACATCTTTTCTTCCTTCATCCGTGTTCTCTGAAGCAACACATTCCTTTTGTTGTCTCTCCGCCTCTTTCTTACTACCTGGTGGTTGCCCTGTCCTCCCAGTGTGTTTCTTCCCCTCTTCTTCTCCGCCTACACACATCCCATCCCCACCTATAACTCCCTTCCTCAACTGATTTCAATTACTGTTTCCTCCCCGAGGCTGTGTCACTCTCTCTGCTCAGTTTGCTCTATAATGTTTCCCGTTGCCTCTTTTTCTTTTTCCACGAGTTCCGCCCAGATTGGATTTTGCCGGTGGCACTGCTACATTTATACAATAAAGCTTATATTTTAGGCTACACCCTGTCAACCAAGAAACCACCTCATCGAATCGTCCTCTTTGGTGGGTTTGATCACATTCCCTTCAGATCTCACAACACTGTCAGCTATCACTTTCATACACACACATAATTGTTCCACTTTCTAGACTTCCCCACAGGCTACAAATGAGATATATGAGGGAAAATTGGCACAATGCAGGTGTGCAAGAAAATGGCTTTCAAGCTTCACGGACATCCTTCGGCCCGGGTAACGTTTCACTGAGCTAGCGTGATTAAGTGATGTGCTGATTCTGTATCAACAAGATCAAATTTGTGTAAATACCGTATGCAGGTGCACCCAGAGGAAATAAGGTTTCTCTAGCAGCTGTTGTGTCTGTCCATGCGTGTGATAGTGTAGATGGTGTCGATGCATGTGAGAGCGGATCTCAAAGTCAGAGCGTTTGTGTAGCAGCACTGTACCTCATGTTTGCCCTTCATCCTGCACACTCGAATGTCGTTCTTGTTGGATTCCCACGTCCGTTTCTGCCAGGGGAGTGAACGCGGCACAGTCAGAGCGTGTTTGTTATAAGAGTGTGTGAGTGTTGTGTTATCAGTTATTGGTGTTTAGTTTTGTGTATGTTGAAGAAAATGAGTCTTACCTTGCTGTAGAACATCTCATCACCTGCCATGTTATCCAGCTCCACTCTGTACAAGTCATCTCTGCAAAACACACAACAAAATAAATCAGCGCCAATATAATAGTAGTATATTAATATGCAGAGGTGGAATGTAACTATGTACTTTAGTTGAGTACAACTTGGATGAACTTTACTTGAGTATTTCCATTTTGTGCGGCTTTATACTTCTACTACATCTCAGAGGCAAATATTGTCATTTTTGCACCAAACCATTATTTCCATGTTGACTGTTTTCTTGATTAATAGGTCCATAAATGTCAGAAAGGGTTTAAAAAACTGTCCATCAGTCAAAGGTCATGTCCTCAAATGTCTTGTTTTTTTTCCATAACCCAAGATTTTCTGTTTACTGTCACAGAGGACTAAAGAAAGCAACAAATATTCACATCTAAGAAGCTGAAATCAGAGAATTTGGACATTTTTTTTACTAAGAAATGACGAATTATTCGATTATCAAAATAGTTGGTGATTAATTTAATAGTCAATTAATAATCGATTAATCATTGCAGCCCATATAGCTTTAGTTGCTAGTTATTTATCATATTATACATTTTTCATACCCTTCCTGTCCAGTGAAAACCATGTATCTCCAGATTGGGTGATTCTGGTATGAATTTAATAATGATAGATGATAAATTATAAATTATAAATCTGTAATGTGTTGAGAAAATTCTCCTGCTTCTTAAATAAAACAGCTAAAATAGGCTGTTTTTCTGACACCATGACAAAGTTGACTTTTTAGATATACACGGTTCTCACAAGACAACCATGCTACAAACATATGATGATCTTATAGAATATGTTCCATTGCTGTAACTACCTTACAATTTAGCCCAACTTTTCACATTTGCAGCGGTAAAACACAACATATACTTTAATGCAGCTGTAATATTAATCAAAAAACATCATAACAACTGACAGGGAGCATTTTACAGCAGAATGATTACTTTCATTTTGATACTTTAAGTACATTTTGATAATAATACTTACATACTTTTACTTAAACAAGTTTTGAATGCACTTATTTTTACTTGTACTTCAGTGTGGTATTAGTACTTTTACTCAAGTAAAGGGTCTGAGTACTTCTTCCACCGCTGTAAACAGGATACAATATCTGATATATAATATGAACAATGTGTGCATTTGTTTATTTCTTCTTCTCTTACGCCTGGTGGAGATCATGCCATAAGTCTGAGGTTACTGTCTGCAGCTTATCTCGCATATGTCCACTGGGACATGCAGTTTTTTGTGAGCTTCTACAAAAATGCATCATTATATTGTTGTAAAGGCACCTGGTTGCTTGTAACGTTCTACATAAAAAACAAAACATTGTACATATCGTGTGTGTGTGTGCGTGAGTAACAGGGCTGGAGCTACTGTCTGCAGGACCGTATGACCGTATCCTCAAAGACGTCACATGGTTGCAGTGAGCCACAATTTTTTGAAAAACCTGGAAAAACCTGTTTTATTGACTGCTGCAAGTAAACAAATGAGAGATGCAGATTTCACTACAAAATTGACTACAATTTGCTTAATTCCAATTCGATTACATCATCATAAAGCCATCAGATTGCTGGTATTCTTCTAAATATTATAAATAAATAATTAAATTGAGAAGTTTGGACTTGTTGTCCTCTTTATTATTTCCTTATTAGGTTTATACAGTTGGGTCACAATACCATCACACTATTCTGTCCATCTCAGAGAAAACTGAGGCTATACTGAAATAGGAAAGTGTCTCAGCTTACATACGAGTATTCCCCCCTTTAGTTTTAGTGAAAATTAAAAAATCACCAAAGTTTTATAGGTGAGTGATCTATACCAAAAACCTTTTGCACATATCTAAGAAAACTTTCATAATACTAAACTATACATAAAACTTTGCAAATCTCAGCTGGTTGCATGTGGCAGTTGCACTCTTCTAGTTTCAGAAGAAAACTAATTTATAAAAAGAAAAATGTAGATTTTATGTGACAGCAGATGTATGTTTTTCCATTAGTAAGTGAGGGCTAACTGAATTACAGCAGCTTATATTTGTACTCACTTGACAAATAAAATGTGAATGTATGAAACAGTGGCTTGCTTCATTTATGGTTGAATGAAAGTCCTGTTACTGTTATTGTTGTTATTGTTATTGTTGTTGTTGCCTTAGGAACAAAATGTCACCAGCACACCATTTCTACCACCTGTTTGTGTGTTTGTTGTTTTTTTGTGACACAAATCTGTTCTAATCAAACTGGCAAAAGCGTGGAATTAGAACTGTTTTTTGAAATGTGAAATGTTTCATCCAGATGAAATGGTGGATTATAAAATTTAGTTTTGTTATTCATTCTGTTTATTAGTCATTTCAGCTCGAGGCACAGCAGTCCAGGTTTGCGTGCCTTTCTTTCTCTTCATGTGGTGGCAGTTTTAGATTTTACAGGGTCAAATTTATTGGGATGTATACGAGCCTTGTATTTAAATAGTTATCTGCATTATATTTATGACAAATCATGTAAAGGTTTTTGTGTAAAATATATGCGTAAACATTCAGAGGGCCAAATACTTGGGCTGGACCAACAAATTTGGCCCAGGGGACCAGTACACGCCTACTGCCAGTGTAAAGCAATTCTTATTTTCCATACAGGAGTGATGTGAACAAACAGCTTTCACTTGACATTTAACAACAACAACAACAAAAAAAAATGTCCTCTGCAGAGTGACAGCAGATGGAAGCTGAGGCATCAAATGAAAGCAAAAGGATATTAATGCGAGAGCGTCAGTAACACACAGTTGGAGGCGGTTGCCGTTGGTTACCTGGCTCCTATGTAGAGCGTGCGGTTGACTTGGAGGACCGTCTGGATGTGCAGCTCCTGTCTCTGAGCTGAACGATGAGCTCTGCCCAGGAACACCGGATACCTCCGCACAACTGACACAAACACAAAGAGACAAATAAAAAACAAGATAGAAATGAAGTGCCTTGCTCAAGGATACTGTGACAGTTGATGACAGAGTACTTTCCTCCCATAGATAAACCAAAAAAGCTCAGGCAGGGCATAAAATAGATTCTCTAACCTTCACTTTAATAGTGTCTTCACTCATTTGTGATGCTTTTGTTCAGGAAAACAAAGATAATGGACAGAGACAACGGGTGTAGCAGTTACACTTTAATCATCTTTTCTTGTTTCTGCTTTTGTTGATGCATGCAGCTCCATAATGAGAAAAAACTGCATGCGATTATTATTGTTGTGTCATTGTGTAAAAGAGCATTCTCACATACTACTGGACCGATCGGCCCAATATTTTTTTGTGCACATTTATGACTGTATGCTCAAGGATCTCTCATGGTTGCAGTGATTCACAGTTTTTGAAAAAATGCTGAAAAATTTGTTTATACTGGCTTTTACCATGCCAGTCAGGCCACAAGTTATCTACAACTAAAAAGGAAAACAAGGTTTATCTTGTTTGGTTGCTGACCAGATTTCAAACCAACAGATTTAGAAACGTTTTGTTTTGCTCTGTCAGTGAAAGACGCCTGATTCAACCACCACAACAGGCCCAAGGTCGCTAGCTGGACTAAGTTCCCAATGGTGGAACGAGCTACCAAACCATGTTCGATTGGCAGAGTCCCTCTCAGTCTTTCAGAGAAGATGAAGCCAGCCTTGGAAACCTTTGCACTTGATTGACTGCACAAGACATATATATATATGTGCATTAAAAGAAAATCTAATGCATCTTATGCAATCTACGCACACTGCCACTGGCACTTCCTGTAGACACCTCGTCCTGTCAGACTTGACCTTTGCTTCGTGGCACTTACTCATGTTGTTCTCTCCTGACTAGATCCTTGCTTATGTTGTATCAGCTCTCAGATGTACAGTACATCACTTTGGATAAAAGCATTCGCTAAATTAAACTGTGACATTGTAAGATCATGTTAAACCAGAGCATCTGCAGATTAATTTCACCCAATATGTTATAAGTTAGGCACAATATGAGATGAATCGATTTCCAGTTTGTTAGCTTCGTCACCATCTCTGCTATGCGTCTATGCAGTTGCCATATTAGAGTGTTTAAGATCTGCAAATAGTGAGACTTCACAACAACATTGTGAGCAGCTCTCTTAATTCTGAACTGATTTTCATAAAATTCATAATCAGCTCTATGTCAAAACATTAAGCCTCTGATTAGCCACAGCTTGGGCTCTGATGATCAGCAACCGCAATACTGCTGTCATGTAATGCCTACTGTGGGGTTGAGCTCATTACTGTCATCACTGCAAATTTTATTTTGGAGGGTCAGTGTCATGTTGAGATCAGCACAGAAAACTATTAATTCACCTAAGGATCATCGCTGTCACACACAAGTGAGGAACACAGCCTCAATCCTAGGCATCATGGGATTGCCAGTGGGTGGCTAACAACATGCTAACAAAACACCAACAGTTTTAAAGATGGAAAAATGGATAAATTACTACATTCAGTGTAGGATTTCTCAGTATAGATTTATTTTATTGCATCTCCAAAAAATACACTGTAGTTCAAGACTGGATTACAAAGCTTCTGAAAGGGATACAACTGCACCAGAGCCGACGATATAGGTAAAGGAATTACTTAAGTTAGCATTAGCTTAACGTAGCCTTTCCTGCTCAGCTTACTTGCCTTAACTTTTCCAGGAGTTGGGAAACAACAGACAAAACTTTTCTTTGTTTTGAGAAGCTGCAGAGTTTATTAACTGACAAACAGTGACCTTTACTGTACATTTACTGCCAGACTGACAGCTTTCTGATAAGTTAAAGTTTCTGCTCCTGTTATGTGCAGGCAGTGAGTCTGCTGCTCGCTGCTCTTCACTTGCACGCCGCACACGCTTGTGTCCGGCCCCATTACTTAAAGGAACGACGCTACATATTATGACAGCACGCTTCAATAAAGTCCAATAAAATGTAATTATTAAAGCAGTTGTGGTAAACTGCCATCCCGCAAGAATATGTTGCTTTTGTCACCACAGTCAGAAAAAATCCATACCATCACAGCCCTAGCCACAACTTCCACTGGGACGTCACAGCTTTTGTGAGTTTGAAATGTAGATTTCTATTTCTATCATATTGTTGTAAAGCTGCCTGTTTGCTTATAATGTCTTAAATAAAAAAAGTAAATATTGTAAAAAAAAAAAAAAGTTTAAATTGAGAGGTTTACACTTATCGTGCCATTTATTGTTTTGTTATTAACAGTTGACGGCAGGGTACATTTTCCATGTATATATCCAAAGCGCTCAGGCAGGGCATAAAACAGTTTCTCTAACCTTCACTTTAATAGTGTCTTCACTCATTCGTGATGTTTTTGTTCAGGAAAACAAAGATAATGGGCAGAGACGAATGGCATCGCAGTTACAGCACACCGAAACACTTTTATCCTCTTAGTCTTTTTTTTTTTTTTTTTGCTTTTGTTGATGCATGCAGCTCCGTAATGAGAAAAACTGTGTGCAATCATTATTGTTATTTCATTGTGTAAAAGAGCATTCTCTCCTGCTCCTTCCTGCATTTTCAGATAAATGAGAGCGTACGGACGAAGCGGGGAAAGAGAGAGAGAGAGAGTGGTGGTATTAGACTCTGAGAAAGTTTCCAAAGAGGAGGACAACGGTCTCCACAGGGAGCCCTCATCATCAGGAGACAGATTGGGAAAACGTCTCATTGTCCTTGACTGCAGGGGAGGGAGGCAGGGAGGACGTGGCGATCCATCTCTACCTGTCTCCTCCCCTTCTCGCTTCCACCCCTCAGCCTTCTCTCTTGTCATCTGTATCACCCCATCCGATCCAATTGTCTCCCACTTTTTCATCTTCCCGCACCTCTTAACATCTATACCAATCATTTTGCTCTCTTTCTTTATGTCTTCATATCTTTCTTACTCTCATATTTATTAATCTACTATACCGCAACTGAGAGACAGAGTGAAGTCTCTTTATCTGTGTGTCTGGGTAGCTTCAAAGCAGCTCCACACCAAGGCCCTGACCCTTGACCCCTGATTTCCACATCCACCATGGAGCCATTCATCAATGCTGCACATACAGTCACACACACACACACAGCGGGAGGGAAACATACCCTCTACGGGGACGTAGCTGAGAGGACTGGGTTCCTCTGGGAATGAGCCATCAGCCAGTTGAAGCAGCAGGAGGAGGAATGTGAGGGGAGGAGCCACGGTCGCCATGGCAGCAACACACATGCACTGTTAACAGAGAGAGAGGGGAGAGACAAATTTCATTGTGTGCTCAATATTTTTCTGTGTATGAGTGTGAGTGCATTGACATTTTGACAGATTTCTTATTCAACAGGTCTGCGTGTGTGTGTGTGTGTGTGTGTGTGTGTGTGTTTTGTGCGTGTGCACGTGTGTGTGTGGACAGGGTCAGGAGTGCAGTTGGGTGACTGCTGTCACCAACCTGTCTTCAGCAGGGAGCTAATGTGTTTCCATTGTCTGCTAGGTGGTGTAATGGGGATCTATTGTCAGACATGTCAGTCCATTGTCAAACAGTCTGAATTGAAGGAGATTCTCACAGCCATATAACGCACCGAGAGACAAAACACTCACAGGATTACAAAGCCACTTTGGGTGGTAATGTTCCTTTCACTAAATGCGTTTCTGCGTGGACATATGGAGGCTGTACTACTGGTAATTAGCGACAGAAAAGGAATGGCTGGTGTTTATTGATCAGAGAGCGAGAGAAGAAAAAGGAAAGATGAAGAGAGTGACTCTGGCAAGCTGGACAATGTCTCTCTACAGGTCAAAAGTCAAGAATGCCCTAAATCATGAGCAAGGAAAAGGGGCAGAAACAGATCTTGGTCTTTAAAAAGTTATGAGGCCACAAAAAGGTCATACTGTGTGAGATATGTGCACACACTCACTGAAACGCGCACACAAAACAAGACTAAGAGCCGACAGTCCTACAGTCCTCCGTGGCTGTGTGAAGCTGCACAGAGAAGCTTTGAGCTAAATGCAACCATCACATGTTGATGTTTAGCAGGTATCAACTTTACTATTTTCACCATCTTAGTATGCTAAGATTTGCTAATTAGCATTAAACACAAAGTACCAACCCATTCTCATCTCAACTCGTCAACTACCAAAGTGTTGTCACGTCCCCTCAGTGTCTCACGAAGCCACACAAGGCACCCTTAAATAACTGTATGAGACACTGCCAGAAAGCCTGGGGTTATCGTTTGGTTTAGGCACAAAAACTACTAGGATAGGTTTAGGATAAGACCGTGCTTGGAGTTACAATAAATAAGACTTGCAAAAGTCATGTGATGCACGTTATGCACCTTAAAACTTTTCTGGTTTCACATAGGACACGAACCCCGGTCTCCTGGGTGAAAGTTTGAGCATCCATCCACCCCACCCACCTCCCTCCCCATGTGTGGGCTTTCTCCTTCCTTCAACGCCTAAAGACTGGTGCATCCGTGGACAGAAGTCGCTTGAAAGCTTGTGCCTCAGCCACTTTTGTGTATTGTGCATGTCTGCATGAGTCACCAAAGGACGGTGACAACATGTTGGGATTTGACGAGCTGAGAATGAGAACGGGCTGACAGTTCAGCCGCAGCTGATAGAAATGTGATTAGTTTTGCAGGTATTTGGTCATAAACTTAAGTACTGAACAAATTAAAAATTGGCAGATGCTATTAGGACCCAGGTGTCAGTAGCGACCCATGCTGTTTGCACCTGGGATGAAATAACTAATGTCGCTATTTATACCCACCTGGCACAGACAAACCATGATCTTTTCCTAAATCTCAGCAAGTAGTTTTGTTGCCTAAACCTCGCAAAACTGCGGCTGAAAACTGAAACACACGCACACAACATCCTGTTTCATACAGGGCTCAAACACCATTCCTCTGGGTTCTTTTCCTGTGTTGAACCTAGTCATCCACCACAACATCATCCCTACAGACTCTGACGTTCTTTATAGCCAAACTAGGAGGCCAGGTGTAAATAGCCAAATATCTGCTGTGTGACTATTTTCACCTGGGTGCAAATAGAGTCTCTGTTACTCTCGACAAATGAGCTGGTGCTGGCACTGCAAGGAAATCAGAGCATCACCAGACTGATGGATTCATCCTTCCTGGACCATGAGTGTACTCATAAAATTTAATGGCCATTAAATAGTGGTTGAGACATTCCAGTCTGGACCAAAGTGGTGGACTGACCACCAAACCGACCAACAGCGTGGCTAAGAACCCATGTAAGCAGGTCAAACAGTCAGAAACAAGCCCTGATGCTGTACATCAGCATCTCTTTCACCTATAAAACCAAGACAGTGGAATAACACTGCTGCACATAAGTTACAACTGGTCGTAAATTGCAGCAGCCACACCATCAAACACATGTTCAAATGTAGCAGCTTTTCTGTGCATTTACTCAAAATGCCTGTGGCTCAGCTACACAGCTCGCTTGGGCAGAGCGAACTGTCTTTGATGTGAGGGTACTTTGAAAAAGGAGAGGAGATGAAGACAGAAAAGACGAGACAAATGAGGAGAATAAAAAAGGGCGGAGTTCTCGGGTTTTTGTCTTGGTGTGCCGCTGCTAAAATCCTGGAAAATGTGGAGTTTGATGGAGCTCAAATGAAAAGAAAAGGTTAGAAATTGAAGAAAAAAAAAAGATGTGAGCGGTATGAATACTGTTCCATCAAATCAGCCTGAATACCATGTTTCCCCCAACCCCCGCTTATTTCCTTTCATCCTCCGTCTCTCCCCCTCCATCAGCCACCTCCTCCCTTCATTTCTCTTTCTTTATATCTCTCAGCTTGTCTGTTCCAGGATAAAAAACCCCACGACTGTTTTCAAAGACTGAACACCAGGTAGAGAGGTAGATGATGTGTTAGTTGCTAAGGTGATGACAACTGCTATTTGAAGCACACACATGCACCCAGATGTAACACGCACATACTCATATACATAAGCACATTCACCTGTGTTGCCAACACTTTAGACCGTGCATGCGTTTGAGTGACAAGCTGTTTGAAGACATCAGCGAGGCGATGTGGGCTACGTACTTTACACTGGGGGCCACTTCAAATGAAATTCTAGCCCACAGATTGCAGGTTTGACACCTCTAAGCCTTCTCCTCATCAGAAGCTTTGGAGGAGCCCTGGAGGGGGTGGAGGGTTTGTTTCGTCTGACTCTCCGTTGGGATTCCCTGAACTAGAACTGATTGAGTCGGGTTTAGGGTCAGCCTCATTTCATTACAGCCATTTCATGACAGGGATCCAAATTTGCTGCTTATAGCTAAAATGAAATTCTTGTCTGGACTGAGACGATGGATGGATGGACGGGTGGAATTAAATGAAACGTGTTCCAGTGAGATTAGGCATCATATGGTTATGGACCAGCTCTGTCACATTAACCCCTTGCCACTTAGTGATGCAGTTTGCTCAAAAAAAAAAAACTGAACACGCAGACATGATATACATAGTTTTAGATTTAGTTTGTCTTCTGCTTTCAAAAAATATCATTATCTCTGATGTCCTTCTCATGATAAATGTCCATAAATCTGCTTAGAAATGAGAGAAAAAGGACATTCAGGCTCCCTAAATGTCAGAAAACAACTATTTTCTATGTAATGATATAGAGAAGTAATGGCGTCCTGAGCAGAGAACGAAGTCATGCTCCCTTTAATCCGAGAGTCTCTGTTGTTTGTTTTGATATCCAGCCCAGCGGCGTCCGCGTGTTAGCGCCTATGAGTCCCTCTTTGTCCTCCCACATCTGTTGTCAACATGGCAGCCTCAAAAGTTAACTTCCTCATATTACAGCTCCACCATTACAAAACTAAAATAGGTTTCAATGCACTAACTTGATCCGTATTTGATCGGCACTGCCTGGTTTTACAGTTTGATCTGAGTTTTGTCTTCAGATGTCACTTTCTTTTTTCCCTCCAACTTTATTGAGTACATGAAGCATGCATTTCTTTTGGTCGATCTACTGTGACCTCTAATTGCAGTGAATGTTTCGTACAGCACCTTTAAGTTTTGTTCAGTATCAAAATAAACCAGCGATGTGTCTGTATATCCATGAGTGCATTTCAAACAATAACCGCTAATAACTAATCTGGCATACTTTTAATGATGCCAGTTTGCCAGAATGTAAACAAATATAGTCAATTTTCATTTTCACTGCATAAACCTTTAAAATCATTCAATTAAAAACTATTAAAATCATGATGATGTGACATTTGTTGGAAGACTCACAGGTCGGGGCATCTCTGCAGCACTACAGAACTTTGTTTTAATATTGTTTTGTCAAATGTTTTTCCTTTCTCAAAAAAAAACCCAAAAAACTGCAGCTTCTGGGATTTGGATATTGCACTTGCCCATACTGCAATTTCAATAATATTTGATTAATATTTGATTAATTATGCAGCCCTACATTTTAGGCAAAAAACAGTCAAAGAGGTAACAGAATGTTGATCCATATTTGATCAGCACTGCCTAGTTTGACAGTTTGATCTGAGCTTGGTGAGTTGTATGTGTGTTCAGTTGCCACAACAGAGTTTGTTTTGGTCTGACATGCTGGTGCTGCACTGTCTCCTGTAGTAGCAGTGAATGTTGCATATAGCACGTTTAAGTTTTCTTCAGTATCAAAGTAATGGAGTGATGTTTCTCTACATCCAGGAGTACATCGCAGACAATAACAGCTAAAAGCTCATTTGGCATACTTTTGAAGGTCCAGTGTGGAAGATTTACGGGGGGTTATTGGCTGAATACGGCAGAAATGGACTATAATATTAGTTTTCAAGTAATGACCTGAAAATAAGAATCATGTTTTGTTACCTTAGAGTGAGACGTTTATGTCTACAGACGGTGCAGGTCATTCTTCTACAGAGGCTGCAACGTTGGACCACCATGATTCTACAGTAGCCCAGAACAGTCAAACCAAACACTGGATCTAGATACGACCCCCAGTTTTTTGTGGTCACTGCAGGTTCTCCTAAACACTGAAGAGTGAAGTGAGTTTAGCTGTTTGCAACCTATAAGCTCACAGGTAGATGCCACTGAAATTCTACACACTGATCCTTTAAAGGCGCCAATTTCCCAAAATATAAACAAATACAGTCAAACGCTGTGGGAGTTCTAGCCCACAGCATCTCACTGAATCCATGGTGACATTATGCTTCCTGTTTGCATCCCCCTAGCACTATTGAAATTGTAGTCCCATAAGCACAAAGTACCACAAAAATGATAATATATGACATTAACTTTTTTTATGTTATACTATCTCTGTCTAAATGTTTTACAGTAATAGGGCTCAGAATGCCTCATTAACTTGGCTTATATTTCTGAATCACCGACACCCTCCTCCATCCATTCATATACAGATATTGTCTCTGTGTTGAAAACATGTGGACTGTGCACAGACAAAAAAAAAAAAAAAAAACTCCATAAAATGTGTATGGTATAATTCACATGCAAATTAACAGCAAGTATTTCCACTTATTCTGCAAATAGCAACGAGCAGGCAAATCCACGAAAAGCCTCCAAATAAAGAAATAAAAAAAAAAAAAGCAAAAAAGCCTCTAGTTCAAAGTTGGGCATCCCTCTTTCCTTCACCACTCTGCACACACACACTACATACCAAAACCCTGCAGCCAATCATTGATGGAGCCCTCTCATTAGAGTGTGTATTGATTAAGGTTATTGATCCATAAGATAAACCATCGGAATTGGGCCAAGGCCAACATATTAGAGCTCTACTGCTGGCCGGTGCCACGACAAAGGCAGTATTTTTAACACTCCGGGCTATAAAAAGAGGTTTGGGGCAGCGCTTTGACGTTTGATTATCAAGGGTTCTGATTTTTCCCTGCTGAGCCGAGAGACAGAAGAGAGAGAGATGAAGGATAAAAGACAGAGATGGTTTGGAAGAGAGATACCGCCCGCTACTGACTTCCAGCTCATCACGCTATAAAAAAAGAGAGCGCTGGTGACAGAATGAGTATCAGGAAATCAGGGGAAGAGAGACGAGCGCGTGGAAAGAAGAAAGGGTGTTATGCTATTTGTGTCAGATCATGTTGGTGTGATAGGATTAAATGGTGTGACACTGACACGGTTATCATGGGATGCATGTAATGACGGCGACAGCCACACAGTGTAATCTACCCTCATCAGGCAACCCATTAGCAAATCACCTGCTAACACTCACATCATTAACCAATCAGCAGGTCATCTGAAGAAGCATGATCACCTGCTCTCGCCTCTTATCAGACTGTCCATATGCTTGGCCCTCATCAGCTGGGACTGAGCTCCGTTTCCTAAAGTCTTTTTCCTCACTATGCTTCAGCTCACCTGCCTCGGCTCAGCTGATCGGACAGGAATGACGGGGGACAGACAGCAGCACGCTGAATTTCTATGCAACCCCCGAGTATGTCAACAAACTATGTGGAAGGTATCTATTTAATGATTATCTATCTAATATTTACCCATGATACCGTCCTAAAATGCCTTGGTGGCCTTTAGTGTTTATTGGACATGCACATATTTGCACAAAGCATCTCAACTATTAAAGCTGCTGAGCACGATCGATACACTCTCCTCCTGCTAAACAGAGACAGAATAAAGAGCAGCATCCCTGTCCTCACTGAGGGGCATTTACTGACCATGAGGAAACACTGAGGCTAGGGCTGGGTAATGTATTGATATTATATCAATATCGTAAAATAGGACAAAATGTCGTCTTAGATTTTGATATATCCTGGTTTTAAACACTGCATTACAGTAAAGTGATGTACTTCTCCGAACTTAGCAGACTGTTGCAGCTGTTCTACTCACTGTTGGAGGCGCAGTAATTCTTCAAGAAAGCTTTTGACACACCGATCACAAAGTTCTTCTTGCTAAGCTTCAAGGTTAAAGCTACTACAGGGAAACATTTATGTTGAATTTAACTTGGAGGCCCCTGTAGACAAAAGTGGTGGTGTTTCCTGCATCATAACCACAAAATTTGATATTTAATATATCAGTAATCTAAATAAAAAATCTCCCACTGCTTCTTAGTTCAGTGTAACTTTGGCTAGAAAATGTAAACAGGCTCATTTCATCTGATATCAAGGACAATCCAACCCAATGGCAGCCTATGAGCATAACACCTAATCTTCTTGCAGATGGTCTTGTATTTAAAAACTCACTGTGGTAGCTTTAACTTCTCTGAGGTTGCAATGAAATGGATGGGATAATACCTCCCAAGTCTCGGTCTCAGTTGTCATAAATAATCATCTTTCCAAGCACAGCTATTTCACCAGCTGTCTCCTGGTGTCCCACAAGGTTCTGTTCTTGTTCCACTCTTATTCAGTGTACACATCAATGACCTTCCATCTTTGTGTCTTTGTGTCCTGAAGTCAAAACCCTAATGTATGCTGAAGACACGATTTTAAACGTACACTGTAGATGTTGCAGCTAAGCTCAACAGTTCAACGGCTCAAGTCACGACATGGCTGAAAGGGTGGTGCCTCCAAGTAAACGTGTTTAAAACAGCCAGCATGTTCTTCTGCAAACCACTCGCATACTTGTAGCAGATGAGCAGTTAAAGGTTGTGAGTGAATTCAAATATCTAGTTGACTCTAACCTCTCCTCCAAGTCACGTGATAATAAAACCTGACAGGGGTCAAGCTCAATCTTCCAAATTTCTGATTAATCAGAAATCACATCAACAGAGGCTGAATGTAGATGTTTCTACTTCCATTACTACCCATTAAAAAAGAATCATTCAATATCAATGTCATCAACAGATGAAAAATAGCCTTTTGGCTAATTTTGGCTCCTTTTTTTAAAACCATGTTTATTTACCGTGTGTATTTTTCATTTTGCATTGTCCCTCTAAACAAACTAAACTGAAAAACTAAAACTTAGTCATTATATCCAGATAACTGAAATGATTATTTATCAAATATCTAACTGTGTTAATATGTCGTGAAAGCAACAATAGTCATCCTTACAATATTGTCACAAAATAGATAAATATTGGTATAGAGGTATTTGGTCAAAGACATCATGATTGTGTCCATAACGCCCAGCCCTGACTGAGACGTACAAAATAATGAAACTACAAAAGGCTTCAGCAATCCAACTGAAGGCACAGATACACAGCTTAACATCACTGATGCTGCAAGCACTGTTGTCAGTATGCTTGAGCCCTGACCTGTGCTGCACCCAAACTACAGCACAGCCATTAATTAATCCTCTGATGATGATGTGTGTGTGTGTGTCTATGTGTGTGTGTGTGTGTGTGTGTGTGTGTGTTACAGTAAAATCTGGACACATCTTCCTGTAGCGTTGACATTTCGTTCGTCACTGTGTCTGTATTTTCTGATGTGTTGCATTAAATCTGGTGTTGTGATTAGGTCTACAGGCAACAATCTTTCTCTCTGTTTTCTCCCTCTGTCTCTTTAGCTGCTGCAGCCACTCCACTCTGTGCCTTTGTTACCGTAGCAACCAATAGCAAAGCTAGGCAGAGATGTTCTATTGCAGTAGATGTGAAAGCGAGGAGGGCGGGTTCGCCCTCTAACACACACACGAGCACATACGTGTGAGCATAAACACACGCATACGCACACTTATGCATATGATTAAGCATGAACCTCAATCCACGTACACTCATTCATCTCAGTGTGCATGAACACATAGATGGAGACAGATATAGAGGAGGTGGGGGTCCCCTCTCTCTCAGTCAGGAGGGGGATGGGGGAGCTGCAAGCATTTTGTCTCCACATTATCCACACACACACCGGTAAGACAGTATAGCTCATTTGAAATCAATAGGTCAACAATGGAGAATATTCATTGAAAAAGCAACCATGCATTATTCCTCAGACCAATACTATATATCTGGGGACGATGCCAATACTGATATTATGGAGTAAAAGTATTATTCTGATATTGATATATTGGCTGATATTCTTTTTAAAGATATACACACAGAATATAGAATATATACATAAACACACATTTTTTGCAAAGATCCACACTAGTGACAAAGATATGTGATATTTTTACAGTTTAACAATAAACTTTATTGTCCAGAATGATATCAGTGCCTTGAAACAGTAAACTTTCACTGCTATTTTTAATAATTATCAATAACTCTAAATAAGAAAACACAAATAGAGCAAAATACTTAACTAGTTTTCTTTTTTCATTTGTTATTTCTTTGGCTTTATTGCTGAAACATGTATCACTTATGGCAGAAACACACTGGAAAATGAAGTGAGAGGTTTGGATTAAAGAGCAGCGAACCTTGAGAGGATCGACCATGCACACGACATCTTTCAACCACCAACCAGATAGGCTGGACGCACCACCGCAGACCACCCTGGGAGGAAAGGAGCAGAGCGGGGACTACAGCCATGCTAACCCAGCTTGGATTTTACGGCTGCTTCTGACTAATGAATGAATGAAAATGAAACAGATGAAATGGGGCTGAACAACGGCAAACCAGAGACTGTTGTGCCCACATCATACAGAGACCTGTTCCTCCACAACATCCCGGATCAGGATGCTGTGCTTGACGGGCGGCCAAGTTCTGAGCTGACAGGACGCAACACACAAGACTCCGGCAGGACGAGGGGAAGAGGACTCATGATGCTTTGTGCACAAACATAATGAAAAATTCACTACAGAACTATTTAATTGGTGTATACGTGCATGTGTATATATATAAATAACTGTACATATTGTTCGTTGATACCTTGAAATACATACACATACATATATTTCAAGTTATCAATATGTGTATATAAAGTATACAGTATATGTGTATTAAAGTATATAAGAAAAAGTACAGAATATAGACAGAATGCTGCCTATAAAGCTAAACAATCTGCATTATGTTCTGTTAAAAAAGTTTTCATATAAGCGCATATCAGACAAGATATAGGTCCATA
Source organism: Lutjanus argentimaculatus (assembly GCA_034769285.1). NCBI lineage: Eukaryota > Metazoa > Chordata > Actinopteri > Lutjaniformes > Lutjanidae > Lutjanus > Lutjanus argentimaculatus. Next base: position 16,326,912 of record JAWZSL010000011.1, read on the forward strand.
CCGATGTAGACAGATACAGCTGTGAGACACCAATATCAGGCCAATAATACTGGTCGACCTATACATCTGTCAGTCTCTATTTATTACATATTCACGTGGAAAACATGCTTACATGCTAACTTTCCTGTTCAAACGTGATATTTCAGCCTGAATGAGGAAGCTGAGTGACCAGTGCTCTGTGTTTATGTAAAACCATTCAGACTCATTAAAAAGAACAACTTTAGTGGACATACGCTAAACTGTGATGCCACAAACTTTATCTCTTCAGGAAGTATAAGTTTTCAATGCTATTTGAAGCTCTGAGACTTCCTCTGTCGGATTATTTTGACAGGTCAATTTACAATAAAAAAGATGGATCAAGAAAGTTAAAGTTGGATTCAAACCTGTGAAAAAGATTATGATATATCGATATGAAGACTCGGCTGGAACAGAATCCTTCACATCTTCCCTTCATTTGCAACACGCTCGCTCCTTAAGGACAGTATGCAGGTTAAAGCCCGGAATAAAGTAAGATGGCCTGAGGGTAGAAACACAGACACCGGCTAAACTGGGAGAAGTGGGTCACCTTCACGCTTCACTACTCCACCCTACAAGCAGTATAGCTTCATTAATAGACTTAAAAGAGATTTCCACTGAAAATAGAAAGGGCGTGAGCAAAATGTAACCGTAAGAAATGTCTTTTGCGATGGTACAGAGTTTGTTCCAGATAACATCAATATAGTAAAGTTTAGACAAAATAAATTGCTCATAGCTTGTCCATCAACAACACCACAAGGTGTATTATTATTATGTAACAGAAGTTACACTCAGGTGTCTCACCTCAGGCATTAAGACAAAGTTGTTGAGAGCTCCCAAGATCAAGGATCCGATCGATGTGATGCCCACAACAGCTATTTCAAATTTACTTCACACTAAGGTTGTGAAACTCTACCATGGAGAGAAAACAGAGCACAATCCAGCTATGGCCTTTTATGTACCACGATGCATTTCACACAACAACTGGAAGAAAGACAAATATTTTCACACATTTCACAGATTACACACTAAAATGGATGCCGCCTCTGTGATATTACCTGTAAAGGATGTTTTGAAGCTTGGATTTGGGATGGCTCCTCTGTGTCAGGCCTGTTTTATTTGGCCTAATATCTTTTCACTTTTTTTAATACAAAGACACACAGGTGGGAAATAAGAAAATATAAATATCGGTATGCACTGACTTTGTATTTTAAGATAGAAGTTGGGAATTCACTCTCTCACTGCAGTAAATAGTTTTTTAGGAACCATTACTTAACAACCGTGGAAAAATATTCACTCTGGATTCAGCACTCAAGCTGGTCTGATTGCCACTTGACTGAAAATGAATCTAAAAATCCAGAGGGGGAAACGCTCAAATTTTAAGCTCTATGTGATACTTATAGTCCACCAAGCTATTTACTGCAGTTTTGCAAAATGTGCTTTTCCCTGTTTTCTGGAAGAGAAATATGAGAAGACTGATACCACTCTCATATCTGTATATGGTCACAGCCTGCAGCCAGTTAGCTTAGCTTAGCATAAATACAGACAACATGGAGAAACAGCTAGTTTCACTCTATGTGCAGATAATAATCAACCTACCACCACATCTAAAGAAAACTAAAGTGTAAAAATGAAAATTGATGCTTTCTAAATCCCTCCCCTTTTTGCACTGTGCTCCAAGTTGAGCAAACTTGGTACCGTGGTCAACGTTCTCCTTTTCCTGCAAAAGCGACATATAGTCACATCTTAAGTTAGCTATGTTAGCAAAACACTAGGTAAATATCTTGCAAATGTTAGTAAAATGCCAGCTAACTAACTAGCTAATATTTGATGTAAATTAGCTGGCTAGTTAGCAAGCATTTTGCTAACATTAGCTAACTTAAGATGTGTGTATTAGCATGTCTGAAACCTTTATATGAACCCAATAGTACACGAGTTGCATACTATTTCTGGTGAAATATTACAGTATGCAAGCATTGGACAGTATGCTAGCATAAATATCCCACAATCCAATGCAGAATAGCGAAAACAACAACATAATAGACAAAAGCAGACAGTGACCAAGGCAGCTCTGCCGTAACATCAATAACGCGTTAAGGTTTCACTTTGCTAGGTTAATATATTTTTCAAAGTAGCTCATCGATGGGACAGGTTACCATGGTTACGCATCTCCAACTGGCAAGGAGGCTCTCAGGAAGCTACATGATATTCAAAACAGATCTGAGATGTACACTACTGTTTATTCAGACATGAGAGTGGTATCAATCTTTTCATTTCCGAAAGTATTCCTTTAATTTAACATAATCATCGGATCTATTTAAGTTGGTACATTTTGTCCACACATTGCTGTGGAGGTAACTGTGATATTATAAATTACAGATAGCCTGTATTGTGGGGTTTCAGAGTTTGATGCACGTTCAAAATGGTTGCAGTGGGAATAATTATTAGCGGTATTAAAAAATCTCCCACAACAGGTGGCAGGACTGGTAGAACCAAATCAAACAAGTCGGAGCGATGAGAAATGAACACGTGTATTTATTCAAATAGACAGAAATGTTCACATGCGCTCATAAACACGGAAAAGAGCAAATGTGTTGACGCACATACTCACCCATGCACTCACACATAGACACACAATCATGCTCTCTTCAGCAGTTGAATCACTGTGTCAAGTCTTTATCTTATCGAGGTGGAGGCGATATTCCCTCAAGTGGCTGCCTGTCTCCTCAGAGCAGGTCTAATCAGAGTTAAGGGAATCTGTCTTTTGCTGTTAAATATCCTAAAATACTATTCAATTCACAGGGTCATTTATATGCTAATGCAAAGGTTACCTCTGCACAGGCCTTTGACGTAGCTGCGTGGCGCTTGTTAGGTTATGAATGTGCGTGCGCAAGAGGGAAAAAGACAGAAAGAACAGAGAGGTGGCTGAAGAGAGAGTGAATGAACAAAAGAAGGAGATGAAAAGAAAAAAAATGGTAGTGAAGAGAAAGAAAGGAGATGAAGAAAGAGAAGAGAGAAGCTACAGAGACAGAGAGAGGAAGGGAGATATTCCCCTGGGTGAGTGCCATAGGTAATTAAAATAGGATGGACAGAGCTGGAGCCCAGCCAGAGAGAGCTCCATCTCCCCTCAGACTTCTTCCCCAATCAGGCCTTCTGCCTAAAGCCAAATTGCTGCTAGTGACAGCCACACAGTGGTCTATGGATGCAGTGAGTTATCAGCTTATGGATAATGGACATGTACATTCACTCTCAGAAATAACGGTTCCAAAAGGGTTCTTCATGAAGGGCCAAAGTTCTACCCAGATCCATTTGCTTCTGAAGAACGAAAGGGTTAGTAAAGACTTCTTTGCAAGACTAAGGGTTCCATTAAGAGCCATTTTCATCCAAAGAACCCTTTTTGGAAGAAAGAGTTCTTCAAGGATTGTTGAATTCCCTGAAGAACTCTTTCATCAAGGGCTCTTTGTACCCTAATATAAAAGGGTTCTCGATATAACCTTCTGTGTGGGTTCTACATAAAACCCTTGGAATATAAGAGGGTTTTTGGTGGAACATCCTGAGTGGATCTACCTGAAACCCTTGGAATATAAAGAGGTTCTTGTTAGAACCCCTGGGTGGGTTCTTGTTAGCATCCTTTGAAGATTAAAAGGTTCTGGATAGAACCCCCACAGAGTTTTGGTGGAACCATTACTCCATAGAATGTTTCTATGTAGAACCTCTCATAGGGGGGTAGGGTGAAACCTTTCACACATGGATCTGTGTAGAGCCCTTTATGCTGGGTTCTAGGTAGAACGCTTTATGTTGTGTTCTAGATATAGCCCTTTATGTTGGGTTCTCAGTATAACCCATTATGTTGGGTCCTTGATATAGACCTTTATGTTGGGTTCTAGGTATAACCCTTTACATGGGCTCTGGGTATAACCCTTTATGTTGGGTTCTCAATATAGAACTTTAGGCTGGGCTGTAGGTATAATCCTCTATGCTGGGTTCTAGGTATAACCCTTTATGTTGGGTTCTCAATATAGAACTTTAGGCTGGGCTGTAGGTATAATCCTCTATGTTGGGTTCCAGGTATAGGTTCTAGGTGTTGGGTTGTTGATAGAGTCCTTTAGGTTGGGTTCTAGATATAGACCTTTATACTGGGTTCTCGGTATATCCCTTTATGTTGGGTTCTAGATATAGACCTTTATGCTGGGTTCTCGGTATATCCCTTTATGTTGGGTTTTAGGTATAATATCCTTTATGTTGGGTTCTAGATATAGACCTTTAGCTGGGGTGTAGGTATAACCCTTTATGTTGGGTTCTAGGTATAACCCATTATGTTGGATTCTAGATATAGACCTTTAGGCTGGGGTGTAGGTATAACCCTTTATGCTGGGTTCTCGGTATAACCCTTTATGTTGGGTTCTAGGTATAACCCTTTATATTGCATTCAAGGTATAACATGTTATGTTAGCTTTTAGGTATAACCTTTATGTTGGGTTCTAGGTATAACCCTCCTATGAGATTCTCCTATGAGGGACAAGCTGAAGAACCCTTTATGGTTCTAGTTAGCACCTTTACTTGTGGGATAAACACACATGCTCAGACATGCACATACAAAGCAGTCAAACACTCGCAAATGACAAAATTTGGCTGACAAAACAGTTAATGTAGACACTTCTGGTGCTGCACTGAGCCTGAAATGCACAGGAAGGCACATGAAAACAACACACACACACCACACGCACACACACGCACAGGTACACACACATTTATGGTGCTGTACAAAGCTGCAGCAAGGGCAAACGTTACTAACCAGAGTTTGACTGCAGTAAGCACATATACATTCACTGCACAGCTCTGAGCTAGAGGCGAGCACATGAGTATGCGGTGCACGCACTCAGACACACACTATGAGCACAGAGTCGAACACACGCACACACCGGTACACATATGACGGCAATGAAGATGAAGATAATTACACAATGGGGACATTGGTTTTTCATCTATGAATCTGGCCCGTTTTTAATGCTGTTATTATTCTGTTTTGTCACAGCGTGTTAATGGTGCACTTTGTACTGTGCAAGGTAGTCCATGACATCTGTCTCCAGGGAGCATCTTTTCTTCTGCTTCCAGTGCGTTTTGAGCAGAAGATTGTGGTTTTTCTGATATACAGTACAAAGAAGAATCTAAATGCTTGAAAATCTGTGTTTTTTCATTTAAATATACTGTAATACTGGCAGTTTTTTTGCTATGTTTTTTGGCTTGTTTGCTTTCTATGTTTTACTGACCACAGCCCACCGTCTCCTTACCTTTCATTTTTCTACTTCAACAATGACTATGCTAAACAGGCTGTGCTAATGTCTCAACGTGGCAGCCATTACCATATATCTCATACGCTTTTAGTGGCTTCTCTTATGCTGGCGTAGAAGGAGGCGCAGGCTGAAAGGTAGCTCATATTCTCGTTGTGTTGTTCTTTGTGTGCTGTGATCACCAGTAAGGGTAAATATAGCTCTTTTGGCAGAAGCCTGCTAAGAGGATCACAGCTCACAATAGGTGGTCTACACACAACAGACATCAAAATGCCAACGAACCTGCTTGCGGATTGACATGTGCACACATGCACGCGATGCACGCACGCATGCACAGACAGACACACACCTACAGTGCGGCGCACACACCCATAGGCAAAGACAACACCTCCCCTGAGAGCTTTCTCTCCTGCTCGCAGGTATAATTGTGTTTCTGCTCCTCTCCTCTCAGTTGTGACTGGGCCCCAGATGAAAAGACATAATTAAAAGAGAAAAGTTGTGTTTGTTGCAAAAGAAGGGATGGGTGTGGGAGAGGACAGGATGAAGGAAGGAGAAAGATTAGCCACAACAAAGCTTCATCAGGCTACAAAACCATCTCGAGTAGCTGGGAGACAAAGGACTCGGATGCGCCTTTATCTCCCAATAAAAAAGTCTTCCAAATCCCTGTGGCTAAGCTGCCATAACTAAAGCCTGCCGTTGGCTTAGGTCTTCGCTGAATTTGTTGGACAACAAAAGCAGCAAAATAAGAGAAGACAGACCAAGAGCCAGAGAAAATATATATTACTCCATTCATTTTGTGCAAAGAAGTAAAAAGTCAAGTGCCTCTGCGGTGGCATTTGAGAAAAGGTTACTTTGTTATTTTGTTTGTGTGAGTGTGTGTAGACGTGTGTGAGTGCCTCAGTGAAAGCGTGAAGTGGACAGTCATTTTCTCACTTTGCAATTTTGCGATGTAAATGAGATCAGAGACAGTGAGAGATTAGACTACCTTTATCTTTCTAAGTTGAAACAGCTGCGATATCACTCACAACCAAAATTGCGAGACAGTTAAACGGGAGGACCAGCTGCATGCAAGGAGATTGGTTCATTCGGGAGACAAACTAACTCTTTAAATACTTCTCACGACTCCCACATACACTACACACCACATGTATAAAGTTTAAAGTGACAGTTCACTCTAGAATCAAGTGCTGGTGGTGCATCTATCTACATAGTTTTGGTGTGAGCTGCAGCGTTTTGGAGATATCGGCAGCCTTTTCTCAAATATAATGGAACTAGATGGCTTGTGATGCTCAAAGCTCTGAAAAAAACATTTGGAGAACTCAACAGGAATGTCTCTTTCCAGAAATCAGGACCTAGGTACTCAAGATAATCCACAGCCCTTCTTGTGAACGTTTCATGTAGGAACTATATCCGCTAGTCCTGCACCGTGACAGGAAGGCAAAGCAGGACTGAATGCTGCTTAGTCAAAGTTAGTCGCTCTTTTTAATACTTTTCAACAGTTAAATATTTGTAAAACGCACAGACAGACATAAAAGGCGACCAGTAACACTAATTTATGAAAGAAAAAGTCAAAATATTGAGATATAATATTTGCGCCCAACAGTGACAATGTGTTTTTTTGAAATGAAAATGATGTGCAGTATATTTGACATTTAAATGCACTAGTAATATCAAACTTAAGCAACCTTTATTGTGACTTTAGGACTTTATTGTGAAAGCCTTTAACACAACCCTTGACCCCACATCTGGCCAAGTCTGATCTGACAGCGATATAGATTAGCCAATCGTTAAAATAGACGAAGAATATCAAAATGTGGACAATACATTATTGAAGACCAGAGTGGACATTTGGGAGAAATTTGGTGTGATGAGACAGTGTGAGACGAACGTTATCATTGGCTTTGCTGCCTGTAAAAAGTGCCGAAATTTATTAGCTTTCAATAGCTGTAAGCTAAGCACCATGTTGTGGAGGAAACCATCAACAACTGCAACAGCACAGCTGCTGCGCCAATACAAGTGAGTGAATGTGTATGAGTTTTATCACTGGTGCGGGTTGGGAGGTGCGGCAGGACTTATATTATTGGTTCTGGCTGGGTCCATAATTTGACTTGGAAATCATTTCTGTTAACGGGACAGTTCTGGTACCGGGGCTTTCAAAACTGGACCCCTGCAGGACTCTGCATGGACCAAATGCATCTGCATGAGCAGTAGCACGCATCTACTCATGGATGAGGTAACAGCTCACCAGAGGAAGGCGCCATTAATGTTTACATCTCATGCTGTCACAAACAGGAGCTTTTCCTCTGTGAGTAGATTCACATTTCCTCCTGTGTGGTAATACAGTGTCATCTAGTTCTGTTTTATTTGAGAAAAGGCAGAGAAAGATCTACAGCTGATATCTCCAAAACTCCATTGCGCACACCCAATATAACCTAAATAGATAAAAAGCATTACAGGTAATGTATTTTTGATTTAGGGGTGAACTGTCCCTTTAAATGCAAAAACAAGCTATTATTAAACATGCTGTTACAGTAATTGCCTGACTCTTGGATAAGGCGGTGTCAGAGGTGTTGTTAAAGTGATACAGTGGACAGAACAACATGCTGCAAAATCAACACACATGTCAGCACGTTCTAGCGTGTGCAGAGACCACACCATGCGCACAGGGATTCATAAAAAAAACAGCCAACACCTCAGGGGAGAAATCAGCGAAGACAGAGAGTCATAAAGTTGAAGATGCATGGCCACTGTAAAGTATATGAAGGATTCTTACATTGAAAACAACTGCAAGGCATTATTACACTGGATATGTGGCTGATACAGCAACCAAATCCACCTGGTGCAGCCACCTGGCCACCTGAACATCATTTATCTTGTGGCGTAGAGTTTATGACACCGCGGACAATTTACAGCAGTGTCTGCCATAAAGCTCCTCAGCTTGTGTGGTATCTATTATCTTGCTCCTTTCCTTTTCAAACATCTGGAAAGACTTGTCAGAAAAGCCCAGTTAGGCTTCTGAAAGCCTCTCACAAGAACACAGAGAATGTTTTGCATAAGGGAGTTTATTTTAAATACCTGTCTCCGGATAAGAGCCGGTTTCTGACATGTAAAGAAAGTATGCCTGCGTGACTCTTGACCCACTGGCCTTCATAATCCTGCACAATGACTCCCTGAGGTCCACACTCTGGAGGACCCTGCTGCAATAGGTCACCCAGCAGATGCCTGCCCAGCCAGATTCCTTCTGATCTCATTACCCTGAGGTCTGTGGACTTCAACACCCGTTTCCAGTGTTGATTTTGTTCTAAAGAATCCCACCAAACCCCACCACCAGATAAACACTGCACTCTGTGTGAAACTGGGACTTCAAAATATACTGTAACAGGCTGCTTTTGAGGAAAATAAACATTCCTTCAAATCTCTGACACTAATCATAACTTTGCTTTATTCTGTGATCAGATTAGAGATAATCCTGTATACTTTCTGATGCAGAACAGGGTGGTTACTTTAGGGCAGATGGGAGTTGATACAGCAAGTTTTGAAAGTTGCCTAAAGTTCATCTAAACACTTCAAGACTATACACTCTTGCTAACAAGAATCATATAGGGTTCTTCGGTTTGTCCCAAGAAGAGAACCCTTTTTCATTCCTGGAGGAATCTTTTATAAAGGTTCCATTTGCAACCCTTTTAGATGGTTCTTCCTAGAACTCAGCATAAAAGGTTAAACCTTGAACCCAACATAAAAGGTTATACTTAGAACCCAACATTAAGGGTTATACTTGGAACCCTACATAAAGGGTTATACCTCAAACCCAACATTAAGGGTTATACTTAGAACCCAAGAAAAAGGGTTATGCTTAGAACACAACATAAGGGGTTCTACTTAAAACCCAACATAAAGGGTTATACCTGGACCTCAACATAACAGGACATATCTAAAACCCACCACAACGGGTTATACTAAGAACCCAAAATAAAGGGTTATACCTACAACTTGTAGAACTCAAGGTAACAGGTTATATCAAGAACCCAAGATAACAGTTGAGAGCTAGAACCCAACTTAACAGGTTATATCTAGAACCAAACATAACTGGTTATATCTTGAACCCAACATAGCAGGTTATACCTAGAATCCAACATGATGGGTTACACCTAGATCCATCTGTCAAAGGTTTCACCCAGAACCCCCTATGAGTGGTTCTACAGAGAACCCTTCTATGGTGTAATTGTTCCACCCAGAATTCTCCTCTGAGGGTTCTATCCAGAACCTTTCCACCTTACAAGGATGTTAACAAGAACCTACCCAGGGAGGGGTTCAACGAAGAACCATTTTATTTTCCAAGGGATTCATTTAGAACTCACCCAGAGGTGAGACCTTTTATATTCAAAAGGTCTCATCTAGAACCCACCCAGGGAGATCTTTAAATAAATTTTAAAAGGTTTCATCTGTAACACTTTTGTCTTCCCAGCGTTCCGCAAAGAACCATATTGTGTTCTGCAGATGAGGCAAAAGTCCCATATTGTATATTGAGGTCATCCATCATTTTAACAATCTGTTACAATTATCAATGTTCAAATTCAGAAAACATCTTTTAAAACGCATGCTTTCAACAATTCTTGAAGAACTCTTTTCTCCAAAAAGTGTTCTTAACGGAACTCCTAGTCTTACAAAGAACCCTTGATGAACTCTCTTCAAGACGGGGGTTCTTCAAAAGCAAATGATTCTGTGTAGAACCTCAGCTCTTTAGTAAGCCTTATTTCTAAGAATGACATTAACATTCCTTCATATATATAAGCAGAGCAGTGAGTGGGAGGTATCTCCAGACTGTGTGAAATCTGCTGTAATTATAGGTTAAAACGAGTGACAAAGATTCAAAGAAAAACATCAAGTTATCTTTAAAAAAAATCCATTGGTGGCTTTAAAACAGTGTCCTGGGTGAAAGCAGCAGATCAATCCCATTGTCTGATGTGAAGTAGAAATAGAAAACTGCAGGTTTCGTGGCAGCTTAGAGCCCCTCAGTGTTAAAAACCAGCAGTGTTTGAGTCAGTCAGTGTTCCTCTCTGTGTACCAGAGGTAAAGAGAGGCAATTTGTCGCCGAATGCTTGACGTATTCTCTTGGCGATAGGAACAGAGAAGCTGTTAGGTAACATCTCTCTCCTTCCAACATCTTCTGTCTGTTTCTTCTCACTCTATTTAACACACACAAAGACACACACACACACACACACACACACATTTCAGACAGTCAGTCATTCTACACATTTCTAGAAAACGTGCTCCTTAGCAACCCTAACACACTAATCTGCCGACGATTTACTCTCTTTGTGGGTAGGCTGTATTATGCTGCAACCCAATCTCATTTTTTTTCCTCCCCGTGCTTGAGATGCCCTGTTTGCGGCTTAGCATGTGTGATTGAATAGGGTCCTATGTGATCAATAGAGCTCATTAAATGTCCCTGTGGGCAGTTGTCTCACCCCGAGGCTCTCTTAGATTGCTTTTACCTGCAGCCTGCTCTGCCTTTTTGCGCTTCAAGTGGTTCCAACTTTGTTTGCGGCATAATTAATTTTCTAATTGAATTACTCAAGCCTGGCCTTTGCGTGCTATTTTGCTAAATGTAGATTGAAGCATCCATTTGGTTTCCCTTCAGTATAGGCTGTGCAGAGGGTGTTTTGGTGGTGTGAGAGGGCTTTTTGGGGATGGGCGGGTGTGTTAAGACTGCCTTCCAAAGGGAGGCTGAAGGAAACAGTGGCTGCACCTGTTGTTCCCTGCGGTTGCTGTGTGGCGGGGTTAGCACCTGCTCACACGGCTGCTGTGTGGCTGTCTGTGTGGGCAGCGGGGATAACAGGGAGACCATTCACACCCGCTCAGACTGCTGTCTGCAGCCCCTTCTCCCTCAGCGCTCGTTCAGCTCTGCAGGCTTCATCATTTCTTTTTCTGTCTTTTACATCCTCTAGTAGCCTATAAGGCAGATTCTTATCTCGCCACACTTCTTTATCTTTTGTATCCCCAATCTGTCTGTCTGTGTTTCTGTCTCTTCTCCACCCCTCCTCCTTCTCTTTATTTTTTTTTTTTCTGTCTCCAACATCGCTTCTTTTTGCCTTTCAGCTCACACAGACACACAAACGTAAACAGCAGCAGCTGGGAGCCGTTATAGTCCTTCTGTGGAACTCGATAGCTTTTAGTGTGAAGGATGAAGTTGTAAACAATAAATTACATATAACTACTAAATCACTTGAGTAAGAGCTGGGACAGCAGTGAGTGAGCATTTAACTTGGAACCGTGAAGGTTGTGAGTGTGCAGTGTGGTTATATGGGCAATTGACAAGTTATTGTAAGTGCACATTTTTGGACAAAGGACATATTTTAGTTGACTATTCTCCAGGTTTTGTCACTCAGCTTTACATCTGTAGCTGTTGAAAGTAAAATGCAAAGATACAGACTGATACTGGGCGTTTATTACCACCTTAAATTTAAATACTGTATCAGAAATATGGTGTGCTCAGTGCATCTATCATGCCACTCCTTGTTTCTCTACTGTGAATGATTAATGACATAATCAATTGACTTTATGGGCTCTCAAATCATCACATGTGACCTTTCCTCCAACAGAAAACCTTAAGCAAACATTTAGCCTAATAAAACAGCATGGATTTTCACAATAAAATACAACGTTTGACAGCAATAAGCCTCATTTCAATCACGACCTATGATCCGGGTCGTGATCTAAATAAGAATTTCAATCAGGCTTTGTGCTCGTCCTTGCAATGCAGCGTTATAATGTGCAAGTACCGCTGAGACATCACTTCAAACCTGAAGGAATAAGCACCGTGGGGTGCTATGCAACACGTGAAAGAAGAACAATGATATGCAACAAAGATGTGCACATGCAAAATGCAAATAAAAAGCATCAAACTTGCAGCAGAGACAAAAGAGCAGCTCGTGTCCAGAGAAGGTCCAGGCGATGCCAAACAGACCCAGAGGAGTAATAATAATGCAGCATCGCAATAAAATTGCGCACATGCTGCTGTATATACCTGTTCATCCCGATCATCCACCCCCCGTCTCCCTCACACATATATCCATCTCTCAATCCCACCACCATTTGGCACACTCACCGCACCAGATGGCCAGGTATAGGGAGGCGGAGGAGGCAGGTGCCAGTCGCCAACTCGCCCTCTCTGTGCCGGTTGCTCTTCTTCCTCTCTGTGGAGAAAAGGGGTGATGGATACTCTCGGTATCCACAGCCTGCCTCTCTCTCTCTCTCTCTCTCTCTGTGAAATAACAGCAGCTCCTCAGCCGCACCTCACCTGTCTCTTCCCTCTACGGCTCCTGCGCGTCGCCGTAGCAGCATCACCGTGAACCGAGCGCGTCCAAAACGCCCAGTTAACTACAAAACGCGTTTTTTTCCCCCTCCAGCACAGGAGAGAAAGAGTGCGCAGTGTAAATGTCTCAACAGCAACCTAATGATGCTTTCTGGGATCCGGGGTGCGTTTTCCTCCACGGTAGCCTTGTTCAGAATCCCAAATCCTGCAGTTGCGGACTGTATTAAGTCTTCTGTCTGTCTGTCAGGGGGACCGACCGGTCTGCACTTGGTCAAGCTACACGGCTGTGAAGTCAGTAGTCAGCAAAATGTAATCCCCCTTTTTAAATTTACAGTGTCGAGGTGAAATGTCCAGCGCGGAGCAGTCACAGTGACAGCAGGGGCCCATAATTCACAGCAGCAGCCCCTGAAACACACAGAACACAGTCCTGCAGCACTGGATCAATGATGAATGGAGGAGAGGACCTCTCTCTCTCTCTCTCTCTCTCTCTCTCTCTCTCTCTCTCTCTCTCTCTCTCTCTCTCTCTCTCTCTCCTACCCACACACACACACACACACAACGGTGTCAAGTCATTATTGAAATACATGTGTGATGATCAGGAATAAAATAAATATGCATGCAACATTTTGCAACAAATAAAAAATAAAAAATATATAAATAAAAATAACTCGGACTTTATCACTAGAATAACTGACAGAATACACTTTATTATCTCTAAAACGGAAGCAAAGATGGTTTTAAAGATAAAGAAATACACCAGCAGAAATAAAGAAAATTATCAAATATTGTTAGGGCCATTAAATAGCCCACTGTGTCACCAGTGCATTTTAAAGACTCGAGTAAGCTGAGATGCATCCTGGGAACTTTAGAATATTAAGTGTTCATTCGAAAAACTAATATCTTCATTTTCATTTGTTTTTCTAAATCGCTTTTTTTCTGCACTCCAGGGAAAATCAGTCAAACTGGTGTTGGTTTACTCATTTTTAGAATGGATTTTGAATGAATTTTTCCCAGACAGTAATAGCAGCTATATTGGCAGCATTTTAAGTATATTTCATCCTTTTCCTTAATTCAAGTAATATGTCTTCTTGAGTGTATTTTTAAAAGATTATAGTTATTTATAATTCTTAAGCAGACCAGTGAAAATTTACTGTTTCAGTGCCCTGATGCCATTTTGGACAATAGAATTTAATTGTTAAACTGTAAAATATCCTGCCTCCATTACTGATCTTTGAGTTTGATATTTGATTTTTTTTTTTTTCTCCCCAGTATAGGTATTGGCATTGGCCCCAAAAATCCAGTATTGGTGAGGCCCTGAAACACACATATCTGGCATTTATTAGTAGAAGTACTATTCTTAAATATCACTTAGAGGTGATGATTTAAGCAGCGAATGAAGACTTGTATGTGCACAGGCTGGATGGCCAAAAGTGTTTCTGTGTGTTAAGTAAAATCTCATGAAATCATATTACATCTGCGTGCAACCCTCTTTTAATTCATGGATATATACAACTAGGACAACGCACAGGAGGGCCAGAGCGCAGTGGTACTACAATATTTTTGGGCCAAATATTGTACTTTTTACTCTGTTACATTTATTTCACAGTTACAGCAACACAAAGATAAAAGTTTACATTCAAATAAACAGTTTCTAAAATATTATACATTATTACAGAGTACTATGTGACAGTGCCCAGACATGTGTAATTAAACTGACCCCAACTAAATGCTCTTTAGATGTTTATACACCTGTAGTAGGCCCTATTAATCAAATAATATAATATTTAATCATATAACACTGAAAATGGCAATTCTGCTGCATAATGAGGACCTTTATGTTTGATGCAATTACATTTTGCTGACATACTTCTGTACTTTTAATTAAGTAAGATTTTGAACGCAGGACATCTACCTATAAGTGCAAAGCCTATTTTTGCATTGTGATATGAATAAAGTGTGTGAAGTTAAGTTGAATGAATATGGTTTAATGATTGATTAAAAATTGTAATGTTTTGGAATTTTCCTTGGGTTTAATAATTTTTGAAGAAGAGCATTCTGTTGTATGTACGATGTAAAGCTGCATGATACGGGGGAAAAAAAAATCATATTGTGATTATTTTGACAGATACTGCAATATGATTCATGATTAGTTGGAATTACAATTTTTGCATCACAGTTTTGATTTTCAATGAAAGAAAAATCCAGATGATGTGACATTTGTTGGGGTCTGTTCCACGCAAACATGTTTTCTTACACCTAAAGAACAAGATTTGTGGTCCAGAGCATCTCTGCAGCTCTACAGTTTTTTATTATAATAATGATTTGTCACACATTTTTCTTTTATAAATAAAGATGCAGCTTCTGTTATTTGGATATTGCACTTACCATATGTCAGTTTCTATAATATTAAGTGCAGCCCTGATATTATGTTTTTTTTTTTTTATGACAGAATCCTGTCAAATTAATTTATAAAATAAAGCCATTTGAAAAGCCTGTTTTATCTACAATAAATATCACGTTATTAGCTATAATAACCTGTGAAATGTTATGAAGCCTTAATATTGTTTAAATTAATTAACAAGAAAAATCCAGATGATGTGACATTTGTTGGGGTCTGTTCCACGCAAACATGTTTTCTTACACCTAAAGAACAAGATTTGTGGTCCAGAACATCTCTGCAGCTCTACAGTTTTTCATTATAATAATGATTTGTCACACATTTTTCTTTTATAAATAAAGATGCAGCTTGTTATTTTGGATATTGCACTTACCATATGTCAGTTTCTATAATATTAAGTGCAGCCCTGATATTATGTTTTTTTTTTTTTATGACAGAATCCTGTCAAATTAATTTATAAAATAAAGCCATTTGAAAAGCCTGTTTTATCTACAATAAATATCACGTTATTAGCTATAATAACCTGTGAAATGTTATGAAGCCTTAATATTGTTTAAATTAATTAACAAAGAAATCCAGAATGAGTTACATTTTGTTGACGTCTGTTCACGCAAACATGTTTTCTACACCTAATGAACAAGATTTGTGTGCAGACATCTCTGCAGCTCTACAGTTTTTCATTATAATAATGATTTGTCACACATTTTTCTTTTATAAATAAAGATGCAGCTTGTTATTTGGATATTGCACTTACCATATGTCAGTTTCTATAATATTAAGTGCAGCCCTGATATTATGTTTTTTTTTTTTTTATGACAGAATCCTGTCAAATTAATTTATAAAATAAAGCCATTTGAAAAGCCTGTTTTATCTACAATAAATATCATGTTATTAGCTGTAATAACCTGTGAAATGTTATGAAGCCTTAATATTGTTTAAATTAATTAACAGACATCTGAGTAACGAGTTTTCCCATTATTTTAACCGCCTATATGCGCTATAATCCTGATGATGATAAATTATTGTAATAAAGTTTTGAAATGGAACAGGCCCTGACGTCACTTCCGGGTTTAGTCGGACAGTAGTAGAAAAAAAAAAAAAAAAAAAATCTGGTTGCCATGAATTTCAGCTAGCTAGCCACCGACAACTGTCAGTACGCTTGAGTAAAACCATCCATGTCCAGACTCAAGCAGGGTTTTCGGAGTCGTGTGCTGCTTCTGTGTACATATAGCTGCACACCAGCCCGCCTGCCAGCCTACTGTGAATCGGTGAGTAGCTAGCTCCGAGGCTAGCGAGGTAGCGCGCTAATGTTAGCCGCCGCCGCTAGCTGGTTGCCTTGCTAACGGTAAGTGATGATATTCTGACTGTTAGCTGACATTAACCCGCTCGGTGGCTCGTGTCCAATAATAACAGCAACGATGCATCGCTTATCTACGTTTCTGTTTGCGTGTATGCTGGTTTGATATACTGCTCCTGTTATATGCCCACATCACCGGCTAACGTTAGAGGTTAATATCGCTGTTAACCATGTAGCCACCGTTAGCACATCAGTCGCTCCCTGTCGCTGTCCGTATCTGTGTTGAGGGGGTGTTATAATTAGTCACCAACGTCCGTGATCACATCAGGGCATCTGAATCACTGAAATCCCGCAGTGTCATTTAAGTAACCTCATGGACATGGATGAATGCATGTAACTTTGGCCCTAATAAACGCTGGCTGGTGACAGGAGCTGGTAAAAATGACAATAACAACTGATGTGATAGAGTTAGTCCAGAATCAAAGTTATCTCTTCCTCATAGCTGTGGTGTTTGGTTATTATTTCCATTTTGTTTTGGTTCCAGTGGAAAGAAAGCAAGAATGATGGCGATGGCATATTAATGTTTTTTTAGCAGTAATTGGAATAATTAGAAGTACATGTATCAATGAATGATTGTCAAGATTTGTTGCTTAAAATCAAAATTTTGCGTCTGTTTAGTCTGCTTGCTTCAGCATCACTTTATATCTTGTCTAAGTGTTTTTTTCTTTTCTGTTTTTGTGTTCAATTGTACTGTTAACTGCAATTACTTATTGTTAATTACAGTCATTTTAATATTAGCTTAGCTCATCTGATTGCTTTTTAAAGAGACTATATTTTATTCTTATGTCTGTGTTGTATTTCTATGATCAGGATTCCAGGCAGACTAGAGGCACATCCATGTGCTTCAAATGGGGATTCTTAAATAAACATAAGCATATCAGCACATAAAAGCTCTAGAGCTACATTTGTGACTGAAAGTCATTAGGTACAGTATGTTGCTACATGATGTCAAGCAGTGTTAATGTGTTATCATATCTTTTTTCTTTCTTTCTCTTTTCTTTTTTTTTTTATACCCAGATCCAGCTGGCTAAGTGACTAGACCAGGAAACCTCGGCACCATTGTGTGCCAGTTCATTTCAAGACCCAGGGATTTCTGAATCCAAGTACGTCCAGTATGAAAATAATGTGGTTCTGCTTAAAAGTACTGATACACACACTGAAATAGTTCCATCAAGTTTTACATTGAAAGTCTCTCAATGATTTGAGAAGGCATCACATCCTGTGTGATGTCAATATTTTCATTGACTCCAGACAAACCCGCATTGCTGCTGCGCCTGCATCTGGGAGACAGTTGCTAACTTTTGTTGATGCTGGACAGTATTTACTGTGAGTTTTTCAAAGTGCGGTAATGAAACACAGCTTTTAATGTTAATTAAATTTTGAAATAGTCACAGTAACTGTCACAGCTTCTGTCATGAAACCTTTAATCATTTCATTCTGATTCATAACAAGGAAACTGTGCAGGGTTTCCCCCCAGGAAATTGGTTAGGTGAGCTTACCTCTGCTCTTCTAACTTGTAAAAACATTTTTCCCCCTGACTCTGCAACATTCTCCTCACATTAATAACTGCAAAGCAAACATAGGATGTGATGGTGCAATCAGTCGCCTGCTGAACTTGCAGATCCTGATGCATCACATCTTGTAATCAATGTAGATACGAGATGATAATTTAAACATTTGCATCAATGCTTAAATGTGAGGCATTTGCTGTGTGATGTAGTGGCAGTGCTTATTTTCCCTGAAGCTTTAGGGCCCAGGGATATAGCTGAAAAATTTATCACGATAAAATGTTTCTTTTCACTTGATACCGATAATTATGTATCATTTTTAATGACATATATTTAATGAAGATCAGGAGAAAAAAGGTTGAATTTAACCAATTTATTTATCAAGGCACACACAGATAGACAATAATGAGACTAATAATAAATGAAACAAAAAACAAAATTAGATACTGGGGAGCTGACCTGTCTTTTTTTATGAACACTTTCCTCACCGTCTCATTTTGTCACTCCAGGCAGTCTCTATTGTTGTGTCACATGTCATTGGTGCAACAGATCCAGTGTTTCCCCTACCCTGGTCCTCAGGGCTCACTGTCCTCCATGTTTTAGATGTTTCCCTGCTCCAACACACCTGATTTAAATGATCAGCTCGTTATCAGGCTTCTGCAGGGGCTTCATGACGAGCTGATCATTTGAATCAGGTGTGTTGGAGCAGGGAAACACCCAAAACATGCAGGGCAGTGAGCCCTGAGGACCAGGATAGGGGAAACACTGAGATCAACACACCTGTTAAATAATTGGCTCTTTTGGTGTTTGTAGTTCGCTCCATTATCAAGGGATATGATACACTGTTTATGAGCCAGGGCGTATTCATTATTATATCATATTTGGTGGCTTGCATGTAATGCATTTGCTATTGATGAAGTGTCTAATGCCGATACATATTGCCATTGTTTTGTTTCCCAGGCCTATTTTATTTAATTAAAAATTAACATTTTCTGGTAACAGAGGAGGCACAGACCCTGTTGAGAATCAGATGTAAAAGTCTTTACCTCTTGTGTGCTTTTCTCATTCTGTTTTCTGCCACCTAATTACCCTGTCCACCATTTTTGTTTTTCTACCAGAAGATGAACGGTCTGTCCATACGAGAGCTATGCTGCTTGTTCTGCTGCCCCCCTTGCCCCAGCCGCATTGCAGCCAAACTGGCTTTCCTCCCTCCAGAGCCCACCTACGCCCTTCTCCCTGACCCAGATCCAGGTTCTGGAGCTGGAACTGCCCCTGGATCCAGCTCCGTGGCTGCTGTGCCTTCTCTCGGAGCTCCAGGACTACGTTCCCGGCTCAGCGCTGGTAGTGGAAGTGACAGGGGTGGTGGAGGAGGTGGTGGTGTTGGTGGAGGTGGAGGAGGGGGAGGAGGAGGAGGAGGCGGTGGAGGAGGTGGCGGCGGCGGCGTGGCAGCAGCAGTAGTGGAGGTGAAGGCAGGTGGAAGCTTCATCTCACAGAGAGAGCGGAGTTCCAGTATTCACAGAGAGAGCTGGATGTGGACGGATGTATTCCTGACCAGATCTAGCCGAGGGAACAGGGTGGGATGCATGTACATTCGCTGTGCCCCCAACGCCAGGTGAGACACACGCTGCTACCCCCCACAAACACCTTGAAACTATGGAACAATTATTTTCACTGTCAATTAATCTGTTGATTATTTTCTTGATTATTCAAATAGTTGTTATAGTTGTTTTGTCTATAAAATGCCAGAAAATGGTAAAAAAAAAAAAAAAAAATCAGTGTGTGTTTCCCGTCAAATGTCTTGTTTTGTTCACAACACAAAGATATTCAGTTGCAGTCACACAGGACCAAATATCCATATTTAAAGGAGAAATCTGTAATCTATTTACAGCTTTAAATCATAAAATGACCATGATATCTCATCAGAGATTAAGGAAACATGCAAAGTTGAAATACTTGCTTCTCCATCAACAATACGCAATACGCTATAGCCGCAGTGTTCTCCTTTTAAAATGTATATTCTAACCTGTAACTTGTGTTATTGTCTGCACGTTTCATGTTGATTAGAGTCCAAATTAATTCTGAGTGTTTGACGAATGAGTAAGTGTCTTTTTATTATTTGTAAGAAATAATTAATGATCTCTTAGAAGGAGTAGATATTTATAATGGTTAAATTAAGGCACTATATTAATTAAGTTTGGCAGGTAGTCACTGAACCATCACAACCTTGGTCAACAATCTATAGACGGTCTATTAAATAGGGTTTTGACTTATTTAATATACTGTTACATATTGATTCTTTACGAAGCTGAAATCAGATAATTTTGGCTTTTTACCTCAAAAAAGTGACTCAAACCGATTAATCAATTATCAGAATAGTTGCTGATTAATTGTTGACCACTGATCAGTTAATTGTTGCGACTCTACTTGAGACTAAATCTTCCTGCACACACAGATCACAACCCTGTACCTCTGTGTTTTGCTTGCCTTTAATTAGGGCATCTAGCCCATCTTTTGTTGGATGCAAATATAAATATATTTTTTCAGTCATGTTTTGCCATCAACTCAGGGCTTTCCATCTCAGCAGTGTCCCTGCTTGGCCTCATCCTGCTTCCTAACTTCCTTCTTCTTCCATCTCCTTCCCCCTTTGTCTCTCAGGTTCACAGTGTTGTTTTCCCATGGCAACGCAGTAGACCTGGGCCAGATGAGCAGCTTCTACATCGGCTTAGGCACACGTATCAACTGCAACATCTTTTCCTATGATTACTCAGGCTACGGTGTTAGCACTGGCAAGCCCTCTGAGAAGAACCTTTATGCTGACATTGACGCCGCCTGGCACGCCTTGCGCTCCCGGTAAGCAGGCATAAACTGTCCGTTCCAGTTCCCACAGGGTCCGAAATGAACAGCCAACAACCACCAAATGCCCAGTTAAAGTGTGTTTGCTAGATAAATCAGTGAGAGTCACTCACATCACTTTCCAGTAACTTTTCTGTGAAAACGACATTCGGTTGGCTCAGTTATACTCAAACTTAGTCCCCGTTGACTGCGTTACTCTCTTCTCTCTCTGTGACTATCAGCCAGTCAAATCAAAGCTAAACAATGGCTCTGTATCAAACAGGCTGATGATTGGCTGTCACATACTCTGCTCTGCATGATGTGGCGGCATCTAAAATCCTGAAAAATATTCCTCTTGTTTATCTGCTGCCAGCATGGGTAATGAGCCTAATGTTAGCAGAAACTCACATTCCAGGTGGCAACACAGAGGAACTCTGAGGTCGCTGAAAAATTAAGACTTAAGCAGGGTGGCTACAGGTCCTTAAAAAGTCTTATAACTTTACACTTTTTATAAAAGGCCTCAAACAATATTAAATGGTCTTACATTCTGTGTGTCAGTCTTAAATGTTTTTTTATTGCATACACTAATTGTGCTCTGAAATGGTCTAAAATTCGCTCCAAGCCCAGGAGTTGAATTGAAATTCCTCTGTTATCCTGTTAAGAGTCTTTTAGGTATTTGTTAATAAGTATATTTGGACAAATGCTGTTTAACTCAACCAGTTCTTGTCATTTATAATTTTGAACCACCAATTTACTCAGTCCTGCTGATGTGCTTAATAAGTAATTAAACAGATTGGGTAATTTGCTGTATTGGTGTAAAATTGGCTTGTAAAAGTTGTTGGCTTTGGAGCCCAGGGCAAGTGAGGAGTCATGCTTCTTGCTTGTGATGTTCTCTGCCAAATGCTTTTCTATTAATAACATGAAACGCAGGGATAGTTGTTCCCATTTTGGACTGAAAGGCTTAAACCATGTTAATATGCATACGGAAATGTATACACACATACACACTGCAGGTCAGTCTTTTTGAACTTTGCATATTTGCAGGATAAAAGGAATGTTGTGATGCATTTTACATTTTATTTTCCATAAAGTTTTCAGTTGCACATCAACAAATAACCTGTGTCATAGGCATACCCAGGCATTGTTAAACTGGTAAAAATACAACAAACAGATAATAATTTTAAAAAAGCACTTTTTCCCTTCTCTTAATAAATTCATAACTTAACATTTTAGGCACACAACAGTTGTACTATTATGACGAAGACTGTAAGGCAGTGCTTCGGCTCACTGCCCTGCATGTTTTAGAGTTTCCCTGCTCCAACACACCTGATTCAAATGATCAGTTCGTCATCAAGCCTCCATAGAAGCCTGATAATGACCTGATCATTTGAATCAGGTGTGTTGGAGCAGCACCTTGAAAAAAAAAAAATCCACATTCCTGACTGATAAACCACTTTTTCAATAGAATGGGCTCTCAGAAATCACCATTTGATAATGGCAAAAACAGAACACCAATTCTAAGTGCAACAACTAAGATTCATGTTTGCATTATTCCATGGCATGTTTCAAACAAACAGCGCCGAGCCGCAGAAGACAAATAAAAATATTTTTTTAAAAAAGAAAAATTCACAGGAGACAGGCAGTGATCAGCTCGGGGGTCCGCTGCACTTCAAATACGTGCCGAGTCTATTTTTGATGGATGCTGCATCAATAAGCACACAGCAGATCGAACGGGCAGGAAGTCAGACACAGAAAAGGGAGGGAGAATGCAGTTAATTTTCAAAATAAAAGCCCCCGTGCAGACTCACGATCATAAAGACAGACAGAAAAGACACTATTTAACCAAGTAGTCTGCTTATCTTATCCATGCTAGAAGCACAAAGGGCAATAAAAGAGGACCTGATCAACTAACTGAATAACACGATCAGGCGGGCAAAATACTCCTGCTGAAACGCTTCTGAAATGCTGCGGGTGGGGCTTGAAGCTGTGCAGAGGATGGAACAAAATCGTGGCACACGCGCGACGTAACAAAACCGCGTTTGGTGGTAGGACTTGTGGCCTCTCCTGCTGCCTTACAATAGACTCTAATAGAGTGTCATTACAATTGGCAGCTGGTTCAGATGTAGTCAAACAGCCTGCTTGCTGTCGACATCTGTGGAACCAACAATGTATTGATATTTGGAAATTGACTCAAGGGCTGCAGTGAAGGAGGACGGGCCGCCAGTTGCCCATGTCTGACCTAAAACATGCAGGGCAGTGGTACTTGAGGACCAGGATTGAGAAACACTGCTGTAAGGGATACAAGATAGTAATACAAACCACACATCTACACTTTGATTGCTCTTTAACCCAGTTCTACCCCTTCCCCATGGGTGAAGTAAAAGGGATTCTGTGCTGAAATCTGTGTGTTTGTTGTTTCAGGTACGGCATCAGCCCTGAGAACATCATCCTGTACGGACAGAGCATCGGCACGGTGCCCACAGTCGACTTGGCGTCACGGTTTGAGTGTGCTGCTGTGGTCCTCCACTCGCCTCTCACCTCTGGCATGAGAGTGGCTTTCCCCGACACCAAGAAAACGTACTGCTTTGATGCCTTCCCCAAGTAAGTCTAGTTGTTTATCACATTATTACCTTGGCAACAACCAGTCGTGCTGTTATCCACATTTTTTGCTGCCAATGTGATGAAGCACCTTGATTTGTCAGGTGTTATATTTCCTGGATTAACCAAAAGCATAACAGCTCATCTGGTTGTTTTATAAATTGTTTCTCCATGAAATTTACAAAAAATTACAATATCACAATGTATTCCCATAGTTATTTAGCCATATTTAACAATAATTGCTGATAACATAATTAGTATTTGGATAAACAGCAAACAAAACTTGTCTCTATAGAAACTATTTTAATTAATCAAAGCTGACTGTATCAACTTTTCTTTGTCAAAGAACCACCTTTTAAAACAACACAGGTGGGTGATGAAGAGACAGATTTTAGGTGTATAATCTATCTAGAACATGTTCTTCACATGACTTCAATGCACATTGTTGTTATTTGTCATTGCTGATCAATACTAGGCGTGCAATGAAACACAAAACTCATGGTTAGAATTGTATCATGGTTTTCAGTCACGGATCGGGTCATATTTAGACTTAAGGTTAAATTAATTTAAAAATGTCTTATGGGTCTGATGTAGCTGCCTCTCTGTAGTCACCACAGACTCTATATATAGACTCTATATATAGACTATAAAATATAAAAATAAATAAATAGATACATAAAAATCACTGTTAGTCACCACTCTTGGTCAACATCCCGCCCACAGCACGGTCTGAGTGGTAACTCATCACAGTTAGTGGCCAATTAACACCGAACGCTGTGCAACAGACAGGCAAAGAGACAGAGCTGCTCTGGTGAGCAAGCTGGCAAGCTGAGCTGTGTATCGAGGGGAAGACAGCAGATACTGCAGATGTTGCATTAAACATCTATGATGCCTAGCATTCCCAGTTTCCCAGTTTACACCACTGGAAAATGCCTGAAGTCACAGCCTACGGGATTTCACTCAATGGAGGTGACATCATTGGCTTTTAGATAAGTCACTCTTAACCCAGTCATTGAAGTACACGTATCTTGTCTTTTCACTAAAATTCTGCATCAAGATTTAGGGAATCACTACTTTAAAAAGTCGGGGTGCAAATGTTTGCTGTTGTCCTGTAGCCTGTACTGGTCGCTCCCCACGGTTCAGCCTGTATGTGACCCGCAGACTAAATGTAACCATCATAGTGTGAAATACAGTTTTTACTGTTGCGGTTAGTTTTTAAAGTAATAACTCCCTCAGTCTGCGATGCAGAGTACAAAGAAGACGTGAAAAGACGAATGCATCACTTTATGCATCTGCTGTGGCATTGCCCCCCAGTGAGATGTTTTTGGGACAAGGTGATACTAAGTTTGTCTTCTATTCTAGATGTGAAAATACCTTTGTGTCCATCAGTTTGCCTCTTAGGCACAAGGACAGAAAGTACACAATCAAAGCTTACACACCGTATTATTGCTCTAGCTTTTGTGTCAGTGAAGCGTATCATTATGATGAATTGGAAATCACACAAACCAAATTGTTTCAGTATAGGGAAAATGGTTCATGATTGAACTTTTTTGAGCATTTTTGTGTAGTGTCTATTATTATTGTCTAACAGTATGTACGCTGTATGTAGTACGTCAGTATGTTGTCTTTTGTAATATGTTGAATCAAAATTATAAATAAAAAAAAAAAAAAAGCTGTCACTTTCACCTACATGGAGTGGAATCCCAACCATTATTTTAAGCAATTTTCAGTGGTTTAACTGAGAAACTGGACTCACTTGTCACAGATATAAATCATAAGATTGTGATGTTTATTGTAACTTTGGCGAGATCTGCTGCTGCTTTCCCTAACCCTATTATTGTAACTCAAAACTGTGATACAATCCGAACCGTGAATTTTGTGATCTGTTGCACCCTTATTAAAAAGAGACAGCGGCAGCAAAACTGTATTTCACACTATGATGGTTAAATTTTGCAGTTAATTCTTGGTTCACTTGTGCTGAATCATGGGTGTTAACCGCACAGAAAAGGGCTCAACTATGTTCCTTTACACCACCAGTCAATACCAATGAAAAATTACCTGGTTGCCTGAATTTTCTAGTGCATTAACGGCCTCCGTCATTTTTCTTCCAGCATCGAGAAAGTGTCAAAGATCCCGTCTCCAGTGCTCATCATCCACGGTACAGAGGACGAGGTGATCGACTTCTCTCACGGCCTCGCCCTGTTCGAGCGCTGCCCCAAGGCCGTGGAGCCCCTCTGGGTGGAGGGAGCCGGTCACAACGACATTGAGCTTTACAGTCAGTACCTGGAGAGGCTACGGCGCTTCATCAACCAGGACCTGGCTGCACAGCACGCCTGAGAAACAAAACAACAGCCTCTCTGCGTCCGTATGAATGAGACCGTGTGTGTGTGTGTGTGTGTGTGTTGTGTTGTGAGACTAAATGAGGATGTCTGCATGTTAGTAAAGTGTGGGTGAGAAAGTGAGTTAAAAAGGATGTGTGATTTTTGTCACATCTGTGTGTCTTTGAAGCAGCACACCTTTAGGTTACTTTTCAACACGACATATGTTTAGATAATTTCCTGTTTTAAAGGTGAGAACAGTTTTTAATACATCATTAGCCACATCCATCTGTGTGGTGGAGTGTGCTGGAACACTAAAAACAAGATTCAACAATTTCACAGATTTTTTTTTTTTTTTTTTTTAATGTGGGGAAAAGTTATGAAGAATTGCAGCTTTAAAATGTGTCACCGACATTAATTAAGAAGGAACGACGACGTGCTTTGCCCAGAAAAAAAGGCACACAGATGTAGTCTTTAAGTATGTTAGTGAATGTATGAGTCATGGATGTAAGTGTTGAGTGTTTAATCATATCTCCATGGAGCTGTGACACCTGAATAATGTGTGTGTGAGCGTGCGTGAACGAGGCATTTGCTGAAAGAAATGAAGTTGACATCCTGATGACTTGGACAGCTGCAAGTGGAGGAGGCTTACGGAGACTTATCAATATTGTTGTTTTCTTTTTATTTTTTTGTGCGTGTATGTATGAAGAATACCTCCACAGCTTGACCAGTTCTCTCACCAGTGGACAAACGCTGGTCAAGCATGTGTCCCCTTCCTCCTCCGCCTCCTCCTCCTCCTCCACTCCCTGTTTACCTGTTAATGGACATCCATCTGACTGCCAGGGCATTTCCCAAGTCCAGCTAACACTAACCTACTTTTACTTGTGTGGTTTGGGGGTCCATCTCCTCTCCTTTGGTGTCAGTTACGGTGGAAACACGAGGACTAGTCTGGAATACTGTCATAGCTTTTATGGCTGCTGGGTGTCTCATACTTTCCCTCTTTTTTTTTTCCTTTTTTGCCTCTGATAAGATCACAGAATGGCCAGCTTCCACTTCATTTCCTGGCTGTGCTGTAGCTTTAGCCTTTTACTGTCCAGCAGCAACTTACAGGGAATTATTTTCATTTCCCTGTACTGCTTTTCTCCCCCATCCAGCCCTACATATTTGTGCCCAAGAATGATGTTGTGGTTGAAATGGAAACAGGTCTTTGAGAGCCACACTGAGAGTATCCCTCTTCATGTGGACGTTTCTTTGGCACTAATAGAACAGCTATACAAGTGAAGGTTTTCTTAGTAATTTTCATGTCACATTAGATCGTTTGGCTCTAAACAGAAGGTTGTAGCCCTTCAGTATTTACTGATGTGTGATGTTTAATGGTTAGACAGACTGCACTGATGTAACAGCAGGAATAAGTTAGTTTTAAAGGAATAGTTTGACATTTTCCGAAGTGTGCTTATTTGCTTTCTTGCTGAGAGTTGGAGGAGCTCTCATGCAGAAGTGACAGCACCCAGACAAGAAACAGTCCAGCACATAACTCCCATCCTCCTCTTTAAATCACAGCATGTTTTTAGAGTTCAGTTTTTTTATGGATTACACCAACAAGATGCAGTATGTTGATTTGTGAGCTTTAGTACGGAAGCATATTGTTGCCATGCCAGAAAAAGAAAAACAGATCTTTGGACTCAGACTTGATACCAACGTGAAAGTTTGTTATAACTAGATGTTTTTCACGTTATAAGCAGATATTTTTATGTGATAACAAAATATTTTCACATTATTATGACTAATTACAACTATTACAACTATAACAATATATTGTATCTTGTTATCATGTTATATACAATGTAAGTTTTCACATTATACCAGGATAAATAGTAAATTGTAAAGTTTCTTGTCATTACATGATATGTTTGTATGTCGTAATGTGAAAATATCTTGTTATAAAGTGAAAAACATTTTGTTATAACAAAAAACTTGTATCACCTTATAACTAACTCATGTTATAAGGTGATACTGACCCATTTTTCTTTGTCTGGCGTGGCAGGAATATGTTGCCGTACTTAAGAACAGTGGTTCTCAACTTTTTCGAGTCGTGACCCTTCAGAATAATTAGGTTTGTGTTTGCGACCGCAACAAAAAAAATCCATATTGCAGAAAATCAGGGTGATATTTACAAAGCTCGGGGCTCTGTTAGAAACACAGAATTTCTCAGTTGATGGTGCTGCTGTTGGACTTTCAGGTTCCTTTCCAGTCTCTAGTTGGCCTGAGTCTTGAGCTTAAATACTTTTCCTGAGAAGCCAGCTCTTCACAGTAGTCATTTCCTGTCATAGCTAGTGAAACTGGTGTCCATGTGTGTCCAATAAGAACTCATGTGCATGCACATTTTGCCTCTTTTTCAGTGCTTGTCCCTTATGTTGAATGTCATTAATAGGCTTACTTCTCTTAGAGCTGCTTCCTATCTTGCAACCCCCGTGACCGTTGCGACCTCCAGATTGAGAACCACTGCTTTAGAGGTGTTGGCAGGTGGATTTTGTTACCTTGCACCAGAGCCAGGCTAGCTGTTTCCCTCTGCTTTCAGTCTTTATGCTAAGCTAAGCTAAAGCTGCTGGCTGTGGGTTCATATTTAGCCCACAGACATGAGAGTGGTGTCAATTTTCTCATCTCACTCTCGGGAAGAAAGCAAATAAGCGTGTTTCCTAAACGTCCAGCTGTGGTCTGAAGTGCAGCTGTTGAGGAGGTCTGTGAATAATTTGTCTCTTCTGGTGAACAAACCCTTTTTGGAGCCCGATGTTCTGGCCGGATTTGGAGGCTCTAAAGGTGTAAAAAGACAAAGTAGCTGCTCAGTTCACCAAACTAACGAGGATTATGTCTCGTTTATTTCAGAAAAGTCTGTTTGCTTCATCAGAACCTCCTTTTGTGTACTATTGATTAACTTGTAGTCTTACAGCACAGTTTGTTTTCCAAAATGTTGTTCCTGTAGCACTCATTATTACCAGCGTCAGTCAGCTCTCCTGTTCTCATTCACCCTCTGCACGTTTTTTTTTTTCTTTTCTAACGTTTTTGTCTCGATGTAATTAATCCAAACGTGTTTGACGTAGTCTAGGGCCATGGATTGTTTGTCTCAGAAGTACCATGCGTGTTGTGACTAACAATGTGATTGAGATTGGGTGCCAGGACAGGACATCATGCCTACTTAGCTCTGTTTTAACCTCTGTGGCCCTAAAAATGTACAGGAGCTCTCTTATGGGTGGCAGCACGCTTCATGTGTGACACAAGCCATATTTGAGCCTCTCACTGTTGGTGTGGTGCAGGTTCCACCACACACACCTTTGCACATTACACACACACGCATTGAAACACAACACACATGTACACACACACACACACACACACACACACACACTCACACACACACGTAATACATGTACTGTAGTATACAGTATATTTACACATTTATATATATCAGATCAAGCATGACAAAAGCAGGTCTTAAGTTCAGCACTATTGTACAAAGCATCCAAAGTGTAATAAGGGTATAAAATGTAAGTTTGTGTGTCCTCATTATTATTGACTGTCTTCTACAGGCCAGCATTAAAGGGACAGTTCACTCCAAAATCAAAAATACGTGTTTTTTCCTTTTACCTGTCGTGCTATTTATCCATCTATATAGTTTTGATGTGAGTTGCTGAGTTTTGGAGATGTCTGCCTTCTCTCAAAGATAATGGGACTAAATGGCACTTTGCTCAAAGCTCCAAAAAAATACATTTGGAAAAACTCAACAGCAATGTCTCTTCTGAGAAATCATGATCCATTTACTCAAGATAACCCACAGACCTTGTTGTGAGCAATTTCATGTAGGAACTATTTTCTTTCTACGGTAGAATCTACTGGAGTTACTATCTTTCTAATTTTCTGCCAAGAGACACTGATGTTGAGTTATCCATGTATTTTTGGGGGATTTGAGCACAAAAAGCTGAGTGCCCTTTAGTCCCATTATGTTGGAGGCAAGCAAACATCTCTGTGGTTGACATCTCGAAAATTCAGCCACTCACACCAAAACTATCTACATGTATAAAAGGAAAAATGTCTCTTTATTTGGGGGTGAACTGTCCCTTTCAGGATACTAACATCACGTTTAAATAAGTACTAACAGGCCCTCTGTTTAGACCTGAAAAAGCGCTGGTTTTATGGCCACATTTCAGATCTACACGAGGTGTCTGCTGCACAGGAGACCCATCAGTTTCAGTGATAGGAGCTGCGTTTTTTTTTTTTTTTTTTCTTTTCAAGGGAACATGTACTGAACTAGCACTGATCTGATTACTCCATTTTGGGAGTACAAGTGGGTCTTAGTAAGCAGTGGAAAAGGTCACTGAACACCACTCGCTCTCTGTCACCACTTTGAAACAGGGAACTCTTTCCGTTCTCATCCTGTGCTTCGTGTCTCTGATATTTAAAATAATGGAAATCTGTTACCACCTTGAAACCAGGGATCTGAGCTGTCAGAAGAATCGGAGAGAATTATCGCCCCTCTCTGAGCGTAGAAGGATAGGCCTCAGTTTCTCCTGGACAGGTCGTGTTTTCAGGGAAACCACTGGATTCATTCACGGGGTTCAAGAAACGCGGTGGAAACTTGCCGTTTTTAATCGATGCACCACTATGGTTGACGTATATTGTATCCTCTGGCCCTGAATGTTTATTGATGGGGGGTGGGAGGGAGGGTCGAACAGTGAAAACTGTATGCATGTCTATTGTGTTTTGCAGAGCAAGTGACGGGGTGGGACGTTATCTCTATTATGTATTCTATGTGAGGGTAAAAGCTGAACTCATGGCATCGGAACATTGAAGCGCTTTTTAAAAAAAAACGGGACGTTTATTTGAATTTTTTTATTGCTGATACTAACTGATGTATTGTTATGAGTTTTGTGCTAGAGTTTGAGCGGGGTGGTGGTGGGTGGGAGGGAGGGAGGGTGGGGACTAGATAATATTAGTGGGCTGTTTATATGGTTACTGTACTTACCTATTCTATTCTTTGTATTATGATTTGTAATTTTATGTTGCTTTTTTGAACTGAGAATATGATGTAATGAAATTAATTCATGGGACTGAATCTTGACCTTTTTATGGACAACAAAATAATAATAAAAAAAAGATCACTTATGTACAAAAATATGAAACTGGAGGCATTGTTTTCAAAACAATCATTGTATTTTATACAGTGCGTAAATTAATGAGAGGAATGAGATCTGGTAGTCTGTGATACAAAAATGAATTATTTATATGTACATAATGACTCAGATTTACCATTTGGATGACATGACTCAGTGCATCAGTAATGTTAGGTTTTGAATAATAATATGTATCAGTTTGCCAACTTGTGTGTGAACACTGGACGTCACTAATTCTCCAGTATCTATTAAAGGGACACTTCACTCGTAAATCAAAAATCAAAAAATCCCCTTTAATTCACTTTCTTAGCTTAGCTCAGTTCCTGGATATCTATAGGATCATTATTATGATCACAAACAAAAATCACACGTTAGGCAAATCTATATGATCTCCTTTTGATAACTAATGTAATATTTTCTTTAATTCCCCTGAAATTGTTTGGAGGCCCACTTCCCTCCTTGAAAACCTCTGATCTAGTTCCCTCTATCATAGAAACAAAATAGTTCCTAAATGAAACTGCTCGCAACAAGTTTTTCAAATGGCACTTTGACTACCTCAAGCCATGTGCCATCTAGTTCCAAAGGCCAATAAATTCCAAATTTGGAAACTCACACCCAAACAGTCAATAAGGATAGATAGCACTACTATGTATTTTTGATTTTTGGGTGAACTGTCCCTATAACAGGATTGCTGTTTTTTAAAAGTAACATTTGTATTTTGAAGACATTTTAGTCCCTGAGAAGTGCTAGTATAATCCTGCCTTGGTGCCTCAAGCAAGTCAAATTTAATAGGAGAGGCTGCCCTCTGGTGGACAGTTGTTGTCATTAACAGTCTGACTCTTAAAATAACATATATTAGATTCCAGCAGTTCTCTTACACAATGTGAACCCTCATTTCATGACATACAAATCATTTCAGCTCAAGCAACAGCAAAGTGCATCTTCTTTCACATTCTGGTTGAAGATCGGTCTGTTCTCGCTGTTGCAGGTCGTGGTTGATCCAAGACTCCAACAACCTCTGCTAGCTGAGCTCAGCTGTTCACGAGGCCAGGAAATAAACATGGCTTCAGCAGGCTGCCTCCATATGGCCCCAGCGCAGGAGAGATCCTCGCATCAATTTTTGATCGGTCAGCAGAAAACGAGTGCTCTCCTAACAAATATTGTCCTGGCGCTCCTCTGCCAACACAGTCAGTTATCCATGTAGCTCACCACGTGTGGCCTGGTTCAGACATCCCAAAAGCATCTTATTGCTGACATGCATCCTCTGTAGACACGGTGTTTACACAGGGGTTTAATTTCTACTGTGAGTGAACGTGTTTGTGCACAATGTTTTTGTACAAAATGTTTCACTGAATGATGTACTGCAGGTCAAATGGACCAGGTCTCAATGATAAGATGCTTTTGGCAGTCTGTCTAGACAGGGATCAATGTACAGCAGGGTCTTAATAGAGTGGTGAATTGCATGAGTTCCTGGAGGGATTTGTTTGTCACAGTCTCCCGCCTCAGGCTACGTTTCTTGGTAGCTGGAGAAAAAGAGGAAGAAGCGGCATGAGGACAGGACAGTGGTGGACAAAGTACCAATAGATAATAATACAAGTACTCATAATAATCAAATTTTATTAAATTAAAAGTACTAAATATACTTAGTGTCAAGTAAAAGTGGTCATTATGCAGAATGACACTAATTATAGAAGCATTTAGTTTATTTCTTTTTAATCGATTCCTTATATTGTTTTACAAATTTTATTTATTAGTTTTTCACTTCAAGAACAAGTAGAAGATGAATACATTATGAATTCCACAGGAGAAGAAAGAAGATGAGGGACACTTGGTCCATCTCTGTAGCACATTGGACAACTATCTTTGCAGCCTACACCATGACCAAAGACAGTGAGTACCAATTTATATCTTGCATTTAAGTAAGAGTAAGTGGGGTTGAAATGATGTTAATTCCTCGTATTTTGTGTGTTAATCACATGATTTGTGTGACTTCAGCTCTTAAATTTTGTAAATGGAGGACAAAAGTACAATATGTCCCTCTGAACTGTAGTGGAATAGTAGTTAAAAGTAGCATGAAATGGGAATACTCAAGTACTTATGTAAAAAGACATGTACTGAGTTGCTGAGTGGCAAAAAATAGTCACGACTCATCAATTACTAATTACTTAATTATTAATTACGCTCAAGTAAAGTGATACATCATACAGGGTAGTTACTACGTAGTTGTTACATTATACTGAGTATTTACTAAGTAGTCAGCACATCATACTGAATAGTTACAAAGTAGTTAGTACATCATAATGATTAGTTACTAAGTAGAAGCACAATCATTCTGATTAGTTTACTAAGTAGTCAGTAACATCATGTGATTAAGTTACAAAGAGTCAGCACAGCATTACTGATTAGTACAAAGTATCAGCACATCATGCTGATTAGTTACAAAGTAGTCAGTACTCATAACGATTAGTTACTAAGTAGTCAGTACATCATAATGATTAGTTATTAAGTAGTCAGCACATCATACTGAATTAGTTACTAAGTAGTCAGCACATCATACTGAATAGTTACAAAAGTAGTCAGCACATCATGCTGATTAGTTACAAAGAAGTCAGTACATCATGCTGATTAGTTACAAAGTAGTCAGCACTATCATGCTGATTGTTACAAAGTAGTCAGTATATCATGTGATTAGTTACAAATTATCAGCACATTATAACTGTAATAGTTACAAAGTAGTCATACATCATGCTGATTAGTTACTAAGTAGTCAGCACATCATACTGAATAGTTACAAAGTAGTCAGCACATCATGCTGATTAGTTACAAAGTAGTCAGCACATCATACTGATTAGTTACAAAGTAGTCAGCACAGCATACTGATTAGTTACAAAGTAGTCAGCACATCATGCTGATTAGTTACAAAGTAGTCAGTACAGCATAACGATTAGTTACAAAGTAGTCAGACATCATGCTGATTAGTTACAAAGTAGTCAGTACATCATACTGATTAGTTACAAAGTAGTCAGTCCATCATACTGATTAGTTACAAAGTAGTCAGTACATCATACTGATTAGTTACAAAGTAGTCAGTACAGCATACTGATTAGTTACAAAGTAGTCAGTCCATCATACTGATTAGTTACAAAGTAGTCAGTACATCATACTGATTAGTTACAAAGTAGTCAGTACATCATTCCTCACCTTTTCCTTACGGACTACATCTCATTTTTGTTTTGTATTGTTAAATATTACCATTAGGTACTAACCACCACTGGGAACAGAGCACATTATTTAATTAATTAATTGATTAAGTCATTGCCATTGATGGAAATATCTTTACGTCCTTGATCTTTAAGAGATGTTAAGTGATGTTCCACACTGTTGTAAAAACCGGCACATCATCTCAACCTTTTCTTTTAAACACATGGGTGTGACTGGTGGAATGTAATCATTTATCTTTTGTTCGTGTCGCTGTCATGAACCTGCAGAACAGCTCCTGTAATCTGATCTGCAGTAATGGTTTTAAAAGTCACCAAAACCGGTTTGAGTCACCTTTACTTTTCTTCCCATCAGTTTTTTTTTCACTTTCCATTTGTGCGTCTACTCACTCTCTGTGATAGAAAGACAACTCAGTCAGGGTTCCCAAAGATTTCAGCTGCTCCTCCAGTGCAATGATCCTCAGCCCGATGTACCCAGACACCAACAGGAGCAACCCCATCCTAAAAACACACAGTAACCACTAGTTTATTTGTCAATGGATTTTACAGTCGACCACCACAATGCAGTTTTCACTCACAAAACAAAAGTGTGTTGTGCAGAAGGAATCAAAAGCTGAGCAGATATTTGAAGATTGTACATATTGTACAGTTCTGACAATAAGATATCAGTAAATTGTATCTGTGTTGAGCCTGAGAGAACATTGTGTGATGGCATTTCGATGTCCACCTCTCGAGGATTAGATTATTTTCCTTTTTTGAGAGATTCCAGCCAATCCAGAAAGTCAACATACCAAAATGTCTCTCCAAGTGTACGATTCAGAATATTACACAAGCTGTTTTTTAGGGACTTTTAGTGCTCCTTAGAAGTCTCAGTCAGCTCATGCGATAAAAGTTCCTCATGCTTGTTTTAAAATCTGTTTAACTACCTAGGAAGTCATCTTTCAATCTTTTTTTCCATTTACAGGTTTTACACAGTCATGTGGGTCAAATCTACACCTGTGTACCAAGCAGCAGACGAACAGTGGTGGAGGAAGTATTCAGATCTTTTAGCCCAGTAAACAACAACAGAAAAATACTTAATCACATGTAAAACCTTGCATTCAGAAGTACGTGCATACAAATATTATCAGCTAAATATACTTAAAGTGTCTAAAATAACACTAATCATGCAGAAAAATGCCTCATGTACTGATATAATATAATACATTGCATTATCACTGATGCATTAAAGTATTTGGTTGACGTTGAACTAATTTTAGCTTCTTTATATATTGTTGAGTGGTTTTAATCTACAACAATTGTTTTCTGTAAGAAAAACATTTGTGTTGTATGTTAAAGGACCAGTGTGGATTTAGTATCCTCTAGCAGAGAGGTTATAGATTACAAACAACTGAATACTGCTCCCTGATTTACCTTGATGTCAGACAACCTTCTCCAATGGGAAACCAGCCAAATATCGCTCCTTCCAAGAAGCAACCAAACCTCTTTGGCAAAAGCAGTAATTTTATTTTGCAATCTGTTAGTTTGTTTGTATTATTGTGTAACTTCAGGGTTTTAAAAGGTTAGTTCACACAACAAACTCCAGCAACTCTTCTGTTCTGCGAAGTAAAATAACTGATTTTGCTTAAAGTTGTTGGCTTTAGAGAGAAATTTGGTTAATATAATGGCAGTTTCCCACTGGAAAAGGCTGTCTGAAGACAAAATAAAGTAAAATAAATATAGTGTACACTTTTAAACTGATATCAAGGGTGGCTAAAATATGTTTTGCTCTGACCTCAGGGGTGGAAGTAACTAATTACAAATACTCAAATTACTGTAATTGAGTAGTGTTTTTGGGATACTTGTGCTTTTATGAGTAGATTTTCAAGCCTGTACTTTTACTCATACTTAAGTATGCATTACAAGCTGTAATCTGCTTAGTTACTTTTGAAATTGTGGTTGAGTACTGAGTACAATTTGAATTAATATCCAAACCTTTCATCTGCATTTTAGTGGCCAATCAGGTCATCTGGTCACAAACGGGCCAATGAAAACAAAGACATACAAACGAAAAACAAAAACAAAACGCTGCAGCAGCACACGTTTGGAGTAAGGATGTTAATCATTAATCATTAATCGATTAATCGCCATCAAGAATTTAACCAATTAAAATGTACTCAAGGATATTTTATCAATGGACATGGCATCAATTTGTACGTCATGTGACTGTTTTGTCTGGTGGAGCCATTTGTTGAATAAGAAAACTAAAACTTCCACTTAAAATGAGAAAAAAAATACAAAAAAACCCCCAAAAACACAGAAAAATATTTGAAAATCAGGAAACAAACATGTTTTGTATCTTATAAATTATTATTGATTCATCGATTGTTGGGTTAGGGTTAGGGTTAGGCTAACCCTAGGCTAACCCTAACCTCAGTTCAAAACACCCGAACTATCCCTTTAATCTGCAAAGTAGCTCATAACTATAGCTGACAAATACATGTAGTGGAGTAAACAGTACAATACTGCATTTCCCTCTGAACTGCAGCAGAGTAGAAGTATAAAGCTGCTTAAAATGATAATACTTAAGTACCTCAGAACTGTACATAAGTACAGTGCTTGAGTAAATGTCATTAAAGCGCTAGAGACGGGGCCTCGGCTGTTCAGGAACAACGGTACTCACAGCGTAATGTAGAAGTAAAAGAGAACGTTCACATTCCTAATTTCTCTGAGGAAGAGTAACGGCGTGACCCCCTCAATGATCCTCCAAATCCACGATACAGCTGGTGGAGACAAAAATCAGCATGTTATTTCACGATGACACATTTCTCTATGACTCATGGGTAAACATATGAGCATATGCGTGTTTATTTGCGAGCGCGTACCTCTGTCATCTTCATCTGTTAAGCTGTTTTGACGGGTGGAGTTGGATCTTGAAGGACCTGGAAAGGCACAAATGTACATTGTTGCATTCAGCTGCATTGTTAGGACATTTCAGCTGAGCAATGGCTAGAAGAGAATATAGAAAAGTGCAACTGATAAAAGATAAACACTATTCTGCTGGTAAGAGCCAAACACACAGTATTAACCAGTGATCAATCCTCCATTACACTGTTCTTTCTGTCTCTCCCTGTTGTTTCTCACCTTCACTGGACATCTGAGGAAAACCGTTGTCAAGACAAAAGCCGTCCTGCCTGATCAGCACATGATCCGTGCTGCAGTCCTCCAAACTGGAATAACTGGAGACCTGTAGACAAGGACAGGGACACCGACAGTTTCCGCCTGTCCTTGCACATCATGCGCTCATATTTATTCAACCATAACAAGATAACAGAATTTCCTGGTTTTGGTTTGAGCAAACCTACCATGTCACAATCAGCTTCGTTCTCTGCAGAGGAGTGGTGAGGGCTGCTGTTGGCGCTCTCCTCCTGCTTCACACAAACACGGAAAACAAGAGTTCAAACTGAAAATGGCCTCCGTTTGAGAAATGGTGCCGTTACGTGGATGCAGATTGGCGGAGCACCTACCAGTGCATGACAACAGACAGTTTGGAGGAGTTTATAACACATCTCACGGTGCCTCAAAGACGCAAACGAGTACTGCAAGAGAAAAGAAGAGGCAGGCGGAGAAAGGGTTACGCCAGGGACGAAACAAACTGTGTACGCTCAGTGTTAAGGAAGCTATTTTGAGGTCTTGGCTTGACAAGCTGTCAGTTTGACTGCAGGAATCTGAATCACAGTTTCACCTCTTAACTCA
Source organism: Lutjanus argentimaculatus (assembly GCA_034769285.1). Lineage (NCBI taxonomy): Eukaryota > Metazoa > Chordata > Actinopteri > Lutjaniformes > Lutjanidae > Lutjanus > Lutjanus argentimaculatus. The sequence continues at coordinate 16,364,665 of JAWZSL010000011.1, forward strand.
TTTTTCATCTTTACTTTTATTGATTTAACACTAAAAGCAACACATGTCTAAGTCAGGCTGAATTAATTATTGTTATTATGGTGACACTTTCTATTATACCCATGTCTATAATGCATTAAAACATACTTATAATGCTTTAAAATATACTTACAGCGCATAAACATTCATAATGTTTTAAAACAATAATCAACACATTATACAGAACTGTATAATGACTTATAAGGTCAGGTATCATAATACTTCATAATTGCTGGTCACTCACAATTTTGCAAGAATCATAGTGTATTAAAAATCTAATGGTTGTAATCTACTATAATAATTTTATAATGCATTATAAGTGGTTATTGGGTGCTTTAGGTGAAGGAATGAAATTCCCAAATGAAATAACCTGAACCCTGCCTCTGATGTTTCTCATTGACGGGAAAAAGGCATTGTTAAATCAACTGGGTTATACGTTTAGAAATTATGGTCAATTAGCATTACTGTTGTAAATATACTCCCGCTGTTAAGTGGAAGGTGGAAATTAAACATTCTTTAAGTCAGTGGTTTTTAAACCTTTTGTGTCCAAATCACACCAAAGGGCAAATCAAAATCCAAGGCAAACCTGTATTCCATGCAAAATAACCTCTATAACATGAGCAACACATATGAACCAGGCAGGTCAGAGAATTAAAAATGAGGTAATAGAACTGAAACAGACTCTAAAAACAACAAAAAACTGGGATTCACTTTGAAGGTCTTCTTTATTTTCATTTATTTTAATTTTTTAGGGTGAAGAATTTCAGAAATGAATTTTGGAAATGAGTGCGTCCAAAATACCGATCAAGAAAATTCAATTTTCAATCATAGCTTGATGTAAAGGTCTAGTTGTGCTGTGTGTTGCACATAGTAATGTATGGTTGTCACAAAATCCCCAGGCACACACGGACCTGCCTCACAACACACCAGTGTGCCTCAGTGCACAGTTTGAGAACCACTGCTTTAAGAGCTCGGGTTAATGTGTTATAATACTCAATGATCCTTGCAAAGAAAAAAAAGTTAGCGAGTGACCAGCAATTATGAAGTATTAAGATTATGATACTTGACCTTATAATATAAAATGCTTTTTAATGTGTTACAATTATTGTTATAAAGTATTGTGAATATTCAAATGCTTATAATTTTTGTTTATGCAGTGCTATAAACTGGTTATAATGATTTTAAGTTATTTGTAATGGATTGTAGACATGGGCATCATATAAAGTGTTACTGTTATTACAGTTATCAATTAGAGAAACTACTGCTACTACTAAATATGTTTAATTTAATAAGGATCACATTTAACAGCAGTATTAAGCTGAGCTGGCTCGTCACTAAATGAGCCACTGTACAAATACACAACACAGCAAAGCACAGAACACAAATACTAACATAAGAAAAATATCAAAAGTTATATGAAAAGCACCTGATCATCCATGACTACATGTCTGATTCTGAGTTGTGTGTTTCAGGAGTTCAACAACAGAGAGGGACTCCTGTTTACTGGAGGTGTTACGTTTACAATCCCCTGCAGACGTATCCCATGTGCCCGAGCCTTAAACCCAAGAGGTTCATCCATGTCACTGAGCCTGATTATGGAGGCATTCAAGTCTAATAAATTTGCCTCAGAGGACTTTACAGTCTGTACGTCGTACATCCTAAAGCACTCTGCGCATTAGACATAATGGAACAAATATAAAATGAACAATACATGAAAATAAAAAGTAAACCTTAAGACAGAAAGTGTGCAGTCTGACCTTCTCTCCATCAGCAGTTTGAACAGACAACATGGATAAAGCTGAGTTATGTTTCTTCACCTCCCTGACGCTGGAGCAGGAATCACCACCTGCAACATGTTCACAAAACACTTAGATTTTTGATGCCTTCAAGAGGACACTGCAGTCATATTACACTTGTAGAACATCCTCACTGTGATCTGAAACATGGATAACCAAGTAAAGAACCAGCTTTTTATTGTATTCTCTCAATAATTCCCCACTGTGAGGTCAGTCCCTGAAATCAGCCTTGATGAAAGTGGATTCCCAGGATAGCCGATGTCGATTCTCCTTTAAAACGTCCGGGAAATGTAAGCTCACAAGTCTTAATTCACTATTAAATGTGAAACAAATTACTGTAATTGTTCTGAAAAGTGATTTTGAATGTGAAAAAGATAAGCCTGAGTAGTATTAGAACATTTCCATATTAAATTATTTGACCTTCACCTTAATGTGTCTGCATGTGTGCGTTACCTTGGTGTCTTTGAGCAGCACGGATGAGTGGAAACACACATGGTTCTCGGAGACAAAGAGTTTTCCATGATACAGCACCTCCTTCTGCAGGGCACAGGTGAATGCTACCATAGAGAATCACACATATAACACATTTAATTTGAAGTTGATGTAGGTGTTTCTTTAATTAAAAAAAAACCCAACAGACGGGTCACCTTGACAACAGAGACATGCCTGCTGAATCTTTACTAAAGCGTTTCAACACTTGACCACTTGGCAAACAACGTACGAGGCAGCAGACAGAGGACACATTGTGATTCCATTTCCATAATCAATATTCAAGGAATAAGTCACAGACTGTGGACCTGAGCTGAACTCACCCTGTGTCAGGTTCTCCCCCTCAGGAATCTCTGGAAACAGTTTGTGGAAAGTTTTGCTGTGCTTCACCAGGCTCTGTAGGGAAAAATACTGCAGTGTTAAAAACACTGAAATGTGTGTGTGTGTTGAGCCATGTAACAGGGATTTTTATGTGGAATATACAATAAGTTTTTTTCATGTGAAATCTGCCATAACTGATTTTTTTAGCCACTTGGGGGCACCAGAAACAAGTCGTAATCACCACAATGACATGTCATGTCTCTTTATAGGTGGGGTATGTGATTCTGGAGAAAGATTCAACACAACAGCCAAACACGCTCTCCCTCCCTTCAGTGCTCTGTCAGAAGATTTAATGTCCCTCTCACTTCCCCCATCTCTCCTTCCTCTTGTCTGTGCACAAGCACGAACGCAATCTGTTGCTGATCAGCTGGAATAGTATTTTGTGGCTCGGACCAAGCTTCTATTTATTTTCAATTTACGGAGAGGTATGTGGAAACACCAGATTTTGTTTTTTTTTTTTTGTTTTTTTTTTCAGTGCACACACAGAACGGACAGCTGGCCAACCATGAAGAGATATTCAGAGAATTTCACAAAGAATATTGGATTAAAATCACATACCTCACCTTTGAGTTGATTTGGTGAACATTAGCAAACAGTTGCCTGTTAACACATCCAGCAGTTAAAGAGTGGAGTCAGATTTGTGTCAACCTTATGAATGTCCAGTATTTACTCCTTTTAGGCTCAGTTTTTGGTCTCCACCAGCTCCTGAGGGAAACATCTCACTGTTTAGCTGCTAAATGCTTCACTATTTCATCAGCTAGTTGCTAATGTTCTCTGTCTGCTTTCACTTTTTTTTCCACGTCTTAATTTCTTGACATTTTGTCTTCATTCTCGTCATTTTGACATTATTCTCAACATTTGAACTCGACATTTCTCAAAATAATAAAAAAAATCTTTCTCCTTTGATTTATTTGTTCTTATGTTTTTCTTCTGGGAATAAAACTGAAAATTTAAATTTATCCTCAACATTTCAACTTAAATCTTGACATTTTTGACTTTATTTTTGAAATGCTAAATCAAGAGAATTCTTCCTCTTGTCATTTTGTCTCTTGTGTCTGGCTGTAATACTCTTTTGTGCCCTGTGCTCCAAAGAAACTGTGATAAAATATGTGCTGCAGGCACAGGAAGCAGAATGATGTGAAGAGGACTTACACTGTTGCTGATGAGTCCATCTGATCGCTCATCAAGCTGCTCCTCTGCTATGGGCTGCTTCCTGAAGACACAGACAAATGATGCTATCAGGTCTTTGTCAAGGTACAAGCATCTCCTTCCCAGTTTTTCTGAACCCCAGTGCAGTTTACCTGAGGGGCAAGTTGCTGCTGAGGCTGTGATTTAGCTCCTGGATCTGCAGCCGGGCATCATCCAGACTGTGACTCTGTCTTGATTTCTTACCAATGAACCTGCTGCTGCCTCTTCTTGCACCAAGAGTTGCAACTAATCCATCCTGACAGCTGTCCCAAGAGAGCAGGAGATAAATGTCAGACTGATGATCCAGCTTTTATATGACACACAGGTGGGACGGATATAGAACAACATCAAGTCAAGAAATCCATACAAAAACACAAAAAGATAAATGGATTTCTACCCTGCGGGAACATCAGCGAAAGTGTAGGATTGTGGGTGAAAACAGCTCCTGTGTGCTGATGGTAAACATTTCATTATCTGCACTTCCATTGTTTGCATCAGGTGAAGTCAGATTTCCCACAGAGATTAATGCGTTCACTCACAGACACAAGGAATTTCTTACGTAAAGGATCAACAAAAAATATCTTTTAATGTGCAGCATCAACAACAATATTGACTGGAGAGTACATTTGTGAAAGAGGTGAATATGCTGCTCTTGTTTGTTGTTGTGAATCCAATCTAATTTCTCTGTCTGATTCCTTTATGTGAGGACAAAAGTTAATCTAGCTCCAAACTCCTTGAGAAACCTCCTCTATATCAGCTGTATCGACTTTCTCCCTGCGCCTGGGCTAACTGTCAGCCCATTAGACCTGTGGTTAGTCTGCAGTCTCTGGGCAAAACAGCAGGGATCCCTGGAGAATGGTTTCACTTTTGTAAACCAGCAGCTACAAACACAGCTGACACAACAGTATTGTGCACACCTAGTGCTTAGAAGGACATTTACACCGTCGGTCAGCTGTAAAGATGAATATTGTTGGCTAGTTTCCACTAAATAAAGGATAAAGGATGTGAAAGGGACAGAGAAAGAAAAACGGTCAAATATTTGTACTCACATCGAGCTGTCCAGTGAGAATCTCCTGCCTTTCAGACTCATGATGGAAACGAAACACTTCCAGCTCATACACATGCATGCACACACTCACACACTGTCATACATGCAGTGTTAAGACTAAACCTCAAGTGTACCAACACATCAAGACACCTCATGTGTGACTCTTTGGCTGTGTTTCCTGCTAGTAACTATAAATCAGTAAGAGGCAGGTGAGAAACAGAGGTGACGACGACAGCCTATTGTTAGGATTGGCTTGTTATTGTTGAATCAACCAATCAGCCGTGAGAGGAGGGGATCTTTACTCAAACTGAAGTGCAGTGAAGGCAGGCAGGCGGAAGAGGCCACACAGTTCCTGCACAGCTTCTGCTCCGCAGGCAACAGTTGCTATGGGAGGTACTACCTACCCTGACCTTTTGACACACAACACAGCACACCACATGCACACGCACAGTGTGGCAGGTATGCAGGGAGGCGGCGGTCATGTGCTTTGAGACACGACAGGCACACCGTGTCTCCTGCCGGCCAACCTGCTCAGCCTGCACAGATAGACATCAGAGAATTATGAGAAGCCGCCTAGACCCAAAAAAAATGAACACTTCATTTTACATACACTCAGCAAAAATATGAACACAACACTTTTGTTTTTGCTCCCATTTTTCACGAGTTGAAGTTAAAGATCTAAGACTTCTTCTGTGCACACAAAAGGTTTATTTCTCTAAAAAATTTTGTTCAGAATTTTGTGAAAAAAAGTTAGTGAGCGCTTCCCCTTTGTCAAGATAATCCATGCACCTGATAGGTGTGGCATATAAAGATGCTGATTAAACAGCATGATTGTTGCACAGGTGTGTTTCGACTGCTCACAATAAAGGACACTCTAAAATATGCATCTTATCTTGAAAAAAAAAGACATTTATCAGGCACTGAAATATGGCCATGTCACATAAAGCTACAGATACTTTTTCTTTTTCAAGAAGGGGAAGGTCATGATCCGCCCTGCTCTGCCTCTGATTGGCTTACCCTGATATTCTGACCCTAATTCTAACAAATCACTCCTCATGCCTAAACCGAACCACTAAAATCAAAGAGGGCAATGACTACTAGTCAATCAGGGCCAGAGTAGAATGGGTTAAATGGTTTATACCAAATATTCACGCAATGCATGCAATGGTTGCATCAAAACGATGTTTACGAAATATATTTCCACATCATCATACTGCACTTTTCATCTTTCTCTCTCTTTTTATTTTTAGCTAAAGTAAGTTTCATGATCTCTCTGAAGCCGACCACCACCTCTCCTTTAACTGAGGGATATTAAAATTCAGAAACTGAACAAAAAAGTTTGATAAATGGAAAGATTCTGTTTCATATTAGAAATAGAAAGTCTACAGTTAAGATAAACAAGTATATAAAAGTCCTTCAGTTGAAGGGAATAATCTTAGTGCATTAAATCAGTGATTGATTAAGGGAGATACACCATTTGAAGATATGTTGAGGAACAGAGGTGACTTTTCCAAACAATAATGGATATAAGTAATATGTTTCCATCGCATTATTTGTGCTTTCCAGAATAATATATTTGTACTGGGGTGCATTCCAAATAAATAATCCAGTTTTGTCCCAGGTGGCTCCTTTAAAGAACAGCACAGATTCATAACACAACATGACACACCAGCTTTAAAAGAAAGGCTTTAAAAATACATACAAAATAATTTAGCTATGAACCTTTATACAGCAATACTCAAAAACAGAGTTACTTGTACTCTTATGGCTCACGTACATGCACAGTAATGTGCTGTCACATGATCGTCATGCTACTTGTCAAACAGAGATACTAACAGAGATACGCACACAGAAATGCAGCAGATATTTGAGCAAATACATCTGGGTTTGACTGAGGACACAAGACTTCCAGTCTTGTGAATATCTCTCGATCAGGTTTCCTCCACCTTGACATCTTACAGACATCTCACAGCTCTGAGAAGGAGGAAAACAGATCCTGTGAGCTGTGTGATTTAAGTGAAGTAGAGAGTGAGTCTTATTTTCTTTTTTATTTCTGCACAAACTGTGATTTAAGAGAACATTTTCCGTGAAATGGCTCGACAATACTCGTATGATCAAAAATCGGAACCGTTGTTAAATTTAGATGTGTTTAAATTTGCTAACAGTATCTAAAAAGCCTGAAAAAGAAGGTAATGTTGACTATTTAATTAGTATGTGTGGTTCTAGCTGTATGCAAGACATAAAAATAAAACATCTTCATTCTCCCTTTATATTTCTTTTTTCAACTTCTTCTTAATTTAATCATTATTATTTATGGCACACTAGTCTTTCGGTACAGACTAATGAGTATAGCACCTGAATTCCACTGCACAAATTATTCGAAGTTGTGACAAATTAAGCAGGTGAAACCTTGGAGGAGAAATATGCAGCAGTAAACACAGTCGGGCTTAGCTGCAGGACATAAATTCACACTTTTAAAAAAAAATAAAATATGTTGTCTCAGGCTGTAAATACCATTGAAATATGTTGATTTGTCACAGTTGGTTAAGCACAGGTGTAAATAATAACATTAATGATGTCTTAATGGAGCCATCTTTAATGTTGTTAGTAACACCTGTGCTCTTCCTGCTCTGACAAGTCGAAATATCTGCTGTGTAAAAAGGCCCGTAGGAAATTTATTTGTTCAATAGAATAAAATCAATAAAATAAAAAGAATTATTAAAACAGAAGTTTACCCAGTTGCATTTTAAATTATATATGAAACACTGTTTCTATGGTTCACCTGCACCCTATGCCTTTATGTATATCTTGAGTAACACTACACTGGACTGTGTATAAGCACCGTGTCAGAGGTCAGTCAGACAGAGTTTATCTTCATTTCAAACTATATAAAGCCTATCAGGTTGAGCAGTTTTCCTGTCCAGCTGCCTGCGCTGTCACGCCACAGGTGATCATATGATTGCTGCTGAGTCATTCCAGATGTTGGCACCCTCCTTCCTCACCTTTCCTCCAACTGTGTCTCCGTATGCAGCTCAGAGTGCTGTGCTAACCTTTATCAGTGTATTCTGATTTTAACGAGGATTTAGTAGCTACTGAATTGTCAGTGTGAATAAAAAAAAAACTGTTTCAGTTCAATTATTTTGCCAGATTTAACAACAGGATGTGTTATGTTTTATCAGTGTGAAAACAGATGTGCGCTGTCTTTTCAGGTTCTCTAGGTAATGTGTTGAGAGGTAATGATGTGAAACTGCTCTAAAATTGTACATGACCTTAGGAAACATTTTTATTATTTCTCATTTTTCCTTGTTGCATTTGCTTTTCTGAGCATTTGAATCCTACACCTATGTTATTGTTTGTTGTTGCATTATTTTAACTGCTATATGTATGAGTGTGTGTCTGTAAAAGGGAGTGTACATGGAAGAGTTTAGTGTAGGTTGGTGAGGTAAATGTTTGAAATGTTTTCAGTTCTGTTTGTATTGTAGTGTAAGAACTGGTACAGAAAAAGGAAAACATAAGATGTTAGGAAATGCCAGGCAAAGTTATCTGTACGTTCCTGGCTCCTGGCTCACATGCTCATTTTCCTTCTTTCTCAGATGTTACAGGAGGCTGATACAACTCTTATGTCTATACACTAAATATAAATTAGTGTCATTAGCTTAACCTAGCACAAAGACAAGGGAAATCAGCTAGCCTCACTCTGTCCAAAAGTTAAAAAAAAACAAAACCTTAATATAAATGCCCCCCAAAATTGACATATTAACACATTAAATCTTGCTCGTTAATCTGAACAAAAACTGAAGTGTAAAAGGCACAGGTTGTGGTTTTATAGAGCCAAGCTAGCTGCTCCTTGTGCTAAGCTAAGCTAAACACCTGTCATAGTCTCATATTTACCATACAGGAGGAAAGTGATATCAATCTTCCCATTTGACAGCTGTCTAATTCATGTTATTTTTTGGTCAAACCATTGCTTTAAATGTCGTCATTATGACTGGATGCCTTCATATGCAGTTTTCTGTCTTTACTGGTAGTGATGTGTTCAAATGCAATAATGTGAGACTACTCAGATGACCTCAGAATTTAATATATATATATATATATATATAATTTCCTTAATTTTCCTTGTTGTGTTTGCATTTCTTAACATTTAAAGGCACTTGTGCAACGTGTATAATCCAGGTACGGTCACTTTACATGCTTTGTCTGTGTGTCTGTGTGTGTGTGTGTGTGTGTGTGTGTGTGTGTGTGTGTGTGTGTTTGTGTGTGTGCGTGTGTGAAAAATTGGAGGGAATTCTGAGGAAAATTTCTGAACTTCCCCAAGACAGACGAAAGACATTTGTAAGAAGATGTTGGAGATAAATCTAAGATGTAAATTCTGACATTCACCCACATTACTGTTTAGACAAAAGATAAAATAATTAGTGCTGTAGTACTAAAGACCGGTCATGGTCTTGAGACTGGTCTCAACCCCTAAAAGTCTTGACTTGATGACTTTGTTTCAACAGCTCAAACTCTTGGTCTTGTCTCGGTCTCGATACACCCTGGTCTTGGTCATGACTTGGTCTCGGTTTAGGTGGTCTTGACTATGACACTGAAAATAATTAAACAGCCCTGCAGAATTGTCGTCAGTTCTCCGTGTTGATTTTTATACTGAAGTGTATGGATGAATTTGGCTTAAACACATTTTCATTTAAACACCATCTTCTGTGCTCAGTGTGTGTTTGTTTGGAGCAGTTCAGGGTCACACTGACTTTCGTGACTTGTCTTTGTGTGTGCTATGAATTGTTGCCATGTGAACCTGAAGGAAAACAGCTACCTGCGTTAAAATCTATAACACTTCCTCATACAGGTGAGTGAGATCGATTTCATCATGAACAGTAGGTACAGCTGAGGGTGTGAAGTTACCGGGCAGGTCTCAACACGTCTCAAGAAGGAAATAATGCAGGTATGAACTGTCCTGTGATGACAGAACAATACATCCTCGTGCCCTCTTTTTCTTCCTTTTTGGTTCCTCTTATTATGTGAGCACTTAACCGCTTTCTTAGAGGTTTTGAGGAAGTAGCAGGTTAAAGGATTATCACGCTCAGCCTTCAGCGATAAGGAGCTCTTCAGGTGCAGCAGCTCTTCATATCGACAGACAGATCGCAGTCAGAAGCAATGAGGAGGAGGATGTTGCCGCATGTGGTGCTGAGCAGTCAGACACGTGTGGAGCTGTGTGCCAAGATCAGATGCATCCAGTGTGAGTTTCGTTATTAGTGAATTTACAGCTGATTAGATCTGCTCATGCTTGGGTGTGTGTCCGGCTGCGCAGACACTGATGTAAGGAGCAACATTCCTCCTCATCTCTTCATCTCCTCATCATGAGCAGCGTCACACTTTTCGTCTAAAGAATGTCACATAGAAAAGGGTAGAGGAGTGGGAAAATATTGTATTGTAAGAACCGGTACAGAAAATGAAAAGCAAAAGTTGTTTGGAAATACTTTTCATTGTTCATTGATTAGAGGGAAGTAATCCGTACTTTCCTGGTTCCTTAACTTATTCTGATTTTCTTTCTATCCTGAAGTTAGATGAGGTTGATAATGCTCTCCTGTCTGTATGCTAAATATGAAATTAGTTAGCCTAGCCTAGCTCCGTCCAAAAGCCACCTACAAACACCTCTAAAAGTCACAAATTAACATATCTTGTTTGTTTAATCAAAAACTGAGGTGTAAAAATGACATGTTGTGGTTCTATGCTCGCAGCTTCCAGTCCTCGTGTGGGTGCGGGTGACAAATTAAAGGAAAAACCAACATAACTTGCCACCAGAACAGCTAACGTGGCATTGATTCTAGAAGTCTCCAGCTTTCTACTGGAGGGATGAACACAATTCTTCCAAAAGACATCCCCTCATTTGCTGTTTTGATAACTACGCATGTGCATAGTGAGGAACTTAAATTGATGCTAACTGACACGTGTGCATATATATTCACACAAGTTCCTCATATCTATTTTATTTCCTAACGTTAAAGTATCTTAACATTTTTATTTAAAAGATAAATAGTCCCTCCAATCACAACACAACAGAGAGTTTTAAGTCCTCAAAAAGAAACTGTTCCTCCATCTTTCCTCTATCCTCAGCATTACACCATAAAAATGTTTTATTTTTGATTCATTATTTATTCACCCATTTTTTAGTGTTTTTTTGTGTTTTTTGTTTTTGTGAGCAGCATAAAAGGAACTACGACCACATCTCATTATGCAAAATGATCCCTAAAGTAAATTAACCTAATAGGACGTTAAAAGTAGGCTACATATAAAAGGAAACACATGCTCATTTATAAATAATTGTTGACAGCCAACCATACTTGAGCATAATCAGGTGGCACTTTGGGTGGCCAATCAGATTTCCGCCTCTCCGTCTAGCATAAAGATGATCACGCAGAACAACTTTGTACTGATCTGCAGTGACCCTCTACCTTTAAGGGTAGAAATGGACCCAAACCACAGAGTAATAGAGCCACCAGATCCCCTGACTGTAGGGCTCAAGCTTTTCTTTTAATTTGTCATCTGCCTGTATGTACTCAAAGACTTTGGAGGATCATAAAACTTCAAACTATCAGTTTTTGTAGCTCAGTAATCTTCGGCTTTATATAAGGGTACACACTGTGTGCTTATTTAGAGATTTCCATGTCAATTACTTACACTGCAAAGGTTATTGAAAATGACACCCACTAATTCACTCACATCTGCCTCTGGACAGGACTGCCTGCAGCTTTCTGTATGTTTTTTTTTTTTTTTTTTAAATGATGAGATTTTCCTCTGCATCTTGACTCGGAGATATTACATGAAAATTCAGTGTTTTGCCCTCTGTGACCTGCGATAATGGCGGTGGTTCATTTTCACACTTTGAAAACAGGGATGAATGCTCTACTAACCACTTCAGCAGCACAGCGTTAAGCTTCAATCTGCCTACACGTCCTGCTGAGAGCAGAGTGCTGCGTGTGGTGCAGGTGTGAAGTACAGCCTGCAATTTTTGGAAGATAATAATACCACAGGGAAAGGGTGTGTGTGACATTTTGAGGTATGACTTATGACATAACCGACTCATAATACTTAATGGTTATAAATGCATATTATAAATAGTAATAACCTAATAACCTGACCCTTAAAATATGAAATAAAATAAAAATATATTAAAAACTATTTAAAAAATGTGGTGGTGCATGTGCCATTAAGTGTAATTACACTTTTTCTACATTTACAGACTCTCCCATCACCTCCCTGCACTCCTATTTTGAGTGTAATTAGAATGCCAAAAAAAAAACAAGAGACATTAAAGTCTTCATTATGACAGGGAAACATGGGTCTTTTCTGAAAGATCCAAAACAAAAGTGCATGAAAAATAAAAAATATATGCCTCACACTGGCCAGATACTGCTGCACATTGTCATTAAATCTAAATTTGATGGATATTGTATTTTATTGTCAGATGCACAGTATTTTAATCCTTAATCCTTTTCCATCTCTACCATCAATCCTATATATGACTTGAACGTAGCGTAATCCTGCCTCTGTCCTATATTCTATAATGCACCTGAAGTGACCTGAATGCAATTTCATTTTGTATCAGAAAAGAGGGTCAAAGTTGAACCAAATGTCCAAACATTTTCTCTGTGTAATTTTGTGTGCAGTGTATGTAGTCAAAGCCGGTTGCAGCGACAGGAGTGCAGCTCAGTTTAGAGTTCGATTTAGCCCCATCTAGTGGACGAGGAGCGAACAACAAAACAAAAAAAAAACCCCACAGGAATCAAGCAGCTCGTTGTGCTGTATATCCAATCATCCTGCTTTTAATACAAAGTCAAGATACAATATCTACATCCATGGTTTGAAAGGAAAGAACAGGTACATTATGTGAGGGGGATGGCGTCATCAGAGCTGGCCCTCAACACATTTCATATTATGCTTCATTGTGTGTGCCTTTTATATTTCTCTTGACACAATAATCATTAGAAATCCAAGGAATAACATATTTTTCATATATGTCACACACTGTCAAGACTTCTGGACCACACATAAATTTCATATCAGAATAATTTCAGGTTTAAACAATAACTTTTGAGTGTTTGTGTGTGTACTGTATGTGTGTGTGTGGGTGTGAGTGTGTGTGTGTGTGTAGCTGGGCGATTCTTCACCCATTCTCTGTCAAAAATACACTTGCTACCATGTGCTTTCCAGCAAACTAAATACCAACAGCTTGTTTGAGTTTTTTTCACCCACAAGTCTGCTCTATATATCTAATTTCTCTGATGCCCTTGAACCTATCACGGTGGGGGTGGATCATAGTGAGGGAGGGCATCGAAAGGGCATCACTGTAAACTTAAACTAGGTCTGCCTCTAATGTACACCTCTAGCTAACAAGTCGGACATCAGTAATCAGTATCAAATAGCACCCTACACAGAGGGCATACTTTATAATAATAAAGCAAATAAAAAAGCACCAAAACTGACCATTAAAAATAAAATAAAATAAAATAAAAAACAAACAGTGACAATATCGTACTTTAACATTGGCTCGCCAAAGAAACAAGTAAACATCTTATTGGTTATAGTTGCTAGATATCCCAAATAAATGAAAAACATACGTAAAAAGTAACAAAATAGAATAATAAATATCTTAAAAAAACATACGAAATAAATATGACAAAGTGAACAATAACAATAAGGCTTTTTTTTTTGCGACGATAAGAACTACATCACATCCAAACCCACGTTATATCTTGTGCTCAGACGTATGTAACTGTTACTGTATAGGACTCCAATGATAAGACTGTATGTACAAAATCGGTGAAATCGCCCGAGATGTCTGGTACACTGGAACATCGCTGTGCTCTTCAATCAATCAATCAATCACCACGTGGGACCAATTATGATTATATGTCAAATCAAGAAAAGATATATATCGATATCGAGGACTTGTGCAGTTGGACCGGAGAGGACAAGAGGAGGAGGACGTCGTTTTGGTTACGTTGGGATGTTCTGTACAGTGAGATTTAGGAACGGAGAGAACCTCATATGGACGCGGGACAGTCGGGTGAGGGGGGTGGGGGTACTGTACTGTGGACAGTGAGCAACTCACCACTTGTGCCAAATGTTTTCTGGGGTTTCTCTCGTTGTCGTTCTGTAGCCTTAAAGGGAAAATTCACCACTTTTCACGTGGATGTTCAGTCAGTGTTGATGATCACAGAAGCAGCAAATTCCTCAGTGCTGCTATATTAACTTAGAAAATTCTGTTCTTCTGCTGCAAAACAGAGTGCCAAATAGAACCGTAAAGGGTTCTCTGGCTTGTCCATGTAGAAGAACCATCTTTGGTTCCTGGTAGAACCTTTAATAGAGGTTTCCTTTCAGGAAATTCTACCTATAACTCAACATAAAGGCTTGGATCTAGAATCATCTGTGAAATGTTTCATCCGGAACCCCCTATGAAAGGTTCTGCAGAGAACCTTTCTATGGTGTAATGCTTCCACCCAGAACCCTCTCTGGGGGTACTACTCAGAACTGTTCCACCAACTAAGGGTGCTTAACCAGAATCCAAGCAAGGGGTTCATCGAGAACCTTTTTCTATTCCAAGGGTTTCATATAGAACATGCTCAGGAGGTTCTATAGAGCGCATTTATATTCCAAGGGTTTTATAGAGAACCCGCCAAGGGGGTTCTATTGGGAGCCTTTTTTTTATTCTAAGGATTTTTATCTAGAACACCCTCGACAAAAAAGTTCTTACTATCTTAGTCCCTTGACAAACACTTTCTTCAAAAAAGGGTTCTTCAGATGCAAATGGTTCTGGGTAGAACCTCAGGAACCTTTAGAACCCTTATTTCTTAGAGTGTGGATGTAAGGAAGAGCTACAGGCTATTTCAGCTTGTATTTCCTGCAAGATGAGTACTTTTGTCACCTAACACTGTGTTCCGGCCAGTAAAGTAAAAGCTAAAGGCTGGAGTGGTGACAACACAGCAACATGGGTGTCAGAACCTCACCCGCAATGCATCCTGGTACTTGTAGGCACTGCTCAGCTTTTTTTGGTCAATACAGCACACGCCTCTGAATTTATTGCTTCAATTGACAACACTTACCATCAACACTGACTGGACATCCAAATGAAAAGTGCTGAAGTTTCCATTTAAAATAGTAAAATATCAGAGTGATTTAACTGCAAAGTGGTGCAATTCAAGTAGGTTAGCTTCAGAGGAGGAAGATGATCAGGACACAACTTTCATCCTCAGTTTAAGATACTGTATGACAAGAAAAGTTTAGCACACGACGCGTGGACATTAAGCAGCATGTTGAGACACAAAAAAATAAGTCAGCATAAGGCAAAGACGTACAGTAAAAACACACAAAAATCATCATGTCTGCAGAGATGGGCTGCTTTAAATCCAAGAAAGAAACTGTCATTAGCATCTCTTTCAATAAGCCACTGCGGAACTGACACAATGGGGGCTGACATCAAGAGGAGCTGAGCTGGAGGATGAACAAGGACTACAGCAAATAGCAAGCAAGCTTCGTCGAGTGAGAGAGGATGCACTGGACTACAAATCTCAGCCCAGTTGAGGATATGATGGGCTCTAATCACGGCTCGGAGGCCTCAGCGAGGAGGAGGAGGAGAATGAGGAGGAGGAGGAGGACGCGATCGGGGAGTGTGAATGGATCCTTGGCCAGCGTGTTAAGAGCGGTCTCTAGTCTGACTCTATGATGTGCTGGCTCTCCTCGTAGGCCACAGTTCACGCTGCATGGTATCTCTTGGCACTGTGCTTCGGGTAAAATGAGCATCCACATACTTCTCCAACAGTCCTCGGGGTGGTGAGTCCGCACTGTAGCCTTTAAACTATAATCAGGACTACCCGTGGTAGCAGTAGACACCTTTGAAATAGACTCACGGACACATAGAAATGTTCACCTTTTGCGACTTTGTAACCCCTTAGTACACCAAACCAATAGATACAAAGTTGAGGATAAAAAGCCCATTTAGGGTGCAGCAAATATCCAGGCTCTTTGTGTTTTTGTTTTTTTTTTTTTGTTCTTTTTTTTTTGTTTTTTTATACACATATAGTATCATAATTCCTGTTCAGAAGCCGTTTGTATTTCACTGGTTCATATTGGAGATAGCTGACCACAACACACATGTATTATACGTCCTTCACACTGGAACACTGAGGTAAGTATATGGATTACACATGGACAGTCTCCACACCCACCAGCTCCTCCTGATGAGTGTGGCTGCTGTTACACACAGATTTCTTGTTGCTGTTTTTGTTGTCGTTGTTGTCGTTGCTTTTTGTCCTTGTTGATGGTGGTGTTAGGATTCATATTTGAGCCTCGCTCCCGGAGAAAAAAAGGGTTCAATGTTCACGTTACTTCAGGCCGTCGTTCTCTTGTTTCACTTGGTTGTCGGTTTGTTTGTGGACCTCGAAGCAGAAAGATGGATGGATGGTTGTCTTTTCACTTACGTTGCATAGTGGTCAAAGCTACCCAGGTACTCGAGAGCGGCCTGGTAGCAGAACTGGTACTCATCCTGGGAGAGAAACAGACAGTGAAGATAAAAAGAAATAAAAATGTGTCATTGTTATGAACAGGCCTGGACTTATGGGTCAAGCTCAAAATGCCTAAGCACTTCCTTTCATTACAAAATTACAGGTTATTTTACAGCTCAAGCAAGTCATGAAAAGGTATACTGAAGTGCACTTAATTTAGGTAAGTGTGCTATTTTTGATGCACTAACAATATACTAATGATATATCATTAGTGCTATCAAAGATACACTTAAATACAATTAAGTGCACTTGACTGTATTATTTTGAGGCTCCATTAGGATGCACTTAAATATACTTAAGTACATCTTTATACCAATGCTTGAAAAATGCACTTTTTCAACTGCAAACATATTTGAATCCACTTTTCAGATAACTCTTTATACACTTTACACAATATATAAGAAATGTACATAGAAGTAAGTCAAAATGTGTGGTATTTGAATTTGGAAATGCATTTAAAATATATATTATAGACTAAGTATAAGAGGTGAATCAAGATAGGTATAGGACATTTTAAAAAGTATAGCATTACTATAAAAAGAACAAACAAATACACTTATTTGTATTTAGTATATCTTTAGTAGCACTAATTAAGCACATTGCTAGTGCATCAAAAATAGCTTAATAGCACTTTTAGAACATTTTTCATGAGTATACTACATATATTTAAGTTAAGTATAATTCATTATGCTTTTTTTCCACCTGAAAAGTGTTTTAGTACTTTAAGGTAGAAAAGGTAAAGAGTGAGACAACTTTTTTTCTGAGTTAAGTCTTAAACAAAATATTCTGTCTGCTCAAAGAAGCTTCGCAAATAAAGTCTGCAACAAAAAAAAAAAAAAGGTTCCCTTCCTGAAATGCAATTTAAGTTTTTCACAATTATCCATCCAAAAGAAACAGAATTAAATCGAGAAAGGCTAAAATGTCCACATCATGAATGGAGGACATTTTTAGTAAATATTACATCCCACAGGGAAACAAAAAAAATTTAAACTTCATTCTCAGTTTCATTGAGCTCGTACAACGAACAAAGCCTGTCCTTCTCTGCAGTGACAAACAAACATGCTCTTAATTAACCTGCTCTTGGAAAATTTAATGACAAATTGTTCAAATAAAATAAGGATTTCAACTCATCGGCCCGGGGATGACCACGCAAAATGTCCGGACTGACGAGTGTCACTTATATCTTTATCTCTTGCTCCGGTGATTTTAAATGATTCAGATCAACTGAAGCGTTAAATGTTGCTTTGCCGGTTGAGAAATTCTCCTGCATTGTGTCACACAGTTGTTTTCACAGGAGGGAAACAAAAGGGGGAAATTCGGATTTGGCAGACTTGAATCACACTTGAATCAACAAATGTTTTTCTTTTCACTGATTCAAACTCATTTGTAAAATTGTGGGAAGATTAAAAATAGGCAAATAGTAACGCCCATATGGAAAAGAAATAGAATTTCCCTTTGCCTCTAATAGTATGTTATGAGTCTTATAGACCTGTCTCACATTATGTATGTTGTTTATAAGTAAAGTGCATGGCAAATTATGTTTTCTGTATATGTTTCGTATAATTCTGACATGCAGCAAAGGGCCTGGGCTCAGCTTTGATACAGAGTGTGCACGGTCGACCAGGTGAGCTGCTGGATCATGTCTCACAAGTTGTGTCAGCAATTTTTGGTTTATTACATAGATTTGGTGCACAAATTATCCATTTTGACAACTTGAGAATAAATAAAAAATCGCTCCAAAATACCACATTAAGATACCAAGGGTTCGAGGAACACCAAAGAACGATTCATGCTGTGATTTGTCATCAAAAACGTTTTGACATTTGGAGATTTCTGTAAGAATTGCATTTTCTGGCGATTACATGGCGAGCTGGGGATGTCTCAAAGACTGTCAGTACAGGAGAGCTATCCATCCTCTTAATGCCCCAAGTTTCAGATAAAACATACAAACATTTAATAAAACATATCCATATTGTTTCCATGTGGGGGAATACAGAAGTTCTTTTGCTTTAACTGAGGCTACATGTTCTGGAAGGGAGGATGGGAACATAAGCTGAGCTTTTATAGAAATGCTTCCCTCCAGGAAATCTAATAGTTTAAAATATCCATGATCAGCCCAATCTACACAGTCAGAATATTAAAAGTGAAGCTTTAAGCAGTCCTGACAGTGTGCTGCTGTATCAGTGCTCTCCTTGCTGTCTCTGCCCTGCTTAATGAACCAGTGAGTCCCACATGCTGTTCAGTGTTTACCTCAGTCTGCACCATGGCTGGTCTCTGTGTGCGCAGCATTTTGACAGTCTGGAAGATGTCCACCGCCCCCTCGTAACGCATCCTCTCCAGGACAATACTCAGAGTGATGAAGACACCTGTCCGCCCCACGCCAGCACTGCAAACATAAAGGACAACATTTTAACATAATTAATAGTGTGCCAGAGCTCAGACCACAGAGCTCAAATCTGCACTTATCAATGCAATTAAATGTACTTTTAAATATTAGAATCACTCAAATGAGTTTTGTTTCTATTGTTAGATTTATCTTTTTTCATTTATTTATTTATTTAGTACACAATTATTTTATCTTTGTCATTTTTATGTAATTTAATTATTTATTTCTTTATTTTGAAGATTTCTCCTTTCCTTTTTAAAAAATTGCTTATTTTTGATACTGTGTCAGTCTCAAAATATGATCCTCATACTTTTATATCATCTGCTTTCTATCATGTCAATGTACATTAACATAGTAACACTTTATAATAACTGATCATTAAGAAAAAGGTAATTAAACTAAGATTAATAGTTATTTTGTGGTTAACAAATGGTGAAATGATAATTAATAATGTTTACTAATTATTAGTAATGCTGTAATTGACATCGTTTGAGATATTTTTGTGATAATTAATTAATTATTATTAATAATAATTAATTATTAATTAATTTATATAGCATTTATGTAACACAACACATGCATAAAATGCAACACAAAGTGCTGAACATAAAAGCAGCAAATCAAAACATTTATGATAAAACAATAAAAACAAGGATAATAAAAATAAATAAAATTAAATTAAATTAAACTAAGTGTAATTTGTTAATGATAAATTGATGTTTAATATAAAGTGTTGTCTTAGTATCAGTGTTTACCTGCAGTGAACGCTGATTGGTCCATCCTGGCCAAACTGCTCCTTGGTTTTGTGCACCTGGCCAATGAAATCAATGAAACCTTCCCCAGATTTGGGCACGCCTTGCTCTGGCCAATCAGTGAACTGGAACTGACGCACTGTCCGTGACTGGCCGTCCTGCAGGCAGCGAGGAAACGACAAGACACATATCAAGATGCTTATCCCTGAAACGTGTAATATCGTTTATGTGAGGTGATTATTATTTTAAAAAGAGCTCCTTCTTGCTGTATCGACTGCAGAGTGAGACTCTGCCAGGCAACATCCTCTTTTCCCCTCTCTAATGATTACTGTTATCTGAGCCTGATCAGTGGCTGTGGTTAACTTCAAGCTGTAACGTCAGTGCGTCTGCTATTGTCAGCCACTCAGTAGGCAATTACATCTTTTCTCTTCTGCACAGCCTCTCTGACTCCCCTTTAATGGAGATCAATAGAGCATCTGTCAATGTGGCGTCAGTGCAGGACAGGCTTGCCTGGAGTTATCTATAACTGGCACATATGTGCACCAGCGCTCATGCACGCGCTTGGTCACACACACGCACACACATATGCTGTCAAGGTAATCTGGAGACGGCATGGTTGAATGAGTAATTTACAGTTGCCTGTCAATAAATGCTAACCTGTTGTGCTGCACACACTGACATACGAAACACACACTAACCGACACACACCACAGGTCGATAGGACATGTTTTGCACCGCTGCCTTCTGACAGCACCGATGGATCGGAAATAGAGTCGAAAAGTCAAAGAGTCTGCTGTTACTTACTCTGAATACAACATGCAACATGAGGACAAGTCTTTAAAGCACACACAGACACCGTGAACGCACCCTGGCATCCGTAACTTTGAACTCCCGGAGGATGTACTGAGGCATGTTGTACTCAGCCATGGGGTCCACCACGAAGTACTGGTACCTGGCTGAGCGCTCAGCGGGCCAGTACTGGTGACACTTCTCCTGTGAGAGCAGAAGAGGAAGGTAAGTGTTGATGACATGGTTCACAGGGATGACATTTGCTGTTATTTGCTGCACCTTGTGTGGGATAGTTTGAATTATTCGATGTGGCATTTGGGAAAGCGCAAATAATGCAATGGAAACAGATATTTCTTCTACCAGAATTTGCTTGTTACTATTTTGGGGAAAAAAAGTACAGTATGAGGACTGTACTTAATTATATGCTGATATTAAATCCAGGTGATGTTTTGAAGGCACAATAACTGCATTTTTTATGAATATTAGGTTATAAAATGAAACATTTCCTAATGTTTCCACTTCTGGTCTTCTACCAAATGCAGACACAGAGACATATAATGTGCACATCTATTAGTTACAGTAGATGGCAGTCAGTACATCCCCATGTCATGAGTTTTTGTTGGTTATTTCCTGTTTTATTTTGTAGTCTTGGTCCTCCCTCAGACTTCCTGTCTTTGTTCTTTTCCTGCTCTTTTTGATTGTCATGTGTTTCACCTGTTTGCCCACCTGTGTCTGATTAGTTCTCTGTCTATTTAGTCCTTGTGTTTCTCTGTTTCTTTGTCGGTTCGTTGTTGCCCAGTGTGTCATCCTGCCTTTGTTGGACCTGTTCTCGTTTTCTTGGATTTTTTGCATTTTGTCTATGGTGGATTCTTTGTTTTTTGCTGGACTCTGGTTTAGACCTTCTGCATTTTCGTAAGCTTTGGTTCTCTTGTTTTTTATTAAATGCACTTGAACTGTTGTCAATCCACCATCTAGTTTAACTTTGACACACATTTAACACCCCAGTTTGGAGAAGCAGAGAGGAGTACCTGCATGGAGGCTCAGCAGTGTACTGCTGTGGAGCAACAAAATGTAATTTAGCCACTTAAAAAAAGGTCTATATTTAGAATATTTTTTACCATTTTACTTCACTGTCAGACAGCCTTTTTTGACAGGAAACCCCCGTTATGTAAGCCAAATATCTCTTTCTCCAAACCAACCAAACTCAGTAGGCGAAATCGGTAATTTTACCCTGCAGAACACGGGAGCTGTTGGACTACCACTGATCTGTGAAGCTTGTGTTATTGAGAGTTCGGATTCACCAAAGTCACACAATTACAGGAACACGTTAATATCATTTTTACACCACAATTTGGCTCATATGCAGGCTTTTAAACTCAGCTAAACCTGATAAAAACGTAATTGACACTTTTCCCATTGCCAGTATATCCATTTGCCTTTTTTTTTTCCTGATGTGTGCCAGAAAACCTTGTGTGTGCAGGACAGCAGAGAGAAAGATGATTTTAAAAGTCTCTGTGTGTTCAGCTCTCAGCACTTTTATAACTTCTCAGTGAATCTCTGTAGTTTGAACTTACGTTTCTGTCATTCTTCACTGTCTGTACTTTCAGATATCTACTTTAATTTATGGTTTTGTGCTTGCTTTTAGCTGGGGAGGAGTCATGTTGAGTTACTGCTGATGAAAACCAAACATATCCTGATTTTGCTGCTTCATAATAAAAGCTTTCAGATGACAAATTAGAATTTATAGGACGTTTATTCCCTGTTTTACAGCTGCCTGACACAAGATGAGTGTGTATCAGTTAAATACACGACTTCAAGCTGGTGCTAGATCCACTGAGCTAACACACAGAGTCAAACCAGCACACGTGTAGGTATGGAAAGGGGCAAAAGAGTTGCAGTAGTTACCAGCTGAGGCAAAAAGGGGATGAAAATTAGCGTGTCCACCTCGGTGTCATGTTTGGAGCTGGAGCTGCTAAATACCTGTGTGTCATTTGATGCAGGAATGAATGCCAATGTACCTTTTCACACTGGAGACAAAAGCCAGATGTTAGGGTTTTTTTTTTTGTTTTTTTTTTGTCCAGTCTCAAAGGGGCAGCAACTGGCAAAATGACTGTTTTTGCTAATGGAGTTTGGTTGGTTTGAAGAGAGTGAAATTTGGCTTATATAATACCGGTTTCCTGTCAAAAAAGGCTCTCTGATGGCAAGGCAATGCAGTGGAAATATTCTAAATATAGCGTACACAACCAAGTTCATTGCTTAGTTTCTGCGCTGGTACTCCTCTCCGCTTCTCCAAAGTGCCGGTTTGCAGGCCGCCATCTATTGTAGCTAATACACTGACCTCAGACAACCCCACATCAAATAATCCAAACTATTCCTTTAACTTGTCCTTACCCGTCCCATTTCTCTCAGTTTAGTGAGCATGACCACTATAGTGGAGTTTGTTTCCCACAGCATCCTCCAGAAGTCCTCCGTGGTCTCGGCCAGTGGACCCTGGGTGGCAATGTAGCCTCTCTGCTGCCTGCGCGCACACACAAACACACACACACACAAAAACACACACACATTAAGACGGCACCCCCTCCCTGTTTCTTCTCTGTCAAGCATCAGACTGAAAAGGGGGTCAGGCTTCAGGCACGAAGAGGAACAGTCACAACATGTGTGTACAACCACTCTGAACGCCTGAATCATCAGAAGCGCAGGAGCGGCGTCCGTCCCCCTTCACCGGGGACCGAAAGCGAGTGCCGCACAGCGAGACAAATAGCGGGGACATGTATACAGTAACGACAGATGTGACAGGACGTGACAGGTGAGAGCACTGTGGTGAAAACCTATCCAATCCATTCACTCATCAAGCCGTCATAAGGGGACAAGGGGGTCGGGTCATATTAGCGTTCTCTGGACGATAAACATACCTGTATCCGTCTATGTAGCTGGCGTTGATGTAGTCTGAGCCCTCCAGGCCTCTGATTGGCTGGAGGCAGACGCGGGTGGTTTCATAGGGCATGATGTTGACCAGTCGGTTCTTGAATTTGTTGCAAGGCAGGTTGGCTGTGACAAACCGGGACGTGTGGGCTTTGGTATTAGCCAGTCGCTGGATGGAAAGAGGAGATGTGAATGTTTCGTAACGTTTTTAAATATTTTATCGAGCAAAACCAAAACTGATTTTGTATGCAAGAGTGCAGGATTATTCAGGATTATTTCCTCAGTTAGCACAAGGCCTCTGAATTCTAGACTCAAAATAAAAATAAATCTACACAAAATATTGTTAATTTGTTTGACTTTTCTTTCATATTTTACTTTTTTTCTTCCTGGGTAGGTTTACATCTTCAGGCCTCTAAATATTCAGTGGAAAATATTTTAGAAGAGAAAATCAATCTCACGTTGAACTGCTTGCAACTAATAGATGCATGCAAGCAAGTAGACAAGGGTTTGTTTCAAGGAGCACACAGGAAGTTTCAAGCATAAAACACTTCATTTCCTTCATTCTGGTGATTTTTTTTATGCACAAATTTGTGTCTTTTCTACATCAATTTATAGTGAGATTTATGGCCTGTCTGATACAAGATTTTTGGATCAGATGCTGATATTGGGGAGCAAAAAAAAAAAAAAATCTGATGTCTATATATCAAATCGAGTAATATACATAAACACACATTTTTTTTGCAATGATCCCTCAAAAGTGGTAAAAGCGGGGCTGAACTATTGTCCAACATGATATCAGGGCACTAGATTTCCACCAGTATTTTTTAATAATTATAAATAACTATAAATAAAAATTCACCAACTGAGCAACATATATATTTACGTAAAACTTAATTGAGAAAAAGGGGTTCAAATTTACATAAATTGCTGCCTATAAAGCTGACAAATAAAAACAATCTGCATTATGGTCTGTTAAAATAAAATATATACTTATAGACTGATATAGTTGCAATAGGCCAATATCAGCTGCTAATATCGAAACAGGAATGTTTTTATTTATCTAAAGGAAAACACCAAATTCAGATGCCAGGTGATAATTCATAATTCTACTTTGATGTTTTTATTGAGGGGGACAAATATTGAAGTGGGACCTGTCCCGTCCATCTCCCCTGGAATCTGGACCTTTGTCTATTCCTCTTTTCAGACAAAGTCTCAGAAAGTAATTTTGTTTACCAGGCAGTAATACTGGCTTTCCTCCAGCCCCCCTTACCTTGAACTCCAGCTCCATGCCGGTGACGTGCTCCCCGCTCTCCACCTTGGACAGCTTCTGCATGTAGGAGTACAGACTCCTGGCGGCCACCTCGGTGTTCCCACAGGCCACGGCCTCCAGCAGGGCCTCGTGGATGAAGCTGTACTGGTCCTCCGTCTGCACCATGTAGTTCCTCTGTGAGCGCATCAGGGTCACGTGGCCATAGATGTCCACGGTGCGCTCGTGTCGAATGCGCTCCAGCATGGCGTCGATGACGATAAAGCAGCCGGTGCGGCCAACACCAGCACTGACAGAGGGAGACGAATAAGTCGGTTGTCAGTAGTCATAGGAGGGATTTTTTTTGTGACATTTCATTTAAAGGACTAGTTAAACATTTTGGGAATTATTTGCTTTCTTGCCAAGAGTTAGATGAGAAGATTTATACCACTCTCGTGTGTGTCTGTCCAATAAAACCGCAGCCTGTTAGCTTAGCTTAGCATAAAGATCAAAAAACTTACAGCTCCTCTAAATCTCACTAATTAACACCTGTGGAAAACTCGGATGTATAAGTTATGATGACAGTGAGCTCACTAAATAGTGAAGAAGAGACACTTTTGGACAGTACTCTCAGTGCCATTAATTAATTAATCACTGCTGTTGTGTTTCTGTCAGAGCAATGCATGATGGTACATAGTGTTTCGTTAGTGACCATTGGTTGTACACTACTTTTCAAGATGCATTGTGCAATACACTGAGTCGCCTATACTGTATGGGGTATAATAAATCTATATTCTATACAAACAAAATGAAGATCTCATGATGCAGTGGACTTTATAGTGAGTAGCAGGCCTGGAATTTTTAGCATTTTAGGAACAAAGTAACTTTCAAACCACGGAAATAATGAATTTAACTTCAGGGTTAAGGATGATTTTATTTTTCATTCATTTTTTCCTAAGTACAGGGACAGTGGAAGTCAGTCAGAGGTCATTCTATATGATGATGTCATACTAAATAATGTTCAATATATAATCAGTTAGTGTCTCAAAATAATGGGAAACTTTTGAATAATAATGAGAATGATAACAGATAAGAGAATGTAGAGATAAGGCAATGATAATGATGATAATGATAATGAGAAGTTTCTAATTACTTTGAGATAGTAAGTTGATAAAGTTTCTTATAATAATAATCTACAGGATCTTCTTTTTTTCCCATCACATTGAAAGTAACAGGCTTCAATAGAAAAAGACGATGGAAGGTCAGCAGCACGATGAAAATACAGACATTTCATAGAGGAGAGAGTCGATACAATACAAGAGTCTCCAGTCTGCAGTGTAAATCACAGAACTGTAAAGTAACATTAGGCTCCAGGAAACACTCGAAACACTTTAAATAGTCTCCATCTTTCGAGCGGCACAAGGCCAAACTGAGGGGGCAGAGCAACCACGGCTGTCGTGGCCACCGTGAAATTCCTGCCCTGGTGAGTAGTGAGTGATTTCGGACATAGCCAAAGAGATTTCCTGCCAACCGACAGGGATTCCAGGAAGTTGCTGCAACCAGCCAAGAACCGGCCCCCACATAACCACCACAACTTTTAATTTTTGTATGGATCAAACAAATGAGTGTAATTTTGTGAGCTTTAGATGTGCTGATGAGTCACTTGATGAAGTTCGGTTGGCTGTTTCCAGCCTTTACACGAAGCTTTCAACTTACTGTATCTTCATATTTAAAAAAAAAAAAAAAGACATAACTCTAGGCAAGAAAGCAAATAAGCACATTTCCTAGTTCATTACGTTAAAATGAAAATGAAATTTTATACAAACATTTTTTCAAGTGGTCATTTTTTAAGATTACAATAAATATTGCATCATGGACTTGTTATTGTGGTATTATTGTGCCTTGAGTTTTTGGTTTCATTGCATCACTAGTATTTCCCAAAACATCAAACATTCCCTTTAAGTCAACCTCGTGTGTGCGTGTGTGTGTACTGTACCTGCAGTGAGCAATGATGGGTCCGGCGTCAGGAGGGTTGCAGGCTTTGACTCTGCGGAGGAAGTTGAGGAAGGGGGTGGGGTACTCCGGCACGCCGTGGTCGGGCCAGGCTGTAAACTGGAACTGACGCACTTCTCTCCGTTCGCTGCTGCCGCTCTGATGTGACGAGACAGGAGGTTATTGTTTGTACACGTGTGCATGTGTAAGCTTTATTATCCCCGTTGCATTATTGAATGTTACAACACAAAACCTATTAGGTAGTTAAAGGGAAGTGACACGTTTGCCAATTTGTTTGAGTGCAGTTTGTCAGACGCATCTACATTAATCATGACTCCATCCTAATTACTGCCACTCACACAAGCGACGGCAGTTTCTTCATACAGAATATCTAAGAAGCTTTTAAATTGATTCATGCATGAATAAAAAAAAAAACCTGTAGGAATATTTTCAGATCATACAAAGAAAAGAAACACCCCAAATATTCCTAAATTCTACACAAAAGACAGGGAAAACACTAGCATTGCTGCATTTTTCATGTGCATTATTGTCTACTGTACGACAGATCTCCTAAGTTGACGCTTCACAACACATCAACAAAAATTTGGAGAACTACACTTGGAAGCTACAGTTGGCCTAGTTTTCTGTGTTTGTAAGTAGGCCACAGAGACACGCTAGTCTGGCGGTCTTAGATTAGCCCTGTGCTATAAGAAAGTGCTCTGCTTCCAACAGTGATCAAATCTCAGCGCCTGACACGGGGAGGCTGGCCTGGTTTGAACACTCCGTGAAGCCCAGACTAATCTATTCTCCTCCGCGTGTCCAAATGCACCACTCATTGAGGGGACAGTGGAAACTCATGAGCACTGCACTCGCTCTCGGTTCCCTGACTGTAAAATCAAGAGATCAAAGCAGGTTTCAGCGGATGTGGCAGTAATTAACAGAGGAGAGGGCAGAGTGGCGAGTCAAAGGGTGGACACAGAAGGACAGGGAGGCTTGAATGAAGAGGAAAAAAAAAAAAAAAGAGGGAAATAATTCACCTTATGCAGGGAAAGAGTGCGGACACAGAAAGTGGCCAGCTCCATCGTGTCCAGCAGGGTGACCTGGATCATCCCGTACGTCTCGGTGCCGCGACTTGGCCAGTACTGGTCGCACTTTATCTACACAGATAAAAGAGATTATCAACATCATTACCATCACTACAACTATTACTGCTTACAAACTGAACTAAAGCAACATTACTCTTCAGTTTTGTTAAACCAAACAGCCCCTACAACTGAATTGGAGGCAAACTTTTGCAAATTAGGTATGATACCTTCGTACTGTGCTTGAGTACCCCATCCCCATTCCCCCCAAGCAATAGTTTTCACGCCTGATGAGAACCATGCCACCATGCCACCTTTTCAAGTGGACACTACGTACCATATTGCACCTAGACATGGTTTGTTGATCTGTGTGCGAGTATGGTACGCAGTGTTCATGCTAATTAAATGAACTGGACTTTGAGGTTAGGTGTACTTGGATCTTGGCCCGAGTCTTCTGATGTGATGGCCTCCTAAGACATGTATTGGTATGACTGGGACAGACGTTAATATTTGTACGCACTGGGACCACCAAGCCCCTAAACTTGGTGGTCAAACTACCTTTGCGGTGGCCCAAATGTAAACTTGTGTCCAAACTATACAGAAAATGTAATTTAATGCATCATAACGCAGCCTTCCTCAGCTGTGACACTCATTTTGTCAGCTTTTCCCATGAATTGTGATCGTGTTTCCTGAAGGCATTGTTTCAAATGAAAAACAAGCTAGACATCATGGCTAGTTGAGACTGGGACCACACATCGCAGTAGGGCTGCCCCCTGAAAGCTGAAGAATCCAATCATCGATCAGGGATCCCTCCGTCGACTGAGATTCTTACTTGAGCAGTTTTCTTGACTGAAACATTGTCAGCTAAACTTTTTGTGGCAGACTAAATCTGCAGGTGTTACCCTTTTTTCTTTGAGACCATTTCTGATTGCCTTCCACCTACATTATGTGTGGATAATTCCTCCCGCTGCATTACAGTAATAGGATAAAACAGATAGAAGCTTATTAAAAATGCACAGGGAGAACATTTCAATGAGGAAGTATAAATAAGGGTAATCATAAATATATTTTTATATTAGCTGGCGCTAGTGACTAACTGACCACAAGCAACAAAACTCACTGTGATGGGAGAGAAGAAGTGTGATAGAAACTGAATGCAGAGCGATGGCGGACAGCAGCTGACAACCCTGTCAGCAGCCCGCAGGAGAGCCGTTCCATGGTGTGCTGGGATTTTATAACCGAGACATGAGCAGAACAAACACTTTTGCTTTCTCTGGCTGTGTGGAAATCTGATGTTTTCACATAATAGATGACAAAGAAAGGCATTAAAATGTGAGGAAGGCCACACCATGAGACTCATGCTGACTGATATTTGGAGTTTGGTGTGGTGCTGAAAGAAAAAAAAAAGGAAGGAAAAGAGAAGTGGTCCTTGAACAGTCCAAATCTGGTTTGACGTCGCTGTAATCTACCTAGCCCTCTCCAGTTACTATTACTAATTTTTCCTCCTTTTTTTTCATTTTCACCACCTATTATATTTCTGGTTCTTCTGTAAGGATCACAAGTTTGAATAAGCTCGATGTTTTTGTAAAATTTTCAACTAAAAGGCACAAAGGAATCAGGATTTTTGTGGAAATGTAACATGTTAGTGAAGGCCCACAGTGTGGGGATAAAATTTGGTTGCCACCTATGTGGGATATTTGGTGGCCACAGAGCAATTTTTGTGGCCAGAGGTCAACAGGCCATGGTTAATGTCGACCCCTGTGGTATGGAACATTATCCTAGAGCCACTGCTGGGGAAAAATACAGAGTGAAACAAGCTTGAATGAATATGACTTACGTAAGGGGAATAAACAAACAAGAATTTGCTGATGAGATCCTAAACGCTTCCCCAATTATTGTTAATGATGATAATTATGAGCTGGGTGGGTGTGAGCGTTTTCCGGCCTCTGAAGAGGGTCATGCCAGAAAAAGTTTTGGGGAAACAAAAACCGTGGGTGTGTGGGCGAAGGACCGGCTTTCCTACCCGCGACTTCTCCTCCAGGCGTGTCATCATGACGACGGAGGCGGCGCGCTGCTCCCACACCATCCTCCAGAAGTCCCCGAACGTCTCTGCCAGCGGCCCCTGGGTAGCGATGTAGGCATTCTGCTTCCTGTAGCCATCAATGTAGTTCGCGTTGATGTAGTCGCTCCCCAGGATACCTGCAAACGAGACACTTGTGAGGATCTCGCTAAACTGCAATCCGCATAAGCGACATAATAAATTAACCTCCATGTATGACATCAAACAGCCTAACGAACTGTGTTGTTTCTGGCAGCCGCGGTCTCCAACAGACGGCTGCCTGATGACTAGCGGACGACAGCAAACAAACAAGACTCTGTCGACGTGGATTCATGAGCTCCAGATCAAATCCATTCTCCCCCTTCTTGTTCTGGAGGAGTGCTGGCTGCACTTGAATGCACCCGCGCTGTTTGTCAGTCTCATGCCGCTGCACACAGCCAGTCCTGAGCACTGTTTGCAATTTCAGATTTCATCCATCATGCAGCTCTCCTTCTCCTCCTACCTCCCCGTCTTTGTGTTCAACCCTCCTGAACACAAACACGCTCGCACACTCTGAACATCTTCTTTAACTTGCAGCTAATCCTCACCTTCTATAGGAGCCAGGATGACCCTGGTGTGGTCGTACGCGATGACGTTGGCGTAGCGGTTCTTGGGCTTGTTGACCTCCAGGTTTGAATGTTCCCAGGTGAACTGCTGACTCGGGTCGATGGACTGAGGAGAACCAACAAACACACACACATTAACAGAAATAAAGAAATAAAGGTGCTAACTACAACCATAAAGGGTTCTTCGGCTTGTCCTCATAGGACAACCCTTTTTGGGTCCTGGTAGAACCCTTTATAAAAGTTCCACTTGAAACTTTCAGAGTTCTTCCTAGAACCCAACATAAAGGGTTACATGCAAAACAATTTGTGAAAAAAAACCCTATGAGAGGTTCTGCAGAGATCCTTTCTATGATGTAATGGTTCCACACAAAACCCTCCCTGGCGGTTCTATCAAGAATCTGTCCAACTTCTGGGTGGCAACAAGAAACCACCCAGGAGGTTCTCTTATACGTTCCAAAGGTTTTATCTAGAACTAACTCAGAGGGTTCTCACTAGAATCCCACCAATGGGTTCTTGAGAGAACTCTTTTATTCCATAGGTTTTATCTGGAATCCACCAAGGGGGTTCTACTGAGAACCATTTTTATTCCAAAGGTTTTATCTAGAACCAACCTAGGCAGTTCCATGGAGAACCCTTTTATATTCCAAAGGCTTTATCTTGAATCCACCCAGGGGGTTCTGCTGATAACCCTTTTTTATACCAAAGATTTCACCTAGAACCCACCTAGGGGGATCCACAGAGGACCCTGTCATATTCCAAAGGTTTTATCTAGAACTTACCCAGGGGGTTCTACCGAGAACCCTTTAAGATTATAGTAGAAAGAACCCTTGACAAACCTTGATGAAAAGGTTCTTCAAGGATTTCAGCAATCCTTAAAGAACTCTCTCTTTCAGAAGGGGTTCTTTGGATGAAAAAGGAACCTTCAGTCTTACAAAGAACACTTAATGAACCCTTTCCTCAACAGTGTTCTTCAGAAACAAAAGGTTCTGTGTAGAACCTCAACCCTTCAAGGAGAACCTTTTGGAACCCTTATTTCTTAGAGTGTGGTACATTTGAAGATAATGGAAAGAAAGTGTTCAGTAATGTAGACGAGTCACAGCGATAAATGGCAGCGCTGAATAAATCATGAACATACAGTCTTCACACGCAGACACAAATGTTAAATAAGATTTGCTTCATGAAGCGAAGGCTTTAACAGGCTTAACATCTCTAAACAATAAGCACCTCGTCTGCTTACTCACATGGAATAATAATGTATTTCTCACCTCGTACTCCTGCGAAAGTCTCAGGTTGTCATTGGCTTTCAGCAGCTCGATGTGCTCAGCCAGCTCGCTGATCGGGATGGGAGGATGGCTCATCATTCCTGTGTGACAACGAGGAACGGGAACAGGAACTGTGAGCAGCGCCATGTTACATATAAAACACATATTTTTAACTGTCCTCACTCAGGTGAAAGTGTTGATATCAAGGGCACCTTATGTTGTAAAACTAAAAATGTATGCTGAAATGTCCCCGTGGCCAGCACCAAAAATATGTCCCTCCAGAAAAAGTGACCTGGTTGCTTAAGATAATCTACAGATCTTGTTGTGAGAAGTTTAATGTAGGAGCTACTTTATTTCAACAGCAGAATGTACAGGAACTAGTTTGTTTCTATTAGATAGAAAATAGTTTCTACATGGTCATAACAAGGTCTGTGGATCATCTTGAGCAACCAGGTCAAGATTCTGGAAAGAGACACTGATTTTGGATTTTTCAAAGGGTGAAATGTCCCTTTAAAGCTCACAATTCTGCATGTACAACTAAACCTGACAAAGAGCATTCAGCTCGAAAACATCACTTGTAAATGTACCAGTAAATTGCACTTAAAGGGGGGACAGTGTGTGGATGTTTTCAGTTGCTGTCTTCTGGTCCAGCACCTGCCTTAAGTAGTATTTGGACACGTGCGACTGTGAAGCATTGTTCTCCGTGACAACAAGGGCCAGAGTGGCAGCGGCGGGGGTCAGAGGTGATGCAAGACTTCAGCTGAATAACCTAAATTGCTGCAGGTCAGCAGTACTCATATGCAAAGATGCGAAGATAATTATCCAATCAGAGAACATCACATATCATTAAGAAACACGTTGAGGCAGAAAATCAATTTTGATCCATGTGCGAGGACAAAGTGAGGCGAGTCTTGTTTGTTTGTAAATTGTTTTTCTTTGATAAATTGCTTTCTCTTGGATCAGAGAAGCAACGAGTCAGAGAAAACAAACAGAGACAGAACACTAATTAGGAACGTTGCGCATACACGCACACACACACACACAAAGGCAGCACCCTATGCCTCCTACAGTAGTTGCTTTTCACAGCTGGAGCCAAAAAAGTAGAAGCTATAGCGCTCCATTGTCCATCCAAAAGGCAAATAGCTGCAACAATAAATCTATGCACACAATAGCTTTTGCATACAATAAATACAATCCCATTCACGCCAACGTCAGACTGGATGTTTCCCGAATTGCAACGCCTGTCGATGCTCCGCCATGGAGAGCGCTTAAGTCGTTCTGCTGCTACAGCTAAAAAACAGGCTCATATCAATGCTTATTTTCTGCTTCAGCCTGGCACTGCAGCGCCCACAGGTAATCACGACAAAACGCTCCTGTCACGACCAAAATGACCTCAGATAGCATCAGCCGGGTTTTGTTGGAAACAAATTTCATCTTTGCAGAGCATCTGAAAAGGCACAAATCTCAGGGGAGGAGAAGTGGGTGAGGTGGGAGCTTCAAGGTTGCAGCCACACGAGAGTGAAAAAGATAGAATAGAAGAGCCGAGGCGCTTTATTCTGTGCTTTGCTTCCCAGGAACATATGCAAAAAAAAAAAGACCTTCATCTATGGATTTAATAAAATAAGGTATCATTTGGCTCTATATATCCTGGATAATAAAGACAAAACCCTTCTTCCTAGTGACACATCTTGCCATAGTTTCCACAAGGACCCTGTGAGGCTTCTATAAAGCGCCACCATGAAAATACAGCGAGAACGGTGATTAAATTCCTCCAGGCCATGTCTGTTTCTCTCTTAATTTAATGGGAGAAGTGAAAGGAAAGCAGAGTCGGCCCGGTGCCATGACCAAAGCAGCTGTGTTGTTAGATCTCACTCTGTAGGGGGTGGAGAGCGTCAGAATCCATGTAGTTACTTCACAGTGGGGTTTCAGCTGGTTATGCTGGCGAGTATGGAGTCGATTCCTTTATACATGATCACAGTTAACCCACAACTCACCTTTTGATGCTTAATTCTGACCGTTAAACCGACTCTGAAACATCTGAGAGCGATAAGACGGCTCTCTGTCATTTCTGCCTGTTCTGATGTGCTATCTGCAGCCTGGCATGTGGAATGTGGGCGAGCGGAGATGATCAGATTTTGTCACACCGTTATGACTCAGCCGTGACTAAGCACTGACTGTACTACCTGGGCAGTGGCCATTTTGATCCGAAGCTGCCAGGTACATGCTGGTTGTGATGCGGAGGAGTGCGTTCACAATCTTGTCTGCATAATCTCTCCGAAAGTTATAATTAGTCGCATGAATATTTCATTATCGAGCGATGATGAGCAATCGGAAGTATACTTTATTATGCAAATACAAAGTGCGTGTTTGGGTGCCTGTGTGGGTACACGCCGCATACCGGGAGTCTGGAAGTTGATGCGTCTCATCTCGACGGGGTCTGTCGGGTGATGGGCCATCATCTCTGCGTTGCTCAGAAGGCTCTTGGTTCCAGGTTCAGAGTCCTTGCGCTTACTAGAGGTGCACAGAGACTCGTTATTCGGATCTGTATCTGTTGGTGTCTCTTTTGTGGCGCAGGAAATCAAAGCCCCCCAAAAAATACATTTAAAAGAAGAAAGTCAGTTCCTGCACACACTTATCACCTCTGCATTGATTTATTTAAAGTGACCTAGTGCTTAGATACAGACTGTGTTGGAGGCGTGTCTTTAGTTACATGTAATAGCTCATCATTAAAAAGTCCCCAAATATCAAAATATAAATCATTCAAATAGGGAATAAAAACATGCCTCTCACATGTCAATAAAAACAAATAAAACAAAATAAAAAAAATTAAAATAAAATAAATAAATCAATAAAAATGTTTATTTTATTATTTACTTACTTATTTATTTTTATATAATTTTTTTAAACTCCCTATTTACTTAAGTATGTCTTGAGAAGGGGCCTTGTGACTGAAATGTTGGCGCTTTCGAAGCAGAGGTGATCGTGTGTGTGCAGGGAATACTTTTTTCTTTATCTTTATCTGTTCAGCCAACAAAATTATCTGTCTCTGTATCTGTATTCAGGTAGACAACCAGAAGTGGGCGTGGTTTATACACCGTAAAAAAAAAAAAAAAAAAGAGAAATTCCAAGTCAACTTCATTAAATAGAAATTTGAGTTTTGAGCCCAACTCAGACTCTTAAGTTTTGAAAAGTTTTACCAACTATTAATCTTTTGTTGGATAATTTACTTTTGTTCTTAAAAAAAAAAACTTTCTATTCTATAATGTATTTCAAAAAATGTTGAGTAAACTAATATAAGTGAGAGTTAATAACGGTTAATAATTTTCATTTGCAAGCATTTAATAATGACAAATCATGTTCACAGCTCACTGTGAACAATTTTTGAAACAAAACTAAAAATAAAGATTCAAGTTTATCTAAAGCAGGGAAGTAAATTTCAACAAAACTTTGTTTAGTTTATTTAAAAACTTAAGCATTTGAGTTGGATTCAAAACTCAAAAATCTAGCAGTTGCCTTTAAATTGTGAATTTTCTCAGCTTTGTTTTTACAGAGTGCCAGAAGGCACGTTAAATCAAGCAAATGTTTTATTTTCTGATCCGATATTCATTGGCAATGCAATTGTTGTGCCTAAAAGGCATCAAACTGATTTTTATATCACTTATGAAGTATTTCCACGTCCTCACATTATACATTTTATCTCTTTTTTCCCTTTTATTTGCTAAACTAAGTTTTCTGAACTGTCTCCCCTTGAACTGGGGGAGTTTGAAAAATCAGAAACTGTAAAAAAAAAAAAAAGTTTTGAAAATCAAAAGATTCTGCTTTGCACTGGAAATAGAAACTCTAGAATAAAGATATATATGTACGTAAAATAAATCTGTCAGCTGAAGGGAATAATCTCGGTGCATTACATCAGTGACTGATCATAGTAGATGCAACCTTTTACTATGCCAGTGAAATCATTATAAAGATGAGCAACCTCGGATACAAGACGTGTCTGTTTCCATCAAATTATTTGTGCTTTAGATATTCGGATTCGGGTGCATCCGTCGCACTTGCTGCTCAAATACCAGTGAGTCAAAAGAGCAATTAGCACATGCAAACAAGCAGTGAGAGAATGGCAGACTCAGTACTGACACATCATTAGCATAGCTACTTGAATCGAGTAAATAGTGCATTAACAGATATGCTGTTTTACGGCTTTGTACAAGTTCTCTGTACAGCATCTGGTATCGTGTAATTGCTGTGGGTTAAAAAGAACAAAGAGCTTGACATTGGTTTAATCTTACCTGTCAGGTTTGCTGCTTCCAGTGAAACAAGAGCAAGCAAGGAATAATTAGAGGAAGAAAAGGAAGGAAACAGACAGATTGTTAGAGAGGGAAATCAATATTTTGCATTAGTATTCAAAAGCTTGATGGCTTGCAGCAGATATCACAGGCCTACAGCAGGGTCAGTCTGTTGCATAGCTGTCAGAGGGGAGAACAAACTTCTAAATTGGAACAAATTTGATGCATATCAGACTGAAAGTTGAGCATTTGTGGGAGGACAGTCGACGATTAAACAATCCAATAGGAGCTGCTGGCAAAATTTAAGTATGATAGAGAGAAAACTTAATGTATCTATGAAGAGTAAAGCTGGAAATATTTTTCGGATTGTCAACAAATCCCAAAAGACAAAAACTGACGACTAATTCATCCTACAGTATTAGTACAAGCATTGTCTGTGCAGCCAAAGCCTGATACGGCTTAAACCTCTCCTCTCCAGAGCCAAGATGGCGTCACACAAGAAGGGCGACATGCTGGGAGTTCTGTTTGTTTTTATGTTCTTCTAGGCTAGTTTTAGGTTCTTTAGAGTCTAGTTAAGTTAGGAAATGTTCTGCTAATTATTTTCTGGCGCTTCTGTCATTGACAAATCCTTCCACATTTTTTTTTATCTTACACAATATGTCTTTTTTATCATTTTATATTTTATTTTCTTCTTCTTCTTCTGACTTTTATTGCTGTTGACAGTGACTGATTGATAGTCCCCAACAAATACACTATTTACTCCCATTTGTATTTGCTAAAAACTACAGTACCCACCAGTTTAAGTAAATTATTTAGCCTTTTTTTTTTTTTTAATTAAACTATATGTTTGTGACCCATGTTTACAGATTTATAACATCAGTAAGGACGAAGAGGGCTTTGGAAAACAGAAAATACATCAACATTACCATGAACATGGGAACTGTAGTCTATTCCACACAATCCTGTTGACATTAATGCTCATTAGGATGCCAAATGTGTATTAACATAAAGATGTAAACACTGAAAATAGTCCCTAACAAATACACTATTTACTCCAATTTGAGGAACATTTGCTCGAAGCTACAGTGCCCAATTACAGTGCCAATTATTTAGCCATTTAGCCATTAAAATAAAAGTATATATGACCCATTTTTTAAAGATTAATATCATCGGTAAGGATGAATAAGAGCTTGAGAGGCACAAACAGAAGTCAGAACATATTGAGAGACAGACTGAAGTGTTGTTAATGCTTTCATGGGATTTACTGACATTAATAATAATATAAAAAGACACCAGCCGACAATGGTTGTGGTTTTTGGTATTTTGTGTTATAGAGTTTATCTGTCCCACTCACTTTTTGTAAAGAAGGATAGCGATGACGATGCAGATGATGAAGACCACGGCGAGGACAGGTCCGACCACCCAGATCAGACCATCACGCCGCGTCGAGGGGCTGGGGGTCTGAATCTGGGGCGATCACCGTGTCCGTGTAGGGGCTGGCCACATACATTTTCTGTGTACAAAACACACAGGCACATAGTCAGGAAACTGAGGTGTTTTTTCTTCTTCTTCTTCTTTCTTCTGGTAGATTTCGCAGTAGGACTTTTTTTAATCAGAGAGATGGGCGTGTTTTTTTTGGTATTTCTCAGTAATTTGCTTCATCTCAGTGGGCAAATAACATGAGCACATGTGAAACTAAAAAGCAATTAATGACAAAAATTACAAACCCACAGCTCTTACACAAAAAGTAACCTTCATTGCAGAGCTGTTGCACTGAATTGCATTAGACTGAACTGTGACCAAGCCTGCGCGTGGCTGGTTTTATATGTGCGCGTGTGTATGAGATTACATTTGATCATTTTTCAGCATTTTAGACAACATATAACCAGTGTACCTAAGCTTACTTACATTTATATGTGTTTTCATAATCACAATAAACTGAATAAAGCGCCTTTTTATTAGTTCTGAAGGACCTTTGAAAAGCATCCCCGGGGCTAAAAGTGTTCCGAATAAAAAAAACATCTAATAAAAAATAAAATCTATCCTAATTCAAGTTGTATATTCAAGTCTATTCCAATTCGAATGCACATATACAAGCAGCTGCACAAGGCAATATCTCTTCTAGTGCCACAGTAGGTACACTCACTCTTTATTAGCAGTGGTGATGGAAGTACGTGAAGGTTATTGCCTTTTGCTTACAACACTTTGACTGACGTTCATTTTATTGTTTTAGCAGCGAGGCCATATTGATTACAATGTATAGTGACAGCCTGCAGGAGAGAAACGCAGGCAGCGCCGGGGAACGAGGGAGTGGTTATAAACACGGAGAGAAAAGAGATGTGACATGGTGGATTTTTTTTTTTTTTTTGTACCCCAGTTGTGGAGTTGAGCTCTGCCAGGATGAAGAAGACGTACTCCTGCCCTGGGTCTAGAGCTCGGTTCTCGAAGCCGCCGTAGTCCAGCTGGTCCCCCAGGGTGAAGAAGGCCGGTAGGGTGGCAGGTGTGAAACGGGCCGTGATGTAAGCACGGCGCAGGTCCACCTGCTTCTGCTGCCGAGAATCCCTCTGCCTTTGACTGATGTCTTTTAACAGCTGAGAGAAACAGACCGAGGGAAGACACGGACAAGAAGAATGAGACGTTCCAATATCTATGACTAATGTTTAAACACTGATATTGAATTATAAAGGGTAAACGTTGCCAGGAGTTCTTAGAAAAATTGGATTGTGTGTGTGTGTGTGTGTGTGTGTTTATAGGTCCTTTCCTCCTTCCAGGCGCAGACATCAGTGGGTGCTGTCATTGTTGTGGTTCTCACCTCCTCTAGGTCCATTTCGTCTGGGCTCTTGAGGTGTCTGATGACGCCGCGGGCTCTCCTCAGTGGAACCACAACAACATAAACATTCCTGTGGGAGCAGAGGAGGACAAGCAACATAACACCAGCTGCACCGATACAATAGCAAACACGTCTCAAACTATTTTCACGTTTCCTTGCCAACTTGTTGCTCTAAAGATTGCGTCTTTAGCATCTTGTCAGCGGGTAGTGTTATCATCACTCCCCACACCTTCAGAGATTGTAATCCTCTAATCTCAGGCAGCAAGTCTCAGCGCGATAGCTATGACGACTATTTCAAAGACCGTGAGAACATCTAAAACTCAATCTTTCGATCTTACTTGACGGGCGAGCGAGTCTCCAGCGATGGCAGGATTATGGTGACTGTGGTCTCAGTGTCGCGGGCGTGGTCGATCTCAGGGCGGCGGATGGTGATTGGCGGGGAGGTCTTGGCGGAGATGCGGTGGCGGAGGCCTCCCATGTTGCCCTCGGGCGCGGTGATCTTAAAGTCGTAGCTGGTGTCGGGCTGCAGGTTTGGGATGACGGCCTTTCTCAGACGAGCGTCCACCTCCATCTTCTGTCGGTTATACTCCACCTACAGGAGAAAGATGGATAGTGACGTTAACGGGGGAAGGTATAATACACTAATTATTATTATACTGTATGCTGACGATGTCCGACTGTACTTTAATGTGTTAAAACCTGAACCATTTTGAGGGTGGTCTGCCTAAATTAAAACTTTTTTTTGTAGATTAATTTTTCAGGGGTTTATTACAATGTTGGGCTACAACACTGACCCAATCAACACAATATTTTAAAGAAAAAGTTCTGATTTTTGGGATATATGCTTATTCACATTCTTATATAGACTTAAATGGTGAGGGCTTGATGCCACTCACATGACAGTATGCTAAAAATGAAGCTAACACCTGCAGCTGGCTAACTTACCATAAAGAGACTAATCAGAGTTATTATAGTTTTGTATTTTTTGTTGTTTTTTATTTCATTCTTAATTTTTGTTTTAAATTCAGTTTAGTTTCAATTAGTTTCCAGGGTCATTTGCTCATTTGAGTTAAGTTTTTATTGTTTAAAAATGTTTAGCTTTAGTTACATTTTTTGTTTGTTTGTTTCAGTGTTGGTTTTAGTCCTTTTTATTATAATATGCAGCCATTTGTCAGGGGCAAGACTAAAACTAAAGATGCTTACTGTGTATTTTAATTTTATTTTAGTTTGTTTTGTGAGTACACAATATTGCTTAGTTTTCACTTAGCTTTCATTTTTCCTGAAGTCTAGTTTTTATTTAATGAACTTAAATGTTTTTCACACCTAGGTCAGTTTAGTTTTAGCTGATTATAATAATTTCACTTAAAGGTAACAAAATCTGCCTACCAGCATCTTTAAAACTCATTAACAAACATGATGTATCCTGTTTGTTTAATCCGTCCAAAAAAGGGAAGTGTTAAAATGACAATTCCCTATTTTGCAGGGTGTTATGTACTCAGCGATTTCCAGCAGAGACTCCAGGAAGTTTTTTGGTCCCCGCCAAGAAATAAGTCCATAAAACCCACATAGCAACAGCTAATTATTTTATGACATTTTTACACTTCGTTCTTTTTTGGAAGGATGGAACAAACAAGATACAACTTGTTCATTAGTTAGCTTTAGAGGTGCTGGTTTGTGGACTTTGCTATACAAAATAAGTTAATTTTCGTGTAACTTTTTATTGTACTATTCCATGAAAGTCTACAAAAAGCCAGCATCCCACGGTTGGAACAGTGGCTGCACGACAGTAAAAAAGAATCTTATTTTGATCAATTTGACATTTTTGTGATATGATTCACTATTAGTGGGACTGATCGTTTTTGCATCACAATTTTAACTTTCACAGAGAAAAAAAAATCATGGTGACATGACATTTGTTGGGGTTTGTACCAAACAAACATGTTTTCTTACAACTGAAGAACAAAATGAATAAGCCAGGGCATCTCTGCAGCACTACAGTACTTCCTTATAAAAAAATTTGCAGCTTCTGCAATCTGCATATATTGAACTTGGCCAAATTGCGATTTTGATAATATTTTGATTAATTATGCAACCCTAGTCAGCAGATGGGTGTAAAATTCAGGTTGGGGCTATGCATACTAAAAACACAAAAAATAAAGGTATTCTAATCAAAAGCACCTGGCAAATGTTAAAACATACTATATTCTATTATTTTATAAAATATCTCCGGAAATTACAGACTAGGCATTTGTCACCACACATGTACATGCATCAGCTGATAGACATACAGTAAAGCGGTACGGGTTGCTGCTCTCTGGAAACTCCCAAGTCAGAAGAACACTGGTCTTAGTGGCCAGATTGACTGAAAAATTCCTCGGCACATCTGGGAAACAAAAAAAGAAAGAAAGAAACAAACAAACAAAAAATAGAGTCAGTTGTGATGAAGCATTTTATTGAAATCAGCGGTTCCTCTGCTTTCCCACTGCAAAACCTGTAAAAATGGAGGACACGTCAGTCAGATCTGTTACTGGGGGAAGAATACATGATGGTTAGGAGGATGGGCAGGTGATGAGGAGAGTGGATGGCAAGAGTAATAAGTACAAATAACAGACAGACCGGCTGCAGGAATGT
Source organism: Lutjanus argentimaculatus (assembly GCA_034769285.1). Classification (NCBI taxonomy): domain Eukaryota; kingdom Metazoa; phylum Chordata; class Actinopteri; order Lutjaniformes; family Lutjanidae; genus Lutjanus; species Lutjanus argentimaculatus. Next base: position 16,405,985 of record JAWZSL010000011.1, read on the forward strand.
GACATGCCACATTCTCAGAGTGTAAGGTTGTGTTTGTTAGACTCAGAATTCAGCATGTCAGCAAAGGCTTTGGAGAAGGTGAGAGTGGAGGTCTATCAGATAAAAAGCTTACCTGCAGATACAGCACCAGACGCCCGTTTTCACTTGAATTCAGACTGAACACTTACCTTCTGTATTAGATACTGTACACCCAAGCTCTGTATTGACTTTTACCTGAGGGTTTGTGATAAGCAGTGCTCTTGAAGCAAACATCCATTAACATTCAGTCTGCTCTCCACTGGTGGTGAAGGGTAGGTGATGAAGGTATAAGTGAGTGAGTGGAGGAGATTGGGGGGAGTAGTCGTGTTCCCCGGGACTTTGCAGTTCTCAGCCTCTCTGAGGTGCACAGGTGAAAGGCCGACCTGCAAGAACTTGGCCCAGACTTCGTTTAGTTTAGTGTTTTTGGAGTGAAATCCACATTAAAGGGAGCAGAGATGTGAGGCTGAACCAGTGCGTACAGGGTGAAGGGTGTTCCTGAGGCCTGAGGCCAGCCCTACCTGTTTCAAAAGCCAGGGTTCGGCTCACCAGAGGCGGGCTGAAGGGGCCCGGCCCTGCCTTGTTGTGGGCTCTCAGCTGCACCTCGTAGGCTGTGCTGTGATTGAGGCCCAGGATGGTGTAGCTGGACTCGATCGCTGGTAGCGTGATCAGCCAGGGGGGAGCAGGGGGGGCTGGTAAGGCTGAAGGGTCAGGGTCAGCAGAGGGTGTGGGGCCCACGGCCTCTCTGTAAGCTATGGTGTACTCTGTGAGGACACCGTTGCGCTCGTCTGGGGAAGGGGGCAGCCAGGAGAACTGGAGGGAGCAGCATGTGGCTTAACAAAGTCAGATATTTTGGGGTGTCCCGAGGGTGGGAACATGGGAACTGTTATTTCCTGCTGCACTACGTCTCCGTAGCCAGCTCGGCTCTTCGCAGAGAGGACGAAGACGTAGGAGGAGCCCGGGTTTAGGTTTCTGACGGTGAAGTTTTTCTCCTTATTTGTGAAATCCACTGTGGTGTTTAAAGACGTATTCTTCAGGCCAAACTGTAGGCGGTAGCCCTTGATTTCAACTGGAGCACCCCGGCTGTCAGAGCCTGACTCAGTGCAGTCCAGCGGAGGAGCCCACCTCACCACCACCGACGGACCCGATCCTGGACGCAGCCAGAGGGAGGGGGCGCCGGGCACTGCGAATGACAGTGTAGGCAGAAGAAAATCAATGCTAATATATATATAAAAACATATATCATGTAGATCTTGTACAAGAATTAGAATTGATTTGGCTGTTTATTTACTGCCGGCTCCTGGTGCAGCTTACTGTAAGATCAATTCTTGAGTATGTTACTAAATCCAGTGCACTGAACTGTATACTTGGCGTATGCTTACCAATCCCCAGGGTCTGCACCAGCTTGGCTTTGCTGTGCGCTCCATCCCCTTTGGTGGTGTACGCTGCCACTGAGACGGAGTACACAGTCTCTGCTTTCAGACCTGCCAAAATGAGCTCCTGTGGAGGAAAACACATGACAGCAACATCAAATATTGCCAACTCATTCCTTTAAAGGTGAAATGCGTAACACCCCAGTGTTCACAAATAGGTACTGCAGTCCAAATGTATAGTTGGAGTGAGTTGTTTCTCCTCGTTCTTTCCCTCCCAGAATCGTCATTTGGTTACTGCTCACTAATTTGGTCAAGTGCTGCACAAAAAAACACCTAAAAAACTTCAAATTGCACAAAACGAAGCAGCCAGATTGCTCTTTCCATGCTAATGTGAGTGAGATGGATAACTGATTATCTTCGCTAACTGCACAGGCTAAATTAAAATCTAGTCTTTTGTTATTCATGCATACTGTCATCATGAATAATACATCAAATTTCTTTGGTGATAAACTATTATATAGTGTTTTTTGTCACAGGTACATGACATTTATCGGTAATACTGCACTTTGCAGTACCTTTAGGTGGCGCACGTTACTGAGCTCTCCCAAGGGGACATGAGAGACCATGAATAAGGGTGTAGTTGCACAGTCATCAAGTGTTTAACAACATGTTCCTGTAAATGTTTCATTATAAAAGCCTTGTTTTGTTTGTTTGTTCGGGCCTTTAATTTGAAATGGATGCAGAATGCACTGAATTTGTACTCAGAGCGTAATGCAGAACCTCTGACGGGTTAAATGGGAGCAGATTGAAACGAGGCTTCAGATAGCATGTTTGGGATTCACATGGAGGCAACACAAAGCAACACGGGTGACTAATTGATACACAAATCATGTTGAGGGTGAAGTGCTCCTTTGGATTAATTAGCATGCGACAATGACAGCAACTCAGCTGAGAATTGGCTCAAGTTTTTTTGTGTGTCATCAACTGTTTTCGTGATCGGCATCTAACTATCTCCGTTCGATTGATGTGGGCATCCCTGCTGACGACATATCAGGCTCTTTTTATGATTTAGTGCAGTATATATATTACATAGTTAACCTTTACATGTGAGGCCTTACACAGATCTCTTCATTCTCTTTCTTTACAGTTATGCATCGGTGAGAAATGATCAGAAAGTTCCATATCAGAGGCTAATCAAATCTCAAACTGAAGGAGGATTTCATAACCGTCTCCATGTATTGTCTTGGATGCATTGTGTGCTGTATGTATTAATAGTCCATTTATAATGAGAAGAGGAGGATGGGTAGTCTGCACTCACATATTGAGTCGAGTCATCCTCCTCCATCTTATTCCACAGACGAGACACACCCCGCAGGCAGCCGAGACAGATGAGAGTGAGTCAAAGGACAAAAGGAGAGCGGGAGGATGTTTAATGAAAAAATAAATGACCCTCATTTAATCATTTAAATATTCAGCCATGATGTCACCTGGGACTCGTCCAATAGGAGGTCTTTTATCCGGGGAAGGTTTCGTGATTCACCGCTCTCCGTGCGGCTGAAATGCACCTGGTAGCCTCGGATCTGGCCTTGCCGTAACCGTGGCAACACAGACCGCCAGGTGACTCGCAGTGCCGAGGAGTTGAGAGGCTGGACGTCCACCTGGCGAGGGGCCGCGCCAGGGACTAAACACACACACACAGAAACACACACACACACACAAAATGCAGAATTAATTAAGTGACCAGCAGTCTAGCCAGTAAATAATCAGCTAAACAATCAATAGTGATTAGGTCTGATCTACGGCTCTCACTCTTACCGTCCTCATCAGTCCTGCACAGGGCAGCCGGGCTGCTGGGTCCAGACCCCTCTGCAGTGTAGGCCGCCATGGTGATGTTGTACCAGCTCCACTTCTCCAGCCCCTCTAACACTGTCTGCCCCTGCTGGGCCGGGATAGGAAGCCCCTTCACCTCCTGGCCCTGACCTCCAGAAACTCTCTGGTATCTCAGCTCATAACCTGCCAACTCGCCATTCTGGCCCTCCATTGGAGGCGGCCTCCAACTTACTCTCAGCGAGGTGGAGCTGGCACTCTCGCAGGACACACCCTCGGGCGGGGCGGAGGGCTCTGATTGGACAATAGGGGGCAAGGAGGGCAAAGAGTTTAAGGAGAGACCCAAGAGAACGGGTTTGAAATAGCAAAGAGAAGGGGGAGAATACAAGCGAAAGGAGAGGAGATAAGGATAAAAAAAAAGGAAACAATAAGAAGGTAAACTGAAGTGAAGAGCGAGATAACACCAGGACAAACATGACTCAGGCATAAAAGCGGGGAGCAACCACATAATCTAAAAGCATAATGTTAGGCTTAGAGCCTAATGAAATAAACCAGAGACACAAGTATCGACCCTGAGTGGACAACTTAATTACACCCGAGGAAAATGTGCATCTGATACCCAATGATTATTTCTTATCCTAGTGGTATAAAAGGATCCAGATTTATGAATGAAACACATATAAAGTATTTCTTTTCTAAAGCAGGGGTGCACAGCAGACAAATATACACATTTTCTCCCAACACCAGCCCCCGCGGTGGCATAATCCTTGAGTCCTCGGGATAATAGAGTGGTCTGAGACTTTCCACTGCAGACTAGGGGAAGGTCTTCACAGAGGGAAGAAACAAACAAACTAAAACAGATCACACACGGCGCAGAGGATTTAGGAAGCAGGTAAAAAAAAAAAAAAAAGAAAGAACAGGGAGCCCGGGAGAGAAAGGCACTCAGACGGATATTGAAAGTCAGGCTAGAATGATGAATCGTAGACAAGAACTGAATCAGAAGTAGGCTGGGATATTTACTGTAACAAACACGTGTACAGAAAAACAGAAATCACCTGCATCACCACTTGTAAGTTTCACGCACCCTGTATAATGTTCCTTAAAGAGCACACACACACACGCGCGCGCACACACGCACACATTGGCGTCTGGGCCTGTGTGCGTGAGCTAGGGAGAGTATGGCATGTGTGTATGTGTGGGAGTGTAATAGTCATAGCTGACAGGTTCAAGTATCTATCCACTCAGCCGTACAGCCAGTGTTCTGTTGGCCTCGGGGGACAATCTAGATGTGCACCAAAGCTTGGCGATAACAAAGCGCACATAACCTCCCTGGGAAATGAATTCTGCTGCATGAAATAGTCTGCTTATCTGGCACCTTCCCTTTCCTGAACCCCCCCCCCCCCCCCCCCCCCACCCTCTCCTCGTCTGACACCTCCACCGGTGTACCACCTTGGTCTCGCTTTCTTTTTGAAGGTAAAGAGTGAAAGGTAAAAAAAAATGTTTAGCACATTTTGCACTCAGTTCTAAAAATAATCAGACTCTGAATATACTCAGCATGAATCTTTTGTGTCTGTCGAGTAATATTAAATACTTGACAAAAACTTACCGCTGAAGTGATACGGCGCCATGAACTGCAGGACTTGGGGCTCTTTTCTCCACCACGGCTACTTTATTAATTCTTTTCCTTGCACCCTGTTCTCCGTTATCTCTGCATTTCCTTTTTTTAAATTTCTTCTTGAGAGCAGATATGACATGAGGGAGGGATAATGTATAGTGAGGGAGGGGTCATTATGGTGAAATTAACCCTGAAAGGTTGATGCAGGAGCCAGGAGTGATGGGGATTATTTCGCCATAATGACTCACAGTACATTAACCCGCTAATTACATGGCTACTTACTAAAAAAAATCAATAATTTGACATAAAATATTAATTAAAATTTTATTTTATTGCTCCTCCAGAGTCTATGATTTGAACTGTGTCCATAACAACAGTCTGTTATACACAGAAATGGCCTGCTATTCAAACCCCTAACCCACTATCTATCTATCTAACTATCTATCTATATGTATATATATATATATATGTATATATATATATATATATATATGTATATATATATGTGTTATAGTCACATCTTAGGTTGGCCAATGTTAGCAAAACATCTGATAACATCAAAACAAAACATCTGATTGCTAATGTTAGCAAAATGCTAGCTAACTAACTAGCTAATCTACATTAACATTATGTTATTTCTGAAGAACAGACCGTTGCAATGGACGCAGTTCTGATCACAAACAATAAAATCATTTTAAATCAATATTCTGTGTAAAATTATATTATATTATATTATTATAAGTGGGATAATATACAGTGAGCAGCTTCTTCAGGGTGATTCAAGACACCACCACTTCACTTCACTTTATTTTGCGATAATGACCCGCTCACTGTGTTTTATCCTTTACTTATTATATGGATTTGTTAAATACTTGAATCTGATTGGTTAATTTTGGTTCTCTAAGGTAAGGTATTTCTGGATAGCAGAGCATTACTATGAATAACAGACCGTTGCTATGGATGCAGCTCTTATCACAGACCCTGGAGGAGCAATAAATATTTAAATCAATAAAATTATTTTCAAATTGCTATTTTGTGTCTTTTTTTAAGGCAAGTAGCCATGTAATAAGTGGGATAATGTACCGTGAGTGGGTCATAATTGCAAAATAAACCTCTCAGAGTGATTTTTCTTATTAGTCCTGCACCACCCTCATGTCATTTACCTTATTTGACTCTTATCCTCCCTCAGTGATTGTGCAAAAAAGAACAGAAGAGAGAAAAGGAGGCAAGGGAAAGAATCCAAGTTCAGACTGACCGGCACTTACCTGTCAACATAGCAGGCCAACCGCCATCCTTTAATGCTCCTCACCACTGGCTGCTAGCCAGTGAGTGGCAGACAGTTTCGCCCTTTCAAAGACATTAGACACTGATAGAGTGGAAAAAGTGAAAGGAGGGTGAAGAAAAGGCAGAGTGAAACATTAATCGGTGCTCCATCTCCATCTGTCATGATGTTTTGGCTGTGTAAGAAAGCGGGAGGCTGAGCAGAGGAAGAAAGGCACAGTCAAACATAGATGGATGGATGGGAGGGGGTGTCGGACAGATGGGTTGATAAATGAGATAGATGGAGGGATGTGAAGATGGTTCCCAGGTTTTACCGGGGTCAGGAGCCGAGGACTGTGTACTACTCGCTGTATGTGTAGAGGACAGAATATTTGCATAAGATACAAGACTCAAAAATAATGTAATTAACACGTATGGCATCTCTTCGTGTGTGTGCCTGCAGGTGCAGCATGTGAACCCGGTCAAATAGAGACGTACTGGCTTGTGACGTCCTCTGCACCAGCTCGTTGGTGAAAGCGCCGATGCCTTTGTTTGAGATGGCGGCCAGGGAGAAGGAGTACTCGGTGTTCGCTTTCAGACCCTCCACCGTGTACGAGTTCCTGGGCCCGAAGGTCAGCTTCTCCTGCGAGAGACAAGAAGAAAGGGGAGCAGAGGGCAGGACGAGAGGTGTGACGAGGGCAGTGCAAAAGCAGACATTAAAGGAGAGAAAAAGAGATGAGAACTGTGGACCCTGGAGTTAATCTTTTAAAGTTCTTCTTTTATCTGTCCTCTCTCATCCCCCACCGACTTGTTAGGAAATCTACTCAGCAGACAGACTCAAAAAAAAAAAAAAAAAAGAGAGTAAGAGGTCTCACCAAGCTGCCAAATTTGACAGGTTTGTAGAGGAGCTCATAGTTGACGATGCCCTCTTTGGTGTAAGCAGGTTCCCAGGTCAGCTCGATGCTGGTGTCTGTCACCCTGCCAACTTTAAACTTCCCTGGTTGGCCTGGGACTGAAGGGGACGGGACAAAACAGTCAGTCAGGACACTGTCTTATCTATGTCTGAATTAGAGCTGCACAATATGGTCAAAAACAATATCATACTGTGATTATTTTGATATAGAATGATCATTTTTGCATCACAACTTTCATTTTAATTGAAAAAACTTCTATAATCATGACATTTGTTGGGTTCTGTACCAAATACACGTTTTTTTAACATCTGGAGAACAAGATTTGTAGGCAAGAACATCCCTGCATTACTACAGCATGATATTTATTTCAAACATGTTAAAAAATAAAAATAAAATATGCAAGAGAAAAAAAAACACACACACACACAACAAACAAGAGCAACAAATGAACTTAACAACAAACGTTCAGTAGAAATAAATAATTCATGTCCAAAAAGGAGAAGGAAGATGCGAGCACTTATAAAGTCCTAACCCCTTTTATGTTTCATCGATACACTATGCGAAAGGCTTGACTATTCCAGTTATTTGCCCCAATTTCGACCATAAATAACTCAATCAAATCTAATGTAATGTAAGCATTCATAACACTGCAAGAGCAGTCAAGCAGATTCTCCAAGTACACGTTCTAATCTGTCTTTCTATCTTTATTATCTATCCAAAGTTTGAGTGACACTGGTTATTTAATATACTAAAATATTTCCATCATCTTATCAGAATTTAGCAGTAATACATCTTTTAAATTACTTCTTAAACTCACTTTACTGTGTCCATTTGAACTTTTTTAATTTTCAATTTTTAACATTTAATTGTTTAAATAAATTTCGGTTGTTAGCAGTATTAATACTCTCCTGCCTGATTACAGCACTGTTTTACCTTTTCTGTCTGTTTTGCTTTGTTGTCTTTGCTGTAGCACACTTTGTAACTGTCTTAAGAAAAGTGCTCTATAAATGAAGTGTGTTATTATTATCATTAATATAAGAATGGGAAGCACGTTGGCAGGGAAATGCCACTGTCAGTCAAATCTGATTAACCCACTCCCACACAGTCCTGATGAGTCATAGTTTTGTTTTTGAGCGTTAATTTATAATAACTTTATTACTAAGAGTTTCTTTTTTGTCTAACCTTAGCTGCAATTGTTGCTTATTAAAAATACAGTGTGTGCAATTTACTGGAATTAATGGCAGAATATTAATATTTATGCTGCTTTTTATTTATAGTCAGGTTTTATAGTGATACAAAGAGTAACGAAATAATTGAATTGAAAGTTTCAAAGGTTTTCTGGGGCTACAAATGGTTGGATGACTACAAAACCGCAGCAGTTTGTCTAAATAATGATCAGTGTGTATGATGAACAAACAAGATAATTATTTTCATCACCGAGTTAAACAGAGCTGAAACGCTTCGTTGATCAATCAATAAGTCAGTCAACAGGAAACAATTCTGATCATTTTTGAAGCTAAAATGCCAAATATTCTTTGTTAATGCTTTACTTTGTTATATATGACAGTTGACTGAATATCTTTGGGTTTTATGTTGATCGCATTAAAAAACAATTTCATCTGGGACCTGTGATGGGCATTTTTCACAATTTGCAAATGTTTATTTGAATAATTAAAGGTGCGTAAGGTGTGTAAAATTTACAGGGATTTATTAGCAGAATAGCCAATTCTGTTGTGTTTTCATTACCTTAGAATGAGTCATTTATATCTACAAAGGGTGCAGGTCCTCTTCCATGTAGGCCATCATGTTGCACCACCACGTTTCTATAGTAGCCCAGAACGCACAAACCAAACACTGGTTCTAGATGCAGCCTTTTGCATTTTGCTCCAGTTTTGTGGTCATCGAAGGTTCTCGTACACGTTTGGAAGGAGAGGGTGAGACGATGTGTTTGCAGTTTGCAAGCTCACTGCTAGATGCCATTAAATCCTACACATCTATAAGTCAGAAATACTTAATGCCACAGAAAAAAATATTAACCAATCTATTTTAATCTTACCTAATATTTCAGGTGATTTGAAGTCAAAGTAGAATCAAAAGGGAATTTTGCACTAATTCTCAATGTACATCCATTGACCCATAAATCCCCAAACCCTTGCATTTCTGCGTAGTTTTTATATGATCTTACTCCTTTCATGTAGTGGAAAACGGCAGACTTCTCAGAGACATCTAAGCAGTAGCTCAAGCTCCACAAGAATTTAAACCAGTAATACCATCAGAGTAATCATCTCTTTGTCCCTCCCATCACATAAAACCTGCGACAGCAGCTGTCGCAGCGACACGAGCAGCGTCGAGGTACGAGGGACATTTTCGGCTGTTAATCCCTGTTTCCTTTTCATAAGTCTCCTCAGTTCTGTCCCAGCAGGTGGAATTTATTCATTCTGAAGAAGTCATTTTTTTCTGACAGGTCAAGCTTATTCGCAAAGAATTTCACAGCAGATTGCCTCGCAAAACTTTACATAAGTCACTCCAATAAGCTACTTAACAGTTTGTATACATGCACACACACAAATAATGACTCATTTGTGCTCTGCAGCATGCACGCATCTGAAAAACAACCAGGACTCTCCTGCACATGAATAAATGAAGACCGCTACTTAGCTGTTATCTATGCACAGGCATGCCAGATAAATGCACTTGCTTGCACAAACATCAGCGATTATATTCGTTCACACACACACACATTCGCAGCCACACACGCACACACACACTGACCTCCAGGCATGACTTTAACATGGACGGGGTCTGAGAAGGGTCCGTCCCCTACAGAGGTGAAGGCCAGGACCTGGATGGTGTAGGTCTCTGAGGTCACCAGGTTCTGAATGGTGGTGATCACGCTGTCCTGGACGTTGTGGATCTGCCACTCGTTCATCGGCCGGGAAGGATCCATGGTGTAGTACACACGGTAGCCTTTCACCTGAGCAAAAACAGAGCAGACGTCATTATTTGTATCTGGATCTGTTCAACCAACAACATTATCTGTCTCTGTATTTGGAGAGAAAACCAGAAGTGAGTGTGGTTTATGCTGAAAGTCACGTTAAATCAAGAAAACGTATTTAATATCCTAATATTACAGGACTTTGTTCTGATTAGTCAATTATAACCTTTTAGGGACTGTTATTTCTGAATAGCAGATGGTTGCTATGAAGAACAGATGGTTGCTATGTATAACAGACTGTTGCTATGGACACATTTCTGATCATAGACTCTGGAGGAGCAATAAAATCACTTTTAGATCAATAAAATCATTTAAAAATTATTTTTTTGTGTCAAATTATTGATTTTCTGTGGTAGGTAACAATGTAACAAGCAGGATAACGTACAGTGGCAGGTCATTACTGTGAAATAAACCTCGACAAGGTGATGCAGGACATTATTTTGCAATAATGACCTGTTCAGTGTACATTAGCCCTAACATATTCATTGGCAATGTAACTGTTATCCCTACAAAGCAACAAAATTATATAAAATATAATTAATTAGGAAATATATTTCCACATCCTTGAGGAATTTTGAAAAATCAGAAACTGAAAAAAAATGTTTTTAAATCAAAATATTCTGTTTTGCTTTGGAAATACAGTAGAAACTCTACAGTAAATATATACAAGTAAGAAATATCCTTCAGTTGGAGTGAATAATCTTGGTGTATTAAATCGGTGATTGATTAGGATAGATCCGACTTTTTTTTATCTATGCCAAGGGATCATGGAACTGACGTTATCCAAATAATGATGACATAATTTTACATTGCATTATTTGTGTCTCCGGTATACTGTATTCAAACTTGCGTGTCTACTACAGAGAAGTGGAGAGAAAGAAACAGACTGGATTTGAAGCTCAATCCATGGTAATCCATAATTCCATCTTTCAACAGAACTTTATCAGAGCAAAGGTCATCATTTTTACTTTTAGTCCAGATGGTGCGGTGAATTTGTTGGTTCAGTGTTTGTCTAAGGTCATTGAATTTGTTGGTTCAGTGTTTGTTTGAGGTCATTGTCACAAGGTGATGTGCTCACACGTCTCTGGGGCTGTTGTGCCGTTGACCCTGATAAATAAATCTCACTATTCGACCGAACCGGTTTCAATACGGGCTGCGGATGTCCTCATATTGTATTGCTTGAGATATAATCACTACACCTCCTGTGGGATTTGTTTATGGGCAGTTCAGAGTGTAATCCTGCTGCCGTGCCATTGCCCTCGCCCTCCACCTCTACCACCTCTCCTGTTATTACTCTTTAATATCTATAATCCCCATATGCACTCAATTCAGTCTCGCGCTTTTATGAACCTACAGTACAGTTAGGTAGGCTAGAAAAAGGAAATAGGCCTCCAGAGGGAGCGCTCTTAACTTAGCGCGGACAGTCCAATTACCTCGTCTTTCTTTAGAGGGTGAGGAAAGTAGCGAGGGAGTTACAGGAGGGAAATCTTTGGCAAGACACAATCCCTGCAAAGGACATGAACCTGCACACTGGAATAAAGCTCCCAAAGGTAAATTTTATTAAGGTTTTTATCGCTTTAACCTCGTGTGGGCCTCTGAGCAATTTTGTAATGTTGTCAGTCCGTAGTAAGTGAGGGTAAATGTAATGTCAGATGGGGGAAATACACACTCTGTCTTCTGCTTATACAGCTATACTGTTAATCAATTAATTACTCTATATGTCCTCAAAAACAATAAACAACAAACTGGACGGCCTCCTATTGAGATCCACCACTTCAGCCTAAAGGGAATGCAAGGCTCTTGCCAAATGAGATGTAGACATAGCCACCAATTACATGCACCACTACTTGCCTTAAATTACCAACTAATGGGTTTGCAAACTAAACAAATTAGGGATTAATGCCGCTCCTTTCAAACCTCCACCAAAACACCACAAAACCTAAAGTCTAAAGTCTAAAAAAAAACCCAGAACAAATAACCTTTTGTGTTATTCCCCAAAATCTTACCTACAATGCTATACATAACAAAGCCACTTTAATCTACATTTCTAAAAAGCACCTAAACACATTTTAGCATTCACAAACCACAATTGTAACAAACTAAATTGGTCACCAACACACCAATCGATAATTCCTCATTGGTCACTCCAACACTGGATTTTTAATCTAAACCAAACAGGTTTGCATCCTGGACGAGCCCCCGTTCATCACAAACGGCTCAAGGAATGTGACAAGTTTTACAAGAGTTTTACTGAAAATTAAGAGTATTTATTAAACTAAGGTTAAAACATATAATAAGACAAGCCAGGGTGGGTTCCAGCTGTAGAAACAGTGAGACAGAGTGAGCACAGGGTCGGCATTTATTGCTCAAAGATCCAGCTGAGCTTAATCACTTCTGCTTCTCCTATTGGCTCTTTTTTCAGGCTTTATAGAAATCTATCGCTGGTTGGTAAGATATTTGATTTTTGAGTCTCACTCCCAAAATGTAAATATTTGACGACCTGTGAAAGCAACTCAACAATCAACCATCTTTCGAGCCACCGATCCAAAGCGTCTGTAGTCTGACGACCTTGGAATGAGACTCAACAATAAGCTATTTTTCTCCGGAATTGCTCGCTGAGCCTTTACATTGTGAATAAAAATATAGGAATGTGTTGAACTGAGTGGGTATATATGCTGAATGCAATGAGAAGCATTTTATATGTTTTGCTTTTGGCTAATGGGATGAAATCTGAAACTCTGCATGTAGTGTCTGGGAGCTGTCACACTGAACAGACTCTGCTTTCTTTAAAAATCTTTATCTTATTGTACAAAATAGGCTGAGATGTATTTTGAGCGCCGGTGATTTTGTTACAAACATTTATCACAATATTTGGGAGGATTGTCTGTTGGACAGCAAGAGGAGAATAAGACAGATAGAAGAAAATGTTTTCCACTACAGATAACAGATCAAAAACAGCTGTTTCAGCCCCCACCTGTCCGTTGGGTTCCTCCGGCTCCTCCCAGCGCACCATCACCGTGTTCTGCGAGATGATGTGGGCCTGGACATTTCGGGGAGGGCTGGCCGGGGCCTGCTCTCCCGTACGGGCCTCCACGCGCGTTGAGGAGGGTCCCTGGCCGATGCTATTGAAGGCCGACACTCTGATTTCATACTCGGTATTGGGGTACAGCCCACCAATGCTGTAGCGGGTGGTGGTGATGCTGTCCACCGTCTCGTACTTGCTGTCCGGACCCTTGGCTCGGTACTGAATGATGTAGTAGGAGACGGGGTCTGGGTTGCCAGAGTCCCAGGTGATGGTCACGCTGGTGGCGGTGGTCTCTGTGACTATGGGGGTGCCAGGAGGCTTTGGCAAAGCTGGGGATTAGAGAAAGGAGAGATGAAGAAGATTATATTATTTTCTTTAGATTATTTATTGTGTCCTGTCCATTCTGTACAAATAACTGTTACATTAATGGCATGTTATGGCTGCATTAATTCATAGTGCGCACTTAGTACATTATTTTGTTTATTTGTACACAACCTCACACTGTTCTGTGCATTTGCTTATTTGCCTATATGCATTTTGCTTTTGTTTGCACAGTCTAGTAGGAAACTGCATTTTGTTGTACAGGGTTTCACTGTGTATAATGCCAGTTAAGTTGAATCTAATTTAATTAAATTTTGAGGACATTAGATTACAGAACATTTATTTGGTAGATGTTTTTCCAAAGCAACTAACAATAAGGGATATATTACGGTAAATGGCCTCCCACACTGTTATGTGTAAGTGATTAACTCACAATGATGAATGTGAATCAAACTTTACATGCATACAATAAATAGTAAAGTAAGTGGTCAAAAACATTTGCTTGACATTAGTCAAATGCAAAATTACTATCCTGGAAATATAAATCAGTTACTTCATAAAAGAAGTTATCTCAGGGCACTTTTCACCTACAGCAGGTCTGGACCGTACTCTTTATAATATTATTTACAGAGACCCAACAGCTCCCCTTGAAAGATAGATATAATTGTGTATCATCTGCATAACAATTAAAGTTTAAGGAGTATTTCCTAGTAATACTGCCTGAAAGAAGCATATATGAGGTGAATAGAATTGGTCCAAACACAGAACCCTGTGGAACTCCATGAGTAACTTTGGCGTGCATAGAGGATTCATCTCTAATGGGCACAAACTGAGATTTATTCGATAAATAGGACTTGAACCAGCATAGTGCAATTCCTTTAGCACCGATTAAATGTTCCTGTCTCTGTAATAGAATGCGATGGTCAATTGTGTTGAATTTAGAGAATCTAATTCTCCTCATGTGTACACTTTTGAAAATAAAAACTGGATAAATCTTTTAATTTCTAAATCCCTTTCTCTCTCCAAGAGCCAAAATGACTCATAATGTGATTAGAGCGCCTCTTACTCTTTACTAAGACCTGAGCGGTGGCCTCGATGATACCCAGGCTGCTCATGGCCACACAGGTGTAGTTAGCAGACTCCCGGACGCCATTGAGCTCCAGCACGTTCCGTCCGATCGGCATTTCATCCTCGGGGGTCAGGTCCTCGCTGCCCAGCATCCACTTGACGTAGGGCATGGGCGAGCCCACGGCCACGCAGGTGATATTGACGCTCCCTCCCGGCATGATCTCATGGTTGGAGGGGAGGATGGAGAAACGAGGGGGCACGCGGCGCACTGGGAAAGGAGGAGAGCCGGGGTAGAAAGGAAAAGGTTGGGGGGAGAGTGGGGGAGGGTTGGGGTAAGGTGGGGGAGGGGTCGGGGGGAGAAAAGTGGGGAAGGGAGTGAGGAGAAGAAAGGCGGAGAAAGAGAAGGAGTGGGGGAGGAGGAGGGAGGGAGAACCAGAGAGAAAGAGAGAGGAGGAGCGAGGCAGAAAGCGAGATCGAGATTGAGAGAGAGAGAGAGAGAGAAAGTGAGGGCAAGAAAGATAAAAAGAAAGAGAGAAAGAGAGGAGAGGTAACAGGAAGGGGGAGAATGAACTTCAGGGTTTTTACAGAAAATTACAAAGGGATTTTCAAGTTTAGTCCCAATTACTTTATGGTACTGATGATTCCAACAGAAAGACACAAATCTTGTGTTGAGCTCAACAATCAGAGTGAGCTGCCTACTCAAAATAATATAGTGACAAACTCTTGAGTATCATTTCAACCAGGACATGACACCTATAGTCAGTTTCTCTTCGTTAAAAAGCAGTTTTAGTATTGGTTATCAATCATTTTAAGCATGAAAAACGAGACTTTATGATTCAGATTCTTTTTTAATAATTGTATCATTATCATATTTTCCCCTCTAAGCAATAACTAAACATGTTCAACTTTACCGGAAACTTCAGTGAGAAACTTTACTTCATTGAGGTTTCTGTGCCTCGAGGTGCTTCTGCATTAGATGGGCTCTTTTTAGAGGAGAGTGTATGCATCATGGGGGCCGATCAATAGGCCCTGCCTGCTATTCGTGTTCCCATGAGAAGAACAAGTAACGTGGCAAGTTATATCCAATACTGCATCTGTCAGAGCTTGCTTGACTATATATTAGCGAGAGATGCATCGAGAGACTGAACTCATAGGTCACTTGCATGCCTGGGCGACTCAAGAGGGATAAAAATGGTGGAGGAACACAAAGAAGAGAACGAAGAACTGAAGACTGAGAGGGAGACAGAGAGAAGCGAGACAAGACAGGTAGAGTGGACAGCAGAAGAAGTGCTAGAGAGAGAGAGAAAGACAGAGACAGGAAGAGAGAAAGAAAGAGAGAGGCAGCTCTGCTTCTCTTCCAGACAATGACAGGCAATGTAGCAAAGGACAGCCACATTGTACAACAAGATACTGTACAATACATAGGATTCATAACTGATACAGTGTGTAGTCAAATGAATTGGAAATGTGGACAGGAGTGGATCGAGGGTTCTAATAAAGGTGTCGTGGCAATTACAGAGTGATCATTGGACACATTAAGTAAAGAACACCAAGACAGCATGAAAAGAGGCAGAACGGGAAAGAACGAGTGCGAGCAAAAAGAGAGATATGTGAGGTAGTATGTGCATGTTTATAAGTTAATAAACTTATGTACATGTGTCTGTCGCTCCTACACATCAGGGTGCAGACAGAATGCAGAAGAAGAAGAAAGAAAAAAGGGGGGGGAGAAGGGAGAGGAAAGGGGAAAAGACAGGGAAGTGGAGATAAAGAGAGGATTAGAAGAGGGTTTCAGGGGGAAGGAGGGAAAAGGGGGGAAGAAAAGAGGAGCGAGGAAGAAGAAAACACATGGATCTATTTAAAAACACGGCTATATACCAGAGTCAGGCCCATTCAGAAAGTAGGTGCTTCAAAAGTAAGAAGAAAACGAAGAAGGAAAGGCTAGTCGAGATTGGATGTTGAAGGAACAGAAAAGAAGAAGAGGAAGAAGAAGAAGAAGAAGAAGAAGAAGAAGAAGAAGAGGATACCCCAGGGTCACAAGACAGGAAACAGAAAGAAGACAGAGAGAGGAACGGACAAACATCTCTGCATGGGAGGAGAGAATGAAAGGGAAGGCAGACAAGAGAGCAGAAACATTGTCGAAAAACTCAACTAAACTCAACACTGGGAAGCTTATATGTGTAATAAAACATGAACGTGAGAAGCAACAAATGTTCTATTAAAAATAAAAGTAGATTCAAATAAAAAAAGTCACTGAGAATTTGCTTTAGATGACTTGGAAATCCAGCAGTAATTCTAATATATATAATATATAAAATAAAAAATGAAAAAAAAAAATATATGGGTAAATTTGCTGCACAACCTCCTCAATGTGTAACATCATTACTTGGAATCTTCATGGGCCACATCCCCCCTACTCAAAGAATCTAGAGACAGTTGGATAGAAGTTAACATTTTTTGCAATGATTTCAACAAATTAAAAAATAAAAAAAATAGTTGCCGTGACGTCACTATCATTTCATGAATAACAGATAAATAAAGGGCAATGCATTTGGAATACTCATAGAAAAAGAAAAAAAAAACCCAACAAAACCAAAAAAAAAAAAAAAAGAAGCCGGAAGATACCCAGAATTGGATATAGAAGTTGAAGACACGAAAGAGACAAAGAGACAAAAACAGGTAGATCTGTTAGAAAACAGACATGATTAGGCAGGCATCTCCTCGTCTGAGCATGCTGGAGACAGACAGACAGAGACAGACAGACAGACAGACAGACTGCATCCATGACAGCTCCATGCACAAGACAGACACCGCAGGTGCAATGCAGCATGACACACTATCAGGTTCATTCAGTCAGTTATTTTATACCTATCAATATGGCAAAAAAAATTATATATATCTAAAAGTGACATTTAATTAAGCATATGGATTAGTTAAGTAATGTCAGCAACAATGGGATGGAAGTGAAGACTTGAGATGATTGTTTAGTGATCTGAAACATGAACTCGTGTTCTAAAAAGTATCAGTCAGGACCAGAGACAAAAGACTGAAGGATCTGCAGCGGAGACACAGCCGAGTACTTTACAATAAAGTGAGCTCATAACAAGGGATAATCCCTCACATGCTCACAGAGCCTCTAGCTTAAAGTTAATCGAGCCGGGCCGCATGATTCCCCTCCATTTTCTATACAGTTTTGTGAAAGCCAGGAGCTTCAATCTTTATTAGCGGGAGCTATCATTAGTCCCGTCCTCTGCAGGGAGTCTGGAGGCTACAGGCTCGGGGAGACCTTGGCACAGCCATAAGGATTACCGCTGTATCTCTCAGCACCGCTATATGCCCGTTCAGCACCGTCACCGAGCTGACATTTACGCAGCGCCATCCAGTCTGTCTCAAGGACACGGCTTTCATTAACCACTGTAGTAAGAGGGAATCATTAATATCCCCTCGATATCTAAAAATGTGAATGGATATGATTAATTTCAAATGTCAGTCAGCAGAGGCGTATCTGAGTGTTTGGCGAAGATATCAACAGCCAGAGAGATACAGCACAGGCTGTGTTACAGGAAGGTTGGCATATTGCTATACCTGTAAATAGACTGTTTACCAAAAATACTCAGTTACATATTTTATTGTCAGTTTTCTATTTTCTATTTGTTCTTCTTTACAGGCTTTTTATATTTCTTTATATTTTTCTCCTTACTATGTTTAGAATTATGCACCAAAAACACTAAGGGAAATTCCTCATATGTGTAAAACTGCTTGGAAAAAACCCTGATTCTGGTTGAAGTAAAGGTCTTGCACTGACAATGGCACTTATGTCAAAATATGTCATTATTATGACTAAATGTGTAATTTTTGCTACAAGGTGGCCACTAGGAACAGGTACGAGATTATACTTAATGCTCAAATACAGCTGAACAGTAGCACAAGCAGAAAGTAAGCATTTAAGGCTGCTTTTTCCCCTAAACCTACCAAAGGAGGGATTTCTGGCAGAAAGCCTTAAAGACTCACTTTTCCAGCTAACAGAACAGGTCAGGCTGTAGCAGTAACTTTATTCCCACATGTATACAAGCATACAGAGCACAATTATTATACAGTCGGATTTAGTCTCATTTAAGCAGCACCTGGGGACAAGCTCCAGTTGTCAGCCAGTGTCTTGATCAGGGGTACTCACTGGAAAACTGACCCACCATACATGTTTTTGATACTGGGGGCAGAAAGAAACCCCCGAAAAATGGGGGGAACATGAAATCCCCATACAAAAAGGCCCTACTGACCTTCCTGGTGTGAGATCAGTGCTAACCACAGAGCAAGGGAGGGTTTTTATTTGTTAATTAAACCTTAAACAATGTGTTATTTACATAATATCGTGGAGAGTATAAAATGTAAAAAGAAAAAAGAGTGTTGGTATATTATTATTACTGATGTATTCATTTTACTGTCAAGGTAGACCTTATCTTAACGATTTTATACAGGCTACTGGTGTGTTGGTGCATATAATCTATTATGTATTATCTTTTTTAAAAAACATGTATACTGCGTCAATTCTCCAGTCAGTACCCGTGACCAAGCTGCAGGCTAACAACTGAAGTCGGTCCCCGGATGCTGTGCAGCGGCTGCCTACTGCTCCTAATAAATGCAGAGAATGAATTTTGACTGTATAATTGTACCCTGTGTGATGGTACGATCACAATAAAGCTGGCTGAGTTTGATGATGTCGTGAAGCAGCGTGGGATCATGGGAGTTGTTGTCTTCATTGTCAAACAGCCGCCAATGCTAATTAAAATCTAACTGACATGAGTCAGGCAGGAATTATGTTCACAGACGAGGTACTGAATTTTTAAAGTTTTATTCACGTTACATTTAGTCACGTTTGCTGACTGCCCTGCTCACTCTCTGATGTATTATAGATCCTGAGCTTTCTTGGAAGTTATAGCAACTAGCAACTAGTAGGAAAGGCACAGTTACCTTGAATAAATTACAGATTTCTCTGGGTTTGACCATTGTTGAAAACATTTGAGATCATGTAACAAGCTGTTAAATAACTATAGAGAAGTACACTGTAAAAAATACGCTTCCCTCTGAATTATAGTGGAGTGTAAGTAATCTTCTCAAGTGCAACTACTTCAAAATTATACTTAAGTACTGTCATGAGTTATTACACTCTGATGATGTGATGGTGGTCTCGCCATCTTGAGTTCATGTCATGAATCTGGCAAAATAACTGATGCTTCTCCTACAAACCTGCACAACACATGTGACTTAAAAACAGAACGGCATGTACAAGCATGACCACGAGTGCAACAAGTGCAGAACTGGAGAAGATGACATGGGAGCTGAGATGCACAACGTTACACACACACACACACACACACACACAATGATACAAAGGGAAGAAAAAAAAAAAAAAAAAACAGACAGTGGCACGACATGACAAGATAGCAAGTCCAATAATATCAATCCGAGCATATCAATAGGCGTGAACACACACTGTGCCATGCTCTTGTGTCAGTCCGTCAGTCAACACACATGCAAGCGGTGCTCCTTTCTCTTTCTCTCTCACTCCTTCCATGCAAACATCGCCTCTTTTTAATCTTCCAATTCTTGGGTCTCCATGACAACAAGATCATACCATGCAGAAAACATTGATCGGGGAGTGAAGGCAATACCAAGGGTTCTGCACACAAGGCCTCACAATGCAGTCAATGCACTCTGCTGCGTAGGCAGACCACTTCATCATCGTAGCAGCTTTAGAGAAATCAACTCTCTTCATTTTGGAGACAGAATCATTTCACTTAAAAATCTACTTCGGTGTCCTTTGAATATTTTTTTTTTTTTTTTCTTTTTTGTTTCTCTCTGTTTCAATAAGTGAAGCTTTCTGAAACAAAGGAGTAACAAAAGAAAAGAAAGAGCACACCAACCTTCTCGAAGCTCTGAGGGATGGAAGGGGGTTGATGCAGAACACAATGACGTGAGGGGGGAGAGAGAGAACGGGGAAACACAGAGAGAATAAAAACGGCCAGCGCAAAGCCACCCACTGCATCGCACACGCACACACACACACACACACACACACACACATCAGTCACCAACATTCACGCACACACACACTTCTCCGATATCCCACTTCACATAGAAACTAGAACTTGTAATTAAATCTGAACATTGGTCGTGGTCTTTCAGCCATAAGCCAGAGATACAGCAGCACCCACAGTCCAGAGGCTAGAATCAGTTAAACAGGGATCATGTGGGTGCCTCATGATGCTGTTAGCATTAACACTCGATGGAAATATAAACGCAACACTTTTGTTTTTGCTCCTATTTTTCATGAGTTGAAGCAAAAGATCTAAGACTCCTTCTATGCACACAAGAGGTTTATTTCTCTCAAATTTTGCTCACAAATTTCTTAAAATTCTTGTTTGTGAGCACTTCTCCGCTGCCAAGATAATCCATCCACCTGAGCTTTTTTTTTTCCCAGGAGGGCAAAGTCATGATCCACCCTAATCTGTCTCTGATTGGCTGGTGCTGTCTCGCTGCCTTCATTGGTTGGGTTTAAGTATGAGGAGTGATTGGTTAGGGTTAGAAAATCAAGGTAAGCCAATCAGAGGCAGAATAGGGCGGGTCATGACTTCGGCATCCTGGGAAAAAATGTGTTATCTGTAGCCCCTTGTGAAATAGCAACAGCTCAGTCCCTGATAAACGTCTTATTTCAAGATGAAACTGCACATTTTGTAATGCTGTTTAAAGCTACTACAAGGAACTTTCATATTTTGTTGATTTTGAAGCCCCCATGTGGACAAAAGCGGTAGTTTTTTCCAGCATAATAACGTCAAAAATAACGTAACATTAACATTAACTGGCTAACATACGACTCACTAAATTTGAGGTGGGAAAATGTAAACAGGCTCATTAAATTTAACTCTGATTTAACAGAGAATCCGACCCGGTGGCAGGTATTAAGAAAAATGATACAGAAATAGCCGATCTTCACGCAGATGGCCTCGTTTGCTCATGTAGGTCATATAGAGGCATCAGTAATAAATTGAGACTGTTTCATAAGCAGTTAAAAGTAGCTTTAATCAGCATCTCTATATGCCACACCAGTCAGCTGGATGGATTATCTTAGCAAAGGAGAAGTGCTGATTAACTAATTAACTAATTTGTGCTCAAAATTTAGAAAAATAAACCTTTCATGTGCACAAAAAGTCTTAGATCTTTCACTTAAACTCATGAAAAATGGGAGCAAAAACAAAAGCGTTGCGTTTACGTTTTTGTTGAGTGTACTTTTGTTGAGAACAAATTAAATCCTTCCAATTCCGTTCAAATTTTCACATCAAACCTGTGCATCTTTTGTGCAACATTTTCCTCTTAATCTGCCTCTTGTACAGAAACCATTTTAGTAGACAGATCAGTGATGTTTCCATGCAGTTAAACCGAGGTGTGTCCCCCAAACTTAATGCTCAATTTGATTCCACAGCAGGGGCTCGCACCAAGGTTTAAGGTGGACTTGTTAAGGGTGGTTGTGAGAAATACCAAACAACAGGGTCAACATATATTGTAGACAATGGATGGGTTAGTAATACTTGTTTAAGAGCACAGTTATGGAAAATAAATAGCTTCATTTATACCAAGAGCACCTTAGCTGTGGTGATTTCTGCGTGTTTGTCTTTGTATTTGTGTGTGCGTGTGCATGTGCATTGCGTGTTCAGGTCCTACCTCGCACGTATAGGTTGGCGGGGGAGGAGTAGCGCACGCCTTGAGAGTTGGTGGCCACACACTCGTACTTCCCTTGGTCCGTTTCCTCGCTGTTCTCAATCTGCAAAGCTCCTGCAAGACAGAGAGCGACAGAGACAGAAAGGAATAAAGATGTTTAGTTGAGTTTGCAGAAACCGTTTCTGCTGCCGTCTGCTCCACTTTTCATCTGGAGACGTTTGTCTGCTTGGTCTGTCTCTGTTATATTTTGACCCTGGGGTATTCTCTTTTCTATTGCTTCAGCATCCAATAAAGTCAGCTCTGTTGTTGTATCTGTAAAGCACCATCTGAATGGGCCATGCTCTCATACACCAGCAGTCAGGGTCCAAAATACGGGAGAGCTCTTCTGAAAGAGACATGAGCTGCACAGAAAGACTTATTTGACAAAGGAGCTCTAAAATTTCCCCAAATAAATTTATATTTTCCTGTGCATTTGGGATCCTAAAATAAATAATGCAGACTGATAGTAAAACACTTATGAACATGCATGTTTATTGGTGCCTAAAAAAACTATGCAAAACTATTTGTCTCTAATAAACACAATGCTTCTATTCTGGATTATTCACACATCAGGGTGCACTCAAAACATGTTACACACCACACGTTGTCTTTTGAGTGAGAATCTTCTGGCAACCACTCTACTTCAGTGTGCATCAGCATTTTTACTGCTCCTGTGATTTTAAAAAAAGGCAGATACTATTTGCACCCGGGGTGTAAATAGCCACTGTGGCTATTTACACCCTGGTGTATATAGCCTAACATGGGAGACACAAGCACCCACATGTCCATAGTCAACAACGCTTTGTACCTGGGGTGCCTAAACTCAACCAAGCAGTTTTGTTTTATCAGCTAACCAAGTAGTTCTATTGCCTAAACCTCACACAGTATATTTGTTAGCTAAACCTAACCAAGTAGTTTTGTTTCATAATCTAACTTAGTTTTGTTTGTTGTATTTATCACAATAACATACACAATGCATAGATAATAAATACAAGCATACAATACAGAATAATCAAAAGGACAGTCAACAAGATGCTAAGACATACAAAGTAGTTTTGTTGACTAAACCCAAACAAGTACATTTGTTGCCTAAACCTAACCAAGTAGTTTTATTGCCTAAACTAACCAACTGGTTGTGTTGTGTAAATAAAACCAAACTGCAACAAAAACCTGAAAATAATAAACAGTATAATAATAATTTAACACGACTGTGGCAGGACTCGATTCTACAGGAAAGCACAGCCTCTTATCAACAGTGAATTTGCTGCTCATTTTAGCTAAAATTACCGCTGCGTGTGTATTCGTGCCGTATAATATATGGCAATGGTGAATTATTTTGTTTCTTTGTATGAACTGACATGTATTGATAATATATTTTTGGACATAGGTTGGCACAACCCTGCATACACATGCATGTGTACAGCACCATCCCACCCCTGAAAACAGGGCTTCCCCAAAAGCCAGGATATGATTCAAACACTGCCAGCAGTTGTATTTTTTTTTTTTTAAAGAAGAAACTTATATTTTCCCCCTTGCTCGCTATAAAGTGAGAAACAGCCACACATTTAAAAATCTGGAATTTCCTCCAAAAAGTTTGAAACAAAAAAAAAAAAGTCTCAAAATGACTTTTTATAAACCCAGATGACACTTAAAGGACCGTTTGTTGTATACCTCTTTACAAGCGAGTGATTCCTACAGCAGGCTCACTGCTGCTCTGAAGAAAGCCTGTTTCTATCTTGGCAGTTAACTGGCAGCAGCTACACAGCTTTACCTCACAGCAACAACCTGACGATGCTCTTTGCTTTTTTTTGCTTTTTTTTTTTTTTCTCCTCAACTTGTTTCTTTTACTTCCTCAATTTTTATCCTCCCACCCTGATCCCATCATGGTAAACAGTGTCTCCCTAAATGTGCTATAATTACACACAGCACTCGTCAGGTATTCTTTTGTCTCCTTTGTTTCACAGGGTGCTATTCTTACTGCTTTTTAAAATGATTTTTTTTTTTTTTTTTGCTAACGGCCTTTTGAATTACCAGCAGTGATTTTTTTTTTTTTTTTTTGCTCTTTCAGCCTGCTCTGTCACATTCATCTCATCTGAAACTCACTTTGACATGAAGCCTGAGGAGGAAGCACAAACCCATGGATTACACTCAGCTGCAGGAGGAGAGGAAAAAGACACAACTCAGAATGCACATGACACACACACAACAGGCGTGTAGATATACAGGCCTACACACAAAACACACACTCACACTCACACAAAGCACTGTGTTATGTATCAGATCATCTGGGAGACAGATAAAAGGGATCTGGCTTGTAAGTGATGTATAGAGACATGTACAGAGAAACAGAAGATATAGTATGTTCTGTCTTACACTGATTTGCACCCTCAATCCAGAGTCAAAGCTCTGCAGTCAAAATTACATAAAATACTTTAATAAAATGTATGTGAAATTACTGGTCCCTTTTTTATAGAACATAATTATATTATAAAATATGCATTAAGATGCTTGTAGCAGTTGTAGCTGGTTGAGGTTAAAGTTTTAAAGGGCAATTTGATCCAAATCACACATACACAAACAACAAAAAAACAATTATTGCCACAATTCATCATTGATGTAAGCACAACCTTTCATTCATATACAGTATATTGTATTAAAGTGGCATCAGAGGTCTTAAGGGATAAATACCTCAAAAGCTCAGCAAATAAGACCATAAAACTAAATATGTTTGTTTCTGTAATCTTGGTGAACTAGGCTGACAACAACTGTGCTATCATGGTCCATTTGATGGCTTATTGTGAAGCATTTGCACACAAAAAAACCTACTGTTAGCATAAAATAGGAATACTTAAAGGCAAACTAGGCAGGACCCCCCAGAAACAATGCATAATCTCATATAAAAATAAACATCCACTCATCCTGATGGCCATCACCTATGACCCACCAAGTGTGTGGCCGAGCCTGCTGAAAAAAAAAAGAAAAATGAAAAACTGGGAAAGGGTGGGAGGAAGGGAGGCGGAGAGAGACTGAGGAGGAAGGCATTGTGGGGTGGTGGGATGCCGACCTCTGATTAGAAGGCATTACCAGTCTTTTCTTTAATATAAATTTTAATGACATAAATGAGTCTTTAAACGGTTGACTCTATGTCAGCATTGGCCTTGCAACGATCGGGGCTGATTTATGACAGTAGATGGCGTGTTGAGCCATTTTCAACCCAGGAAATGTCAATATTTATACATTTGGAGAGAAGTATCCACATTACAGTTACATCATTGCTCAAAAAAACAGGTTTAAGTGTGCAGTACCTCTTTAAACGAAGCTGCAAAAATAAGTGCATTAATTGATTATATACAGAAAATTAATTCACAACTATTTTGATAATCAATTAATTGTTTTGGTATTTTTTAAGAAGGTTCTCCCTGTTTTATATCACTGTAAACACAATATCTTTGAATATTTGAATATATCAATTAAAAGAAAATAATAGGTTAGAAAATAAAAAAAGAAAATCACTATAGTTGCCACTTTATATTCAAGGAAAAACAGAGGTACTTATACGTTAAACCTATTACTTAAGTCAGTGTACTTACTGGTTACTTTCCACCACAGCAGACACAAACACATGGTGTTCCTAATGGCAAAAAAGGCTTTTAGTGATTAAATCTTAAAAACCCGGCCAGTTAAGCACTAAAAGGTTTCACAGAGACAGTTTGTGCGTCTGTGTGTGATTCTCCAAACTACACAGGAGCTGATCAGTACATGCAGAAGTTTAAACAACGTGTTTTTGGATGCTCCGAGCTGGGGGGAAAGTTTGACTTGCTACGCTCACACAGCTGGGGCACAAGCGTGCGTTTTTTGTGTGTGTTTGAGCATGTTTAGTGAGCTGAGGCCCTGCTAGCTGGAGCTGTCATCCATTTGCTTCTGTCTTCTGCATTACATGAAAGGGAAAACAGCTCGTGCCCTCCTATTTCTCTCTATTTTTCCATCTCTCATTTCCCCCTGGTACGGGGCAGAGTTGGGAGATAAACAGGAATAAATTATCTGCTCCACAAGCTGAGCCTCCTCTCCAGAAAGCGGTGGAGACAGAAGGAGAAGCGAGGGAAAGACAGAGCGGAGGAGAGATGGAGCTGGACAGGTGGAGCTCTGCAAACAAGAACTCATCTGACAGCTGGAAGCAGTTCATATGGCTAGCCATCAGCACAAATTTGAAATCGGCAATTGAAATCTTCTTTTATGCAAAACATGCCGTTACCATACGTGCCGATCAGTATATATGCAGGGATCAGCAACATAAACACGCAGCGTGGCAGATAGCTGGCAGTAGACAAACTTAATGACAGTCGCAGTGCAAAAGCAGGACAAACAGCTGTAAAAAGAGAAAGTGAAAGATAACAGATAGGAAGAGGGAGAGGAAGAGCAGTTTGTTAGTGAGTCTGGAAGCTGCTGACAGACCCAGAATGAGATGTGACTTCAGTAAATTGAGCTGCTGTGAAATCGCGGACGGTATATTATGTCTGCTGGGCAGAGACTCGGACGATCAGATGACAACAGATACTGCTGCTAACCTGATAGCTCTGCCAGAACATCTAGGTCAAACAGATCACCTGGACTCCATGTCTCTCCCACGAGGTGAGGCATTAACTTTTAACTGGGGACTGCACAACAATGAGGACAGGCAGACACTATTTTTACCACAACATGTTTACTTAACACAGTTAAAAATACACCGATGGGATCAAACAAGTTCATTTGCACACTAGTTGTAATTCAATCAGGCTTTTGTTATTTTTCCTGGCAGGCGAATACAAAAATGTTAATTGTTATATAATAATAGTGAGTTTGCAGTGTAACTGACCCTTCCTAAGTCCCGCCCATTTTTACTCAGTACTCCAATAACAGTTGAGCAAGCTTGGTACCTGGTGGAACCTGGTCAACTTCTTTCCTTCCCTGTTTCCTGTACTTAGATATGCTACATGCTTGGCTCGTCTGTTTTTAAAAAAAAAAGGTTAAAAGATGTTGCTAGGGACCTGTAAATATTAGCCAAATGCTAGCTGACTAGCTAGCTAATGTACCTCAATTGTTAAACATATTTAATTGGTTACATCTCATAGCTAATGTTAGCAAAACACTTGCCACCTAACTAGTTACTCTACCTAAATTATTAGTTAGCTCGTTAGCTAGCATTTGCTAACATTGGAGTTAAGATGTGTTTCCTGTACTTAGATATGCTACATGCTCAGCTCCTCTATGTTAAAAAAAAGGTTAAAAGATGTTGCTGGGGAACCTGTAAATGTTAGCAGAATTGTAGCTAACGAGCTAGCTAATATATATCAAGTGTTAAACGTATTTAGCTTGTTATATCTCATAGCTAATTTTAGCAAAACACTCACTACCTTGCTAGCTACTCTACCTCAATGATTTGTTAGCTAGTTAGCTAGCATTTTGCTAACCTTGGAGTTAAGATGTGTGTTCGCTTTTACATGTCCCTGAGCAAAAACATATAATCTTCAAAAACTGTTTTTATTCAACATAAACAAGCTTAGCACACAGGAAACAGGAGAGCAAAAAAAAAAAAAAAAGCAAAAAGGGGCGGGACTTAGATGATTAGTCCATTTGTAAATAGACTGACAGAAAATTAAACATTTGCAACAATTTTTGGTCTTTTTTTTTCCAAATTACCACATTTATCATTCTGCACAACAGTAAATTCAATACATTTACGATTTGAACTAATGATCAGACGATGTTAGCTGGCACCTTGGGCTGTAGGAAAGGCATTTTTCACACATTTCTGACAGTTTGCAGATCTAACCAGTAATAGATTCATTGTGAAGTTGCTGTCCTATATTGATTCCTTACAGATTTATCTGTGCCCTAATTTATACTACAGTCATAAAAATGGATATAACAACTAAATAAGTAATAATAAATCCCAGAACAAACAATATCTAACTCCACATTTCCTGTCAGTCTACAAACACGATCTGTAAAAAGGGTTTGTCATTTGCCATTTTAAGAAATCCTTTAAAAAAAAATCCTGGATCTTAACCAAACAAATCATTTGGGTTTTTTTTTTTTTTTTTTTTTTTTGGGCCACTGTCCTAATTTCCCACCAAATTTCATTCAAATCTGTTTTTGAGATATCCTGCTGACTAACAGAGAGGCAAACAAACAAGACCAAAAATAACCTCTGTGACAGAAATTTAATGATGCACAAGTCACATCTTGAGTCACCCTGTTGAGAAATTAATAAAAAACATTCCTAAGTTATTTTGAGAGATGCCTGTGATATGAAAAAAAAACTTTGTGCTTGTTTGGTCAGTCAAAATATCCTGGGCACTGTGCACCTTGAATTAAAGAAAAGTAAAGTGTGTCTTTATGGTTTTTCTCTTTGCTTTAGGTTACAGTGACCCAAACGGCGACCGCTACCATGAGCACAACCTTTGATCAGATCTAAGCTCTTAGCTGAGACAGGTCCATCCATTACCCAGCAGTCAACCTCAGGGTCCATATTGCCCGCCATCTGTTAGACTGGAGGTCTACGAAGGCCGTTAAGTGCTTAGGTAAACTCTCCAGATCTCGGTCCCAAATGTCAGAGCCTGTCGTGGTTCTCCTCACGCACATCTAAACTGGTGCAGCAGATGGCAAGGAAAAATAGATGAAGGCCTTGGTTGAGGTATAAAGATGTCAGGAGAAGTTCATCCCCATACTGCGCCATATGTTTCCGCCCCCAGGAAACACGCAGTTGTGTGCAGGTTATAGGTGTGCACGCATGACTGTCAGTGGCCACCGTTTTGGACAGTTACGTGTGGTGGGAGGACGCCACAGATGATGGATACTTATGGGCTGTGAAATGGCTAGGAGTCGTCTTTTGTGGGATTTGAGTGCAGTCATTCTCAATATCATTTTTCATCCCGCCCCATATGGGCCATAAAAATATTTCCAAGACCCAACAGAGAAAGGAAAGCAAAGACAGAGAGAAAACAATGTTTGTGGCCCAAAACAGATCCCTGGCCGCGGTCCAACGAGAGCTGGCAGCCGTCCACTAAATCAGAGGCACTGCTTGGAAGGCGCCCCCATTAAACAGATCTTAAAGGAGTGTTTCATCCATAACACATCTCGGTGCTATTTTGTGCCTAGCTCAGGTGTAATTGATTTCCTCCAAGTCATTTCACTGCAGTGTTTGGTTCATTATACAGTGCATTTTGTTGTGCAGCTTTGTGATGCTTTTGGTGATTTGAAATCCTATTAAAGCGGTGCGGTGAATCTCACTGAGCCATTTGTCTTGCTACTGTTTCATTGATGTGATACGTGGCCTAACGTTCTGTACCGGTGAATCAGTGTCATGTCTCTGTGTGACACCCTGCAGGGGACAAAATGAGACTCGGAGCAGACCATGTGAAACTTATCATGATAGATTGTTGGATCATTTACACTTTCAGGGCCACAAAAATAAGTATTTTCATCACTGTACACCAACGAAAATCTACTGTACTTACTAAGAAAAAAAATAGTAAACAAAAACTATTGTTTCAAGAGGCATGAAGCGGTTTGAGGGAGGATCTTTTTTACTCTGTAGCTTCAAGGCCACGAGCGCTTTCTCATAAATTATGAGCGGAGAATAGAAAAACATTTGCATAGT
Source organism: Lutjanus argentimaculatus (assembly GCA_034769285.1). Taxonomy (NCBI): domain Eukaryota; kingdom Metazoa; phylum Chordata; class Actinopteri; order Lutjaniformes; family Lutjanidae; genus Lutjanus; species Lutjanus argentimaculatus. Next base: position 16,435,789 of record JAWZSL010000011.1, read on the forward strand.
GTTTATCGTAATTAGGGATCTATAAAACAATCACTACGCTGCTGCCTCTGGCATGTTCCTGAGGTTTCCGATGGACTTTAAAAGTCTTTTGTTTTTCTTTGTGAGAGTATCTTTTGTCTCGCTTGCCTCCGTGCAGCAGCACGGCTGGTCCCACACCAAATTCCACCCACACCCACTGCAGAATATTTCACACAGAGCAGAGGCAATTACACTTTAGGCGCTCTGTATATCACAGTGGTAAGTATCCATTTTTACACATCAGTAGGTTACTGGAAATTATACCGGGAATGGGTGTAGGAGCTCCAACGGCTCAGCGTTTCGTAGCAGCTGTAACGAGACATGGCAGGCCTGACAAGCTTTGGATCCCCCTACATGTTGAAGCAGTGTGGTAAGAGCAATGCTCCAGATATAAAGAGTTTTATCTTTTTTTTTTGTTGCAAACCAAAAGCACAAAAGCAAAGTTGTAAAGAATTGATTAAACCAGTAGCTTTCAAACTGGAGTCCTTGGACCAGCAGGGGTCCTTGTATGGGATGTAGGGGTTCTGAGCAAAAGGAGGAATAGAATATTTTAACTTTGATCACATTTTTTTGGAAGTTGGGACAGCCAGGAATAAGATTGGCTGATTTCATTGAATGTAAATTATAGTGATCATTGATTAACTGTAAACACCTTATTATTTTTAAACCTAAAATCTGAGAGGATTCTTTAAAACAAAATGCTCTCAAATTGTGGGTCTGTGGTCTAATGTGCATCTATTGTAACCTGCAAACATATGCATGTTCGCAAACTAGCTTACTACCTACAATAACGCTCTCGTAACACAGAGTTATTTCCAAGGCTATCGAGCACAGTCATTATTGATGTTACATTATTTTGTCAGGATTACAGGTTACATCAGAAAAAAAAGCCCCATTCAGAGTCAGGACAGGAAACAGCGACTGTATGGTATTACCCCACCGTGTGAGAGATGATCCTGTATCAGAGTTTGGACTAACGTTAGCGACTCTGTCCTGCTCTTTATTGGATTTGGTTACATTCCAGGAACTCCGGCCAAACTCGTTAGCCGTAATAGCATTATGTGTGCCAACCAGCACATCTACATCCTAAAAGCCTTTCCTCTTGTAAAAGTGAAATTACAAACAATAAAGCATAAATCTAACCTCTCCTGCTTAACTAGTGTAGAGTCGTCCAAATCGAAACATTAGACCAACATAACACTTTGACTTCACACTTTCCCTTTCATGCTGCACTATAACACTAAGATTAGTAGCTCTACATGACAATACAAAGCAGTGCTGCATCTTTATGTCCATGTCTTCTGTATTTTAATTTTTGCCTGGGACATGTGGCTGTGCATAATATATGCTATGTAGCCTTCAACTGCATATCCGAGACCCTTTCATGTGTTTCTGGTTCACCGGCTTCATTATTCAACAGTTTTTCTTCTTGTAAATTTCCACCAGGAGCAGAACAGGGAATCTTACACTGACTAAAAACTCTGTGATCTAAGTCCAGGGTTGGGTAGTAACAGATTACATGTAATCAGGATTACCTTATCAGACTGCAAAAAATAAGCAGCTATATTCGTCCGATTATATTTGAAAAAAATAGCATTATCCACTTTGCGGCACACCTGGAAAAAAAAGAACCTTCTGCACAAATGGATTTTATTTGATGGAATCTGATTTTATCTGATAAGAAATTCCAAATTTACTGTTCAGTAGTCACATGGATAAATCTTGTGTTTATGCGCCCCAAAGCGTTAATCAGAGTCTAACTTTTTTGACATGCACAAACTGGTTCCGTCTAATCTGCTGCAAAAAATAACAGAAGAAGAAGTTGTTCCAGCTTGCCAACCGTCATTAAGCAAAGAGCAGGAAGTGTTTCCGCTCTGTAATTTTTATGATGGACCCACATCGTATCCTGGGAACAATATTAGCGTCTTTAAATCTTTTAAAGTTTCTAACAGAAAAGTCGTATTTGCACTGAGCAGTTCTGACACTTTCTGTCCCTCAGATACGTGCAGAAAGAATATATTCATTCCAACCAGAGAGAAACGATCAGAATAAACATTTCTGTGATTATTATTTTCCTGCTGAAGGGATTATCAAAGGTTTACACCAGTCCTCTCAATCAGATTGAATATTCCTCCTAATCCAACCAAATCAGGGCCAATCTCTTCCGGTTGAGTGAGAGGGTGCCAGACTTTTGTCTTTTAAAAGTTTTTTCAAAGTCTTCTAGCGTAGGCAGTAATTAGCTACCTATAGCTGATAAAATCTGTTAGTTTGTCATTTCAGACGGCAAAATCAGCAATTATTGAAATGTGAAGCTGCTTTTCTCTATTTCTGTGTGATTCAGGACCCATTGTTTCAAAACTTACTAAGAACTTCAGGATTTAAATCTGTTTTCACTGTCACGCAAGAGCAGAAAGTTTGACAGGTGTAGCAACAGTAACTAAAAATGTGAGAATGTGAGACTCTTAAATTAGTTTAAATGGCGTCTGAATGGCAGACTCTGCAAACGGAGACGCAGACGCTGGGTTTTACGGAGGGCACTAGCGATCGGTGAAAGATACTGGCTGACAGCAGGGAGATATCGGGGCTGGCAGGACGGAGGAGCACAGAGAATATGGATGAAGCAACAACAAAATGGTTTCGCCTCACCATCACTTTCATCCCCCCTGAGGACGACTGAGTGAGAACGGCTGAGAAAATACGTGTCTGCCTACTCCAGGAGACACTGTATCATCTATACAGGAGAGCATAAACAAAGCTGAACAAACTGTCTTAAACGCAATGTGTGATTCTTCTGTATTCACCCCTCGATCCGTCTGCTCACACACACACACACACACTCGCACGCACTACACACATTTTCCTCGCTCTCTCTAGCAGCTTAGAAAGCTTCCCTGCCTATTAATGTCTCTGGCAATGTGATCTTAGATTCAGATTTTAAGACACTGAGCTCATTTCACACCATTTCAGTCTGGGCGGGTCAAAAGATAAGAGGAGCATCAGTTAAATAACGTGCAGAAACTCCCATCTCTGTAGCTATTGATTTTGAGGTCTGAGAAAAGAGAATAATGGTTGTTTTGGGGCAGATTGATTATTATATTAAGTACTTCAAAGTGGATTTACTTTATAATTGTTTGTGAACTTTTTCAACCCACTTGTAAAAAGTATATAATCTTTTTTTTTTGCATTGATGCTGTCGTTTTTTGGACATTTAAGATCCATGATGGAAAGAGATTTGGCCTTTAAAGTGTCATCTTTTTATAATCTTTTCTCCCAAATGTTAATAAAAACAGCATTTTTTTTTCTCTTGGCTTAAGGACGGCACAATTATCCTTTTATGAAATTGGCTTTAAAAAGGTTTTACACCCCCAAAGGATGTAGATAAACTCAGAGAGGAGCATGTAATCCCTCAATTCTAATTAAAACATGATAATCACCAAATTTAGAGCAACAGGGATTTTACCTGATAGCGATGCTAAGCTTTAGATGCACTGCTTGTTTACGTATTTTCAGATGAAATGATCGTCGTCTGCCTCACCTGACCGGAGCTGTTTGATGCGACCCTGGCTGGCGCTGGGGTCGACGGGCAGGAAGTCTTTGAACCAGGAGATCTCTGGGTCAGGGATGCCGCTGGCAGCGCACAGCATGGTGGCCGTCCTCGTCCGCTCCACCACCTTCAGCTGGGGACCCATGTCTATGCTGGGGAAGCCGAATGGCAACAGGTCCTCTGGAAGGAATGCAGACAAAGACAGAAAATATTCAGAATTTACAGATGCTAGCAGCATTCAAAATAGGCCGGAGCGGTAAAACAGTAGTGACGTGTATCTACAACATTAGGAATAAGAAAACTGTTCAATAAAGTCTTGACAAATGATGAGGTTAAATTCAAAATAAAGTGTTTTATTTCAACTTTTTTTCTCCTGGTCTTTAAAAAAACATGTCATTAAATATGATCAATAATTATCAACAATGACTCAATAAACATGTTATCATGATCAATTTTTCAGGATTATCACCCAGCCATACTTTGAGCTGAATACTGATGTCAGCATGTTCACATGCTCACAACAACAGATGCAGAGCAGGTACAATGTTTCACCATCTTAGTTTGGTCTTGGTAATATGCTACCAATTGCTAATTAGCAGTTTCCCAGAAAAAGAAAAGGACTGAAGTTGAAACTAAGCCAGCTGGCCAACAGTGGCACCTTTACAGAAATGTTGTCCTTATAAATAAAATACATGAAGTGAAAATAACACGTGCAGCTGAAGCTGATGGAGATGTCATTACTTTTGCAGTTATTTGCTCACGAACCAAAGCATTGGACAAATCAGTATTTTCACCCGATGACAGCGCTAAATGAAAAGTTAAAGGGTCACCAAAGTTATTACAAATTCACCAAAATCACCACAACTTGTATTTTCAAATTCAGCAAACTTTAAAAATTTTGTAGGCAGCCTAGACTTTTTTTTAAGTTAAAAATATTATTTTTATTTTTGCATGAATATGAATAAAAAATAATGTAAACACTGAGCAAGCTGTCCGTAAATCTGCACCAGATGTCTGAAACGAGTTAATGAGCGTACGTGAATATATCAATAAATGTGAATATGTTCATATGTACAGTCTATCAATATCTGTCAATCAATAGATATTAAATGTGCAGAAACGACTACGACTGAATATGAATAAAGTGTGTGCTTCTTATTTTTTGGTTTGACAGTTGATGTGCTGTTTAAACACAAACGGCTGGTTTATCTGCCTGCACAGAGGCACAGTCAGCCCTGCCATGCATTCATTCTGTACTTTCCTTCTTCTGTGGTGAAATATAACACTCACTCACACACACACAACACACACACACACACACACACACACACACACACACACACACCCACACAGAGTGATGTGAGAGCCACTGTTCCCCCGCCTTTAACATCTGCAGACCCTTGAAAGTAGAGATACTGGCGAGGACAGCGGAGCCACTATACCCTTCCTCATCAAAGCAGCGCGTTGGTTCCTGCAGCTAGCTTGTCATGAGGTGATCTAGTAGGCGGGAACACAGAAACACAGCTAGGTTGTGTGTGTGTGTGTGTGTGTGTGTGACAGGCCATTTCTACAGGAGTATAAACATACCGCCTAGTCAGCAGGAGTTACTTAAGTGCCGACACATGCACACACACACACACACACGTGGGTATAAACACAGCCAGCAGACAGCCACACATACACATGCGGTACACTGCTAACCTAGAAACACAGGTGTTTGGTGACAGTGGCAGTGAACTGTGAGTTTTCCGTGGTGTGGCTCTGTGGTGGTAATGATTCCTGTCTAATAACTATGCAGAGAGCTGCTCAGAAACAGCAGCAGCAATTAGAAGCTGGGATCAAGAGGAGGGGCAGGGCACTGGGGGTAATAAGGACTTGTTAGCAGTAATTGTTAAAATGTACCAACGATTAGAGAGGCCGATCTGGGATGTGTCTGGATATGTCTGATTACGTCGGGGGCAGTGGATAAGTGTGTGTGTGTGTCTGTGTATGTACATATTTGTTTCTATAGTTATGTTCTTATTAGCATCTTCGCAGATTTGTGCGATGTGTGGAATAATGTACGGAGACACGTCCACACACACACACACACACACACACCCGGGAAAATGAGGGTGTGCACACGCAGAAAAGCAGTTGCTTTCCACTTCACACAGACACATTACACACACTTTCTGTGGTGAATGGGATTAAGCAGCTCGGTGACAACAGTCCAGATGGCCAGACACGTAATCAAGCATCCATCAGGCTTCCTGCTTCCTCCTCTCCTTACCCTTTTAACCACTCTATCTCTCTCGCACATACACGCCGACACCTCCCCCATACCTGCAACTATAATTACATATTCCACTTTCCTACAGCAGCAAAGCAATTACCAAGATGGCAATTTCCTCGGCTAATAAATCAAACCCACAGGAGCCTCTTGATTATCAAGCGCAACAAAACCCCCTTAAAGTTAGCTAACACCAAGGCCGCCATCACTGACAAATGTGGAGCCAAACACAGTCCGAGACGCAGAGCGTGGCCGCGTCAACTGTCTGTGTGTTTTTCCTCGGCTCCTCTCCTCCTCCGGGCCCCCTGCTACCTAACCACATGACAGACGTGTACCATCTGTTTCCACACACACTCTGCGCCGGGGATGAGAGGCTGAGTGGAGATAGGATCTATCGCTCTCTTCCTCCTCTCTTTCCACTGTCATCAGGTTTGGAGAGACCCCGTCAGATAGGAATGTCAAGCCGCTGCTGATGGCGGTGGGCTGAAGGGGAGGAAGGAGGGGAGAAATGCCACGAAAGACGAGAGCAAATCAAAGCTCGGAGGAGAGTCTGGTGGCCATGTTGATTTTTCAAAGCTGTGGTTAGATCTAGGGATGGGCGGTATACCGACTGACTGCCATGTTCACTTAGAACTGTAATGGTATGGATTTTTTTCTTACTGTGATGACAATGCAATATATTCCTGAGGGGACTTTATTTAAGGACACTGTCATAAGCATAGCGTAGCTCCTTTAAGGAATAAGGCAGTGCGTAGGTGTGTGCAGCGTGCAAGAGGGAGCGAGTGAGCAGCAGACTAAGAGTGATGGCGCAGTGAGCTGTCAGGCTGGCAGTAAATGTACAGTGTGTCTGTTAATAAACACTGTAGCTTCTCAAGAAAAGCCTTGTCTGTATCTGTCTGTCATTACTGCACGAACAGCTGGGAAAGTGAATGGAGTCAGCCTTGAAGTAAGCTGAGCAGGAAAACATTAAGCTAATGCTAATGCTAGCATTGCACCTTTGCAACGCCAGCTCCGGTGAGGCTGTTTTCCTTTCAGAAGCTTTGAACTGCATTATTTGGAGACTTTGTAAAATAAATCCATAATGATGAAATCCAACAATGAATGTCTCCTGTGATTATTTAACAGTTTTCCCATCTTGAAAAAAGCTGCTGTTGTTGTTAGCATGTTGTTAGCCGCGCACTGGCAAGATCAGATGCCTTGTGTCGAGTCTGAGGCTACATTTCTGACTAAAACTTGTGGTGATGATGGTAATGAGCTAAATGCTGCGGTAGGTATCACATGACTGTAATATCCTGAAAGCAGAGAACTGGAGTTACATTCAGTAACTACTATTTTTTATTTATATTAGTAATGTCATGAGCAAAGCACGCCAGATTAACTACAGTTCATATTTTTTCCAATGTAAGGTCCAATTTGGAGCCAATAAACACATTTTTTTACAATATTTTTTTTCTTTTATAAGATATTTTCCCTCACATTGTCAATTTAGTGAAATGTAGTAGTATCTCCTATTATTTTTCGAATACCGTGATAATACCGTCACGATAAAAAAACAACAAACCAACACAAAAAATACGTAATATAAATTTTGGGTCATATCGCCTCCTCTAGTTGGAGCTCAGGGAGCAATAAGACCACAATCCAAACATCTGTTATCAGCCAAGGGAGACCCAAAGTGGAAGGAGGGGACTAGATACCCCCGCCTGCATCCACCTAACTCCCCCTGTCCACTGTCCCCGACTGATCAATGCTAATGATCCACCTGAATGGAGGCCAGTGGTACGGCCATTGACGAAAAAATGAGGAAGAGAAAGGAAGAAGAGGGGGGAGATCGATGGGGAGGTCAGGAGGCGAGCTCCCCCGAGGCGAGGAATATGCTAGGCCTACATCTGCTCCCCCCCCCCCTTCCTGCCCTCCCCCAACCCCACCCCTCTCCTGAGAGGGTTCAGATGGTCTTTTTATCACCCTGCCGGCTACAACTACATGGACTCCCTGGCTGTTAATTAGAGCACGCCACTGCAGCGGGCTCGAGGCGTGTGCATGTACGTGTGTGTGTGTGTGTGTTTGTGGGGGGTCTAGATCTGTATTCCAGTCAGGTCTTTATCAATGCTGAATCACTGAGAGAGGGAGGAGGAACAGGGACAGAGATGAATGGATGAATGGATGGACAGATTTATTAGATACTAGCGAACAAAAACAATGATGGTACTTGATTTTACTCATTTTATGTACTCTAACTTTATTATTAGTATTGAGAGGATTTTATTTTCCATTTATGTTATGCATTCTATCCTATTTTCATCTTTATTTTTGTTTATCATACTTTCAGTAGTATTTTCAAGTGGGTTTTATCCTCCATCCAATTTTACATTATAATTATGGCGTTCTATCTCTGTGGTTTAATTTCATGTCAATGTCAAGATGCATTCTGTGTATGCTGTTCTCATATTTATCTTATTTATACTATTATTATGAAGTGCTTTTTATTTTCCATCTCATTTTCCATTAATTTTGACATTCTTTCCCAGTTTTTATGTACATTCCATTTCTTGTTTATCTGAAGCACTTGGTGCATGTAATTTCTTTGTTGTAAAGCACTTTAGTCTACATTTCTTGTATGAAAGGTGATATACAAATAAAGTTTAGTATTATTATTAAATATATTTAAAAGAAGAACAAGTGTCTCTTGTTTGGGGTTAAAATGTAATTATAATTTATAGTTAACTGTGGTTCGTTCTATCTATCTTATCTTATCTATCTATCTATCTATCATGTCACGTCTGCATCTGAACACCTGCATCACTGCTGTCTTTACATCAAGTACCACAATGGACCATTTTGGTGCTTTGTTCCTGAAAAACTGAAGTGAAATTAGCTTTTCACACCTTTCACATCCTCTTAGAAACTGCACATGCAGTGTCATTTTACTGTAATGAGTGCAAACATGAGCAAAATTCAACCAGTGAAAGATAGACAGAGAGATCCACCCAGCAGCGGACTATAACTCTGCTCTGCAGATAAAGATAAACCAGCAGACTGGACAGTGAAGTACAGTTCACTGGAGAGGAGAATAGAGAGCTACAGGTATTCTGCCCCGCTCCTGGATGAGTCAGCGGCTGCTTGAAATAGATACTGCGGGCATGGCCTTGATCACACTTTTCACCAAATGAATCATTTATCAAACACAAACACTGCTGGCAAAAGTACCGCTTATTTTTCATCTCCTGGTTAAATTGATAAGACAGCCTATGGAAAAATGCGCCATGTGTGTATAAACACAGTGTGTGTCAACAGCGTTTGGGGGAACATTGGCAAGGACCAAGCAGCATTGTTCCCCGGAGCTTTGTGTTTGTGTGTATTTGTGTGTATCAAGAGGTTGAGAGCGTAAATGTTGGCCTGGTTATGTTTGCAGAAGGGCAATCAGGCCCTGTGCCCAAAACCAGTCGGTGGAGCCAACCGAATCTGGGCAAATATGCAATTCATGCATCCGCGTGCAAATACGCACACAGAGATATAGGACATACAGACCCACACACACACACACAAAGTCAAACACATAATGCATATGATGCAAACAAACAAACATGGATCCAGGTTCTCGTTTCCTGTCCCTCTTTGTGTTTCCCTCAGTCACCCAAACACAGATGTACACACACGCGCACAAACACGCAGAAAATTATCATTTGTCCTGGTTAAGGAACAGGTTGCCTATTCATCTTTCAGTTCATTTCAGCGGGGAACAGCCCCGCGCATGAAAGAAGTCTGAATAAAAGCGATCTCGGGGAGCCTGATTCAGGATTAATCTGCCAGCGCTCAGCAGTCTTCAGAGGCTGTAATGCTTTGACTCTTATAGACTGCAGGTGGGCTGAGGGGGAGCACTTTAAATGCTAATGGACCTTTATGATAATGCATCACAATACAATGCCCAATCAGACTGAGCATCGTAGATCAGTCCCACCAAAAACCCACATGTGTCCCCACCAGCCTCAGCACTGCACTCTTACAAATAAAGGTTCTAACTGGAACCATGCAGGGTTCTTCAGCTTGACCCCAGAGGTGAACTCTTCTTGTTACCTAGAACCATCTGTGAAAGGTTCCATCCACAACACTCTATCTATCTAGAACCTTGCACCTTCTAAGGGTGCTAAAAAGAACCCATCCAGGTGTTCTACCCAGAACCTTTTTAAATTCCAAGGGTTTCTTCTATAAACCACCCAAGGGGTTCTATCAAAGCACTTTCTAAACTCTGTTTTCCAAGGTGCTATATAAATAAAGTTATTATATCATTATAAACAGGTATACCAGGAACCATCTGTGAAAGGTTCCATCCACAACACTCTATCTATTTAGAACCTTTGCGCCTTCTAAGGGTGCTAAAAAGAACCGATCCAGGTGTTCTACCCAGAACCCTTTTACATTCCAAGGGTTTTATCTAGACCCCGTCCAGGTGGTTTTAGCGAGAACTCTTTTCTATTTCAAGGGATTTATGTAAAGCCCACCAAGGGGGTTCTATCAAGAACACGCTTATATTCCAAGGGTTTAATGTAGAATCCACTCAGGGTAGGTTCTAACTAGAACCCTTTTTAGATTCGAGGGTTTTAGCTAGAACCCACCCAGAGGGTTCTACACAGAACCCTTTCCTATTCCAAGGTTCCACCTAGAACTCACCCAGAGGGTTTTTACTGTGAACTCCTTTCTATTCACAGGGTTTCATCTAGAACCCACCCAAATATTATATTCCAAAGGTTCCATCTAGAATCCGCCATGGAGTTCTGCCAAGAAACCTGTTATATTCGAAGGGTGTTATCTAGAACCCACAGAGAGTTCTGTGAAAGGTTCCATCCACAACACTCTATCTATCTAGAACCTTTGCACCTTCTAAGGATGCTAAAAAGAACCCATCCAGATGTTCTACCCAGAACCTTTTTATATTCCAACGGTTTCATCTATAAACCAACAAAGGGATTCCATCAAGAACCCTTTTATATTGCAAGGCTTTCATCTAGACCCCATCCAGGTGGTTTTAGTGAGAACCCTTTTCTATTTCAAGGCTTTTATCCAGAACCCAGCCAGGGGGTTCTACCAAGAACACATTTATATTCCAGGGGTTTAATGAACCTCCACTCAGGAGGTTTTAACTAGAACCCTTTTTAGATTCCGAGGGTTTTAGCTAGAACCCATCCAGTGGGTTCTACAGAGAACCCTTTCCTATACCAATGTTCCACCTAGAACCCACCCAGAGGGTTTTAACTGAGAACTCCTTTCTATTCACAGGGTTTCATCCAGAACCCACCCAAATATTATATTCCAAAGGTTCCATCTAGAGCCCGTCATGGGGCTCTGCCTAGTAACCTGTTATATTTAAAGGGCTTTATCTAGAACTCACACAGAGAGTTCTGACAAGAACCTTTTCATATTATGTTACAAAAAAAAAACCCTTGATGACAGAGTTTTTCAAGGATTGTTGAAATACTGAATAATTCTTTCTTCCCAAAAAAGGTTGTTTGAGTGAAAAGGTGGCAGAACCTCGGTCCTTCAGGAAGAACCCTTCTGGGGTTCCTTATTTCTAAGAGTGTACAGTGGCTCTGCTCCTCTGAGACTGAGCAGCTGGAGACTAAAAACACAAAAACATGGTGATCCCACATATAACAGTCTATTACATACAAACATATGAGAAGAATAGACTGCGAGAAAAATGGGGAAAAAAGGAAGGAGGGAGTAAAAACAGAGAAGATGAGGGGGTATATATGATGAAAGAGCCGGTTCTCCACTGAAGGAGTGTAATCCTCTTGCAGGCTGAGTTGATACTCTCAGTTGTTTCCAGACTGAAATGCTGCTTGAGCCGCCGGCCTGCCAATGCAGCAGACGCCTGGGGGGAATCACTGATCTGACTCTGTTGTTCATTTGAAGGGTGTTTGCCGTGGTGGCAGAACATCTCTCCTCCCCCTTCTCTCCCCTATCTCCCCTCTTCCTCCCCCCATCCCTCGCCTCCCTTTTCTCCTAAAATGGGACACTGGGAGGTGAGTATAATCAGGATTACTCTGCACAAACCAGCCGTACACACACAGATATGCACATGCACACACCCATAAACAAAGAAATCCATGTGCATGCATTCACCCACATACACAATCATGCACACACACACACACACACATACTGTATATACACAACTGCAGTGATGAGAATCTCTCGCCCACCAGAGGTTTTTCAAACATGCAGAACTGCAGATATTCACATCTCCTGAAGGCGGAACAACACAACTGCAGTGTCCATAGAAAAGAGCAGTTTGGGTGGAAAAAGGGGATGGGGCGGGTTCGGATGGGGTGAGCAGCAGCAGAGAGCTTGTAAAAATGCAAAAGGGAGGAGAGGAGACAGAGAGTCCGGATAGACAGTGAGGGTCAGGCTGAATAGATGGCAGAGAAAATGAAAGAATGAATAAAACAAGAGAGAAGAAATTAGAAACGGACATCGCTGAGGGCCAGAGAAGAGGCTGCTGGAGTCAAAGGCAGAGAGATGGAGACAGGAGGAAGAGGAGGAGGTAATAGGATGGGGAAGGGAGGGGGGGCATGCATGATGGTGATGGTGAAGGCACAAAAAGAATGATCTCCCTGACCATAACCTACCACATCTCCATCCATTAGGCAGCCTATAGAGCAGCAGCCCATATCCTGTGGCCAACCACAAGCCCCTAACACTGTACAACACTGCTATTAGTGTCGGTCAACCATTATACAAGATGATGAGATGAAACACATCAGGGGATGAAAAGACTTTTCAGTGGTTTGGGCAGTAATGGAAAGCCTCCTTTCTACTTCAGCGGTCGGTGGACATTTTCTCCCATGAACCGTGTTTTGAAAAGACTGACCCAAACACAGTTTTTGCAGACTTTTGTGCACTTAACAGCATCCTTGGACGACTTGATCTATCATACGGTGTATCACTCAGCATATAGTCGATTGCAGGGCTGTACGGCTTTGAAGGCATACTGTCAAATAGCAGTGAGTTATACTTTTTCCAGCAACAGAGTTGTGAAGTGGGAGGAGGTGTCTAGAAGTAAATGTCCTGTTATTTTTCTATATGTTAGGTGACAGGCATTTGGAGCACTTCCAAGACTGTGATGGGCATAAAATTGTCAGTACAAAAGATGAGCAACCGTGCTGGAAAATATCTGGTTCTCTGATTAAAAAGTCACAAGTGTTTTTACATACAAAAACTAAGCAGAGAAGTCAACTATGAGCTTCTTGGTTGAGATGCAATGGTGCAATTTTCTTTGCCAATTCCGATTTTTTAAAAGCCTGACCTGCCAATTGCAATTTTGGCCAATTCCAAATGTCGTTCTTTCTAAGAACTAAAACTGACAGAATGAAAACATTTTGCAACTTTTCTTTGATGGAAAATTAAATTGCACATTCATAATAAAACACTGACTCATAAATAACTTTTACATTTTTTTTTTTTCAGAAGTGCTCCAAATTACTGCCAGGCCTCATTATTCAGATTACGTACCAGAGGGAGCAGGATCTCATGAGATCTCATGGAGAATGTGATCTCACGTGATCTCATGGGAAAGCTGATGTAAACAAAACAGAGACTGACGTGGCGCAACAGCTTGCACTAGTGATGCATTGCAGTGGGAAAAACAAAAGCAGAAGGCCTGGGGTTGTTTATTATTGTTTATTGTTCAGCGAGAATAGGAAGTGAGATTTTAATTGCCAGTCTGCGAACAGTAGTGTGCTGCTAGCTAACATTGGCCTGAAAAAGAGAATGTTTATTGTGAGCTGCTCAGCTGTTTCTGTCTCCTTGTAGTCTTGTCTCTCTTCTCTATATCCTTTTGTTGGAGTCTTTCGCTGCTCTTAGCACAGACAACATGGTAGCACGTGTGTGCGTCTGGCTGTGAAAAGCGCCGCTGAATATGGCTGTGATGTTACTGTCTGTGTTCCTGTGCACATGACCTGAACCATCGTCCGGCACAATCGCCAGCTAATCAGTCAGTAGCACTAAGATCGAAAAGTGGCTGATGGTATTCTACTGGTTCAGCTGCGTATGCCGATCTGTAGAGTGGTATGACGATTGTTGAGTGGCACATGCCAGTGTCTACACCCATGTTCCACTGGCACATGTCGTTCCTGATGGCGGGTGCCACTTGAAAGTTAGCCCACTGTCAGACCGTCACTGTGTATGAAAACTGATTTCATATATCCTGGGGTGATGTACCCAAAGCTAATATTGGAGCTAGTCTTAGCTAACTTGGCTAAAAGGTTAGCCTAGCCATCATAGCCAGTCAATCATAATTTAGACCTGTTATTTTGGCACGTTTAATTTATTAGTAGAACACATGTGACATTACATCACATATATCATATATTATTTACTATTGAACATGAATACTTTGAATGTGTTACAGGTACACATCATCATGTGTTTGTCACTGTCCATCTTCAGATAGTCTCAAATAACAAAGTATGTGTTTATTTCACGTATAGATAAATATAGATGATATTAATGTATAAGTGTCCCCCCTCCTCACACATAAGATTGCTTCTGTAGATTCACACTGATGCTGGAATTTACAGTAAATCTATATCAGGTGGAATCAATACATCATCGTCTTATGTGCTGAGAGGAAACAGCTTAGGCCACAATGTTATCAACTGGTTCATTCAGAGTATTTATGGCGGATAATAAATAAATAAAGCTTAAATAAAGCTTAACATTTTGTTGCCTGAGCCTCTGACTGCAGGCTGATAGAGGCCAAAATCTAGAGTTTACACTTTGTAGAAATACTATAATGCATTCAGCAGTTAAAGAGTTTACTTTACAGTTTATCTTTGCATTCTGGATCAATTTCTGAGAAAGCTGATGACAATGATGCAATGATGCAACACTCTGATCCGCACCTCTGACTGGCTTCTCCTCCACAGTAATAGCTGCTGAGGCTTATTATAATATTTAGAGTCCGGATGCAAAATTAACTTTTTTTTTTGTCCATCAGCCAAATGTCTGAATGTTCAAATTTTCCGAGCCACTCACTAGATTACCATTGTTCTTTTGGCTGGTGGACAGAGCAAGTCTACCAGCCACTTGCATATTTTACCAGCATTTGGCTGGTGGCTGGTGCTAAATTTGTGCCCTGTTTAGAACCATTTGTCATGCCAAGTTGACAGAAAAAAAACATGATTTCACAGAAACAAAGCTGAAATAATGTAAATTTATGGATATGATATAAACCGACAGCATCCTTACATGATGGTGACAAACATGAAGGATATCTAACAGCAAATCCTCATTCAAAAATACCATTTAAGAATGCATTACTTAAGCAGCTGATCCAAAGTCCAGTGTTGGTCATGCATGGGTTAATGTCTTGTTCTTGTTGCCTGGTGATGGCCCCCGAGACTAACTCATGAGACTGATTGTCCTTACCCAACCTTCCACTCACTGGGTAACTGGAGTCAAATGAATGCACAGCAGAACAAATATGTGACAAAAAACAACAACCACTTTCTTAATGTAACACAATCAGAAGCGCAGATGTGACAAACATAACATAACACAATTGGGTTGTTGTATCTGTACGGTATACGATTAAAATGGTGACAGACTAGCTGGTGCCAGTGGCATCAGCTAATGGGGATCCTCTTGAGTAAATAAATAAAGAAAGAAAGAAATTAATAATTAAAAGGAAATTATGAAATAAGAATTTAGCTCCTCTATCATGGTATATGTCTTTTTCACAATATGTAATACACTGCATATTGTGATACAGTAATTTTTTGGATAAATTGTCAGGGTTTTCTATACCGTTTTCAAAGTCGGTACATGGTTGAGCCAATATAAAACAATCACACAAGCAATCCCTTGTCACATAACTTTTTTCAATAAAATCTTATTTTTTAATTCTTTTTTTTTTTTAACAAGAAATTGAAACAGCGAGGCCACCTGGTATGTCGTTTTCTGCTACCTTGAAAACACAAACAGTAAAATTAAAAGTGTTTTCAGGGATTTCCAGCACCCGTACAGACCCTGAATTGTTCGTGGATGAAATAACTCGAAGGTAATGTTTCTCGTGTGTCAAATCCGGTCAATTAAATGCCTAAAAATAAAGCCATTTTATTACACCGATGTAAAAATCATGTGAAAATCCATAAAATTGCCATGAAACAGCCCTGCTCATTGATTTTCAATATAGCCCACAATGACATAATATTCCCTGAGATATTAAAGGGACGCCCATTCCCATATGGCAAAATCTGTCAGTTGACAATATTGTCGGTATATATCATATTACCCACCATACACAGTGACAACCCATCTGTGCATCCTTATCTGGTGTTTGAGAAATTAAACAATCATGGCTACTAACAGCTCTGGATGGTCTTTCATTCATCACAGTCCTGTACTGTACTTACTGCACAGAGCAGATTAGAAGGAATCAAAGAAAGCTGATTCTATTGTCACAGAGGGGACCGGGGACGTCACGGTACACAGATCTCAGTGAGAGAAAAGTTTACACAAACGGGGAACAGGCGCACACGGCCACACACACACTGAGCGGCTGGCCCTCGAGGTGTATTTTATGTGGTAATGTGCTTTAGATTGGGGCTGTGTGTGCAGAGATGATGGGCCGGCTAACAGATGGACAGGAGTCTATTCCCTGGGCTACCAGCCTTCTGCTTACCACACAGCCCTGCCAACTCCACAGTCCTCATCCATCTCCTGCTTCTACACCCCCTCCACCACCGCTCCTCCGACACCTCATTTCATCTCTATTGTTTCATGCCACCCTGTTGTGTTACTCAACTTATCCCCACCTCCTCGCCCTCCATCTCACTCCTTCTCACCTCTCCTCGACCTCTTCCTCCCTCCTTCCTTCTCTTCCTCAATGTCCCCCGGCAGATACGGGTTGTCTGCCAACCCGAGGCCTAATCCCCTGATTTTTCTTCATGTAGTAACAGCCTGAGCGGCCATCCCTCTATTCCTTCGTCCTTTCCTGCTGTGCCGGGCGAACAGCCAGCGCTCAGATCCCAGGCTCGCAGCCACATGCTGCAACTTTGTTTTGTAGCATGTTGGAGCAGCACATTAGATAAGTTTCCCTCCAAGGAGGCAGTGTACATTAGATTAACACCCTCAGTCGAACCGGGAAGCGCAGTGATTACAGCAAACCCGGATGCTAAAGTGCCCTTTAGCTAGCACGCTAGCTGGCCCTGTCTGGGCCAGATCACGCTCGGTCGCACTCAGAGGGACTATAAAAAGAACAGTGGACTGCAGCCTGCTGTGGAGGCAGGGTGTGGCACGGCTCTATTGTCACATCTACAACTGACAGCCCGGGGAACCGGGGACGACGCGAGAAATCAGGTGTGTGCACGTGAAAGGAAAGCACCACTCAAGTGGAAAAGGATGGAGATGTGTGTGTATGTGTGTGTGTGTCTGTGTGTGTCTCACCTCTGATAATGGCCAGCTTTGCAGTGACAGACACCTCTCCTTCACTGTTACGTGCCACACACTCGTAGATGTTCTCATCTCGGGGCGCTCTGAGTGGTTGGATCCTCAGCACAGCACCTGCACCCTCATCAAACTCTACGGTCTGGACAGCCACAGAACCACAGAAGAAGACACATCAGCCACAGCAGAGCAAACACATGCATTACTATCAGAACAGTTAATGTTTATCATTAACTTAGCATAGTTTTTTTTTTTTACAGTAATAATGTAATAATAATAATTGTATTTTAATACTTTATTGATCTCCTTTTTTTTTTTTACTTGCCCTCCCTTCCTCGGGGTCAGGCTCAGCTCGCCTTCCTGGAGCTGGTGGGATTCAGTGTCTTGCACACAGACACTTCTGCAGGGTGGATACTTACCAGCACGGGGGGTTGAATGTGGGTTCTCTGGTTGAAATGCACTATCTCTAACCATCAGATCGTATTTCTGCATTGATATACAATCAGACCTCTGATGGGACTGAGCTGCAGGAGTTAAGAGCTTTGTGGAATAGCTTTGCTATGCTTGACAGTATATAGCTTAGGGACAGCAATATGTGAAAAATAAAGCACTATGCAACCTGCTTTATATTTTTATGTGTCAGTTTTGAAAAATGCTTTGAAATACTGTTTTAAATCTTGCAATCTATGCTTGAAATGTGAAACAATGTAGTACTGTTGGCAAATTAATATTCTAAAGAAATGCACTCATTAGCTTTCTTGATGAGAATTAGCTGAGCAGACTGACACCACTCTCATGTTTGTGCTTTAAGTTAAAGTCTGGAGTCGATTATCTTAGCTTAGCACAAAGCCCGGAAGCAGGGGGAGACAGCTAGTTTGTTAAATCCTGACAACCTCAAAGTGATGAGGAAATCACTGCACCCTGTACCCAAAATACCTCCCCGTAAAATCTTGTCATGTCTCCACAGTTTTTGTGCGGGTTAAACAAATTAAATATTAAGTGTTATTGAGCTTTAGAGATGCTGGTGGGTGGATTTTATTGTTAACTTTGAACAAAGCTAGGCTAGCTGTTTCTCCCTGCTACTAGTCTTAATGCTAAGCTAAGATAATCAACTCACTTCTTGCTTCAAGAAAACATATAAATAAAACATGACAAAATGCTAAATTACTCCTTAAAGAAAAAGGGTTATAACATACCTACAATCTAAAACAGATTTATAACAATCTCTATTAAAAGCAATATCTAATCTAGCAAGATTAGCAAACAATACATATTGCAAGATCTATACATCTAAAAATATATAGTATAATCTAGACATAGTAATTATTATATTGTAGGGATGTAACAATACATAAAACATCACGACATTGTGATAGAAAATGTCTCAATACGTACATGCCTATGTGCCGTGATATTACATAGTTTATTATTTTTATTTTATTCTATAAAAGGACTGCTTCACACATAATTCAAACATTCATTGCCAAAGACAATTCATACCAATTTTTGCACATGCTCAGGTCATGGCTGGCTACTTTTATTTTATTTCATTAAAGAAGGAAGGCAGAAGCACTTCAGGTTAAAAGTCAAGTCGTCTTTTTCCTTTGTTTTTTAACACCGCAATAAATATATTGTGGAATATTTATCGTAGTATAATCGTACCTTGAATTTTTGTATCATTACATCCCTACTATATTGTATAGATTCATACATTAATACGTCTTGATTACTGTACTGATTTGTCATGCTGCTACAGGAAGATTTAACCATTGTGCACTGTGACAACCACCTCGATACGCTGGGAGTTGACCTTCTTGCCCTTCTTGTTCCAGTAGACGACAGGCTTGGGATTGCCGGTGGCCTGGCACACAAATGATGCCACGCCCCCTGATACTCCGATCTGGTCCGTGGGAATCTTGGTGAACTTTGGCGGAGCTGAGAGAAATGGGGGAGGGGGAGAGGGATAAGAGAAGAAAAATAAATAAATAAATAAAAGCACAAGCATGAAAATTGATATCCTTAACACCCAGAGGACATCAAACCAACTCCACAACCCCCCTGCTGGCCACGCCCCATTTCACTGTCAGTGACTGGTCCGGCTGACTTGTGCTCTGATGGCTGCGGCGTGTTGTGCTTACTTCCTGGGTATCATCTAGAGGACATGCTGAAGGACTTCCTGTGGGTCATAAATAAAAGATGGGGCCGGGCTTCAGAGGAACATCTCTCTCTCGCGCGCTGTCTGTCTCTCTGTGTGCTTCCTCCGGGGCAGGCTACCCTCCTCGTACTGCAGGCAGCACAGGCTGTCATGACACATGAGTGTTTCACAGGTAGCCGAAGTGTTGGCTGCAGATTCACAGCATATAATTGGTTTAAATGTATTAATACCAGAGGTGTCATTTTGTGCCTGCACACTCTATAATGCCTATAGGGGATTTGCACTTGCAGATTCTGATGATCTTAACGAAAACAGAGAATATACTGACATTAGCTGTGTTAATTTCCAGCTTTGCCTCGGGGAGAACAATTTCGTCTTGTTATGATGCATCTGATGTGGGAAGTGCAGCGGTTGCCCTCTTGTAAGAAAACAGCAATTTCCAAGTCTGATATTGAGCCAACAGTACCGAACCTATATTTTTCCACAGTGGCTGAGTCAGATCAATCAAACAACTTCATGTGCACCCACCCCGTGCTATCTGTCTGTGCCCTGTTGCCATGGCGCCCAGCTTAACTCCTCCTCAGCTACAGAATCACTGCTATCCATCAGGGTGAAGTCAGGATGACCCTTACCATAGCAACCTGGATCCCTCCTCCCACTCCCCCTGAGTCTGGGTGGGTGAGGTCCTGCTGTGTTGATTCACTTCTGCTCTGAAGACAGAACAGGAACAAAAAGCTGCCCATAAAATAATCGCAAGCAGATTTTCTAAAGCCTGTTTGCACGTCTTCCCACTCCTGCTCACTTTGCTGGCTACCAGCCACCGGGGCCGGGGAGTATTCAGCATACAAGTATCTAAAAGATGTATTTAAAATAGAAAATATGAGTACAGTCGCAGTTTAAATTGGTGGTATTCTGAATACAGTGGCTGTCTCTGAAAGGACAGTTCACCCCAAAAATCAATAATACATATTTTTTCCCCGGCCTGTGGAGCTATTTATCCATCTAAGATCTTTTTGCTGTGAGTTGCCAAGTTTTGGAGATATCGGCTGAAAAGATGTCTGCCGTCTCACCAGTATAATGGGACAAAATGGCACTGAGCTTTCAGAGCTCAAGGCACCAAAAAACACATTTGAAAAATTCAAAACCAGTGTCTCTTTCCAAAAGTCAAGATAATCCACAGCCCTTGTGAGCAGTTTCACGTAGGAACTTCTTTCTTTCTGCAGCAGAATCTACCATAACTTTGCTACTAGAAAGAAAGTAGCTCCGGATGTGTACCTTCAGGAAATGTGAAGACCGTTTTTTACCTACACACATGGCCAACATGGTTGCAACATTATGGTGCAGAGCAAACTCTGCTGCTTGCTGCATGAAGAGACTCAACATCTAATTTGAAAAAGCACCTTGAGGTAACTTTAAGGTCTTTTTTTTTTCATGCTAGTGTCATGGTGATGAGAGTGTAACGTTAAGGACAGAGCGTGACGTATGCTGGACAGATTGTAAAGCCCCCAGAGGCAAATTGTGATTTTGGGCTATATATAAGTAAAATTTGAGCTTGGCTAATTAGCTAAGTGACCCTTCCTAAATCCTGCTCCTTTTTGTTCTATGATTCAATAACAGTTAAGCAAGGTACTCAGTGGAACCTCGTTCAACTTTCTCCTGTTGCTGTACTTAGATATGCTGTGTGTGCTAGGCTTGAAACAAAAACAAATGTTGAAGATGGTTAAAAGGTGTTGCTATGGGACCTGTAAAACCGACGCATAATCAGCAAAATGCTAGCTAATTAGCTCACAAACAATAGATTAGAGTAGATTAGGTAGTTAGTTAGCTCTCATTTGTAGGAAAACTCTAGCTAATTAGCTAGCTGACGACTAAGTAAGGGATAATGTACAGTGAGCAGGTCATTACTGCGAAATAAACCCCAGCAGGGTGATGCAGGACCCCGACACGAATTCAAAAAGTAATCCAAAGTATTTAGAATATGTTACTTAACTGAAGTAATCTAATGGACTGTGTTACAATTACATTTCAGGGCATGTATCCAGTACCTTTTAGTGGAGGTAGGTTTTATAAGTAACCCTCCCAACACTGACAGCCACACAGAGCACTTTCCAGTCTCACTACAATCCCTTGACAGTCACTGGAATAGCGTCGCCATGTCAAACGACAGCTCCTGTGTGCCTGCTGCACTGTGTTGTGCCTCTAAAAGGGCCCACTCTGAATGTCAGAAAATAAAGTAGTTCCATTTTATGCTCGCTATAATCCTCAACAGGAAGAAGCAAAAAGCCGGTTCAGTACAGTCAATCAGAGCAAATTTATGCCCACCATTTTGGGGCTCGAGAGCAGGATATTTCCTGCCTGTTACACTCTCAAAAAAGGCACACAGAGCATCGAGAAAATTGGCCTTTTTACCCTGCCAACAATATGAGAATGTGAACGAAAAGTCTGAAAAAAAAAATGTCAAGCCTGAGAACTATCTTCTCCTGGCGATGGGATTATCAATGAATTTCATGTGCTTCTTAAAGCTTCTACATGGTTTTCAGTGGCTTTATGTTGAGTCCAAAACTGTGTTCTCTTAAATGCGCTTCAACACCAATCCTTGTGCAAAACCCAACCCCACTGGCAATGCTACTACTTAAGCCTCTTCTGAAAGCCAGGGAAAAGCCCTGCAAGGCACCAGCTCTGGACGGATTTGCACTGAACAGAAAGAGTTGTTATGATCGGACGGTTCTAGAAACCTGCCCGGAAAATGAAGGCCTAATGGGGAGCTCTGTCTCTTTAATAGTAGGCTTCGCTGTGTCGCACTGGACCAGACAGGTCTACCACTGATCTACCACTGGTCTGTTTTAATGAAACACCTTCGCAACCTGTAATCATCTGATGACTGACTGACGACTGCTGAGCTGACATATGACTGGGACCAGCATGTACAGTATAATAGTGTCGTTAGAACAAAAAGTATTTGGGAGTCTGAGTGTCACGCTATGATCAGACTTTGAGTTAAAGAAGTTTAATTTGTCATTTTGGAAAAGTTCTTTTAGGGAAATTAGTGTAACTCCTGGTGAAATGCTGCAGTACCTACTGCCTTAAAGAAACACTGGCATGGCAGATGTATTAAGTGCAACCAGCTGTGGTTTGACAAGCCTTTAAGCCACTTTTAATAATGCATCTCTTCCTGTTTGTGTGTCTGTGCCGTCAGGTCCGCTTGCATCTCAAAGACAAATGTGTGCCACGAAAATAATTCTGTGATACAAAGATGATGAGGGAGCGCGCTGTGCGGTCGCAGGAAGGATAAAATTGCATTTATGAGCCCATCTCAAACAAGAATGTGAAATTTGGATACACAAGCAACAAAATTGAAAGGAATTATTCCTAACCTCATTTGCATGATTTTAACATTGTTTGTGTTTGAAAGTTAAATGTAGATCATTTTTGTGAGGGGAATATTAAATGTGTTTTGCATAAAATCCAAAACCGGTAATGGAAAAGTGTCATGTCTGAGATGAATTTATTCATATTCAAAAAGGAGGAAGAGATTTGAGTTGAGCCATTTAATCTACAAAGTGAGAGAGAGGGCGTAAAAACAAATCTCACGCTTTAGGAGTAGTTATTATCTCTTTCAACGCCATTTAACTAATCAATTAATCTTTTTTGCTTCACTAATAAAATGAGGGAAAAAGCAAAAAGCCAGACTAAGAATTACTGTTTAACATTTGAAATCTTGTTTGACACTCGACTCTCTACTCTACTCTATTAGTCACTTTGAACTTTGTTAAGGATTAGAGGAATCTTAAAGACATTAAGGGACCAGTTCACTGCAAAATCAAAAGTACATATTTTTCCTCTTAACTTTAGTATTGTTGGGTGTGAGATGCTGAGCCTTGGAGATATCTGCCATAGCGATGTCGCCCATGAGACGATGCACACGTATAAACCGATAAAGTTGGCAGGTGTAGTTCAGTAGAAAGCTCCCTAATCAGATCCCTAATCAGGTGTTTTTTTTCCCCTAAACCCACCCAGATCTTAACCGCAGTGTTGACCAGGGGTGGAAGTAACTAACTTGCAAATACTCAAATTACTGTAATTAAGTAGCTTTTTTTTCGGGTACTTGTACTTTTATGAGTAGATTTTCAAGTCTGTTCTTTTACTAGTACTTGAGTATGCATTCCAAGCTGGAATCTTACTTTCAAAATTATTGTTGAGTACTGAGTACAATTTGAATTAATATCCAAACCTTTCATCTGCATTTTAATAGCCAGTAAGGCGATCTGATCACAAACAATGAGATACAAACAAAGAACAAAATGCTGCAGCAGTACACACTTAGAGTAAGGATGTTAATGATTAATCAATTAATTGCCGTGAAGAATTTAACCAATAAAAATGTATTCATGGATATGTAATCAATAAATGTGGCAGCAATTTAAATATACTTTTACTTGAGTATATTTCTAACACCAGTCCTTTTACTTGTAATGGAGCAATATTTTAGCAGTGTAACAATACTTGTACTTCAGTACAGATTTTCAGCACGCTTTCCATCACTGGTGTTGACACATTGTAAAATATAATTACTGTGTTCAACATGCACAATGAAGGAACAACATGTACAAATCGCACAGGAGTTTAGCAAATCTTAGGTTCTCTTCTAAACCTGAAGATGTGTCACCCACATGTCTGCCATTAATGTTGGAAACCAGCTCTAATACAAGGGACACACATGAGGGGTCCTTAATGTATTTTCTATCTCGCCAACCAGCCTCAGATCTAGAAGACTAGAGGAAAATATATATATATATATTTGATTTGGAGGTAGACCGTCCCTTCAAGTACACAGGTCAGTCATTAAGAATTTAGTGACAAGGAAGTCAGCTGTGCAGACAGAAAGTGGTTTTCCTTGTTTGGTGACCCTATTGTGAGGAAACAATATTCACAAATAAGTAATTACCTTTGGGTAATTAGGAATTCGGTCTCTGTGTGACTTTGCAGTCAACTTCATTTCAGCTTACACCTGCAATCTAGGCTGTTCTCCTTTGCTGTGTGCAAAAAAAATCATTAAAACTGGATCAGCTTTGCAGGAGAAGCAGCGAAGAATAAAGTTTCTTGTTGCCAATTAGTACACATTTCGGTTAGATTTATTTTCTTTTTGGAGGGAGTTAGATTTTAAAACCTTTCTAATCCATTTCTTCACTCTAATTTACAAGTTCTGTAACACATCCTGTTAACGGGATAAAAAAGAACAACTCAGTTTGATGTTTTTCTTGGTTTTGTGTCTGTTTTTTTCTCTATTGAGGAAGCCAGAGAGATACGAGAGATGGAGCTATTTCACAGCACTATCTGTTCTGCAGAGATACACTGTAGGTGGTCCAAAGGCAGAGATCTTATCCCACAACATTTCAACCGAAAGTTGTGTAATTCTTCCTCTTTCGTGAATATAAAAATACTTCCGATGTGACGTCAGTCTTATCAAAGGATCGTGGACTAAAATTGGTTACACAAGTGGAAAATGTAAAATACATTGGAATAGATGATCTTATTTCCTAACAGTGAGTGTTATCTTCATCTTGAGCCTGTATCCGCTTTCCAAAAATCAGCTTGGTTATATTTTCAGAGCAGTGACAGATGAGTGTGTCTGAGCGTGTGTGTGTGTGTGTGGGTGGATGAGTGGGTGTATGTGTGTGGAGCACTGAGGCAGGAAATCTGTGGAAATGTTGTAATCAAAGAGATGATGAGGAACATGCTGATGGGACCTCCCGGCTTATCAAAACACATTAACAACGCCACAGTCCAGAGATGATGTACTGACAGGCCCAGTTTATCACACACACACACAACACACGCACACACACACACACAAAAGGACGTGCATGCATACAAACACATCCACATATATTCACACCTTTGTACATGGCATACTGCTGACAATATACCAGCTGTCATTCAAACAAGAAAGAGACAGATGGAAAAAAAGAGAAAGACACACTCTGGCATCTTTATTTCTCCTTAACTTAGTCTTTTATGTCAGATTTGTGTTATTTCTGTTGCGTTGTTCTATTTGATACTGCTTTTTCATTTGCTTTCTCATTGCTTCATCTGTATATGTGTGTTTTCTTTTGATTCTACACCAACTTCCTGCATATTTTCCATTTCAAAACCTCATATTTTCCCAAAATCCAAATGTTTGCATGTATGCCACATTCTGACTATGCACGCTACTATATTGCCGGATACTTGCTAGAAGATTGTGACTCCGTGTGTCGATAATGTTGCACAATTTTACACAAAACTTTCATCTATCTCTCTTTTTTCTTATTGTACTTGGACTCCTTCGCCAGCCAGTCTTTATATTTGAGATTGTCAAGTCAGTCCTCAGAAAACTTGCACTTACCCATTGTGGCTGTTGAATTCACACTCCTACACAGAAAGTTGGACGACGCTCCGCTGTCAAACATCTCTGCCCAAAGAGGAAGTAAACTAACTGGTGCTATCTATACTCTCAGGATTTTCACTCCGCATATTATATTGTATTATTGTTCCCCCTATATTTTTAGTCTCTTTAATAAATACAAAAAGCGAGTTGAAAAAGCTTATTGTTTAGTCACTGTGTCCATGGAAACGATGTTATACGCAGCAATAAAGGTATGGTTTCCTTACAGAGAAAAGGTTCTCAGACTCATGAATGTTCACACAAGCGTAATATTTGGTTATTTGTGAAGCACTTCAAAGATACTGCCACATTTTCTTTCAAACTAATCTGGTGGCGGTTGTCTGGATGTGGTTCAGTTATAAGGCACTTGGGGCAGAGCTGTTTTGCAGGCTGTGACGTACAGGCAGCTCTGTGTAGGAGTGTGTGTTCAGTCGCACACCATACTTTGCCTTGCTTTCGATGACATCAAGCTCGCTCTGGCCCGCTCTGTCTCACACAGTGCTAGAAAATTTTGGCTGCACTGTCTGCCTGCTCCAAATGCCATGAAAAACACACTGCTTGTATGATCAGTTTATTTTTAGAGATTTTGAATTTTATATCTTCGAAAGCAGAAGAGAGGCAAGAGTCTGGAAACACGTATTTTTTTCCATATCTTTCCCAGACTTATCCAGAGCTGGAAAATAGCCTAAAAGAATTGAATTCCCATCTTAAGCTCGATAGATAGATTAGATAGATAGATAGATAGATAGACAGACAGACAGAGAGACAGATTGATTGACTGATTGATGGTCATACCTAGTCCTCCATACACGCTGCTCAAAGGGCTGGTTAGCAGGATAATGAAGGGCAGCAGCAGACACAGGGGAGAGGAGCTAAGGCGGAGCCCCAGGATGGGCCTCCTGGACCGGGCTAGAACTCCAACTGTCCTGGGCAGAGGCATGGCACCACCGTGGGTTGGTTGGAGACGACGGAGATTCGAGTAGGGCTTCACTCAACAGGGGTAGGCACTCTGCAGACACAAAAAGACACGAAGGTCAGCCGAGACGGACAAAAAAGGCATTTTCCCTCAATCTCTGATTCATCATTCTGCGTTTTAGAGTGGTGGCGGAAATGTCAGCGCTCCATGAGGGGAGACGGGGTGGAAAACATACAATAATTCATAAAGATGTAGAGAGAACATCCTCATGAAGAAAATTAAAGACAAATTCATGCTAATGCAGGATTAGGTCTTTTGATTTAGCCAGAGCACTTCTGACTTGGGATTAACAGCTCAAGCAGGCCAGCTCTGACTGAACTAATACCAGAACAATAGAGCCAACAACTAAGACAAGAAACAGACCGAAATAGTTTTCGGTGCGCTGCTTCTGTATTAATAAGTCTCCTTTTCTAGTGAGCCGTGAAATGAGCTGCAATGATACATTTTTAAGGGTTTTTTTTTTTTTTTGTCCTCAGACGTCCTAATAATTTCATTTCACTTTAGCTCTGGCCTAATTCCTTCTTAGCGTTCAGTATTCTACTGTTCTGGTGGCACATAAAAGTGTTAATGCAATAATATACCCAGAGTGTGCCACAGTAATGGAAAACACTTAAACAAAGAGGATTGAGGGGTCAGTAGGAATGCAGCAATATTCAATAAGAGCAAATGTATGAGAAAGGGCTGCTTTAATAGATGTCTCCCCCCCCCCACCCACCTCTTGTTAATCCCCAGCCCTGGGGGGGATCTCCATCAGTATTTTGTTCTCTTTCCCCTCACATAAACACACGCACACATCTGGAAGTCTGGACATAATTCAGCTCTGTCTGCTTACAGAGATTTAGACAAGCTGTGCAGAAGCTCCCGGTCTGGGTAGTCAATAACTCCACAGTCCTATCGAGCCCTCCCGACCCCCGCCCCTCCGCCCGAAGTGTCAGAACGCAGGTGGGGAGGCCAAATGAGAAAGGAGCCTCTGTTAACCTGTCATATATCACACACACTCGTACACTCACAGAGATAAAGGTGCTAACTAGAACCATAAAGGGTTCTTTGGCTTAAAGTGTTATATCTAGAACCAATATAACAGGTTATAACTAGAGCCCAACATAATGGTTTATAACTAGAACCGAACATAAAGGATTATACCTAGAACTCTAAATAAAGGGTTATACCTAGAACCCAACATAAAAGGTTATACCTAGAACTCAGCATAAAGGGTTATTATACAGAGAACCCATCATAAAGGGTTATTATAACTAGAACTCAACATAAAGGGTTATCATAGCTAGGGTCCAACATATCAGGTTATGGGTTTCACCCAAAACCCCCCATGGGAGGTTCTGCAGAGAACCCTTCTATAGTGTAATAGTTCCACCCAGAACCCTTTCTGTGGGTTCTATCCTGAACATTTCCACCTTCTAATGGTGCTGCCTAGAACCTACGACAAGCATTCTACTGAAAACCTTTGTACATATCAAAGGGTTTCATCTAGAACCCACCCAGGAATTCTGCCAAGAACCGTTTTATATTCCCAGGTTTTTATCTGAGACCCACCCAGGTGGTTCTACCGAGGACCCCTTCATATTCCAAGGGTTTTATAGAACCCACCCAGGTGGTTCTACCAATAACCGTTTTATATTCCAAGGTTTTTGTCCGGAACCCACCCAGGTGGTTCTTTTGAGAACCCTGTTATATTCTAAGGTTTTTATCTTGAAGCCATCTAGGGAGTCTTCCGAGAACCCTTTTATATTCCACAAGGTTTATCTAGAACCCACCCAGGAATTCTACCAAGAACCCTTTTATATTCCAAGATTTTTATCTGGAACCCACCCAGGTGGTTCTACCAAGATCTCTTTTATATTCCAAGGATTTTATAGAACCCACCCAGGTGGTTCTATTGAGAACCCTGTTACATTCTAAGGTGTTTATCTTGAAGCTATCCAGGGAGTTCTCATGAGAACCCTTTTATTCCACCATTTTATTAGAACCCACCCAGGAATTCTACAAAGAACCTTTATATTCTAGCTTTATCTAGAACCTACCCAACAGGTTCTAACAATAACCCTTTTATATTCAAGGTTTTATCTGAACCCCCCCCGGTGGTTCTACAAAGAGCCCTTTTATATTTCAGTACAAAGAACCCTTGATGAAAGAGTTCTTTAGACTTTCAACAATCCTTGAAAAACTTTCTCTTAAAAAAAAAAAGGTTCTTTAGATGAAAAGGGTTCTTAATGGAACACTTATTCTTACAAAGAACCCTTGACAAATCCTTTCTTTCTAAAAAAAGTGTTCTCCAGAAGCAAACAGTTCTGGTTGGAACCTCAGCCCTTCAGTGAGAACCCTTGTGGAACCCTTATTTTAAAGAGTGAAGGAAGGCCAAATGAGACAGGAGCCTTTTCTAACCTGTCATATATCACACACACACACACACACACACACACACACACACACACACACCAACCTTCAAGCACTACCAGTACAGTAGATAACATATACGCTCTCGGGGAGACATAATATGTATTCACAGGTGACGGGCCACATTGTGATCGCACATAAATATGCACCCATAAGCAGGCGTTCACCCCGACATCCCCGATACACACACTGAAACGTGAAGCGGAGATTAGGCCGACCCTTGCTCGCCTTTACTAAACGAAAGAGGCATTTCTGGTGAGTTACATATTCAAAGACTCCTCCAACCACTTATTGAGCTAATGACCTGCTCAAACACATTACTGTCTGCCAGTTCCTACGCTAAAAATAGCTCATCTGAAAACATGGCTGTCTATCTGATACAGGCTCTCTTTTCGCGCCGCTTTGCCCTCGTCTTATCTGACGCCGCGTAATAGACGTTGAATAGAAAAGCTTTCAGCGTCCCCTTTTCAATTGAACAATGTGATAAGAGAAATCAGATCAGGGCTCATTCAAGCACCATTGGCAGCATGTTAAGTAAATTCTCCTCTTACGGAAACTCAATTTGCCACCGTTAATCTAACTAGGAATACTGCTCTGCGTGGAGCCATGCACACGGCCACTGAAACATTAGGTACTCCTCGCATGTTGCAGCGTCTGCTTCCTCTGTCCTGTGTGGTGGATTTGCCGGGGCCTTTATATCTCTCCGTGACCTCAGTCTAACCCTATCTATCATTCTCAGTTTATCCTCCCCTCCCTGTTGTCTTTCACCTGCTGACAAAGCCCTCTCTGCTCTACCTCCACTGTAGTCGCTCACCCTCCACCTAATCCTTAATCTTACCCTCGTCTCACTCCCGTATTAGTCGCCGTATTCCTGAAATCTCCTCTCCTCCCCTTCATCCCCGTCCTCCCCTCCTCGCCTCCCCCTTGTTAACCTCTCCTCTCTTGATGCCATCTCCTTCCGTGGCACCCTATCATTCATCTGCTTCTCTTTCTATACACACTCTAACCCCCGCTTGTATCCAAAATCCTCTTCCTCTCCCCAGCTGCCCCGCACCGGCTGCTCCAGCTGTTGTTGGTCCATTGACACAGTTCAAACAAAAGGGCTTAGAGCATCCTACAGCTGTGAATGTTGAGGGAGCGAGCCAAAACAGATACACAGCAGTGGAGCAGGCCGGTCCGGGCCTGTCTGTGCTTGTGCGGATGGTGTTTAAAGGGATAGTTCGAATTATTTGATGTAGGTTGTATGAGGTATGTCAGTGTATTACCTACAGTAGATGGTAGTTGGCATGGCCCCAGTTAGGAGGTGCACAGAGGAGTACCATCGTGGAAGATAAGCAATAAACTGCTGTGGACGGGGTCAGCGACACAAGGTATTTTAGCAAAGGTCCACCTTACCCCTCAAGCAGGGGTAGGTTCCATAGGTTCCTAATCCCTGTGGACAGTTCCTGCAGTGGAAACATGGCTTTAGCCACTTAAAAAAGTGCACGCTATATTTTTCAAACATTTTTTACCAATTTACTTTGCCATCAGACTGCCTTTAACGATGAGAAACCGCTGTTAAACAAGCCCAATATCGCTAATATCTCCAAACCAGCCAAACTTCGCAGGAAAAAACTGTTATTTTACCTCATCAAACACCAGTTGCTCATCCACCGCTGCCTCGATTTGTTATTTTGATTGTGTTATTGTGTGATTTTGGTGTTTTAAGAAGACAGTTCGGATTCAGTGAGGTCACACAATCACACAAACAAGAAGAACAGATCAAGGCAGTTGTTGACCAGCAACTCCTGTGTTCTGCGAGATAAAATGATTTTTGTTTTTGCCTCTGGAGTTTGATTCATTTGGAGAGCAAAATTAAGCTTGTATAACAATCCCAAAAGACATCTGACAGCAAGGTAAAGCAGGGAAAATATTCTAAATATAGTGTAAACTTAAACTGATACTGATTTCTTTTAAGCGTGTTTCCACTGCAGGAGCTTTCCACAGGGACCAGGAACCTATGGAGTAACTCAGTGCGTTTCCACCGCAGGGACCAGGTTCTAAAATAAGTTCCGGGGACATGATTTTACCCCTGAAGAAGTCCCTGCTCGAGGGGTATACCTTCTAAAAGTACAGGAACTTTGGGGGTGGGGCTTGCAGCGTCAAACATTTCTGACTGGTCACAGCATTTTATTCAGCCACCATTTTTAAAAATCTTAAGCCGCAAACCACTTTATTTTCTGTTCATTGTGCTTTGACAGACCAACATGGAGTTACAGAAAGCATACAACAGAGGGAATGACAGGCCTTATTGGAGTAAGCAGTAAATCACGATGAACATCAGCACGACTTAAGTCTCCTCCGTGCTTACTATTGTTGCAGTGTCGCACTGACTCACACAAATAATGATGCCTCTTCTGTCGCTTTATTATGGCTCCATTGTTGTTGTACAGTCGCACGCAAAAATGCTGTCACTTTTTCATACTTCAGCAAACTAATTTGCCTCTTCTTCGCAGGTGTTTGGACTGCGGTGGAAACACAATAGGCTGAAGGAACCTTCAGGTCCTTGAAAAGTAATCCCTCGGACTAAAAGTTCCTGGTGCTTTGGGTCCAAACGCAGCTTAAAATATCTTTTGTTGCTGACCCCGTCCATAGCGGTTTATTGCTTACCCTCCATGCCGGCACTTCTCTCTGATTCTCCAAACTGGGAGCGTGCTGATAAGTACCTCATACAACTCCAGCTTCAAATAATCCAAACTATCCCTTAAACGCTTTCAAATGCGCTCTTCCTCTCTGGATATGTAGATAGAGAGTTCGCCTTGCACTTTTTCTCTCTCCACATGCAGAATTAAAAAGGTGTTTGTGAGCATGAATATTCTCATGACTCAGGCCTACCTACAGTCTCTACAGCCCCCTCACTGATACGACAACCTGCTCTCCCTGATCATCTGGCTCAGCATCCAGAGACAAGACAGCAGGGGTTGGTCTTATTACCTTTTCGGCGTGACAACACAGATGGTCAGCCAGGCAGATAGATTGATGGGGATACATGTGCTATTTATTGCGGGGAAGCACATAATGACACCATAGCTCAGGTGGTGAAATGCACACCGGTTATTGTGCTCCATCAGGCTGATGAAATAACATTGTTTAGGTGGCATCCAACCTGCCCCTGCTCCGCTGGGGCCCTCAGAAGATGACATGTTTTGTTTTTCTCACCTCATCCCCAACCCCCAGCCCTCCCCCCCACCCCTTACCCATGATGCCTTTCACCACAAGTGGGTTGAGACGGTCTCACAAGGCCTGTCGCCATGACAACGAGCCATGAGCGCTCATAGAAGGACCAGATCTGTTTCCTGCGGCAGGATGCTAGCTCTGTGAGATAGTACACCTGATAGGAAGCTTGGCGTTCTTCTTCTCCTTGTTCCTCTTAGCTTTAATTTGGAGCCAGCGCTCTGAGCGAATGCCGCATGTGTGCGGCGTTGTGACGCTTGGGGGACCTGGTTCAGCAGAAAAGAAGATCAGAAAACTTTTTTATTTATATTTCATGGGAACACGATGGGAGGAGGAAAAAAAAAAAAACATGGCAGCGCAATGCACCACCAAGCTTTTCAGGGGTGAATAACAATATTACATCCACTGTCATTTGTCCTCTTCACAGTTTTTACCAATGACTCTGAACTGGTAGAGCACACTTGTATTTTTCAACATAAAAATAACCTTGTGTTGAATTATGCATGGCTTTGTGTGCCAGCACGGAGAGGAAAAGTTTGGAGTCGTCAGATGCAAGGAGGGGCTGGGACTGATATTACCTCACGATTCCTATGACCCTGGACCCCACAGGCGCATAACACTCACAGGGCTGCACACACAAAGGCACACACGCACACACACATACAAACACAGAGAAACATGGCAGATGGCAAAGCATCATGGGGGAGATTGGCACTCACTCTCTCACACTTCCCTTCCCTCTCTCTTAAACACACAGCCCACAGACACACACAAATATACAGACACACATGCATGAAAACACACACAACAACACAACACGCACAACGACGAGGATCAGAGGCACAGGATGAAGCACGGCTTACTGCAGGCATGAGCTGCACCGCCCTGGTTACATTTTTAGCAGTGGAAATAAACTATCTGAGGCTCCTCTCTAACAAGAAAACACACCTGTCACTCAAATTCTGAGATTCTTTGCCCTGAATATCAATGAATCTGGAGACTTGTTGGGGCCTCAGCTAAAATCTCCATCAGTCTCGTCTTAACGCTGCAAAAGATGCAGGAATCAGGACCACGGTCGCCCCACACTACACACGTCCAAAGCAGTATTGATAAATAGCGATAACATTCCCGATCCAGGAGCAGAAATTTTCATCACCACTCTGAGGCTACAAACAAGGTTGCCGCTTGAGTTTTAATTCACACTGCTGAGAGTGAATATGACTCATGGAGGCAGCAATCCCACACCAAACCCGTGGGTATGGAAGGAAAGCCCATATTTGTAATAATTTATCATGTGTTGGTTGTTCACGATCAAGCAGTGTGCCGCAGAAACGAGATCTCACGCATTGATCAGTGGATCGGAAAATGTGGTCACTGATAGTGATTCTGGGTATAATTTATGCTGATCATTGAAACTCATCTGACTAACTGACTATCTTGATTTTTGTTTTTCTGTTCCTGTCATTTTAAAGGAGAAACTGCTTGTCCAAAAAAAATGAGTACTGCAGTTCAAACAGCGAGATGGAGCCGTAGCTGGTATTAAATAGGTTGAAGCCAGTTGATTTCCCATGCCCCCCCCTCCCTCTGCAGACGCAAACAAGCTGAGACAGGCTCCACTATAAGTTGCTCAGCTATTTGTAACCGTCAGTTGTCTGTCAATGTAAAGTTAAGCCCCTTATCCTGAAAACAAAAACCCACTGCCAGTGACAGCCCGACTTACAGCCTGCCAGACTTCTTTAATATTTTGCTCAATTTAACCGTTATAAACAGCACTCCATCTAAAAAATTAATGATTTCTTACGACTCATAAACAGACACTTATTCATTCAGTGAACATTCGCCATTGATTTGAACTCTAATGTCAAATGGGAAGTTAATTTCAAAGGAAGCAAGTATTACAACTTAGCATGTTTCCTTAATCTCTGAGGGCATATTATGGTGATTTTTTGCTAAATTACAGTGGATATAATGCTAGATTTCTGCTTTAAATAAAAAAAAAGGGGGGGGGGTTGACTGTTGGTTAGATGGAAAAGGCAATTTTAAAACATCACTCTGTTCTGAGTTGTAATTTGCATTTTTTTCATTATGAACTCAGTGAGATGTCAGTCTGTTCTTCATCCAGCGAGCATGATGGAGTTAATGTTTCTGCTAACGTTTTTCTGTCCCCTCTCTCTCTGTACTCAGAGTTACAGGTAAGACTTTCCTGCTTGCGCGGTATATTATTTGTAAAAAAAAAAAAAAAAAACGTCAGGAGGTCCGTCCTGGTTCACTAGTCTGCTGATCT
Source organism: Lutjanus argentimaculatus (assembly GCA_034769285.1). Lineage (NCBI taxonomy): Eukaryota > Metazoa > Chordata > Actinopteri > Lutjaniformes > Lutjanidae > Lutjanus > Lutjanus argentimaculatus. Next base: position 16,470,532 of record JAWZSL010000011.1, read on the forward strand.
TTTCTTCTTTGATGTTCTTTATCGACATGTCTTAAGCGTTTCAGACAGTTACAGTAAAATGTGATTCTAGCATGAGCTTTTTAAATGCAGAAAAATGAATGTTGAGTATCAAATGATGCTTCCCGCGTCATATTTTGGTGTGGGTTTTTTTGGCTTAACTGTGGGAATTTCATAACTCAGGGCTCAACAATAATAATCGCTTGCCCAGGGCAAGTAAAATGCAAGTCAGGCAAGTAAATCTGGGAAGATGTAAACAATTAAAGTAATTTTCTAATGCAAAAATGGCAGAATATGCTATTTTCAGCTTCTCAAATATGGAGATTTCCTGCTTTTCTCTGTTTATTATCATATTAAACTGAATATCTTCAGGTTTAAGTCTGAGAAAACATTTAAAGACATCACCTTGGACTTTGAGGAACAGAGACAGACATTTTATAAACACAGCAGCCCTAGTTTGAACTTGACAATTAACTGTGTTGTTATTTGTTAACAGCTAATATATAAACCAATTCATTTTTCACTAAAAGAAATCATAATTGACATTACTAATTACACACTATAACTTTAATTAATCCCATACTATAATGGCTTTATTTATCATAAAAACAATTTAATAAAGTTGAGGTGTATTTTCTCATGAAATCATAAACGACTCGGTCTTGAGTGTGTCTGTTTTCTCTGAGCCTTGTCTCAGTATTATTATTTGTTTTTGGTGCTGTCTTATCTGTTGGCTGATTTCGAACTGTTTATTTATGCTGCTGTCTTGGCAGGTCTCTATTGCAAAAGAAAAGGCTTCCAACTAAAGCTGCAACCAATGATTATTTTCACTATAGATTAACCTATCTGCCTATTATTTTTACGATTAATCGTCCAGTCTATAAAATGTCAAAGAAATGTGGAAAATGCTCATCGCAATTTCCCAAAACTGAAAGAGACGTCTTCCAATTGCTTCTTTTGTCCAACCAACTGTCAAAAAAAAAGAAAAAGACTCTTCATTTACTAGCAGAAATGAAAAAGAAAAGCAGCAAATCCTCACATTTAAGGAGCAAATGTTTGACATTTTTGCTTGAAAAATGACATAATTAATCCATTATCAATACACAGCAGTTGTCAATTAAATTCTAGTTAATTTTAATAGAAATCATGAGGAAATGATCTGTTGCTTTTTGGAGTTCACACAAAAACATATGGTATATGATATAATATAATATGGTATATGATATATTGGTTTGATGACTCTATCTTTCTGTCAGTCTCTGGTACAATATGTGGTAGGTGAGTACTGACATTATGTCTGTATTTGTGTTTTTAATTTCTTTCAAATGTCTTTAATTTTCACAATGTGAATATCTATATCTGCACATTATCTCCCATTTTAATGAGAACATATGCAGGTATTCAACTGTGGGGCGTGCAGTCTCTGTCCTTTCAAATATCTCTCATATCCACGTGTCTCCAGTGGGAAGTCTCTTTTCATATGTTATTATGTGATCTTCAGAAACCCAGCTCCTGGGATCATGAGAAAACAGAATTAAAAAACTGTATCCACCCACATCCTCGTGCTGGCTTTCCCTGGCAGGGAGAGCGAGTTTTGCTTCAGGCCACAATTTAATTAACTGATCACCTGCAGCTAACAGGGTAGAGGACATGTGCACTGAGCATTTAAAGATACTAGAGTGACAAACTTCTGCTTAATTTTCTCCGATCTGCCCTTTAATTTCCTTCATTTTAGCCGCATTTGCAGAAACATTTGCGCTATGTGACCCTTTGTTTAATCCCAGCAAGATGTGAAGAAGCTATGAGCCTTTCACACTGCACAGCATCAGCACAACACAAGTAGGACCATTATTTCTGCATTTTTCAGCTGTTAGATCACTGTGTTCTGCATGTACTTCAGTCTTTGTCCATCACAACTCCACTTCATAGCCAAGACAACACATGGATTCGTGAGTGAGGAACAAAGGGAGGGGTAGAGAGAGGGAAGCGTGACTGAAACCCTCTCCATCCTCAATCCTCGTGTGCAAAAATAACCAAACAAAAGTTTTCCTTTGACCCCAATCTCTGCATGTCTAGGACATAGCAAAGCTGCTGCAGCCCAACAATAGTGCTGGCAAAAGCACACCCACGCATCTTAAAGGGGCTCCAAGGTCAGACAAACCAACACAGCTCGAAAGAGGAATTCAGTAATGGATGCATCGGCCTCGGATGAGCCCAGCAACAGATGGACTGGCTCCCGCTAAGCAGGAAATGTATTACCAAATGGTATAAAAGTACATATAGGGCAGATTATTGCAGGGGATCAGCACAGAAGGAACACAGTAAAAGTGTTTAGAAAGTTACAGTTATGTGCTGCTGGGATGAGGAGTAAATCTAACACTTCCTGTAAAGAGTCTGTCATAATCAGTAGGAGATTTGGGGGGTGGGTGGCATCCCTCTTGTTAACAAAATGACCAAAATGCATCCCCCTCGCTAACCATGATACTCTCCCTCAGAGACAGAGGGGTTGTTTAGTTCAATATGTTTAATTATTGAGGTTAGTGCAAGTTACAATCATTAACAACGACCATGGCTCTGAAATGTCATTATCCTAACACCGTCTCCTACCTGGAAGCGATGCGAAAGAGTGATTGTTTCATTTTTTTCCCAATAAAGATAACCCAACCTCCGTGCATCAGCAAACAGTGACGTGTCACTCATTTGAAAAAAAAACAACCTTAGCTCTGGTTCCATTTTTGCTCCACCTCCGACCTATTCTCATTAGAGCTTAACTATTAGTCAAAATTTTATCAAAATCGCAAAATGGTCTACTGCAATTTCCAAATCCAAGACGCACAATATTTGTTTAAGGTGAAATGTGTGTCAAAATACCATTTTAAATTAAATATTGTGGTGTTGCAGCAGCACATCATTTTGTAGACTTCAGAAAACATCTTTGTTTAGTACAGATGAAAAAAATGACACATCATATCGTTTTAATGTGTTTTTCAATGAAAATGAGAATAATGATGTAAAAATGATCCTTTCCTCTAATATTGCAAATTATAACACATTTGAAATATCAGTCAAAATAACTGCAACTAGTTATTTCTTCAAAATCGTTCAGCCCTAATTGTCATTGGTCAAAATCGAGGCCGTGTCCTTGACATTTCCGCTTCGCCTCTAGTCAACAGTCAACATGGACGACAAGAGACTAATTTACAGGACTGAGAAGCAGCACATCTTTTATGCAAGAGTGTAAATTACAGGGGGGACCCCAATGTCCCCCACATTTCTGGGAAAAACAGTTGTCCCCCTCAGCATATCATTGTTGGCATAACTAGACTATATAACTTTACATAATATAATAATATGGTTTGGAAGCACTCATGCTAATTATAGATGAAAAACAATGCATTATGAGACGAGTGTTTATGGAGCAAACTGAAAGTGTGTCGTGAATGACCTCCAGTAAGCAGTTACTTTGCAAAGATTAACTTCAAAGGATGTATCAGACATTTTTCTTTACTTCTACCACTCAATAGAATAAAACAGACTGCATGTTGTTCGCTCCATTACCTTACCTGTGAATCTTCTGCATCAAACGCGATGTGACAGTGTGGCGGCCACGTCTCATAGTGGATGAATGCTTATAGTGTCAGGAGGTTTATCCTTAAATTAAATCATCATTAAATTGCTGAATTTTTAACTAATTTTCAAGCAGTTTGCTTTGCTGCAGTAAAATGACTGTTATGATGTAATTTTGCTCAAAATTTTGGTTATAAATTAGGACTTAATTCATAAAAAAAGACATAATTACACAAGCACTGTGCTAAGATATTACGTTTTGGGCAGGCTTCATAGCCTTCTGGACTGCAAAACATTTTCTTCCAAGAAAACTGAATCTAATTAGGCTTCAGTTCAGTCCTACTACTGCAAATAACCTGCATGCTGTGAGTGTCAAAAAATGACATCTGATTATTTTTCAGCGGGCAATGCTATATTATTTATTTATAATTATTTAGCATTTAAACATGCTGGTCCAGCCCTTATCAATCATGCAGTGCTGATAAGGGTTTCCTCTATATACAGTAATGCAACAGTACTTTGGGTGGCACTTTTGTAGCCCCCTTTCTGTTTATTGCCCCCCCCAACATCGAAACAATATAAATATCCGTCCTCGCTCATATGATCCGCAGCACCTTGTTCATAGGGATATCCTCAAAGAGGATGAGGTTTGGTGGGAAAATTGTGGAGCTGTTGGGAATTACAAGTAAGTAAAATGCAAAGGCAGCAGAGGGAGAAAACACAAGTGCTCGTAGTAAATCGGACAGTTTTTTATGCTCCGTCTGCTGGAGTCTGCTCACTAGCTGTATGTTAGGGAAAAGTATAACTGCTTTATAGATAAATCTATGGCGTATTGCAATTTGTAATTGCGAATTTTGCTCTGATTCCCACCTTTCTGTCAGTTTTATCTTGGATCTATAACAGTCGTTCATGTGTTGGTTCAGTAGTCGAGGGTGAAAAAACTGGGTGTATCCCCTCTGTTAAAAATTAACAAATCACCTACTGGTCATAAGGACTAAATAGCCATAACCATATTATTAGAATGTCATGTAATACAATATTCATTTAAATTACAGTAAATTATTCGCTAACCTTCATTTTAACAACTAATGGTTCTTTAATCAGTCTCTAATGCAGTGCCACCTGTTTTCCGAGATGCTACTTTCACCTACCAACTGTTATGCTCGCTCTAACAAAAGACTGATAGTCCAGGTCCCAAATGTAAAAGCTATTTTAAAAAAGGATTAGAAAAGAATAATGATGCTATAAATACTCTCAAATCTTTAAGATGTTGCTTTGAAAATACAGTCCCAAAAGGACCTGATTCTCAGTTGTGATAACACCTGAGTGTTGTTTTTGATATATTTTTTTCAAGATAGGTAAGAAAGTCAAAGCGTGTATGAGTCAGTGCGAGTGTGCCACCATCTATATGCTGTAACATGTCCCAAATTTGGTTTAAAAAGGGAGCTATGCGTCACACCGTTGGGTGAAAACCTCACAGCTTCAATTTCGACAATTTTCATGCTTTCAAATAAGTTGAAGGATTACTTGCTCCTCCATGAGCTGAGTCAATTTTTCAACCCCTTAGGCTCATAAACCTCTTTCAAACCCCTTAGGGTAATGCCAAAAATGCTATGTCATCCAGCTAAAACAGTGTCTGGCTGTTTTTTGTTTTTTTTCATGCAAAAAAATTGACATTTCCCAGATATCGTTTCACCTGACAGGTGAACGTTTCCAGAACAACAAGATGTGTGCATGTCCACATGCAGACGCCTACGCAATGTTCACTCAAGTGAAACGGCAACACAGAGCTCACAAACAGCCAAACACATCTCCTAATTTCTCTCAGCGACCTCTCTCCCTCTCCGTCTCTCCGCTGCTTGCTCTTCAGAGGCAGCCGATCTTCTGTGCAGCGGCTCATTACGCAGGCTGATGGTTGAGTCCTTGTCAACTCACTGTCCAATTAGCATATCTAAGGCTGGCACAGACTCTTATCCTAGCAGGAGAGAGAACTGTATATACATACTGATGTCCACATAGTTATGCACTTGCATGTACATCCCTAATTGTTAAACAGCTCCGACATATGAGAGAAGCAGCATTGTGGAAATCATCCAATCACGGGTCGCAGTCCCTAATTGAAATGTAAGCCACGCAGTTGCTTCTTTACATAAATCTAAAACGCTGCTAATAAATGCATTTTGAATTATCAAGTGGTTAAGTTTAGTTATTTTTGGGTTAATTAATGATTTAGTTTGTAATTAGTCATTTCATTCATAATTTAGTTTAGTAATTAATAATTTAATAATGAAAATTCATCACTTATGGTCCTGTATGTGGAGATGAAAGGATGAAAAAGGTGTGAAGAGCTTTTATTCCCATCATTATTTAAAGCAAAACACCAATTTGTACAGTGAAAATATATTTTTTGTGAATATCTATCTATCTATCTATCTATCTATCATCTATCTATCTATCTATCTATCCATCTATCTAGTTCCATGTGTGACTGTCATCCCCCAAAGCTTCACTATCATTTCTCAATAATATGAATGATTAAAAGTCCATCGAGCTGTGCACACACATGCGTGCGTGCGCACACACACACACGTGCAGTAAAGACCCTGTCAGCCAAGACACACCGCAGCCAATTAGTGAGCTTCTCCTGGAGCAGGACTAAGGCTCCCTGACAACAGAGAACACCTTCATCTTCCCGGACGTCACTGTCATCATCCCGGCCATCATCATATTTCAATTGCGCTCCATTAATGAGACATGCCAGCCATTTTTCCCCTCCCTGTTTCAGCTGTTTAGCAAAACCTAAACATCAGTCAGGAGACAAAGTCGAGGCTGTGTAAAGCAGATTTCAGGGCTTGTTGATAAGCGCGTCTTGAGAGTGATAACAGCAGCCTTGAGAAACGCAGTACTCTGTTTTAATAACCTCATATTGATTGATCATTCATATAGAATTATCCAACGGGGATGCTATTAATGTAAGCCCCCGTAGACGGACTTCAGAATAGATTCATCCTTTTATTGATTTAAAAAATGAATACCACCATCCTTTGCGAGCGCACAACAGACATTTAAAACGCCATCACAAACCTGGCACAGCACTACACTGCTTCACAAGCACTGATCTGTGCTGAGAGTTCTCTGCTGCAATCTTGAAGCAACCTTTTATTCAGTCTTTTCTTATGTAAAACATCTCCGGCGCCTTTGGGGAGGCGCCTATTAATTTCCTGGAGACACACTGTGTTTGCCTGGGATCCAGATCTCTCCTGTGCATTTCTGCTGCTATGGTATCACCTGTCTGGATTGGTCATATGATAGTCGTCCACTGAGAGCTCATTATCTCACAACCGCTCTGCAACAACACTGAGATCATCTATAGAACATTAACATACATTTCACACCCCTTACTGTTCGGCATATGTGGTCTGGAGGAACTTTCTATTCATAGTACAAAGATGTCGCCAAATTACTGATGCCTTACATGCCCATTAATCTAAAGAATCTAAAGAATCCATCACTGAATAGAAAGAGATTTCTGAGGCTGCGTGTGTTGGCGAACAAATCCTATTGATGTGCTACACAGGCGACCAGCCTTAGCCGTTCCGTCACTAACCAGCCATTGCATGACTTCCTGATGGAGATGAGATTTGTGACACCAAATGAATTTCTCCTTGAGGGACGATAAAGTTGTGAATAGAATTGAAAACCGGAGTAATGGCGTAGAAAAACTGCATTTGTCCTCCGACTCATTGCTGAAATCAGACGGCGAGTGTGTGCGCGTGTGTCTCGGTAAGTGAAGAGATGAAATGCTTGTCAAGGGTAACAGACTTGCGCACGGATGCTTCCCACCAATGGCTGGCCATTACTCTCACCTCCATCAAACAAATACTTCATCCAACCTGGCATCCTTCAGCACTGTGGAGACAGAGTAATCATGAAATGCCACAAACAAATGCGGGGCCATATCAGCCAGTCCCCACTGCCACCTGCACACGCACTCATTTAAGGGGGACTTTGTGACATTTAGGGACATTTTGTCCCCATAAGGAAGACAGGTCCCCGCAATGTGAGTGCGTAAACAGGTTTATGTCCCCACAACATGAGTAACACAAGTGCACAAACACACACACACACAAACATTGCGGTGGCAAATGAGAGTCAATGCTGAACTTAGAGCATAAGAGGAGCAGTTTATTTGACAAATAGAAAACTAGAGTAAATATGTGCGACCTCCTTTTAGAGTCTCACCTGTGTATGCGTGTGTATGTGCATGTGCATATGCATATGCATGTATTTGTGTGTGTATCCTTGATTGAACCCAGCTCTTTCCCTGATTGGTCATTTCTGAGAACTCTGTCCACAGATACTCCACTGTTTTGGTGTTCCAAAGAATTGTATTGTGCCACAAACTAGCAGAAAGTTCATGGCATACAAAGAAAGAATGACACTGTTGTTTGTGATAGAACATGAAAGCATAATGCAATATGTTTATGTGGCATATGTTGGCACTACCATATATTCCCAACTTTGAGAGACATGAGTCTCTCAACATCAGAGACCACAGGACGTTCCTGCTGACCCTGGAGAAAGTCTGATTTTCTAGCTTTTAAGTTTTCTGCCCGTGACTTGTGATGATGGAACGGAGCCGCCAGTTTCCTGGACGTTGTCCCTTTTCCACCCTGCATTGTAAAGGTCTTTTAGCAGAGCAGAGCTGTTTCACTGATGCAATAAAGATGCTCTTTCACTAACTGGCATATGGGACGAATGCCAAAACCTTTTCTTTCTTTGGATTTGTAGAGCTGAATACAAAAGGACACTCTCGGTCTGCATAGACGGCACTGACACAAGGCCTGTTTGTTAGGAAATGTAATATTGTTAACTGTATTTTAATGTAGAATTACTAAGATAAAGACATTTAGACCAAAAGTTCACAGCCATACTAGCAGACCTATGAGGCAGCTCTTATGCTCAGCAATTATAATATAAGCAGGTTAAGATGCTCACAATGAGAATGCTAACAAGCTGGTGTTAAGCAAGTGTAACAATTACTATGTTAACCATCTTAGCTTAGCGTGTTAGCATGCTAACATTACCTAATTAGCACTAAACACAAAGTACAGCAGAGGCTGATGAGAATGGTATTAGGTTCCAGATGTTTTTGTATTACAAGCAGTTTTTAACTGGTGATGAAACGGTGTCAGTTTAATACTGATGCCTCCATATAACCAACATAAGCAAATGATGTAAACTTACATTTGCCAGTTATAAAGAAGCAGGGGAAACTTCTCTGTAGTTATCCTTTTTATTTGTTTTTTCACATTATATGTTGTGGTTTAAAATGGTGGACACACTATCACAACCAATAAACCAAAGCACTGGACCAGATGATGGTGCTACATGAAAAGTCAGGAGATCACCGAAGTTATTACAGTTCATGCAAAGGGCACATAATGGTCTGTACCAAATTTCACAGCAATTCATCCGTTAGAACTTGAGACTTTTTGAGACACTCAAAACTATAAATCTTTCAGTTGTTCTGGAAGAAAAGTCAGGGGATCAGAATACATCATGCAGGGACTAAATTTCATGGTAATCCATCCCATAGTTGCAGAGATATTTCAGTTTTGTTCAGTTCAGTGTTGGACTGACTGGTCGGCACTGCCATCTCTAAAAGTAAGACATATTCACACACAGGTGTATGAAACCTAAGCTAAACTAATCATAACCTGTGCTGTCTATTGCCACACAATGTATTCCTCCTGATGTAAAACATCCAAAACATAAGCAACATTAACTTCAACAAGTTCAGCTCTTGAATCCTAGATTTCAAAGAGCTAAATGACCTCTCAAAATCAAAAAATACTCCCAGGAGAAGGAACAGGACATATCTTGCTGTCCAATACGTAACAGCATGCCACATGGCACAACCTGAGGGACACGAGTGACCTAGACACACAGCACACGCATACACACGCACTCTGTGCACACACATTCACTGGAAAAATTGCTGCAGTGTTTATACAGTTCTCACTGTATTTGTATTTTTTAAGCACAAGTCTACTTTTTTTCTTTTTTCCATTTTACTTTGAATTTATTTTAAGTTTAAGCAACAATTAGTCGATTAATCGATTAGCTGTCAACTAATTAATCACCAATTGTTCTGATAATTAACTAATCTTTTTCAGTCATTTTTAATGTCAGATTTTTCTGATCTCAGTTTCTCAAATGTGAATATTTTCTGGTTTCTTCATCTTCGAATTGTGAACAAAACAAGACATCATGAGAGGATCCCACCTCAGGCTTTGGAAAACAGTGATGATTGACAATTTTCCACCATTTTTGACATCTTATGAACTAAACAACTTAATGAAGAAAACCATTATCAGATCAATCATACTGAAAATAATCTTTAGTTGCAGTTTCTTTGGTTTCTATTTCACACTTGCTTTAGTGATATAAACATGTTTCTCATGCCAATAAAACCCCATTGAATTGAACTCAATTGAATAACACAGTGATAACATAATGGCCTGAAGTGATAATCTGACTTAGTAAGAAAATGTATTACATGACAGACAGAGTGTTACTGTTTGCATTAGCATTCATATGGCTTCCTCACACAAAATAGAGTGAAGCTTAGTGGAAATCTTATTATTTCATGTCTTGCAAGATCTCAAAAATATTTTGGCACCCATCCAGCCCAAATAAATTCATCCAACCCTGTATATGTGCAGAGTTTTTCCACTCCGAGACCTGAAAATACTCTTGAGGACTTGTCAACCGCTCGAAGCAAGGTGCACAGAATATTCTGCCGTTTGAACATTTATCGGCGGCTTACTGTACACTTCAAAGTGGATGGTGCCCACTCTTTCTCCAAGTTCTGATTAGGCAGTTTGTCTCTTGCTTTGTCAGCCATCTTGTCAGTCGGCCCTACCCTCCTAATGACTCCCGTCAGTCAGGGATGTAACTGTCAAACCGAGTCAATGGCTGCACTCCCCACTCCCATGATTGGATAATGAGCTGTGTACATCCACACATTTAGCCATTTTCAGTGCAAAATGTCAGCCGAATAAAAAAGAAAATGTGCTTCTTTCTTGTGCACAAACTTCTGCAAAAAAAGGAGACTCTGGGAAACTTCAGATAAGAAAAAAGACAGCGGTGAAATCTCACTGAGGAGGAGAAGAAGCTGTTGAAATACAGAGGAGGGTTGACCAGAGGACAGCGAGGCAGCAGCAGCAGCAGAGGCAAAGGAGATATGATGCCCTCTTTTGCATAAGGGGAGGAGAGGAAGAGGGGGGAGGGGTGAAGAGGAAGGTGAAGATGTCTTCAGATGTGGCAGCTGTGATGAAAAGAGAGGCGAACGACTGAAGACAAGAGGTGGAGAAGAGAGGGAGAAGAGGAGAGGTAGTGGAGGAGTGTGCATTATTCATCCCTGCTGACACATCAGAATCTCTGATTCATCTGGAGAAGGGCATCAGTCAAGTCACAACCTATCTCTTAGCCTTCACTCATATGCACACACGGAAAACACAGACACACGACGGACAAACACAGACGCACACACACACATATAATTGTAAATGGCTGAAAAAGGGGATAATTATGGGTCTGGCTCACTATAAACACCCTCAACAACAGTCTGAGAGGCTCTTTGCACAACAAGGCTGCGGTGGAGTTTCTGGTCAGGACTAGTATTTCATTTCAAAGTAAATATAAATAACCTGTCGACATAGTTCACCTACAGCTATGGGAAAGGCATCAAACCTGTCAAAATAACACGAAAAGGTGGGGAAATGTTCACCTAGGGTTGGACTATATTGATATTATATCAATATCATAACATGAGACTAGATATCTTAGATACTTATGGTATACTTATACTTATGGTATAAGTGTCATCTTTTCCTGGTTTTAAAGGCTGCATTACAGTAAAGTGATGTAATTTTCTGAATTCACCAGACAGTTCTAGCTGTCACTATATCCATATTTTATATTTTTGGTAAGTTTTTGATAAGTATTTGGTCAAAAATAAAGATATTTCCATATTGCCCAGCCCTAACAGAATAAAATATTAGAGAAAATGCGTATATTAGCCTACTGATTATCAGCAAAACTGCATCATGATAATATGCTCACAGTATTATATTTTTCTTTTTAGCAAAACTCTGTTTTCTTCATTATCAGTGTCAAATTAGCTGTAATGCAACAGTTAGAAAATTGTGAATAAAACACAATCATGTGAAAATGTCTAATGGATATCTAATTATGCACACATTCATTATTTGCTGTGGGTAGTTTTGAGCTTTTAATCATTAAATGTGATGATTAAATGCGGCTCAGTATGAATTCACAACATGAGATTGTTGTGAATTGACTGACTCTATCAATCATAGAGATCAGAACGAGCTGATATGGTTGAAATCAATATTACAGCCTTATAAGTATCTTTTCAAAATCAATATACATTATTATATAGCTAATGTATGTAGGTTTACACATTAAATACTCAAAGTGATGTTAAGTGCGATGAACTCTGCTCTACATTAGAGCTGCATGATAATAAAAAATCCTGTTGCAGTTATTTTGACATATATTACAAAAAAAAACGATTGAAATCATGATGATGTGACATTTTCTTACATCTGGAAAAGAAGATTTATAGGCCCCTGTGCCTCTGCAGCACTACAGTACTTCTTGCTAATGCTTTTTTTGTCGCACATTTTTCCTTTATCAAAAAATTGCAGCTTCTGTGATTTGGATATTGCACTTGACAGTGCTGGGATTTCAATAATATTTTTGATTAATTGTGCAGCCCTAATCATGTGTATATGTTTAATGGATACCTGATAATGCACACATCCAGTACTTATTGTGGGTAGTTTTGGGTTCATACTCATTAGATGTGATGATTAATTGCAGCGCAGTATGAATTCACAATACGTGATTCCTGTTAATAGACTGACTCCATCAATCACAGACTGGGACTGGCTGATATGTTCAAATCAATATCACAGCATTATAAGAGTATTTTTCCAAAATCATAACACATTATTATACAGCTGTTGATGATGTTAGGGGCAATAAACACCGCTCCACTTAAGACTTTTCACATGTGTAAAACAAGAACTTAAATGTCACCTTTTTAACATTTATAAATGCAGTTTGCTCAGAATCATTAATTTAGCCGCCAGAATTTTGTTAAATAAAACTGTAGAAGCATATATCATGATTCCACAAAAGTGCGTAAACAATAATGCTGATTTATTGCCTTACTGGAGATAATAGATCTCAAGAGACTCCCTGCTTAGGCAAAGGTTAAATTAATAAATAAACATTTATCATATTATTATACATCCTTGCTCTTCTTCTCTTTTCTCTCTGACTTGACCTGACATCATATTTTTAACCAGGATTTAGATTAAAGGTGTCACGCTATCAAGATGTATATACTTTAATATCAGAAAGGCCAGTCTTCTTAATATTGTTCTAATCATTTCCAGCATGTTGCCCAGCCCTGATGGGTTCATTCTGCATGCTGTATGCTTTGTTTCCAGCAGCCCCTGAATAAACAAGAAGCGAAGCGGAGCAGACAAAAGCTTACTGTTTGGAAAGGCTTTGAAAAGGTCAATTAATATCAATGCCTAGACAACAACAAAGTTTCTGTCTGCTTGTAATACAGGTGGCTACGCTCGCAGCATCAAAAGTTGCACGCCTTGATGTTCGCCTTCCTTGCAGCTGACTGGGCCAACAAAGCTAATGGAGAGCGTGCAGCAGCAGCGGCAGAGACTCCTGACAGAATCCACGGATGGGCCTAACATGTAACACGAGGGAGGAAAGAAGAGAACAGAGCATTTAGGGTAAAACTGCCGCTGCGAGAATCTGGGAACGAGACTTCAATGAGGCCTTTGACGTGAAACCAAAGCTGCTCCACTGGGAGCACACGTCATCCGGTATATTCGAGTGTGGATGGATCTTACAGGGGTATCTGCTCGGAAGGAGCAGGAAACCACTGAGGCCTATGGTTGAACTCTGTGAAATGCTATTTAAGGGAGTACATGCCATCACTGATTTCATAAGCTGCTCCTAACTGTGCCTGGATGAATACCTGTGGGGCCGAGCATCTCTTGGCTCACCGTGGAGCATATTTGATCTGAGACAGACAGAAGAAATTTGCCAGTTGCATTATTCTGCTTCCACATAATGACTTTTCCCTGTCAAAATAATGTAAATATCCTGATCCCTGGCCCTCTCGTGAAAGTATGTGGCTTCTGTGAAAGGAGGGGAGCTGAAATTTCAAAAGCCATGCAGAGACAGGAGAAGAAAAAAAAATCAGGGGATCTACTAAAGAGAGGAATCCATGTGTAAAAATGACTGATTAAAATAATTAGGGATGTGGAAATGGTCTGGAACAATAACCAGCAAACGCGCGGTGCCCCGGGGAAAATCTCCCATCTGTGTGCGAGGAGGAAGACCTCCCTCGGATTCACCACGACAGTGCGATTTTCCAGTGTACGCAGGCCACACAGCGGAAATACAGCAAACCAAAACAGGCATTTGGAGTGCACATGATTTAATCCCAAACAAGCAATAGCCCTCGGAAAATGTGTCAGGATGAATCGATGTATCATTAAATTACACTCTGCCTGCATGCGTGAGTGGCTGCGTTAACATCAAATCCTGCTGCGTATAATTATAGACATATGAGAGGTCTATGGACTACAAAACACTGCCTATATGTGCAGATGGGCCTGTTTTAAGTAATGCTTGAGAGCGGCAGATGCAGCAGCCTCTATTGTCTAAAACAGTCTTGTTAAGTGAGTCCATCCGCCTTGCCACCTGGTGCCTTCCAAACTAACACCAGTCTAATATGAGCATAACAGTACATATGGATATATAATATAGAGCTGGAAGTTGATCAATTTTAAGAATTTTAAGAAAAAAATGTCCAAATACTCTGATTTCAGCTTCTGAAATGTGATTATTTTCTGGTTTCTTTAGTCATTTATGACAGTAATCTGAATATCTTTGGGTTGTGGACACCACCTGGGGCTTTGGAAACATTTTTTTCACCGTTTCTGACCTTTTCTGTGACATTTTATGGATCAAACAACTAATCGACAGATTAGATTGATGAAAATAATAGCTTGTTGCAGCCCACATGATGTGCTTGTAAAATCGCCCCCCTCAAAAGTGTTGCGTATGACATTATCAGACGGGGACTTTAACTTTGCTGTGGCATCACTGGAATATCGATCGATCACGTGACTTAGACAAGGCTGCAACGTACGATTATTTTCATCGTCGATTAATCTGTCACTTTCCGTTAATCAATCAGTCGTCAGAAAATGGTGAAAAATTGTTGATTACTTTGTCCCAAAGCCCAAAATAACATCCTCAAATGTCTTGTTTTGTCCACAACCCAAAGATAATTCAGTTTACTGTCGTAGAGGACTAAAGAAACCAGAAAATATTCACGTTGGAGAGGCTGAAATCAGACAGTTTGGGCATTCTTTCTTTAAAAAATTGATGATTATCAAAATAGTTTGCAATTAATTGATTAATAGACTAATCTTTGCAGCTCTGGACCCACTTTTTAAATATCTTTGACAATCCATGGGATGCAGGTGCTTTATTTTTTCATGCATTGTTCTACACTACTATTTAAAGCTGCAATGATTAGTCGATCAGTCGATTAGCTGTCATCTATTAAATTAATCGCCAACTATTTGATAATCAATGTCCAAATTCTCTGATTGCAGTGTCACAAACATGAATATTTTCTTGGTTCTTCAGTACTCTGTGACAGTAAACTGAATATTTTTAGGGGACACCAACTTGAGCTTTGGGAAACAGTGATCAACATTTTTTTTCTGTGACATTTTAAGGACCAAACAACCAATCAATTAATCGTCACTGGTAATAATGCTATATGCCTGGTAGCCCCCTCAAAAGTGTTAAGTATGACATTATCATGATGGGATTTTTACTTTGCTGTGGCATCACTGACACATCAGTCACAGCCCTCAGAGTGTCCTCTTTTTAAATATCCTCGACAGAGCTATAGGATTTATTTTTTCATGCGTTGTTCTACACTGTTATTGTCTTTTCTTCTTCTTCTTCTTCTTATTTGAGACTTGACAAAATCTGTCTTCACTAGAGACCCATTACACCTGGAGGGTGCTTTAAAGGGCCATCAGGAAAAAGAGCCACTTTAAATGAGAGTGGATGAGGAACAAAGGCTGTGCTGCCAGTCTGCTGCCCCGGTCCCTCATGCTGCCCAGCCAACAATAAGGAGGAGGGGGGGTGAGTGAGGAGAGGAAGGGGGGGACGCGCACTCACAGGCAGCAGCGCTGTTGCCAACCAGCCTGGTTTGCTCTCTCCGCACAAGCCCAGCGGTCTGAGTCTCACCCGAACCGTTGAAACAAAGTGTCAAGTGATGCTCAGGTGAAAGAAGGGACGCAAAGGTAGCGGAACGGTGAAATTTCACCCCGGCGGAGGGTGAGATTTCACTAGTTCTTTTCTAAAAGGGTGAAAATAACCCGTCTGGGTGGGGTGCAAACGGACGTCTGTACAGTATAAGGATGTAAAGATGCTGGTTACCTTGGTGGGAAGCGCTCCGTCGTCTTTACTGTCTGCTGAGATTCATGTGGGTGGATTTGCAGCTGGAAGCTTCCTCGGAAACAGCGGGGATAAATGTAATCCAGTGGCAGCAGAAGCTCCACTCACAGAAAGGTCTGCCTTTGTGGAGGATGCATGCACGCATCGCCGGCGTTTCTCCCCCCCGCTCGCGCGCGCACACACACCGCCCTGCCCGGGCTGCTGTCGACCGACCGACCGACCTCTCGGGAACGCAGCGGGTCACGGCTGCTCCTCAGCCCTTTAGTCGGGAGAGCATAGCTGGTCGGGCGGCCCTCAGATACTGCTGGTTGATGTCATTGATACTCCCTGCCTTCTTCCTTAATGCCCTCCTCCTTCCCTCCCTCTCCTCTCCTCTCCTCTCCTCCCCCTCCCCGCTCTATCTCTCCTTTCTCTCTCCAGCACACACCGGAGCCCTCCCCCCTCCCCCCCTCTAACACATGACGTGATGCAGGCAAGATCTCCAATAGCAACCGTATCCCCCATCACCCCCTATTACCCCCATTACCCACCACACCCCCCCCCCTCCTGCACACACACACACACACACACACACACACACACACACACACACACACACCTCCTCCAGCTCCAGCTCTCTGGATCGCTGACTGGTGCAAAGAGGTGGCTGCTGCTGCTGAGACAGGTTTGCTCCTGTGTATTGGTGGCCGATTTTTTTTTTTTTTTTCCTCCACAGTGCTCCTCAGGGGCTAAAATGAAGATAAGCACCTTGAAACCCCGTAGATTCCCATAATATAGTGTCTAATTATAGCTGTTGGCAGGAACTCAGAGCCAGAGAGCTTCATAACAGCTCCTACAGAGCAGAACTCCCTCACTAAATTATAGCTGGACACTCTGAAACATAGCAGGGAAAACACAGCTCACTGTGGGACATTATGGGAATATATTAATAACACCATGAGGTAGGTTAACTAGTGAGTTAATAGCCTCACTGTTATTTGTCATACTGGATACATATACTCAGTAGTTTAAATCTAATGCAGTTTAATACAACAGACCTGCAATTAATCTTGTTTTCATGAAGGTTATAATGTAATAGGGGAGCCTGGGGGCAATTGACACTTTGTTGAGGCACGCCTCTGAACGGGAACTGTCCAATCATAGATTAGCAACTGTAACCAAGCAACGCAGGCCTTGTCAAAGCCTGTATGGAGAGGTGAAGTCCCTCCCCTTTGGGTGCACCACCATGGTGCGCTTCAGAAAAAATATTAACGCTACTCGGTAACGAGAAAAATCCCTTTTTGATCCTTTTTCAGTTGTGACATGAATTGCATGCATCATGTTTGGCAATTTAAAATAAGCTTTTGTGAAGATGCACAAGTAAAAAGACTACACACCCAATGGTTGCGCAAGTGACGTCATGATTTTCTCCCTCTGACGTTAGCTGCTGAAGCTACGACGTCCGTGTGTTTTCATTCCGGGTTGTGGTCACACAAGCAGCGGGTCTTTCTCGTTCTTTCTCGTTAATCTAAATTTAAAATCACAGTCATCTAAATTTTAGTCAGCAGAAGAAACAAACTGAACAGACATAAAAACTTCTGCTGAGGTGAAATGACTCTGCTCCAATTCCATATTGCAGAGAGAGAACCCCACTGAGCGTGTGCAGAGTAAGTGCCATCCCTTCAGCTTGGAAGAATTAAGCGTGTTAGAATTACCCCCTGTTACAGTTGCCCCCGGTCTCCCCTAACTGATTCAGAGAGGGGTTAAGTCATGTTGGGTTGAAGCCTGTGGTGCTGTTTAACTGTGCTGCATTATACTGAGAGATGTGTCCAATATTTTGTCCTCCCCGTTTATATTAACGAGGGTAGAGTCATTGATATTAATCAATCATTCATAACAGGGAGGTTATCTAAGTGTGTTGCCCCAAATACACTTTCATCTTTTAGATTTTCTCCCTTCCTAATGTGGAGCAGACGTATTTTCTGGGTTTGTCCATTAATTTTTATCACATTGGCAAGAGATCAAAGAGACAAAGGACATAGAAATAGCTTTTTTTTTGTCATTTTATATGTGCAAGATCCTTGATAAACTTTGGGCTGCTAGCAAGAGAACATCACATGGAAATGTCTGAAGGCAAAAACCTTCCAAACAAGGACAAATGATCGCAATTGATGAAACAGAATGAAATAAATTGAAGTATCCGACCTTCACCTCATGTTATGAACAACAGGGCTGCAACTAGCAATCATTTTCATTCTCAATTAATCTGCTAATTATTTTTTACGATTAATATTTTAATAGTATAAAATGTGAAAAAATGTGAAAAAACACTCATCACAATTTCCCAGAGACCAAAGTGATGTCTTCAAATTGCTTCTTTTGTTCAATAAAGAGCCCAAAACCCAAAGACTCTTCATTTGCAATCATACATGACAAAGAAAAACTCCACATGAAGACGCCGGAACCAGCAAATGTTTGATATTTTTGCTTGAAAAATGACTGAAATTATAAATTCATGAACAAAATAGAGACTAATTGTTGCAGCTCTAATGAACAATATGTAAACCACTTGAGAAAATGAACCCTATATATGAACAGATGTAAACCAGATGAACTGTATGCATCTGCTGGCACAATTCTTGTGTTGCTAATGTCAACCACTTAATAAAAATGGAAAAAATCTGTGAAAATCATAACAAAGACCTACTGTATGCTTTTAATCCTAAAAGATGCTACATAGGCAAACACAGGCCTTTGTTTGTTTTTTTTAAGATTTGGTGGTATTTAGGTCACACAACGTGACAAAAAACAACCGCCACGAGGCCAGATTGTGAGGTGTTGGGACTGTGGTGTTGGAGGTTGGCACGGCGCTTCGGGACCGCGCGAAGGGGGCTTTGCTCTGCCGTCTTTGCTGACCCCCTGCGCGGCGCTCCTGCCAACAAACCCAGCGTCTGCGGCAGCTCGGCCCTGCCTGGGTTTCTTTTCTGTTCAAGCCAGATGTCTTACAAATGCGTATCAGCCCTGCCTAATAGCTTGGTAAAAGTCCTTCTCGACCACTCATTCTTTCTTTCCGGCTCTCTGACACAAAGACGGCCTGACAGAGTGAGAGAAAGAGACAGGAAAATTAACCAACTGCCACCACTTCTGATGGTAATTGGAAGCTACAGTTTTTGGAGTGTTTCACATGGTCTTCAGGGGACAAAGGCTTCCCCTCTGATTGATTTTCTTTGTTGCTAGTGACATCTAGTGGGAACTTGCTATTATGTGATGCTGCATTTACTTGCGTCAACACAAAAGGCTCATGAATCCACCATCAGGTATGTCAGCATTTCTCTGCCAAGTCTCTATTGTTGGCAGAGAGAAAAAAAAAAAACACTCCCAAAAATGAATTTAACTTTATGACACAAAGAGCACAAAGAACAACCCACAAGTGGGGTGATGTCTTTCTTATTGTCTACATGTGGTGCAGGAGACATCCTCTCTTTTTTGTCCCAACATCAACCATTATACAGGCTTTCAACAAGTTAAATGTAAGACTTTTTAAAAGACCTTTTAAAGACCATTATAAATGTAATTTAAGACCTATTTCATGTCAATATTGGCAAAAAAAAAAGTGAAATCATAAAGGAAATCCATGTTGGTTTCATTTTGTAGTTTTTCATTTATAAGTGAGACTGAAATTAATGCAACTTTATAAAAAAAGAAACATAACGTTAAGGTATAAGAACGATCAAAATCATATTTCAGACATCTTAAGAGATTTTAAAGGTGGAATCAGAAGATTTGTCCATGCTGTTTGTAAACATACCAGAAACAAGCATAATAAAAATAATGAGAAAATGAGGAAATACAGGCAGAAGTCAGGGTCTCTGCGGATACAGACACCACCACACACTTCTAGCAGCTCGTAAGTGTTGATTCAAAGGGATTATATTTATGTCTATAAGTTGTTTCTATTAGGAAAATGTTGCCTATTATTCCTTTAAGGTGTAAAATTCTGATTATTGTTTTTTTTTTGTTTTTTTTTTTACTTTTTAAGGATCCACACAAACCCTGTTAATAGGTGTCTTTGACTTCTTGACATCTTAAGTGCTGCTTTTAATGTCAATACCTTAATTTATGTCCAGACATAATGATTACCACCACCACCTCGCACCCTTTACAGAAAGGTCAGAGGTCAGGTCAGCTATAAGAGACCTCTCGGATCTATGGTCTTGTTAACAGGGTGGATACACGTTGTCACATGGACTTTAACGCCTCTTTACCAGCTGGCGTTTCTGCGCCGACTGTGCCAACATGACACCTGTCACATTCACAGCCTTTAATGCACAGCAACAATGGCAGATTATTTAATATATTTAGGTTAAAGCTAACTCTCCGGCGATCCTCTTCTTGTTTCCGTTTCCTGTCAGAATAATGCCGTCTCTGTTGTCTGTCTGTGTGCTGTCTCTGCCAGTCACACTGTGACCTGCCCGACTGTATAGCATTACAGTATTCCCATTTTCAGAGTTGAAGCTAGGGCAAAAGATCCCTAAAATTAGCAGGGTAAGTGCCCTGTCTCTACCACTGCCCTGCAGCAGTGACGTTAATTGCACTCTATTTATACTTTAAGAGTGCAGGACTCAGAAAGATCGAGTTTCTGTTATGCTTTATTTCAGTGTCCTCAGGTTTATGTGAGCAGAGCAGTGGAGAGCCTATGTTTGGTATAAAGAGCTGAATTAAGTGGGTACTGATTATTTTTTAATACTCCTCTAATGCAACACTGAAAATACAGTGTCTTCCACTTTCTAAATAAAATAATTTTATGAATGTGGCTGCTCAAATGGGGTTGTAGGGCTTTTATGTCCGCTATCGCAACCATTTCAATCCATCTAAATATGTATGATGATGCTCTTAACGCAAATGCTACAACAGCACTCAAGCTAAAGAACTGGTGACAAATCAGAGCACAGAGAGAAAGATTAATTTTCAATTTTCGGATACTTAATACTTCCAAATCAGAAACACAAGGAGCTGGAAATCCTTGAGAACACTTGAATTTTAATGTGGCGTTCGAAGGTGTTTGGATTTTGGGTAAAGTGCTTGAAAGCAGGGTTGCAAATTTTGTGAATTTTCTTTAACCGACAGTTGAAAATGTTCACATTTGATAAATCATTCATAATTTATAAGATACAATGTTTTTTCCTCACTTTCATTTTTTTTTTCTAATTTTTAGTTTAGCAGTAAAACAAGTTTAGTAAAATAAGTCAGACATTGGCTCTGCCAGGTTGTGTAGGATGCAAAGTCTACTTACAATAAAGTGACACATTTTGAAACATGAAGTTTTGTTGTCTTCCTTTAATTAGTCACCCTTCTGCAGAATGCTATCATGAAACAAAATTTTGGTTCTTTACAGCACAGTAACATCCGATTTAATGTGATGTATAAGTGAAATAAGCAATCATTTTGAGTATACATATATAAATACGCAATTTACCACAGCTGTAAAGTGCTGGAAAGGCTGCTTGATTTTGACTTTGGAAAAGGTGTAGGAACCCTGCAGCTTCAAGTAAGATTGTAAACATGTAGAAAAGACTCAAGAAAACTGAGATGACCCACAGATTATGTTGCGACACTGAATTTTATTCAAGTATCTCCAACACACTTTTGTTCTCGAGTTATCATCGGTTAAACGAATCAGTTGAGAAAGAGAAAGGCAGCGACTGTTCATAGCCTGAATGTTAAAGTTGTCTATGTAGGATTTTAGAGCCTCTCAGTGTGCATTCAACTTGGCGGTGCTTAGCACAGACAGTCAAACAAATAAAACATTCATGATGACACAAGATAAACAAAAGAGAGACTATTAAAAATAAGACTAAGATGCGGCAGAAATGGCCCGAGAGCCATCTGTGAAACTGCATCTGAGGTTAAAGGGAAAATTCACTCCAAAACAGAACTGGCACATGATCTCGGACAGACTTCTAATGGACACAAACAAGAGGGCTCGAGCTCTGTTGTTATCATCACAAAGTGTCCTGTTTCTGATGCTGCTTCCCCGACAGTGAATTAAATATCTCTGCTGATGTTGACATAACCCAGAAGAGGGACGTAGGCACACTTTGAGGCTCTAGTTTGAAATTGTTCATTCGGACGTAGGCAGAAATCTTAAGAAAACATTCTTAGTTCAGAAATTCAGAAGATGCCAATTCATTGTTAGTGAAGCAGCCCCAGGTTTGAGTCATGAAACACGTAAACCGGAAGAACAATCCCATGTAAAATCTGTTTATGTAGTGAATTTTTTTGCTTGAAAAATGTTGATAAATGTCTGTTTGCGGACTGGGGAGTGTTAGCCAAACAATGGTACCAGCTCTTAACCACTCATCCTCAGTCTCATGAAAGTCTCTTCAAAAGACGGCTCTGCATGTCACAGTCTGAAATATCAAATACCCTCAGAAAATGTGTCTGAGGTCTCACCTTTCCTCGGCTTATAATTAAAAAGATAAGTTAGTTTTGCCACCCGTTTACAGTCTGTAACAGAGCGTGTCTCCATGGCTGACATTTGGCACAGTAAATTCAACACCTTTTCCGTCTAAAAGAAACATAGCAGATGGTATGTGTGAACAAGCAGAACCAGGCAAAAAATAGCCAGCAAGCGAGCGAAGTTTGGGTGGTTGAGTTTGTTCAAGCACATCCGTTCTGAATGAATTTGCACAACAAGTGAGCTACCGTATTCACTCTTCAGTTTCATGCATGTTATCTGGTCTGTTTGATCAGATGCCTTCTACCTGTAACGTGAAAACCCTTCTTTCATACAGTCCAGCCATCACCAAACACACATAAGCACCATCATACCATAAAGTCTCCTTTTTACTGGGAGGGGAAAAAATGCATTAAAGCCTATATCAAGTTGAAATTTCACCCAGCTTTAAAGGAACAGTTCACCCCAAAATCAAATACATGTTATCTTATATCCAGTGCTCTGTATCCATCTAGATTGCCATAGAGATGTCTGCCTTGTCTTGAATATAATAGGCTTAACGGCACTCGGCTTGTGGCACAACAAATATATATATGTATTGACACTAGTGTCTCTTTCCAGAAATTATGACTGGGCTACCCAAGACAATCCACAGACCTGTTGTGAGCAGTTTCCTGTCATGTAGGAACTATTTTCTGTTGGATAGGAAAGAAAGTAGTTCCAGGAGATTTTATTGTGGAAAGTACATAGTTTATATATGAAATTGTTCACAAACAAGGTCTGTGGATTGTCTTGTGTAACAGGGTCATGATTTCTGGAGAGAGACATTGCTACTGAGTAGGGATGATAGCGATTAATTAATGGTCGATCAATTGGCCGTTAAGAAATTTATCAATTTACTGTCGAATACAGATCTGAAATACAACGCAAACTATTTTTATGAGCGTGATCTGCATGTTATCTGGTATTTACTCGGGTCTATATGTGTTTAATATGTCAGACTTGTGTTTCGTAGGCTATGTAACGCTGTCAGAGAACGTGCAATATGTTGTGGAGGTAATAAAGCTTTGATTGAGGGGGCAAAAACACATTTAATATTGTTTGATCTAAGCAAAATTTTTGTTTTGCTTTGAGTGCCACCAGCCAGGTGCCATTTTGATCTATAAGGCCTACTGAATATTGGAGCGAAGGCAGACATTTCTGCGGCTTATATCTCCAAAACTCAGCAACTCACACCAAAACTATCTTGATGGATAAAGCGCAAAACGGATAAGAAGACAAATACATATTTTTAAATTTGGGGGTGAACTGTCCCTTTAAAAAGCAGTACAAACCAACTATCACTTTGAAAATCTAAAGTTAGAATCAAGCGATAACTGACCAGATCTCAGCCGGAGATTTAAGCCCCGAGGCTGGATGTTTATTGCTATGGTTTGGTCTGACACGAGGAGCGAAGCACAAGTCAAAAGGAGACAAAGATGGAGGAGAATGGCGTGGAGAGGGGTGTCTGTGGCGGGTCACAGTAAGTTATGAGGGGACGACAGGAGGAGTAGTGCGGGGGGGGTGGGGGTCTCGTCAGTGGAAGTCAGTGCAGCTCAATGAAACTCTCCATCTCCTCGGAGATGAGTCCCCTGTAGGGCAGTCTGTGCTTTTCAATCGCACGCGCCGCCAGGCACTGAAGGGTGACGTAGTTCAGCGGGTAGAGGGCCGGGTGCCCGCTGCTCTGCTCATCCAGCAGCTCGTAGGCTGTCTTCCTCTGTGCGTTTTTAGCGTCAAAGTGAGCCCCGGCCTTCATGAGTAGTGCCATTATCTCCGGACAGCCATTGGTAGCAGCGACGTGCAGCGGCGTGTTGTTCTCGCAGTCGCGTGAGTCAACGTCTGCGCCGCACTCTAGGAGCAGCGCCGCCACCGCCTGCGAGGGGAAACGGCCCACGGGGTAGCGGCCCACAGACGTGGTTTCCTTGTCTACGGCCATGTGTAGGGGGGTGAAGCCGTTCCGACCTCGAGGGTTGAGCTTCAGGAGGCGGTACACCGTGTGCTTCTTCTGGTGCTCCTGCTCCGGGCTGCACTCCAGCTTCTCCAGCAGGAAGATGAGGTGGAGGATGATGGAGAGGGCTTTGGTGAACTGAGGAGCTTCGGGTGGGTTCTCCCTCTGCGCCACCGCTCTCTCCACCTCCCTCACACTCTTCCCAAGCACAGTCATCAGGTCATGGAAGGTGATGCGGGTGGACAGGGTGCCTTTGGCGCGGTCTTGGAGAACAAAAGAGAAGAGCTCAGCGAAGGACAGGAAGCTGGAGGCCGTCATGGGGCTAAGGGGGTCCAGGTTGCTCTGTTGCATGTCTAAAGCGTATTTCCACAGGCTGATGCAGCGCTCAAAGTTGCCTGAATCAGCGTACACAGCTCCCCTGTAGCGGATGTAGTAAGAGGTGTCGGGGTGGGAGGGCCCCAGGATGCGCTCTCGCACCAACAGAGCCTGCATCCTCATCTCATCAGGGTCTGTGATCAACGCCTCCAGCTCCTCTGCTGTGCTCACCTCCTGTGCACACCCATAGGCCGGGATAGGGGGACCAGGCGGAGGCTTGGCCAAGGACCCAGCTTTGTCCCCTGGTTGCCTCAGCTCCATCGCCCTTCTCCAGTACCTCATCGCCCCTAAGAGATCTCGCTTTTTGTCCACAAACGTCGCCCCGAGGAGCTCAAGTGCATCGATCCGCTCCTCTCTGGAGGTGCGGGGCTGGTGGGCGAGGTACTCCACGATGTTGGTGTGACCTGTGACACTGGCAGCGAGGAGAGGGGTCATCCCATACCCGTCCCTCTCCATGCGGGCGTTGCACTTGAGCAGCATCTTCATGATGTCCAGGCTGCCTGACTCAGCACAGTCGTGGAGGGCGGTGTTTCCTTTCACGCTCTTGCGGTTGACGTCTGCCCCGCGGTCCAGGAGGAACTTGGCGATCTCCTTGTGGCCCTTGTAGCAGGAGATCATGAGGCAGGTGTGGCCGTGGCGGTTGGCCACCTCCATGTCGGCTCTGTGCTCCACCAGGTAGCGGACGATCTCCAGGTGGCCGTCAAAGCAGGCGGCTCGGAGCGGGGTGGAGTTAGTGAGTGTCGCGTTGTTGACTGAGGCACCATGTTTTAGTAACGTCTTCACCACGGGGAGGTGTCCGGCCGCAGAGGCTGCCCACAGCGGCGGCGCCCCCTCGATGGTCTCGCCGTCAAAGTTAACCGCCCCCCCGAGTTCAACATTAGCTTTACAGTGTTCAAGGAGGTAGTCCACCACCTCTAAATGTCCGTACCGGGAGGCTATGAGCAGAGGAGTCCCTCCTTGTGTCTTCTCTTCGGCTAAAGCCTCCAGCTCCTCTGGACTTTTGTTGCTGAGCAACTTCTGGATAAGTTTCAGCTTACCATCTCTGGCCGCGTTGAAAACCGCCGTCGTTATGTCCATTTTACAGGCTCTGAGCTGCCGAGCTGGACACCAACCCCATAACCGCCCGTTTACAGACCAACCGTCGAGTGTGTTTTCACACGGCGCGGAGCAGGAGTCTCACTTCGGACTCGGTTTCTAGCTCACATCTTTCTGCCATTTTGAGGGTGCTGTCAAGATGGCGTTTGTGTTGTTTGACAGGTCTATGTTTACGATGGCAGCGAGGCATTGTGGGTGACGTAGTTTTGATGGAATCGCCGGCTCGCGGTTGCAAGACGCGGGTTTTCTTTGTTAAGAACTACATTTCCCAACGTGCGTGTGAGTTAAATGACCTACCAGCTGATGGGTTCGTTTGTTATGGTGGTTCTAACCGACACGGAGCCCTGCCTGACATGAAGACGGGGAGAGTCAGCTGATGCCCGGCTCTCAAACCAAACACACCCTTAGAGAGACACTCAGATTAGATTAATTTATGAATTAAATATGTGATTTATGTTATGAGATATGAAGATATAATTTTAGTTTATGTAAAGGGAGTAACTAAAATAAATAAATTAAAAAAACAACACCAAGAGAATAACAAACAATTAGGTAGAATAAAAAGTAAACTAAAATAAGCTAAAAATAGAAAAGTAGTATTGGCAAGTACATTGAAAGTAATACTGGCAGTGATATTAAAAAGTAATATTGTACAAAACACTGAAAGTAATATTACACATAATATTGATATTGTTCTCAGTATCTGATATCTCAAAATATACAGCTGAAACTCACACTGTCATGACAAATGATAGCAAATAGCAAATTATTAATCTCTGGACAAACTGGGAAACTGACATTGGGAGTTGATGAGGCACTGAAGTCTCAAACTACAAAACAAGGACATTTTCTGTTCACAGAATGAATGTACGTTTATATCTAGAGGCTGTTAAGATGTTTCTACAGTAGCCCAGAACAGACAAACCAAACACTGGCTCTAGATACAACCTTTCGTGCACGCTCCAGGGTCACCATAGGTTCTCCTGATGGGCTCGTGAGACGAGGTGTTTGCAAACTGCAAGCTCATCACTTGATGCCACATGTCACTTCAGATAGTCAGTTTCGGTCTAAATTATACGGAAAGCATAAATAATTAACAAAGTCAGTAACCTGAGGCCTCCTGCTTTGTGAACAAACATCTGTTGCAGCAGCGTCGGGCCTCTGCAGTCGCGTCACGTTAAAAGGGTGCTGAATAACAAGGAGGCTAAACCATTCTCCACAATTAAAAACAGCATTGTTAATATTGTTTGTTCATTACTTAAAAGGTTCTATAAGCTCACAGATTAATGTGTCCCACATGGGTGCTTGTGCTGACTTATTTCAGCACTTTATAAGCAAATAAAGCTGGCTGCAGATCACCCTGGGGATTTAAGCCTGAGAGTGTTTTTAATGAAATGTGTTTTTCTTTTATTTCTTTTCTTTTCTTTTATTGTTCGGTCGTGTTCGGTGGATTAACTGTCCTGTAATGTAGGTGATTCTTGCTGCAACCAGCATTAGATAATTAGATGATCATATCTGTAGAACCCTGCTACTAAACAAATGGGAGAAGATGTATAGCTCAAATTAACATCTACACAGTGAATAACAATGAGGAAATAAACAGGAAGCTCGCACGACTGATGTGAACATCACATTCCTACGCAGAGCCAGTGGCCAGATTATTGACTTGAATATTGACGTGCATGAAGCCGAACACGAGCACCAGGGACCTCACACTCACTGGAATGTGGATATCGACTTTTCCTCTTGTGTCTCTCCACAGAATGAAAAATCATCTACCTGCTCTCATATGCATAAATGCAGTGTGGTTTGCAGCTGTTGATGAGAGTTGAGCAGTGAAGTTGGATGAGAATGTGTTAAAAAAAATTCACACAACAAGTTGACTTCTGGGGATTTGAATAGTGGTGTAATGACATGGTGCAAAATGTGGAATATACAGATTTGACTCTTAATGCACATTAAAACTTTCATAGATTAAACAAATGTATCAGTGGTCATGAACAAAGGAAATTCAGGACAGATTCAACTTCTGTCAGACGAATGGTGTGATATTCACTGCACGCATTTCTTGTTCTCACTTAAAATGAATAATGTTACCATGTTGGATTTAAAATTGCCCGAGTGTCATCTCAAGCTTAACCTTGAAAAAGTCTCTCCATTACTTCTGTCAATATCACAAAGAGAGCTGCCCTGAATGCCAAAATCCTGCTGAGGAATATCACAGTAACAAAGTCGAAGGTATTTCATGACTTTGCAAGTCAGTTTCCTCCAATGTGAGGGGAAAAAACATCAAATCATTATAATGAGACACTTTGTAAAATAATAAGTTGCTATCTCAAAACATTGAGTTTGTATGAATACTTAAGTAAAAGTACAAAATATTAATCTCAAAAACTACTCAGAGTATTAGTTACTTTTAACCGTTGATGTCACTGTCACCCCTCCAAACTAGGGTTGAAAATTTTGTGCGTTTTCCTGAACCAGTAGTTGAAAACGCTAACAAGTGATTAATCATTAATAATTTATAAGATACAAAACACATTTTTTCTCCTCACTTTCAATCCTTTTTCTGTTTTTCTTTTAATTTTTTTCTTCTTTACATCTAAATTTAGCCACGCCAGACAAAACAATGTCAAATGAGGTGTTTGTCTATTCTTGAATATCATGAATACATTTTTAATTGGTTAAATTCTTAATAGCAATTAATTAATTATTGATCAATCATTAACATCCTTACTCCAAACGTGTGCTAACAAAGCATTTTGTTTTGTTTTTCATCCATATGTCATCGTTTTCATTGGCCTGTTTGCAGTTAAATCACATTATTGGCTACTAGAATGCAGATGAAAGGTTTGAATATTAATTCAAATTGTACTCAGTACTCAGCTATGATTTTAAAAGTAACTAAGTAGATTACATCTTGTAATGCATACTTACGAATATGAGTAAAAGTACAAACTTGAAAATCTACTCACAAGAACTCAAAGAAACTATTTAATTACAGTAATTTGAACATTTATAACTAATTACTTTCACCCCTGATTATATTACATTATATTATACAAGGTTATTATATTATGATACATGAGTTAATAGAGGAGAAGTGAGAAAAGTGTAGGGCAAGTTTTACTTTTAACGACTCTTTTTTTTTTTTTTTTGACACTGTTACTCTTGTTTGTTTTTATATCTGTTTTTTATTTTTATGTTTGAAATAAAGTAATTCATTCATTCATTATGTGAAAGTCTGAAAATCTTTTTTGGAGAAAGTTTCTTATTATTCTGAGATATTAACTCCTTTTTTGAGAGAGGTTCTTGTTATATCATTGTAATGACTGACAGGATCTTTTTATGTCACACTGGCAGAAATTGACTTCCAAAGTTAAAGTGCTGTTAAAGTTTTAAAGCCCCTGAAATTTTGCTTTCAAATCTATAACCCACCAGCTTGATTATAAAATTTGCTGGATCCTGATTGATGCACAGAACTACGTGACATCAACTTTTTCCAGCTGAGCCCCGCTGACTTCAAATCACGAAAAGGAGTGAGGGAGAAGTAGAACAGAAGACAGAATCTTTCTTGTGAAATACCCAAAACCAGTGGTTTCCAAACTGGGGGGTGGGCCCACTGGGGGCGGCGTAGATGTCCAGGGGAGAAATAAAGAGTGAAACAAAATTAAATGAGTATGAATTATGTAGGAGAAATAAACAAACAAGTGTTTGCTGATGCTATCATGCTGACCTTTATTTAATTAAAAATCCCTTTTTTATCAGTTGCTTCCCTAATTATTATCAATGATTGATAATAATTGTGGGGTTGGGGGGGCTGAACCACACCAGAAAAGGGTTTGGGAAACACTGCCCCAAACTGCTCTAATTTCATCAGAAAATGCTGTTTTCACGCAGGAGCCCATTACTAATATTAAGACACCGATCAAGAAAATAAATTTTCAGTGACTTTAGTGTCAGTGGAAACAGAAAAAAAAATGGTATAAAAGTGCTTAATGGTTTATTTAATTCAGAGATTATTACCGTATTTTATCACTTTACAGTAATTTGCCTTATTAAGCTTTGCCAAGTCTACAGAGGCAAAAAGAAAAAAAAAAAAAAAAATTACTTAATTTTTCTTCTCCAGTTTTATCTCTTTGCTTTCAAGTCTGTGGCAAATGAATGTTCTGTAAGCTCACAGATGAATGCGCCCCACATGGGTGCTTGTGGTGACTTATTTCAGTACTTTATAAGCAAATGCAGATCACCCTCGGGCATAAGCCTGAGAGTGTGTTCTCAGAGTGTTTCCATTTTTTAATGAGACAGATTTTTCTTTCCTTTTCAGGGTCACAGGAGCTCCTGTCCCTGTGTGCTGTAAATGGGTAGAAGGAAGAAGATACCCAGGGCAGGTCATCAGTCAATTAAAAGTTGTTTTTTAATGGCATAAATTTAATAATTTTCTAAGGGGGAAGTGAAGTGTCATTCTGCTGTTTCACCAGTAGAGGGGGGTTAAGATCCACACTTGGATCACACTCTTTCTTGCTCAGTGGGACCATCTCTGCATGCATGACAAATGTGTTAGTGTGCATGACAGGGGTTTGTTTTCCTCCCCCAGCACAAGTGCGTTTCCATGCATCAACCCAAATATTGAACACTCACATGATGATATGACCTCACCGCACAGATAAATTATATGTAGAGCAGGAGCATGCCAGTATTTGTTTCAGGAGAGTGATTGAGCCATGATTAAACCCTCCTGCCATCCCTTATAACAATCTGAAACTCACTGGAGGACAGCCTGGGAAGCAAACATGTTTTTAAAATTAAACAGGGAGTTTGGCTGCACACAGAGACAATATTGCGTGCAGAGATCCGGGATTAAAAGCCTTGCAAATGACACCCAGCCCGCGCGTGTCTCAGAGGAGCCAGCCTCTAAACTTGTTCGCAGAAATGGAAAGCTTGGGGGGGAAAGCGAAGGAGGGTTTGTAATCATTTCCCAGGGCTTGCCCTTGATCCCGAGGAATTATTAGAAGACAAAATCACTGAGACAAAGCTGCAGGGTGAAAAAACATCAGTGAGAGTTTAGCATTTTTATTCATAAGTGTCACGATAACAGTCATATTAACGTTACAGCCATGAGCAGCTAAAATCTAATTCTCAAATATAAATTCTTTCCAGTACACAGAGGCGTTTTTAATTTTCCATGGGGACGTGCAAAAACCCACATGTGCTATTACTGCTTTATTACAGAAAATACAGCTCCAGATTAAACAAGATCATCATTGAATCACAGCTGATATGATACTGAGCCACATCACAATGCTCATCGGAGAAGGAAACACCTTTTGTAACTCAATACTGACAAAGAAATACACATCCAAGGACAACAGCTCCACTGTTCACACTGCGAATATACTGCTAAGCATGGAAATAATCTATTTATTTCACCTGGACTGAACTCTAGCGATGGTAACTTGATAAAGTGAGACTTTCAGGTTCACAGAGGCTCATGACCAGAGGCGTTGTTGTAGGGGGAAAAGTGGGACTGACTACCCAAGGGCCCAAATGGTCGTAGGGTTCTCGAAAAACCAGGAATGAAACGTTCGTTTTTGTTTGCAGTTTTGTATTTCCAAGAAAGTAGAACCATAACTAAACTAAAATTGGCTGAGTAGTGGCAATCTGGTAGCTCAGTTGGTCGAGCGTGCGCCCCATGTGCTGAAGCTGACTTCTCTGTAGCAGGCGTGGGTTCGATTCCAGCCTGCAGACCTCTGCTGACTCTCACCCCCCACTTTTGCTCCCCCTTTCCTGTCACATCTTCAGCCATCCTATCAGGATAAAGGCATACAAATGCCTGAAAATATGTGTTAAAAATAGATAAAATTCAATTGTTTTAATACATCATTTGAGAGGCTTAACTTTGTATAAAAAAAACCCAAAAAACTGGACGCTCTCTGAGACCTTCTCGCCTCTTATAAAGGTGCAAAATGGTCTGCTGCCCCTGCACTGCAACTAATAAAGCCAGTTTAATGCTGGGTTGCACCATCAAGATTAATTTTTAAATCATGGTTTTAACTTTAAATTATGTTGCACCAAAGTTTTAAACCATTTTAAAATAAAGAAAGATTCAAATTCCAATCTCTTTTTAAACCTCAGTATAGTTTTTACTCTAAAACTAGATTAAATCAAATTCTGTTGTACCAAAGCTTTAACTTTAAACGTACACTTTAAAATGACTGCCTTTTGAGATGGATTGAGGAAAATAATCAAGTTCCTTGAAGAAAGTTGAGGGACAGACTCAACCCAGCTGAGTTTCATGGTGAGTCTCTTTCACAGTTGATCATTCAGCCAACAAGTTTTTCTCAAAGGAGAGCTTTGCCGCTGAGCCATCACAAGCAGGCTAACTCAGCTAAGCAAGCAAACAATGCTATGTTTTGTTACCTTTTTAGCTAGCTAGCTAGCAATAAAAATAACATTTTACTTTACATTAACAGTGTCTGACAGCTCTCAGTTTTAAAATGTATTATTTATTTTCATTTGGGTTAAAAAAAGCAACTCTAAACTCTGTTTACTTTCACTAAACTTGGATTTTTACAAAAGTGATATCAGTTTCTAATTGTGCGACAGAGCTCTGCCTCATTTTAAACCTCAATTTACTAATCGTAAACCTGGTTTTGCTAAACTCTGATTAGAACTAATCTTAGACTAATGTAATTTTTGTTGGTGCAACCCAGTCTCAGAATTTAAACTAGTATCAGCAGTTGTTTCATTTAGATTGAAGGAAGTGAGTCAGAAATATCTAGCTTTGCATTGTATAACATACAAAAAAAATTCTAAAGATTTGTGCTGCTTATGTATTTAGTGCTACACCCCTGTACATGACACAGTGTGCAAGATACAGCTCCCATCAGCGTGATCGGCAGGCTTTCAGCTGCCCGGTATTTATCAGATCTGTGCAGTGGGATTGAAAGGTAGCCAAGAGAAGAAAGGACCCTCAAGACGTGGAGCTCTTTGTTTTCACCGAAATCTTGACAGGTGCTCCCTAGAGGCCTGCGAGCAGCTCGCTGAGCAGCACCTCCCTCTCACCTAGCAGCACGTCTCTTCTCAGACTGGTTCCTTTGTTCACTACCTTTATCTTCATGGCCAGACTCTTAACCTGCGCCCGGGGCAGCGAGTCAAAGAAAAAGTCTTCGTTGAACACCGGGTTCCTGCTATTCTTGATGATGGTGCTCCTCTGTTTCTGCTGCTTGCCGGGGTTCAGGTAGAGGGCTACGCAGCAGTTGATGCTCTTAATGTCCGTCTGCCTGTCGTAAAGGGCCTCGGCCGCTAGCACACGCACCCTCAGCCGAGCCGCCTCCGGGTCGTAGTGAGTGCTCAGCCTCAGCGTCCCCCCCTTGTGGAGGTTGATGGTGTGCTCACGCTGCAGGAGGTCCGACACCACGCCCCGCAAGCCGCCGCTCTTACATCCACGGAAGGCAGGAGAGGGTGGGCAGCGCATGCGACGGCGCTGCATGTTGGGGCTGTTGTCAGCTGAGCTGCAATCATCAGTAGAGAGAGAGCTGTGGCGTGCCAGAGAGCGCTTGGCACGAAACACCTTCAGGGAGAGAAAAAAACAGCAACTGGTAAACATACAGAGAGACGCCTCGTGGTAAATCAAACAAGGACACGGTTTTCTAACACTTTCATTAAAGTGGCCTTATTGAAGTGACTCATTTTAAAGCTCAAACTTTTTGAGTTTCTACTAGAACAGGTTTTACATGCTTTCATGTTCAAAAACCTGTTTTAAACATGCCGTTTTAGCTCCTGTCTTTTTAAGTCACCAAACTCATTCCAAATTCTGTTTAAAACTAGCTGTGCATTAGAGTCCTGCAGCAGGTCAGGTACCTGCAGTTACCCCCGGCATAATCTGCCAAAAATTTGTCTAAGGGTAAAAATGCAGCTGCAGGTTCACAGCTGCTGCACCAAAGGTCTGGATTTGACTTAGAGATAAAAGCTTTTCAGGTGCGGGTGAGCGCACGTTTGCAAATCTGGAGCTGTGCAGGATTCTGCTGTCCATAATACAAATGTGTTACATGGTGATGTCACCAAGTTACAGAGTAAAGGTTGGATTACAAACTACACATTTCAGGAAGTTCAGGAGCAGCACTTTCTGAGAGGAACTTTCTTTGGTGTCGACTTTGTGACTTTGTAGACCTGGTACATTAACACAGAGCTATATAACGCAATAAAGGAAAAAAAACATAATATGGCCACTTTAATAATAGCCAACCGATGCACACAGACTTTTACAGAAGCCGTCCTCACCTTGGCTTGTGTCTCCTGGGTGATGGAGCGTAGGATGGAGGCAGAGCGGGACAGCAGAGGGGAGTTAAAGGGGGACGACTCTGCTGAGGAGCAGGTGTCGCTCTCTCCGCCGCTGAAGTAGCGGTACTGGTTCGGGTCTGCCGGAGCCAGAAGAGTCCCCCCTTGAGAGCGCCTCTGTGCGTTTGGGGAGGTGAGCGGGCTGCTGGGGTCGCTGTGGAAGAGGCTCTCCTTGCGTCGGGTGTGAGGAGACTCCATAAGGGTGGAGAAACCATAGGAGGTCTGAGCCTTGGGGACGTATGGCAGAGACATCGCAGTCTGTGACTGGGGGTCTGCGTTGGTGTTAACGTCGACCCTGACCCTGTCTGAAGCCCCGGCACCTGGCTCGTCAGCGCTCTCTATCTGGATGATGTGACGGTTTGCTGACTTCTGCAGATTGCGGGAGTCTCCCCCCAGGCGGGAGAAGAGGCGTGGGCTGCAGGGGTTCTTGCTGCTGCGAGCTCGGGGGCTCTGGCTGCAGATGGCGTGGTCAGAGGAGGAGGGTCGCAGCATGGAGCAGGGCTGAGGTTCAGGCGCGAGAGTCTCCTCTGGCGGGCAGCAGATCAGTTTTGGTGGGATGAAGAAGTCAGGGATCTTGTCTGGAGTGAGGACGTTGGCATAGACAGACACAGGAATGGCCTCTGTTGTCTGTGGGGGCTGGGATTGTGTCCCACTGCTCTCCACAGAGCTACGGAGCTTCTCCAGTAGCCACATGCCCACTCAGACGCCTCAGCTCGCAGTTTCTCTGTTAACAGAAGAGTGATGCATGAGGAGGAGAGAGCACGTTCAAACACAACAAACACACAAAATCAACAGAATTACATCTTTTCTGTAGAGGTTCACTAAAAAATATATCCTCAAATAAGAAATGTTCATTACTGCTGTCCTTTTTTACATCTTTACTGTAATTATTTATTGTACTGCACTTTGAACACTGGTCACATTTGTCTGCAGAATCTATTTTTACTTTACTGTTTAAGACTTTTTCTTCCTGATTTTTTTTTTACTATTGCTGCACTCTTAGAAATAAAGGTGCTAACTAGAACCATTTAGGGTTCTTCGGTGTGTCCCCATGGGAAACCCTTTTTGGTTGATTTTGAACCTTTAATAAACATTCCACTTGGAACCCTTTCAGAGAGTACTACTTAGAACCCAACATAAAGGGTTATACCTAGAACCATTTGTAAAAGGTTCCACCCAGAACCTCCTATGAGAGGTTCTACAGAGAACCCTTCTATGGTGTAACTGTTCCACTCAGAACCCTATCTGGAAGTTCTATCAATAATCATCTTCATCTTTTATTGGTGCCAACAAGAACCCACCCAGAGGGTTCTACAGATAGCCTTTTTATATTCCAAGAGTTTTCTTTAGAACACACTCATGAGGTTCTACTGAAACATTTTTATACCCCAAAGGTTTTATCTAGAACCCAGCATGAGGGTTCTAATGAGAACCCCTTTATATTATGGTACAAAAACCCCTTGATGAAAGAACTCTTCAAAGATTTTAGCGATTCTCGAGGAGGGCTTTCATCTAAAAAGGGATGGAAAGTGTTCCTAATGGAACCCTTAGTCTTACATACAACCCTTGACAACCCTTTTGGAACCCTTATTTCTAAGAGCATACACCAGGACTTCAGCATCGCAATCTGTCATGTTGAACATGTGCTGGAGTGACAATAAAGCATCCTGTAAGATTCCTATAAACCTCAGACTAAACCTGTGTTTGCCTTTAACAGCTCAGTTGGAAACAAATCTCTTGAACCATGCAGCTCACCCATTAGTGAAGAGTGAACACTGAAGTTGGAGCCAAGAAGCGCACATTTCTCTCACAATTCAGACATTAAAAGAGTGTCCAGTGAGATAAAAATATCCCTATCATACTCCGCTAAACGACTTAGACGATTTGTATCATCTCAAATGTCTTTCAGAAATCAAACTGCTATTTTCTTCTCATCAAAATCACTTTCAGGCGTTTGAATTTTAATTACTCAGTGAAATCTTAAAATTAAATTCGCAAAGGCGAGTCTAAATAACTTTTCCCCACAGGAACTGGTGTTGCGCATCTAACACCAAATACAAACAAACCTGTTGGCAGCTGAACTCTTCTTTTTCCTTCGACAAATTGATCGCCTCCGTGCGCTCCTCTCCGCGCTCTCCGTGCGTAAAAAGGTATTTTCCCGGTTAGTTGAGGTCCAAGTGTGATCCAAAACGCTTGGCAACGGTTAAAGGCTGCTACACGAGGTGCTCTCGCTTTATATGATGGGGGTCTCTGACTTGTGAGCCAATGAGAAGGTTGTGAAACCTTCTCATGATATTTACCATAAAACGCAGGCGAGAGGAGGGGGAGAAAAAAACAAGACAATCTAATTTCAAGGCTGTTGTTGTTTCTTCACCCACAAAGTGTGGCAGATTATGTGGGCTTCATATCTCACACCTCATTGATTTTTAAAGAGAGCGTCACAGGGATTTCATTTAGCGCTCACGTGAGATATTCTCTCATGTATTGTTGGAGATAGAGCTCCTCTTTCCCAGTGGACGCCTTAATTGGACTTCCTGGTGGCAAACTGGTGATGAGGTGGAGAGACAATATGCTGTCTTCATCTCCACCATCTCAACTCATTTACTTATGATAAAAGAGAAAGCTTTGGTGTATATATTTACAGGATTTTGTACAAGAAGTGGACACAATTAAGTTATTAAGTTAAGTTATTTTAATCACAATCAGTGGTGGAAGAAATATTCAGATCCTTTACTCAAGTAAAAGTAGCAATACCATACTGTGAAAATACTCCAAGTTAAAGGCCTGTATTTAAAATTTTACTAAAGTAAAAGTATGAAAGTATTGTCAGCAAAATGTAGTGGAGACCAGAGATGGTAGTAACACTTTTGGTTTAAAGGAGAAGCCTGTATTTACTGTTCTACATCATAAAATGACCATGATATTTCATCAGAGATTAAGGAAACACACAAAGTTGAAATACTCGCTTCTCTAAAAACATAGCTGCTGCTGTGGTGTCCTTATTTAAAATGTCTGTTCCAGGCCAGAAAAACTGTTTTTGTTTGCCCGTTTCACGTGTATTAGAGTTAAAATTAATGCCAAATGTTCGCTGAATGAGTTAGCGTCTGTGTATGAGTCGTAAGAAATCATTAATAATCTATGGAGTTAAAATCATGCCAAAACCTCGCAAACACACAAAACATGTTTTACTCACGCCCAATGATTCACAAACAAACTCAGTGTGATTTGCAAATACAAAACATTATTCACAAACTAATGCATTTTGCTTTGCAAATAAGAAACGTACCTATCAAACAAATACATCATGCTTCAGAAACAAATACAGCGTGTTTTACACATACAAAGAAACATATTTCTTCAGTTACAAAAAAATATCCTTCAAGTACAAACTAAAATCTTTCAAGTATGGAAAAATACCTTCAAGTACAAAAACACAACAATCTTCAAGTACAAAAAAATCCTTCAAGTACAAAAAAAATTCTACAACTACGAAAAACTGTCACGTGACTTTTGGCACTAATGTTCCGCCTTGCTGATCCGTACACAAATGCACTCTGTTCCACGCACAAATGCCTTCAGATTTCACACGCTAAATGTCCTGTAATTCACACTCCACAACAGCAGGTGGCGCTGTCGATTCAATTTAAGGCCGCAGGAAGATTTTTAAAAAGCTGTTTAAAAGTACGTCTTTGTCATCATGTGTAGTGTTGTATGCACATGATGTAGTGTTGGCCGCAACCTCGAGAAAACGCCGTTAATGAGCACGTTCGGTTATTTTGCAACATAAACTAAGGGGAACCAGTTGTTTTAGGTGAACTTAAATAAAAGTTACGGTGTGACCTTAATCAATACAGATTTACCTGGGGCGGGTTGAGACGTCATTAAATTCCATATACGGGATTTACCCATGAATAAATGTGAAGTGTTTCAATGGTTTACATTGGTGTGTATAGACAACGTTAATACACTGTGCGCTGTTAAGTGTGGTTTTTGCCTCAGGATTAACAGATCGAGCCCATGCAACGGATCTTGAATCTGAAGGTAATTCATTTTGTCGTTAAAGCGGTTGTGCCAAACGTGACAGTGGTAAGATTGTGCCAAAAGTCACGTGACAGTTTTTCGTAGTTGTAGAATTGTTTTTTGTACTTGAAGGATTTTTTTGTACTTGAAGATTGTTGTGTTTTTGTACTTGAAGGATATTTTTTCATACTTGAAAGATTTTAGTTTGTACTTGAAGGATATTTTTTTGTAACTGAAGAAATATGTTTCTTTGTATGTGTAAAACACGCTGTATTTGTTTCTGAAGCATGATGTATTTGTTTGATAGGTACGTTTCTTATTTGCAAAACAAAATGCATTAGTTTGTGAATGATGTTTTGTATTTGCAAATCACACTGAGTTTGTTTGTGAATCGTTGGGCGTGAGTAAAAATGTTTTGTGTGTTTGCAGGTTTTGGCATGATTTTAACTCCATAATAATCTTTTGAAGGAGTAAATGTTTATAACAGTTAAATTGAGTTAAAAGTATCTTAATGGAGTTTGGCAGGCAGAGAGACAGGCTGTCAATGAACTCACACTCCAGAGTGTGTATTTTCAGAGCAGTGGGCTTTTGTTTCCATTATAATGGGCTTAACCTTACATTGACAGACAACTAAACAGCTGATCAACCTACAGTGTAGGATTTGTTGTTGCTTGTCAGTGTCAAAATATAATGTGTTCATCTTGCGCTCATGTAGGTTCAGTGTCCCTGCAGCCTGCAGGCAACCTGCCTCAGCTTGAAGTCTAGAGAGGAGGGGGGGGAGGAAAAAACTGGGTTCAACCAAAGATCACACATTAAATAGGGATTCAGCCTATTTAATATACCCTCTTTGGCTCTAACTCACTATTTGAACAGCAGTACTCGTTTCAGAACATTAGGGACTATCTGCAGGGTTATCACTGCGCTCTGACCATCTGGCGCATAATCCTAATTGCATATGTCCATGTATAGAGACGAGAGGTTTGCACTCAGGGGTATCCTTTAACAAGCTTTAAGGGTCCTACATGTTGCTCCTTAAAGCACCAGTGGTTGAGTGGATGTTCATGCTAAATCTCTCAAACTTTGATACACGGTACCCATATGTGCCAACTACAGATAAAACTCACTTTAACGTCTATTGCACCATCACAGATTATGTGACGTGATGTCACTCACAAAGAGTTTTAAATTGTTTTGAATGAAGTGAACATTAAGAAAAAAAATGAATTTGTGTGTGTTGTGTGTGGTAACGTGTATTACTATCGTTGTGGGGACACAAACCTGTTTACACACTCACATTGTGAGGTCTTGCCTACTTTATGGGGACAAATTGCAGGTCCCCATTATGTAAATCATTAAATTTTAGGGTGAAGACTTGAGTCAGGGTTAGGGTAAGGTTAGGTTTAGGATAAGGTCAGGGTTAGGGTTAGGTTTAGGCAGGGACTTGTGATGGGTAGGGTCAGGATAAGTCTGCAGGAAATGAATGTAAGTCAATGCAATGTCCCCAGAAGTGATGAAAACACTACATGTGTGTGTGTGTGTGTGTGTGTGTGTGTGTGTGTGTGTGTGTGTGTGTGTGTGTGTGAACTGTCTTCGTGAATGTGCATGTGTTACATAAGGGTTAAATCACTGTCACAGTTGTGGCAGTGTGGCAAAGCCTGCCCCTGTGGTGTAGGCTTTGTGGGCCCAGAACTGACAACAGACACATTTGATCAGTCACATTTCATCATTTTAGGGGCCACTTGAGCTTTGGCATCAGTTTTCAGAGGCCGCAAAGGCCAAATGCCAGGGCAGCAAGGCCAACAAATAAAACACTGTTTTTAAGTGCACAGAACTAATGAATTTAACTTAAGGGTTAAGGATTAATTTATTTTTATTCAAATTTTTAATTTGTTA
Organism: Lutjanus argentimaculatus; assembly: GCA_034769285.1. Lineage (NCBI taxonomy): Eukaryota > Metazoa > Chordata > Actinopteri > Lutjaniformes > Lutjanidae > Lutjanus > Lutjanus argentimaculatus. The sequence goes on from JAWZSL010000011.1 coordinate 16,510,854, forward strand.
ACGGTACGCTACAGGGACACTGGAAGCCAGTCAGAGGTCAGTCTATGATGACATCATACAAAGTGTGCAATATTTAATGAGTTAGTATCTTAAAATAATGAGTTAGCATCTTAAATTAAGAGAAACTTATAATAATGAGCAAATTTCTCATTATTTTGAGAAAGTTGCTCATTATAATGACTCAGAGGATCTTTTCTTTTTCATTTTGGAGGTAATGAACTTCTACAGGGAGAGGCAGGGCATCCAGCAGCGCCACGAAGAGGAGACGAGCGTATATAACGTGGATCTTGTCTGTCAATGTAAACAGAAACCCCAGTCTGCAGTGTAAACCACAGAACTGGAGAGTAACATCAAGATCCATGATCAGAGAAAGACACCAGCAAGAAAATATCATTCTTCTGTCCATGTTGTCACACTCTCCTTCTCGCACCCGTCCTGAGCGCTCTGTCTCTGCTGCAGTCGTCATACTTAAATATCGGATTATACCAGGATCAAAATCAAACCCACCACTGATTATGTGCTCAGTGTTTCACTTGATGTTGTCCAATCAGAATCTCAACAAAAGACACTGATGTCTAAAAACCGAATTGACAGAAAAAAGGCAGCGGAGAAAAATAGTGAAATCAGTTGGAACAGTGCGGGCGGGGCACCAAAGCCACTGTGACCACAGGGAATGTCATTTTTTGAGGGGCACAAGGCCAAACTGAGCGGGCACGGCGGCCATGGCCGTGAAATTCCTGCCTTGCACTTGACCCACACTTCTTTTTGCCTTGAGTCTGCAAAGTGTTTCGTGCACACGTTGCAGCAATTCTCATCAGTTAAATGAACTGTTACAACTGAGCCCACCCCAAGCAGCTGTTACACAGCTAACTGTTTGAGCATGTGGAGTTGAAGGTAGCATGACACAAAGCATCAAATTAAACTAGAGAAACTGTTATTTCAGGTTATGTAAGTTAAACAGTTGTATGTACAAAACAATGAATGATAGACAAAAAAATAACCTTGATTAAAAAATGCACTTTCTTCTTATTTTCGATCACTTTTATTGTCATAAAATCCACGATGTTGCTCACAGAGACGTGTCACTTCTCCTGTGAGCTCAAAAAGGAAATGGGAAAATATGAAATCGATGACGTCACTGCAGCTCTTTACTGATTGGTCAAACTGACAGTGCTACAAAATACTCCCTGGTTTCCCCTACTTAATATATCAGAGGTAAAAGTACTCATTATGCAGTAAAATGGTTCCTGTCAGTGTTTTACTATCATATATACTGTAATTACTGTGTCCTGCAATAGTTTAATCTACAGAAAAGCATCATATTCTATAAGGTCATGATATGTTTGTGGCAACACTGTCCTGTGAGAGCCACGTATCTCTGAAAAGGAAACTTTTCTTGGTGTCAGAAAAACAGCCTTTTTCAGCTTTGTGATGATGCATTTTCCAGCCAATCGAAGAGTGTTTCTCAACCAGTAAAGGAACACTTCATCGCTCATTTTATCACAGAGATTCACATTCAAAATCAACAACAAATTTGGAGATACATGGTTTTCACTGGACAGGAGGGGTAATGAAAAATTGTAATCTGGAAAGTAACTAGTAACTAAAGCTGTCAGACAAGTGTAGGAAAAGTACAATATTTACTTCTGAGGTGTGGTGGAGTAGAATTTTAAAGTTGCATAAAATGGAAATACACATGTAAAGTACGAGTATGTTGACTTTGTACTTAAGTACAGTATTTGTTACTTTCCACCACCGATGAATTCTATTTTGCCATTTGTTTAAAAATGTCTCTTTGCCGCAGTGCTCTCTTATCTCTCAGAAAAGCCTATAAATCATCACAGCTTGAAGTGACTGGAAGCAAAGAGCTCACATCACGCCTGCATGTTGTCAAGTCCCCACACTTGCTTCCAGTTAGTTGTTGGATCTTATATCCCAGTGTTTGTCCATAAATCTTCTCTGGGACGTGCCGCTGACTTTGATATATTGCTGGAATATGTCCCTCGTGGAGCCCTCAGATCCACAGACTCTCTGCTGTTCTCTGTACACAAAACTCTGACAAGGACCTGCGGCGAAGCTGCCTTCTGTAGTTTTGGATCCGCTGTCTGGAACGGTTTCTCTGTTCATCTGAGAACAGCACCATCAAATGAGGCGTTTACACCCCCCAGCTGAAAACTCACTTTGAGAGACATGTTTTTATCTATAATGTCCGATCAAGAACCAAAACAACAACAATAATATAATAATAATTAGAATTTCAATCATATAATCACCTTTCAAAACTACCATTAGACAATTATAATCGACTAGGAGAATAATTAAATACAAAATGCAACAGCTAAATGTACAGATAAAATATAGCATTCACATCAAAGAACAGGTAAAATAAGTAACAGAAAAAATAATTAAGAAGAAGCCAGGTGGTAAAATTGAGTCTTAAGAGATGACTTCAAAGAGCCTTCACAGCAAACTGTCACCCTCGGTTTTCAGCTTTGATTGTGAAAGTGCTAACAAGGCTTCATCAGAGGACCTCGGGCTACAGGCAGGTGAGTAGTTGATTAAAAGCCAAGAAATTATTCAGTTCAATGAAATTAACAATTAAAAGTCAAGGCTAGAATTTTGAAATCAATTCTAAAACGTCAATGAAGAGAAGCTATAACAGGGGAGATATGATCATGCTTTCGAACTTTGGTCAAATGTCGGGCAGCTGCATTTTGGACAACCTTATAATCTTGAGGGACGCCCTGAAAAAGTCTGAGTTCATGAAAAAAAAGTTGTGCTGAGTGCCGTTGTTTGGGTATTTAATTACTAAAGTTTGGCAAACTCTAGAACGAATTATTTTATTAATAAACACTTAAAAATGTACCTACTTACACCTACGTTGTGCTAAATAAGGGGACTGTTTCATAAGTTGTTTGTCTTGATATTCTTCACTTTGAGATATATCTTTTGTGTGGGAAAAATACCTGACAGTCACTTTTTTTTGTCAGTTTTCAAAACATTTGTCAGCCCAAATATGCTGCGCCTGGACAGCAGATTTGATCTCGAAAACTGCAAAGTTACATAATGTGGTCACGGGGGAAGTCTAAAAGAAAAAGAAAAAAATCATGATAACACATCCGTTACACTTTCCTGCAAGCTGGCTTTCCCATTCATTTTGATGCAGCACCAGCTCAAGAACAACTAGTGTGTGAGGACAAGAAACCTGAGCGAAGTAAAAAATAATATGTATTGATGAACTGCCTTCGTCCTTAATCTGGACCTGTTTCTGTTTGGAGAAAGCCAAAGAAAGCATTCAACCCACAGCGTCTTTTGCCCGGTGTTAAACATGGAGGTGGCTCTGTCATGATATGAGCAGCCATCTCGTAGGAGTCACTTGGACCAGTCGGTGTTCTGCAGGGTGTCAAAAATGGTCAACAAATGTGAGGCCATTTTACAGAACCAGTAGCTGGAATATACCTTCCCTTCATGATACATTTCACGTTGACAGATCCTTACACCTTACTACGTTTCTCATATTTATATAATTCTCTTTATTTGTGAAATGTAGTGTCACATATCTGTTTTACTTCCTGTCAACACTAAACAAACATCACTTTCATCATGTGATTTTTCATCTTTAAGTTGGTTATTTGACTTTTACAGTTGGCTTAGCACATATTGTTAAATAGTAGTTGAGCATTTTGAGCATTTTGATAATCAGACCAGTGTCTTAAATAACTGTTAGCAACATCAGCAAGCTAGCTAGCATTGTCATGTTTATTCAGACTTGACAGAAACAAATTAAAACTCATCAAAAAATCTTGACTCATCTTGTTGTCACATTACATTGTGCAAGTAGAGAATTTGTTTTGTCCAGCTTCTACAGTTTACGTAAACCCTGCACATATTGTACAAAGATCAGGTAAGAAATAGAAGAAATATGCTGTTAAAGGGCTACCAGGTCTCATGCATTGAGCATGAGTCATGCCATTGACACATATCACACGCTTTCACCCCACACATGTCTTTTCTCACGCAAACTTTCTGACCTTTGCGTCCTTGGATATAGTTTTTTTCAAGTGAGGCCACAGAGCATTAAAGCAGCACCGGTCATCATCTGTCCGTTTGAGCTGAAAGGGCGCAACAACAATGGGGTTCTGGGACCCTCTTAGGGGGGTGCCAGAAATCACAGGGGTTCCCCAAGACTTTGTCTGTTCCGAGGTCCTAAAAATCAGATCTACACATGTTAATAACTAAAATCACAATTTCAGTGTTCATACACCTTTTCCAAAGTTGAATTGAAACATTTTTCAAGCATTTTCAAGTTTCATTTTCAAGCTTTTCCAGCAACTTACAGCATGTAATTGACATATTTATGAACAAAATGATAATTTCAACTCTTCGTCGCATTAAATCAGACATAATTGTGCTGTTATCAACCAAAATTATATTTTGTGACAGAAAGTTGAATGTTTCATAATGTGTCAACTGTCTGTAAGTAGACTTGGCTTCCTGTGAGGGTTACAAATTTTGTGCTTTTTCCTTAACCGATAGCTGAAAATGCTAACAAGTGATTACTTTATTACTCATCTATACTAATTTTTTCTCATTTTATTTTTTTCTCCTTATTATAAGTTTAATTTTAAGCTTTCTTATCCAATTAATGGCCCTGCCAGACAAAACAATGTAAAATGAGGCGCAATTAATGCCATTTCTAGACTGTCGATTACCACTGGTTAAATCTGCAGCATTTTATTATCTTATCAGATTTTTAATGTAAATTCTTAATCTAAAAAGTAAGGAATGACTACTGCTGTTAAAGTAAATAGTAAAATGTATAACTGTAGTGGACTTGAAGTATAAAGTAGTAAAAGGGAAATAAGTTAAGTACAAATACTTGAGTAAATGTACTTAGTTACTTTCCGCCACAGCGGTGGAAAGTAACTAAGTAACCACTCATGTTGTGACAAGCAGCATCCTCCAGCCTCGCCGTCGGAACAAATCTCACTTCAGGATAAAGTCAAAAGTTTGCAGTCGGGCTATTTGTCATTAAAACCTTTGTTTTTTTATTTTCACACACAGCTTACGTCAAACGGTTTGACTACTTTTTTGTTTGGCTCTGATATTTTGTTGCTTATTTCTCCTTGTGGTTAGACTCTGATCCGCTCGGCTGGATTCACACAAGCTCTCTATGAATGTTTACAGCCCTTCTGCCCATAACAGCATACAAACAGAGATTTTATGCCACATGCTGTCTGGGTCATGAAAAAAGTAATCCATGTTCTTTATTACCTTGTCGTTCCCTTTTATTTATTTCCACTTTCTTTGTTGTTTGGTTAGAACATTTTTTTTTTGCATTTTCAGCACAATAACAAAGCCATCTAATCAAAGCATTTTTCTTTAACCTTATTTAATCGGGGCGGTTCCACTGAGAGTGCTGCTCTGTTTGTCAGGAACACCGCAAGAAACGTTTATCTAACCAACTGAGGAAGCTGCTGCCACAAAAAAACAAACAAACAGAGAAATGGACTAGTTTCATTGCAAACAAAAACTTACTTTATAAATTAGCAACAAAAAGTATTTATTAATATTGGAGAAAGGTGAATATACCAGTTCACTGATGTGCCACGGTCAATCTAACTGAGATTGAGTGGCTCAGATGCAAAGTGTGTGAACCTGGACAACACATACATTTGGCTGCCAAGTAAGGGTGCAAAATACTTATGCAAATGAGATCCATTCATGCTTTTTTCTTTTTTTCTGAAAATAGATTGTAGTCAATTATAGATTAGTGACGCACCATTAGATTAGTCCATCAGCGCCATGATTCATCCACCAGACTGCTCGTCCATTTAGACATTTGACCGGTCAACTATTTAATGATTCCACAGAGAAATGCAAATTTATTTTGCCCCTAAACAAACTACGTAAATTGACTGTAATGACACTAAAAGTCTACTGAGAACTAAATTAGGGAGTGGTGGTGGTGGTGGTAAAAAATCCTCACAATACGTCTTTGTGAGTATGCATTTATTCATAAATTTAATGTGTGTGTAATATTTTTATAACCACTAAAAGCACGAACAAAAGCAATAATAAAATAACAAAGGAGATTCAACGTACCCAAACTGGCTTTTTTAAAAACCCTGTTAAACTAAATATTTGATCAAGTCTTAAAGCAAATATCACAGTGTTTTTACTCGTCAATTTGCAGGTAATTTTTTAAAATTAGAGTTAACATTTTAGGAACATTGATCTGTTTTTTTTTTCTTTTCAATCCGCTTTTCACAGAAGTAATGTATGCATTTGGTCTGTAGAGGTTTTAAAGCTGCACTAATCAATAGATTTATTTTATTGAATGGCTTTGTACAATGTGAAAGGGGTCACTCCCGGTGACAAACCCACAGAGATTTATCTCCAGACTGTTCTGTTCCCCCCTAATGGTTATCGTTGTCCAACCAGCAAATTCTTTTCCGAAAAATCTCAGATAAATCAACTGTACACTACTCAGAGAGCATCAAACAGCAAGGATTTTAAGAAAAGCTAAAAGGAATGAGTATATACAAAAAAGTAAGAAAAAAAAAAACAAACAAAACAAAGCAAGAATAACAAATGAACTTCACAGGAAATGTTCTGCAGATTCACAATAAATAATTCATGTCCAAAAAAATGACCAGGAAGAAGTGAACACTTACGAAGTCCTGCCCCCTTTTTCTATGTTTCGTCAATAAACTGTGTGATAAGCATTGTTACTCCAGCTTTCTGCCCCAGTTTTCTCCGAACACAACTCAATCAAATCAAACAAAAGTAAACGTTCATGACGCAGCAAGAGCAAATGAGCAGAATAAAGCAAACAGAACAGCACAAATCAAAAACAAGCTGCACTTCCTGCCCCTTGTCTTTTACTGTATAGGTCCCCTCTCTGATCATTTATTTCATGTGCATTCAGTCTGTGTCAGTGAGTCTTTTAATGACTCACCAATTGCCTCTTGAATTTACAAATTCCTCTCAAATTGTGTTTTCTCTCTCCTGCTGCGTAACATTTTTTTTTTTTTTTTTTACTTTGTACATGATTTGACCTGTTTTGAAGTTTACTAAGTCTTTAAGATTAAGTGCTTTTGCTGTGATAAGGAGTGGGTTGGTTGGTTCCCTGGTTATGGCTCTTTTCTGAAGGATGAATATTAGGTTATTAGATTAGTGTATATCAGTGCAACTTAAATCTTTATATGTACCACATGTAAAAATAAACAAAGCTGCTACCTCACTTCAGAGTCATCACTGAATAATAAACCTTTGGGTTCTCGTACCTCGTTCTTAGTAAATAAAATGTAGTGTAGTGTTTTTGATACTTGTACTTTAATGAGTAGATTTTTAAGTCTGTACTTTTACTCGTAGTTAAGTATCCTTTACAGCATGTAATGTACTTAATTACTTTCAAAATCATAATTGAGTACTGAGGACAGTTTCATCCGCATTTTTGTAGCCATTAACAGGTTCATGAAAACAATGACGTGGACAAAAAACAAAACACTGCAAATCACTGCAAAGGTTTGGAATAAGGATGTTTAAGTTTAGTGATCAATTGATTAATCGCAGCTAAGGATATAATCAGTTGAAAACGTATAAACCAATATTTGATCAGTTGTTTAGAAATGGCAGTAATGTCCGACAGAACCATTTGTTGAATAAGGAAACTTAAAATGAGAAAAAATGACCAAAAAAAAAAAAAAAAAAAACCCAGAAAGAAATTGAAAATAAGAAAAAACGAACAAACATGCATTTTGTATCTTATGTAGTATTAACAAATTAATTAATCGATTGTTACGGTTACCACTGAGCAGCAGAACAGTGCAGGAGTCATTCAGACTGAAGATCTGAAGAGACAGAAGCTCCTTCGATTGATTGTCTGCTACTGATGATGCGTTAAACATCAACAATTAAAATGTAACTACTTTGAGTCCTTTTTGAGAAGAATACTTACTTACTTTCACTTAAAGGCATAGTTCACCCCAAAATGAATGCCAACTGAAGGTCAGTTTTTAGTTTTTCAGTTCAAAAAAACACTGCTGGAGTTTCACAAGAAAATAGTGCTGTAGAATCTTCCAAACAGTGTAAGTGAATGGTGACCATAAAATGCCTTCACGCTGCTCAGCTGGCATAATCCAAGTCTCCTAAAGCCCCAACATGTCGTTCACTTCTGCATGCACATTGTCACATCACGGAGGCATTTTATGTTTTTATTCTGTTGTGTTTTTTTCACATTTGAAAACTAAAAAACATCAAAAAGTGAAACATTTTTATTTTACTTATGTTTTATTCATCATTTGTTACCATTTCATGTATTTCATGATAACACTGTGTAAAAGCATCTCTCACACACATCAGCGCAATAAATCTACACTGTATTAACATGTCTGCACACACACACACACACACACACACACACACACACACACACACACACACACACACTCTCTCTTACACAAGCGAGCAGAATAATGTGTGACTGTCAGATTTAATTGGACCAAAGCTGGTGTGCTTCTGTTTATAATGAGGCCTTCCACACTTCTCTGATTCTTCCCACAGTCCAACCACCAGGATCGAACACACACATTTCTTGCTCCAATTAAGCCTCCATGCTGTAGGCTATCTATCAGCACCTACGGTAACTATCTATATCGACACACGAAGCCACGCACGTCACTTCAGCTGACCACCAGCTGATCCAGTAATCACCAAGCAGGTTTGACATGTGGGAAAATGTGGACTATTTCCACTGCTAATCCGTCATCCATCTCCACAGTTCCTATCAGCCACATGTTGACTGCTTTTGCCAACCTGTTGCTGACTGTTTCATCATGGGTCTGACTGTGAATGTATAAAGTACATATAGGAGAGATCACTGCTGGATTTGGTACAGATATGTGTGGTGCCCAGAGGGTGAATCCTAATGACTTTGGTGATCACCTGACTTTTCTTCTCGCACCACCAGGAGACTGACATGTGTGGTTCTGTGTAGGATATCTCAATTATTGCATGGATTCCCAGGAAACTTGGCACACATAACGATGTCTTCCTCTTGCTGAATTCCAATAACTTTGGTCATTTCTTTTCTCTTTCTGATTTAAAGGGATAGTTCGGATTTTTTGAAGTGAGATTGCATGAGGTACTAGTCAGTATATTACCAAGAGTAGCTGGCAGTCAGTACACCACCAGTTTGGAGAAGAAGCAGGAGTACCGGAGTAGGAAGCTAAACAATGTGCTGCTGTAGACAGGGTCAGTAGCAAAAAGCAGTATACCCACTTAAAAATAATCTATATTATTTTAAGGACCACTATAATTAGAATATTTTCACCATTTTATCTTGCTGTCAGACAGCTTTTTCCAACGGGAAACCGCCATTACATAAGTCAAATATCGCTCACTCCAAATCAACCAAACTCCATAAGAGAAATCAGTGAATTCTACCTTTGAAAACGCAGGAGGTACTGATCTACCTCTGCCTCGATTTAAAACCCCAAAGTCACACAATGACACAAAGAAACTGACTGTTCAAGGCAGCGATAGACCAGCAGCTCCTGTGTTCTGCGAGGTAAAATCGATGATTTCGCCTATGGAATCTGGTTAGCTTGAAGAAAGCGGTTTCCTGTCAGGAAAGGCTGTCTGAAGGCAAGGTAAAGTGGTGAAAATATTCTAAATATGGGGTACCACACATAGCAGTTCAATGTTTACCCCAGTACTCTTGCTGCAAAACTGGCGGCGTGCTGACCACTATAGGTAATACACTTACTAAGGATAAGTAGCCTACCTCATATGACTTCAAATAACACAAACCATCCCTTTAATGTTAGCATTCAGCTCAAAGTACTGATTAGCCAAGTGCAGAGTTGTTTAAATTTACTGCTACTGCTGCTGCAGCAACTTGGAGGTTTCCTAAAAGAGAAAAGTTAACAGGTTAAACCATCAGCAATAATTTAATAAGCTAGTTAAAGTAAATATTTCCTTCTAAGAGGAATTAAAGCTGCTCTGGAAGAAAAGGACGTCCACGCTCTTTGATACTGATATTATGAGTATAAAGAACTGTTGTGAGTTTTGCTGATTAGCTGCTCTGCTGGGAACATCATGTTTGTTCTCTGAACATTTCCTCCACGCAGTCTGTCTCCATGTATTTTAGTGGTATTATATCTGACTTACAGACACACTGAGAGTGGCTAAACAGTGTTGCTATGATCACTGATCTGTTCTACATCTAAAAATACTCACGGCCTCATAAACAGCACTGTGGCTGTATTCATCTTAAAGTTGCATTGCCGTTGGTTATTTTTAAGTTTCAACGTGCTCACCTAGATTGACTGTACCGGCTGTCGTACGTTACTGGCGGAAATGTAAGAACAGAGATAAATAAAAGAAATCCAGGAACTCACCATGTGATTGATCGATCAAAGTGCAGTTATTTTCTTGGTTGTGTCATATTAGAGCAGAGTTAGTCTCTAAACAGGACACAGGCCACAATAAGCTTTTTGGCAGCGTTGCCTTCATTAGAGCGTATTCACCACTCGACGTTCTTTGGCCGTCATTATTATGGGCCTTACAGGCAGAAATTGATCCCACATCACAGAGAAAAGAGCAGCCCCCTCCGTCTATTTTAGCTCTTTTTTTTTTTTTGTCCAGTATGTGCCAGAAGTATAATGGGGCCAAAGAACCTATTGATTTCTCAACTCATTACTTGTAAGTGTTGGACGGTGAATTCTTCTGTGAGAGGCGGTACTGAAAATTTAAAACAAATGTCAAATGAAATGTAGGGACGCAGGGAGTATTGCCACTGCTGACAGGTATTTTAGAACATTTCCACTCCAGAGTTTTTATGAGCTACATAAATACACTTGACATGTCCAAGAACAGCTGATAATGACTCAACTAAAATGTTTAGAAAATACTACTATAATTTAATGTAATTAATGTAAATAGTATAGACGTGCCTTTGCCTCTGAAGCCTCGACAGAGTCATCGTTGATCACAGGTTGACTTAAATTTTAACAAGAACCACCACTGATTTTTTTTTTTTTCAGTTTTTAAAGTCTGTTTACAGGTCTTGGAACTACAGCCAATGTGAAAAAGGTTATATAAAGTCTTATCTGTCTCCAGACGGAGCTGTGTGAAGTCTAATAAGTAAGTGTTAATGTCTGATGAGGTGTCAGGAAGGCGAGCTGGCCTCCCTGTTGTCCATGAATTCCTAAATGTTAATAATAATAATAATAATAATAATAATAATAATAACGATAATAATGATGATAATAATAATAATAATGATAATAATAGGAAACCTCACATTATCCCCTTTATACCATGGTCACTCGCCGAAGAAACAGAATTAAGAACATTTATTATATGTGTTTTGTGATCAAAACCTTAAGTATCACCTGAGGATATGACAGTTTGCATCACTGTGGTTCCCTCCCCAAAGATCCAGTGGGATTTTTTCTACCGGATTTTGGATTAGTGCAAAAAAATATGCTAAGCCGTTTTTGAGATAATTGCTAAAAACTTGATGTTCCAACATTTCCTTGAGGTCAGTGAGTGTCACTATACATGCCTGATTCGCGGGGGGAATTCACAGTCTACCTGCCACTTCAAACATGTTCACTTGAGGATCTGAACCTGTGACATTCAAATTTGGAGATAAGTCTTTTTTTTCTTTCTTTTTTTTTTTTACAGGATATTGACAGTGACAGGAGAGAAGAATGCATGGATTAAATAAGACACTACTGCAGGTTTGGCTGCATTTTTAAAACTTCGATGCCTGTCAATCATGAGTGCAGAGCTAAATCTGTGGATAACTCAACATTTAACATTACAGCGCTTCATTTTTCCTGGTTGTAGATGGCAGTTCTTCCAGTGTCAGGGGTAATTTTTGCACCTTGTCTAATGGGTTTGTATCAAACCTTTTACCGATCTCCTGAGTGTGTAAGTTTCTACAAACTAAGATCTACAGTTTCCTCCTCTTTTTTCTCGCTTGAATGGAAATTAGGCACATTTCATTTAAAGACTACAGCGCTCTGTAATGCAGAATATGTTAAGAGCGGATAAGATAATAACCCGTAATAAAGTCAAAAGCTTTCTGTGAGTAATGGTCTCCACTAAGGCTGAGATGAGAGGATGGTAGTGAGTTGACTCATGTTAATACAAACTGGAATGACTCCAAACATCTCATATTCCTGCAGGACGATACTCAGCATGTTTGTCAAAATGAAGAATATTGTGTTGGATATGATTTTACAATTTTAGAAATTAATTATGCTAAAACTATTAGTTTATTTATGTGCCTCATACTGTTCATGAAGTATAAATGCATATGTCTACAAAAACTTGTTTTGTTGCAGCTGTGCAATCACACAGCGGCCATTTTCCTCTGATGTCACGCTCACGGTGGGAACTAATTCAGATAAACATACAAAATCTGACAAGTCATTAGAACGTCACTACTTCCTACTTAATCAGCACCTGAAAAGAAAATAGATAATGAAAATATTTCGAGCTAAAACAACATTTTTGAAAACCCATTAGCTGCTGCTAGGTGACAGCTAACATTAGCATTAATTACCTCCTAGCTAGCATTACAGTTACAATAGGAAAGATACGATAGGAAAGGCGTAAAGAATTCATTTATGGCCTTCCTATCATATGGTGTAACACTATCAAATGGTAACGTTAGCTAGGACGTGATTCAATGCTAACATTAGCTGATGTCTGACAGTAGCTAACAGATTATCAAATATGTCGTTTTACCTTGAAAAATGGCCTGATGTCCTTCTGGGTTTTGATGATCCATTGTCTTTTCAGTTGCTGATCAAGCAAGAGTCATTTACACAATAACGATATTTGTCAGATTTTGTACTTAGAACCTGGAACACAACGGTACAACATGATCCTTTTGCTAACAGCATTGGAGCTTCCCACCCTGAGTGTCACGTCAGAGGAAAATGGCAACTGTGTGACTTAGAAATAAAGGTTCTAACTCAAACCATATAGGGTTCTTTGGGCTGTCGCCATAGGAGAAACATTTTTGGTTCCTGGTAGAAACATTTCTTAAGGTTCCACTTGGAACCCTTTCAGAGCATTCTACCCAGAACCCGACATAAAGGGTTATATATGATACCATATGTGAAAGGTTTCACACAGAACCCCCCTGAGAGGTTTTACAGAGAACCCTTCCATGTTGTAATAGCTCCACCCAGAACCCTCTGTCCAGAACCTTTAACAAGAACCTACCCAAGGAGTTCTACCGGGAACATTTATATTAAGGGTTTTATCTAGAAGCCACCCTGGGGGTTCTACCAAGATTCTTTTTACATTATGATACAAAGAACCATTGACACCCTTGATGACGAGTTCTTCAAGTAATTCAACAGTACCGGAACTCTTTTTTTTTCGCCAAAAGGGGTTCTTTGGATGAAAAGAGTTCTTAACGGAACCTTTAGTCTTACAAATAAGGAAGGAGTTCTTCAAGAATTTCAACAATCCTTGAATGAATGGATGAAAATGTTTTTTAATTGAACCCTTAAGTCTTAGAAAGAACCCCTGATGAACCCTTACTACAAAAATGTTTTCAAAAGCTAATGATTCTTGGTAGAACCTTAGCCCTTCGGGAAGAACCCTTTTGGAATCCATATTTCTAAGAGTGTATACTAATGTTGCATTTTAAAATGAATTTTTCTTTATTTCTGCTTCAGTTTAGGCGTTACGACTTGATGCTGCACATGTGGACGATCCTGCTTTGTAAACCTCGTCAGTGTCTCAGCGAGCAGAGAGTACACACTGTTGAATACGAGTGTTTTGGTTGGCAGGAGGCTCACGCTGCGGCTGCACTGATATCCTCTTTATGGCTCAGAGACAACTAACCCATCTGGTTGGGGGCCACTGGGCACCAAGGTAAACAAACACCAAGCGCACACACACAGAGCTAACGAGAGAGTGGATTCTGTGTCGCTCTGCGTCGGCCTTCAGAGTTAATACGCTAAATTTGTTTGAGGACTGTAACATATACAGATCAACAGACCAGAAGCCGTGAGTGCACGTCGCACAAGTAAACACGGCGAACAGAAAAAAAGAGAGGAGGCAGATGGAGAGGGGGTGAAGACAGAGCAAAGACGGAGCATGTAGAATGTGAAGAGTGGACCTGCGCCATCTGTAAAACAGTTTGGGAAAAATAGCTTACAGGAGAAAAGAACAAAAACAACAAAAAATAAACACAAAGTCATTTCATTTTATGTGCCACTCAGCACAGTCAACGCATAAACAGATGTTCTCGGTTCAGTTAAAATCATTAAAACCCTCTGAAGGCACAGCTTCCAGCTACAGCTTAGCCTCCTAATTTTAATAAAACTGCTCATAAGATGTAGAAAGAACTGAAGAGAAAACCTGCCTGAAGTGCAAATCCTGACACTTAAAAGGTTATTTAAGGCTTTACACAAACTGTGACATAACTTCTAAAACATTTAATTTACCCGGTTTGGCTGCACATCTTCACTGAAAATGATAGAGCGGAAATGTATAGATAAAAATTATGCGAGGACATAAATGCCAAACCCACATTTGTAGCAGACAAACATCCCTTTAAAAGGTTAAAAGTAGTTTTAAAGGTCCAGTGTGTTAGATTTATGGGGGTTTATTGGCAGAATATGGCAGAAACAGAACGTATTACTTAGGGCTGCCCCCTAATAGTCACTAAATTGTTAGTCAGTGGGAAGAGTCTAGTCGAGCATGTTTTTGTTTATTTGTTAGTTGCATAAAAAGAAAAAAATAACACCTCAAACTCCATTCAGGAGCTGTGCCTCACTGTCTGGCCTCAGATTGTTGCAACACAGACCTTTCCTCTTGTAAATCTGAAGTCACCAGTGCCATGCTGCTAACAGTGCTGTAGCTGCCCTTAGCTAGCTAGCTAGCTGAGTCCTATTAGACTGGGACACAGCCTCTGAGACCAACAGAGGCTGGTTTAACCGGTAATACAGCACCAAAGTCAACTAATGTTTATAACAGCTTCAACCAGGACTCTGACTCCGGAGATGTCGAAGACAGAGGACAGGAGGCGTGAAGTGCTTGAGGAGCGAGTTTGCAACTTAATTAACTTTGTTTATTTGTAAGCATACATCATCCACTGGGTTTCTAAGTCTGCAAGTATTTATTTTTGTGAAGTTGGAAGTTATTTATTTCCAGTGATTTGAACAATGAGACTTGTGTGAGGTTATTCTGTCTTGTATAATCACCTGAAAATAAGAATCATTGTGTTTTTGTTGACTTAGAATCAGCCGTTTATACTTACAGAGGACGCGGGTCCTCTTCCATGGAGAGTTTCTACAGCAGCTCAGAGCGGACAAACCAAACACTGGCTCTAGACACGGCCTTTCGTGTTTCTTGCATGTTTCACGACCACCGTAGATTCTCCTACTGTACATGCATGGGAAGGGAAGGTGAGACAAGGTGTTTGCAATCTGCAAGCTCACTACTAGATGCCACAGAATCCTACAAACTGGTCCTTTAAAAAGGTTACAAATATCTTAATCTGCATAGAATAGAATAGGATTAACACCAGCCACTGTGACACATATGTTTTAGTTTTGCCCGAAATGAACAGATTTTTGTCGATCTATTTTCAAATTCTTTTCTGGCATACTAGAAATATCCATAGAATGTTTGCAATGTTTGCCACGGCACTGTGGGATCTCCGTCTCAACCAGTGCGGCACAAACATGTATAACGTGAAAAACCAGTAAAAGTACTTTGAACAAAAAGAAAAGAAATCTCAAAATCTACACACCCACATAAACAAGAACTCAGAGCTGCTGAAATCTCAGAATTGAACGCATCAGTTCTCATTAATCTTTTAGATAAAGAGGCTGGCTGCTCAAAAATAAATGTTCAATTTAATCAAAAGACTTTAATCATTCATGTCGGAGCTGACTGAGGAACATTATGCAACATTTACAACTTGTCTCTAATCTTCTATAGATCGTATCCAGTTTTGAAGTGATTGAGCCCATAAACCTTTTATAAGACATCAAACTTTCTTCTACAACTGTGCAGGAAATAACCAAACACATCAACACACACCACACCTGTTCTCTTTTATGCCTACAGCTTATATCAGATCACTCATGTGGGGTAATCAAGTACGCCACATGCTGAATGACATTTCAGGAGTCATGTTTAATAAACCTGTGATATTTTATCTGACACACAAGAAAACTACTTACAGATATTAAAAGCGGCGACTGATGTTCTCATGCTGCGGCGTGTCAGCGCATGTTGCAAATACGCGTTGTTAAATATTATCTCTTAATCATCGGCTGCATATCAAAATGTTTAGTCAATAAACTACATGCAGTCAAAATTAGAACATTTGTCCAACAAATGCTAATGTTTTTGATGTTTGTACAAATACAGTAATTTCTGCAGCTGTTCATTGATGCTATAATGTGTGATTTCTCATACGAACCTCTTATAATGTAGGAGAATTGTAAATTTATTGTGGCATATTGCACACAAATTATGTGCATCAGGCTTTAATGTCTCATCGTTAAAATAAATGCCAATTACATAACGGCAGTAATTATTTTAAAGTGGAAATAGGCATTTTTGCTTTGACTCATCATTATGAAGTAAATGTTGATTGCAGAGTGTGATGGCTATTGAATAATGACACCATCACTATGCTGCTCCATCTGACACCAGGCATGACATTTCACAGGAAAAGGATGTCTGCATTACAGGCTGTATGAATGAACAAATTCCTGTTTATTCTCCTAATGTTTTCATTTAGCGTTTCTCCCCCTGCGGCTGGATGCCAACCCCTGCCGTAGTTTGCACAAAGCAATAACATTACTATGCAGTGCACATTATTACATGCTTCTGCCTGTTCCCGCATTCTTTGTGACAGCAACAAAAACAGTATCACCACTTGGACTGTTGGGAGGAGTTGAAAAGGTGTCTGTTTCCACTTTAACTGACTGAAAAAAGAAGAAGAAGAAGAAGAAAGAAAAAAAAAGATCACCGTATCCACTAATTGGCTCCCAGAAACTGCGTCTATTTTGGTTTATCAAGCCAACTGTCCCAAAGAGATGAAGTTTTTGGCTTGTTAGATATTCTTTTTTTGGCACCTTTGTCAGACAGCTAAAAGTAGAAGGATGACAGGAATTCAGGGTCAAAGAGAGAGAGTGGAGGAAAGACGTGCAACAAAATCCCTAATGTTGTGGTCCATGGTTGGCAAACTCACGCCATGGCAACCAGAGTTGCGAAATATTCAAAGAAGGTATACTTTAACAGTTAATGACTGTACTTTGCAGGTCAAAACAAGCTGATTAAATGACCCGTAACATAACAAACAATTTGAGAATTGTTGTTGTAAACTATTTATTACAGAATATATTAAACACATGCAGTCTGTAAGTCATGACAAGTCACCTTTTTACACAAAATGTGTATATTTGAAATGAGTTACTATAATCAGTAAGATTTTTTTGAAGGGGAAATGACATCATAGTGACAGTCTTATGCACATAAGCCATAACCATGTCATGACACCTGTCACAAACATAAAGGAGTCTTTATTAATATTTAAGAGTCATTCAGTCAATTATCTGATTTTTAATGAAAAGTTTTCTTTGTCATGACGACTTGACATTGTCCAAGACAACATAACCTGTCAATGTCTGTCGTCAAACTGGCCTTATAACATATAATGGCATCTTTATAAGTCCAAATGGTACGACTTTACTTGAATTCCAGGAAATTATTATTAATTATTATGACACTGTTATAAAAGCTTTTGACAGTGTAATAAAACTTAATGACATATTTTTGAAAAGTCCAAAATGTGCCATTTTACTTGAGGTAAAGGGAAATATTTATAACACACTTATAATAGTCTCATGACAGTGTCAAAACCAACTACATATGACAGCTTAATGTCATGTCACAGCAGTTTCTTGGAGTTTGATGATGTCAGTTTGTCATGACAAAGACACTGACATGTTATGTTGTTTTGGTTTATGTGAAGTTGTCATAACAAAGACATTATTGGCTTGTTCAGTGTCAAGTTGTCATAACAAAGACATTTTGTCTTGGTTAATGTTAAGATGTCATAACAAAGACGTTATTGGGTCGGGTAATGTCGTAACAATACATAAAACAATGTCAACTTTGCAATAAAAATGATAGAATTGACTGAATGATGCTTAATGACAACAGTCACAAAACATCCATAAAGACTCCTTCATGTTCATGACAGGTGTCATGACATGTCATGTTTACATAAAAAACAACGTTTTACACAAAGTAACAATGTATCTTTTTAATTAGTTACTTTATTCTTACAGATTTTCCTCATCCGTCCGTCGTTATCTTATATAAATGCTCTTTTTAAATGTCAAAAAATGTATTTATTTTATTTGTGCTGCTTTTTCGATCAAAGTATTTGACAGACATGACAAAATCCTTCAGTTACTTATACTTCAGATCTCCTCCGCCTGCATTTATCGTCTTGCGAGTGTGTTCTATCCATCCCTTGTGACTGCTTGGCATTTTGACAAGTGTGTGACAGTCAAATCTGTCAACAGCGGCAACGCGATGATGAATCCTTACACAATATGCCGGCGATGAACAGTGTCTCTCCAACAGACAGGGAGAAAAGAAGGCACGACCAACTGGTGCACTGTATATTTTTGACAAGAAGATAAACACAACAGCCTGGGTTCATCACCAAAACAAATAAATCGATGAATGAATCATAGCAGACGCTGATTGGCTCAGGGACAAGAGAAGCTTGATTAGCCCCGCAATCAGCAGATGTCAATACTTCTTGAAGCTACTGACCGATGACTCCTGTCCTCTGTCTCATATCACCTCCTCTAAGTTACAAAAAGACGAGGACAGTTTGACCTCCTGTTCTATTGACTTAGAAGATTACATGAACATGAAAACATGTTTGTCGTCACACAGAGTTGACGCCGTCAAAGACGTCCCAAAGACACATTTGTAGGACACACGTCAGAGATGATATACAAGAGAGCACAAGCGATTTTCTTTCTATGGCATCAATTTTGCTGCATATATGTTCAGATATATAATATCTTAAATTCACTCAGCTGCTCTCAGCCATCTCAACTAACTGGAGAAAGAAACTAAAAAAGAGTGGATACAGACAGCAAGTCTGTGCACCTGTTATACACAGTGTCAGATACGGCTATAAATAACAAATTCATTTTACAGAGCAGAGGTCTTGCTGCTTTTCTGCACACAGTCTGTTCCATTTGGGAGGATGAATTTAATATTTTATTACTTTGGAAAACAATTTTTCAGAACAATTTTACAAAAGAGCAATTGATTCCTACTCCAGTATATTTCAGTTTTCACTTGACACGTTAAACATTGAACAATCATCATTCAACCATTGTTATGTAGATTTTGTATAGGAAGAAAAAAGAAGACTAGATGCATTTGTTTTTCTGTTGTCTATATGTTGCAAGTCTCCGGAGCAACATCCAAATTTGGTTAAGGCCACTTGACATTCACTTTAAACCTATACAGTTAAATATTATATTGAGGGTTCTGGAGAAAGACTGTCCCCAGATAATAAATACAATTACTAATCTAAATTCAAAGGCATACTAAAAAAACAACAGAAACATAATCCCTTACCATCATCACTTATGACCCACTAGAAGTATGTGGTGTTGTCTGTATCTGCAGAAACCCTGCAGCCTTCTGTCTGTATTTCTCATTATTTTTCTGTGCTCAGGATGTTTTACCAACACAAAATGCTGCTTTTCGACATCCTGGAATGAGACGCAACAAAAATCTTTCTGGTGTGTTTACGAACAGCTTGGACAAACCCCCTTACTCTACTTTTAAACATTTAATTGGGGGTTCTGGACAAAAACTTTCTCCAGATAATACTTACAATTCTTTAAGATAAAATATTCATATTTAAAGCCCAGCCTGCACTTAAGTTTCCTAAAAAATATAATGCAAAGTTACCAACCATACAAGGTTAGTTCTGGTGGAGAATAGGACTATATAAAACCTTAAACTCTTGTATTGTGCCGTAAACCATTTTTTTAAATACTGAAGGGATCCTTTCCATTTTATTTGTTCTTAATGTAGTGACGCCTGCGAAGCTAGTTCAGGCAGTCAACTCGAGCTGCACCGTAATCACAGTGACACACTCACACTCTGTAGTACAAACCAAACGCACCCTTCCTATCTAGCGGTCTTTTAAACCGCTAGAACCTCCCATCTCTCCCTCTGCCTGTCAGTGCCGTTCCTACCTTGCTTCAGCGCCACTGCCTGCTCATTCAGCCCCGCCACCACCCCAGCATCCACCTGCAGGCTCCCACAGGGGGTCCAAGATATGTGTTCATCATCTCCCCAGTATCTCTATGTAAACACAAACTGTGAGCAGAGATTTTATTTTTTATTTTTTGGGGCTTACATCGTAATGGCTTCATATTGTTGTGAATGCTGTGCTTATTATTTGCCTGAAAAGTAGAAAAAGGGTGAAAAAGTAACAAAAAGACAAGGACAGATCGACCTCTCATTCTACTGACTTAAAAGATGAGATGAAAGTGAAAACATGTTCGTCATCGCACAAAGTTAACAAAGAGACAACTAAAAAAAGGTGTTACTGCAGGATAACATGGTTCTAAAACAGCTGCCACTGAGCCAGAGGTGGTGAGAGGTGTCCTGTGGCGCTGCACAGTTTCTTTGCTGTTGTTCTATACTGGAAAATATTTCCCTGGGTTTATAGTCTATTTTTAATTCTTTCTCTGCAGCAGAAAAAAAAACAAAAACATCCTGTTGCCTCTGAATTGGTTTCTCAATGTCAACACAGAGCCCGAGGGGAGAATAAGGAAATGGCTGGAGTGAAGCACTCTGCTAATAGGAAGTATTAAATGAAACGAGCAGCCTTTAGGCTCCTGTATATAGCCTCCCTCTCCACTCAGTAGGTCCTCAACAATGCTTCCGCTGGCCTTTTATAAGGGCAACATGTGGATGACTCATTGCCCCACTTCACTATGAAAATGTGAGTGATTGCTGGTATTTATTGTAAGGCACATGAGTATACTTGTGCAGCAGGGCCGGAGACACACAGCGCTGCCCTCCACAACACTTAAAAAGTAATAATTGGTGGTGGTACATAAAAGCGTCATGACCGTGGACGCAGTTTGGTTAAGATGACATTATAATGACGTGCTGTGATTTATATTCTGATTTTAATTTAATTTTAATTTCCAGCAATTCAAATGTAAATCTTTTGCTTTTTTACATTGTATTACCTGCAACACTCTTAAGTTTAAAAGTTAATTCTGGTCAGATTTTATTTAGTTAATAAAATACATCATTATTATAATCACCTGTAAGGTAAAATATTACAAAAACTATTATATAAACTGTTTGATAATGCTCTCTGTACTCTGCTACAGAGAAATCACAGAAGTGTTATTAGCCAAAGTATGAAAAGTTTAACAATGCAGAAAAATTACCCCTATGACTTTATATATAAAACACTATTAGGCTGGAGATATTCTTGCTTTTTAACCATGGTGCACAGCGTTCATGTCTGAGGATGTGCACAACCAAAGCTCTAAATCAGTCATTCCCAAAGACTGGGTTGGGACCCACAGGTGGGACACAGGAGATTTTATTTGGGTCCCCAAATAAATAAAAGACTGCGGAGGAAAATCCGCAATATATCTGCAGTACACCTTTTATAGCATATATAAAATGTGAATATTGCTGGAAAAAACACAAGAGCCTGTTAATTCTGCTTAAATGCATTTATTTTGTCCCTTAGGCTAAATTATCCCGTGTTGTTTTCCTCATAAGAGGAAATAAAACCAAATGAGATGGCCTCTTAACTCAGCCTTAAATGAATTTATTTCTCATTTGTTAAGTTTTAACGTGTACATATTTTCAGCAAAGCATCAAGATAATATAGGCTGATGCAGAAATGACAATAAAAATGGTCAGTAAAGTTCATTCATGCACTGAACGTGAACAACAAATTCTTCTTCAAAGGCTTATGGTGACTTGGGTTGGATGGTTTGTCATTTTTAAAGAGACCCCCAAGGAACAACTGCGCTAAATGAACACAGGATATGAAAGGCAGCCATGATGCACATGAAATGCATAGTTAAAACCAAATATATCTGCTGCCTTAGACAGTTGATGCTGATGCATATGTGTGTAAGCAGCATTTTACTGCTAGAGCTGGTTGAGGTGGAGCCAGTTTAACTACTTTATATACAGTTAAGTAGTCCAACCCAGGAGCTGGGTCCTTACAAAAGATCACTAAATCTGGAGCCATTAGAGAAGTCAAACCCTTGTCACTTTTTAGTCTCTGGGTTATAAAGACTGCATGTTTTTATAAGAGTTCACAAGTAAGTTGGGATCCACTGGTTTAATCTTAATCAACGTACTGTATTGTATGCACATATGCAAAATGACAAGTAACTATACCTGTAAAATATGTGTCGTAGAGTAGAAATAATGGGTTTTCCTTTTTTCCACCCTTCTTTTCACTTAGCCTTAAAACCCAAAGCACAAGAGTACAAGTGTCATTCACTGTGTGGTACTTCCTCACTGTCACTATCAGAATTTAGGCTCATATTAGCAGCTTGATCTGTCCTGCTCTTTTTGTGTCTAAGGAACTTTGGGGACTGCCCATTATTCTGAAATCCGAACAGCGAAAAAAAAAAAAAAAAGAAAAGAAAAGAAAAGAAAAAAAAGACTCCCTGCAGTTGTTAGCTCAGTGACGGCTGTCCCTGTCCATGGTGCTGAACTGGTTAAGGTCAGAGAGAGCATTACACTTCCCAAACACATTGCATGAATTTCATCTGAAATACTTTTTTCTTGCAACATTAGAAATCCAACTGTTAAAATACAAACAATTAACTTTGTTTTGCTCGTCCAACTTGTAAACTAAACAAACAACAAACAAACAGGGTTGTGATAGAATGAGTTCTGTTTCTATACTTTGATGTTTTCTACATGGAACTTTTTGGGACATATCTTTGTATCTTAGCATGATATTATGTATGTAGCCATCAGGTTTACATTTAAAGACCCTTTTTATGGTGGTCTGGCGGCTCAGCTGGTGGAGCGTTCTGCTCATGTGCTAATACTGTGAGTCCTTTGTGATGGTCATGGGTTCGATTCCCACCTGCAGCCCTTTGCTGCATGTCATTCCCCCACTCTCTCTCCCCCTTTCCTGTCATATCTTCAGCTGTCCCATAAATTAAAGGCCTTTTTACACCAAAAAGTCATCCAGAGGTGGCGTTTTGAATCAATTAAGGGTCCTATGTTCTATGCACTTGTCTAAGGGTCCTACTGTATGTTCTATGCACGTCTGCAACCTGCAGACCCATGGCTTTTTTGCCCCTCTCCAGTGATTCCTGTGGCTTTGATAAACAACTAAACGGAAATTAATGACTATTTTTAACATTTAAGTTTTCATTTATTGTTATTGTTGACCTAAAGCGATTCTTACAATTGTAAAATGTGTGACTACACATAGATTAAAGAAAATGTTTTAATATTTCATCAACTAAAATTTGTGCCATAGCCTATACGTCCATATCTCAGCGCCTTTTTCTCTAAATCTGGCCAGTGGCTAGTTTTGAGTCTTCCTTAAGCTCGCTATGGATGCCCAATTTAAAAAAAAAAAAGAAGTCCCCTGGCAAAAATTTATGTTGCAGCCCAGACAGATTTTTTTCTCTTTCTTTTATAAAAATGTCTCTTTCAAGAGTAAAGGCTGCAAACCCCTGTTCTATGCTAACCTCTAACCCCAACCTGTTACAGGTATGTGCCAATATAGAGCTGACCCAGTCATCTCAGGGGGAAAAATCAATGGTCCCCAGTTAAAACGTGACACCCTGGTTTGATCTACTTCTATCCAAAATCAAGAGCCCATTGTTTCAAAACTTCGTGTGAATTTGGACTGGCTGCATAATCTGTTACGTGCAGAGAGAGAAAGAAAAAGCTGACAGGCAGAACAGCAACAGCAAGTGGGCTCGGTCAGTTGTTTGAGGCTGAACATTATTCCATCCTCTCACCATCTGGAGACGTTGTATTGAAAGTTACAGTCTTGTCTGATGTGGGAAAAACCTCGCGAACCATCTCACTTGACGTGCCGTGTCAAAACACGGAGCGGCCGCCTCGTTACAGTGCGCGTGATGTAACTTAGAGAAATGTGACACCTGTCTCATTAGGAGATAAGCTTGAAGAGTCAATAGAGGTGAAAGGCAATCATGTCAAGAAGAAAACCTACACAAATCTTAACCAACTGTCTGGTTTTGATTGTTATGTTGTATTTCTGGCTCGCTGCTTGTTATATGCACTGACTCATTCACATTAAATGCTTGTTGTACATGAATCACCCTTGCAGAACCATTATTTGTGACTTAAAAACAAGCCTACACACTTGATAAACGTGATCAACACGGCCCCTGCTATCTTGTTAAGTCTTTCAGATAAAAGTTCAGTGTCCCTGCTGCCGTCTTTGCCCATTATACATACTTCTTGGCCCACCCAAAGGTGCTGACAATGGCAGCCTTGCGGTGAGGGTGTCAGAAATGGAGGAGGACCCAAGGTGGTGAGACAATAACATGCCACACTTAGCACCACATGGCCCGGGTTTATTTATATTGTTAACACTCCCACAAACTACAGTTGGAGGCTTACCAGCCTCCAGCTAGCTGCAAACCTGAGTGTCATTAGAGAGCCATTGTTATGATTTTAATGGGTTATGTTTGAAGTAATGCTGTGCAAGAAAAAAATGGCACACTAATAAGACCGAACAAGCCGTACTTTGCATCAGATTAAACAAAAACTATGTTCTTTTTTGACAGATAGTTATACCCTCATTAGACACCATACACCTAACAGTCCAACAATAAGATAAAAAGTCATACTTTTTATTGTACAGTCTGTTGTAATGTTTACCTAATTATCCTCTAATGAAGTCTAATAAGGGTCTAACAGTGGGACATAATACACTTTAGTTTACAGTACAGCTCTGGTGTAATGTGTCACTAAATATTCTCTAAGAAAATATAATAAGAGTCTACCGGTGCGAAATACACTAATTACACTCTAATGAAGTCTAATAAGGGTCTAAAAGTTCAAAAATTATACACTTTAGTTTACAGACCTGTCTAGTAAAGAACATTTTATGTCTAGTTTTTGTCTTATGTGATACAAAGTACATCTTATTGTTGAAGAAACTGTATGTTTATATCAAAATCTGACCATATCTCACTCATACTGTCTCCAAATCATATCCAGTGGTGGAAAGAGCACTGAAAATCTGTACTCAAGTACAAGTACTGTTACACTGCTAAAATATTACTCAATTACAAGTAAAAGGACTGGTGTTAGAAATATATTTAAGTAAAAGTACAAAGTATTTGTCTCAAAAACTACTCAGAGTATTAGTTGCTTTTAAGCGTTGATGTCACGGTCACCTCTCCAAACTAGGGTTGCAAATTTTGGGTGTTTTCCTTAATAGTTGAAAACACTAACAGTCAGTTAATCATTAATAAGTTATAAGATACAAAACATGCTTTTTTTTCTCATTTTAAGTCTGAGTTTAATTTTCCTTATTCGTCAAATGAGGTGCAATTACAGCCATGACTACTGATTAAATATCCATGAATACAATTTTTTAAATTGGTTAAATTCTTAACGGCAATTAATTGATTAATCCTTAACATCCTTACTCCAAACGTGTGCTGCTGCAGCGTTTCGTTTTGTTTTTCATTTGTATGTCTTCGTTGTCATTGGTCTGTTTGTGATCAGATCACCTGATTGGCCACTAAAATGCAGATGAAAGTTTTGAGTATTCATTCAAATTGTACTCAGTACTCAACTATGATTTGATTAAGAGTAACTAAGTAGATTACATCTTGCAATGCATACTTACAAGTAAAAGTACAAACTTGAAAATCTACTCTAATCTAGTCTAATCTACAAGTACCCCAATTAAACTACTTAATTACAGTAATTTGAGTATTTGTAATTAGTTTCTTCCACCCCTGCTCATACTACATGCAATAATTCTTTCAACAATGTCTTACTGTCTCCCAGTTTGGTTCCTTGAACCATCACTGATCCAGTAACAAGACTGTACAATAGGAGCTTATAAGATCCGCAGCAACTTTCCCCTCAACACTGCACTGCACTTTCACATCATGACGCCACACCTTTAAGAACTACACAAACAATCACTGATCTAGTTCCAAGACACAACATAAGACAGGTTCGCGTCACTCGATCAGTCTCCCAGTGCGGGCTTATAAAAATAGCTGCAGTCAGAGATAATTTTTTTCACACACACATCAAATTCTGGAATGAGATCTCACATTATATTAGAACAATTACCTCTGTTACACATTTCAAACGGGCATATGAACGCAGTCTGATCGAGGGACACACTTGCAGCCACCGATTTAACCCATGATGTCTGCTCACGTCATTTACGTCCCTGCCTTTCTGAGTGTCTGTGTTGCTGTTTGTCTTTTTTTGTTGACTGTCTCTGTTTTGTGTTGTGATTTTATCTTGTATGTGCTGCAGAACAGGAACCTGCTGTAAACCAGTTTTAACTGAGTCAGGCCTGTTTAATTGTAACTGATTTTATTATGTTACTTTTAATCTTTTCCCGTATAATAATAAATAAATAAATGAAATGAATGTGTAAGTGTCTAAATGTGGTAGTTGTGTTTGTTTACTATGTAATGAGGAAAATATTATTTCTAGTTCTTGTCAAATTGAATCCAAAGTAGAGCTTGTTACATCCCTTTAATGTAGTGTAAAATAAAGTGTAAAATGTAAAGTGAAAAATAAACCAAAAAACCTACATACATTGTTTGCTTCTAGATGTTGGAAATTCAAGCGTGTGATTCAAAGGACCTGTTATTGTTTCATTCGGGTTGTTATGCAAATTACATCAGTTTTATGAGCCAATAAAGGATGGACTTCAATGCTGACAACCACCCACGTGGCTACCTCAGGGCTACCTCAGTACTAATCACAGAAGGAACACAGCATATCTATATCTATATATCTATATATCTGTATCTATATATCTTTAACTATAGATAGATAGATAGATAGATAGATAGATAGATAGATAGATTCTATAGGGATATTTAACCCCCAAGAAGAAGGGTGGGAGACACTTTCTTTCTCTGTTGCTAAAGCAACAAGGAAATGTCATGGCCATATAAAGCCTACTGAACTGAAACTGAAGGGGGAAAAAGAAAGGAAGATCACATTTCCATCCACCTTATCTACCGTGTCTGTTCAAACCTGACATCTCCACCTGTCAGGAGCTCTGTCTGTCCACACAGGTTTTTATATATATATAGTCAGCGGTGGACACTAACAGAAAAAGAAGAAGGTTAAACAATTCAGAAGTGTCTGATTAAAACATTTATATGTCTGGCGATAAAGTTAAGAGCTTGCTTAAATGTATGTACTTGTAATTCTGTTTGTTCACTCTGATGAAAACTCCCTGCCAAACAATTATCCCTTCAATCAAATTTTATTTATAGCATGGCAAATATATGCCTCCTTGCTTGGTTATGCTTCATAGCCACAGGAGTGTGTAATTACTCTCGTCTCATGGTGTTATGAGTCTAACAGCTTCTGCAGTTGTTCTCGTTTCAGTTGTACCTGAACTGATGACAAGTCTGAGAAACATCTTTTTAATTAAATCGCAGTAAAGGTATGGAGGCAACAGTGATATCAGCTTATGGTGATCGCTGTAACGGAGACCTGTGATTCTGTGTGACCTTCGAATAATGGAGTTTGTGCATGCCTTCAATCTCTCACATATAAAGTCTTTATGATGACGATGATGATGCAGCAGCAAAGGTGGAGGAGAACAGATAATTTTTTTCTCAGGTGAAGGTATAGTACGTGGTCTTTTTTATATCTGTAAATGTGTCAAGAGGAAAACACATGTAAACTGCCGTATAAGAGAAACTCAAAAGTACTTTCTCCTTTCCTGTTTCCTCTACTTAGATGTGCTATGTATGAGACTTATCTACATTGAAAAAAAAATTTTTAAATGTTAAAAAGATGTTGCTGTGTGACCTGCATACAGTAAATGACATAGGCCTATAATCACATCTGAAGTTAACAAATGTTAAATTAAACACTAGGTAGCTAATCTACATCAACCATTAAATAGTAAGATATTTTTTTCTCTCGTTAAACTGTAATTAAGTTAGCTAGTCTACAACAATTGTTAGCCAGTTAGTCACATCTTATAGCTAATGTTAGCAAGGCATCTGCTAACTAACCAGCTAATCTCACTGATGTACTATTTAGAACTGGATAATGGGTGCAAAGATGGTCCCCATTCAGTCCAATGATAATTGCTTACCTGGTGCACACGGCAAAAAAGTTTTCTAGTTTCCAGGTTTACATTTGCGATATGCAGTCCACTGAATATGTGCAGTGGTGTTTGTCCTTCTTGCCCCGTGCATGAGTTCCAACTCGACCAACAGACTTAAGATTTTGACATCGTGGATTTAAAACGCTTTTCTCAGCTCAAGGAAAGTTTTACAAAGAAAGAGTCAAAATTGGGCTGCAGAGGAAATTTCAGCTGCAATACTACCTTGGTAGTAGGGCTAAGCGGGAATGCCCCGTCTACGTTCTTTTATATCTAATATCTAATATCTAATCTACATCAATTGTTAGCTAGCTAGACATTAGCTAACTTTAGATCTGACGATACACTTTTACAGGTCCCTCAGCAACATGTCTTGACCATCTTCAAAATTTGGTTTTCTTGCAGCATAGACAAGCTTTAGAACATAGCATATAGTAAAGGAAACAGGAAAGTTGATTGAGGTCCCGAGTTTACGCAGCTGCTATTGGAGCACAGAGCAAAAAGGGGCATGATGTAGCAATGCTGCATTGTTCATATGTTAACCACATTTCTAAAAGACCTTGTGCCAAGTTTCCAGTTTAGCTTAACACACACACACACACACACAAGATTTAAAAGGCTAAATACTTCTTAATTATGCTTCCTGTTATAATCGAGCAAATGGAAATCGTTTCTACATAAAGGAGCCTGAGGACCTCCAAAGCACAAAATGATAAAAGTCACAGGTGGTTGTGAGCCTCAAAGGCCTCAAAGGTCTTTTTGATATTTACCAAGTTAATTCCTGTAGGAATATCTATAAAGGTCTTAGAAGATTGCAAAGAGGACGAGCAGAGGTGCAGATCACTTTCCTCCACTATACCAGTGTGTCAGTATCTGCTCATCTTTGTGGAGGATTCAGACTATATTAAGACAACAAAAGGAAAGTTGGGTATCTTCTGTACCAGCAATATTAATCAGCTATTTTTCCAATCTGAGCTGCGTATGCTTTGTAATGCTCAGTGCAAGCAAGCAACAGAAAAAAGGAAATACTGGGATATACATGTCTTTGTGTACACTGCTATTATGGTACTCAAGTGTTTTACAATACATTAAAGAGATGGTAACATAAGAAGAAATCACAACGCACATTCTCACAGGATGATATCAGCTGATGAAACGTGGTGGCAGTTCCTTACACAAAGGCTAATTAAACATTTCTTTGTGAACGTGTTTTTTGCACTTGCACATGCGACTTGTGTGCAAGGTGAGGAGGAGCCATTACCGAGAAAAATCAACTAATTTGCTTGACAGAAAGACAGGATACGCAGCAGGGTGTGGACTGCAAGGGAGAAAGAGTGGGAAGGGGGAGGGAGAGGGAAAGATAGATGCAGAGGAGGAGATAAAGTAAAGACAAGGGGGCAACAGGAAAATAATGGCTGTGACAGAGAAGGGCCTCTTTTAAAGACAGCGGTCAGCCTTGATGCGAGACAGCAGGTGAACATGGGTCTCCTGCTCCCTCCTTTGTGATATCGCTGAAACACTCATTCTGTTTTTGAAAGCACATCCAGAGCAGAGGTGCGGTGCTGCGATCGCCAGCAGCACATCACGCGTCTTGATAGTCTAAAATGACATGAATCCCAACAAGTGCATTTCCAACTGAGGCATTTTCACCATTGTTTATCTGGCATGACTCATGTCCTCTTTTCCAACCAGTATCTCGTCAGGCTGCGAAACCTTTGTTGGGGAGTTATATTCATCTATTCAATGACTTTTGGGAAATAGATGCAGCCTCTGTTCCTTGAAGTCAATTTTCTTTAACAAGCTGCAGCAGAGCCACTATTCCAGCCGTATTCATGTCATTTTAAGTAGCGCAGCCCGTGCACAGATCTGCCAATCGGGCGAGATCCAGAATTATCAGCCTGCCTTCAACTTTGCCGAGGATCATAGTGAGAATCAAACGCAGCTCATTTGGCTTGTTCCGTAACAGAGCAGTTACTGCAGGCTTGAAACTGAGCCAAAAACCTCCCCAGGATCACAGAGAGGCTTTTACACTCAGCTTGAAGCAGAACCTTTTTTATGTTGAAAAGAAAAGCACGCAGAAAAATACAACACTTTGTTAAAATCTTTAAAAGGCATGCATTTGACATTTTACTATCCTGTCAAACAGCTCTGCTTCGCTGCACAACAGTTAATAAGAGGCTATGAACACTGTGAAATGTTATCTGTTACCGAGGACTCCAGAAATGCCACACCTGTCGCTCAGGTGCAAGTGCCTCCAGATGTACTCCTGCCGCTTGACTTTTCTTGTCATGGACAATTCTGTATATTAAAATACATCACCCAGCAGTCATACCCCACAATGAAAGATCATCTATCCAGAAATATTTGCAAATGAACTGATGATGACAAATGCAAATAATGCTTTGAATTTTGGCAAATTCACTTGGTAATTGGTGGTTTTCTCCTGCTCTTCATACCTTATTTGTCCCCACACTTGATTTTCACGTCACATGGAAATAAATGGAAATGCAATGAAATGCAAAACTCCAAAAGTCTGCTGATCAGATTGCTCAGCAGTAATATGAAGTTGCTTAAGTGTTTCTGAAAGTACCAAAATGTGGGCAAGGACTCATGAAACTATTTCTGCTGCGCTCAGAATCAAGTCCTGCCATCCCGGTCAAGTTTTCGGCACTCTGAAACAGAGTCTCCTAAAGATTTTGTTATTCAGGTGTCCCAGTCGCCGCTGCTCAACAGCAGCTCCTGTCCCGAATCATGTTAAAAGGTTAATGAGCTGCGCCTGCTTCTGACAGACATACTGTAGCACTTTCAGTTACAGTTGAAGTGTTCAGCTCTTGTTCTATCAGATCACACAGTCTTTTATCTGACACTTTATAGTTTTTTTTTAGTCTTTGTGCCAACTCCAGGCATGCTGTTGCTGAGTGTCTTTTTTTTATTGCTGTGCTGTCATGTAGCACATATTCACACAGTTCTGTACCGACTTTTGTTCTTCCACAAAGATCTGCCATTACTACCGAGTGAATCTGCATAATATTTTTTTATCTTTCTGACCTTGATAAAGCTTGTTTCTGTCATGGTTGTGTTTTGTTGGTCATTTCCTGTTTTATTTTGTAGTATTGGTTTCCCTTGTGTGTCCTTCTTGCTTTTACTTCCTGTCTTTGTGTTTTTCCCGCCCTTGGTTGATTACTGATTTGGTTCACCTCTTGTTGTCCACCCACCTGTGTTTGATTACCCCCCTGTCTATTTAGTCCCTGTGTTTCTCTTGGTCTTTGTCAGTTCGTCTGTGTTGTACTTTTGGTGTTAAGTTCCTGTGTCTTCCCAGTGTTGCTTCCAGTGTTTTTTGGCTTTATATCCCCTTTATGGATTCTTGGATTTTGCCATTTTTGTTTTGTCTTTTGGATCACCTTTTCGTTCACGTAAGCCTGCGTTTTGTTACCTTTTGTTGATTATTAAATCACCTTTTGAACTCTGCTCCAGTGCTCAAGCCTGCATTTTTGGGTCCACACCACCTGTGTTTTCTAGTTGACTTTACACCACACCTGACAGAACGAACTGACCAATTATGGACCCAGCAGACTTTGCACTGGCTAGTGAGGAGCTAGAGAAGGCCTACTCTGAATTTGAGCAACTGAACTGTGCCATTACAGGTTGCACGGATTTTAAGCGGAGAATTTTTGTTTATTCCTTGATGGAAAAGACTTTTTTATCAAGGCCCAAAATTTTGTTTTTCCCTCAAATAACTCATAACCTGACAGTGATTGCAGACCTAAAGCGAGAATTACAGGCTGAGTTGGATTCTACCTGCAATTCTGAGCTCAGCAAGGACTCGCTAACCCACCAGCCACCTGCGAAGCCTGCTCCTCTGCCAGCCAGTCCTCTGCCTGAACCTGTCCCGGTGGGACCGCCGCCACCATTTCCTGTTCCGGTGGGGCCGTCGCCATCATCTCCAGTCCCGGTGGGACCGCCGCCACCATCTCCTCTTCCGGTGAGGCCGTCGCCACCATTGCCTGCCCTGGTGGGGTCACCACAGCCATCTCCTGTTCCAGCTGGGTCGCCGCCACCATCTCCTGTCCCGGTGGGACCGCCGCCACCATTTCCTGTTCCGGTGGGGCCGTCACCAGCATCTCCAGTCCCGGTGGGACCGCCGCCACCACCGCCTCTTCCGGTGGGGCCGTCGCCATCATCTCCAGTCCCGGTGGGACCGCCGCCACCACCTCCTCTTCCGGTGGGGCCGTCGCCATCATCTCCTGTTCCGGTGGGACCGTCGCCATCATCGCCTGCCCCGGTGGGGTCACTGCAGCCATCTCATGTTCCGGCTGGGTCACCGCCACCATCTCCTGTCCCGGTGGGACCGCCGCCACCACCTCCTCTTCCGGTGGGGCCGTCGCCATCATCTCCTGTTCCGGTGGGACCGTCGCCATCATCGCCTGCCCCGGTGGGGTCACTGCAGCCATCTCATGTTCCGGCTGGGTCACCGCCACCATCTCCTGTTCTGGTGGGACCGTCGCCATCATCTCCTGTTCCGGTGGGACCGTCGCCATCATCTCCTGTTCCGGTGGGACCGTCGCCATCATCGCCTGCCCCGGTGGGGTCACTGCAGCCATCTCATGTTCCGGCTGGGTCACCGCCACCATCTCCTGTTCTGGTGGGACCGTCGCCATCATCGCCTGCCCCGGTGGGGTCACTGCAGCCATCTCATGTTCCGGCTGGGTCACCGCCACCATCTCCGGTTCTGGCTGGGCCGCAGCCATCTCCTGTTCCGGCTGGGCCGCAGCCACCGTCTCCTGTTCCGGTGGGGTCATCGCAGCCACCATCTCCTGTTCCGGCTGGGTCACCGCCACCATCTCCTGTTCTGGCTGGGCTGCAGCCTCCTCCTGTTCTGGCTGGGCCGCAGCCATCATCTCCTGTTCCGGTGGGCTCACCGCAGCCATCTTCTCCTATTCCGGTGGGGTCACCGCAGCCATCATCCCCTGTTTCGGCTGGGTCACCGCCACCATCTCCTGTTCTGGTGGGTCCGCCACCTCCAGTTCCTGCTCTGGCTGGGCCATCGCCGCCGCAGCCACCTCCAGTTCCTGCTCGGGCTGGGCCATCTACGTCATCGCCACAGATTCTTCCTGTTCCTGCTCAGGCTGGGCCGCCTACGTCGCCGCAGCAGCCATCGCCTGTTCCTGCTCCGGCTGGGACGCCGCCGCAGCAGCCATCGCCAGTTCCTGCTCCGGCTGGGTCGCCGCAGCCGCAGCCACCGCCATCGCCTGTTCCTGTTCCGGCTGGGCTGTCTACGTCGCCGCCACAGCCACCGCCTCTTCCGCTTCCTGTTCCAGCTGGGCTGTCTATGTCGCCACCGCAGCCATCGCCAGTTCCTGTTCTGGCTGGGCCGTCTTCGCTTCTGCAGGCTCCTCCAATCCCGGCTGGGCCACAGTCACCTTCAGAAGGGTCCCACCTTAGCCTATGCCGCTGGCCCCCTGTTTCTCTGCTAGCGGGGGCTGGCCTTCGTCTTCGCCTTCGCCGCCGGCCTCCTGCACGTCTTCCCCAGGGATCCCGCCTTCACCGTCGGCCTCCTGCACGTCTTCCCAAGGGGCTTCACCTTCACCGTCAGCCGCCACTGGGGTCCCGCCGCCTTCGCCGCCGGCCTTCAGAGGGGTCCCGCCTTCGTCTCCGCCAGCGCCGCCGGCCTTCAGAGGGGTCCCGCCTTCGTCTTCGCCAGCGCCGCCGGCCCCCTGAGGGGTCTCGCCTTCGTCTTCGCCTGTGGCCTCCTGCTCGTCCTCCCGACGGGTTCCGCCTTCGTCTGTGGCCTCCTGCTCGTCCTTCCAACGGGTTCCGCCTTCGCCTGTGGCCTCCTGCTCGTCCTCCCGACGGGTCTCGCCTTCGTCTTCGCCAGTGGCCTCCTGCTCGTCCTCCCGACGGGTTCTGCCTTCGTCTTCGCCTGTGGCGTCCTGCTCGGCCCCCTGAGGGGTCTCGCCATCGCCGCCGGCCTCCTGCTCGGCTCTGCTCCCCTGGGTGGACTTCAGGCCGTCCGCCTGAGGTTTCTGGTTCTGCCTCTGCCCTGCCCCCAGGCCGCCCGCCTGAGGTCTCCGGCTCCGCCCTGCCCTGCCTCCAGGCCGCCCGCCTGAGGTCCCCGGGCTCCGCCCCTGCCCTGCCTCCAGGCCGCCCGCCTGAGGTCTCCGGTTCCGCCTCTATCCTGCCTCCCGGCTGCCCGCCTGAGGCTTCGACCTGGCCCCTGCCCGTCCACGGGTTTACAGACTTATGGACCCTGCCTTTTGTTGTTGCCAGGCTGTGTGCCTGAGCTTAGTGACGCTTTTTGTTTTGTCCCTCCTCCAGGCCCCCTCCACCCACCCAGCTCCTTGTGGACTTGAGTGACTTTGTTTTGGACTTTATTTTTAGGACGTCTGGGATCCGTCCCTTGAAGGGGGGGTACTGTCATGGTTGTGTTTTGTTGGTCATTTCCTGTTTTATTTTGTAGTATTGGTTTCCCTTGTGTGTCCTTCTTGCTTTTACTTCCTGTCTTTGTGTTTTTCCCGCCCTTGGTTGATTACTGATTTGGTTCACCTCTTGTTGTCCACCCACCTGTGTTTGATTACCCCCCTGTCTATTTAGTCCCTGTGTTTCTCTTGGTCTTTGTCAGTTCGTCTGTGTTGTACTTTTGGTGTTAAGTTCCTGTGTCTTCCCAGTGTTGCTTCCAGTGTTTTTTGGCTTTATATCCCCTTTATGGATTCTTGGATTTTGCCATTTTTGTTTTGTCTTTTGGATCACCTTTTCGTTCACGTAAGCCTGCGTTTTGTTACCTTTTGTTGATTATTAAATCACCTTTTGAACTCTGCTCCAGTGCTCAAGCCTGCATTTTTGGGTCCACACCACCTGTGTTTTCTAGTTGACTTTACACCACACCTGACAGTTTCTTTATAATTACTGACCAGTTTGGTCCAATAATTACCCCGGATAAAGTCTTGGCAGTGTCATAGTGTTAACATTTTCTACTCTGTGTGTGGGCTCAGTGTGTGTAATCTTAAAAAAGTAAATGGTGAACATGTTTAAGAGCAAAGAGATGAACAAAACTGGGGAAGAATCACCTGTTGCGAGATTAATGACATGTACACCAGTCACGTTTTCCTCTCTTTATACTGGCATTTGGCATTTCTTTTTATGATACATTATATGTGAAACAATAAATAGACATTTCTATTTCTGGCTTTACACAGTGAAACTTTCAAATTGCTTAAAAACATAATTTCCATGCAACCTGAGAGTTACACAAAGCAATTCAAAAACAATCAAAGTCTCATGCAACACAATTTAATAGTCATTTCACTAAAGTTAGCTGGCTAGATTGGTCACTATTCATCTGCCTTATTGCTTTTTGATTATATCAAGTGGGACGTGTCATTGTGACGACATCTGCATCATTGTGTCTTATTTTCTATAATTTTCTCGCTACAGGCAGCTGACTTTGTTTTATGGCTGTCCTGAAAATAGAAAGAAAACTATTGACGTATTGACGCTTATTGATATGCTGGAGGGAAAAAAAAACACGACCTCTCGACAACTCAGATGAGAGACCAATGGATGTTTCACACTCTACACGAGGAGTTTGATTCAATTAGCCTCCAGTGAGCGTACGCACCCTTTGATTGGAGGAAAATAAATAAATTAAAAACTCTTCGTTGCCACCTTCTCACATCAGTATGAAATTGTAGCTTGATACATGGTTGTATTTTAGTTAACAGTTCTGATTCTCATAACATTGTACTAAAGTGGAACAATTGTGGAACATTACAATGTACATAAACTTTGCCTTGCTCACTTTTGTTTGTTGACAGTGTTACTAACTTTGCATTAAGTCTATGAGGATAATCTCCTTCAGAAGCGTCCAAAAGACCATCTTCTGTTCATTTCAGTTGAATCAGTCAGTCAAAGTGAACTGGAATGATACTGCATCACAGTTTGATGTCATCATCTGATGCATCATCCTCGTTGTAACTGGCTGTTGCATGAAACTAGTTTCACAAAGTTCACAAAGTTTCAGGTGTGTTGCAGAGGGTTTTATACCAGGCACCTCAATTGCTACTTAACTTAACACCTGAGTTTTAACCAACTAAAGTTGCACTCAAGTCTCACAGTGTAAAATCAGCCGGAAGGTGTAGTCCTGGGAAAACTATGTGTCTCCACAAACATCAACTTTTCATGAGTGGAGAAAAACAGCCTTGTTTTCAGCTTTATGACAGAACATTGTCTGACAAACCAACCGGCTTTTTCAGTGGTGGACTCAGGCTGTCTGAGGGGCAGGGGCAAAAAAATGAAAAGGGCACCAGTTGTATGTGGTGGGGCACCAGTGTGACAAAAGCAACACATTCTCATACCTACACGACAGAATAGGTTGATTGCCAATTACTCCCAAAACGACATATTACCTGTGGAGAGTGGACTTACCAGACCTTAACTACATTATTTAAGTCACATGACATAACTCACGTGACATTACACACATGGGTTACGTTGTAAAGTGATCACAGTTCGGTTCGGTTTCAGGCAATAAAAGTTTTTGGGTAAGTTTAGATTACGTTAATTATGGTACATACGTCCTCATACATCACTCATACATTGGACGTCACGAGACGAAAGTCACGTCCATAATGAAACTTAAGTTACTCAAAACTTTAAATAACCCTTTACTTTTTGTTTTCACACAGGACCCGACCCCAACCCCGGTCTCCTGAACTTTAGTCACAACTTAAAATAACTGTTTACTTTTTGTTTCACAGATGACTCGACCCCGAGTCTCCTGGATGAATTATTTAATCATCCATCCGCCCCCCGTTCATGTGGACTTTCTGCTTCTCTTGTCATACTTACTACTCCCACTAGAGGTCTCTGCCTTGCATTAAATGGACATATCAGTTAGAACAAGCTGCTTGCTCATGCGACTAACACAGGTGTTTTTCTGGTGAGGACAAGCTGGGCGAAAGTCATGATCCATTTCTTTTTTAACATGTAGGGCAGTTTATATGGCACTGCATCGTGTTTTCTCCACTGGAAGGAGCCTTCTCAGACACTTAACTGTGTTGTCTTGGACACTGGGCCACCTCAGAGGGCACTTTATTATGTTTTATCTACCCAATAATATCTACACGGGGGAGCCCCCTTGAGTCCAACAGTGGGCTTTTAATTGATTGTTCAGCTTAGAAGTGGGAAAATTCTCTAAACCCATAAAGAAACACTTAATCCCTCAGTTTATCTGCAAACTTCAAAATCATCAGAGCGATGATACAGTATGTACCTTCATATTTACACATTTCTTGTGTAATAGAGAAGCGTCAGTGCATTTTCACTCCCTTTGAAATAATTCAGATAAGAGGTTAGTAAACAGCATCTTTTGAAAAATGAGAAGTGAAGGAACATAATACTTTGAAGGCAGCAGGTTGAGGTTTCTTACTAAGCCTCAAACATATTTGATTTGTTTAAAGCTCAAACGGTTACAAGCAGGTCAGGCGCTGGCAGCTAAAACTGCTGGCATTAAATTTATCTTGGGTATGGATTTGAGAGATATGGATGTAGGATGTAGTGAGCGGGCTGCCAATTGCCTGTCAGCATAACACAGAAGCTTTTGAACCTGTGTTCACTCAAGGAAGATGGAGGGATAAGAAGGCTGATCTGGACTATTGAGATGCAGTCATGGGAAACAGACTGCAGAATCTGTTGCCTTGCCAACCAAGCCCCTCAGAGTGTGAGGGTTAAATGTAAAAGAGTCTCTGCCAATGCAAATATAGGTTGCCATCTGTTTGAATTACACTCCTTTTGTTACATATTCAAAAACATTCAGGAATGCGGCGGCGATGTTCGGATCAGTGGTCTTAATGTGAGTTTGATGTAACATGCAGACCTGGATAATAATTACAAGACCACCCATATGCCTCTAAAGGTGCTGGGATATGACAGCGAGCACATGTGGGATCCTGATAAAACATATCTTTTATTGCTATCGCTGCAGATAAAAACACATCATATATCTTGTAAATGTAAGGCACTTTATTTTACACACCAAGAAGACATAACAACTAGAAAGAATATGTTCTTTAGTAGACAGTATTAGACCCTTTATTAGCCCTAATTAGAGATACATTACAATAGAACTGTACTGTAAACTATATTATTTCCCACCATTATAGCCTTATACTGAGACTTTATTAGAGGGTAATTAGGGGCACATTGCAACAGAACTGTATTGTAAAATAAAGTGTAATCACATCTACGATAACTAAGCCTCTTATGATGATATACAATCGAGCAATTAAAATTTTAGACAGGAAACCTCTAAGATCATATCATGTGCCTCAGAAACTAAATATGTTAAGTTTTGATAATTTCAATAATCTTGCCAATCTTAAACTCATCCATAAATGCCTACATAATCAGGCTCCTCAGGTGCTCAGTGACCTCCTGGTTCCACTCAGAGCTTCAGGCTCAGTAGCTCGTGGAGCATCCAGTGGGAATTTTAAGGTGCCCTTACATAAACTCTTCTGTCCGTGGAATTAACATGTGGAATTCTTTACCCACAGAACTCAAACTGGATCCTGATTTAGATCACTTTAAACTTAAACTCAAGCATTTTTTGAAGAGGAATCAGTTATGCAGTCATGAATAATTTGGTGCTTCCTATGCTATGGTGCTAAATTATGTATTGTTCTGTCTGTATTTCTGTTATTATCTTATCATATATCATATTTAATTCTGTCTCTTGTGTTTTTGTTGCTGAGTCTTTTGTATCTTAAAGGCCCAGCTAGGAACGAGCATTGCAAATTAGCCTAGGCTATAATGCTGTGGTGGGCGGCACGGTGGTGCAGCGGTTAGCACTGTTGCCTCACAGCAAGAAGGTCCTGAGTTTGAATCCCCCAGCTGGATGGGGGGCTGAGGAGTTTGTGGCTGGGGCAGGGTCTTTCTGTGCGGAGTTTGCATGTTCTCCTCAGGTCCACGTGGGCTCTCTCCAGGTACTCCGGCTTGGCTTCCTCCCACAGTCCAAACACATGCAGCATATCAGGTTAATTGATAACTCTAAACTGCTCTTAGGTGTGAATGTGAGTGTGAGTGGTTGTTCATCTCTATGTGTCAGTCCTGTGATGAACTGGTGACTTGACCAGGGTGTACCCCGCCTCTCGCCCAATGTCAGCTGGGATAGGCTCCAGACGGACAATAAATGGATATAAATGCTGTGGTGTGTGGCATTGATTTATGCTTACATACTTGTCCCTATACAAATAAACATTAAATAAATAAATAAATATCTACTTCAGACGCTCCTCCTTTGGCTGGTCCCCTTCATTTGGTAGAGAAGCCAGGCCCGACGCCTACCCTGCCCACAGTATTACAATAAATCTTCGCAGTCACTCATAGAAAAAATATTTCTCTAACCTCATAATTTTAACTTTCCTTGATAGATCTGGTTCCCATAATGTATTTAATTGGGGAAGTGGTTTCACTTTAGTTTACGGTACAGTTCTGTGTTTCTAATTACCCTCCTATAATGTCTAATAAGGGTAAAACAGTGGAAAACAATACACTTTAGTTTGCAGTACAGCGCTGTTGTAGTGTGTCCCTAATGACCCTTTAATAACATCTAATAAAAAAACATATTATCTCTAGTTTTTGTCCAATTTCATACAGAGCACGGCTTGTTATGCCTTATTAGTGTGCTGTAAAATAAAGCACACCGGCATGAAGGACCTCTAACTGTAGGGACCCTTGCACTCAATATTTTTGGCTGATTCAAAGTCGCTTTCAACAATTCTAGTGTAACAATCTGAATATTTGATATAAAATTGAGAGCTTCTCTGTATACAAGTGATCAGCATTTCAAATCATGCACCACTCAGACATGATCAGCAGAATGTAGAGTATGTCACACAGCGTAATTATCCTGAAATGAAAGACTATGATCTTTTTTTTTTATCTACTCAGGTGATGCCAATTTTATATCTTGCTTTAGAATAAAAGGCAAACTTCTAGGGAAACATCTAAAGTTTTGTGGCCGACTTCATTTTCTGTCTCTGACTATTAATCTCCAGTGGAGCCGACAGAGATACGGCGAAGGCAAGAAAACAGCAAACTTGTTGCTTAGGAACAGTGAGAAATAACCCTAACTTTTCTTGAAGCATCTGATCTTATCTCCCATGGTGCGCATAGCTCTGTGTGTGGTGTGTGTGTGTGTGTGTTGTGGGGGGTGGTGGTGGTGGTGGTTGGGGGAGTCAGGTTCAGCAGAGGTTGTTTCTAGGCAACTGGTTTTTTTTTCTCCTTTTAATATGAAACATGTTTGTTTTTCTGTGTTTACCGTCTGTTTCTATTCATTATGGCCTACGTTTTCCACAAATACTATCTCTCATCATTTGGTTTGGGTTAAGTGGGTCTCTGGTGTATGACCCAGCATAACTCTTTGATGGGGAAAAAAAGAAAGACAAATGATAAAGCTGCTTTCTACTGTGGGGAAAAAGGTCCCAGCATTCATTACTGGATGATAGTGTGCAGTTATTTCTCAATATAGATCAGAGATAGTCCGTCTCTGCATGCAGACTTTCATAAACGCTGTGTTTGGATGGAGTAAAATATGCACACTCTAAACCTTAAATAAGAAATATATAATATATTCACTGTACTAAATCATAAAATGACCATGATGTGTCATCAGAACTCAAGGCAACAAGTTGAAATACCAGCTTCTACCACAACAGTGCTGTACAGCCAGTATGTTCTCCTTTGAGAATAACCTTTTGTTTGCCCGTTTCACATTTATTAGGGTTAAAATTAATGCAGAGTATTCACTGAAGGAGTAATAATCTTTAATGGTTAAACTGAGCAATACGTTAATGGAGTCTGGCAGGCAGTCATTGAACTCCAATGTCAGAGTGTGTATTTTCAGAGCAGTGGGATTTTTGTTTTTCAGGATATTTGGCTTAACTTTACATTGACAGACAGTCAACAGTTATAAACAGCTGATCAACTTACAGTGGAGGACTCGCTGTTGTTCGTCAGTGTCAAAAAATGTGAGCTTCGAGTCTGAGGAGGGAAGGGACGGGGAGAAACAACCATAGATTATATAGAACCTCAATTTTTTTTACATGGTTGTGTTTGTTTAGCTGCATTATAACGCATTAATTTATTTGTGGTGCAGTTGTGTCTTCTCATTTTTGTCTTAAACTTGTATGCGTGCAAATCATCATTAGGTTTCAACAAGTTCTAATTTGGCTCACTCACATCCAGCTTTTACACACACATGCCTGCAGCACGCATGAAGCAATGCTCGAGCATTTGACCTGTAAAAGCTGTTGGCCTGCTGCCCAGTTCTGCCTCTTATCAGAGCAGTTCATTAAATCAGAGGTCCTCGATTTTTTTTTTTCTTTTTCTTTTTTTCAGCCAAGGACCTCTTAAGAGATAGAAGATATACCCCCTCATGTACGTCCCTTGGAATAATTTGATGCAGCTTATTTTGCAAAACCGGACAACGATGCAAGAAAAATGTATTAGAAAATGATTAGACATGTAGTAAAAATATTTGCACCATGTCAATACAGAGTAAACACATCAAGAGTGTATGCATACATGAAATCAAATTGGATTCTTATTATTTTAAATGAAAAATAAAAACATGCAAAATGTAAAGTAATGACTGCTAAAGATCTAATTAAATTAAGCCTTTTGTCAATAAATTAATTAATTCTTTAAACTATGATAATTAGAATGAAAGAATCTTTTCACGGACCCCTTGGCAGCCCGCCACAGACCCCTGGGGGTCCCTGAATCCAATTTGAGAACCAGTGCATTAAATTACAACTAGTGAGCGGTGGTCAAAAACAAAAAACAAAACAAAGCAAACTTCAACAACAACAATACAGCTTTCTTCATGAGGTTTTTCGGGTGATATCAAGCCTGTTGCACAGCTGTAAGGATGACATACTGTACATGTGTCATGCAGCAGTTTGAAATGTCATTGTGTGACCTTATTATCCTCATCACTTTAATTAAAGCTGCATTTGTGCATGTGTGTAGGTGTGTGTGTGTGTGTGTGCGATAGGTGCAGGTGATGCATTTTACATACATTTTCTCAGTTTCACAATGTATTATTAATAAGTGAACAGTTACTCTGCACAGTTCATGTGAGGTAATAAAGAATCATTTATTTCAGTGAAGTAGAAAAACCTACTGTAATATTACATATGCACAAACTGACAGTACAGGAAGAGCAGAAACTAATTACAGCGTCTACCCCCGACTCCTCCACACACACACACACACACACCCTGATTGTACCGATGTCTTTTACAGTAGGAGCCCTTTGATATGTGTTTTAATTGGCTATATGTGAGGTGTTTAATTAGGGGGCTTTGAAGATTCAGGTGGAAACCTGTGGCAGATTCTGTGTTTTGTCAAAATCTAATTAAAAATCCTCTCCGCACAGAAGACATGGCCCCCACATCACGCAAACACACTCACCGTGCTCGCCAGTTTGCTTGTGTGTGTGTGTGTGTGTGTGTGTTGTGAGAGGGCAGACAACCCACTGCTTCCACTAACAGCGAGTTTACAGGCGGCATCCCTTTTAATTATCCCAGACAGTCGTTTGCCCTCCTGATCCAGACAGTCAATTTGGTCAAATGACTTCTTATAAACCTCAGCGATGATGGAGCCTCATGACATCTAAAACTGTATTAGTCTATATCATCATTCATCATCATCATCATCGCACATTAGATCATTAAAAGGAGTTGATTAGAAATGTAGTTTGACTTCCTGCAGTTATGTACCTTTTATGTAATAATCGCCAAATTTCTAAATGGGTAAGACACCAGCCATAAAACATATCATATTATACAATAGTTTTAGAAGTAGAAAGGGACCTGCTACTAAAGTGTGATTCAAACTGACATAATAGACTATGGATGTCTTAAAGCTGGGGTAGGCAGTATATATTTTGGTGTTATTGGACAAAAGATCTATAATAACTTTCAAGTAATTCAAGTAATCTAAAAGAAAACCAGACTTCTGCTCCTCCATTTGGCTCTGTTTTCAGGCGTTAGAAAATCTAGTCTGTGACAGGAGACTTTGGCCAATCACACTTTGGCTGCTCCCCAAAAGTGAAGCCAAAACATCCAATCCACCGCCCCCTGGTGGCTGGCTGCGGTATAGGTCATAAATCCAGACCCCCTCCATTTTAATAGATCGGACACGGGCCAAACTAAAACACCAAAATACACATCAAACAAAGATAGTTTCTGCCATTTTAGGCAGTTCTTATCACACTGATGTATGTTCAAGTGCTTTTCTGATTGGTTTGGTTTTAATTAGTTGTTAGATGCTATAAAAAGTTTTGTGTTGTGATTGACAGCCGAGACCTGCACACGATTGTGTCGGCAGACTGTACGCTCATCACTCTGGCTTCACATGAAGTCACCAGCACAAGATGGCAGCACTCGTATCCAGAATATTTTGGCTCCAGTTTTGTGCAGTGGGAGGAAGTGAAGGAGCAGCGTCCATCTTTATTTAGGTCAATGGTTTAGTCTCATTCCCAAAATGTACATGTTTGACAACTAGAAATGAGACTCAACAATCACCTATTTTTCTCCTGCACCTGTTGTACTTTTAAATACACTAATATATACATTTTGAAGTATATTCTACAACGGTTGTCTTTTATGATTTGATATCTATGATATATGATCTATGATATTTTGTACTTTGTCTGCTTCTTGCTAAAATTTACCGATTGATCATTTAATTTAGATTTCTATCTTTTTAGTTCCTATTTTCTGCTGTTTCTAAGTATCATACAAAAGAATCATGTCTCAGTTGTGTTAAAGTTTGATTAACTGCGTATGAATAAGTCCAGGGCTTAATAGTTGGCAGAGATGAACTAAGTATATATCTCCATTACATGAGTCAAAGTATAGATACTCCTGGTCAAATACTACTCCAATTCAAGTGAAAGTTGCTCAGTCCAATTTTTTACTTGAGGGATGGAGTACTCACTTACTCATCCCTACTATTTGACAAGATTAAATCCTATATTTCTGAAATTACATATATTCTGAAAACACATAGGAACGTAACAATATATCAAATGTCATGATATCACAATAAAAAACATTCTCAACACTGTAACAGACTGTGAACTTCTGTCCTGATATTACATGATTAATTATTTTATTTTACTGTTTTAATTTTATCATATAAAAGGACTGCTACT
The DNA here is from genome assembly GCA_034769285.1 of Lutjanus argentimaculatus. NCBI lineage: Eukaryota > Metazoa > Chordata > Actinopteri > Lutjaniformes > Lutjanidae > Lutjanus > Lutjanus argentimaculatus. The sequence goes on from JAWZSL010000011.1 coordinate 16,555,502, forward strand.
GATGGCTGCATTGTTTTGATTCTTTTATTTTATTTTATTAATGACGGAAAGCAGAAGCATTTTAAGTTAAAAGGAAAAACAAATTTTATTCATGATATCGTACCCGGAATTTTTGGTATCTTTTCATTCCTACTAACTCAGCATTTTCGTTTGCTAACTATTAGTAATATTATGCGTCAGCAGTGGATTAACAAAGGACGCGGTCCCAATATGACAACTTGATGAGCAACCCTGAACGGTCATTTGACCAACCAAAGCATAAAAACTGCAACTACTTCAAGCACAGAAAACATTTTGAAAATGTTTATCGGGAATTAACCAAAGGGTTTACACACTTTGACATGCTTTCTCAGGCTGGACAGCAAATTTTTGTAGTGATGAAGTTTGTGCGCAGTAAACAGAGCAAACATTTAAAATGATATGAATGTTTCTTCATTTCAAAATTCTCAAACATGAACTTCACTTATGGCCACTGGTGCTGCTGTGGTGAGGAATCTTCATCTTCAACTACAATCATCATCTCTACTGCCACTGAACTGATCTTTTCAAAAAAAAAAAAAATTCACAAGCACTTGACTGACAGTGTAGGAGTAGTTTACTTTAAAAAAAAAAGAGTAAAAGTCAGAAGTTTTCAAAACAAATTAAACTCAAGCAAAGTACAGACATTTGAAACATGTACTAGAACACTAACGTTAAAGTTAGTAACAGTATCACTAATGGCGACATAATATACCCAATAAAAAATATTTCTGCCCATCAAAATACATTAAAGTATAAAGTACGGCAAATTGAAGCACTTTTCTTTTATTTCCTATAATACAACATCTTGCAAACAAAAAAAAAAGGTATCATGGGGGGACCCTATAAAAAGGCTCAAAAATTTGTGAAAAATTAGGGTATCGTTAACAAAATATTCCTTTAAAAAAAATGGAGCTGGGGACTTGCTCTTTGGTCAATCCATTCCTGGGACATGTGAGCCTTATTTTTGAACATATGAATTTCATTTGAAATTACCACAAAGTGATATTTATTCATAACCATTACACTAAATAAGGATTACACACAAATTCCAGGACCACTCCAACTTACACTTGTGCCTTACATACAGTCGGTGCAGGCAGGGTAGTAGTGGCGATGGCAGACATGACACCTGGCTTTCTGCTGCCACTGGTCCAGCCTCGCCTGCAGGAGTGCCAGGGGTAGGGATGTCACACGCGCTACAGATGAGGATTGTGAGCTGACATGACAGAGTCGAAGAGGGGAGCCTCTGCTCTATCCATGGCTTGATGAGTGCCAGTGCCAAAGCCTGCATATACTGCCTCCTCTTCATTTGGTTGTCACCTCTCTTCATGGCATTTTCGTTGTGTATGATCCACAGTTTATCACACCGGCGTTCATCATGCCATAGAACACACACAGTGACCGCCTCTTGGTTTTTCTTCCACAATGCCAATTGCCAATGCCAATGTAAGTGAACCTTAGCTACTTACTTGTTGGCCTGCCAAAGTCACCAAGCCTGTGACAGGACTGTGACAGGACAGCTGTGTGTGATATGGGGCAAAAAATATGGAGGGCCTGAATGTTGTTATCGTCTGATTTTATACAGACGACCACTAATTGATCAGAAAAACACGTGCCTGCTGAATAAACCAAGGATGGGATCAGGGAAACACGCCTACCTTTGATAACGTCAGTGAGCAGACTGAAGCTACCCAAGAACCCATGCAACTCAGACCGCAGCATCACAATGAAAATCATGTGACTTTTTAGGGTTAAGTACAGTATAAAGTAAATGTATTTTGTTATTGTCACCCCCTTATAGGTGGAGTTTTGACTCAATCTAACCTCAATTAGCTGTAAAGAATGTGTATGTGTATTTAACTCTGAATGGTAAATTTAAGTTTCCCCTGACATGAACTGTTTTTCTGTTATGGACACAGACAGTCATGATACAGAAAGTACCAATAAAAAACTAACTGCAAAAACAAACCATCAACTTTTCCCTCCAACTGATAACCTGTTGGTTTACATGTTAAGTGATTCCTTTGTGTGTTATGGCCCCCCTCCGATATCCATTTTCAGCAGGGAATACATCCAATTAAAGAAGCAAAATGCTGTTTCATGGGGACTTTAATTGTGGCACCAGTCTGACGTCAGACCACTGGAGTCTATTTCAAAGCAGTGTCCCAGAACAAGGGCATGAAAAAGAATTAAGTCCTTGGCCTAATTTAATTTAAGTGCAGTAAAAGGACAAAAGATGTTCTGCTTTTGAATAAACGTATGTGTAAGAGGAAAGCGTGTATGTCTGACTTTTACTGAATCTTTAATCACATCTTTCTGAAATCTCGATCTTTTTCTCAACTGAAGTTTCATGTTGCATCCAAAGACATGAATGTTAAGAACTCTCACAGCAATCTTTCCTGGTTAGACAGCGCCCTCTGTTGCAAGAAGAATTAAACTACAGCCTTGATCAATGGTTTCTAACTGATCATGAACTAGCCACTGTTATACAATGCTACAATGGTCACTGCTACAGTAACACTACAGTACCATTGTAGTGGCTTAACTATGGTACATGAATACATCAGTACTTTCAATCTTTGGACAAAAAAAACAAGAAAAAAGGAGAAAAAGACTGTGGTTGATTTGAGGCATACAGAAGAACATTAATACAAGAACAGTGGTTTATTAAAAAAAAACAAATAATCTCATTAAAGCACGTGTATATACTACTGACTAAGTATGATATCTAGTGATCCATAAGGCTTCTTATCAAATGAGATAAGAAATATTATCTTTTAATGTGAGTATGCACAGTTTGCGTAACTGTAATGAACTTTGCAACAGCAAAGGCTGATAATGTGTGGTATAGATTAGAGCTGTTATGACACTAGAATTTTAAAGGCACAAAATATGGCCAGAATTAAAAGGAATAGTTCAACACCCAAATCAGAATTACATATATTTCCTCTTGCCTGTAGTGCCATACATATATCCATCTCAACAGTTTTGGTGTGAATCGCTGAGTTTTGGAGATATCTGTCACAGAGATGTCTGCCTTTGCTCCTATATACTGGGACTAAATGACAATCGGCTTGAGGTGCTCAAATAACCAAAAAATAAGTTTGATTTAGGTCAATTCAACATGAGTGTCTCTTTCCAGAAAACATGACCCGGTTACTCAAAATAATCCACAAACCTTGTTGTGACCAGTTTCATAGGAACTACTTTCTTTCTGCAGTAGAATCTACTGGAACTACTTTCTTTTCTACTAGAAAGAAAGTAGTTCATTGGGAGACTGGATAGTTCCATTAGGTTCGCCTGTGGTTTAAACATAAATTTTTTACTGGTACATCTGAGCTGCAGGTTGCACAACTAACTGAGTACGGTAGAGACATCTGTTTGTGATACGCTGTGATGCTGCCTCTGTGTGTTTGGAGTTACCTTCGACAGGTGGCCACGTTTTACATGTTGCTCATTTAAACACATGTAATGAAAACTGGTTGAAAATATTGATACTTTCGACAGCCTTACCACAGATTTAATATACACAATTGCTGGTAGTTAGAGAGAATAAACACATTCATTGCAGCAGTGGTTCTCAACCTGGGGTCGGGACCCCCAAGGGGGTCGCCAGATCATCTCTGGGGGTCACCAGATGGTTGTGAGATTAACTCTTTCCCCGTCATTAATGACATATCTTGTCATTTGAGCCACAACGCTTCCCTGCACTTTGACGAGATATCTTGTCATTTGCTGTCTTCACTGTGAGGCAGTAGGGAACACTGTGCTCCATCATCTGGCAAAAAAAATTGTCTCTCTCGAAGAAGGAAACCACTGTAATTGAGCAGCAGCAGAAGAAGATGGTGTCATCTTGCATGCAAAACGTCGGTGCTCAGCTGCAGATCTGTGGATCAGAGAGCATCATGACCCGACTGCAGAGTGGAGCTGCTCACACCACAGCCCCTGGGAGTCACGCCACAGCCAGGTCAGATAGCACCGTGGTCAGATTTGATGCAACCAACCAACATTCAAGTGCAAAGAATGAATGAGGCTAGAACAAAGGGGTTTTTTTTTGGTTGTCTTAAACTAGAGGACCTGCATATTCATAGAACTGAATATTCTGTGGGTGTTGAAATATCAGTGAATTTTGTGAAAAATCCTGGCACTGGCTCTGGCTGGCTGGTGGGGAAAGAGTTAATGTAGAAATAAGAAATGTAAAAAATAAGAAATGTAACCGCCACCTCAGCAATGGTTAAAAAAAAAAACTATAAACAAGCATAAAAATAACAATAATGAACATAAACCACCATGATGTGAACAGACACAAACACTAACAAAAAGTAAGATTTGTATTTTGTAACACAAACTTAAACTACTCAGTCCAGCATGCGTGATTGGAAATGAGGGTGTTTCCAACAGAACTCCTGGTTCCCTCCAAGCGTCAGAAATGTCACTCTGACTTTCTGTAATATGGATTTTTTGTGAGGGTCACGAACACCAACCTGATTATTCATGAGGGTCACGACTCGAAAAGTTTAAGAATCACTGCGCTACAACGTTGCATCCGTCCCTCCAGCCTGTCTTGCAGGAGTGTGCAGTCAGAGCTAAAGCGCCTGGAATCTTTGCCAACTTGACTTGTGTCCTTATCACACACTTAGCAAGTTTGTGACAAATCAGTGAATACAGCGTTCATTTTCAATACGTTTCTGATTATCAGATCAGATTTCCAGAGCTGATAAGTGTGCATAGGCCTGTCCTCTGTTGTTGCCCAGTGTTTCCATGGAAGCTGACTCTCTCCCATTACACAAACATGTTTAGGCAGGAAGTCAAACGTTAGATTTCCCAAGAGACCCTCATCCTGCCCAGCGAGTAGCAGGTGAGCTCATACCTCTGAGGCTGCTATAAGAAAGAAGACAGTCTGTCAACATGTCCTCTCATGTCACTTTAATGTTCTCTTTTTAACTTGAACAAACCAGAACATTTAGCAGCTAAAGAGACATTTATTTCACTTCAGAGTTGGGATAAATCAAAAGCTTGATTGCAAAATATATAAAATTGCTGTGTCTGGGAAAATTACAAAAATACGTGGGCTAATCTGTCTTTTAAGCTAACAGTTAAGTGTCTATCCTGTTCCTAAATTAAGCTAATTTATGTTAGATAAAGAGCAAAAATATTTTCATTTTTATGTTTTTTTTAAATGTTCTGTTTTAAAGTAATATATAAGTAAGATGTTGAAAATTATGTTTACCAGTCACTGTCAATATTTTTTACACATTTATGAGACCAGAGCTAAATTTGTATTGTTCATCTCTCTTGTATAGCCCTGAGTCATCTCACTTTTCACTTCTGTAAATCTGTTATATTTATTGATCAGAATGTGTAGCTACATTGCAACTCTGCATAACTCCTGCTATACTATATATTTTTAAAAAATAATGTATGAATTTTAAAAAAATGTAAATTAGCATTTATTAACAAATCTTTTTTTTTATTGCAAATCTGAAAAATAATAAACAGCAATGCACATCTGCCAGGGGTAAATTAAGTATGTAATGAAAAACAAAGAAGAAGAAGAACAAGAAGAAGAACAAGAACAAGAACAAGAACAAGAAGAAAAAGAAGAACAAGAAAGAGAGACATTCAGCAGTTCAGTTTAGACAATTAAACAGTTCACACATATTATTCAAAGTGCTGGTGTTTATAGAGTGCAGAATACTTTGTATTGTTGCATTTCATTTATAACATTTTTAATAATACTTCTCTGTTATAAAATTTACTTTTGTGAGTGTGAAATTTTGCTAAGATAATAAAAAAGATTTTTTAATTTAAAACTGTTTATTTTCTGATCTGCTGACATCATAAAAAATAAAGAGTAGGTACATAGCCTATTTATGTAGTAATGAAAGCTGAGCGGGAATATTACACTGAATATGGGCAACATCTTTCCACTGAGACAGAGTTTAAAACCAAATGTATTTATTTCCAAATCTGTTTACAAAATTAAAAGTAAATGACATAATGGAGGTCATTTTAAGAAAAAATAATGCAGTAAGACAAGTTCATCTTATGTATTATTTTGTAGAAATACTATTTTACTGTTGCTCTAGATAAGATAAAGTATTTTTGATATTTTGGTGGCATTTGTAACAGTTCTAACGGTTTAGTTATGACCGTTAATGAATACTGACAAGGTGGTCCCATAGATATACAGATATGTGAAGTCAGTGGGCGGAGCTAACAGGTCAGGTGACAGCAGTCGTCAGTGGTGCAGGCCGACATGTGGCTCCCGAGAGCGACGCTGTTGTGCGGTTTGATTGGGAGCAGAGGAGTGCAGAGAAGTATGGTGAGTACACAAGTTCTATTCGTCTATTTCTTTATGTGTGCTGTGGTCAAAACGTTCATGTGTCTGCTGCTGCCTTCCTGCTACACAACACGTAGGTCAGACTTCGGATTTTCTATTTTTAAATGAGGTGTAACGGACAAATGGGTCCGACGCTGATGCAGCCGCTGACGCTAGCTTCATGTTGTTAGCATCGGGATGTCGGTTTAACGGTCGCGGACTGATTTTAACCAGCGGTTCACCGTCCGGATTAGACCGGAGCACGACGTTTTAGCTCAGACGCGTCTGTTTCTCCGCTTTGAAAACGCGACTGTTGTTACGTTAACGTTAGCTTGTCGTGCTGTAGCGTTAGCATCGTGACAACATAAAGGGATCACTGTAAGTGTTAAAGCTGCTAATTATCCGTGCTGTTAATCTACGCACAGGTGACGTCATTAAATCAAATCGCTCCATTTAGTTCCTCTTTTTGATATCATGCGATAAAGGCGGCAGTTCGCAAACTATTTAATATTATCTAATATTTTTAAAAAGTCTGATCTGTATAATGTGCTGCTGTTCTTACTATTGAGCAACACGGACATGCAATCAGGTGACTAATAAGAGGGTTTTCAGCTTAAACCTGTTTTTTTATAAACTCGTGCGGACATGACTGGTGACACAGATGGGTCAAAGTGCATTGAGTAGTAGAGGTGGTGAACTTCCTTGTCTTTCCTCCCACTGATCTGACTCATTGTGCGCATTTCTCGGGCCTTTTACTCATGTATGACCTTTGGTTTGCTTCCATGGACTTTAAACACTGATAACTTATATCTTCAGCTTTCTTGCTCCGTCACACCCTGACCTAAATACAACTTTAACTCTTCACCTTTCTGCAGTGTGCTCAGGCGGCAGACTGGCAGAGTGCCAAATCAATATACGAGTTTTCTGCCAAGGATATTGATGGCAATGAGGTGTCTCTTGAAAAATACAGGTGAGATAAATACACATAACTCCATGTATCCTTATCCTCTAATTAAAGCTCAGGAATAATAATTTGTATGGAGTTTAAAAGGAATATCTGTTGCAGTTGTCATGTTTAAACTTTAAACTTTATAAAATATGAAATTATTAGTTATCTTATTGGTATTGGCTGACCAAAAAAAAAAATCATTTTGTGCCTCCTTAATTTGCACAATTGTTTTCTCAGTTTAACCTCTTGTTTGTTCTGTTTTTCTCTGCCAGAGGGTATGTGTGCATCATTGTAAATGTAGCCTCTAAATGAGGAAAGACCAGGGTAAACTACACTCAGCTAGCGGAAATGCACGCTTCCTATGCTGAGAAAGGTTTACGCATCCTGGGCTTCCCATGCAACCAGTTTGGATCGCAGGTAACAAGAATAAACAAATGATAACACAGCTTTTGTTTTCCTTATTTGTATGCATGAATATTGTAAGTGTTGCCATTAATACATGAGCCTTGAACTGTTGAGCTACTGACTGTTCATCACTGTTCTTTTTGAATGAAATAATCTGGTAGGATGAAAGCATGCAAAGATAGAGTCTTGTATTATTTAAAATGCATTACTCAATACATGTATTAATACAATGTAAAGCTTTGTTGGCTCAGTTGCAAAATGTTAGAATTTTCTAACTTGGATTTTTCTGTATGATCCAGGAGCCAGGCACTGAAGCAGAGATCAAAGAGTTTGCCAAAGGTTTCAATGCTGAGTTTGACCTCTTCAGTAAGATTGATGTGAATGGAGACAACGCTCACCCTCTGTGGAAGTGGATGAAGGCACAGCCGAAAGGCAAGGGGACCTTTGGAAAGTGAGTTATTGCCCTATTTTTCTGTTTTAATATTAATTTAACACTGATATAAGATTTTTCTTTAAGTTGCTTAGAATAACTGCTTAGATCCTGTGTACTATATCATGATTGAGTTTTGTTGGCAGTACATCATTGTTATTAATGAGCATTATGTATTAGGCCCCATTTATTTCTTAGGCAGCATGCTCCTTTTGTGTAGCATACAGTTATCTGTGAGAAGTTGAATGAATTTCTGTGATCTGTTGAATTTCATGCCATCCTGCAATAGATGACACATAGTTACAGGGGAAAAAAAGATCGCAACAAGCTTGTTGTAATCATAGGGCCGGCCATAATTCAGGTTATATTTTCTTCATAGGTTTTATCTCAGTGTGAGGACTTAAACAATTTTGTTAAGCTGGGAGTTTCCATGTCTCCCATGATTTAAATTGTACCCATTATTAGGTGGCAATGGTGACCAAAACTACAAGACTAGGACCCGTATTGATTTGGTAAACCCTGGAATGGGAACACTGTCATACACATTCTGTTCTGTTGCTGTTACTTCATCCCACTAGTTTCAAGCTTTGGGTGAAGTTGTGAAATGTTTTCACAATGGCCTTGGAAGAGATTATGCTATCATGGTTCCTTCATTGACTGAAACCTGGTGTTTCTGTTAAAATATAAGTGGTATAAACTGAGCATACAAATGGAAAGCAGAGAAGCAGATTATGCTTCAGGAGTGGATTTAGAAGTTAAATTCTATAAATTAAATCATTGTCCACCCTGGAAACTGTCACCATCTTAATGAGGGCCTGACCAGGTACAGGATTTCTAGGACTGATACTAGTATTAAGGAAGAACAAAATTACAACGTCGGTATATTGGTCAATATACTTTATTCAGAATATAATCGCCAGAAAGAACGCACACTTATTTGCTATGATCCGTCAAAGGTGGCTAACACTTGTGACAAATATCTGAGATGTAGGATATTTTACAGTTTAACAATAAATGTTATTGTCCAAAATGTTATAAGGGCACTAAAAAAAACTTTCACCAGTATTTTTAAGAATTATAAATAACTATCAATAATTTAAAAAAAAAACACACACACACACACACAAATAGAGCAAAATATATGTATATATTAAACCTGAATTAAGAAAAGGGCTACATGAAATGCTGCCTATAAGGCTAACAAATAACAATCAGCATTATGTAGTATTAAAAAAAGGTTTCATATACAGTAGGCGCATACTGATATAGACCAATATAGCTGTGATAGGCCAATATCAGGGCGATTATATCAGCTGGGCTCTAGTTGTAATCCATTGTGACCAGCTCGAGTTGCTCCATGAAGAATGAAAGTGCAGTCTTGTTGGTAATGCCTGCAGCTTGTGTTGTAATAAGTGTTTTTCTTCTCTCCATAGTAACATCAAATGGAACTTCACAAAGGTAATGTTATATAGTTTGCACGATCCCTTTTGAAGAAACAACTTCGATAGATTTTGCTTAATTTTCTTACCTCATTTACATGAAAAGCACATGTTGTCTTCATATTTTGATGCCTTTTTCCTCAACAGTTTCTGATTAATAGAGAGGGACAAGTGGTGAAGCGATATGGCCCAACAGATGATCCCAGCGTAAGTGGCACTTGCTGGACTTTGAACAATATTTCTGTGCATGCTGTGCTGTGATGTTGGTGCATAAAGTGGTTTCCTGCTATTTTGATTCAATTAAAACTTTGTTAAAGAGATTGTTTGGATTATTTAATGTGTGGTTGTCTGATATTCTTAATGATAGTCAGTATAAGAGAGGGGCACCAGCGTGGAGCGAAGAAATGTACTGCTGTGGACAAGTCAGCAACAAAAGGTGTTTTAGCCATTTTAAAAAAAAAGTTAATATAAAAATAAGTTGTTGTAATTGCTCTCTCCAAACCCACAAAACTCCATAGGCGAAATCACTAATTTTACCAAGCAGAACATGGAGTTGCCGATCTACCGCTGCCTCAATCTGTTAGTTTGTTTGTGTTATTGTGTGACTTAAGTGAATCTGAGCTATTTTATAAAAAACACCAGAGTCGCACAATAACACAAACAAACTAACAGATCATAGCAGTGGGAGACCAGCAACTCCCATGTTCTGCAAGGTTAAATTACTGATTTTGCATATGGAGTTTGGTTGATTTGGAAAGTGATATTTGGCTTGTGTAACGAGGGTTTCCCATCAGAAAAGACTGTCTGATGGGGGAGTGAAGTAGTTGATATTCTAAATATAGCATACTCTTAACTGATAATAATTTTTATTAGGTAGACCTTTTTATTTTAAAATGCGTTTTGCTGCAGACCCCGTCCACAGCAGCACATTACTGAAGATCTGCACTGGTGCTCCTTTCTGTTTCTCCAGACTGTGTGTGTGCTGACTGGTGTCTATTGTAGTTAATACACTAACTATTGAGAAGTACCTCATAAACTTTATACCCCACTTCAAATAATCCAAACTGTACCTTTAATCTCAAATTGGTGTTAATTCAGGATTTTTTAAATCCGTATTGTGTTGTATTGCATCTCCATCTCTGTCATCATCTGTCAGTAAAATCTTCACTCATTTCTCTTTGCAGGTTGTGGAGAAGGACCTGCCTACGTACCTGTAATACCACCATGTGTTCGTTTGACTCCTGACCTCTCATGTGAACTTCAGGGCATTGGTGTGTGTGTGTCTGGACCAGTGACGGCCTGTCCGTAAACCCACCCCTGGGGAGGGCAGGCCCGATGATCCCTAGCGTGCAACTAACCTCCAGAACCCACTCACACCAAACCTACAAGACCATGTGAGAGGACATTCACTTGTTATCCAGAGCAGAGGCACCTCACATCTCACTTCAAACTCCAAACAGCCATTCCTTTGTCTAATACAAATACCATCAAGTCTTTACTGAATGTTAAGTGACAAGTTTGGTCATGTGTCCATGTCAGTTTTATGTAAGAACATAAGATGCCATTAACTTCACAGATTTCTGAATTGCTACTGATACTAAATACTATTATTTGCACTTGAAGGGGTCGTTATTGTGTCTGTAATTTATGACCTATCATGTGATGAAATTTGAAAATAAATGCTGTCCTAAACATTCATTTGTCAATTTAGTCAGTTTATATGCACCTATTCATTAACATCTAATTTGAGTAATAGTGTTTTTTGTCTTTGTTAATGCATACAACAGTGGCCTGTTTATATTTTATTTTATGTTCAAATATCCTGTTTCATTATTGCAAGGTTCGACATTACAAAATGTAAATCACATTATAGGAAGTATTGGTAAGGTAGTGATAGGATACAGGTTTTTTTTTTGTTGTTTTGTTTGTTTTTTTACTTTTTTTTTTCTTACAAACTTAGATTTTTATATGTTCAGTTCTGGTGTGCACTGACTGAAAGAGACAAGGTTATGCCATCAGTTAATAGGATTTAATTAATCAGAAGTGTACAAAGTGGACAAGAAAATAATGAGTCATAAAATAATGCATTACTATGTAGATGTGGCCAAGGTCAGGAGTTCCTTAACTTTTTAATTTGAGAGTTTTTTGTGGGTTTTTTTTAGGTTCAAAAATAAGTCTTCATAGTCAATTGATGATCAAACAAGGATTATAATAAATCAAAACCCCAAAATAAAAGGTAATAAATAATAAAATATGAAATAACAGAACAATAAATACATGACATTATGGGAAAGATTCTCTTGCTTTAGTTGACAAATTGAAGAAGTTATTTAAAAAAACTCTATAAAGTCATCTCACAAGTATCTAATTTTGATTAAGTCATTGTTTCCACTTATGACTTTGTAATAGTGAGTGGATGTAATTGTAATATTGTGGGGCGTATTCTCTTAGCAGTTGGTGATTGAAAGTTTTTAAAAAGTTTTTTAGTGAGGACAAGTGATGATGCGTTGTTAGGCTGTCACGTGTGTACGTTTTCTGCTATTTTTTTCTAACTATCTTTGGGATTCTGCACTACGCTGGTGGTCGTCCTCATTAAATGCGGAACATTATTAAAATAAAAAATAAAATTAAAATGGCTTCTCCCATGCTACAGTTAGGCCCATACCGTCCACTAACGGTTACTCAGTAAGATGATGCTGTGGCGGCACGCGCATCAGCCGTTGCGGCAGATGATGACGCACAGCAACGGCAGAGACGATCAGCACCGCTGGCTCTGAGCGCGTCGCTGCGTGTGTGTATTCAGCGCCAAATATACGCCCATAGAGACATGTAGCGTGTAATTGTAGCAGCACACATCGAAGAAGGAGAAATGAGAGGGTTCCGGGGTTGTTGCGGAGTCTCATCTTGCTCTCACTGAGGATACCGGGCCGCGCGTCGTCGTCGGGAGTCGTCCTGGAGATGGACGGGAGGACTGCGGAAACCGGGAATGACGGGAGGACGAGTGAGGAAGCGGCGGCCGCCGGCCTCTGCCTGCAACTTGACTTGGGGGACACCGGTTCGTATGTTTTTCCAGTAAACATTAGTCATTTATTGTCAAAAAAAAAAAAAAGGTCAAATAGTCCAGTCTTTGTGGGTTCATTCAGACTCAACTGACAGCGACAGCAGGGACACTGGGGACAGAAGTTAGACATGAGTGGGCAGCATCCTGCCACAGTTACATGTGGATTTAACAGTCACATTGACTTAAGACTACAGAAAAAACACATATTTTCGCCAGCAGACACAGAAAATTGTAGTTCGAGGAACCTAAGCCGTGGAAATGAATAATAAATTGGTTAGATAACAGTGTCAAGATTCAAGTCACTGCTGTTCTGTTGTAAAGGGCTCATGGTGTCAGTGGCTCACTGCAGGCTGGCACAAACACAAGGTGCACATTAGGGATCTGTGCACAGCCCCACAAGACCTGATGAAGACTGGCTGCTGTGGGATGAATGTGACTTCTTCCTCGGATGAGCGTGGAGCTATTTACACAGACAGTAGTCATTTGTGATTACAGCAGCCACGATAATGAACACATACCGGTATCTCCCAGGTGTCATTTTGCTCCCCTTCACAACCTCTATCTGTCTTCGTAATTCTTACCATATCTCTCTCCCTCTTCCGAGCTAAATCTGAAGAGTGCTTTACATAATCTGATATGGAATTATAACATAAACCACACACTAATCCCTTGTGGGTATCAATTCCAAAGCATTACTGGGTCTGTCATGGCTACAAACACGACAGAACGTGCGTGACAGATTTATGATTTTATGTGCAAATTTTAAAGAAAGAAAGCACATGTGGTCCTAATCAGTTTAGCACATCCAACAAGTTTTCATTCAGTGTGAATGTTCTTGTATGCACAGTCGTATCGGATGTTTGTGCACAGATGATTATTATTAAGTCCAGCAGATTATACTTGTGTGCAGCAGAGAGCCTCGGGGCATAAACATCTACTGCTGTGTCTAGTGTCACATTAATGTCACAGCAACAGGCCCACCACTTCCTAAGCTAAGAGAGAGATCTAATCCTCTTTACTATGACACTCACACAGGCCTTAAGGCATGCTTCTCTTAGCATTGACACAAAATGTTTAATTACAAGAATATCTTAGTGAGCTTTCAGTAAATGCACGTTTCCGCATTTGTTCAACTCTAACACATTCAAATCGTAGCACACAGACATAGTAATCATAATGCTACACTATGACTTTGTCCTGTTTGTTGCTTGCAGCTCAGTGGCACATTATTCTGGCGTGACCCTAATCCCACAGAGACTCTTTGTATGTGCAGATACTCCTTCTCATTGTTCTGCCTGACAGGCTTTGATGCGGCGGTAATCTGCAGGTTACAGGTGTGGCCAGCCGTGTGTGTCCTGTAACTGCACAACAAGGAAATCATTGTCATTATGAGGAGCCACTTGTTTTTGTTTATGCAGTTGCATGCTGAATTTTGTTTTGTGATTGACAACAGTTTCCATTTCCAGTGGCATAAGGTAGTTATGACAGGTCCTGGTGTACGTTGAAATTTTGTTATGAAGTACGCGCACACCTTTAAGTGTGTATATTTTACCAACAATGTGTTGGACTGCAGAATTGAATGAGTTACTTAGGCTGTTGTATTTGGAAAGAAAGGAGAAACCTATCAGAACCATGGACAGCGCTCTGCTGGCCAAAGTCATCACACAGTCAGATAGAGACTCAACACTGAATAACAGCAATATGCATATCAACCAGCAATCATGGCTTCATATCTATTTATATGAAAATAAGAACTTATTTACTGAATTGCATTGTTTTTATAGTTTATTTACAGTATTTATAGTGTGTAAAATAAGAATAGAAATTTGTTATTGCTGCTGACTAGCTTACAAAAAAACAAAAAATGATATGGGTTTGCCTTATTGGGGGCATATATGGCTCTGTTCTTCTTGGAACACAGGCATATTTCTGAGCTGGCAATCTGAATTATTAGGAAGGGCCCATCCTCTGCCCAACGCATTTTTGGAAAGGCCCATTCTCACTGTGGACCCCCACCACACAGTCACCAATGCTGCTGCACTGACTATATTTACACCCCTGTCCCTTTCCCTTTCTTGCTAGCATCACAACTCTAGAGAAGGTGATGCTCTGGCCTTTTTTTTGGTCAGATGATCGACCACTTTGGTCCAGGCGGAAATATTTCAACAACTACCAGATGGACTGCTATGAAATTTAGTACAAACATTCATGGTGTCCAGAGGATGAAATCTGCTGACTTTGGTGATCCCCTGACGTTTTCCTCTTGCACCGCCATAAGGTTCACATTTGTGGTTTTGAGTGAAAAAACCTGAACATATATTGGATGCATTGCCAGGAAATTTATCATGTCCCACTCAGGCTGAAGTTTTTTGACCCTCTCACTTTTCATCTAGCACCGTCACCAGTTCAAAATTTTGATTTGTGCAATACTCTAGTTTACATCTGCAACAATTAATCAATTTATAGATTAGCTGTCAACTATTAATTTATTTTTTGAGAAAAAAAGGTCAAAATTCTTTCCTTCAAGCTTCTTAAATGAAAATATTCTCTGGTTATATTTCCCATTTTCTTTACTGCTCTATGACAGTAAGCTGGGTTGTGGTCAAAACAAGAAATTTGAGGACATTATCTTTAGCCTTGGCAGACACTGATCAACATTTTTCACCTTTTCTTACATTTTATGGACCAAACAACTAATTGAGTAATGGAAAAAATTATCATCAGATCAACTGACAATGAAAATAATTGTTAGTTACAGCCCTACTTTTGTTTCTGAACAAATACCTGCAAATCAAATGACATATTCCACCAGCCTCAGCTGCACTTTATGTTAAATGATAATTAGTAAATGTTAGCATACTAACATGTGGTGGGTTAAGATGGTTAACATAGTAAATATTGTACGTGTACCTGACATTGTGGGCATTTTTAGCTGAAAGTGTTGCTGTGCCTAAGCACAGCCTCAGAGTGGCACTAGTGTAGCTGTAGACTCTTGTTATTACTGCAATTGTCATTGTAAAGCAGCTTAACCGTCAGAGTGGTGGTACAACAGAGGCCCATACCACCTTACTGTTGTCAGGACTTTTAATAAAATACCTATGCTGCGTGCTCGTTTGAATTTTTAAGAATTCTGATTGTATGATTCTTGTATGTTGTTTCCATCTACTGACCCACCACAAGAGGTCATGAATATTATGTATTAGGTTCAGTTGATTGGCTATTACAGACCTTTTTGACATGAAATAGTAGGGTTAATACAGGTGTTGCCAATGATACTCATTAACGTTAGGTTCCACTGTGGACAAACAGAGTCAGGGTTGCTGCTACTGTGCATGCTGGCAACTGGAAAGGCTACGCTACACTAAATGGATCAAGACCTTTATTAGTATCACTGCTAACACCTGTGTTTACTCTACTATTTCATATCAATATGGCTGAAAAAGGTCCATTGTGTTCTGTCATGCCTTAGTGATTGCAAACTCTGCCACAGTGGGTGCTGTGGTTTAATATGGCTTAAAGATTCATTATCCATTCTGTCAGCTGCTCTTCCTTAATCTTCACCCTTGCATGACCTGAAATTTAGCACGATGGTGCCAAGCAGTTTGTAGTACTGTGAAGTACTATGAACTCTCTGTTTTCCTATTCACTTCCTTCCTCCTGCTCTCTCTTCCTCTTTTAAACACAGACACAGCGTTATCCCTAATGTCAGTGGGAAAGATTCTTCCTAATCCTCCTGTGTGATTGGTTGGTGATGTGATCTGGAGACATCAGCCAATGGCAGCACCCAGATTAGGGAGGAAGTCAATCCAATTGAGTTTTTTACCTTCTCTGTACAAATCTCACTGATCCAGGAATAGGAAACAGTGACTGGACTCTGTAGTG
Source organism: Lutjanus argentimaculatus (assembly GCA_034769285.1). NCBI lineage: Eukaryota > Metazoa > Chordata > Actinopteri > Lutjaniformes > Lutjanidae > Lutjanus > Lutjanus argentimaculatus. The sequence goes on from JAWZSL010000011.1 coordinate 16,572,011, forward strand.
GTCTGACTGCTGAATGTCAGGGTTTCTGGATTATTAAACAAGTGGTAACCTGTAGGCACTGAACTCTGCTGCTGGTGAGTTGACCACCACTTTATTTGGAAAAAAGTTGATGAAGTTAAATTTGTAAGAAAGCCGCAGAATTAGCTTGGAATAATCTTGCCGCAAAGTCCATTAGTAGCTGTTCTGGAGCTTTCGATGGTGTCGCACCATTGTGCCCAGCAGATCTATGCATTTTTCAAATTTCCATGTTTCTGTGCACTTTAAAGGTAAAATACAAAGGATTTGTCAGTTGTTTGTAAACACACCAGAAGGATAATTGATTGTTGAGTCTCATTCCCAGGCCGACAAGTGCTGACGTTTTGGGTTGGTAAAGCATCCCAAGCACAGCAAAATAATGCTAAAATATGAAGATACGGGCGGTGGGCAGGGTCTTTTCAGATGAAGGCGCTGCCACAGACCTCTGCTGGGTCGTAGGTGATGACTGAGAGCTATTATTTTTGAATGAGTCTATGTATTGTTTTGGGGAGAAATTCTGCATAGTTTACCTTTAAGACATTTGGAGGATCATACATAGCCCTTGTAAAAAAAAAAAGTCTCAGATAGGCTGATTTGGATAAATAAATGTGATGTAAATGAATGAAAATAAAAATGTATGTCCTGATGAAAAGTTTGATTGTTGTTTGATTGTGCTATATGAACAGTCACGTACTCTTTATGATGGCTTAAATTTATAATGGAGCATCCTTTATTTTCTACACTTTGTGTGCAAAAAGCAGAAATGTGCTTACTTGTGCAGAAAACTGCTATGGAAAGGGTACATTGAAACATAACTTATCACATCCAAGCAGGACACCTTAAAATACATTAGGAATAATAGGGGCTACATTAAAAGGAGGCCCAGGCACTTGAGGACTGCATCAGGGTTATGAGATAGAAAAGACACATGTAAAGTGCTGTGTGCTGAGGTAGCAGGATGGTTTTAAGAGGTGGCTGTCCTTACCCATACAGATATTTGATGGCAACAGGGACAAATTGTTTTTTATAGATGTTTTTCTTTCCACATGGAAGGTTGTACCTTTGCTCTGAGGGGCAGTAAAGTGGTGAAAAGTGGGGAATTAGGGATGGCTGTGGTCAAGATATTGCCACTTACAGTGAGTGTTGGACTGCTTTGCCATAGCAGCAGGACGGTTGGGTTTGTTTGCAGCCTGAAACTGTACTTCGCCGTTTAACTACTTTGGAAAGCTTTTTCACAGTTACATGCTTGAACCACAACACAACATTAAAATGAGTATACTTTAAATTATGGATCCGTATACTCTGTTTTATCTGGCTAAAGATCATCAACCCCAGTATGAGCCTGATGCCAAAGTTGGCAGTCCCTGCTAAATCTTTAATTGCTAAATCACGTTAAATAATGTACAGATGTAGACACTTCTCAACCTGTTTTCACCTCCATTTTCTTTCTCTGTCTCTGTCCACAGATCCAGCCAAGAGGGCTCAGATAACAGAGGTGAGAGGCTACTTCACACTATACACCTGTCTGTCTCACCTGTCTCTCTTCGTCACTTTCACTTCTCTCATCTGTATTGGTTTGAATCATACAATATTTTCAGTTCCTATTTCACAAATACAGTTGCATTTCCCTTTTCTTTTCTATAAATTACTCTACTCTTTACTTTTCCTTCTGATAGATGCCGTCCCCATTTGGAGTGGGCGCTGCCCATGAGAAAAAGATCGGCCACAGGAGGGTAGATGCCTCTGGAGAGACAACATACAAGAAAGTAGGTTTTTCCTCTTCATCTGTCTCTCTACTGTGCTCATCTTTGCCTTTTGTCTTAGAGACTGTTTGTAGGTTTGCCTGGCGTCACGATTGCAACAGCTACTTTCCACCCACACCTTACTCTGTTGTTCTTTTCTGTTCTCCGCCTCCAGACCACCTCCTCTGCCTTGCAAGGGGCCATCCAGTTGGGGTATTGGATACACTGTTGGCAACCTCAGCTCCAAGCCTGAGAGAGATGTGCTGATGCAGGACTTCTATGTGGTGGAAAGCATCTTCTTCCCCAGGTGCGTTTTAGGGCTGCCCAGATAATTGAAATCACAATGTGGTCAAATGGCAATATCCAACTTGCGGAAGCTGCAATTTTTTGATAAAGGAAAAATGTCCGAGCATTATAATAAAGTAAAGTACTGTAGTGCTGGAGAGATGCTCTGGCCTACAAATCTTGTTCTCCAGATGTAAGAAAATATGATTTTTTTTTTTGCGCAACCCCAACAAATGTCACATCATCATGATTTTTATAGTTTTTCTCAGTGAAAATGAAAATTGTGATGTGAAAAGATCATCCCACCTCATTGTGAATCAAATCCAATTGCAATATGTATATATAATATATATATATATATATATATATATTTTTTTTTTTTTTTTTTTTACCCTGTCATGCAGTTCTTGTGCGTTTGTATGGGTGGATGTGAGTTTATGTGCCTGTGTGTGGCAAATATCTAATAATCGTCTTTTATTTTCTTTTACTCTTCCTGTTGGCCCCATCTTGCTCCACACAGCGAAGGCAGTAACCTCACTCCAGCCCACCACTTCCCAGACTTCAGGTTTAAAACCTACGCCCCTGTGGCCTTCCGCTACTTCCGAGAGCTGTTTGGGATTCGACCTGATGACTACCTGGTGAGATAATTATATTTTCTGATGACTGGGGATGCATTCGCAGTATTTGAATGTCTTATAAAGTGCTATGCAAGTGAAATGTCACGCAGAGCATCAGCAGAGAAGTCAAAATTTACACATCGCACATAATTATTTGCCTCAGAATGGCCAGTTAACTAACTGTTAGCACCTTTCCGTTTTGTTGTCATATTATGTAACTGGTCCATACCTGCCAACTCATGATATTAATTATACAGTGGGACTAAAGCCATACTGAGGCAGTATAAGTGGATATTATATATTTCCAGCTATAGCAACAAGCAACAGCAATTTTTATTACACTTCCCTTGTTTGTGACCATAAACATGATTCAAAGTTTATTGTATCATTTTTCAATTTTTAACACATGTAACTTAACATAGAACACTTCTGAAATATGATAATTAGTATAATAGTAATAAATAATGATAATAATAATAGATATGATAAAGATTAAAGAAGACAAAATATGCAAAAATATACAACAAAGGCAAGGTAGCATAAGTAGGATATTAAAGGTAAACATACACATATTGAATACAGCATTATTTATCCTCAGAGACATAGATTTGGTGTTTTCCCCGTTGTACGATATAATCTTCCCATCTGTCGATCTTTCTGTTGTGAAGTTGTTCATGTGATGCCACCTTTTAATTTTTATGAACCATTCCCGATAAGAGGGAGCTCCTGCCTTTTTCCATCCCCTCAGTAAAGTCCGTCTATGCCCATGAAGGCAGTTTGGATCAGTTCAGCTAATGGGTCACCCAGGATATGTAACCTTGTAGAGAATTCAAAAGTCATCGCAAGTGATCTCCTTTATACAATTGTGGATTTGTGACCAAAAGTCTTGAATCTTCAGGCACTGCCAGAGAGTACATGTCCTCTAAATTCATCTCTAGCAGTCAGCAGTGTTTTTAAGGCCTAATCAATGTAATCTAGATGGTGTCCAACACGAGCGATTGAAGATTTTATATTGAGTCTGACTTTTTTATCCCTTGACAGCATTCTTTGATTTTGGCATGTCCAGTTTCATTATAGTATATTTGAATTTTTTATGTATACTGGAGTGAAAAACACTGCCTAATTCATTAATAGATATAGTAGAACATAGCTGCAAACAGCAATACCTATTTACATTACTTTGTCTGATCAGAGATCTAAAAAAATGCATTTTCTTCTCTTTCTTGTTGTATTTCATTTGAGAGCAATATAGTAACACTGACCCAACATTTTCTAAATAGAAGAATAGAAGATTTGTTTGAAGTTCCCTCTGAAAGCGTTCAATTGATGATCAATAGAGTTATCGATGAAAATATGTCCCCTGCCACAGTGGACCTTTCCTGCATTAAGGACCAGCATTAAATTCCTACACATTAAAAAACAAAACTGTGGCAGCACGTGAACACACACACACAAATAAAGAAAACATGCCTTCACATATTTTGCATGAGAGGCTGCACACATACACGGACTCACGCACATGCAGTGACATACAGTGTTCTCAGCTGCACGTTTAAGCTCACATTTCTACCTGTGCCAGAGGGAGATTAGCAGACTAAAGCTTTCTTTTTTAAACTCCAAGTAGTGGTGGCAGACAGTCAGAGAGTAGTTTGTGTTTGTGTCCGCATGTGTTTGTGTCGTTGGTGGGGGTGGGGGTGGAGTAGTATAAGTTCATTGTCCCGACTAAGCCTCAGAAAATTAAATTACTTTGGTCGACAAATGAATTAAAAGCAATGTGCATTTTCTCTTACTTCCCAACTTAAGTCTTCAGAATCTAACCAACTTCATTAGATCTGATTTCATTATTTACAAAGTCTGAATGGCTCTACTTCCCTGTTAAATATTCAGTGTAAATTTAAACCAACTGATGCTATTAGAGTGTTTATATCTAATACTGTTCGCCTCAGTTTAACACAATTCCTGATAGTACACATGGTATTCAGCACCATCGGGTGAGAGTAACATTTCCACAGTTAAGTTAATAACTTCACTGTAGTTACTCATACTACATTGAGGTGTAAATGTCAGAATATACAATTTAAACTCCTTGAGATGTGTAATTCTTCGCGCCCACACCCTTTCTTTTTGTACTCAGTAGTATATAAACACTTGCACTTTAAAACAAAGTTCCCTCTTTGCTGCTGATGAGCAATGCCATGTGAGTGGGTAGATAAATTAGTCTTTTGGCTGGCTATTTGAAAGCTCTTTTGGATCCAACACTAACAGTACTAGGCAGCCCTGCAGTACTCACAAAGTATAAAACTGAAGAAATTATGAAATTACAAACTTGGATGAAACAAATATCTTTTAACAGAGGGACAGACTGTTTAAAATCAGGCAGCGTAAGATTAAGAAAGGATAAGATCTGATTCTGTGGCTGTTGTATGTTGACACAGTCTAAAGATTTTGGGTGAGATTGTCATACTTGAGGCGAGACACCAGTCTAAAGTTTATTCTTTGTTTTTTCTCTGTCTCTTCTGTCCAGTATTCTCTTTGTAACGAGCCATTGATCGAGCTATCAAACCCAGGTGCCAGTGGCTCCATATTCTACGTAACCCGCGATGATGAGTTCATCATCAAAACTGTTCAGCACAAAGAGGCCGAGTTTCTACAGAAACTCCTTCCTGGATATTATATGGTGAGTCAAACCCAGCCCCTCCCTCCAAAGAATCAATTCAATAGCTGTTTATGTACTGAATCTTGTATTTAGTATGGAGAACTGAAAAAGCAAAAACACTGATTTGTGTGAAAATTTGTGTTTTTTGTGTCTGTTGGTACAAAAAATTCTACTAAATTATCTTTCTGGTCTTGATGGGAAATGGAAAACTTTTGCCACATATTTTGTTAAAGTGTGTCTATTCAGAGATTTGGGTGTGTGGGTGTGCAGCATTTGTGCACATGAGTGCATGCTAAAGAGCAAGGAAGCACCAGCTGAAACTTCTAGTCACCTTTATCCTCTTTATCCTACCCCCTGGTGTTGGCCCTGGTCAGCAGTGACGCCAACAGGTGACTTTGTAATAGATCTGAGCTGAGAGGTTGTACCTGACCAAGACCCAGGCTAAGTACTCTTTAACAGGTTAATCATGCACTCAGCAGAGACACACAAGAGTGGGCTGTGGCCTGTGGAGGAGTCACGCTGTCTGGCAGGTGCATGATGGCTGAGGCTGAAACATATAGACTGCAGTGTTCATTTTGTCATCGAAAATTTTGTCGATAAGCATTCATTTGCTGTCCTTTTATTTCAGGACAACCTAAGTTAGATCACAGTAATCGGCCATCTCAAAACACCAATACGTGTGGGCAGCTTAAAAAATATGTGCCTCATCTTCACCAGCGGCCTGTCAGGTGGGAAGAAAAGAAAAGAAAAGAACAGAAAAGAAAAGAAAAGAAAAGAAAGAAGAGACAACCGATCTCTGGACACTTTTCTCTTGTATTCAAACCAAAAGACAGACTGACTATATCGTTCCCAGAGTGGATGGAGCACTTTGTGGATTAAAGATGTGTAGAAAAAAACAAAACCAATTTAAAAAGACACCTGAAAACACACCATCCAGCAGTGTCTACCAAGTTGAATGTGAGTTAATTAATTTTGATAACATGCATGTTAATTCCCTTTTAGGATGTAATGTTAGTACAAGATGTTTTGTGTGGATTCAGGGCGGATTGCTTTGCTCTGCTAACATATTGTTAAATTTAACAGAGCAAAGCTCAGAGTAAAACATCCACTCTTTCTGAAATATAATTTATGATGTCTTATGAGTCATAAAGAGTCACTAACTCATACAGCGAACATTTAACATAATTTGGTTTTAAATTTAGCTCCACGAAGAGTGAATAAACGTGACGTTTCTCAGATAATACTCGCCTGGCTTAACAACCCAGTTTACAGATTTTTACTGCTGATTTATTAAAACAAGATGATGCAGGCTTCACAGAAGTCCTCAGTAATTTATAAAACGTCTGTTTTGTCAGGTAATAAACATTATCAGTGTGTGATAGCCCATAATGATGCATCAACAATGACTACTGCATTCATTTTTTTACAATATGAAGGAATGTGTCTGTAACACATTCTCAGCCTACATGACTAAACTTCTTAGTGGAATTTTTACAGCCAGGAGAAATAATAATAGCAAAACCACTACAGTATTACAGTATCATGAAACTGCCTGTGAAAATTATGACTGAAACATTTACTAAAATTATGACTAAAATTAAAACTGACTTCCACTGATTAAATCTGAACTAAAACAAAACAAAAACTACTGCAACTGTATGCCTTATTACCAAATAATGTACCATATTTTTTAAAATCCTCTCCGTCTGTCTTCCTGTCTGTCACATGAATGCTCCTCTCCAGAACTTGAACCAGAACCCCCGGACTTTGCTGCCAAAATTTTTTGGCCTCTACTGCGTCCAGTGTGGCGGCAAGAACATCAGAGTCGTTGTGATGAACAATATTTTACCACGCTCTGTATGCATGCACCTCAAGTTCGATCTGAAGGGCTCCACATACAAGAGGCGAGCATCCAAGAAGGAAAGAGAAAAGTCCAGACCCACTTTTAAAGACCTGGACTTTCTGAGCGACATTCCTGAAGGCCTCACTCTAGACCAGGACACGTACAGCGCGCTGGTCAAAACTCTGCAGAGAGACTGTCTGGTGAGAAGGATGAGAGGGAGGAGATGGATGAACAGTGGTTTGTGAAAGTAGATTGACCCTGTGCATTTTATGTTTTAACAATTTCAATAAAGCAGCACAGCCAAGCACAGATAAACCATTGAACTAAAAAATCAAATTCATACATTAAAAAAAATTCTAATTGCCAGGTGCTTTGTAAATGTTCTGAAATATCATGTATGTGTTACAAATCAGGTTCTGGAAAGTTTTAAGATTATGGACTACAGTTTGCTGCTGGGGATCCACAACAAAACCCAAGCAGAACGAGAACGTCAGTCTCAGGGCTCGCCCGCAGGAGGCGGGGACGAAAAGAGGAGAGCAGCTCAGAGATCCTTGTATTCCACTGCGATGGAGTCTATACAGGGAGGCTCCACATGCAGGGACACACTGGACCACGACGACACGTAAGTCACCATTTTATAGCGTATGCCCTCAGAATCACATAACGTTTACAAATGCTGATAATGTGCCCCGTCTGTCTGTAGTATGGGTGGCATTCCAGCTGTGGGTGGCAAAGGAGAGCGCCTCCTGCTGTTCATTGGAATCATTGACATCCTGCAGTCCTACAGGTAGGCAACAAATAAATCAGAAGTTAAAGGTGCCATTTTAATACCTTTAAATAGATACTTTGAAATATTTTGAGACTGCATTTTAAACCATGTGTCACTAGGACAGATTTTCTGGAAGATTTAAGAGGTTGCTTTTCAACTCAAAACTGAAAAATTCTTCTGTTCTTCCAGAATAAACAGAGTGTTTCACAATGTCAGATGTCTCCCACACACTTGCAACATTTTGGATTCTTAAGTTAAACAAAGAAGTAAATAAGGAGTGTGTAGGAGTTCTGGCATCCTCCTCCACCTCTTCATGAAACGAGGGTTTGATGTAAAAAGACAAAAATGATAATATTTGTGATAATAAATCCAAAGTATCAAGGTAATAATGATATATTGGTGTTTAAGGGGCTCTACATATCACCTTAAACCTCTACAGCCTTGTCCGTCTGAGGTACTGCTTAAGGTTGCACTTGCCATTTCAGTCTGTCTTTCACTGGATGCTTCATAATGACAGAAGTTTGGTTTTTCTCTGGGTTTTAAATCAGGAAATTATTAGTTTTAAGGCTTATAGTAATCCAGGCATCGTGTCTCTGCAAGAAATATTAAAAGATGGAGAAAGATCACAGGGAAAAAGCAATCCCAGACATGTCAGACACATAACAGCTATTGTCAGAACAAGTGTGGACTGTAGCTGCTGGTTCAGCCCTGAGTTCCTAGCTAAGCACAGTAAGTCACTGAATGAGTTTATCTAAATAATTTAATTGTCTTGTCTGACAGAATGATTAAGAAATTGGAGCACACGTGGAAGTCCCTCATCCACGACGGGGTGAGTTCTTTTTACTTAACTGTTATATGTAGTTGAAGTAACAAAACATTTCAAGTTAATAGTAAGGCTCTCTCAACAAAAATTACAAACTTCAGATAGCAATTTGAATACATGAGTAGATCTGAATAGTAATATTAAGTTTGACAAACATAAGATAGAGATTGATAGGAGACTTAATTCATCACACCGTCCTCCTGGATAACTTTTTAGACTCACTTTTTTTTCTTGCTTTAATCTCTAGAAACAGCATCAAAGTAGAACAAACCTCACTTCACCATAACAAATGTTATCCTGTGCTTCCCCCCACAGGATACAGTGTCAGTCCACAGACCTAGTTTTTATGCTGAGAGGTTCTACAAATTCTGTAGCACCATCGTCTTCAAGAAGAGCTGCTGTGAGTTTAAAAATATGCACGAGTTATATACCCATATAGTGTGTTGTGTTTGATGCCAATAGTGCTAGTAACACAGTATTAATTACTGGGAGATTTTTGGAGTGAGAGTGCACGTGAATTATCTCTTGCTTTCACAGCTCTGCGATCATCTCCCTCTAAGAGAGGACGAGGGCCTCTCATGTCCAAGTCCAGTGCCGGAACAGGTTCACAAGGGCAGCGTCCCTCTGTGAGTGATGAGAGGCAGGAAAACCTGGACAACCTGGAAAACCTGCGAGGAGCTCGCAGCTTCCCCATGCTGGAGGACAACGGTAGTTTAACTCTTGTTTAAGTCAAGTCGATTATATTTAAAGATCTGGTGTGTAAGATTTACTGGGATTTATTGGCAGAATATGGCAGAAATGAAAAACATCCTTTAGTATTTTGCATAAGTTTCGTGGCCAGCAGAGGTTCTCCTACATGCTTGGAAGGGGAGAGAAACACAAGGCCATCTACATCTACAAGCTCACTGACAGATGCCAGTAAATCCTACACACTGGTCCTAATTTTATATAGTGCCAAATTATAAAACAAGTCAGGGCCAAACATTATCAAATCAATAGCAAACACTTAAACCCAGTAGTACAGGACTGTTTTTACCAGTAGCCTTCATCAGTGTTTGTGAAAGCTATCTGCTCTCATCAAAGCTAGCGAGGAAATGTCTATGCAGCATACTAAAGCTGCTTGAATAAAATAGAAAATAAAGAGTGAACTCAAAAGTGCTGGTTTCCCCTTGTTACGTTGTGTCTCTCTGAACCTTGCACACTAATAGCTTCAATTGTGTGCAGCTGAGAGCTCCATTTTCTCTTTAATTGAAATGAAGTGAGCCTTTATTGATCCCTGTGGAGGAATAGAGGTTCAGCAGCAGTTTAGCAGCAACAGCAACAGAGTCAAATCAAAAGTATAACACATAAAGGCTGGATATTCATAGATAAATACTTAAGAAAAGCATGGTTATGTGTACAAGCGTTCTTTATGTACTGTCTACATCAGCACTCATAAATGAGGTAAGAAATTAACAGAGTGTCATCATATGAAGAAAAGCAATCCAACCTTTGTATATGCTCTTGTAGAACAACTGAATATAAAAGTGTTGATCACATGTACAGCTTTGAGTGCAGCACTGACTAACTGGCTGAAGTATAGTGTTGATGGCACTTTGCTTCAATGAAAGGCTTGAAAGACACGCTTATATTCATTATGCCTGATTTAAATCAATTAAATTCTCTGTCTTGTCTTTTTATACTTTTTGGTTAATTATTCATATTAGGGAGAGAGCCACCCTGCACTCCTCCTTCCTTTGAGGATGCAACCACAGCTTCTATCGCCACCACGCTCTCCTCTAACAACTCCTTGCCCACCACCCCCTTTGATACACCAGAGCACCCACGCTACAGGAGACAAATGCTTTCCCCGAGTGTAGCCAGGTGAGAATAATTGCATGAATATGCAATGATGTCTCTATAAGGACAATATGCTGTCAAAAACAGTGTACCGTTCATGTAGAAGTCAAAATTGAAAATACAGCTAACAAAGGACTGTTAAAGTAAAGGCTTGATTTCTTCTTTTTATGATTTCTTAATTCCTGGTTCCCAAGTGTCAATGTCATACATTCATCTTTTGTTAGTGTTTTTGTTTTATTGGGAAGGGTCCAGCAAAGTGGGGTGGAGTGAGTGGGAACATTATTTGTCCTTGCTGATACCATGTATCATCCTGTGTATTTTCAGGTCACAGAAAGTTGAGGTTCATACAGTGGAGGTGCAGCTCAGGTACACACATATACAGCAATGCCACACTATGATAATGCCTGTACTGTAGCTGCCAATCTAACAGTATTTTAACAGTGTTCCTTGTTTTGTTTCATACAGTAAAATACCAAAGAGCACAGAGCTCACACAGAGGACAGGGCTGACCTCCCCAGGCCACCTGTCACCTGATCATCAGCCCCATTTCCCCACTTTATCCACCCCTCCCTCTAGCAGTCCAGCCTCAGCATATCCCTCCTCCACGCTTCCGCCTTCCTTTGCATCTTCCTCCTCCGCTGCTCAGTCAGCTGGCCACTCATCCTCCACACTCTCCTCATCCATCCGTCCATCCACCAAACCGCTCACCTCACCCACGGTGGCTCAGTCTTCCGCTCCCTCTTCTCCTGTCTCACGTTCGGCCGCGCAGTCCACGCTTTTCAACTCAGCTCGAGCCACCTCCACCCTCCCTCCTGCTTCGGCATTTACTCCCATCTGCCCCGCATCTCCTCACTCCTCCTCCTCTCACCACCTCCCCTCGACTCCTCCCTCCTCCCAGCCTCCAAGCCCCCAGGTGCCTCAGCAGGCGCCACGTGCATCGGGCAATCAGCTGTCTGTGTCCAGCAGCCACAACTCATTGGACGGGGAGGTGCCGGTGTCTGACATCTACTTTGTAAGTTCTTCTCATCATGTGTTGGAGCTTTGGTTCCTGTTTAAAATGACTTTAACTGTTTCAGTTAAGGGTCTAATGTATGAATCAGTGCTTTTCCAGAGAGTAGAGATCATTCTTCCTCTTCTGTTTTAACTTTGATCTGCTGGGTCTCTTGCAGTGGCCCAGTCAGGACAGCGTGGTAGAGTTATGATGGTGAGGGGGGAGGGGGTGTGTGTGTGTGTTGCAGTGTGCACGTACTACGGGGTTGCTCTCGCTGTACAAAATGCTTTCTTTCCAAAGCACGAGGCTGCTACCAGTCCTAGTCCATGCTTTCGAATGCATCTGCAAAACACCGGGGTTGTCTTTTCCTGCACAGCATGATGTATTTATATCTGTCAATCTGCATTCACACGCCCTATCAATGTCATGCACAGCTCTCCATGATTCTCTTTCTTGTGGAATTGTTCATTGTCCATTTTCTTTCCTTTGTCTCCTTCATCATAATTTCTCCTCTCATCTTTCTCCTCCATTGTATCAACCTCAATTTCAAAAAAGTTAGGACATTGTGTAAAATGTAAACAAAAATTGAATGCAATAATTTACAAAACGTTTTGACCTACATTCAGTTTAATACAGTACAAAGACAGGATATTTAAAGGATAAGTTCGGTTTTTTGACACCTGGACCTTATTGTTAGGATTAAATATGCTCGTAGACTCACCCAGACAATTTTGGTGGAGCTCGGAGCCGTTTTCGAGCAATTTAGATCCAGCCGACGGCGTTTTTTCTCATGCCATAGTAGCGGACGGGGCCAGAAATCGAAGCCCCTAAATTAGACATTATCTGCTGCAAAACTCGTGCAATGTCCACAACAACACCACCAGTTAGCCCCCATTCGTGGACGTGCAGTGGTTGCTCGTTCTCTGGCCAGCTGTTCGGCTCTTTGCCTCTGCATTATGACCAGATGTCCCGCTTTGCACGTGATTTCACGCATTTTCTGTCTCTTTTCACGCATCACGCAAATTGAGACCATGTCCCGCACAACATCCCCCTCAGGCCCCAGCAATGAGAAGCCGGTGATGTTACTGCACTCTGGGCTGTTTGTTGTTGTCATAGTAGCACCGCACGTACGGCGTTTAGGCCCGCCCCTAATTTTCTCCGCGCTACCAACAGCTGAGGTGACAGCTAGTGAATGACACTCACATCGCGCGTTCTTCTTTGGAAATGGAGGAGGGGGAGACGCCAAACAAGAAGAGACGATGCAGCTACAGGCGGTGTCCCACTTTGTCCCTCACAAACATACCCCTTGTCCCTCTTTTGGTTTATTGGGACCTGGTCACCCTACTCTGCATCCTCCTTTCAAATAGCTCCTCGTCAGTGTATTCTGGCTCAAAACGATACGGGCATCCATTATACTCAAAGTCGTCGTCAGACACTTCTACATCGGATAAATATTCCGCCATGCTGCACAAAAATAGCCGTGTTGCCGTGTAGCCTAGCAACGACAGCGTCTCTACTCAGCTGCAGTCCTGCGGCGCACGTCTATGACGCCACCAAAAGTTACCCATCCTTGTAAAGTCCCGGATGACCATAACAACGAAGTTGAGCTGACATGGTGATAACACTGGCCATTCATTTATAAAATGTAGGTGAAATGAGCGAGTTTCGCAGCAGATAAAGTCTAATTTAGGGGCTTCGATTTCTGGCCCCGTCCGCTACTATGGCATGAGAAAAAACGCCGTCGGATGGATCTAAATTGCTCGAAAACGGCTCCGAGCTCCACCAAAATTGTCTGGGTGAGTCTACGAGCATATTTAATCCTAACAATAAGGTCCAGGTGTCAAAAAACCGAACTTATCCTTTAATGTTCAAACTGAATAACTTGATTGTTCTAAAAAAGGTAGGACAGGGACATGTTTACCACCACTGTGATACATCATCAATTGTTGAAGTTTTGCTTTATGTATGACTTCAGGTGCTCAACAGTCCGGGGTCTCCGTTGTTATATTTTGCACTTCATAATGCGCCACATATTTTCAGTGGAAGACAGGTCCGGACTGCAGGCAGGCCAGGGTAGTACCTTGTTGTCTTGCTGAAATAAGCAGGAACATCCCTGAAAAAGACATCATCTGGATGGCAGCATATGTTGCTCCAAAACCTGTACCTTTCACCATTAATGGTGTCTTCAGAGATGTGACAGTTAGCCATGATACCACTAACACACGCCCATACCATCACAGATGTTGGCTTTTGAAGTGAGTGCTGGTAACAATTTGGATGGTCCTTTTCCTCTTTAGCCCGGAGATCATGACATCCATGATTCCCAAAACAATCTGAAAAGTGGACCACACTTCCCGTCCATTGGTTTGAACATTAAATATCTTGTCTTTGTACTGCATTCAATTGAATATAGGTCAAAAAGTATTTGCAAATCACTGCATTCCATTTTTATTTGCATTTTACACAATGTCCTAACTTTTTTGGAATTGTGGTTTGTATAATAATTCATTCAATTTTCCTTTGCACACATTATATGCATCTGTGTGTTCATCTGTGTGTGTGTGTGTGTGTGTGTGTGTGTCCATTCATCAGTATGCAGATGGCAGATATTGGGTGTACTCTCCAGTTCTTGGCCGTCGTAAGCTAAACACTAGCTCGAGTTACAACGTAAGTCACCACCAAAGTAGTAAGAGTCATTTGTTCCATCGCATTGCTGGTAACTGTTCCTGCTGACTGTCGCAGGCACAGCTGCTTATGGATCTTCAGAAGTACTTCTAAATGGAGCCACAGTGCATTTCACATGACTTATTTAGTGTTAAAGTCTGCAAAAAAGGCATTGCATATTAATAACTGCAGCTTCTGAAGGGCCATCCTGTGCATTTAAATGGAGCATGTATCTTTATGTAACATGTTACCAGTAAAATCTGGTTAACTGTAGCTTGTACTGGCTTTATACTTTTTATGACCCCTCAAGCCTTTTGCCCTGTAGCACTCTAGCACAGTGACAAGCTGATTAGTGTCGTCAGTGCTCAGCTAGAATGGAGTCTCCCATTGTGGCATTGGTAATTACCTTTTTATTAAAGGTATAGTTCAGATTATTTGAATTGGGGCTGTATGAGGTTGTTATCCACTGTCAGTGTATCGCCTTCAATAAATGCTGGTTGACATGCTCCTAGTTTGAGGAAGCAGCAGGAAGCTAAGCATGTTCGTGCTGTGGACGGGTCAGCAGCAAAATGTATTTTATCCACTTAAAAAAAGACCCACCTGAAAAAAATCAATATCAGTTTAAGTGTACGCTACAGTGAGAATATTTAAACCCTTTTACCTGGCCGCAGAGAGCTGTTATACAAGCCAAATGTTGCTCTCTCCAAACAAACCAAACCTCACTGGCAAAATTAATTTTACCTTGCAGCGCACATGTAAGCTTGGTGAATTCAAACTAACCTTTCCAAACAAACTAACAGATTAAGGCTTTGTTAGACCAACAACTCCCATGTTCTGTGAGAGCAATACAGTGTCGGTTTCACATCAGAAAAGTCTGTCTGACAGCAAGGTAAAATAAGAACTTAACACTTAAACTGTTACTGACTTTTTTAGGTGGTCCTTTTTTAAGTGTCTGCTGACCCTGCCTACAGGTGTACATTGTTTATCTTCTGTGCTGGTACCCCCTCTCTCCTTCTCCAAATTGAAGGGGCACGTCAGCTGCCATCTGCTGTTGGTAATACACTGACTATCAATAAGTATTTCAAAAAATCTGAAATATCGCTTTAAAGCTGCATTTGCATTTTAAAGCGACTGAAAACGTGGTTTAAATTTTAAGTATTTCTCTACAAGAGTAAATATTCATGACTAAATAAGCAGCGATGATGTTAAAGGTTGGGGGAAAAGCTAACATGCTAAAACTATCTCCACAGCTGTCATCAGATTTTGAGTCAAATGTTTGTGAAGTCGGATCAGTGCACTTAAGTGTGTGACACTGCCTGTTTCCAACCTAGCCCGCCCACTTCAAACCATATAGAAATGTGAAACAACTGAAACTGTTCTGTGTATACTGAGGATCCCATGTGTCATAATAAGAAGCTGGTTAAGAAAATATCATCTAAGTGAAATTACACCAGCCAGTATATCCAGAATATGTCACCCCATCTTATTGAGACCCTGCAGGGTTTCATCTTTTCTCTAAATTAAACTGCAGAAACAGACACATCTCCATGTAATGGAGGCATAAGAAATAAAAAGCAAATTGTCCACTTAACAGTAATGAGCAGTCACAGGCAGACCATGAGCACACTGTGTGCTACTGTTTGAAGCTTCTAATGTGCAAAACTGCACCAGGCAGCTTCAAACTCTCCAGTGTCTTGGGGAATGTCTTTGTAAATGTATCCCCCCCCCCAGCTCCTCACTCATCTTCCTCCTCTCATCTCCTTTCTCCTGCTGCTGCCCTCTGCTGGCTGTGTTCGATCACAGCAGAATCAGGAGGATCGGAGCTGGGTGTACTCTCCTCTGCACTACGGCTCAGAGTCCAGAAGGGGCTCAGATGGGGAGAGTCAGACAGTGAGTGTACAGTTCATTCATTATTCAGCATTAATTCACAGAACAGACACGAGTTAATATGCAGCATTTTACTCCTATTGTCGTGTTAGCGTTTCTCCTACTTATCCCTCTTTCTCTGCTCTTCCAGTAACTCGCAGTGGGGACAGCAGTGACGGGTGGAGCCAGACGCTGTCTCCATATACAGAAGCTGTGAGGTTTTCATAATAAAGCCACCAAGACACTATGAGAATAAATGCTGGTTGCCCAAACTGCATGTGGAAGCTTGCTTTGCCAACAGAGACTAAATGAATGAACTTAAAGAAACATTGAAGTATACAACAACACAATCATGCAAACACTCACATGCATTAAAACAAACAACTACAGACATGCAACTATCAAAATATGCAAAAAAAGCATAAATTTCAGGACAATCTGACTGACATCAAGCAGAGAAATAAAGTTAAATCACAATCAGCTGAGTGGCACTGTGAAGGACTTTGGTGGCTGTTAAGTCAGGTATTATTGAGTCATGCTGCACTGTGTCAGCTCCAGCTATGCAATATGGACATACAGATTATTGATTTCTCCTTTTTGAATAATACTACGACAACTATTTCAGAGTTTATTCATGCGTTTATTTTTCACTAGAAGCATGTCAAAGCTGTACATATTTTTATTTTTAGCACTTTATCAATGTCCATGTGGCTGCAGTCTTATGAAATCGTATGTGTTTTGTTATTTTGTCAAACACAGTTTTAAGTTTTTGTGTGCTGTGTTTTCATGCACAGTGTTCTGTTATTCCAGCGGCGTGTGGTGGTCCTCTTAAGAAATCTGACAATGAATGGTTGTGTTCAAAATGCCTTATTGACAAACTCATTTTCATAACTGCTTTTGATATTTCGGTCACATGTAATCATAAAAAAAAAAATCTCAAAAATATAAACATACAGAGCATTTTATTATGAGTAAATACCAAATGTTTGAAGCAGAGTAAAACAGTATAGCAACGATGCATTTACAACTTTTCAGGATTTACAAGAGATCAAGAAAAAAAAAACAAAAGGAAAAAAAATGAATCAAATTATCTTTTGTAAATTGTAGATAAACTTTGTATGTGTGCTTAAACACGTGCATGTAAGTCTGTACGTGCCCTAATGTCTCTGTCTGTGCATGTGTTTGCATGCATATCGATGTGTGATTGGGAGACATGTCAGTGTACGATGTTTCTGTCAAACTGTCAAAAGGTGTAACTTCCATTTCTTGTCGTCGGCCATAAAAGTCTGAACCAGCTATAAGCATGTTGGCTGCGTGAGAAAAATGAAACATTCAGTAGATACCCCCAGTGGATTAATTATAAATTACCAAATAAAACAAACTGAGCTGAACTGAAATAACCTCAATTTTCTATACAGTTTAGTAAGACAATAAATCTACTGTTGCCACAGACAGTACCCTCATTCTTCCATACATGGTGCAACAAGACTTACCGTGAGACTTTGTGACTGTGTTGATAAGCACTGCTGTAACATACGACTGTATTATTTGAGTCTGCTGGAGCTAAACTGCCTGTTTGTAGGCAACAGTGTTTGTAGCTGATCACTGTGTAAAAGAAAATAAAGATTATATTGTGTAAAAAAAAATAATAATAATTCTGGTGGATTTTTAACATTTTTCTCAAATTAACCAGATGGAAAGATGTAAAATGTTATTTGCACAATCATCCCACTAGATGGCGCCACAATGTCTCTGAAAGTCTACTCCACAATCCTACCTCATCTTGAGTGGACTCTCGCACAGTATAAATTCAAGGCTCTTAGCTGCACTGTAAAATTAAATAGCTCAAAGACGTCTTCCAGTATATGAGCTGTCTATAGTCTGTAAATCATTTTATTTTATTGTGTTGTTGATAGACCATAAATGGGAGGGTCGTGTTTACATCACACTGACTTGTTAACATGCACTAACCTAATGATATGAAATCTTGATTGCTTCACCGGGGCCGGCATTTTATTTATCTGCACAGGCTCTGCTGCTAAAAATACGCTGGAATGAAAACAGACAAGCATCAGTATGGCTTCAGTCAAAGCAGCCCACTGGGATTTCAGCTGGCATATCTGCAGTAATACACTCCCTCTATTATACAGCAGGCTATACTCTGAGAAAGTAAGGAAAATAGAAGTAAAATTTGTACAATAAAGTACAATAAAGTACAGTAGAGAGGAGAAACATCAGCACAAGAAGACGTGACAGTGAGTGCAGTGTGAGTTCACTGTATTCCTCTGTGCGAGCATGCGCACATGCATTGCTCTGTGTGTGTGTGTGTGTTTTATGTGTAAGTCAGAGTTCCGAATGTCACTCAGGGTGACAAGTCAGCCATGTCGGGGCCATGATAGAATGTGTGATGGACGAGGATCAGCAGCCACCTTCCCAATTGTCCTGGAATGAAATTGTCCCCTTCTCCTGGTATATGTCCTTTCTCTTTCCTCTGATGATCACACACACACACACACACACACACACCTAATCCCTTGCTCCTTCTCCTGCCTCCTCAATTCCTTCTCCCTGACATTTAGTCAGTCCAGTGGTACAACAGATTGATTAAGGTAAAGAATTATTAAATGATTTTTCATTTCTTTTGGTCAGCATATTCCATGAAAAGCACAATCTCCAGGAGCTGTTTCTCAAACACAATTATAAACTCACCCACATTGTTGCACAGGTTGAGATGTTAAAGTGCCTGTTCAAGATGGAAATGTTATGCTGTTATTCCGCCTTGCTGTTCTGTATAAAATGTATGAACATGGAGGGAAATTGTTGTTCTACCTTTGAGGCGTAGTAGTAACAGAACCGAATCGACGTCTGTGTAAAACGTGAGACAGCAGGACAGGACACACAGTCGTCACACTAGACGCCTACGCTGTTGTGTTACACGTCTCGCCTCTTTTTTGCTTCTGGAACGCTGGCATGTTATCTAAAAATCACACGCTGGGACAGTTTTCTGCCAGCGTTGTTTGGTTCAGTGCAAAGCCGGCGTAACAACAAACCATTTTTACTGCGGTATTGCAGGGTATCTGTTTAAAAAAAGGGCTATAAAACAAGAACAAACCGGACAGGGTTGTTAAACTGGGTGGCAAGATAACTGAGGAACCGACGTGCAGTTTTACTCACATGACAGACCAGTGCACCACGAATTTACCTCATAAGATCATGTCAGACCCTCTGCAGCCTGTAAGGCCTGAATATGCACTTTTATCTCCATCTTCCGCTCAGGATGGGGATGTGACCTGCACTTACTGTCTTTTATGAATTTCCCAAGATAAGGTTTTTCATGATGATTATGTTCTGTGTTACTTTGTGCCGTCACGTGTGATTGTTGATGTCTTTTTATGATCCTTGTGCATAACAAATTGCTGTAGGGGAAATAAAGGTTTCATTCAAATACCCACTAGAGCACCACATGTGCATTAGTCTGCAGCTGAAGATAGTCGCCAACAAACGTGATATCAACTCCTGTTTGAGTAACAACAGCAAAAAAAACACAACTGTGTCCGGCCTATAATAAAACCAACAGTACGTATTCTTGACATATTTTTGAAGATTTACATTTTCATTAGATAGAAATGAGCTTAGTGCTGAGAAGTACTGAGTGATGGGCTGACACATTGTTGATTTTTGTCTTTTTGTGGGATTTGCTTACAACAACAAAACATAAAATATCATCAGCCTTATTCTCTAAGCCGTGGGTGTCAAAAATATGGCCCGCAGGCCAGAACCGGCCCATCAACGAGTCAAATCCGGTCCAGTGAATGACTTTGCACTGTGACAATGAGAGCCACATCATTAATTCAATTTTTTTTTTCTTTTTTTTTTTTCAACAAAATGCACTGCTATTCCTGATTTGTCCACTGGGGTTGTGCTGTTTTGATTAGAGTATCAGGCTCTATGCTGGATATGTTATTATAGATATAGATAGATAGATATAGTACTTAAATAGGTTGAGGCTACATGAACACAACACTGTCAAGTACAGGCCACAGTTCATGAGGAGCCGCCAGTGGAAAATTTCTGTCAACAAGGAAACGTGGACATAGTTTCAGGTTTTACAAGAAAAATGGATCAGTTCCTTTTTCATCACAGAGGTAAATGTGAAGCCAGTGTGCTCTGTGTGGTCACAGCACCTTTAATATAAAATTCAGAGGCACTATCAGACTCATCATGGAGACTCATCATGGAGAAAACAGTCGTATGGTTTTACTCACAGCTAAGACATAAATACAGCAAGACAGCTACGTCATTGCTAATGAAACAGCATTAGCATCAAAGCCACAGCTTACTCTGAGTTTGTGAATGGATGCTGAAGGCTGGTTCATTAATCATAAATATTTTCAAAATGCACTTTGCACTAAAGGAAAGAGAAACATTTGGAGGTGTTGTTATTTGTAGGTCATTATGCAACAGTTTTACTGGTTTGGCCTATTTGAGATCAAACTGGACTGCATGTGGCACATGAACTAAAATGACTTGACCTGATTCTGCAAGCGCTGATGGGAAATCAGGGTGTCCTGGTGGCATCAGACCTGCGCGGTGTGCGCTGCGTTTGTTTGTTTGTTGCCCACCTGAGGTTATTCTGGTTACACAGTACAAACTCATGCATGTCAGAGGGAGTGAAGACTTGAATAGACATGAATGTCTTTTTCATGTCAGTTCCCCTCCGCTCCTCCACCTGCTTTCTGCCAAGTGCATGCTGGGATAGGCATCAGACACCTGTGACTTTGAATATGAACAGTGTCATCATGATTATCATAAAAAAGCAAACAAAAAACCCCTCAATATTAAGTAAGGAAGCAATAAATACAAATGATCATAAAGACAGAGTTATTAAGTTCTCATTTTAAAAAGATTTCGTGAAGTTAAAAACAGATTTTTGAGCGGCGACCTGTGAACCTGAGGTGAAACGGGCTGTCGCAAAGCTGAGCTTTCATCTGCAGGAAACATCAACAAATGTCTTTGTTCTTTGAAAGAAGAGAGGGGCGAAAGCCACAACAAACAGGCCAGCATGCAGAGTGTGTGTGTGTGTGTGTGTGTGTGTGTGTGTGTGTGTGTGTGTGTGTGTGTGTGTGTGTGTGCACGTGCATGTGATAGGAAGAGAGGGAAAAAGATCAAAGCGGGAGGGGGTATGTTTTTGAATCTCTGTGTGGGAGGTGAAGCCTCACCTACCCAGAATGCCTTGCCTCACTCCTTACAGCCCACTCAGGTTTTTAGGAGCATCACTTCTCCGAGCAGCAAGCGTGTTATGATACTACCTCTTCATCAGTCAGCTACAGATATTCTCAGAGAGTCTTGAAATGGCGACTTGGTGTGAACTGCACTGTAAAAATGAACAGTTTGTTTTAACTTTAAAAAAGTCAGTGTCTGGGCTGCTTTAAAATTTTAAGTTGACTGAATTTGAAAAAAAAGCAAGTAATTTTGTAATGATTCAAAAAAAAAAATCAAATAAACTTTATAATATTGCAGTTTTTTCTTGAGAAAACATGTTAAATAAGCTTCAGATATTAAGCTGAACCAGCAACTGTTCAGTCACACTTACGAACATTACAAAGAAATTTTCTTTTATGTTTTCTCTGCCTCAATCTTTAAGTATATCAGAGACAAACAGCAAGTTTTCATTTGGTTTCTTCAAACTATAAAAAAAAAAGAAGAGTTGTAACTTTCAAACAATGCATGCTGGGAAGTCTGTTGATCATTAATTAATAATGATAAACTTAATTTAATGAGTTGATTGAACTCTATACACTAAATTCATTCAACTCATCAAAACACTTCAAGTTATGAGAACTTGTGTTTGTAAATTCAGAAGTGTTCTGAAAAGAAATCTGAAAAAATTTGAGTTTACATGATGTCATGAAAACATAAATATTTATGTTAAAGGAGCTATGCGTAGCAATTGCACATCCAAAAATGAGTCCAGCAGTCCAAATAGCAAGTTGGAGCCATAAATTGTCCCTATTTAATGTACAGTCTATGTTGAAGTGAGTTGTTTACCTCCTGCCCACTTCTCTCCAGGCTCGAGGAAGCTCAGGCAGGCTGCAGGAATGCTGCAGGAGCACAAGACGAGTGCAACATTGTAAATTTACAATAACAAGCAACTACGAGTCCTACACTTTAAGTTCACCAGCTGTTTATAACTGTCAGTTGTCTGTCGTTGTAAAGCTAAACTCCGGAGTTGGAGTTCAGCGACTGCCTGCCAGACTCCATTAACATAACACTCAGTTTTAACATTATAAACATTTACTACCACTAAAAGATTGTTAATGATTTCTTATGACTCATAAACAGGCACTGACTCATTCTGGGAGCATTCTGCATAAATTTGAACTTTAATTAATGTGAAAAGAGCAAACTAAAACAGTTATTCTGCAAGTAGTGAGCATGTTTCATTAATCTCTGATGACACGTCTTGGTCATTTTATAGTAAATACATTACATATATCTGCTTTAAGTTTAATTAACTTTTAAAAAAATCTAACTTGTATATTTACATTAAGTTGATAAGAAAAACTTGTGTGACTTTTTACAGTGCAGCAGTCAACCTCTGATCTGCGCTACATGAGCTGCATCTCCCACGCACAGATCAACATGTGTACTTCAACCACATTGCAATGTACAGAGGAGAAAATATACAAAATACGAGCACAGTCTTGTTGGTTGTGTTCCACCACACCATAAGATTTCTATTAAGTTGGATCAGAGCCCATCCCCCCTTCCTCCCGATCTCGTGAAGGGATCGAAGCGTCTCTTTTCAAGTCGGCGTGAGAAGCTGCAAACAGATGTCTGTCTGTCCACACAGAGGGAACGTGGTGCCCTCTCACACATGGATGAAAAGCCATGAAAAGTCTCTGCGTTGCGTTGTCAGTGTCTTAAGGCAGTGTTTATCTTTGGCAGGCTGAAGAAAACAAAGCCATCGATTTCTAATCCTAATCCCCTTCTACTGCTTCTCTCCTATTGATCATCTATCCATCCTTAATGAGATGGAGGGATAGAGGGATGGAGGGCTGATGAAGGACAAAACTTTCCCGTGCCGTCTTTTTCTCCTGCACCCATCTCTTTTCAATCCGTCTCTCTCGCTCGTGGGGGCTTTCACCGACCTGACGTTCTCGATGTTGGAGTGGAAAATAAATGCAGCCTGGTGATTTTCTGGAGGTTTATCAAACCTGGAGGCCTGCAGAGCTGTGCAGGTTCTCCTAAATACTGAAATTGGATGACATGGGTGAATGCACTGCACACACAGAAGCACATGCATGCATACCCAGTGAGAGTGGATTGAGTTTCAGTCCTGACACCAGTAATGGTATTTCTGCCTGTGTAGTACAATGTCTCTGAGTCACTGATATTCTCTGATAAAGACCCAACTACCCCCTGAGCTCAGGGTGATAAATCAATTGATGCAGAGGTGGTGTTAAGAGCTCCACTGTAACTCACCATGTGATCTTTACATCCAATTTAAACAGGACAGGAGGGTGTAATCACCAGAATCCCAAAGGTGACTAGAAGATATAAAGGTCTGGAAGTACATGCAGGAAAAAATATGATTTATAACATTTGGACCAGTACCATGTTTTGCTTGAGTCAAAATATGCAAAGTACTCGCCAAAATACTGGTTAAACCAAACATCACTGTTTAAAGCCGCAATAATTATTACTTTTGTATTAACAATGCAGAGAGGTCAGTGTCTTTACTTAGAGACTATTTTAACAGAGGAGTGCAGAGACTGACAGAGAGCTGATGTCACTGTGAAGCTGACCTTTGACCTTTTGGATGTAAAATGCCATCACCTCATCATTTTATCCTATTAGATTTTTGTGTGCAATTTTGTCATAATTATCTTAATTCTTGAGGTCCCTGTGACCTTGACATTTGACCACCAAAATCTAACCAGGTCATCCTTTGGGCCTTTTCCACCGGCGCTTTTGGCCGCGCCGAGCCAAACCGCACCACGCCGAATTGCATTTCCATGATCACTTTCAGTGTGCTGAGCTGCGCCGAGACGAAGCGAGGCCGACCTGCCTCCAAGCGGGCTGTGGTGACGTCACACCTGCCCCGGCCAACCCGTGACGAGCCTCCTTTCTCTCCATTGGACAAGCAAGTGTTGTGATACTGAGCTCGCGTGTGTGCAGTAGAGCAGAGAGGCAGACGTTTCATAAAGTCTCTATATGTTCAGCTCTCAGCACTTTTGGAGCTTCTAACAGAATCTTTGAAATTTAGTTTCTCTTCTGTGTCACGGTTTGAACTTTCAGGTATTTTACTGTTTCATATTCGCTTTCAACTGTCTGGGAGTCATGTTAAGTTACTGGTGATTTAAAAAAAAGCCAGAATGAAATCACCTCCTGTTTGTGCTGCTTCATAATAAAGGGTTTAAATAACAAAACAACACTTTTATTGGGAAGAATTTCTCAGAGACGTATATGAACGATTTCTCCACCGATTTACAGCCACTCGACTCAAGCCTCTCGAGCCCCTCGAGCTCGTCTTCTGGTAAAGACACACCTTCAAGTGGGTAGCCCTGATGTAATTGAAATGCAAACCCCTGCCCCCTGGGCTGACGTGTCGAGTCAAACTGAGTCGAACCAGGCCAACTCTGTGTATGAAAAAGGGCCTCTTGAGTTCAAGTGGACACTTGCACCAAATTTGAAGAAATTCCCTCAAGGCGTTCTTGAGATGTTGTGTAAAGGAGAACAAGACGGACATGAGGTCACAGTGACCTTTGGTCAACCAGAGATGCACTGGGCTTTCAAGTAACGTCAGTGTTAACCTATCTGCGTCAGGCAAAGGCAAAAAGGGGTAACTTTTGTATATGTATGAGACGCTGAGGGTGTAACAAAGCTTTCAGCTCCTCGTTTTGGTTTTATGACCCACAACTTTGTTGTCTTGCCTCACTCTCATTCTTGTTTCTAGCTGCTAGACAGCTGTCTCTTTCATAAAAACTCTGATAAATCCACTGCTCAGCACCAGACAGAAGATAGAAAAAGTTAGAGGTGAACATAGTGGAGCTTTTAGCAGCCAGACAGACAGAGTTTTGGCTCAGGAGTTGGTGGAGACCAAAGCAGAGCTAGAAGGAGGGTGATGTTCATCTGATGGACATCAACACATCTAGAAATAAATCCTATTATGTTATTCTGTATGGGGAACTGTTAACTAACATCAATTTTTATTAAGTATATGTAAATGTTAAGTTTTCAACTTGAAAAAGAGGGGGAAAAATTAATTAATTAAGTTAATTTTGTCATATGCAAATAAAGCCAAAGGTTACACATAATAAGTGATTTCTTGAGAAAAAATTAAAATCTGTGTTCAAATATTTAATGTTGCACTTCACTCCTGCTGAAAGCAATTATGTTGTTGTTATTATTATGTTGTATATGTTTGCATATCTTTGCACTCCATGGCTTTCAGTAAAAACTAAAACCTTCAGCAATTAATTCAGTTTGGGATTCAGTTTCTTCATCAAGGACACCTTGGCTGCGCACACTTTCTGGCACAGAGATCTGAGTCTGTCAGACCACTACAGTCAGCCAAATATGACATTTATACTTAAATCTGAAGGGCATGTTTTTTTTAGAGAAGAAAATATCTCATTTGAATTGTCATACTCTTAAATTTCCTCTCAGACTTGTTTACATGGCTGTGGAAGACAGAATCTCATTCTAATTTGCAGATTGTGTGTGAGTTACCAAGTAGAACAACGTGTTAAGTAAAATAACAACCTTCTAAATGTGAAGTTTCTTGCTGACTCATTTCGAGACATGAAAGAACAGATTCCTGTGCGCTCAGATGACAAATGGATGCTTCACCGTCCTCTGTCCTTCTGACGCTGTGATCACAGCAAGGAGGGGGGAAATGAGGGGAAAACTGCCAAATGATCATGACTGTTATGAGCAATGTTATTCTATGGACCTACCTGTCCATAAACCTGGACACACAATGTCAAACACGGAACTAAATTAGATCGTGAGAGGAATGGTGAGGCACACCTGCCGTTGATGATGGAGATCCTGAGATGGTATTTGTGTCGTTTGTGAACAGACTTGTAGGATTAATGTTAATCACGCTGGTATTCCCTTTGGGATCATGGGTAAACAAAGAATCTGATGTGGGAGGTCTGCTTTAACCACACCCCACATTCCTTAAGAGTCACCTCTGAGAGAAACTCCCAGACATCCTGGACTTAACTCGGGGTCAGGCGCAAGTGACAAACACGAAAAGGCCCCGAAGAGTCTTGTTTTTACAAAACACATTGCTTTGCTTGCAGAACTTTGGAGGAAATTGGATGGTTTTGGGAAATATAATGCATGTCGATGCAAAAATGGCACCCTGGGGATGTTTCTCCCTAAGTGTGTGATAATGGCTGCAGCAGAAGTCATTAATAGCAGGCTAATGTGTGTCAGATGGTACCTGTCCAGCAGCAGCAGCAGCAGCAGGGGAGAGAGATCCAGGACACGAGTGACTGGCCAGCATAATGAGAGGGACATGGCCTGCCAACTTGGGCAGCTGCTTCTCTAGTGGGACTGAGTGCTCTGTATATGTGTGTGTGTGTGTGCACTCGTTCTGCTTCTTTCCTCAATGTATTTCTCATCAGCAGCTTCTAGAAATACAGCTACACACACACAAACACACACATAGCTGCGGACAACTTCATCAGGGTTACCGTGGGAATGCCTGTGGCATTATGTCAGTCATTGAGGTGATGCCTTTAATCCTGAAACAAATCTAGACTTTGTGTTGTGTGTCTCCGGCTGTGTTGTGTGGAGTGAGCGTGCCCGTGTATAAAACCCAATCTCACACCCATTACATTACGGCTGGCCGCGCAGCAAAGACACCCCACTGCCACTCCCACATGGAAGAGCGGGCAGGATTAGCCAGCTCTATACCCGCCCTAATCTGGGGACAAAAACCCACAATCGCCTCCCACTGAGACGCGGAGACAGAGAGATTCAATTTGATCTGCCCTCCTCAATATAACAAGAGTGTCTTTTAAGGTTAAAATTACTACTGCTCACTCTACCATCAGTCAATGTGGATTCAGCCCTAAACGGTGTCCTTTTTATCCCTGCGATCGATCCCTTTCATCACAGTTTGGAACACCTACAGGCCGTGCTCTGTGGTAGCAAATGCAAATGTTAAAGCTTTTCAAGAGTCTAAAGCCGTGTTAGCGGCCGTGCTTATAGGCACAGCAGTGCTTTGAGTTAAATGCTTAAGTTGGGATGCTAACCTATAACAGTGACAAAGCTAACATGC
This sequence comes from Lutjanus argentimaculatus, assembly GCA_034769285.1. NCBI lineage: Eukaryota > Metazoa > Chordata > Actinopteri > Lutjaniformes > Lutjanidae > Lutjanus > Lutjanus argentimaculatus. The sequence continues at coordinate 16,599,420 of JAWZSL010000011.1, forward strand.
CACCTTTTCACATCTGAAACTCTGAAACAAGGTTCATGTTTTGTTTTATTGTACATTTGCTCTGGTTAGTTTTGGTTTCACATTGCAATCATGAGAGCATATTAAATAATAATATATGACATACCTACATCCTACGTCCTGTCATCATCACCTACATAAGCTGTGTCTCCCTATACTTGCATTTGATTGGTTTGTAGACAGACATGTATGTTGTCGGTTCAAGTCAATTCCTCTCTCTCTCTCATCCTCCCTGTTGGGATTTTTGTGAGTTTTTTCCATCTGACTCTTTCATTAAGTCGTGGACCAAATGTCAGTCAAACATTTGGTCTCTCCCTCTCCTCATAAAACCACGGCTCGTTTTGTTTTGTTGCATTGTTCCTTTTTCCCTGGTTCAGACGATAGCCTGCCAGAATGTCCTCCAATGGGTCAAAAAGTCTGAACCATCCAAAAAATGTTTTCACTCTAGAAACGGACTGAACCCTGGTGCAATTTGATCTGGACTAAGACCACCTCAAGGTCCAGCTGTTCGGTCCAGACCGTGGTCTGGGGCAATTTTCACACCTGTAATTGTGGTTTGAATCAAAATAGTCTAAACCTCTATAGCCTGAAAAATGTCCCATTGCACTGAAAGCTCAGTTATCCCAAAAACGAATGCCCATTGCTCCAAAGGCCTGTTGCTCTGAAAATACACACTCTCCCAGCAGTAACACATAAACCCTAACCTTTTACTTTAACATCTGCAGGGAGAGTGTGTATTTTTGGAGCAATGGGCCTTCAGAGTATTGAGTGTCCAGTGGCTGCTGGAAAAATGGGCTTTTAGTCCAATTTAGTCTTAGTTTAGCATGTTAGCCTGCCAACATTTGCTACTTCGCAGCTTTGAAAAGTTGACTAAAGTTTATATAATCCTTCCTGAGGGGGACCTGAACGTCTGAACCAAATTTCACACCAGTGCATCTACAGCTGAAAATATATTTAACTCCAAACAACAAATATCAGTCTCACAGTGGCACTAGAGGAAAAGTCAAGGGATCATGAGGGCTGTTAATTTTCTGAGACTCATGCAGTTGAAACAGACTGGGGTGTTGGCATTGTTCGCACTGTGCAGCTCATTACATCTGCTTTGCATTTATTCTAAAGTCATTCGACAATGGTTCAAATTCAACGGGTAAGCAGCTTCATCACTGAATAACTTATCATCTCGATAGAGCGAGTGTTGTCTTTTTTCATGCGTGTGTGTGTATGTGTGTGCAGGTGGCAGGGGGTGGCTCGCAGATTTCAACCAATGACAACAGATTTCAGCCATGTTAACGCTGCAGGCAGGCAGTTGTCATTTGTCTAATTTGTGGGTGCTCAGCAACAAGCAGCTCACTTTTACTACAAGCTGAAGTAAAAGCCCTGGCTGGGATCACCTAAATTAGGATTCATCCTCTGGGGACGATGGAAGTCTGCTATAAATTTAATGTCAAATCCCTCTAATAGACGTTGAGCTATTTCAGTCTGCAGCAAAGTGACGGACTGACCGACATGGTCCTCCTCCGAGCCGCGCTGCTCTGTGTTCTGAGACGGTCACCAGAGAGTTTATCCACCGTTTGCATGCAGTTATTTTCCACACGAACAGATGCCATTCTCTCACTTTTCAAGTAGATCTCAGCGTGTGATGCATCATCACAAAAGGCTACCTGCTAAATGTGTTGTCAGTGTCTCATTATTTGACAGAAGCTGCCTGTTTTCGTTGCCCCGAGCCAAGCCGACTCTCCCTCTGTCTCTCTTCCTCTTTCTGTCTCTTACTCAGAGGCATCTGCCTCATTAACCACCATCAGCATTTTGTTTGCTGTGTGTGATTTGGATGTATTGGGAGTGAAGCAGGGGGTGGTATGGTGTATGTGTGTATGTGTGTGTGTGTGAGTGTGTGCAGGCAGCTCTCATTAGGCTGGAAAAACATTGACATTTTTGCCAGAATCCAGATCATATCTTCTCTTCCTTTATGTATCAAAAGCTTCCTCCAATCAACTCCCCGGTGTGGTGTGTGTGTGTGTGTGTGTGTGTGTGTGTGTGTGTGTGGTAGTGTAGCGGGAGACAGATGTTTGCTGATTCGACAAGTTTGCACTGCAAACTCAGCCCAATTTAGCCGACAAAAAACATGATGCCACACAGACGCTCATGGTGACAGCCCACTCTTAATTTTCTCTCCTTTTAATTCAAGCTCTCAGTTTTCTCTACTTCTTTCTTCTTCTTCTCTCTTTTTCCTCTCTTTCACACACACACATATAAACCCAACACTGTGTGTGACTACACCAGCAGCATTTCAGCTGGGTGTTCTTCTGGACTTGTTTTCCTTGTTACAGGCACCTCTGACTAAGTCTCAGCTTTCACAGAAGACACTTTCTTCTTCTGCCAGACTCAGAAATGTTGAACATAAAGCATTCGAGGTGTCATCGGATACTACATTACAGTGAATACTGTACATTTAAATACATTAGAATGCAAATGTTCTCATTAAACAAGATTAAAACCTACATAAATGGATGGGTTTTGGGATTTATTGCAATGCAATATGGCAATCATTACAATATTTCCTCAGTGTTTCTATTTTACAATGTACAAACTAGATAAAAAAGACCATAAATAAACAAAATGCTTCATGTAGCTAACTCTCAGCATCAAACAAGAGACATATACAATTGACACAGATGGATGACATCCTACTCTAAATGTCTAAATCGACAGAAACAATAATTGACCCTAACTAAGTCCCGCCCCTTTTTGTTCTGTGCTCCAATGACAGTTGAGCAAACTTGGTACCTTGGTCAACATTATCCTTTTCTGTTTCTTCTACTTAGATATGCTAAATGCTAGGCTTGATTGTGTTGAAAAGAAAAACAAATTTTCAAGATGAATAAAAGATGTTGCTGGGGGACCTGTAAAAGTGACATATATTCACATTTTAAGTTAGCTAACGTTAGCAAAACGCTAGCTATCTACCTAGCTAATCCACAATCAGTAATTAGCTGGCTAGTTAGCTAATATTTTGCTAACATAGGCTGGCTAGTTAGATAGTGTTTTGCTAACATTACCTAACTAATGTGTCAAACTCAAGGCCCGCGCGCCAAATCTGGCCTGGTGCTCATTTTATGTGGCCGTGAGAACTTGCAAAGAATTTAATTTGTGCAATATAATTCTACGCGTCTAGCTGCGAGATGCTACTTATATTTTATTTTTAAAAGTAAATACTGTAATAGTTGTACACTTAAATGAGTCTGACACCTGTCCTATATGTTGCTTTTACAGGAAAAGGAGAACATTTACAGAGGTACCAAGTTTGCTCAACTGTTATTGGAGCACATAGTAAAAAGGGGCGGGACACCAGAAGGGTCAATTCATACAATTAAAAAAAACTTTAAAAAAAAAAATAATAATACAAGCAAATCATACAGTTTGTTAGTATGAAACAGGTAAGAGCTCGTAATGATACATTCTGTCCAGCTCCTCTCAATCTCTCGTTCTCGGGTAACTTTGCATATTCAGAATATTCAAAGATAACTAACGTCTTGACATGGGAGATTCCATATTGTCTGCATTCACACAACACGCACACACCACACGCGCGCACACACACACACACACACACGCACACGCGAGCAAAACTGGTTTTATTCAAGTCAAGCCCAAAGCAGCGAAAGAAAAGTTGGAAGCCATTCTGCTTATGCACAGCCTTACATGTCAGCCTTCACAAAACAGATAATAAAATTATGAAAAATAGAACTGGGTAAGAGGATGAGGCTTCAGTCTGAGCTCGCGGTAGCTTAATGCTATCTGTGGCCATGTCCAGATCACGTGTTTTTTAGAAAACTCCACAGGATGGAAGTTCACAAAAGTGCTGCTTTTCTCTGACTCTCTCTCTCTCTCTCGTACGTTCACTTCACTCCGTTCCTCGAGTTTCCACTGGTGAAAAGTCCCTCTAAAGTGCATGGATGAGGTAAATGAAAAAATCTTCTCAAAACAGGTTTGTATCCATTCTCCGCCTCAGACTGGAACCATTGTGTGTTGCATGTGCTGCATTTGAGACAACATCTCCTGCTGCACACTAGCAATTAGTATGTCCTGGTGTGACGGTGTGATTATTCCAAGTCTGTCCATCTCCCTGTGGGTGCAGAGACAAAGATGTATGTTCAAACACACAAAGCCACAACATGCAGTATTCAAAGGATGAAGCCAGGCGTGATTTTTCTTTTTCATCATAACCAATTTTAGGAAAATTGGCAGACACGTTCATCCAAAGGGACTTAGATTTTTCTCCCAGCGCACAGCTATTTGAGGTTCAGTGTCTGTTTAAGGACATGTGAACAGCCGTTTAACCACCAACCTGACAATTAATAGCCGAGCCTGTCTACCAATTGAGCTATAACCATTATTATCAAGCTGTCTGCGTAGCCAAAGCCTGATATAGTTTGTGCCTTTGTGCCACAGAACTCCATTGTCATTCAGAACTATTAAAATACATGAAAGAGTGAAACGACCAAGCAAAGCAACATTAACAAGAAACCACATCCCAGAATATGCCCAGTGATACACAAATGCAGTTGCAGAAGTTTCACATTAAAATTAAAGGGCCACATTCATTGCAATGAAGTCATATGTCACTCATGCATTGGTGTGATTCTTTTGTTTTTTTAAACCAGATACACTGTAAAAAAAAAAATAAATAAACAATTTGTTTTAACTTAAAAAAAGTTATTGTCCAAGCTGCCTTAAAAATTTAAGTTGACTGAATTTGAAAAAAAAAAAACATACTGAGGTAATTTTGTAATGATTCAAGACAAATTGCACAAGTTGTACTTGAGAAAACATCTTCAATAAGCCTAAGATATTATCACCTAATATGCTCAACATCCTCATTTCAAGTCAAAAGACTTCAAGTCAGAAGAACTCATGTTTATAAGATCTAAAATGTTCGGAACATAATTACTAGAAAATTTAAGTTTAATCAACTTGAATAAATAAAACTTTTACACTAAGTTAAAGAGAAGTTGATTCTACAACATTTCTGTGTGATTTTTACAGTGAAGAAGAAGCTTTTAACTGGTTTTGAAACATACGGATATTAATACTGATGCCTGTCTATGACCTGTATAAGCAAAAAAGGCCATTTCCATTTGTCAAACACCTTTTGTGGATATGATGTAATGATGAATAATGATTCTGATTGGTTCTACGGTCTTATTTTTTGAATAACAGGCTGCTGCTATAAATAACAGACCATCGCTATGGATGCAGTTCTGTGTTTGGAAGCAAAAAAACAAAACAAAAAACATAACATTTTAAAATCAATATTTTGTGCAAATTATTCTGAGCCATATGATGCGTGGGATAATGCACAGTCATCAGGTCATTATGATGAAATAAACCCCCTCAGGGTGATTCAAGACCTTCACCCTGCTGCAGTTTATTTGGTCATAATGACCTGCTTACTGTACGTTATCTCTTACATACTTATCACTTCCAAAGCTAATGCACGTGTTAGCCAGATCAAGATATTTACAACACGGGGTAATGCTGCTTAATTCCATGAAACACCACAGCTTTTGTTCTTCCTTTGTTCCTTGTAGTCGCTTTAATAGATTTTGGCTGACGACAGAGCTCTGTGACACGCTACAAACAAAACCATTTAGATGGATAAACTCACCACTGGTTTGGGGGTTTTCATGGGAATTGTACAAAGACAATAAAAAGATGAAACAACTCTCGAATTATCCTTTAATTAAAGGACTATTTCACTGTTTGACAAATAGAAACCGGCTCACATTACTCACTAAATGGGGTAATTAGAGTACACCAACATGTTTGTGTAATTACATGGTACAAGTGCTGTAAGGCATCTACTGACATCTTGACAAAGTGTAAAAGTTCCAGCGTGTGCTTATTGGATCATTGAACAGCCACTAAAATCTCTTGTCGCCACATTCAAAGATTAGCCAGCTATGCGGAGGTAAGAAAGTATGCAGAGGTCTTACAAGATTGTTTTTTCTTCATCTCAACTAGTTTGAGCGTACTGAAACCTTCAGAGTACCAGACACTGAAGTTACATGGCCACAGTGGTGCAAAAACTCACTAAAAACTGTTTATGTGTCACTCTTTTATGTATGTAAATTAATACTGTAATACCACAAAATACAGTAAGGTTACAATCGTTGAAGGATTAACAGATTTTCACCATCTTTCCCTCATCCTGACTGTAATATACGACTGAATTAATGTATGATTGTTGAGTGAAAGCAGAGGTGTGATTGTTTGTGCGGCTCGTGTTTCGGCGCTGAGAAATGTGATGAGTGACTCTCACTTTAATCCATTTTCACACGGAGGTGCACTTACTGGTGTGTGAGAGCCAGGAGGCTGTCGAGGCTGGTGTATCCCGCCGCTGCCAGAGTGTCCCTGTACCTCTCCAACCCGATGGACTGCAGCCACACACACACTGACCACTCGGGCACGCACACCTCCGGTACGACCGACACGCACACCTCTGAACCCACCCCTGACTCCAGCATGGTGGCTGTAGGTCTGCAAAAAAAAAAACAACAAAAAAAAAAAACATGAGAGACAGTGAAAACAGGCAGGTCGGTGGTGGGAAAATACTGAAATAGGAGTGTGAAATGATAATTGAAGGAGCACCGTGCATGAGCGCCTCATAATCTGGGAGAAAGAATGGCGGTGTGGGTGTGAGTACAGTATGATTGCACGAGTGTGGGTTTAATAAATGGATATGTAGGTATTTGTCTGTGATTATTTATGCCTGTTTTTGCATGTGGAGCATGTACCTGTCCCCTCCTGTGCGGCGCAGAGTCCCGGGGTTACGGATGAGTTTGTCCAGCATGTTGAGTATCTGGCTGAAGGTGGGTCTCTCTGCTCGCTCCCTCTCCCAGCAGTCCAGCATTAACTGGTGCAGCACCACAGGACAGTCCATGGGAGCGGGCAGACGGTAGCCCTCTTCGATCGCTTTAATCACCTGAAGGAAGGACAGGCATGGAGGTTTTATATTTTTCACAGGTTTGATCCAAGGATAAGAGTTTCCAAAACCCAGTTTCAGGTAAAAATGTTTGGTAGCTGGTGGTAGTAACAATGTTTGTTTGCTGAACACAGCCTTTAAGACCACCGGCGGCCAGTTTGACGATAGGGAATACAGTACCAAGGTGGTTTATTTGATGGGTTTGGCTCCTGGCACCTTGGAGCTGAGTCACCTAGGTAGGCGGCTAGCTCCACTAGATAACAGCAGACAGCAGTTAGCCTACTTTAGCAACAACAAAACTAGCTAACTGTTATCTGTCCATCAGCTAAGTCTGTAAGCTAAATCACCATGTTACTGTACTCTGAAGTCAAACTGGCCTTATAACATTTAATGACATCTTTATGACGAGTCCAAATGGTGCCACTTTAGCTGAAGTCCAGAAAATGATTCATGGCACCGTTATAAAAGCATGTGACAGTGTAATAAAACTTACGAGAAAGGACATTATTATGACAAGTCCAAAATGTACCAGTTTACTTCAAAACCAACCACATATGACAGTGTAATGTCATGTTAAAACATAAAGCAAAACACTTTCTCAAGTTTGATTATTTCAAGTTGTCATGACAAAGACATTATCAACTTAACATTAAAAATGACATAACTGACCGAATGACACTTACTGACAACAGTCAAAGAAATTCGTAAAGAGGCCTACATGTTCATGGCAGGTGTTATGACAGTTTAATAACAGTCTTATGCACACTCCTTCAAATAAAGTGTTACCAAATGTTTCACTAATGCCAAATGCTGATATCTGCAGGACTCGCTCCGTGGTGTATACTAATAGTATACTAGTATACTTATTGTCACAGCCTATTGATTTTGCAGGTGGTATATAAAATGAATCAGTGTACATTATGATTTTGCAGAGTAAATGATGAAATACATGCACCAACAAATATCAATCAAACTGCCACTTTGAAGCGCCACTGCCAATTAAAATTTTCATAAAAAGGAAGCAAAACCTTTTGCTGAAGATTTATTACTTTTTTTTTTGTTGTTGTTGTTTTCCCAGATCCTTCCAGAGCTGTCTCACCACCATCTGCAATTTATTTTAATTTTTTGCAGCTGTGAGCAGCTCCTCTATTTCCTTTGTACATTACACCGTGAGACAATACTGTTCATCAGGGGGTTTCAAATTCACTGTGGGCCCCCCAACTCAGTCGAAACTGAGACAACTGAGCGCTTTGAGCCAAACATATGACAATGTGAAAACACTTAATATTTATAGAGTTTGTAAATCTTATTATTATTCATTGTCTTACTCCTGTTTGGGGGATAATCATGCAGTAAGTTTTGGAACTACAGTTCCCATAATTTGGAGGCTTTGGGGAATGTAAACAGGAGTATAATATTGCCATGGAGTCAGTTAGTTAGCTGTGGGCTATAACTTGAGCCCTGTTTTTAGTCTATATTTGTTTACATTTAGCAAATTAGCACCATTAAAAGCATGCTGAGTTATCTATTAGCGGTTCATGTTTGCAGTGTGCCCATGTGTGTACAGACAAGTATCACTGGACAGGTTTGCACAGAAGGAAATATTAATTTATGGACGTTTAGTCACGATGGACATCAGAGTTACAAGTTATAGTATGCAAGTAGAGACAATCAGGCACTAAAGGGCTGCCCAAAGCAAGAACAATGGCTACAACAATAAATATAAACGATAATGATGTGAGCATCCACACTGATGAATGATAACGTTTTGTAAACAGCATATATCTACGAGGATATGAGTTCACAAAATTCTTCAAAGTAAAGAGGAGTGAGGAGAGTCCAACACTCTCGCAGAAGCTTAATGAGAGTTGTCATCTTTTGAAGACAAATTCTATTCGTACTTTCATATGAGTCAACATTACTTTGATGGTATCCTGGCGATTGTCAAAGAGGACATCAGCGAGGACAAAATGCACCTCTGAAACCCCATCAGTGCCAAAGACCGTTTGGCAGCATGTCTCAGGTAAAATTACATTTTTTTAAATGTGTAATTTGCAGCCTTTTATTGTATTTAATACATGTTTAATAAGTTGTAGGCTTTACCCTGCAGATTCAGATGGATTTTGATTGGCTGTCGGTGTTTCTATTGTTCATCAAATTGCTCTGGAAGTGATTTCAGTGATATCACTCACCACTGTTGTTGTAATTATAGTTGTAGTTTGCTCTTTGCCATCCACTTGAGATCATTTTTAAAACAATATGAATATATTTATCTTTCTTTGTGTGGACAGCCCTTACAGGTTTTAAAACACTTTAATTTCTTTTGTGAGCTGTGTGTCACAGTCTCTGCTGCAGGACAAAGTGCCGGACAAACCAGTCAACTTTTCTCAAAACCTGCCCTAGTATATAGTACTACACAGCTGAGGAGTTACAGTAAAAAAAACTGGTTTAATGATGCTTAAATTGTATTTAACTGTGAGATCAGTCTTTGCTATGGTGTTTCACTAAAACAAATAAGCTAACAAAACAAACAGAGAAGCAGCTCAGTATGTGCTAATTTACTCAGATAAGAAAGAGAGTAAATAAGATGGATAAAGTGTCTGGGGAACGGCTCATCAGGAAAGTTTTCTTAGACTACATCAGTGCTTCAGATGAAATCAATCATGTTTGGAAATTTCCATATGCCAGAGTGGCTCCTTGACCTACTCAAACTTAACAAGCTTTGATAGAAAAGTGATTGCAAATTTGTCTGAAATAGGATTTTCGTCTCAGATCTGAAAAACTGTTCAGAACCACTAAAGCGCCTCTAAATTTATATAGCGCGTGTTTGTCGGAGGGATAACACCAAGCAGCCATTTCTAGTTATTTTTAATGAAGTCTAAATATTTATCTTCAATAAAAAAATAAAAAAACAAACCCTGTGACTGCTGAGCAAAATCTTGGCTCACTGCCCTTTCTGTGGATGCTTTAAAGGCAAAATTTACATTTTTTAAAATGGTGCAGAGGTCAAAGACTGAGGTCAGAATCCAATACGTCTCCGGGGGACAGTTTATTTTCCTCCTCTTAAAATAACCCAAACGCGGTGCTGCCTTTTGCATTTATTTCTGTTTAAATTGGGTTAATTTGAGTCCAATTTGTCAGCTTTGCAGAAGTAAAGGTTGTATTTGACTCTGATCGCTCAAAGCACACAAATTATGATTGAAGAAAAACTGCAGTTGACGTTCATGTTGGTGATTGGTGGATTAACAGTTGTTCAGACAGGAAACTTGACAAGCTGCTTGAGTGTTAATACTTTTGGTCTTTCCTTCCAGTTATGATAAGATTTTACTCGCCAGCTTCATTGCTAAAATCTAGCAGACATAGTTTCAACACATGAGAGATTGCACAGACAGCTTCTAAGCAAATCCACACTTTGACCGTATTATATAAAGCACTTATTTGGAAATGAAAATGAAGGTGAATCTTCAAGTTGTTACTCAAACCATAAACATTCATTAGATCTTTAAAAGCCACCTCCTGGTTCAACTCAAGGAAACTGAGAAAAGGAGAAGAAGAGTCATTGCATCACTGTGTAGCGTGTGAACGCACATGGTGCCACCTGAAAGTGTAGTTAGCGTAGTGGTAAATGAGCAGACGACTCCTTCATCTCTCCCCTCACAGTTTCACAGGTTTTCAGTCTGGGTGATGGAGGCACTGGTATTTTGGTGTGTAGTTATTTAGCTAATGTTTCATGTGCTTTCAAGGTACATTTAGTTTGATATGTGTGTTAATTCAACAATTTATTTGCATGTGAGTTACATAAATATCATGTTAGACTTGTATTGGACTGGAGTTTCATATGCATGTGATTGAGTGAGTTAAACTAATGTTAGCTAAAACTGTGATAACATCCTATCTAAATGAACTCTGAGCCTGTTAGCTAACGTTGTTATTTTCTGATGATCAGTTCACTGTCACTGTTAAGTTTCTGATATCCAAGAAATATATGTTGTTTTAAAGTGGTGTGTCTTTATAGCCTAACAATGCACAATTAATAATCAGAGGAGGTCTGTAAATGTTTCATTTGAATACATGATATTCCCATAACATTAGCTATTATTAGCACTGTCAATCACTGTAAAGCAGCCTCCAGAACTTGTTAGCAACCGTATTTTTTAAGACGCGCAAAAGCTTGAAAAGTCGCAGATTCTGTGTCAAGGGACAAAATATGAAAATTGCTTAAGCTTGCGTTAACCACGGACCTTATTTCAGGCATCTAACCAAATACCCATTAAAAAACCCACCGACTTTGAAATGAGGAAACCAGATGTGCTAATATGCTAACTCATTTCTGGGTTTTAGAATTCATTCCTGCAGCGCTGTGATCATCTTTGGATACTATTTGGAGACCAAGAGCAAATAAACCAATGCATACATATGTTATTTCTTTTGTTAGAGGCATTTCTTCTATCCAGCATCATGTGACATAGATATGTTGGGTTTTAGTGTGCTTCTTCATCATCTCCCGCAGCACCAAAGTTTGGCACCAAACAGGGAATAAGAAAGTTGGTATTATGATGTAATGACCCTTTCTTCTTTTTTAGTTTCCATGCTTCAGCGTTGACCTCCCGTACATTCGATACATCCACAGTTTTACAAAGCGATGGAAAACATTTTTGGAGGAGCCTCTTTTGTTTTCACTTGAGTGTTCATCATAGACCCACACAGGTAATAACAGGTTAAACTGGGGGTTTGTGTAACCACTCACGTTGCTAGTCAGTGCTAAAATAATCCATCCTAAATTATTCATACCTTGAATTCATTATATGACTATAACTAGTGATTCAGTATTTGGATTTGACATTTACCCTTAAATATGCAAAGAGTTTCAGGAATAAGCTTTTGTCTCTGAGGCAACTCATAGGTTAGACGATATAAAAAAATGACTCACATCCTGGTTGTTCATGTCCCAGTAGGGTCTCTCTCCGTATGAAACCACCTCCCACATGACGATGCCGTAACTCCACACGTCGCTGGCCGTGGTGAACTTCCTGTAGGATATGGCCTCCGGAGCCGTCCATCTGATGGGGATCTTCCCTCCAGGGGAAAGGTAAGTCCCAGTGGCCTCCTAAAACAGCCATTTTGGTTCAGTGAATAATGGTTTATTGATTCCTTTATCTGAGTGGTTTGCATGTCCAAAAAGTTTAGCTTTAAAGGTCCAGTGCATAAGATTTGTGGGTATTTATTGGCACAATATGGAATATAATATTCACAAATATGTTTTAATTAGTGTATAATCCCCTGAAAATAAGATTCGTGTTTTCATTGTCTTAGAATAAGTCATTTATATACACAAAGGGCATGGGTCCTTTTCCGTGGAGACTGGCATGTATCTACAGTAGCCCAGAATGGACAAACCAAACACTGGGTCTTGATACAGATGTTTTTTTTGCACCCACCATAGCTCCTCCTACATGCTTGGAAGGGGAGGGTGAGGCAAACGGTATTCAGTTGGTTGAAATCTATAAGCTGACTGGTAGCTGCTACAAAATCCTACACACTGGTCCTTTAAAAGTTATTCTTTGATTGATGTCTATGAAAAGTCTATAATAAATGTATTTTCAAAGCTTAACAAAAGCAGTGCATATAAACAGGCTGTGAATGTTTAATTTAAGTAATGAACAATAATGAATTTGGAACCAAGAGACAAACAAACAGCAGATTGTGTGTATACAGTATATTCACATCCAGTTTGTGTGTATAAATTCCTTCTGTGAGTGTGTCTTACCCTTGTGGTGTAGGCAGCCTCTGGGTCGTCCTCCAGAACCCGACTCAGGCCAAAGTCCGACACCTTACACACCAGGTTGCTGTTGACCAGGATGTTTCGAGCTGCGAGGTCTCTGTGAACGTAGCTCATGTCCGACAGGTACTTCATACCTGAGGCGACGCCGCGCAGCATGCCCACCAGCTGGATCACCGTGAATTGGCCATCGTGTTTCTGAAACATTGGAATCATAGAGACAGAAGAGCAGGTTAACACGGACACCCACGACTAGCTGGGCAGCCATGAGTGAGAGCATTTTATCTGTGATTTAGTGCATTTTCAGTCCAGTGGAAAAATGCTACTCAAAACTAGTGCCTTGTTGCATAAACCGCATTTAGTTTCTTTTTTAAAATTTATTTTTTTTCTGCTTTTATTTGATAGGACAACTGACGTTAGGACAGCTCTACCAAGTGAGCTACCAAGGCACCCCAGACCACCTTAAGATTCAAACTTATGCAAAATATTTTCCTCACTGTATAAAGCCTCTTATATGTAGCAGTTTTAGTGTTTAGATTGAAGTTGTGTTCAAAAGTCTAGTACTATGCGAGGCGCATACTATTTCCAAGGAAATAATGCAGTATGCAAGCACTGGATATCCCACAATGCAATGCAGTATTGGAGACAACAACAACAACATAACAAACAAAGGTGGCCAGTGACCAAGGCAGTTCTGGCATAAGGTCAATACCGCCTGAAACCTTAGCCCAAGTGGTTTTATGCAACCGTGCACTATAGATTTATGTATTTTTCATAATAAAGAAGATAATAAAAGTCATGTACCCGAAGAAAAGCATCCAGAGATCCATTTTCCATGTATTCTGTGATGATCATCAGTGGTTTACCTAAACAGAAATATCAGGCTGAATTACAACAGGCACATAACCCAAATACTAGTATGACTAAGACTTTGCAAATTTTGCCAACAGCTCACATCTTGTGACGACTCCCTCTAGCCTGATGATGTTCGGATGGTCAAACTGTCCCATGATGGAGGCCTCGGACATGAAGTCTCTCCTCTGTTTGTCCGAGTATCCCGCCTTCAGACTCTTGATGGCCACATAGATCTCCCTCTTTCCGTGCACGCGCAGCCGACCGCTGCACACCTCCCCAAACTCTCCTACACACATAGAGCAAACAGCAGCGTCAGCGCCAAGTAAGCATGTGTGTGTGGGTTAGAGTGTGTGTGTGTGTGTGTGTGTGAGCGAGTGTTAATGCCAGGCTTACCCATGCCAATAACCCTCTCAATGTGAATACTGCTAACATCAATCTCCTTGGCAAACTCGTGGACGGCCTGATCGGGGTCTTCATAGGTGAACGGGTCCACGTAGATTTTAACTCCTGCCACGGAGGAGAGGTGGGACGGGACAGGAAAACGAGGGAGGAGAAGGAGGGATGCAGAGGAGGGTGAGAAATGTGAGTTGTATAACTGCTGCATATGTTATGTAAATGTCTTTGGCAGTATGTGTTTATGATGTGTGCAGGTGGATTGAAGAGAAGAAAACAGAACATCCATCTGTCTCTTGTTTTTTTTTTTACAGCACAGTATATGTGCATAGTGCTGCAACTAACAATTATTCCCATCATCTCTTAATCTGATAATTATTTTCACAATTAACTGATTTATCGTTCAGTCTATAAAAGGTCAAAAATTGTTAAAAATGCTCATCACAATTTCCAGAGCCTAAATGGACATCTTTAAAATGCTTCTTTTGTCCAACCAACTGTCCAAAACCCAAAGACTCCTCATTTACTATCTTAAATGACAAAGAAAAGCAACAAATCCTTACATTTAAGGAGCTGGAACCAGCAAATATTTGATCTTTTTGAGTGAAAAATGACTGAAAGGATTAATCTTTCACACAGTTGACCATGATGTTTTAAAACTTTCAAACAATCTTAGCAATAGGCCTTAGTACATTAGGCATGATGGTCTATATTCTGATTTTGTATCTGTCTACAAGGGTGTACCACAGGGCTCCATATTGGGCCCACTTTATTTACTATTTATGTAGATAATCTGGGTCAGATGCTTATTTTAAGTTTATGATGCTGACACTGTTATATACTGCTGTGCATCAACTCTTATACAGGCAAGTGAATACTTGAAAAAAAACTTTTATTGTTGTTCAAAACACTGCTTCAGCTGAAACTTGTTTTAAATGCAGATAAGACCAAGCTTATGTTGTTTACCAGCTCAAGGAATAGGCCACAAAATATCCACTCTTGGTGCAAAGGTTACAGGTTAACTCTTACAAGTACTGTGATATTTTGATCGACGACTCCTTCACTTTTAACAACAATGTGCTGTGCCTGTTGAAACATCCAAGGCTAAAAGAGGGTCTTTATTTTCAACAAACAAGTTGTGTTTTTCTTTGAATGTAAAAAAGTATCTTATTGCTGCAACTTTTTAACCTGTGTTGGACTGTGGCGATCTTTTATATACATGCACGCCTCTGCTTAGTGTCTTCATATGTCTGACAGAGCTTCCAATGCGTCCTTGAGGTTCATTACAAGTTGTAAAGCTCTGACTCACTACTGTGAGTTATACTCTTGGGTAGAATGACCTGCTCTGGCGTAGGCTCTTATATTCGTCCACCTTCATATATAAAGCAATTCTTGGTCTGCTCCCACACTGCTTATGTGTCTTTATCACTCAGAAAGTGCCAGACAGTGTTCTTTGTGTTCTCGGAACTCTGTCCCAAATGGCTGAACAGAAATTGGAAAAAGGGCATTGGGTATTCTGCACCTTTGGCCTGGAATATATGTTAGTAAATGACTTGAAAGTCCAAGAACTAAGGATGTCAATGTTTGAAGTATTTTGTATTTTGTCTCCCTTTGTGTTTCTGTCTGAAACTTTGTGTTTTTGCTGCTGGCTGTCTTGGCCAGGTCAGAGATTGTTAGTCTCAGTGGGACTCTCCTGCTTAAATAAAGGTTAAATGATTAAAAATAATCAATTATCAAAAAAGTTGGCAACTAATTTTCTTTCGATCAGCTCACATATTAATCAACTAATTGTCGCAGCTCTGTATGTGTGTGCGCAGTACCTGGGTTTAGATGTTTCTCCTCCTCTGAGTCCTGCTTTGTTTTACTGTACTTGCTCCTCCTGATGAGACAAAAGAAATGATGGACATTTAACACACAGACGCAGAAGAGACACACAAGCCTGTCAGAGCCTGCCTGCAACCATTTCTTTTCACTTGTCACATGTTTTTGTTGTGATTTTAACAGTTAAGAGCACTGACAAAGGGGCATGTGTCACATTGTTTTTAACTTTGTTTATTTTTTCCCCCCAGCATTCATTGGGGTTTTTCAGGATTTGCCGCAATAGAAAGCGATGACAATGAGAACAGAGAGCAGGACGGGCTGCAGGAAAGACACAGAACGAGCAGATGAAAGCGTTTAAGAGAGAGAAGGGAGGAGGGGCGATGCCTCAGGTAGCGCAAGATAAAAGGTGTTTTCCATTAAACAAAGAAACTGTCAAAAACACCTTTGTGAGTGAGCAGGTGTGTGCTTGTGGGCACTCGCGCTTGCTTGTGTTTGTGTGCGTGCGCGAGATTGTGCACGACGGCGGAAGCTGACACACAAGCTGTGCTGCTGAAGAGACAGTAATGACAAGTCAGGGACAAAGGGATTATCACTGTCTCCACTCTAATCCCCTTTAAAAGCTCCAGGTAACACACACACACACACGCGCACACACACACATTATTTAGCCACACAATAGCAGGGGCGGTGTGTGTGTGCTGTTTGTGTGGATTGGGGCTGTTCAAAAGCACTAGTTAGTTAAGGGAGAGGCAGTACACATCTTGACGTCAGTGATGCACTGATGGGAAACTCTAAACAAGCCTATAGGTGTGCGTGCCTGCCTATATGGATGCCTATACTTGCGTGTACGTGTGTGGGTATGTGTTTGTGTGTTTGTGTGTGTATACCTGCGGCTAATGATGAAGACAGCTGCAGATATCAGCAGTAAAATTCCAACCCCGCTGACAGACAGCAGCAGGAACGCTGAGTTTACTCCCTCTCCAATCAGAGGGAAGGGATCTAACGGGGAAGGACACAGGAGTCACCGACCACAAAGTTCTAAACTGTGTCACAACAAACTTTAATGCATCATCTAGAACTTCTGACCATTATCGTCACAGTACCTGAATTGGTGGAGAACTCAAACGGGGCGCTGAACTCTCCATATCCTGCCGCTGTGCGAGCACGCACGTGGAACACGTACACAGTGAGGGGGTTGAGACCCGTGACATCGACGCTTCGAGAGAAGGTCCTCATTATGCGGTAGGACCTCTCTCTCTGATCCTGATTAGACGGGACAAAAAGAGGGGGCTCTTTTCAGTGCCTGACTGCAAATCCATCTCCGCCATCAGTGAAATACAAACAGCGTGCCCACATATTGACATTCCAGACAGCAGCGTGAGCTGCATTAACCTGCGGGCGACTCACCTTTTCATAGAACTTGACCTCGTATTCCAGGATGACCCCGTTGGGTCGATCCGGCTGTTGCCACGCCAACGACAGACTATGTCTGGTGACATCGGTGGCTTGGATAGACGACACTGGAGAGGGAGCTGAGAGGGAGGGAGAGATGGGAGATAATTCAGTGACAACAGTAAAACTTTGTAGCATGAAATACTGCATATTCTATGATGCTAATAATAACATGCATAAAGATGCAGCAGCCAGAAGCTCCTTCGAACGTCACGACTTTTCTCTTTTAATCTGTCTGACATGTCTGACCTGAATATCAACAATACACACAACATCTTTCAACACCACAGACGGGTCAGCTGGACGCACCGCCGCTGACCACCCCAGGAGGAGTGGAGGAAAGTGGGGAAAAGACCCATGCTAACCCAGCTTGGATGAAATGGGACTCAGCTTGGTCCAAACAGAGAAACCCGCTCCACCACAGGATCAAGGTGTTGCACTTGACAGGCAGACCAGTTCTCAGCTGAACTGTCGTAGTTAAAAAAGTTTACTTTTTATGCAATCATAACCGTGAAGATAGATGACACTGTTGTCATAAAGGGGCTGGGTATTTAAATGCAACACACAATGACCCACTGCCACAAATCTTTGCATGTATCATGATATCACGATACAATTTTTTTAGAATCTATACAGCATCACAAAACATAATATTGCAATACTCAAGTGTACTGATGTTTCCTTACACCCCTAATATGTATAGAAATAACTGTATATATTGTTTTATTTTATGTTGTTTAATATTTTATCCTATTCTATTCTGAATTTAATTAATTATCTTGATATATGTTGTATTTGTGTGTAGTTTGAAGGGACTACAACTCTCATTTGATTGTGCAACCCTGTGTTGTATAATGATAGTGACTTACCTTCATACCTTGATGATACCTTGATACCTTAAAGATAACATTTAAAATAGTTTCACAGCCCTGAATACAGCTCAATAGGTTTCTATGGCTCTTGTTTGTCAACAATCCCATTGACCCAGTGCACCTGAGAACTGACCTAAATTTCATTCCTTCCTATTCCACAGAGACACGCCTCATTCTCCACTCTCTCTCTCCTCTTACATCCCTCATTTTCCAGTCCTTTATGGTGTTTGTCCTCCTTTGTGGCTGTTCACATGATATCCGGCCATATGGTGGTGCAGGTTGGACTTGACACATCCCAGACAGCTCTCATGCTGTGCACACACAGCTAAGTTATTTCCCCGGGGCACCTGGAACTAAGCAGGTGTGCCGTTTTCTAAATGCCACCGCAAAGACTTAAAGCAACGACAGTTGAGATGTAGCAGCACAAGAAAAAGAAAAAAAAAAAACGCACGCTGGAAAACTAATGGAGAGCATGTGCGAGGAGCGCCACACACCAGCTGACACCTCCACAACTAAAATGAAACACGCCATAAAATGTGGGTGATTTTTCAAACACTTCTGTGGTCAAGAGCTGACACACGGAAAATCCCACCCTTACACACTCTCACGCTGTTATGTGTCAACGATTTTGCTATGTAGTGTTGTAATTTACTATGTCGTATCCACTTTCCCCTCGACCAGCTCTGTCTATTTGTATTTAAGTCAGTGATTTACATTTTCCCAGAATGCTTTCTGACATCCCCTGGAGAACTCCCCTATAATTAATTCAGCTGTTGTTAGGTGTAGGAGGACAGAGTAATAACTATGGCAGCTATGACAGTGGTAGTAAGTAGTTGAAGAGGAAGCAAGAAAAAGTGTCTTGTAGCTGCGTTTCATTGTGTTGATGCTGTTGTTTGTGGAGAAACTGGTGTCTCTGCCTGTTCTATGATGGATGTGTCCTCGCATAATTCATCAACATCAGTTTTGTCTATTAAACTCTATTGTAGCATTATGTAAACAAGGCATTTCACGTGCATTTGCAATATACAGTCTTGTTATATAGTATTGCAATGCGGTGATCATTTTATGTTTAAAAAAAGTTGTGCCAGTCTATTTTAACTGCGTGTCACATTTAATGTAAATGTATGGCAAGTCTGTTGGTATGCAGAACCGATTTTCTAATCTAATTTAGTCCATTTGTCTTCATCAAATGTGTTTCTATTCTTTCTTTAGTTAGCTGTGCATTGGACACAAACTCAGCAAGTCCTCTGTCACTTCAAATTGGTCTTTAATACCCCTGATGAAAATGCCAAGCTGTGCTTTCATCAAGCGCAGAATTATGTTTTTATTTCAATTGTATATGAAGGGGTGGTTTAAATGTAGTAGAAACAACTAGAAAAAATGATTACATAACAAAAATAATTAAGCATGAGCTGATAGAAGCCCTGGGCCGGCAGTTTGAGACCCCTGCACCTAAAGCTTACACACTGGATCTTTAAGATCAGAGGCTGACTGATTGTGTATTTTAAAGACTAATATAATGAAAAAAAAAGCCAGTTAATGTCTAAAATCTGGATCACTGAACATCAAACGAACCTGAAAACATCAAGGTGGAAGCCATTTTTATTTTTTGAGCCATTATTTTGTGTATGGAGCCTCCATTCAGAAAGCTGATGAACGTCCAAGCATGACTGCTGGAGGCTGCACAACCATCAGCCACTATCATAGCCAGGTTCAGTGGCTATCAATTGTTTGGAAAAAGTAAGTAAGCAGGTATTAGTAAGTAAATAAACAAGGTATTAATTGGCCAAACCAATCAACCTGTTGAACTCTACTTGAGATGCAGTGAAAGTACATTTGGAAAACATTGTGGTAAAAAATATGTAGGCCTATTCCAAATCATTTCCTTACTGATTTTGAATGCAAAAATACATGTGTGGTGGTTGTTTGTTCTCAGTCATTGATGTCTCAATTACTGTTTGTAGTGGCTGTCCGTCTGTGTCTGTTTTATTGTTTGCCTTGATGTCTGTGTTAGTGTGTTGTTGCCTGTGTTTTATTCCTTTAAAGCCTAACCAGGGACGAGGACTGCAAATTAGCTATGGCAAGGAGCCCTGTATACCTTGCATCAGTTGCATTTTTATTTAAATGTAACAGCGCCTGTATTTGTTGCATCTGTAAAATAAACAAATTAAATTAATTGAATAAAATCACAGATCACTGTTTTTCAGCAGTGAACTGTTTAGGGTGGACGCTAGCTTTAGCGTGTAAGCATGTAGCTGCACACAGACCTTGTTCAAATCATGCTTGCACAGTTGTGAACATTACCCATGGGGCCATGCTTCCCTCCGGGCGAACGTGCAGTGAACAGCAGTTTGCTTTGTGCTGACCCACTTACGGACAACATCTATAAACAGATATTGTGCTGCTGCAACAGTCAACAATCTGACATATTTATCACTAGAGCTGCAAGTGTTACTCAAATAATCAATTACTTGTCAAGTATTAAATTAATTGCCAGCTATTTTGATAATTGAGATAATTGATTAATTGTTGTGAGTAATTTTTCTGGGTTTTTTAAAGAAAAAAATGTCCTCTTCTGATTTCAGCTTCTCAAATGTGACTATTTTCTGGTTTATTTACTCCTGTATGACAGTAAATGGAATTCACTTTGGGTTGTGGACAAAACAGGACGTTTGAGGACATCATCTTAGGCTTTTCTTACATTTTATAGACCAAACAACTAATCGATTAATCAAGAGAATGATCAACAGATTAATCAATAATGAAAATAATTGTTAATTGCAGCCCAATTTATCACACTCAGATACTTTATCTCACCGGCTTGGTTGGTGGTGACGGTGACAGACACACTCTGCGCTGCCCCTGCACCGCTGGCCTGGGAGACCCCTTGCGCGCGTGGACGATGAAGGTGTAGTGCGTGTGGGCCCTGAGCTCGCTCACCACCACCCTGGTGGTTTTCAGGCCGGTCTGGCTGGGAGAGAACAGCACGTCGGAGCCGCAGGGCAGGCAGAGCTGAGAGCCGGATCCTAAGGCGGGTCTCGGGTATTCTCCGGAACCCGCCTGCTCTGGAAGACACCCCTCCCTGACTGGACTTCAGATCCCACAATCCCCTGGTCCGACTGCATCCCCAGACCACCGTGCTGAGCCTCGGGCAGGGAGATGTTGCGACTCCTGGGGAGGGCTTTAGCGCCAGTCTGGCTGTGGCTCCCGGTCTGACAAATGAGACACTCCAGACTGTAGCTGGTGTCGCTCCGTCCTCCGAGACGGCGAGGTGGGGCCCACTCCAGGACCACCGAGGTCTCGTTCACCACAGAGATGAGCTGCTGCGGGGCTGATGGGGGCTCTGGGGGAGAGACAGGGATAACCAAGCTCATATGATACACCAAACATAATGGAAGTGGAAGTATACGAGGTGTGTGGGGGAGGGGGTGCTGCTGCGAGCTGCTGGCACGGGCTGAAATGTAGACATCTGGCATCAGAGTGAAAACCATACTGTTCAGAGATGTTTTTGATGGGCTGGATGTTTTCTTCTGTGGTATTTCTTTTTTGTGTGTGCGCGTCTGAGAGACAGAGTGTGTGTGTGTGTGTGTGTGTGTGTGTGTGTGTGTGTGTGTGTGTGTGTGTGTGTGTGTGTGTGTGTGTGTGTTCATTTTTTTCCCAGGCCAAGGAAACCATGTGCCGTATATAGGCATAATTAAGTTTATGACACACAGACCGAGGTCTCCAAGTCTGTCGCACAGGAACTACTCAGAGACTTAGAGAGAGCAGGAGAGAGAGAGGACATTTATTCACTTCTCAATGTCTTTAGTTATCACTCCCAGACAGGATGTAGATGGTGGCTTAGTCATAAGTAATGGGATCATGAAACAGGGGTGGCATTCAGACAAGTTTGTGTCTCCCTCTGTTTGGTAGAGATAGAGAGGTTGGAAAACAATGAGCATGCTTTTTTTCCTTTTATTTGCAAGCAATGCACACACATATTGCCTCTGTTTTCACTTATGTATTGTCTAACTAGCGTGTGTGTATTTTGTGTGTGTGTGTGTGTGTGTGTGTGTGTCTTACGGGTACAGGCCATGGAGGGAGGGTCGCTGTCAGCGCGGAAGAATCCGGAGTGGCAGTCACAGACGGTCGCCCCGTCTCTGAGTGAGTGGCTGTGTGGAGGACACTTAGAGCATCCTGCATCCGAAGACTTGGCCTTGTAAAACCCAGCAGAGCAGGCTGAAGAGGGACAGAGACAATGAGGAAGACGAGATTAAAACTCCACTTTAAGAACAATGCTTAACCACCTACACCACCATCCGAATACGCTGATAAAAACAGGTTGACATGGACACAAAGTTTATGCAAGACACTTAAGACCACTCCTAAAATGAAGCGGTTACCTTGAACAGAACACAGCACTTGTGGGGTTTTTGACCACTAGTGGTGCTATGGAACAATGTCTGGAATAGCAGGTCTCAGTTTTACTTGTATTTAACCGTGTTTCCACCGAAAGTACCTGGAATTTTTAGTCCTCCAAGCTATTTTTCAAGGTACTAAAAAGTTCCTTCAGCCCAATATGGTCTGTTTTTTCCACCACGGTCTAAGGACTCATGAAGATTCAGTGAATTAGTCCACCGACATATGAAAACGTGAAAAGGTCTGTTTACACATCATTTTTGCATCTGACATTACAACAACGATGACACCATATAAAGGTCATCCATCTGTCGTATGCTTTCTTCCGTCACTCCACCTTGATGTGACGGAACACAATGATTAAAAACAATGGTTTGCAACTGCAGTTTTTTAATAATAGTGGCTGAAACAAATCACTACGAGTACTCAACCAATCAGAAATGTTCAGCACTGCAAGCCCCCAACGTTCCTGTACTCCTGGAAAGAACACCCCTCAAGCCGGGACCTTTTTTGGGAAAATGTTCCTGTTAATCAATTAATTGTCAACTATTACATTAATCTGCAACTATTTTGATAGTCAGTTGATCTTGGACAGAACAAGACATTTGAACACATCGCCTTGGGCTTTACTTATCAACATTGTTCACTATTTTCTGTCTTTTTATAGTTCAAACACTGAATCGATTAATCAAGAAACTAATCCACGGATTAATGGCAATAAAAATAATTGCAGTTGTAGTCCAGGGAACTTTATTTAGACCCTGGTCCCTGTGGTGGAAATGCACTGCATTTTGGCATTCGTCCTCCAAAGGTTCCTAGTCCCATGGTGGAAATGCAGCTTAATATAGTAAATAGATAGGAAACTGAATGTCTCTGGGTTTTAGACTGTCGGTTGGTCAAAATAAGCAATATAAGTATGTCTGGGAAATTGTGATTTTTTTGTTTTGTTTTATTTTTTTTGTGCTGTTGCTGCAGAATCCAGACAATAATCAGCAGATTAAAGTCCGCCCTGATGTGGGGCTACAAGCAATTGTAGTGAGCATTGACTTGAGGCCAGCTGACCCCTGACCCTTCATACAGTCTCTGCTGTTGTTCTGTATTGACAGCTCAGACAGCCCGGACAACAAGTTAATCAACACACGGACTGCATTTCAATCCGAAGATAAACAACCGTAAAGAAAAATCTAAAGGGAGAAATAGATATAGCATGAAGAGGAGGGGCCCTGTGACTCCTTTTATCTCTGATTTTGATGAGCAAAGAAAAGAAACACCTAAAAGAACACTTAGTGATGAGCTCCCACTCACACGCAGAGAAACCAGAAACACTAGAACTGAATACATCAAAACTCCACAGTGCCGGCAGCCCACACAAATATAATTGACATTTAAATATATGAAAGAGGAGAAACAGAGAAAGAGAGAGGGTGAGAGCGAGAGAGACAGAGGGGGGGGGGGGGGGGGGGGGAGGGAGAAATCTTCTCTCTGTATACCAAGGAATTCATGCATTGACAGAGCAACAATACAATAAATGAGTGCATAATTATACTGCTTGACATCCACTGGTGAAGCAAAAGAGATGGCAGAGCGTGGCTGGTTGGAGCCATTTTTTTTTCTCTCCCTAATTTCAGGAGGAAATCCTTCATTTGTTTCTGGTGCAATCATTTTTTCAGCACCTTCTTTTTCATCATCACACCCTATTCATTCCCCTTCCTCAATCCCACCATCTTTCCCGGTTCTCTCCCTTTTTCTTTTTTTTTTTTTTCAACCCTTTCAAATTTCCAAGGGAGATGAAGACATCCCAGTGGGAGTGGATAGGAATGTGGGAATGATGTGTGTGTGTGTGTGTGTGTGGTGTGTTTCGAGTGTGTAGGGTGCTTTATGACACTCTCATCAGTAGATGAGAGGGAGGAAGTCTCCTCTGTAATCTGCTCACACCGACCATCCTGCCCCATCTGCGTGAGCCTGCGTACAGTTGCTCTTTCACACACTCATCTGCCCTCTCTTTCACATTTTTCACAACCTCCCTCATTCACTTCCCGCGCACTTCCTCCTCGACCTCTACTTATCTGGCTTTGTGTCTCTGATAACTCTGACACCCTCGCTGTATCTCTGTATATCCCTCTCCTCTCCGAGCGTCAAACTGCCAGTGAGCTTTGAAGCCGGCTAGCGGCGTTTTATGGCTGGATATCGATACCAATTCAAACGAGACCCAACGCAAACACGCGAGCTGAAAGCTGCGCGTTCGAAACCTGTAAATCCATAAACACATTTTACAGCTGATAAGGTCGCTTTTCATCTTTTCAATGACTCGTCACGATGCATCAGCTGATATCCTCGAATGCAAGATAAAACGCTTTTTTATCGCTCTCCTGCTGTTGTGCACATTCCTTTGTGTTTAATCATCAGTGTCGCCTTGTAATGGAAGGGAAAGAGGGGGAATTAAAGGGGTAGTATGAACTTTTTGATGTGGGGTTGTATGAGGTACTTACTCAGCCTCTCCAGGAAGTTGCGACTGCAACAATCAACGCAAATTGCAACCAATCCTCGTAAATTCTGCACAACCTCCAATTTTATCCAATCACCACAACTGTTACACAGATCCCTACACAAACGTCACACAGGTATGACTCAGTGTTTGATGTTTTGACTGGATATGAGTCCCTTACTACACTTAGTACACTTACTCATTTACAAATAAAGCATATTTTGTTAGAATTTTTGTAATCCTGAGCCTTTTTGGTCAAGTTACTGACAAACATCAGAATATAGTGCAGTTTCAAAATGTTTTCACTGCTTAACTTTACCGACAGACAGCCTTTTCTGATGGGAAACCACTGTTAAATATGTAAAATATCGCCCTTTCCGAACCAACCGAACTCCAGAATCAGTCCATTTACATCGCAGAGCGCGGGAGTTGCTGGTTGTCATGGATATTTCTTTATCTCTTCAACAAAGGCTCACAAACAACAGAGTGTCTGTCTGAGATTTATTTCACACTTGCGAGCAGGCAACCACAATCATCAACAGACTATCAGATTGAGAAAACGCCTCTCCTTCTCTCAGGCAGTTATTTATACTCACGAGTACAGGACATACATCAAGTCTCATTCGGCATTTCTTTTACTTAGGTGTGACATTTCCTTGGCTTAAAACTCGCAGTTGTTCTTTCATTCGAAAGCCACAAGTCTCGATATCCGCCACCTGCATCTACTCCCTACGCTACACTCCTACACACATACATCCTGTAGTTTTGAAGACAAACTCTCGCATACACAGAAAGATGCAAAAGCAAATTTGTGGGTCATATAAGGATTTTCATATATGATATTTAACTGAGTAGATGAGGTTAACTGAGAATAACATGCTGCTACTACTTTTCTATCACACTGGTCTGTAGCTGCCTCAGTCTGTTGGTTTGTTTGTGTTGCTGTGTGACGTCACGCAAACTAATCTTTTAAAACACTGAGTCAGCAACACAAACAAACAAACAGAGCGATATTTAGCTTATATAATGATGGTTTACCATCAGTGAAGGCTGCCTGATGGCAAGTTAAAGCTGTGAAAATATTCAAAATATAGCGTACACTTAAACTAATATTTATTGATTGATTTATTTGATATTGATTTATTTAGGTAAGTGGCTAAAATACCTTTTGTTGCTGATTTCATCCACAGCAGAATGTTGTGGGGTTGTATGAGTACCTCATACAACCCCACTTAAAAAAAGTCCAAACTATCCCTTTAAACGGAGGACGATAGAGAAGTATTTGACCTGCTAAAGACTTAAGGGTTGATTATAGGGCTAAACAAGACTCTGCCAGGGGGGGTAGCACACTAGCTTTTGTCCCTGTCCCACCCAGTCCTCTATCCTTGTCTCCAACACAGAGGAGGAAGAGAAAGAAAGGAGCAAGTATTTGAAGCCATAAACTTCCTTCAGCGCCCTCTCATGTCTCTATTCTCTCTGTTGTCTGTAGCCTTTTGTGTCTTTTTTAGCGCCGCTTTCGACCGGAGGGGGTGAGCGCTGCTGACCTGGAATAAGAGCTCATGAGGGTGTCATTAACCCGACATTAACCCTACGCCGCCGAGGGGCCGCGCGGAGCCTGAGCTCGACCAGTAAACCGGGTGGGGATGCGGACATTAATGTATGCCGATAAGATAAGGTGAAAGCTCGTTTAGTGTCCACATTTTGCCTTGCCTGCTTGTGAGACAGCTGAGCGAAAAAGCGAGCGTAAAGGATGGCGAAGGTTGACTTGAGGAGAGCCGGCGAGAGAAAAAGACCGACAAGGAGCGAGAGATAAAGAGGTGAAGAGAGACAAAAAAAGACAGCGAGTGAAGAGGAGGGAGAAGATGCGAGTGGAGGGGAAGGTGCCCTTTGATTACTATCAGCATTGTCGGCATTTGCATATGCATTCTTCTGCTACCTAAAATGCAAATGCAGCTGACTGCGAATCCAACTAAGAGCCTTGTCGGCACACTGTATGTGTGGGTGTGTTTGTCTGTGTGTGTGTGTGTGTGTGTATTCTCCTTGACCCCGTGTTATCTGTCATCATCCCTTGTTCCTTCCCAGCAGAGGGGTGTAGATGGAGGAAGTACCCCCGACCGCTCCAGTCTGACACCTGTCCGTTTGATGGATGGAGGGGAGGGAGGGACAGATTGACGGATGGATGGAGGATTGATAGACTGTCACATGAAAAGGCGGGACACAATTAATCACGGGGGTCATGCCCTGTTAATTAAAACCCCACAGAAATGCTGGAGATAAGGCGCGATCCCTATCGTCTCCCTACTGTATGTCTTCATTGAAAGGAACTCACATTCCTGCAGAGCTGCTTGCTATCAAATTCCCATATCTCGCATGGGCACTCGCTCCTCACATCACTCTTTTGCATTTAAAACCTTAGGAATGTGCTCAGTGGAAGCCACAGCTTTACGTTTGTCTAAATTTAAATACTCACAAAAACTGGTGGTTTAAAGAGAAATGAGATTTGTGTGTGTGTGTGTGTGTGTGTGATGT
Source organism: Lutjanus argentimaculatus (assembly GCA_034769285.1). NCBI lineage: Eukaryota > Metazoa > Chordata > Actinopteri > Lutjaniformes > Lutjanidae > Lutjanus > Lutjanus argentimaculatus. The sequence continues at coordinate 16,627,004 of JAWZSL010000011.1, forward strand.
GTGTGTGTGTGTGTGTGTGGTGTGTGTTGGGGTGTGTGTGCCTGCCCAAAGCCAACAGTGTGAGCATTAGCATGTGAAAGGGGCTTCTACAACAATAACCCTCCTCCCCATCACACTCAGATCACCCCCCGCCACCAGCAGCAACAGCACACACACACACACACACACCACCCCCACCCACCCACCCCTGACCGTGTGGATCAGGAGGAGAAGAGTTGTGGAAGAGAAAGGAGGGATAATGAGAGCAAGACAGAAGAGAGACGGAGAGGGAGAGCGGAGCTTGTTTCGATGCCAGAGAGCTGGTGGGGCTGGCAAACCTCCGCTACATTAAGAACAACCTGGGAGAAGGAGACAATAGCGCGACACACACACACACAGACAGCACACACACACACACTTTGACTGTGACGGTGGAATGCAAACCATTCCCCCCACCTGTGTTTGGCTTCCTTCACACAATCTCTCGTGCCATTCCTTTGTCACCTGCCATACGTGCACACGGGGTTGGGAAGGTTACTTTAAAAATGTATTCAGATACAGTTACTGATTACTTGTTAAAACATGCAGTCAGTAACCTAATCCAAGTATCACAGTGTCTACTGGTGGTGAAATTGTTAAAACAAATGCGATGTTTTATGCTTGTTTTAGCTTTGTTGTTTGTCCAGATATTCCTTCATTTGTTATGCACTTTTATATTAATAGCTGCGATTATGCGCATGTAAGTGTACTTTGTTGAGTAATCTTAGCTATTCACACTCTTGCCAAGAACTCGGGGTCACCTTCGACCACTAGATGAAATTTGAAAAACATGTCAAGACAGTTCACATTCAGTCTCACCTGAGGAATATTGCCAAAATAAGCCCTTTGCTATCCTTCCAGCAGCTGGAAATGCTTTTGGTTTGCCTCCCACTTAGACTACTGTAATGCTCTTTATTCTCGTCTCAGCCAAGACGCCATTAACCGATTACAGTTAGTCCAAAACTCTGCAGCAAGACTTATCACATCGCTCCCACATCACCCCGGTTCTGATGTCGCTTCACTGGCTTCCAGTTAAATTCAGGATTCATTTCAAGATTCTCCTCCTCATCTATAACATGAGGGGACTGTGCGTTCTCTGTTCCGGGTATTCAGATCCGGGGCTTCACCACCTTTAGTCACCAATTATTTTGCAGTCATAGTAGCACTAGTAGTAGTAGTAGTAGTAGTAGTTGTTGTAATGGCAAGTTAAGCTAACAGGATTTCTGTGCGCTAATGTTAACAGTTAGTAACTCGAGTTCTTGGATGATGACAGTGTTTCCACAGCTGAAGGCAGAACTGTTACTGTACTGAGACGTTGTTCCTCTTCACTGCTTCTAAGACAAAATAATGCTGAAATTTCCACCCAGTGAAGCATTTTTTCACTCGAGGACATGACGATAAACTGACTGCAACATTAGCCAGTTTCACTGAGACCAGAGTGGCATGCGTATTAGTACGCAGTTCTTTATTTTAAAATTGTAATGCTGTTAAATGTATCAGTAATCCGATTACATCTTTTTTTCTGTAACTGGAGGAAATACAGTTACCTTTTTTTTGTAGCTTAATAATGTAATCCTGTTACTTGTAATCTGTTACTTCTCAAGCCTGCGTGCACACACACACACACGCACACACTCCTTCTTCTCTGTTTGCCCCACCACACTCCTCTCTAGGCATTCCCGGGCAGTCCTCCAAACTGTGAGTATATGGGAGGGAGGGCTTTGTCAGGCAGAAAATCAGAGATACAGTACACACACACACACTCACACACACACTCACTAAATCAGCAATCCAACATGTCCAGAGTCCAGAAATGCGATGCAATAATTAGAGGGACTGAATACAGCGATTACGCTCTCTTTCTACCATCCGCTCACTCTTTTTCCCTGTCATCTCTCTTTCAGAGAGGCCGTCTTTCGCTCCTCTCTCCCTCTTTTCATCAGTCTCGTCCAAAACGCTTTCTGCTGTTGACGAGACACTGCAGGTGCGTTGGAAAGATGCACAAGCATGAAATCTCTCTGGACGCGGGGGGAACGCACAGAAACACACACTCACACACAGAGAGAGAGAGAGAGAGAGAGGAAACATTCCAACCCTCCCAGGCAGCAGCAGCAGTGAGCAGAATCAGACGACAGAGAGGAAAAAGGAGGCCAGTGGAGAGAGAGAGAGAGAGAGTGTGAAACAAAAAGCAGGAGGCTCCGCTTTCATTCTGCCTCTCCGTCCGTTCACATTTCAAATTCTCTCTGTTGTTTCTCCCTTTTCTGCCTCTTGTCTCTCCTCCCTCGTTTCCGATCCTCCCAGACGGATCGCAGCTGTCAAACTTTTGACGTCTTCATCTACCTCGGTCATGACCCTGCACTCTAGCTAAACTCTCTCTGTGTGCGTGTGTGCGTGGCTGTCACTCAAGGTTTTTGACGTCTTCATCAGGCTCAGTCATGACCTCGGTCTTAACCAGGGGTTTAGAAAAGAGGGGGAGTTCCCTCTCTCTTGTGTTCCTCTAGTCGTCCCCTTTGCACCCGATGACGAACCCCCAGCAGGGGGAGGGGCAGCTCTGTATTGATGCCTTCTGCTGTCAGTGGCCTTCTTTCAATCCCCCTCTCGGCCCATTCAACATCTAATCCCTTCTTCCTCTCCAGAGCTTCTCCTCTCATCCTCTCCATCCTCATTACTCTGTGTCAAGACTGAAAACGAACTTTTTCACATTTCACCGCTTTGGCCAAGTCTACTCTTGTTTAAGTTCAATTCAACAGGAGTTTTGGAGAACAGGCTACTAAAATGCACTAGAAAAGCAAACAGAAGCAAACTAGTTGCTGTAGGACTCACAGCATAATAAAGAAACGTTAAATCACAAATTTGCTCTAAATAACAATCTAAACTAAAAACTAAGATATATATATGTAGGCGTTTATAACAGACAAGGCTGAATGAACTATTTCTTTAGTTTAGCTTCCTGGTTTTTCACCAGATAGGTCTAGGACTTGTTTTTGCTTTAATTTCAGTGATAGTTTGACATTTTGGGAAACACACATACTCACTTTTAGAGATGTAGCATTTTTTCCTTCCCGATTCCAATACCTGCTCAGCCTGTATCAGCTGATAACCTAGCATATATCTGTTACTAGTGCAAAAAAACAAATAAAACAAACAAACATACAAACCAAACAAAAACAGCTGTATACTAACAATCTTGTATATGTGATTGTTGCATGGCCTGAATCAAGTTTTTTTTTTAATGGCATATGGGAGGCTGCTGTAATGCAACAGGTTCCTGTTTTTGAGCTAATAAATTATGTGATATCTGATAAGTGCATGCATCGACTTGCTAACTTGCCGATTCTTCATTTTAGGTTGTCTCTGAGGCATTTCCAACACTAGTATAGGAGAGGGGAAAAACGATTCTCAGATGCATTCAGATGCTCTCTTGAGAGATTATGAATCGGTGCAGACAGGTCAGCAATTGGACAAGTGTTGGTCGAGTTTGTCGATGTGTCTCGAGGTTACAGTCTAAAATATGCTGCTTTTGAGTTCTGGTGACGATAGCTGAGCATGAGCAACTGCAGATGGATATAATCCAACCAACACCCCCCTGGCTTCAAACCTCATGTATGGAAGCATTTTGGCATCTCTGAAATTGAAGAGAAAAGGGACCTGGACAAGAGCCACGCTGTATGCAAGTTTTATCTCACTAAACAAATCAGAATTGGAATCAAATCAAACTGAAACATGAGGTGCCAAGAGATTCCCACCCCTACAGGTGTCAGTATTGGAACTACAATACTCGTTTTGTCGTTAAGAGTTAGGAGAAGATTGATACCACTGTTACAGGATGTCTTTCGCTTAGCTTAGCATAAAGACTGGAAACAGAGAGAAACAGCTCGTCTGGCTTTGTTCAAATGCAAAATAAAAGGCCTACCAGCACTTCTAAAACTCACTAATGAAGTTGTTATATAATGTTTGTTTAATACAGACAAAAACCAAAGTGAAGAAATAAGTTGGTGTTACATGGGGGGTTAAGTGTGGGTCTATTTCTTGGCCCATGAGCTGTGACATCCTTGATCTTTTTATTTAACTCTCAGCAAAACAGCAAAAAAGTGTATCTCCCAAAATCTTTGGCGCATAAAATGAGATCAGAGGGTTCCTTTTTTCTGCTTATTTCAGTATAAACCCACCCTTAATAACAGGCGTCCCTGTCCAAGCTTTATTCACTCACTTTCTGTCAATCTGTGTCTGCCTGTGTCTGACTGAGTGAAGACACGCGAGTCTAGAAGATCCATTGAGGAGAGACAGGTCACCTAAATCTCTTCTCGGTTCTATCCATCTTTTCCCTCCGTCCCGCAGCCCTCCCTCCCTCCCCTCCCTCTCTACCTCTCTACAAATTTCAAACTTAAAATGGGAGAAGCGTCAAGGCGTCCATCCAATACTGCAGGGTCAGAGTTTTCGCTGCGCGGCGTTCGGTATTCATCCGGACTTTGATGGATTTCCACTGAGGCAGCTGAGCCCGGCCAACAGCGCTGACAGGCAGCGGGAGCGAGGGAGATGGGAGAAGAGAGCAGCAGATAGATAGATGGCACTTCACATCTGCTGGAGGTTCAACAGAGTCAAGGGTCTCTCCTAAATCTAGTTGAGGAGGAACATCTTTCAGGCCTCAGGGACCACCCCGCAAACCTCCTCCTCTTTTCACGGAGAACAAACGGGGTGAGCAGGGTGGAGGTTTTCGAGAACATTTGTCACAAAGGGAATTTTGGCTGCTGCTCTTCTTATTGCAAAGAGAAAAAAAAGTCAAGTTTTTTTTTCCCCCTTTTTTAACGCCAACTGGCACCAACTGCATCCCTCTTTATGTCCATCTCTCCGTCTTTCTCTCTCTCAGCGTCCCTTCTCTTCTCTTTGAATTATGGGTCTGTTTGTTATACAATTAGCCTGCTGGGATAGGCTTCATAAATAAAACTGAGGGAGCACATCAGTGAGTCGCTCTCCCTTTTTCTCTATTGGTCTCTGTCCATCTGCGTATGTGTGTGTGTGAGCGAACATGTTGTGTGTCTGTTGTCTATCTGACTGAAAAGAAGGGGGGGGGGGGCCATGTTGTAAAAGTGTCTCCACCGTGTCTGTTGTCCCCCAGTCACCCCACTTTTCTCACACAAACACGCACATTTAGTAGTCCTCACTATCACAACACTCACGTCCAAACATTTACACGTCATCCACGCCACATGTATGTTGGTGAGAGAGGTGTGAACAGCTTGCATATTTGTTACCGTAAAGTTCAGGCCAGATTTGTAAGTGATAGAAAGACATTTTTGTCCAGATGGCTGTTGTTATGTCAGCACACCTCACACTGAGACCTGCAAACTTCTACTAATAATCAGTGCACGAATTAAAAAACTGTTTACATCTTGGATTTATTAAAAGATATCACATAAACTGCTCAGACTGAGGATACTGAAGTTTTATGACATGATGGTATATTCACACCCACTAATATAAAGTGATTACTGTCAGTTATTGGGGGTTACTTTCCAACAGAAGCGCAGACTCTAGAGCCTCTAGAGGAATGTCCTCCGGGTTTTTGACTAAAAATTTAATGCTACAACCTTCACAGATGAATATTTTAAAGGAAGTTTGAGAAATATGCATATTTGCATTCTTGGAAAGGAGTTAGATGAGCAGGTTGATACAATTCTCATGACTTTTAAAAATTTGGCTGCAGCCCGGAGACAGTTAGTGTAGCTTAGCATATAGACTAGAAATAGGGAAACAGCCAGTCCGAAGGCGACAAAATCCACCTACTAGTCAACACATTACACGTCTTTGTTCAATCCATATGATAATGCAGTGTAAAAATGCCATATTATGGTTTTGCAGAGGTGCGTTGGAGTCTTTCTTGGGTACAGTAAACATCTCTGGAGTCTTGTCATCATCGTGAGGTTGCCAGGCAACCCGAGGAGCATCCATAAGATGTAACACAAGTGACTCTTAAACATAAGTTAATTAGTGAGCTTCAGAGATGCTGGGAGGTGGATTCTGTTGCCTATAGCCAGACCGCATCTCCACAGCACAGTGGAGAAAGGTCTGGCTCAACTCATTATCATTCTGTTATGGGAGAAAAAATCGCTTTCGCTTGTTTGTGTTTCTTTAAACCAACACACTCGTCTCAGGTGAAGCAAAGCCAGGATGTGGCAGTGGCACCGTTGCAAAATAGTGTCGGGGGCTAACTTTTGATGAACACTTTAAACCTCAAAATGGCAGTAATAAGCAAACAATTCAGCCCTATGACGGCCAGTATAACTTGCCTTGATTTGCTTTGATTCATATACATGTGTATTTGGTTGTAAGTTGAAAAATTACTGAAATGAACCAAACTTAAAAAATAAATTTGGGGAAGTAATGGCTAAAATCCCTGCAAAAGAAATGGTAACAGCCGCTAGCTTGTTTATGTTCATCTGTTAGCGACCCAGGTGGTAACTTGCCATTTTCAGCATGCAGGTTTCTAGCTTTGAGTTTGATGTTTACCACAGTGGGAAATTTTCAAAATGACAATACACAAATAGCGGATGTCACCTGAAATAAGTAGCCAATGGCAGGTTTATATCCACAGTACACATCTGATGCGTCAGACTACCTCTGGACAGAAGCAGGCTAAGCTAACAATCTTCAGGCTCCAAATACTGAACAGATAAATATGATGATAGTGGTACCAATCTTCTCATCTAAGTCTTGGCTAGAAAGCTGAATAAGTGAATTTGCCAACATGTTGAACTGAGTTTGTGCTGTTGTCAAAAAAACGCATCTGCCAAGTACTGATTCCCTGCAAATATTGTACCTGGAAAAGGAGGTTGTGCTTGAAATGATGGGATTCTCAGCGGAGGCTAAACCCAAAATCCAGTAAGCATATTCCATAAAATTGAAAAGGTAGCACGTCAAAGAGGACAAAATGCTCACATTGACAAACACTACATCCTGAAAGTGATTTTTTTTTTTTTTTTTTTTTGGAATATGCTTCCTACAAATGTCTTCTACTATTATACGCAGAAGCATAAAAAAATATGTAGCGAGCCAAAGTGTAATTTTTACTGCAACTCTAATGGATTGCAGTTTGTAATATAGTCTTGTACTGCTTACCTGTCCTCAACCTACATTTGCTCAGAAGAAATGTCTGATACCACTCACTATAATTCTGTGAAAGATGGAAAAACATCCACACTGATTCATTTGTTGTGGAACATATTGCATGCTTAAACTTGTGAGTAGATGACAATTATAAACAAAATCCTTAAAAATAATTAAAACAGTCCACAACAGGTGTTAATTACTACGCAAACCAAATCTCTGGCACTATTTTGCATCATTAGTGAATGGATTGTTAACTGGAACACTAATGTTTGTTACTCATAGAGACATGGGACACAGAAGCGGCAACACAAGGGGAGCTGAGAGTGTATAGTGTCCAATACGGATGAGTCAGAGCATCACAAAAACAAACAACGTGTGACGGTACAGTATCTCTGCTGCATCCAGCGTCACTTACCTTTACATGTGCCACTCTTCTCTTGATATCCCGGGTTACAGAGACATCCACCAATAGGAACCAACCACTCTCCATCAGCGCCGCAGTACATCTTAGGCTCCTCTCTCTCCTCTGATTGGTTGACACAAGACCCCCTGACCTCCACCAAGGAAGACGTATCAGCCCCAGTGACGGTGTCAGGGAAGGTTGCCAGGTTGCGGACCGGTGAGCGGGCAGGTTTTGTAGAAAACTCTGACGGAAACCAAAGCGATGCAGGCGCCGACGTCCTGAAAGGCCAGGTAGAAACCTTTCCGGGTCGTGACCTTTACGTCTCGCACCTCTGTGTTCAGCTTCATGATGCGGTCGCCAACGTCCACCTGGACGGAAAGACAATGGAGACGAATGAAATGTGCAGTAAAGTGTGCCGGCCCTTATTAATTCAATTTGCTTGTTCAACCTAAAGTGGGAGTTGCTATTGAACCATGGCGGATCTTCACATTTTCAGCATTTGGCTCTCATCCAGATCGACTTCTATTGATTGCAAAGGTAAAACAAGCTGCAATGCCTACAATGCTAAAAACCAGAAGTAATTTTAGAAAAGACTAAGCAGAAGCACTCCTGCCAACCTTCCTGGGACAGCAGAATGGACATCCACGATAAAAGTGCTAGTAAAACAAATAAAAAATCAGAGCTAAATGCCGCAGGGGGGTTTATTTTCAAGATAAGAGCAAATTAAAGTGAGTGGAGGAGGGAGGATAAAGAACTCAAAGGCTGAGTCAGTTGTTTAGTGTTACCTGGGTGAAGCTCTCGTCTGCTGCCACCGTGTCCACCTTAATGAAGCTGCTCTCTTTGATGTAGCTCTCTCTGTCTTCGTTTGATTCGTGGTAGTACAGATTGAATGTCTCCTACAAGACAAAAGGGGGCAGGAAAAAAAAAAAGTCAGACTGAGGCGTCTATTTATCATCATCAGTGCTCATCTTTTCTCTTAATATGATAATGAGTCAAAGGGGGGTTTGTGCTTGAATAACCAGCAGCTGTAATACATAATAAAGCTCCATTAGCAGCAGTCTGTCCATTAACTCATTAGCATAAAAGTTAACATGTTAAAAGTCCTTGTTGTCATCTAATTTCTACTGCGCCCAATCCATACAATGACCATCATGCTCTGTCTGAGTATGTTGTCTTGTACCTTGCAGGTGCCGGTGACCCCTGGCAGGCTGTTGCAGTCTCTCAGGGTGAACTTGACTTCAACGTAGACCCGCTGAGCGCCGGACCGAGGGATCCAGTCCGTCCTCAACCAGTTGTTTTGATTGGGCTCTAAAACATTGCACACCTGGTACGTTCTGATGGGGATGTTCTTCTCATCCATAATGCTCACCTCTTCCCACTGCAAACAAACACACGTGCAACTTGTATTAGTACATTTGAGAGGGCGTCCTCTGATTACAGGCCACCTGTAAGAGCTCTGTGGGTACTTTTCTACACCTCAGGTGGGACTGTTCGCTGGTTTCCCCCATTTTGGACTCAAGTGGTTGGAACAGTTGAGGAGTGGTTGGATCAGCGTTTTTTGTCTTCTCTGAGACTTGCAAAGGCACAGTTTGGTTATCTCTCGCAGGCTTCCTAAATGCCACCAGGACTCTACTACAGAACTGGGAAAATGAACTAAGGACTGGATTGAGCTTGTGATGGCTGCAGCCTCATATGAGTTAATGCCGGCCAAAGAAAGATTTGTGTCGAAATTTTGTGAAATGTGGGGTGTGTTTGGTAGGGTAACGGTGCAGGATGTTTGAGGAAAAAATAAAAAATAGAAAAATGACAAAGAAAGATCACCACGTTACAATATATGCCATAAATATTTCCAGGCATCCCCTTGTTTCAATTCATGCCAACAGTATGAAAATCAATTTGTAGATCTCTCAAAACAGATGCCCCATCAAAGTGATCATTAATCAATGAACATCAATTGTTAATTAACTAACTTTGTAACTTTGACACACAAAATTTAATAATTAGCTTACCAAGTGACACTGTCAGAAAATGAAATACACAATATACACAGACGCTGTAGGAAAGGATAAAGTGAATGTGGAAGATTCTTGCAATTAAAAGGTTTCTGGTTCTTAAAGGTATAATAAGAAGGATTTGTAATCTGCTATTTGTGAACACACCAGAAAGACAGTTCATTGTTGAGTCTCATTCCCAGGACATCAAATACCAACATTTTGTGTTGAGAAAATAAGAAGGTAAGGGTGGTTTGTAGGCGCTGCCCCACACTTCTGGTTGGTCTTAAATGATGATTGAGAGGGACTATTTTTGTATGAGTCCAGGCATTGTTTTTTGGGGGAAAATCCTGCATAGTTTGCATTTAACTTTCGGATGTCAGAGTTTGTGAAGCGTGCTTGAAAGCACCCACAAGTAAAGGTTTCCTAACAATCGGTCGGGGCAGCTACAATGATGACATCATTTTAACAAAAATAAATGAGACTAAATGTTTACTGCTGTGTTTACAGGAAGGTCAAAGTCTCTGAAAGTTGATTTTCTTATTGTACTGGCATGAACTGAAACAAATGGTGTAACAGAAAGTTTAACTCTAAACTTAACCAAACTCGGAGTCATAGACACAAACTTTACCACAGATGCACTGACCAGAAAAAGATGCTGACTGTGGAGAACTTATCTTGCTTTCCTATCCACTTGAGGAAAATTTTTGTCCTCATAAATACAGAAGGATCCAGATGAGATACGTTTCAGATGCTGGGGGACCTCTTTCTCCTCTAATTCAGTGCTGTCATTTGAAAGCTCACAGGCTAACATTCATTCTTGCATCAATATTCTGCAGTGGACAGTGGTTCAGATTTGTTGCGACTCCAAGGTTTTTACAGGCACATTTCCATACAAGTGAAGCAGGCTCAACCTTCACTGCACCATCCATCTCAATAGAGCCGACTATTTGCCTTGTACTGTGACCCTTCAAATGACCGCTGAGCCTCCCAACTCCAAATTGGCTTTTTATTGCCACTGAATAATAATCTGCTCTAGTGAGAGCTGTATACACACTAAATGCGCCGTGTCGAAAGAGAGAAAAAGAGAGGGAGAGGCAGAGAATGATGTGTGTGTGTGTGTGTGTGTTGGGGGGGTGTTCCTGTGTGTTAGTGTGTGTCTAATTGAGCTAGATCGATTATGTCATCAGGGCCGATCTTATTGGCCGATGTTGGCCTATTACAGATATATTGATAAATGAATACTGGTGTATATGTTGGTAGATGTGGAAAAAAAAAGAAACTGTGGTGCAGTAAATGTTTCATAGGCTTCATTTTCAACCATAGAAGACAAAGACACAGGCACTAGGAAAATAACACATGTTTACAATTATATCATCTAGAATTTTAAAAAGTACATGCATTAAACTGTAACATTTGCATCTTACAAATAACTTAAGGTGATCAAATTTTTATTATTCTCAAATATCAACATCAGCTAGGGCGAGGTATCGATATTCCACACCTTCATAACGACCAAAATAACTTAGTAGCACTAGTATCAAACTCTCCTCAGTCAAATAATACCTGCATTTGATCATTTTTGTACTAAGATCTAGAAAAAAATTACTATTTGTTTGGTTTTGCTCACAGCCAATCACAGCAAGGGTATATCGGTCAGCCAATATCGGCCTAGAACAGCTATATCACAGTCTATATCGGTATTTTATTACAGAACATAATGCAACTTGTTTTAATTTTATTCTTTTTTTAAAGTTTTTTTAGGTAGCATCTTATGTGTCGTTTTGACATTTCTTCTTAATTCAATTTATTCTAATTGTCTTGTTTATAGTTATTTATGATTAACATTAAAAATACCAGTGTCCTGATGTAATTTTTGAATCTTTTGAGCACCTGTGGCATCTGATAAAAATAAATGCATAAAATGTGGAAAGATTATTTCAGGAATTCTCCATACCAAATAAAGTAGGAAAAAAGGGATGAAATGAAGCAATCTATTGGTATCAGTATCACTTTAAGGGAACTGATATTGGTACTGGTATTTTATTTTTTTTAAATGATACCCAGCCTTCATATCGGCCTCAAAAATCCAGCATCGGTCCGACTCCTTAATGTACAGTATGTGAAAAAACAGCTTATACGCATGTGCAAGAGCATGAGCACATGATTGTGTCTGTGTGTGTGTATGTGCTGTCGTATGTTATATATATATGTGTGTGTGCCTGTGTGTGTGTTGGCAGGGCATGTATGTATTGGGGGAGAGAGCTGTCATGGAGTATGATGCCTCCTTGTCTGGTCTCTTTTGGAATCTTTGTCAGCAGACAGAAATCACAGCTGTCAGAAGAAAAAAAGCTTTGCACTTGCCCCAACCACCATACAGAGATAGTGTTTTGTGTGTTTGTGTGTGCGTGTGCGTGTGTGTGTAGCTGATGCGGAAGGTGGGGGGTGCCTGTAATCAAAAGCTCAGTGCGTGCAGACCAGGACCCCGTCAATCAAGCAGCATGTGAGAGAATGAGAGCATGGTGACTGAAGAAATACGAGTCAAGTTCACCAATAACTCTTAAACCAACAAAGAGGTGAGACAGAGACACTGAGCAAAATGGAGAAAAAAAGAGGAGGAAGAGGAAGGGCATTACACTGTAGATGGCAGATCACAATGTACCAACAACAAAAAGTACAAAAGGATGAAGAGGACATGATATAAAATAGATATTTCCAAGACTCATCCTGGCAACTGCATGGTAGTAAAAATCCCTTAAAAAATGACACCCACCACCAAGCTGGTTTATGCCTTCTCGCGTGCCAAACACGACGCCAGCAATCTCATATTAGCACTTAGGCTTGGTGAACAACAGCACATTTCAGAATCTGTGGGACGATTCTTTACAGTTTCCAGACCAAGCGGTGTGTGCAATTGTGTGTGTTGTGTGTGTGTGTGTAAGTGAGATGGAGTGAGTGTGTTTTTTCCAAAAGAGAACAGGTTGTAAACAGTGTATCTGTAAAAGAAAAATAAATAAATAAAGGTGAAGATGAAGAAGAAGAAGAAGAAGAAGAAGAGCTCCCACTCACCCCTCCCTCTGAAGGACTGGCTGCCCATTTCAGCTCTCCTGGCACTGTCCTGGTATCCAGCAGGGTCACTGAAATGCACACACACATGCAGGTGGTTTAAGGGCAAACAGCCTACACTGCTTCAGTTAAATAAATAAATTAATTAAATCTTTACCAGGGAAAAATTAGTTTGTTTTATGCCCTTGAAAGACTTGATTAGGGCCCAACCGATACTGATATTAGGGAGCAAAACTAAATCTGATGTTGCTATATCGGCCGACAGTCACAGCGGTCACAAGAACCCTGCAGGAAGCACTTGGCAGCTGGTTTGTATTTTTTGTGAGGCCAACTCTGTCAGGCCTGCAGCACACTTGAATTTGGTGAGGATTGCTTGGTTTTGGCTATCTCGTTCTCCTCTCTGCTCTGCCATCTCTGGTGTGGATTCTGCTTTGTTGATGTAGCTCAATACGTGGGAGCAGTTCTGGAGGTAAACACTAACCTTGATGACATTCAGACACGTGTTAATGCCCAACAGATACCGATATTAGGGAGCAAATTAAATCTGATGTCGCTGTATCGGCTGATATTGCAATGATCCCTCAGATGTGATCATCACACAAAGACAAAATGGACACAGGATATTTTACAGTTAGCAATAAACTCTATTATCCAAACTGACAAACCAAATTAGAACTTTTTGAAAAAGGTAAAATGTGTCTTGGCCTAAAGATCTTGATCTTCAGATGAAAGAAAACATGTTTGTTTGATAGAGACCCCAACACATCATGATTAAGGTTTTTTTTCAGTAGAAATGAAAATTGTGATGAAATGATTATTCCAACTAACCGTATCGCATATCACAATCACAATTTCAGTCAAAATAATAAATAAATAAAACAATAATAATAACGTGTGCATATGCATTTATATAAAAACATTAATCGCTTAGTTTTTTGGTCCATAAAATGTCAGAAAATGGCAAAAAATGTTGATTGTTTCCAAAACCTTAGCTAAAATTTTTTTTGTTTTGTCCATAAACCAAAGATATTCAGTTTATTGTCATAGAGGACTAAAGAAACCAGAAAATATTCACATTTGAGAAGCTGATTAGAATGTAGTGTATAGAAATATGTATATCATAAAATATATACATAAAATGCTGTCAATAAAACTAAACAATTAAAACAAACAATCTGCATTATGTTCTGTAAAAGAAAATACACGCCGATACAGACAAATATAGCTCAACAGGCCAATATCGGGTCAATAATATTGGCCAACCAATATATCGGTCGGGCTCTGGACTCAAGCACAAGATCACCACTAAATAAATGACCACTGAGCTTGAGATGAATTAGCAGAACGTTTATCTCACTTGACTTGCTGTAGTATTTAACTAATTTTAATAATTATTGTCATTTCCATGACATTATATCAGGTAAATACTTTTAAAAAAACATATTTCAAATTCTAGCATTAATTTAATTGTCAAACCTTATTTATGGATAAATTAAAAAAAAAACAGGAAGTATAAGTTTAACTGTTAATGTTAAAACACAAGTCCTTCACACTAAACTGTGCGCTACAGTGGCCATAACACGGAGAAATATCCAAGAAACAAAAGACTTTCGGGACAGCACTGAAAAGAGAGAACATGCAACTCCTTGGGGGGCACAACTCCGCGAGAAACCAGGAGAAATCACAACAGTGCAAATTTTCCCCCAAAATCCAACTTTCTGGCTGCTCAAGTTTCATGCATGTTCTTCCTGCTCCTTCACCATCCTTCCTCGGACGCGCACGGAGCGCACGCAGCGGTGTCTCCCAGCGTGAAAAACCAAGAACGCGTCGATTCTTCCCTCCGCACTCACCTTCGTTGGGCGGATAAATCCTCGTCCTCGAACTTGAAACTAGTGTAATTATCCAGATGAAGGTGGAAAATATTCGCCGTACGTTCGCAGCCATGTGAAAGCGTGTGTGTTGTTCCCCGTTGGCCGTGCGCTGCGCTGCTGGCTGAAGCGGCTCCATCCCGGTGGGAAAAGTGTGTGTGAATGAACCCAAGTGTGAAAGCGAGTTGGATGCAGCGGCGGAGACTGGGGCGGTCTCTCTCTTACACTCAGATGCTTCCCTTAATGGTGATTCAAATGACATGAGCCAAATGACATACAGTAGTGTGGTCCTTACCAGCGTCAATATATCATCTCTGCTGTCTATTTATCTAAAACAGACAAGTAAACAAGAACCAGCCTGAAATGGATCCTGGAAATACTGGGTATTATTTTTGTTGACTTATTTGTAGGCTCTGTGGGCTGAAACAGGATCCTGGGAAGTAATAACACACTCTCCTGCTTGTAAACTGACTGTAATGCCTTTAAATTTATAAAATATTATTTCTTTTCAAACTCTCCTCACTGAACAAGCACAGATGAAGCCAGTCAGGACCCTCCCGTGAAACCACTAATCTTTAAATAATAGAGGATAAAGTTAACAAATGCACAACTCCTTTCCGCACGTCACAAGTGACATTTTAGCAGAGATAACCCTGAAGGGTGCCAGCAGGCACGAGGTCATTAAACGTCACATCATCCGCCTGTCACATGAATACCAAAACATGAATGTGTCACAATTTCCTGATAAAGGGCTGAACTGCTTGAATTTTGAGGGTTGTTGGAACCTCTTTGTCCCGAGGAGCACAACAACGAAGAGTGTGACTACAGCGCCACCTGTTGATGGCTGCTGGGAGAAGGAGGAGAAACCAAATGAATGCTCGGGGATCTTTATTAGATGGATATTTTAAGGCTAATAAGACGAGGATAAGGAGCTTCAATCATCCCCCTGCCATCTGTTAACCACACTTTTATCATTTTCATCAATAAACCCCCACGTTTATGGACATAATAAAGAAACAGGAGCAGATTTCTCTAACAAAAAGGCAGTTATAAAGAAAAAGGCACTGGATTGTGGCCTCGTGTGGAAGCGTGGTGGAGCAAACAAAGAGCCAACTCATGACCCGTCCTCCTACACTCTCCTGGCTCTCAAAGACTCTGGCGAACAATCACTCTCAGCTTGAAGAAGTAAATTCTTTCATTTGCATTGATCTGGAGGGGTTTTCCCCTATCTGTCGTACATTTTAAGCACAAAAGGTGAAACGGAGATATGCTCCGCTTTGTTTACTCTGTGCTTAACATGCATAAAGGCAAGGTCTCATAACCCCAAAGCGTCGAATCGCAAGATTTCAAGAGGACTGTATGTGTGTTCGCCTGCATTTGCATGTATGTGCTTGTGCTGGTCTCCATCCCGCTTTGTGTCTTCACAGTTGCTACGCCGAAACCATCTCGATCCCCTGTAAGGCATCATAATGGACCCAGGAAGAGCATCTGGCGCTTTGAGACGCCAAAAAACGATCTCCCCGCTTCGACATGCCACTCTTCCCCCATCCAACCATAATACCGTTTTCACGTTTCATTCTCCCCCAGCGACACGACAGACTGCGCAATCACAAAGGCCCAATTAGCCGAGAGGGGGATCACGATTTCGCCCGGGGACCGACCGACCAATCGCGTCGGGCGGCGTGCGGCGAGGGCCTATGGGGCCGCGGTGCAGGTGGGTGGGACATGGCCGTGGGGCGGAGGTGACACAGTTGACACGGATGGAGAACGCTCCCTTGTTTCTGGTCATTTGTGTCACCGAAGTTTTGATTGATGACCGTCGGGATGTTTTTCCCACTCTCCCCTGAGATTCCCAGCTCTCTGGAGGGGGCTTCCACAACGGGCCCCCAGCTTCAAACCTCTACTTTAAGTTTGGCCCTTAGCCCTACGCCGCCGCACAAACACACATCTACACAAACAGAAACACACACACTTACTTTTTGTTCTATTTGGGGCCCCAGATGGCTGCTGCCCACACATCTGTATTGTAAAGCACTAAATATAGGCCCTGTGTCTGTTTTTGTTTGTATGTGCACACATGCAAACCTGCACACACACATTCACACACACACAGCATCTCCAAGTGTCTACTAATGATAAAGAGAACGGAAAGGACAGGAAGAAATAAGGCAAAGTACGTACGAAGTAGCCAAATGTAAATGTGTGCATGTGTGCGAGAGTGTAAAGAGAAAAGCCCGAGGGACGGTAGGTGTGTGGGCGGCTGAGAGAGATGAACAAAAGAAGCAGAGAAGAGAGATGAGGAGCAGCGCACTGCCAGTGAGGATTTGATTGGGTGGGTGGGTGGTGGTGGTGAAGAGGGGGGGTGGTGGTGGTGGTGGTGTTGGGTGTTGAAAAAGGATCTTCCCTCAAAGCCTCGCTAAGATATTCCTGGAGCGAGTTGGGGTTTCATTTGGCTCGCAGTCCTACACACAGTGCTTATATCGTACTGGGAGCTGAAACCATTTAATATTCATACGACCAAACTGGTATTCTCTGGGTTCTACGACAGATAATAGTCAGATTTTCTAAATCTGTGCGGTGTGAGTGTGTGTGCTTGAACTCCCCGGGTCGACAAAGCGTCATTAGCATGTCAGAGGCGTTTCGTTAGTACCCAGTTCTCTCCATAACAGCTGCTACACTCTAAGAAACAAGGGTTCTTCCTGAAGGGCTGAGGTTGTAGCCGGAACCGTTTGCTTCTGAAGAACCCTTTTTTTGAAGAAAAGGTTCACCAAGAGCTCTTTGTAAGACTAAGAGTTCCAGTAAGAACCCTTTTCATCCAAAGAAGCCTTTTCACAAGACAGAGTTCTTCAAGGTTTGTTAGAATCCTTGTACCATAATATAAAAGTTCTCAGTAGAACCCCCGGGTGGCTCCTAAAGAAAACCTTTGGAATACAAAAGGGTTCTTAATAGCTGCTCCTGAGTGTGTTCTCGATAAAACCCTTGGGATATAAAAAGGTTCACAGTAGAACCACTTCAGGGCCCCTTTCCATCAGTTTAGCTGTGATTCTTGAACCAGTTCCATTCAAGATTCTTGGAACTTGGTGCTACCTAGAGAACAAACCCAAGTTTGCACCACCATTGTGATCAAGGATATCATCCACAGGGGGTGCTGTACAATGCACAATGATCTGTAGAATATGAGATGGCCACTTTTGAAAACCTGCTGTTTTTTTGGTTCCAGTTGGGAACCAACCTTTCTGGTTGTGATTGCGTTTATTTTTGGCAGAAATGCTCACTACGGTTTAAAATTAGGGGTAGGAACCGGAATATGGCTGGTTCTATGTTGGTGGAAAATACCCAGAAGAGGGTTCTGGGTGAAACCATAGAAAGGTTCTCTGTAGAATCTTCCATAGCCTTTCACAGATGGTTCTAGGTATAACCCTTTATTTTGGGTCAAGGATTGGTGAAACTCTTTTGTCAAGGGTTCTTTGTACCATAATATAAGAGTGTTCTCGGTAGAACCTCCTGAGTGGCTTCTGGATAAAACCCTTGAAATACAAAAGGGTTCCCAGTAGAACCCCTTGAGTGGGTTTTAGAGCACCATAGAACTGTAGAACCTCCCATAGAGGGTTTTGAGTGAAACCTTTCACAGATAGGTCTAGGTATACCCCTTTATGTTGGGTTCTCGCATAATCCTTTATGTTGGGTTCTAGGAATAACCCTTTATGTTGGGTTCTAGAAATACCCTTTATGTTGGTTCTAGGCATTACCATTTACGTTTATGTTCTAGGTAGAACTCTTTGAGAGAGATACAATTGAAACCTTTATAAAAGGTTCTATCAGGAAAAAAAGGGTTTCCTAAGGAGACAAGGCGAGGAACCCTTTATGGTTCTAGTTAGGTTCTTAATTTCTAAGAGTGCAGTCTGTCAAATTACTCAATTTGTGCGTGTACGTGTGGATGAGCGTCCGTGTTCTTGCACACATGTGTTCAGTATAAACAAAGCAAGAAGCAAACAGAAGGTTTCATCAAAACCACCAAAACACCAAAAGTGTGTGTGTGTGTGTGTGTGTGTGTGTGTGCTCACTTTGATGATTGAGGAAATCTCCATCAGCATCTTGCTTTCGGAGCGTATAGAGTGTGTTTGTGTGGCGTGTTTGTGTGTGATTGCATAAACACGGTGTCAGAGTGATGAGATGTTCTCTACATCCATCTGTTCTGCTGGCATTTACATCTTCAGAGGGCGACAATAGAGGAGAGATAGAAAGAGAAAGGGAGAGAGAGGACAGAGATAAACATTCAATGGAAGCGACTCAAAAATAATGTTGTTTTTTTATCAGTCAAAAGATCAGAAACACACTCTCAGGTCACCTGCGGAGCACCGAGGCTGCTTCTGATGTGATCTTTTAACTTGTCGGAGGGTTTCTGAGTATCTGTGAGAGGATGTGTGAGAATGAGGCTGCAGCGTGTCTTCCTATGGATGTGGTTACAAGAGCACTCACTCTAAGAAATAAACGTTCTAAAACGGTGGGGTGGAGGTTCTACCCAGAACCATTTGCTCCTGAAGAACCCTTTTTTGAGGATAGGTTCATCAAGGGTTCTTTGTAGGACTAGTTTGCATTAAGAACATGCCATCCAAAAAATCAATTTTGGAAGAAAGAGTTCTTCAAGGAGCATTTAAAAAGGTTAGAACCCCCTGAGTGTGTTCTAGATAAAACCTTTCAAAGATAAAAAGGTCCTCAGGAGAACCCACCAAGTGCTCTCGGTAGAGCCCTCTGTGTGTTCTAGATAAAACCCAGAAGGGGCCTGGTTCCATGTCGGTGGAAAAGGCCCACAAGAGGGGTTTGGGTGGAACCATTACACCATAGAAGGGTTCTCTGTAGAACCTCTATTAGGGGTTTTTGGTTGAAACCTTTCATGGATGGTTCTAGGTATAACTGTTTAGGTAGAACTCTCTTTGTGAACCACCTTAGAACCACCTGAGTGTGTTCTAGATAAAACCCCTGGAATATAAAAAGGTTCCTGGTGGAACCCTCTGTGTGAGTTCTTGTTACCTCCCTTAGAAGGTGGAGCTGTGCCAGATAGAAGCCCCCAGAGAGGGTTCTGGGTGGAACAATTACACCACAGAAGGGTTTTCTGTAGAACCTCTCATAGGGGATTCTGGGTGACACCTTTCACTGCTGGTTTCCAGGTGTTCCAAGTGGAACCTTTATGAAAGGGACAAGCCAAAGAACCCTTTATGGTTCTAGTGAGCGCTTCTATTTCTAAGAGTGTATTTAGCGTGTGTTTGAGAGACACAGAGAAATCTCATTGTTCTGTTCCTCCTTATCTGTCGTCTCGGCGGAGAGCTCGTGCTGTTTCCCCCCTCAGCGATGTGACCCGGCTGTGATACCACACGCCCTCGTCTCCGCAGATAACAGACCACCCTAAAAATACTCCTCTTTCTACCACTCTAACACTCTTCCCCTCTGTTCTCCTCACCTCTTCTGGCTCACTGTATCCTCCGGAGTCTCCCTGGCCAGGAGTGAGCTCTGCCAGACTAAAATACCTCAGGGCGCTTCCTAATGTCACAGAGGTCCTTTAATTCTATATTTTTCCCCTCTTTTCTTCCTCTACTACTCATTCTGTTTGGAGGCCGTGGATGTTACGGTGTCGGCTCGAACGGCAGAAGTGCAGCTCAGACTGTTACATCACAAGTTTTTCTTATAATTTTCCACAATAAATTCCTCATCCCCCCCGCAGCTACTTCAGTCACCCACTCTCTGGACACACAGGGCAGATGGGATGTAGGAGGAGACGGTGAGGACAGAATCTGCCCGGCTCACATAATTATACATCAAGTAATTTACCATAACTCCTCAATAAAATATCCAAGAGTGCATTGTTTTCCATGCCTCATGGGTTTGACAGTCTGGAACAATTCTAATTATGATAAACTAGGTCTTTTTTTTAAGATCATGCCACAGCCAAGTGCTTTGAGAGCTTTTTCTTCTCTCTGCTGCCTCTCTCGCTGCTGAAACTCTCTTCTGTTATGAAGAGCTTTTAAGAATACTGACAATGACCCTTTCTGTAGTTTTGAGGAAGTTTCTTGCTAATTTAAAACGCTTTTATCCCAAGATCCTTTGCCACATTTGACGTTCGGGGTTAGAAAGCTGTCGTTTTTTTGTTCTTTGTGTGTTGTATGCGCCTGTGTGTGCGTGCATCCTCGCCTTTCTTCTGGCCCAAGCCCACGCAGGTGACCAGAGGGGGCCTTGTGTGGGTGGACAACTCAATGGTGACCCCCTCCCTTTACCCTCACCCTCCCTCCTCTCCCCTCCCCTCCCCTCTTTTCTTGCCCTCCGTCCACCAGTATGAGTCCAAAAAGAAGGAGGAGAGGGGGGCCCAGGAGGAGGAAAAGTCTGTTTCACACCCACCTACCCTCAAGCAAACACACTGGCCAAAATGTTGCAGTCGCCAAAATAACAGCATAATAAGAAAATATTATTAAAATGCATGCATGCCTTTGATCAAGAAGTAGTAGCTCCTGTAAACATGAGAGATAAAGCATGAGAGGCTGAGAGGAGTCCTTGTGAAGTGCTGAGACAATTAGTTAATGATTGATCAGTGAGGGATTAGCTATTAAAACTTCACTTATCAATATGTTTGCACTAACAAAGGGTCGAATGACCATGTCAGATGTAAAGGAAGTCGCTCGTAGTGACAAACCAACACAGATTTATCTCCAAGTCTGCATTTCCCCTCAGCTCGAGGGACATTTTGAAGGAATGCTAATGAGGCTCAGTGTCTGCTGGATGTGTAACAGGCGAGTGTTTGCTCACACGTTAGTCAATCTAGTTGATAAGGTGATAATTTGTCAATGTTGTGTTTATAGCTTGTTACAATGCCCAGAGTGGCCAAAAAAATATCAATTACTAAGTCATTTTCTGGACATGGCTTCTCAGATGGTGAGGATAAGCTGCTTTTCTTTTTTTGAAACCAATGTAAATTGAATATCTGCAGGAAATCACTTTGGTAACTTGTGATATGAATTGTAGGTATAAATTATTTTCAGACATTTTTGGATTGAATGATTTAGGGCTGCATCTAATGATTATTTTCAGCATTCGTTAATCTGCCAATTATTTTCCCAGATGACATTTTCAAATGGCTTGTTTTGCTTGTTTGGACCAACAGTCCGAGAAATATTTCATTTTCAGTGATGAATAAAAAAATCATTGAAAAAAGCACTGAATCTTCACATTGAAAGGACCAGTGTGTAGGATTTAGTGGCATCTAGCAGTGAGCTTGCAGACTGTGACCACCTCCCCTCACTCTTCCCTTCCAAGCACGTAGGAGAACCAACAGTGGCCGTGAAACTCATGCAAAATGCAAAAGTCCGTATCTACAGTCAGTGGTTGGTTTGTCCGTTCTTGGTCACTGGAATAATATTGAGTAGATGGGCTCTTGACTTCATCCAAATCTCCATGTATCACCTGCCACCCAGCCAAACATGTTATTTTCTCCAATATAAAGACCTGCATCTTCACCTGTACCTGCCCTCGTAGGCTATACTGCCTTTTGAATTGTGTGAAATCATTGTGAACTTTCCAGGTGATTTCTTTACTGTGTATTGATGTATGAGTGTTTTCTTAAACGATTTACTTTAATGATTAGAGAGGCTGCTTTTAGTCATTAAACAGTAATATCCCTGCAGGAAATATTGTTAATATTTAAGCAGAAAAATTATAAACCATCCAAATGAAGTTGCACCACTGTGCCTTGTGCGTAAATGCACAAACAGCATCTCTCTTACTGGGGAAATGTGCCTTATTGTCCCACCTGCTCTACTGGTCCCTGTAGTCTGTATTACCTTTTAAATTATATTGAGCAGTGAGTTTTTCAGGCCATATTCTTTAACAGCTTAGTTTAATGATTTGAGAGGCTTCTTTCAGTTTCATTTCCATGCACTCAGTAATGTCACTGCAGCAGATATGTGGGACATTTAAGTGGCGAAACTAAAAACTGTAGTTATACTTGACAGGGCAGAGGAAACTCCTCAGAAGAAATATGATTAAATAATCAATTAAACTGCACAGCCTTGTTCACAAATGTGCACACCACATCTCTTTTACTGGGGAGATACACACTATTTTCCATTATTTTCAATTTTTGTGAACCAACCCACTGGATCTGTGGATTAATTGAAGTGTCCAGTTGTAAGTGCAGTCTGTCCATACACTATTGTAGAAACATGGCAGTGCAACATGGAGGCCTCAGTAAAAGAGGACCAACAGCCTCTGTAGATACAAAAGGCCTATTATAAGGTAACAAGAGCAATTCTTATTTTCAGGTGATTATGCACTATGCAGAAAATAATTTACTGCCATATTCTGCAAATAAATCCCTGTAAATCTTACACACTTTTTTGTTGATTAACTAATCAATTAATAAACTAATTAGCTTAAATTCTACAACAATTAATCGAACAGTAAAGTAATCAAAAACGAGAATAATTATCTGGAGTAGGGTTATAACCTCACAGGAAAGTGTGTGTTTGTGCATTTCATTGAGGAAGACAGGATGATGATAGGAGACTGTGTTTTACTGAGGATTAGCAGGGATTAGACTGTCAAACACATGATCGTCCAGTTTATCACGTTACCTCTGTCTTTATCAGTAGTTGCAATAGGTCACACAAACATATGCAAATAATGCACAGAAACAGGATGGATTAGAAGCCAGATTACAAACTGCCCCTCAATGTGTGAAAACACACTGCGCTCATGACATGATTCGTCTTGAATAGTATTTGCTGTGGGGGAGAATATTTAGGTGATTCATTACTTACTCTTAAATTTACTGCTTCTCTGCTGCTGAATGACTTTCGTTTACAGCAGTGCTGAAACCATCTTATTCTACAGTAGTAGAATTTTAAAAAAAAGCCTGATTTGCATTTCACATATGACAAGCAATCCCTTTTGTTGTTGTGACAGACATTCAGGTTGTGTGGGGCATTCACTTCACATCCATTTATCATGTCCTGCTTGACATCCATCACTGGCTCGTACCAACACTGCCCCCCTATGGGTGAAGGCAGCAAAAGCTGCTTGTTGGTCATCACTGAATGTGGCATGAGACTGTGTGGTGTGCTAAATTGAGATGAGTGGGCCGGATTGCCAAGTGGGAGGACAGAGGAGGTTTCAAGGAGGGCGCAAGTTGGGCAAGTCATCACGGGAGCATAATGAGTCATGATCTCTGAAACTGTCACGAAATGACAAACCTCAGAACAGTCACAACTAATTCAGGCTTCATAGATCAGACGGGGTGATGTTTAGGCTGTGAGAGACAAAAACAACACTGAAGTGTGATATAAAAGCTTGTCTGTCAGCACAGGAAAAATGAACTTTTTCTCCACTGGCAAAATGACCGATGAATACTGAAATTTTACCAGCCACTCAATAGATTACCTTTGTTTTTTGGCTGATGAGTGAAGCAAATCTACACTATTCAAAGTGTATTTCATCAGTATTTGAAGTAATGTTATGTTTTGAATGAGTCTCATTCAGCTTTCTGCTTTAGTGATGGCAGTTTTTGTGAATTATACCAACTTGAAATTATCTCCCGTTCCCTTAACCTGCTAACTGTTTTTCAGTAAAGGCACATCCGTTAGGTTTCTCTTCATATTGAGCATCTGATGTTGTGACATCCATCCTTTCCACATTTTTCCACCTGCAGTCGAGCATTCTCTCTTGATGACTCAGAAAGAGGTCAAATCAAATGCTAGACAAAATTATATTTTGTGACCAAATGTATTATGTTGTTTATATTGGTGATGAGCTGTTTAAGTGTATCTAGAAACCACTGAACTGAACTAGCTATAGGTAGCTAGCCAGCTAAGATAGGCTATCATTAATAAAATTATATATATTATATGTATATGTATATATATATATATATATATATATATATATATATATATATATATATATACACACACACACACACACATACACACACACACACATATACATACATATATATGTATGTATGTATATATATATATATATATATATATATACATATATATGTGTACCAGAATGTGTTTACTTATGACTGTCACTCCCATATAAACATACATTATAAACTTTATTTACACAATAGCGGGAATAAACTGTCAGTTCAGCTCATTTTTTTCCCCAGTTGAATTAATTCTTGTCAGGTGTGGTGTAAAGTCAACTAGAAAACACAGGTGGTGTGGACCCAAAAATGCAGGCTTGAGCACTGGAGCAGAGTTCAAAAGGTGATTTAATAATCAACAAAAGGTAACAAAACGCAGGCTTACGTGAACGAAAAGGTGATCCAAAAGACAAAACAAAAATGGCAAAATCCAAGAAATCCATAAAGGGGATATAAAGCCAAAAAACACTGGAAGCAACACTGGGAAGACACAGGAACTTAACACCAAAAGTACAACACAGGCGAACTGACCAAGACCAAGAGAAACACAGGGACTAAATAGACAGGGGGGTAATCAAACACAGGTGGGTGGACAACAAGAGGTGAACCAAATCAGTAATCAACCAAGGGCGGGAAAAACACAAAGACAGGAAGTAAAAGCAAGAAGGACACACAAGGGAAACCAATACTACAAAATAAAACAGGAAATGACCAACAAAACACAACCATGACAGTACCCCCCCTTCAAGGGACGGATCCCAGACGTCCTAAAAATAAAGTCCAAAACAAAGTCACTCAAGTCCACAAGGAGCTGGGTGGGTGGAGGGGGCCTGGAGGAGGGACAAAACAAAAAGCGTCACTAAGCTCAGGCACACAGCCTGGCAACAACAAAAGGCAGGGTCCATAAGTCTGTAAACCCGTGGACGGGCAGGGGCCAGGTCGAAGCCTCAGGCGGGCAGCCGGGAGGCAGGATAGAGGCGGAACCGGAGACCTCAGGCGGGCGGCCTGGAGGCAGGGCAGGGGCGGAGCCGGAGACCTCAGGCGGGCGGCCTGGAGGCAGGGCAGGGGCGGAGCCGGAGACCTCAGGCGGGCGGCCTGGGGGCAGGGCAGAGGCAGAACCAGAAAACCTCAGGCGGACGGCCTGAAGTCCACCCAGGGGAGCAGAGCCGAGCAGGAGGCCGGCGGCGATGGCGAGACCCCTCAGGGGGCCGAGCAGGACGCCACAGGCGAAGACGAAGGCAGAACCCGTCGGGGGACGAGCAGGAGGCCACTGGCGAAGACGAAGGCGAGACCCGTCGGGAGGACGAGCAGGAGGCCACAGGCGAAGGCGGAACCCGTTGGAAGGACGAGCAGGAGGCCACAGACGAAGGCGGAACCCGTCGGAAGGACGAGCAGGAGGCCACAGACGAAGGCGGAACCCGTCGGGAGGACGAGCAGGAGGCCACAGGCGAAGACGAAGGCGAGACCCTCAGGGGGCCGGCGGCGCTGGCGAAGACGAAGGCGGGACCCCTCTGAAGGCCGGCGGCGAAGGCGGCGGGACCCCAGTGGCGGCTGACGGTGAAGGTGAAGCCCCTTGGGAAGACGTGCAGGAGGCCGACGGTGAAGGCGGGATCCCTGGGGAAGACGTGCAGGAGGCCGGCGGCGAAGGCGAAGACGAAGGCCAGCCCCCGCTAGCAGAGAAACAGGGGGCCAGCGGCATAGGCTAAGGTGGGACCCTTCTGAAGGTGACTGTGGCCCAGCCGGGATTGGAGGAGCCTGCAGAAGCGAAGACGGCCCAGCCAGAACAGGAACTGGCGATGGCTGCGGTGGCGACATAGACAGCCCAGCTGGAACAGGAAGCGGAAGAGGCGGTGGCTGTGGCGGCGACGTAGACCGCCCAGCCGGAACAGGAACAGGCGATGGCGGTGGCTGCGGCTGCGGCGACCCAGCCGGAGCAGGAACTGGCGATGGCTGCTGCGGCGGCGTCCCAGCCGGAGCAGGAACAGGCGATGGCTGCTGCGGCGACGTAGGCGGCCCAGCCTGAGCAGGAACAGGAAGAATCTGTGGCGATGACGTAGATGGCCCAGCCCGAGCAGGAACTGGAGGTGGCTGCGGCGGCGATGGCCCAGCCAGAGCAGGAACTGGAGGTGGCGGACCCACCAGAACAGGAGATGGTGGCGGTGACCCAGCCGAAACAGGGGATGATGGCTGCGGTGACCCCACCGGAATAGGAGAAGATGGCTGCGGTGAGCCCACCGGAACAGGAGATGATGGCTGCGGCCCAGCCAGAACAGGAGGAGGCTGCAGCCCAGCCAGAACAGGAGATGGTGGCGGTGACCCAGCCGGAACAGGAGATGGTGGCTGCGATGACCCCACCGGAACAGGAGACGGTGGCTGCGGCCCAGCCGGAACAGGAGATGGCTGCGGCCCAGCCAGAACCGGAGATGGTGGCGGTGACCCAGCCGGAACATGAGATGGCTGCAGTGACCCCACCGGGGCAGGCGATGATGGCGACGGTCCCACCAGAACAGGAGATGGTGGCGGTGACCCAGCCGGAACATGAGATGGCTGCAGTGACCCCACCGGGGCAGGCGATGATGGCGACGGTCCCACCGGAACAGGAGATGATGGCGACGGTCCCACCGGAACAGGAGATGATGGCGACGGTCCCACCAGAACAGGAGATGGTGGCGGTGACCCAGCCGGAACATGAGATGGCTGCAGTGACCCCACCGGGGCAGGCGATGATGGCGACGGTCCCACCGGAACAGGAGATGATGGCGACGGCCCCACCGGAAGAGGAGGTGGTGGCGGCGGTCCCACCGGGACTGGAGATGATGGCGACGGCCCCACCGGAAGAGGAGGTGGTGGCGGCTGGGTCCCACCGGGACTGGAGATGATGGCGACGGCCCCACCGGAAGAGGCGGTGGTGGCGGCGGTCCCACCGGGACTGGAGATGATGGCGACGGCCCCACCGGAAGAGGCGGTGGTGGCGGCGGTCCCACCGGGACTGGAGATGCTGGTGACGGCCCCACCGGAACAGGAAATGGTGGCGGCGGTCCCACCGGGACAGGAGATGGTGGCGGCGACCCAGCTGGAACAGGAGATGGCTGTGGTGACCCCACCAGGGCAGGCAATGGTGGCGACGGCCTCACCGGAAGAGGAGATGGTGGCGGCGGTCCCACCGGGACTGGAGATGATGGCGACGGCCCCACCGGAACAGGAAATGGTGGCGGCGGTCCCACCGGGACAGGAGATGATGGCGACGGCCCCACCGGAAGAGGAGATGGTGGCGGCGGTCCCACCGGGACTGGAGATGATGGCGGCGGCCCCACCGGAACAGGAAATGGTGGCGGCGGTCCCACCGGGACAGGGGATGATGGCGACGGCCCCACCGGAACAGGAAATGGTGGCGGCGGTCCCACCGGGACAGGAGATGGTGGCGGCGACCCAGCCGGAACAGGAGATGGCTGTGGTGACCCCACCAGGGCAGGCAATGGTGGCGACGGCCCCACCGGAAGAGGAGATGGTGGCGGCAGTCCCACCGGGACTGGAGATGATGGCGACGGCCCCACCGGAACAGGAAATGGTGGCGGCGGTCCCACCGGGACAGGGGATGATGGCGACGGCCCCACCGGAACAGGAGGTGGTGGCGACGGTCCCACCGGGATAGGAGAGACGAAGACTAGGTTGCTGGGCAGCAGAACCTCCGTGGCGCTGGGCAGCAGAACCTCCGTGACGCTGGGCAGCAGAACCTCCGTGACGCTGGGCAGCAGAACCTCCGTGACGCTGGGCAGCAGAACCTCCGGGACGCTGGGCAGCTGGGGTTCGGGGACGCTGGGCAGCTGGGGTTCGGGGACGCTGGGCAGCTGAGGGGCATGACGTCGGCGAGAGCCACGCTTGCGCCTGGGGGGCTTCACAGGTGATGAGTCCGGGGCAGGTTCAGGCAGAGGACTGGCTGGCAGAGGAGCAGGCTTCGCAGGTGGCTGGTGGGTTAGCGAGTCCTTGCTGAGCTCAGAATTGCAGGTAGAATCCAACTCAGCCTGTAATTCTCGCTTTAGGTCTGCAATCACTGTCAGGTTATGAGTTATTTGAGGGAAAAACAAAATTTTGGGCCTTGATAAAAAAGTCTTTTCCATCAAGGAATAAACAAAAATTCTCCGCTTAAAATCCGTGCAACCTGTAATGGCACAGTTCAGTTGCTCAAATTCAGAGTAGGCCTTCTCTAGCTCCTCACTAGCCAGTGCAAAGTCTGCTGGGTCCATAATTGGTCAGTTCGTTCTGTCAGGTGTGGTGTAAAGTCAACTAGAAAACACAGGTGGTGTGGACCCAAAAATGCAGGCTTGAGCACTGGAGCAGAGTTCAAAAGGTGATTTAATAATCAACAAAAGGTAACAAAACGCAGGCTTACGTGAACGAAAAGGTGATCCAAAAGACAAAACAAAAATGGCAAAATCCAAGAAATCCATAAAGGGGATATAAAGCCAAAAAACACTGGAAGCAACACTGGGAAGACACAGGAACTTAACACCAAAAGTACAACACAGGCGAACTGACCAAGACCAAGAGAAACACAGGGACTAAATAGACAGGGGGGTAATCAAACACAGGTGGGTGGACAACAAGAGGTGAACCAAATCAGTAATCAACCAAGGGCGGGAAAAAACACAAAGACAGGAAGTAAAAGCAAGAAGGACACACAAGGGAAACCAATACTACAAAATAAAACAGGAAATGACCAACAAAACACAACCATGACAATTCTAGTGGATACTTGTATTCTCAAACATGCATTAATTTTAAAGAAGAAAAGTTACTATGAAGCTGAGTCATGTCCGTTTGTGTCTGGGGGCGCAGGAGATGAAAAATCTACAAATTTAATATACACACCTATTAATCACAGCTACAGCTCATGTGGTGGCACTTGGAAGACTCACTCGACTGGCAGCACGGCCTCCGTGCTCTGACAGCAATCATCTGCACTTCTGAGGTGCCCTTGAGCAAGACACACTGAATCCCCATCAGCTACAGAGGCCTTAATCTGTTAATGACCTTCACACTCTTGATTTCCTTGTGAAAAGGGCAACGAAAAATAGATTTCTCCTTCAGGGATCAGTTGAATCTGGAGTGCGTACAAAGAAAATCATTTGCCACAGTTTAGTTTTAGCGTCTATGTACTGTCTGGCAAAATATCTACATGCAGTCACATGATGTGTGTAATTTCAATGGCGTCACGGGAAAACCCAGAGTGCCTGTGCAGCGCTCATGAATTCATTCATGAATGTTGCTTTCACAGTATTTTGCTGCGCAGGAGGTGTTGATTTTTAGTCATTTACAGCTCGTACATGTAGTTTTTGAGATGTACAGTACTCTATAGAGCGTTTACAACTTGAAGACGTTGCGTCTATCTAGGTCAGCTGAGCTAGATTTGGAGTTGTCAGCTTTCTGCAAACTAAATAGGTCATGCTAACAAGGAGGGGGGGTTTGACAAGCCTCTCATACTCCATCAGTTCTCACCACAAAACATTCTCAAGATTGCTGATTATATAAAACACCCTCACTCCAGCTTTAAGCTACGATATCAAATTATGACAATGGATATCACAGTCACTTCTGTCAACCCTAGAAAATATATGAAGAAAGATAAAGGCAATATTCTGTGTTACAATGTGTAATTATGCATGTATATGCACTGAGAGCTAAATATGAAGCAATATACTGTAGCTTTGGAGAAATCTAAATGAAGCGGAGAGCGTGTGACGATTAGGATCTGCTGTGCTGTATATGAAGAACTTCACAGCACGATTATTAACCCAGAAAGCATAAATATAGATTAGAGCCCAAGGAGACAATATGAACATAATGCATATGTGCATCAGTTACACAGTGATGCTCTCACAGGCCCACACAAAGAAATCTGGGTGTCACATAATGGCACAGCAGAGGCTTAATTTGTGGTCAAAGTGCAATGTCTGCAAATTTGTCAGCTATGATGCAATAGTGGGCTTCCTGTCCCCAATTTTAGGAGCCACAGGTAAAGAAAACAACCTGAGGCATCGTTATATATAAATGTGGAGAGGTTATGTGTTTAGTAAGTTCTCCGCTGGTTCTTCACTGTCAACATGGCTCCCAGAGGTATGATCACTGTGGCTGTTCTCTGCTTCATGCTGGGCCTGCTCGGTCCAGCTCCAGCTGCCCGTAAGTTTGTTTCATCACATTTGACTGCTCGTCAATCACATTATAATACAGAAAATATTATATTTGGACTTTAAACTGAACAGATCAAACAATAATTTGGCATGTGTTTGTGTGTGCGGAGTAGGTGTCAGTAGGGGCAGAGCCTGTTGTTTGAGCTACGCTACGAAGCGAGTGCAGTTCCAGCGTATTAAGGGCTACAGAGAACAAAGCGACTTGGAATATTGTCGCATCAAGGCGATCATGTAAGACTCTTTCCTGTGAAACCATCAAAACTCCAACCCTGCCAGCCCAGCCTGACCATGATATGTTAATAACACTGTCATAGCATGTCAGACCTTTACAAGAAGGTCCAAGAAGACTAATTGATTGCATGAATATAAGTATTAAAACAGACAGCTTCACTGTTTACTGAATTTTATTGACTGTTTCAAACACTTTCCAAATTACTGCACAAATTAAATTACTGTATAATTGTGTATAATTAAAATACACTACAATACAGCACAGTTCTCTTATAAAGGATATGGTTTACTGTAGTTTCACTGCTGCATCTTGTTGGCTTGTTCTTGACATTTAGCATAATCTTTGAAGAGTTTTCCACTGAGAGAAAATTACTTTCTTTTTCCGTCATGTTTTCAACGTGCAACAAACGGAGGCAGCAGCGAAAGCAGACAGGTTACAGCAATGCATGGGAGTAAAGTTTTAAAAAAAAACAGAAATAGCCAAAAATAGTTTTTTTTTTCCATATGATTATAGATTTCATAGATCAATATAAGCGGCTGATTGCTCTAACCATGATCACTGTCAGCCACTCTATTTTTAAAATATTCATTGGACACTGGTGTTTGTTTTGTGGAATGGTGGCATATTGTTTCTGTAGAATTTCTTGCTGTTGAAAAAATAAAAATCCATTTGATCCGGTCTACCACAACATTCTGCTGTCAAAACTGTCTGAAATTTCAAAACTCTGAACAGGCATCTGTTTGGTCTGCTCCATATTTCCATAAATTATGTTTATAAATTATTTGTGCGCAAGCTGTCCAGTTTTTAAGATTGACAAAAATCCAATTACACAATACAGCCTCGACTCTGCTTCTTGAGTACCGACAGAAAGTTGTGAGTCAATAGTTGGTCAGATGCCTATTGCTGTTTAATTATTTTTTGATCAGATATTTCGGTATATAAATTATTAATTTGTTCATCCAACCTTTATTTTACATCAGAAATACATTTAGGTAGAGACTTCATTTATAATGTAGCTGAGTAAAAAAATAAATAAAGGCTATGAGACACAAATAAACACCAAAAGCCACAATAAAACCTAAATAATAAATGAAAACTGTTAAAGCGAATGAAACAATTAAAACAAGAACATCTGGAAGTAAAATGTTATACAGTTAAAAATTTAAATTGCCCTAAGGATATAAATGAGATAAGCTTCAGATTGGATTACAAATCGTCTAATTTTTAATTTTACTTTATTTAAAGCTACTACAAGCAGTTTTTAACTGGCTATGGAAGAGCCTCAGTTTGTTTCTGATGCCTCTGTATGACCTACATGAGCAAACAAAGCCGTAGATCGTTTTGATTTTTGACGTTATAATTTGTGGTCACGGCCGTGGAAACACTACCGCTTTTGTCCACAGGCGTCTCCAAAATCAACACAACATGAAAGGTCCTTGTAGTAGCTTTAAAGTTCCTGCACGGCTACATTTTGTTACTGTAAAAACAACATAAAACTCTGACGGCTTGGTTTGATTTTTGTAGTAAACTGTACAAATGTTGTTTTAGTACTGGTAGTGGAATTGGTATTAAATAGGCACCATTATCAAAACATTATACTCACTCTATACAGTTATACACAGAACTATATAGTGTTTTCTGTGTGTGTCTGATCATGTGTCTCACTATTGCAGTTTCTACACAGTTACGAAGGCTGAGATATGTGCAAACCCGGATGATGCGTGGGTGAGGAGAATTCTGGATTTACTCAGGTATGAGACTCCCACTCACTCTTACATACCAACCAGTTTCAGTTAAGACTTAAAATCAGGTCAAACTTTGTGTTTGAACAAGGTTTTGTTTTGTTTTTTGGTGCATTGTGAGTAAAAAACTCTCCTCTTCATAGTTCAAAACTGAAGAAGATGTCCAAGGCTGGCCCTGCTGCAGGTGAAGCTCAGACGAGCAAAAGTGTGACTCCTTCATTTAATGGTGGAAGTGGATCTTTCTTCAGTACTGCAGAGAGCTTCCCAAACAGCACTGAAGGTGTCTATTAGCCAAAAAGAAAAACAGGCTTCTGCTTTAGAGATTTGGAGCTAAATAGTTTGTGTTATAGAAATGCCAATTTTGGGGAATGTTTGAGAGAAATTGAACCTGATGTAATCCAGTCATGTTGGGGGTATTATCTCTGAAAAAGCAAAGAAAAGCTAATTACTTTTACTTGCCTAAACATATGCAGCCTCAGCCACAATACTCCATTTAATCGCGAGTTAAGGGGAACCTGAGAAGAACAGCTTTGAGAATATTGATATAGATTATGCACTTAGCCACTTAGCAAAGATTTAGGTGAACATTTCTATTTTTTAAATCATGTTTTTGTGACTATGCTGTTTTATTCCTTGCTATGAATCTCATTTAATCAAGTTAATGTGCTAAAATATGCCAGTAGCAATTCTCATGAACCAATAAATTTACTTCATAGTGCTCCAACATTGTTGTCCACATTTATTTCATCAAACTACAACACCGTCTCACTGAAGGGTGGTCATGGCTAACTTACAATTAAAGGGACAGTCTGAGTTGTTTGATGTGGGGTTGTCTGAAGTATTTGTTGACAGTCAGTGTGTTATCTACAGTAGATGGCCGTCGGGATGCCCCCAGTTTGGAGAAGCAGAGAGGAGCACCAGCACTGAAGCTAAGCAATGAACTGTTGTGGACGAAGTCAACAACAAAATGTATTTTAGCCACTTAAAAGGACAGTTCTCCCCAAAATCAAAAATACATACTTTTCCCCTGCCCTCTAGTGTTATTTATCCATCTAGGTTGTTTTGCTGTGAGTTGCAGAGTTTTCAGATATCAGCTGTAGAGATGTCTGCATTCTCTCTAAATGCTCAAGGGACAAAAAATACATTAAAAAAAAATTCAAAACCAGCTTCTCTTTCCAGAAATCATGACCCGGACACCCAAGATTATCCACAGACTTGTTGTGAGCAGAGAAAGTAGTTCTGGTAGATTCTATTGTAGAAGGAAAGTAGTTTCTACACAAAGCTGCTCACAACAGGGTCTGTGCTGGGCCACGATTCTTGGAGAGACATTGCTGTTGAATTTTTTAAATGTATTTTTGATTTTGCTGCTTTATGCACGCAAGCTGGGTGCCATTTTGTCTCTTTGTATTTGAGAGAAGGCAGACATCTCGACAGCTGATATCTCCAAAACTTGGCAACTCATACCAAAATTATTTAGCTGGACAAATAGTACAAGCCAGCAGAAAAATATGTATGTTTGATTTTGGGGGTGAAATGTGCCTTTAATTTAAAAAAAAGCCCCCCTAAAAAGATCTGTATCACTTCAAGTGTAAAATAATAATATTTTCACTCCTTTACTTTGCCGTCAGACAGACAAACTACTGTTATTTAAGCCAAATATTGCTCTCTCCAAAGCAACCAAACTCCATTGACAAAAATCAGTCATTTTGCTGGTCAGTTGCTGATCTACACTGCTTCAGTCTGTTAGTTTGCATTATTGTGTAACTGCAGTGACTCCGAACAGACTTTTAAAACACAGACGTCACACAATAACACAAACAAACTAGCAGATCGAGGCAGCGGTAAACCAGAACCCCAGTTTTCTGTGATATAAAATTATTGATTTCACTAATAGAGTTTGGTGGTTTGGAGATAGTGATATTTGACTGGTATAACAATGGTTTCCTGTTGGAAAAGGCTGTCTAATGGTCAAGTAAAATGGTGAAAATATTCTAAACATACCATACACTTAAAATGATACTAATTTCATAGGGAGGACATTTTTTAGGTGGCTAAAATATCTTTTTGTTGCTGACCCTGTCCACAGCAGGACATTGCTTAGCTTCTGTGCCAGTGCCTCCCTCTGCTTCTCCAAACTGGGCACGTGCCAACCACTGACTATTTATAAGTGCCTTCATACAGCCCCACATCATATAATCCAAACTATTCCTTCAAAGTTATTTTTTAACCTGGTTAAAGAGCAATTAGTGCTTCAAACCATATAACTTATATTTTCAAGTAGCATGTAAAAACATGACTTTGGATGGGAAAGCCTAATAACATCACTGAAAGGTATATTTTCTAAATTATAGATGACATGAGGACCACAACTTGTGCAAACCGAGTAGATTGTTGTTGTATGTTTTAGTGGCGTGATATGCGTGCCTGCCTGGTGATGCTGCCAGCACATCTGCTGGAAGGTGTTTGAAAACTTTTGGTTGAGCTGTCCTGCCCCCTCGAGCTCATGCAAATGCATGACATGACTGACAGGGAGGCTGTCTCTCGTGCTATTTCAGATCAGCACCCCAAGGGGATGGCTCTCCAGTCAGACAAGGTGACTCCCTCAATGACACGCTCTTTCTATCCAAGCTGTCCTGACGTAATTTCACATCCCCACTAGATGGCAGAGTCGATCTGTAAAAAGCTGTGCCTCTGTCATGATGGTCATTTGATAAGGTTTGATGAGCAGATCTACCTCTGATTTCCAGTATAAACCAGGAACAACAACACATATGAATAAGGTACAAGAACATTTATTTTTCTTTAGAGCAAACAAAGGACATCATGAATAGTTTTTGCATTTTTTATATCTGTTAAGCCACATGCAACTTATGAGGAAAATAGAGCAACAAATAAATAGTGCAAGCAATAAATATTAAATACCACAGAATAACATAAGAAAGCATTTTAAATATTTTAAATTAATGCAAGACAGTCGGCTATAGATGGTGGTGAGGAATGCTTTCTATTGGCTGGAGGTTTGAGAGGTGGTGGTAGCAGGAGCAGCGGTGTTATTTCCTCTGCGGACCTGCCTGTAAAACACACAAAAAAGAGATCATAGTTAAAAAACAGTTTTGTCCATCATGTCTGAAGCAACCAACTAGCAAAACTTATCAATACTGGAAACCGACTGAGGTGATACTCACTCTAGCTCCTTGATCTTCTCGAACACCCAGTCCTGCTTCCAGTGGCTGCAGACTTCTCCCTCTGCGGTTTTAAATCTGGGTGGCAAAAAAACAGACAAAAATCAGCCACAAGCTCCAAACCACTTCCCATCAAGAACTTGGATTTTCAACTAAATAACATTTTTTGATCACAGCGCCCCGTTTAATGAAATAAAAGAAGTGATTCTTACATGACAGCGCGGACGCATGGGAGCTGCTTCCTCTGGATCCTGTAGCCCAAGATGGGAGCAGTGATGTTCGT
This sequence comes from Lutjanus argentimaculatus, assembly GCA_034769285.1. Classification (NCBI taxonomy): domain Eukaryota; kingdom Metazoa; phylum Chordata; class Actinopteri; order Lutjaniformes; family Lutjanidae; genus Lutjanus; species Lutjanus argentimaculatus. The sequence goes on from JAWZSL010000011.1 coordinate 16,662,997, forward strand.
GATGCTGACCTCAGTGCAGCAGTTGGCGAGCTTTATATCTGTTTTTTCAGAAAAACAAAAACAAACACGCATTGAATGAATACACAAGTCCTGGAACTAGCAGAGTAATATGGTGCAGGATCTCTGAGAGGAGACTTACTAGGGCCAGATTCTGCCAGTACCAGAATCCCGGCGAGGAAAGCCAGGCATGTCAGTCTTCTGATGCACAGCTGCATGGTTACTGCGTAGGATGAGATGTTCCAGAGGTTCTTCGCAGAAGCTGATTGTCTGATCTGGCAGCTGGAGGCGACTGATCTCTTCGGACCAGACCTCCAGGTCTTATAGGATGAAAAGAGGAACCAGAGCAAGCTGACCGGATGAAACGTCTCATCTGGCTTTCTACACTGTGTGGGTGTAGTTGGATGGGGGGAAAGTGCGCATTTGGGTGACACTGTAGTCTACTGTTTCCTTTTTTTGTGATTTCATCATGACATTGAGTGAGCTGACAGAGAACTCAAACTGAGACCAAAGACTTTATTACTTTTTCTTTTATCTTTGTTATTAACAAGTAACCAACAATTAAATTAAATACACCAATGAATAAATAGCAAACTAACAAACCTGCTTTAATTTACTAATATGGAGATACAGATTTTCAGCAGGACAATCCTGTTTAACATTCTGTAACACTTAATTCTGGGTTGTGTCTGGTGATATACATGAAAATCTCACGCTTCTCCTAATAATCTCATAACATTAGCCAATGGAAATATGCATTAATTGGCATTTTCTTTTGCAGATTTTCTCAAAAAATCAGTTTCATTTGGATGTGTCTATATATCGATAAATGTTAGGGGCTGGCATCCTGTCTAGGTTGTTCCCACCTAACATATAATAATGCATACTGGGATACACGTCAACCCCCACGGCCCTGAACAAGGTAAGCTAGGATGAATGCATACATTGAATAGATGAATAGGCACTCATATTGTGTTGTATTTATTGTAATTTTCTGTATTAACCTGGTTAGTTAACCATAATGTCAATCTAATGTTGTTTTAAATGACCGCATTTGGGCAGAAAACCTGCTGATTTCAGCAATAATGTAAATCCAAGCATCATGTGCTGGTCACTCTACCCAATGTGTCATCATTCTTTCCTTCTATCTCTCCTCTTTCTCTGCTGATTGCTGTCATTGACCAGTGCAGGGCCGAGAAAAGGGGAAGGAAGGAGATCCTGAGGCTTTCCACCGCAAATTTTCCGAGCATCCTCCACCCAAATTTGGTCATCCGCCCTTGCAGGCTCGGCCATTTCAGTTACAAGTCTCGACTTGTTAGTCGGCGCCGTTATGATTTATAGACAATTCAGACAGCATAACAGATCAAAATTACTTTGAAGTAGAAATGTGTTCTTAATATTTTAAATATCTGATCTACCAGAAATTAATGGGGAGGGTTTATTCACTTCTTTCTTCTTTTTCTTTCTTGCAGCTTTATAAAAAGCTGCCAAAAGGCAAAGAACTGCCAAAAAGAGTAAGAAGCAGGTTTCTTACTGCCAGTAAAACAAGCTGCCAGTTGTGTCCCACAAGACACGAGTTGGTTTATAAAGCAAATTAATTTGCTCCTGTCTGGCTTTTGTCTACTTCAAGGAGTAACTGCACACTCAAATGTTTTTTTGAGCTGTAAGTGAATTATATTACTGCGTTGTGAAGAAACGCACTGATGCTGGCGTTAGTATTGACATTTCTTTATACATTTAGAAAAATCAGCATTTCATGGGTTGAAAATGGTTCACAATGTCACGTACTGGTTTGAATCATCCCGAACTTTGCAAGGCCAGTGCTGAGATAGAGCCGACCATTTGGGCCTGCAGCTATCGATTATTTTAGTTCAGTCAGACAGCTCTCATGTTCAGAATGTTTATTGCAGAAGCAGAACATAGTTAGAGTTTGGGAGTTTGGCATCTAGTCTCCGACCTCATCATTATTATGTTTAAATAGAGATACTGAGGAGTGATAAACACATATGTTGGACCTCCTGTCGGAGCCTGCAAGTGGATGCTGGGTGGTGGTGGGGGGGGCTGAATGAACAGGCAGTGACGCTGTTGTAAGGCAGCAATGGCATTGGTTTTAGTGGTTTAAATAGTGTGCTATAGAGTTGAGGCATGTCACATGTGACTGCAGTGCAGTTCAAGTTGACTGCCTGAACTAGCTCGATCAATTATTCTATCAATTATTCTGGCAATTAACTGAGCAATCAGATAACAAGTATTGCATGCTTTGCAATTTTTTTCCATTAAATTACGTTTTGCTTTATTAAAGAGCATTGTAACATATAAAACAGAAAATATGACAGGTCTCTTAAATGAACAACCACTTGGTCCCCTTTTTGAAAAATCATCATCTTTATAGCTTTTATTGCTAACATATCACTAATGTTACCTGGTTGTGTCTCACCTTGTCTCTGACACAGTTTTGATTGTACGAGCCCACTTCCACACAAACAGTTCTCGAAACCCACCAGACAGATAAAATCAAAACACCCATGATCATTTCTCAGTGTTTTCAGTGGCTGATAAACAAAAATGTTTAAAAAGTTAATTCAAAGTAATAAATGGAACCAGAATTATACATTGGAGACTGTGTTGCTGAGTTTCAATGGCAACTCTTTTAGCAAAAAAAAAAAAAAAAAAAAAAAAAAAAAAGCAGAACTTGTGATCTCAGAGTTTCTCGGTATGCTTTGATGATGCAAAAAATTAAATTTCTCAAGAAAACCATGTCCTATTGCCCTCTTGGGAAGACATTACAGTATTTTTGCTTCACTTTGCAGAAACTTGCAGGGGTTAAAGCGGATAAGGATAAGATCTGTTGATAACTAAGAAAAGAGAAGTAAGACCTCATGGTTTAGTCCCAAGGGATTCATCTTGTGGATTTTGTGCATGTAACAGAGACAAGCCTGGTTAAGACATTATATATTATGCTGAAAACTAGTTATAACATCTATAAATCTCAGCACCCAGAGAGGAAATCACTGCCATTGTTACCAATCAGAAATCCTTCTTTAAACAATACAGCTTGACAAAATTGGCACTGACCCCTCTGCACTTCTTCATCTTTGTAGTCTTTATTTCACTTTGTTTATATCTCCCCAAAACACCATTTTAAATGTTGCATTTCTTACAGAGTGACTATGTTTAGTTTATGTGTTTGCGTTAAAGGGATAGTTCACCCAAAAATGAAAATACAGTCATTATCTCCTCACCCTGATGCGATTGAAGGTCGGGTTTAGTTTTTTAGTCCACAAAACACCGCTGGGGTTTCGGAGGAAAACAGTGTTGCGGAATCTCCCAAACAATGGAAGTGAATAGTGACCAGTTTTCAAACGTAAAAAAACAACAGAATAAAAACATAAAATGCCTCCATACTGCTCGTCTGGTGTAATCCAAGTCTCCTAAAGCCCCAACATGCCAAGTTGACTGAAGAAATCTTGTTTACACCATGTTTTTAGCCCAAATCTTCACTGTAGATTCTTGGCTTTGAGCCACATTCACGTGCATATGCACACTGTCTGAACTGTGTGTGTGTGGTGTGATGGTGTGCAAATGGCATGTCGGGACTTTAGGAGGCTTGGATTATTCCAGACGAGCAGTATGGAGGCATTTTATGCTTTTTTTTCCAGCTGTTTTTTAGGTTTGAAAACTGGTCACCATTCACTTCCATTGTTTGGGAGATTCTGCAACATTGTTTTCCTGTGAAATTCCAGCTGTGTTTTGTAAACTAAAAAATTAAACCCGACCGAATCTTCATTTTTGGGTGAATTATCCCTTTAACTATCCCTTTAATGTGATTGATGACAACATCATCACATCTGGGATACAGCCCATAGTAAATGCACATAGGGCTGGGAACTATATCGATATCACATCCATATCATGATATGAGATTTGATATCTTAGATTTTGGTTATTGATATATTTTGAAAAGGCATAAATGATGTCATATCCTGATTTTAAAGGCTGAATTACATAAAGTGATGCAATCCTCTGAGTTTACCAGACTCGTCTAGCTGTTCCATTATTTGCCTTTATGCACCTCTCATTAAATCCACATTACTGATAGTATTATGACAAATCTCGTTGTTAATATTCTGTGAAACCACCAACAGTCATCCCTACAATACTGCCATAATATTGATATCAGGTATTTGGCAAGAAAATATTTTTATATTTTATTTTGTCTGCAACAAAATATAGAGTTCTATACAGTAGACTGTTGGCATCGTCAGCTGATACTGGGTTACACAGAAATGTCTTTACTGGATTTGCTGTTCTTGATTGAAATGTTGAAATTCCACATCAATGAAAAGGAGAAGTGACAACTCAAAATGAGGAAGGAAGCATAAACAGTGTGATTGGGTTCACTAAAATGAATTAAGTTGCGAAACATGGTGTGCACTTTCCGAATCATGAATTGGAAAAGAAAGTTCTCTCTCTTTTTTTTAATGCCCCTCATTAATGAGTTTTTATCCTACATCGATGCTGTTAATCTAACAAATTAAGTCAGTTTGCTAAACGCGGTTATGACTTCCTCTCAAATCATTATCTTTATGGGCTCCAGCCTGCTGCCAAATGACAGAAGAATGCAGTACAATACTGTAGAACAATCTTCTAGTGAATCATTGCCCTGCAGACCTCAGCACTCTGCACCACACCTAACAGATTAATCAGTGAGTCATAATAACAGTCTGTCATTTTAGAGGGACAGGACAGAGTCGACTATGCATAATGGAAACATTTTTAAAAATTCCACTTATACTGTCATTGTCATTGTGTGACAGAGCGACAGCTCCATCAGAGCTTATTGGCTATAAGAGACATGACGGCTGCAGGAGGGTTGAATTCCTCATTTTAGTTTTGTGTTCACTTTTCTGTCTGTAGTATAATCTAATCTAGTAAAGCACTAGTTCTCTTGGGTGTACAATTCACCTTTATATATATCATCATGCAGATTATGATATAAAATAGTTAATATTACTCGTATATATATTATTATTATTATTTAATTTCCAAAGCTTTGTCTTATTTAAATAAATTCACAAAAGTGAAAGCGACCCACTCTCTCTCTCTCTCCTGCCTTTCTTTGTACAAACTGTTGATGCATTATTTATTGAGGAATATGTTGGAGATGTGAGTTTAAAAACAAACTACATGTACTGCTTATGCACAAAAAATGCAAATGTCTGCTCCAAATTAAATGACAAAACGCTCAAAAACATTCTATATGAACTTCTTCTGATCTGATGCTTCAATCAGCAGGACATGAACTGTCATGTGAGTGTTGCTGTGGAATTTCACAGTGTCTTATTTATACATCCAGAGCAACATTTATCATTCAGTTGGAGGGTGTTTGCAAGTCCAATATTAACTCCTTTCACTCTCTTTTGGTCTCCACGAACCCCTGAGATAAATATCTGGCTCTTTAGCTGCTAAACGCTCCTCTATGTTCACCAGCTGGTCACTAACTTTGTCTGATGTTGAGCAGGTGGTGCACAGTGGGTTGTGAAAGGTTTATCATGCCCCCCATCACATTGTCATTTGTAATCTTGTTATTACAAAGTTATCAGTAATAGCCACTTCAAGAATAGGAAATGACAGCACTAATGGCAAAAAAGGATGCTGACTGAGGTTTTTGCGGTGACACAAGTGACATCGAGCTGTTTCCACTTTGATCCTGACAGACAACAGTCATAATTCTCAAACATGCTGTATGGTGTTTTGGGTCCTTGAGTAAATTCTGGCATTTTTCTTGTGACGGTCGTAAGAACCTTAACATTAACATGAGACTGCCCCTTTGGTCAGAGTCTTGTGAAACAAAATTTCAAACACCAAACTAGCTGAAAATGTGAAAAAGTCCACCCTCTCACACTCCCAGCAGTTTGAAGTCTGCTGGGCCTTAATCTATTTCAGTTAAGTCAGTAGCTTTGACTTCAGTTTGCCACATAATTGTAGATAATTTTATTGGCCACATGCAGCCTTTAAAAACTCACCTGGAATCCACGTGAAGAATCCACTGTGTCCAAACCCTGTCCAAGTCCAAATCCTGGGACGGTCCCTTGATTCCTACTTCATGAACCTACAACCTACACAAGGTACAATAAACAGTATTTCAGTCCATTTGTGTTGTATGAATATTAAATGACAGAGAGAATGCAGCAGGAACTATTCCAGTATTTAAGAAAATGGCTATGACTAAACTAACAGGCCACTGAACAGCCATTTCAGATTTCAAAAACCACATTTCAGTCTCCTAAAAATGAAAGGTTTTTGTCCCATATAACACAACATTTCTTTCCCTCCATTACAGTCATGGAAATAAACTAGGGTCACCACATTCAGTGTGGGTAAAAAAAAAAAAAAAAAAGGGACACCTTGCCAGTGACCTCTGGTGCAGGGACAAAAATCAGGCAGGGAGTCTGGGGAGTCTCCCTCATGAGATTTTGAGGGTCAAACATTTTATTTCCTGCATTCCGGTGAATTTTTTTTGCACCAAATTGTGATTTTTTTGCATCATTTTTTAAAATTCTCTGTTACTCTAGGCATAAAGGAAAAAAAGAGTAAGCAAGAGTGAAAGCACAGATGCACCAAGGACTCAAACATCAGATCACAGACATTGGGAAAAAGCGTTTGGTCTGTCAGAATAATAATAACTCCTCTCTGACACTCTGCTCTGGTACCTGGTGGACTTGTTGGAGAGTCCACCACAGGCAACAAAAAATACTCTATTGCAACCTGTACAGTTTGCCTTGTACTCATTCCCCTTGACAGGACGATCTACTCGTGGTCTGTCTGCCATTTAGATTCATATTTGGACACTTCTCTTTTACAGGTGAACTTAAGCACATCTGACCATCTAACCAGCACAATGATGTTGAGTGGCTTGCCTGTCATTCTGTTAAATACTTCTCTGCTATGTCTAAAGAAACTGTTTTGTTTTATTTTTTTTATTCCTCATGACACTACAAGCACGCTAGTGTTATGCATGCAAGTGTCATTTGCATGAAAATAAGGGACCAATTGTGAACTGTACTGATTCAACAAGGGACAGTGCATCTTATTTCTCAATAAGGGAACACTTGTATTATACAGAGCCAGTGGCAACCCTATAATAAACCTAACACTTCCTGGCTAGCTGACATTGTGGTAAGATAACATTAGCATAGAAAGACTCTCACCAGATACTTTTTTTTTTCATAAAAATCAATAAATGATGAGTTTGGATCCCCTAAAAATCTTTTAATGACCCGCAGTATCACAATCAACTTGGTCCTGGTTAAGTTTGATGTCAGATGTCAAATAAAAATAGCTCACTTCTTTTAGCTAACTTACATCCTGTTTGAACAGGCAATGTTGCGTGTGCTACTGTCCTCTGTTGGAAATACAGGAAACCTGCAACCATTCCACATGTCATACTGAATTCCTTCCTTGCCAAAATGTATGAAGGTTAAAAAGTACTTGCATTTCATAATGACACTATATTTTGGTGTAAGACATAGTTACAGTGGTTGTTCTACTGTGGAAGTCTCCCTTAGAGCCATTGTTTTACTGTTGACACGTACTGAGTTAAATAAGTATTAAGTCATTATTCTATTCATTCATTATTCATTATTTGAGGACCCTCTGACAAAGCTGTCTAATAAAATCAATAATTTTATATATCCCCAAATCACAATTATTCTCAGCGAGTTTTACAATCTGCACAGTGTCTGGTGCCCTCTCTCCTGACTTATACCCTCTATTCAGGTGAAGAAAAACTCCCTCCCCAAAATCCCCTTTGACAAAGAAAAAGTGAAAGAAACCTGAAGAAGAGCCACAGAGACGGACAGGGCAGACAGACAAGCAATAGATGTTTACACAAAGGTTTAACAAAATTACATTTATTAAGAAAAATTTTGATGACAAAACTTCTGATAGATGTAAACTATAAAATATTTGAGAAGAATATGGATCCGGGATGACGTTGAAAGACTTCAGGTGTTGCCATGTGGGACCTGAGTCATATGAAGGAGAAGGAGAGAAAGCTAGAGAAAGAGGGAGGAGAAACAGCTCAGAGGTATGTGGGAAGACAAACAGAGAAATGCACCTCATCGTCAGGATAAATATTGACCAAAAGCACTAGGTTTAAGAGACTGACTGAGCCTGAGACAGAAGGAATCATGTTAACAGGTGTGAGCCCTGAACTGATCGAAGAACAAGCACTAATTGAAAGTCGAGGCGAACAATATTTAAGTTATTTAAGACGAGTGTGTAGGGTTTACTGGCGTCGAGTGGTGAAATAACAGATTTCAACCAACTGGCTGCAAGGGTAAGAGAAACTATGGCGTCCAAGAAACTTACACAATAAACATGTAGAAGCATGGATCTCCATGGAAGAGGACCTGCAGTATTTTGCTCATTCAAACAATAACTCTGATCTAACTGTTACTGTACTGTAATAGCTGAAGTGCACAGCTCTATAGGCAGCCATGGGGATATTCCAAGTCAAAACTTTCAGAGGATGGAGCAGAATCTGCTGCCATGTTTTTTTTTTTTTCATGCATGAAAGAACACGTGAGCACAAACCACGCACTTTGTGTTGCGTTCTGTTCGTATGAAAAGTGCCATATAAATTAAGTCTGACTGATTGATTGAAGTAGTGGAAAAGAACAGCATGGTTTGGCGTATCCGTACATGTATGAGCAATCCGTGTTGCGGGTGTACAGCCTCCAAATGCCATGACACCGACAGATGGATGTGTGTTCTTTCCCCCTGTGTGTGCACTGTGGTTGCAGAGACGAGCGCGCATATGTGTGTCAGCTCACCTCAAAAACCCAACAGTAGGAAGCTACTGTGTTAGAAAGCGAGACTAACAGCCTACTGCTGGAATGAAGCCTGATCTTTCCAGTTACGTACAGACGTTTCCTTTTGTGTGTATTTTGTTTGATTCCAACAGGTTCTCAGTGGATCTATTCTCATTTGCACCAAACCTAACAAACAAAGAAACGGGCTGTTTTGTCATCCATGTGATTTAATAACAAGTTAAATGCTGTACTAGAAAACTTGTCTGTGTAGAAAAATGCTTTGATCCCTCTAAAATGAATTCAGTGAAGCAGAGAAACTGTTTTATTCGTTGATATCATCATTTCTACTGACCATTAAGTGTTTGATACCCTGGTATAGGAGTGTCCTGGGCTGATAGGTGCCTTCAAAAATACCCCATGAACATTCTTTCTAATGGCCAGCAGGGTGCGACTCCAATGGTTGCAAAAAAGAGTCAGATTGTATGTAAGCTTATGAGAGAATGACCTTACTTCTCGCTGAATTTATTCAGTTTCAGTTTCATTTAATAAAGTCTGGTGAGGCAGAATACGACAGCACGTAAACATAGTTTTGAAGCAGTGAGTCCTAAAATTCATGAGGGTGCAGATCATTTGTCTGATTTTTTTTTTTTTTTTTTTTGTTGGGAGGGACTTCCACTCTCTGTTGTTGCTAGCTAGTTTTACCCAAAGCAGTCCATGGATCTGATGATCTAAAATGTCTTTGGGGTAAATGTTAAACCTTCTACATCTAGCTGTAAGCCTTAAGGTATCAATAAACCACTGAAATGATCCTGCTGCCTCCACTGTTTCACCTGGATCCTTTCCTTGATGACATTCTCCCACACCGGGGTGAAACTTTCAGACTCCACCTCAGGATATTGGCAAACCTAGTTCAACCTGTGTATGAGAATGTAGTGAATAGTTGAATGAGTGAAATCTTTGACCTGGATTTCTGTCCATAAATGGCAGTGGATCATCTTGTCATTTTTCCCTCTGGTTCCCCCTATTTGTGTTCAAGTTTATTTTGTAAAATGAAAATTGGACGCAGTTTTTTTTTTTTTTTACTAAAACGTGGTGAAGAGAGAGTTTAATTTACAATACAGCCTCCACCTGCTTTATGTCATCATGAGTTTTTGTAAAGACAGAAAGAAGAGGGTGAAACTTAAACTGCACCTGTAGACGTGAAGTGTGCAGCATGTGCGTGTGAAAGCAAATCACACATTCTACTTGAGATCTGCTGTTGGTTTTGTGGGTAATTATGAAAACTCTGCAACACACACACGCAAACGCATGGACCAACCTATTTTTAAATCTTTGAACGGTAAAGGCACGTGTACAGATGCAGCTGCCCTTTAACCTCTGTTAACCTCTCTAACCCCTTTTTGCAAAACATTTTTTTCACCTCATCTCTTTTTCTAATTTCATATTTTATTTTTTAAATTAGGGCCCATGGCATCAATTCTCAATGATGCAACTCAAAGCATGCAAATGAAGCGCTCTGCAGAGCAGTGTGATCCGCACATCTCTCTGACCTGCAGCCTTCACTGGTGACAGACAGGTAATGATAGTTTGCCTCAAGCCTGGCATTGTAAGTCACTGATGGTTAATTAAATCACACAACAGGTAGTTTCTGATTGGCCAACTAGACATTTCGAACGTGCTCAAATCAGCATGGCAGCACACTGTGCTCGTCACTACAGGTGAATTTTGCCGACATAGCAGCTAAATCTATCCACGGAACGAATATTCTTTTCAGCAGATATCTTAGTTACAACAAGACAGAGCTAACAAAGCAGCTTCTTGTTTGTATGTGTGGTATTTATTCAGTTTGGGGCATCTCACGATCTCTAGAAAATATTAGCATTAGCTCAAGTTGGCTGCTGACTCAACAGGGACTAGAAATCGTCTCTGTTGCAAGGTTGGTACTGCAGGTTGACCTGCTTCCTCGAGTAGTAAACTAGGTTTCATTACACAGGAGCTCTAATGACATGACTTATTGTTTTCCAGTTATTAGTCAAGCCCCATGTGTTTGCAGGTAAATGGAGATAACACTAACAAAAAGTTAGACTATGAAGACATTTTTATCATATCTATTATTTTGTTGGTAACCTGTTGTAGAATCGCAATATTACACTCGCAGGTGAGCTTTAACATCATTATTAGCACGACAGTGATGCGGTCAGGACCGAGGCACTGAGAGCACAGATGCTCCTGTATAATATTGCTTCATCTCAATACTTACATAGTCAGTAGTGCAGCATTAATCTTAATAAGCCAGTCTGGCGTAAAATAACGTTGCCAATTAAAGTCCTGCACTGAAAATCTGCAGTACAGGAATGCTAATTTAAGAATAATCAGGAAAATGTACTTAAAGTATTAAAAGGAAAAGTACAGAAAAATATCCCCTGCGACTGTTACTGGAGAAGAGAAGAAAATATGGAGGAGAGGAGAGCAAAGAAAAGAAGTGGAGAATGAAATGAGTAGAAATGAGGACAAGGTACTCAGCCTAATTGTTGCACCTGAACAGAGGCACACGCTGAAGTTTGGAAGGTTGATTGGTTGATTCTTTTATTTATTCAGAGAACAGCCTTTTCAATTTTGTGTAAATATTTCTTGATTTTGGATGGTTGATTCTGACAGCTAAAGCACAATCTGCCATGGCTCTCTTTTCCATTGTCGTGTGAATTCATAATTTTGCAGGAATCTGTTGAGCATTAAACATTTGCATGAGTGCATATTGAAATAAACACATAAATATGTAAGTAAGTAAACACATGCTTAGAGCTGTAATGATTAACCAATTATTAATTATGAATTAATAATTAGCTTCTCAAATGTGAATATTTTCTGATTTCTTCACTCCTCTATGACAATAAATTGAATATCTTTGGGCTGTGGACAAAACCAGACATTTGAGGACCTCATCTTAGGCTTTGGAAAACAGAGATCAACATTTTTTCACCATTTTCTGACAGGGCCAAATAATCCATAAAAGTATCAACAGATTAATCAGAAATGGAAATAATGTATAGTTGTACCCCTAGATGTGCTACCATATGTACCTTTATCTTTTATAAATAATTATGAGAGGAGTGCCCTTTTTTTGCTTGAGCACCACCCCCCAAAATATCTGTGCACGTCCCTGGAAGGGTGGCTTCACGCAGATAACCCGCCAGCAGCTGATTTCATATCTGACAGAGTGAAGATAGTAAACAGAAACATGCAGTGGACAGTTCAGGTCATTGTGGCTCTACTGAACATTGTATGGATTGTCTTCTTTTTACAAGAAGATCCTTTTTCAGGTGAAAGCGCTAGCTTTCCACTTTGTTTTTTGTTGGTTGATGGTTTTAAATGTTAAAAAAAATTATTAAATTAGCTAGCTAATTAACCCTTACCCTAACTTCATAGTGTGGAAGTAGTATTTGGTCATCTTGAGATGCTTTGCATGGATTTTCAGTGTCCGTACAGAGAAGAAGCTCTGACGGCTTTGATGAGGAGATGCTGTTTGGAGAGTTTTGTATTCAGCTTCAGTCTGACATGAACTGGACATCAACTCTAAATTCGGTCAACATTACCAGTGATAAAACCAACAACACCAGCACAAGAGCTGAGGGTAAGTCTGTCTCTGCTGTAGATGTCCTGTCAGTTCAGGTCTTACTGGTAGTTTGGGATTTTTCAAGTTCATTATTTTTTCTTTTCTGTTGACAGATTTTTTTTTGTGTGTATTTGTTTTTTAACCTTTATGCAACCAGGAAGTCCCATTGAGATCTCTTTTACAACAGAGACCTGTCATACTAGATGCATAGTAGGAAAATACCGTTTTGTTCAAGTCCGTTAAAGTGGTGCATTAAAAACCAACCAGTGGGAGGAGCGTAGCTGGTACAGACGAGGGTACAGAGGTAGGCTGAAGGTTTGTCCAGTATTGTTTTTTACATGAAAATATACTGGTGTTGTCTGTAAGTGAGAAGAATATTTGGACGGAAACGCATTTTGAACATTTTGATCAGTAACTGTAATTTAATTACACTTTTTATCATTTTTTGATATACAGTAAGTACACGTAACTAGTTACTCCCCACCACTGGTAGCGGTTTTTGTTGATGACTTGTGGCCAATAGCGGCCAGTTAAGTGGAGTGAAGGTCAGCAGTCAGTATATGTTATATATAGGGGTTTTTTTTGTTGTTTTTTTTTTTTTTGTATAGGCTTTGCAAGAGTTTTTAAAAAAATTGTGAATCACCTCAGCCACGAGAGGTCCTGGAGCATAAAGTCATAAATGTGCACTTAGAGACTATTTTTTACGGAGGAGCTAAACATTATGATGTCACAGTGAAGCTGACCTTTGACCTCTTGGATATAAAATGTAATCAACCCATCATTTTATCCTATTAGACATTTCTGTGAAAAAGGTTTTATGACCAAAAAAAAAAAAAAAGAAATCATGTCATAATTATCATATGAAATCTTGAGTTACGGCCAAAAATGTGTTTCATGAGATCACGGTTAACTTGACGTTTGACCACAAAAAATGGAATCAGTACAAGTTCCTCCAAGGCGTACTGGAATGACTCCAAGAGCAGTCCTGTTATCAATACTTTAAACAATCATCAGTTATTCTCCTGTCATACAGATGCAGCTCCAACAACCCCACAATCAGTCTCCCCAAACTCTACCCAACACTCAACTAAAAGAGAAGAAGGTGAGAAGTATTTGACTTATAGTAGCTAGCTAGTTTTACTACTACTACAACTAATAATAATAATAATAATAATAATGATAATGATAATGATAATGATGATGATGATGATGATAAAAATGTATTCAGGGTAGCAAATCACATTCCTGTTAATATATCCAATACATCTACCAGAGCACAATGATGTCACAGTGAAGTTAACCTTTGACCTTTTGGATATGAAATGTCATCAGCTCATCATGTTACCCTATTAGATATTTCTGTGAAATTTGTCATAATTATGAGTTACGGCCGACATTTGGCCACAAAAATCGAATCAGTTCAAGTTTGAACAAATTCTTTCAAGGCGTTCTAGGATGACTCTAAGAGCAGTCCTGTTATCAATACTTTAAACAATCATCAGTTTATTCTCCTGTCATGCAGATGCAGATGCAGCTCCAGCGACCCCACCATCAGTCTCCCCTAACTCTACCCAACACTCAACTAAAAGAGAAGAAGGTGAGTACTATTTTACTTATAGTAGCTAGCTAGTTTTACTACTACTACAACTACCAATAATAATAATAATAATAATAATAAATAATGTATTCAGGGTAGCAAATCACATTCCTGTTAATTTATCCAATACATCCACCAGAACATAATGATGTCACAGTGAAGTTAACCTTTGACCTTTTGGATATGAAAAGTCCAAAAATGCGTTCTAGAATGACTCTAAAAGCAGTCCTGTTATCAATACTTTAAACAATCATCAGTTATTCTCCTGTCATACAGATGCAGCTCCAACGACCCCATCATCAGTCTCCCCAAACTCTACCCAACACTCAACTAAAAGAGAAGAAGGTGAGAAGTATTTGACTTATAGTAGCTAGCTAGTTTTACTACTACTACAACTAATAATAATAATAATAATAATAATAATAATGTATTCATGGTAGCCATGTCACACTGAAGTTGACCTTTGACCTTTTGGATGTATGTTATCCTATTAGACATTTGTGTGAAATTTTGTCATAATTATCATCATTTCTTCTTCACGCAGACGCAGCTTCAGCTTCAGCGACCCCATCACCACCCCCCTCTACTCCTACTCAACACCCACCTGAAGGAGAAGAAGGTGAGAAGTATTTTACTTACAGTAGTTTGCTAGTTTTACTCTGGAAAATGCCAGTCTTTGCGGTAAAAGTTAAAACCTCCTCTACTACTCCCAGAGCATTCAAAGTAATTATTATCACAATGATAATTATAATAACAATTATAACTAGAACTGCAAGCAGTTATGAAAGGGGGCCAAGCCTCCCGCGCAACTCGGCCCCCAGGCGTCGCGGAGCCCACGCAACGCAAACGGCTCTGTTTCGTCACCGCAAGGCACGTCGCCGAGGTTTGCCGTTAAATGTGAGATCAAACAAGGCTGCCCTGTGTCTCCCTTCCTCTTACTGTAATGGGAAGAGCACTGCAAGTGTCAAAGGCAGAATATGTTTTTTTGTAACAAGTCACGCCCACTTTGAGCAAACATCACTTAACTTTACGGTTGGCCTCGGGAGTGACTCCACATCACGCTCACAAAATTTCGTGCGAATCTGAGCAACTTTTGTGTGGCTTGATTTTTCTCTGTTTATAGCGCCCCCTTTTGACAAATTTGCACCAAATTTGGTACAGAGCCTCTTACTGAGGTCTGAAACAAGTGATTTGAGTTTCATTTCGATAGCTTTTACTTTGACAAAAATATGCAGCAATATGTGTTTTTTAGCCAGCAGAAAAAATTTATTATTTGTAAGTACCGCATTTTTTTGGAGTAGCAAAATTCTTTTGATAACTTGTGATCAGGCCAATCTGGAGACTGTATGTGCAAAGTTTCGTGCAGATGGAGTGTAAAACCTAGGAGGAGTTCGAAAAAGTAGGTTTTTAACGTGTAGCGAATTAGAAAGAGAAATATGTTGTGGAAGTGGGCGTGGCCTATGTGAGAATATGTGGCTCTATGTAGGGAACACGTGGATATAAAGTTTATGAACTTGTGATCAAAAATGTGGAAGTTACAGGTCAAAACGTGATTGTGTCCGTTACAGCGCCACCTAGTGGACTAGACGCATAATTTTTGGTGTGGCTGGTGTGTGTCCTATACTATATATACCCTGTAAATTTCAAAGCCCTCAGCATAATACTTGAGCTAAAATAAATGTTTGTTGTGTATGTCGTAATAAGCCACGCCCACTTTGACCAGTTGTGATTACCATCAAGATATTGCCTCAGGAGTGACCCAGCATCGTGCCCACCAAATTTGGTAAAAATCGGTGTTGCCGTTTAAGAGATATAACGTTGGCATATTTGCAGCGCCCCCTAGTGGGCAAAGTTAACCAAATTTGGCTCACACTCCCAGAGTCACATGACAACCACGGATCTCGGATTTGGCGTCATTAGCATTTATTTTGACCGAGATATGCAACTGTTCGCGTTTTTCTAGCTAGCTATAAAATTTTATTTGTTAATAATTTGCGCATATTTTGACCAAACAAAAACTGTTTTGATAACTTTAGATGAGGTCCAGCTGACGAATGGACATACCAAATTTCACACTGATCGGACCAAACCCCAAGGAGGAGTTCGAAAAAGTAGATTTTGGAGTTTTAGTGATTTCCTGAAAAAAAATTCTAGGCGGAAATGGGCGTGGCCTAGCCCAGGTGATTCAGGGCAATTCAGGGAATCTGTGGATGTGAGCCTTTTGAATGTGCGCCAAAGGATTTGGGAGTTATCGGCCAAAAGGTGTTTCCCTTGGTTATAGCGCCACCTGCTGGCAGACATATGTCAATTTTTGCGTCTGAGGTACGTGCAGGGGTCTGGACCAACCCTCCAAATTCCACCGCCCTCCCTTGTACGGTTTAGCCTGCAGTAGCACTTTTATCAACGGAAGAATAAAAGAAATAAAAACTAGAACTGCAAGCAGTTATGAACGGGGGCCAAGCCTCCCGCGCGATTCGGACCTCGGGCGTAACGCCCACGTAACGCAAACGGCTCTATTTTGTTACCAGGAGGCACACCGCCAAGATCTGCTATCGAACGTGGGGTCGAACAAGGCTGCCCTCTCTCTCCGTTCCTCTTATTGCAATGGGAAGTGCACTGCAAGTGTCAAAGGCAGAATATGTTTTTTGTAACAAGTCACGCCCACTTTGACCAAACAATCACTAAACTTTACGGCCCGGCTCGGGAGGGACACCAGATCGCGCTCGCCAAATTTCGTGCGAATCCGAGCAACTTTTTAGTCGCTTAATGTTTCTCTGTTTGTAGCGCCCCCTGTTGCCCAATTTGCACCAAATTTGGTACAGAGCCTCTGGTTGACCTCGGAAACAAGTGACTTGAGTTTGATGTTGATAGCTTTTACCTTTACGAAATTATGCAATGGTATGTGTTTTTTAGCTAGCAGAAAAAATTGCTTATTTATAAGTACCGCGTTTTTTGGAGTAGCTAAATTCTTTTGATAACTTTTCATCGGGCTAGTCTGGAGATTGTGTGTGCAAAGTTTCGTGCAGATGGAGCATAAACCCTAGAGGGAGTTCGAAAAAGTAAGTTTTTGACATGTAACGACTTACAAAGAGAAATCTGCTGTGGGAGTGGGCGTGGCCTATGTCAAAAGATACGGCTCTATTTAGGGATGACGTGGATATAAAGTTTATGAAGATGTGATTAAATTTGTGGAAGTTACAGGCCAAAATGCTTTTGTGTCCGTTACAGCGCCACCTAGTGGAGTAGATGCGCAGTTTTTGGTATGGGTGGTCTGTGTCCAATTCTATATATACCCTGTAAATTTCACAGCCCTCAGCATAATACTTGAGCTGAAACAAATGGTTGTTGTTTATGTCGTAATAAGCCACGCCCACTTTGACCAGTCGTGATTACCTTCAAGACATGGCCTCAGGAGTGACCCAGCATCATACCCACCAAATTTGGTAAAAATCGGTGTTGGCGTTTAAGAGATATAACGTTGCCATATTTGCAGCGCCCCCTAGTGGTCAACATTAACCAAATTTGGCTCCTATCCCCACAGTCACATGCCAACCAATGATCTCAGATTTGGTGTCGTTAGCATTTATTTTGACCTAGATATGCAACTGTTCGCGTTTTTATAACTAGCTAGAAAATTGTATTCGTCAATAATTTGTACATATTTTGACCGAACAAAATTCTTTTGATAACTTTAGATCATGTCTAGCTGATGAACATACGTGCCAAATTGCACACTGATTGGACCAAACCCCAAGGAGGAGTTTGAAAAAGTAGGTTTTCGAGTTTTAGCGATTTCCTGAAAAAAAATTATAGGCGGAAATGGGCGTGGCCTAGCCCAGGTGATTCAGGGCTATTCAGGAAATCTGTGGATATGAGGCTTTTGAATGTGTGACCTACGGTGTGGGAGTTATAGGCCAAAAGGTGTTTCCCTTGGTTATAGCGCCACCTGCTGGCAGACCTATGTCAATTTTTGCGGCTGAGGTCCGTGCAGGGGTCTGGACTAACCCTCCAAATTGCACCACCCTCCCTTGCACGGTTTAGCCTGCAGCACCACTTTTACCTGTGGAAGTATAAAAATAATAATAAGAATAAAAATCTTAACAAAAACAATAGGGTTCCCAGCACCGCTGGTCCTGGGAAACGCGTATGCTTGTGCATACGCGTCCCCCAGGCCCCGCGGGCTTGGCCCCCTAACTAGAACTGCAAGCAGTTATGAACGGGGGCCAAGCCTCCCGCGTGACTCGGCCCCCGGGCGTCGCGGAGCACACGCAACGCAAACGGCTCTGTTTCGTGAGCGGCAGGCACATCCCCGAGACTTGCAGTCGAACGTGTGCTCAAACAAGGCTGCCCTCTCTCTCCATTCCTGTTATTGTAATGGGAAGAGCACTGGAAGCTCTGTATTATTCCTGAACATGTTTGTTGTAACAAGTCACGCCCACTTTGACCAAACAGTACATAACTTTACGGCCGGCCTCAGGAGGGAATCCACATCAAGCTCACCAAATTTCGTGCAAATCCGATGAACTTTTATGTCACTTGATATTTCTCTGTTTATAGCGCCCCCTATCGGTCAATTTGCGCAAATTTGGGCACATAGCCTCTGGTTGACCTCTGAAACGTGGGGACTGAGTTTGATGTTGATAGCTTTTACTTTGACAAAAATATGCAACAGTATGTGTTTTTTAGCTAGTGGAAAAAAATTGTTTATTTATAAGTACCATGTTTTTTGGAGTAGCAAAATTCTTTTGATAACTTTTGATCAGACACGTCTGGAGATTGTGTGTGCAAAGTTTCGTGCAGATGGAGCGTACACCCTGGGAGGAGTTCGAAAAAGTAGGTTTTTAACGTGTAGCGACTTACAAAGAGAAATATGCTGTGGGAGTGGGCGTGGCCTATGTCAGAAGATGCGGGTCTACTCAGGGAACATGTGGATATAAAGTTTATGAAGATGTGATTTAAAATCTGGAAGTTACAGGCCAAAATTCATTTGGGTCCGTTACAGCGCCACCTAGTGGAGTAGATGGACAATTTTTGGTATGGCTATTCTGTGTGCTGTTCTATATATACCCTGTAAATTTCACAGCCCTCAGCATAATACTTGAGCTGAAATAAATGTTCGTTTTTTGTCTTGTAATAAGCCACGCCCACTTTGACCAGTCGTGATTACCTTGGAGATATGGCCTCAGGAGTGACACAGCATCATACCCACCAAATTTCATAATAATCGGTGTTGCTGTTTAAGAGATATAAATGTTCCATATTTGCAGCGCCCCCTAGTGGCCAACATTAGCCAAATTTAGCTCACATACCCACAGCCACATGCCAACCTAGGATCTCAGATTTGGTGTCGTTAGGATTTATTTTGACCGAGATATCCAACTGTTCGCGTTTTTATAGCTAGCTAGAAAAATTTATTCGTTAATAATTAGCGCATATGTTGACGGAACGAAATTCTTTTGATAACTTTAGATCAGGACCATCGGAAGACTGTACGTGCCAAATTTCACACTGAACGGATAAAACCCCAAGGAGGAGTTCGAAAAAGTAGGTTTTCCAGTTTTCGCGATTTTGCGGGAAAAAAATTACAGGCGGAAATGGGCGTGGCCTAGCCCAGGTGACTCAGTACTATTGAGGGAATCTGAGGATATGAGGCTTTTGAATGTGCGACATACGGTGTGGGAGTTATAGCCCAAAACGCGTTTCCCTTGTTGTAGCGCCCCCTGCTGGCGGACATATGTGATTTTTTGCGCCTGAGGTACGTGCAGGGGTCTGGACCAACCCTCCAAATTGCACCGCCCTCCCTTGCACGGTTTAGCCTGCAGCAACACTTTTAGCGGTGGAAAAATAAAAATAAGAAGAAGAAGAAAAATAAAAATCTGAACAATTACAATAGGGTTCCCAGCACCGCTGGTCCTGGGAAACGCGTATGCTTGCATACGCGTCCCCCAGGCCCCGCGGGCTTGGCCCCCTAACTAGAACTGCAAGCAGTTATGAACGGGGGCCAAGCCTCCCACGCGACTCGGACCCCGGGCGTCGCGGAGCCCACGTAACGCAAACGGCTCTATTTTGTTACGAGAAGGCACACCGCCAAGATCTGCCATTGAACGTGGGGTCAAACAAGGCTGCCCTCTCTGTCCGTTCCTCTTATTGCAATGGGAAGAGCACTGCAAGTGTCAAAGGCAGAATATGTTTTTTGTAACAAGTCACGCCCACTTTGACCAAACATCACTAAACTTTACAACCCGGCTCGGGAGGGACACCAGATCGTGCTGGGCAAATTTCGTGCGAATCCGAGCAACTTTTTTGTCGCTTAATGTTTTCTCAGTTTGTAGCGCCCCCTGTTGCCCAATTTGCACCAAATTTGGTACAGAGCCTCTGGTTGACCTTGGAAACAAGTGACTTGAGTTTGATGTTGATAGCTGTTACTTTGACGAAATTATGCAATGGTATGTGTTTTTTAGGTAGCAGAAAAAATTGTTGATTTATAAGTACCGCGTTTTTTGGAGTAGCAAAATTCTTTTGATAACTTTTAATCGGGCTAGTCTGGAGATTGTGTGTGCAAAGTTTCGTGCAGATGGAGCATAAACCCTAGAGGGAGATAAAAAAAGTAAGTTTTTGACGTGTTGCGACTTACAAAGAGAAATATGCTGTGGGAGTGGGCGTGGTCTATGTCAAAAGATGCGGATCTATTTAGGGATCACGTGGATATAAAGTTTATGAAGATGTGATTAAATTTGTGGAAGTTACAGGCCAAAATGCGTTTGCATCCGTTACAGCGCCACCTAGTGGAGTAGACACACAATTTTTGGTATGGGTGGTCTGTGTCCAATTCTATATATACCCTGTAAATTTCACAGCCCTCAGCATAATACTTGAGCTGAAACAAATGGTTGTTGTTTATCTCGTAATAAGCCACGCCCACTTTGACCAGTCGTGAATGCCTTCAAGACATGGCCTCAGGAGTGACCCAGCATCATACCCACCGAATTTGGTAAAAATCGGTGTTGCCGTTTAAGAGATATAACGTTCCCATATTTGCAGCGCCCCCTAGTGGTGAACATTAACCAAATTTGGCTCCTATCCCCACAGTCACATGTCAACCAAGGATCTCAGATTTGGTGTCGTTAGCATTTATTTTGACCTAGATATGCAACTGTTTGCGTTTTTATAACTAGCTATAAAATTTTATTTGTTAATAATTTGTACATATTTTGACCGAACGAAATTCTTTTGATAACTTTAGATCAGTTGTAGCTGACGAACATACGTGCCAAATTGCACACTGATTGGACCAAACCCCAAGGAGGAGTTAGAAAAAGTATGTTTTCGAGTTTTAGCGATTTCCTGAAAAAAAATTATAGGCGGAAATGGGCGTGGCCTAGCCCAGGTGACTCAGGGCTATTCAGGAAATCTGTGGATATGAGGCTTTTGAATGTGCGACATACGGTGTGGGAGTTATAGGCCAAAACGTGTTTCCCTTGGTTATAGCGCCACCTGCTGGCAGACATATGTCAATTTTTGCGCCTGAGGTCTGTGCAGGGGTCTGGACCAACCCTCCAAATGGCACCGCCCTCCCTTGCACGGTTTAGCCTGCAGCACCACTTTTACTCGTGGAAGAATAAAAATAATAACTAGAACTGCAAGCAGTTATGAACGGGGGCCAAGCCTCCTGCGCGACTCGGCCCCCGGGCGTCGCGGAGCACACGCAATGCAAACGGCTCTGTTTCGTGACCCGGAGGCACGTCCCTGAGACTTGCAGTCGAACGTGTGCTCAAACAAGGCTGCCCTCTCTCTCCATTCCTCTTATTGTAATGGGAAGAGCACTGGAAGCTCTGTATTATTCCTGAACATGTTTGTTGTAACAAGTCACGCCGACTTTGACCAAACAGTACATAACTTTACGGCCGGCCTCAGGAGGGACTCCACATCAAGCTCACCAAATTTCGAGCAAATCCGATGAACTTTTATGTCACTTCATATTTCTCTGTTTATAGCGCCCCCTATCGGTCAATTTGCGCAAATTTGGGCACATACCCTGTGGTTGACCTCTGAAACGTGGGGACTGAGTTTGATGTTGATAGCTTTTACTTTGACAAAAATATGCAACAGTATGTGTTTTTTAGCTAGCGGAGAAAATTGTTTATTTATAAGTACCGCATTTTTTTGAGTAGCAAAATTCTTTTGATAACTTTTGATCAGACACGTCTGGAGATTGTGTGTGCAAAGTTTCGTGCAGATGGAGCGTACACCCTAGGAGGAGTTCGAAAAAGTAGGTTTTTAACGTGTAGCGACTTACAAAGAGAAATATGCTGTGGGAGTGGGCGTGGCCCTAGGTCAGAAGATGCGGGTCTAGTCAGGGAACACGTTGATATAAAGTTTTTGAAGATGTGATTTAAAATCTGGAAGTTACAGGCCAAAATTCGTTTGGGTCCGTTACAGCGCCACCTAGTGGAGTAGGTGGACAATTTTTGGTATGGCTATTCTGTGTGCTGTTCTATATATACCCTGTAAATTTCACAGCCCTCAGCATAATACTTCAGCTGAAATAAATGTTTGTTGTTTGTCTTGAAATAAGCCACGCCCACTTTAAGTAGTCGTGATTACCTTCAAGATATGGCCTCAGGAGTGACACAGCATCATGTCCACCAAATTTCATAGTAAGCGGTGTTGGCGTTTAGGAGATATAAATGTTCCATATTTGCAGCGCCCCCTAGTGGCCAACATCAGCCAAATTTAGCTCACACACCCACAGCCACATGCCAACCTCGGATCTCAGATTTTGGTGTCGTTAGGATTTATTTTGACCGAGATATCCAACTGTTCGCGTTTTTATAGCTAGCTATAAAAATTTATTCGTTAATAATTAGCGCATATTTTTGATGGAACAAAAATTCTTTTGATAACTTTAGATCAGGGCCACCGGAAGACTGTACGTGCCAAATTTCACACAGATCGGACAAAACCCCAAGGAGGAGTTCGAAAAAGTAGGTTTTCCAGTTTTTGTGATTTTGCGGGGGAAAAATTCTAGGCGGAAATGGGCGTGGCCTAGCCCAGGAGTTTCAGAGCAAATCAGGGAATCTGGGGATATGAGGTTTTTGAGTGTGCGACATACGGTGTGGGAGTTATAGGCCGAAAGGTGTTTTCCTTAGTTATAGCGCCACCTGCTGGGCGGACATATGTCAATTTTTGCGCCTGAGGTACGTGCAGGGGTCTGAACCAACCCTCCAAATTGCACAGCCCTCCCATGCACGGTTTGGCCTGCAGCACCACTTTTAGCGGTGGAAAAATAAAAATAACTAGAACTGCAAGCAGTTATGAACGGGGGCCAAGCCTCCCGCGCAACTCGGCCCCCGGGCATGGTGGAGCCCATGCAACGCAAACGGCTCTGTTTCGTCACCAGGAGGCACGTAGCCGAGATTTGCTGTCGAGTGTGGGGTCAAACAAGGCTACCCTGTTTCTCCCTTCCTCTTGCTGTAATGGGAAGAGCACTGCAAGTGTCAAAGGCTGAATATGTTTGTTTGTAACAGGTCACGCCCACTTTGACCAAACATCACTAAACTTTACAGGCGGCCTCGGGAGGGACTCCAGATCAGGCTCGCCGAATTTCGTGCGGATCCGACGAACTTTTTTGTCACTTGATAGTACTGTGTTTATAGCGCCCCCTTTTGCCCAATTTGTACGAAATTTGGCACAGAGCCTCTGGTTGACCTCAGAAACAAGTGACTTCAGTTTTGTGTTAATAGCTTTTATTTGGACAAAAATATGCAACAGTATGTGTTTTTTAGCTAGCAGAAAAAATTGCAAATTTATAAGTACCGTGTTTTCTGCGAGTAGCAAAATTCTTTTGATAACTTTTGATCAGGCACGTCTGCAGATTGTGTGTACAAAGTTTCGTGCAGATGGAGCGTAAACCCTAGGAGGAGTTCGAAAAAGTAGGTTTTTGACATGTAGTGACTTACAAAGAGAAATCTGCTGTGGGAGTGGGCGTGGCCTATGTCAAAGATGCGGATCTATTTAGGGCGCACGTAGTTATAAAGTTTATGTAGATGTGATTAAAAATGTGGAAGTTACAGGCGAAAATGCATTTGCGTTCATTACAGTGCCACCTAGTGGAGTAGATGCACAATTTTTGGTATGGGTGGTCTGTGTGCTATTCTATATATACCCTGTAAATTTCACAGCCCTCAGCATAACACTTGAGCTGAAATAAATGTTTGTTGTTTATCTCGTAATAAGCCACGCCCACTTTGACCAGTCATGATTACCTTAAAGATATGGCCTCAGGAGTGACCAAACATCATACCCACCAAATTTCGTAAAAATCGGTGTTGCTGTTTTAGAGATATAAATGTCCCATATTTGCAGCGCCCCCTAGTGGCCAACATTAGCCAAATTTTGCTGACACACTCACAGTGACATGCAACCAAGGATGTCAGACTTGGTGTTATTATCATTTATTTTGACCGAGATATGCAATTGTTCGCGTTTTTATAGCTAGCTTGAAAAATTTATTCGTTAATAATTTGCGCATACTTTGACGGATCAAAATTGTTTTGATAATTTTTGGTCAGGTCCATCAGAAGACTGTACGTGCCAAGTTTCACAGTGATCGGACAAAACCCCAAGGAGGAGTTCGAAAAAGTAGGTTTTACAGTTTTCGCGATTTTGCGGTAAAAAAATTATAGGCGGAAATGGGCGTGGCCTAGCCCAGGTGATTCAGGGCTATTCAGGGAATCTGTGGATATGAGGCTTTTGAATGTGCGACATACGGTGTGGGAGTTATAGCCCAAAACGCGTTTCCCTTGTTATAGCGCCCCCTGCTGGCGGACATATGTGATTTTTTGCGCCTGAGGTACGTGCAGGGGTCTGGACCAACCCTCCAAATTGCACCGCCCTCCCATGCACGGTTTAGGCTGCAGCAAGAGTTTTACCGGTGGAAAAATAAAAATAATAATAAAAACTTTAACAAAAACAATAGGGTTCCAGCACCGCTGGTGCTGGGAAACGCGTCTGCTTTGCAGTCGCGTTCCCCAGCCCCCGCGGGCTTGGCCCCCCTAATGAAGAAGAACTATAATAAAAATCTGAACAAAAACAATAGGGTTCCCAGCACCGCTGGTCCTGGGAAACGCGTATGCTGTGCATACGCGTCCCCCAGGCCCCGCGGGCTTGGCCCCCTAACTAGAACTGCAAGCAGTTTATGAACGGGGGCCAAGCCTCCCGCGTGACTCGGCCCCCGGGCGTCGCGGAGCACACGCAACGCAAACGCAACGCAAACGGCTCTGTTTCGTGACCGGCAGGCACATCCCCGAGACTTGCAGTCGAACGTGTGCTCAAACAAGGCTGCCCTCTCTCTCCATTCCTGTTATTGTAATGGGAAGAGCACTGGAAGCTCTGTATTATTCCTGAACATGTTTGTTGTAACAAGTCACGCCCACTTTGACCAAACAGTACATAACTTTACGGCCGGCCTCAGGAGGGAATCCACATCAAGCTCACCAAATTTCGTACAAATCCGATGAACTTTTATGTCACTTGAT
This sequence comes from Lutjanus argentimaculatus, assembly GCA_034769285.1. Classification (NCBI taxonomy): domain Eukaryota; kingdom Metazoa; phylum Chordata; class Actinopteri; order Lutjaniformes; family Lutjanidae; genus Lutjanus; species Lutjanus argentimaculatus. The sequence goes on from JAWZSL010000011.1 coordinate 16,688,557, forward strand.
ATTTCTCTGTTTATAGCGCCCCCTATCGGTCAATTTGCGCAAATTTGGGCACATAGCCTGTGGTTGACCTCTGAAACGTGGGGACTGAGTTTGATGTTGATAGCTTTTACTTTGACAAAAATATGCAACAGTATGTGTTTTTTAGCTAGCGGAAAAAATTGTTTATTTATAAGTACCGTGTTTTTTGGATAGCAAAATTCTTTTGATAACTTTTGATCAGACACGTCTGGAGATTGTTGTGTGCAAAGTTTCGTGCAGATGGAGCGTACAACCTGGGAGGAGTTCGAAAAAGTAGGTTTTTAACGTGTAGCGACTTACAAAGAGAAATATGCTGTGGGAGTGGGCGTGGCCTATGTCAGAAGATGCGGGTCTACTCAGGGAACACGTGGATATAAAGTTTATGAAGATGTGATTTAAAATCTGGAAGTTACAGGCCAAAATTCGTTTGGGTCCGTTACAGCGCCACCTAGTGGAGTAGATGGACAGTTTTTTGGTATGGCTATTCTGTGTGCTGTTCTATATATACCCTGTAAATTTCACAGCCCTCAGCATAATACTTGAGCTGAAATAAATGTTAGTTTTTTGTCTTGTAATAAGCCACGCCCACTTTGACCAGTCGTGATTACCTTGGAGATATGGCCTCAGGAGTGACACAGCATCATACCCACCAAATTTCATAATAATCGGTGTTGCTGTTTAAGAGATATAAATGTTCCATATTTGCAGCGCCCCCTAGTGGCCAAAATTAGCCAAATTTAGCTCACATACCCACAGCCACATGCCAACCTAGGATCTCAGATTTGGTTGTCGTTAGATTTATTTTGACCGAGATATCCAACTGTTCGCGTTTTTATAGCTAGCTATAAAAATTTATTCGTTAATAATTAGCGCATATGTTGACGGAACAAAATTCTTTTGATAACTTTAGATCAGGACTACGAAGATCTGTACGTGCCAAATTTCACAGTGAACGGATAAAACCCCAAGGAGGAGTTCGAAAAAGTAGGTTTTCCAGTTTTTTGCGATTTTGCGGGAAAAAAATTCAGGCGGAAATGGGCGTGGCCTAGCCCAGGTGACTCAGTACTATGAGGGAATCTGAGGATATGAGGCTTTTGAATGTGCGACATACGGTGTGTGAGTTATAGCCCAAAACGCGTTTCCCTTGTTATAGCGCCCCCTGCTGGCGGACATATGTGATTTTTTGCGCCTGAGGTACGTGCAGGGGTCTGGACCAACCCTCCAAATTGCACCGCCCTCCCTTGCACGGTTTAGCCTGCAGCAACACTTTTATCGGGGGAAGAATAAAAAAAAATAACTAGAACTGCAAGCAGTTATGAACGGGGGCCAAGCCTCCCGCGCGACTCGCGGAGCACACGCAACGCAAACGGCTCTGTTTCGTGACCGGGAGGCACGTCCCCGAGACTTGCAGTCGAACGTGTGCTCAAACAAGGCTGCCCTCCTCTCTCCATTCCTCTTATTGTAATGGGAAGAGCACTGGAAGCTCTGTATTATTGCTGAACATGTTTCTTGTAACAAGTCACGCCCACTTTGACCAAACAGTACATAACTTTATGGCCGGCCTCAGGAGGGACTCCACATCAAGCTCACCAAATTTCGTGCAAATCCGATGAACTTTTATGTCACTTGATATTTCTGTGTTTATAGCGCCCCCTATCAGTCAATTTGCGCAAATTTGGGCACATAGCCTGTGGTTGACCTCTGAAACGTTGTGGACTGAGTTTGATGTCAATAGCTTTAACTTTGACAAAAATATGCAACGGTATGTGTTTTTTAGCTAGCGGAAAAAATTGTTTATTTATAACAAGTACCGCGTTTTTTGAAGTAGCAAAATTCTTTTGATAACTTTTGATCAAACACATCTGGGAGATTGTGTGTGCAAATTTCGTGCAGGTGGAGCGTAAACCCTAGGAGGAGTTCGAAAAAGTAGGTTTTTGATGTGTAGCGAATTAGGAAGAGAAATCTGTTGTGGAAGTGGGCGTGGCCTATGTCAGAAGATGCGGATCTATGTGGGGAACACGTGGATATAAAGTTTATGAAATTGTGATCAAAAATGTGGAAGTTACAGGCCAAAACGTGTTTGCGTCCGTTACAGCGCCACCTAGTGGAGTAGATGCACAATTTTTGGTGTGGGTGGTCTGTGTCCCAGTCTATATATACGCTGTAAATTTCACAGCCCTCAGCGTAACACTTGAGCTGAAATAAATGTTTTTTGTTTGTGTCATAATAAGCCACGCCCACTTTGACCATTCGCGATTACCTTCAAGGTATGGCCTCAGGAGTGACCCAGCATCATGCCCACCAAATTTTGTAGAAATCGGTGTTGCTGTTTAAGAGATATAACATTGGCATATTTGCAGCGCCCCCTAGTGGCCAAAATTAACCAAATTTGGCTCACACCCCCACAGTCACATGCCAACCAAAGATCTCAGATTTGGTGTCGTTTAGCATTTATTTTGACCGAGATATGCAACTGTTCACGTTTTTATAGCTAGCTAGAAAATTTTATTCGTTAATAATTTGGGCATATTTTGACGGAACAAAATTCTTTTGATAACTTTAGATCAGGTCCAGCTGACGAAATGGACATGCCAAATTTCACACTTATCGGACCAAACCCCAAGGAGGAGTTCGAAAAAGTAGGTTTTGGAGTTTTAGCGATTTCCTGAAAAAAAATTATAGGCGGAAATGGGCGTGGCCTAGCCCATGTGATTCAGGGCCATTTAGAGAATCTGTGGATATGAGGCTTTTGAATGTGCGACAAATGGTTTGGGAGTTATCAGCCAAAATGTGTTTCCCTTGGTTATAGCACCACCTGCTGGCAGACATATGTCAGTTTTTTGCGCCTGAGGTACGTGCAGGGGTCTGGACCAACCCTCCAAATTGCACCGCCCTCCCTTGCACGGTTTAGCCTGCAGGAACACTTTTACCGGGGGAAGAATAAAAAAAAAAAAAAAAAGAATAAAAATCTGAACAAAAACAATAGGGTTCCCAGCACCGCTGGTCCTGGGAAACGCGTATGCTTGTGCATACGCGTCCCCCAGGCCCCGCGGGCTTGGCCCCCTAACTAGAACTGCAAGCAATTATGAAAGGGGGCCAAGCCTCCCGCGCGACTCGGCCCCGGGCGTCGCGGAGCCCACGCAACGCAAACGGCTCTGTTTCGTCACCAGAAGGCACGTCGCCGAGGTTTGCCGTTAAATGTGAGGTCAAACAAGGCTGCCCCGTCTCTCCCTTCCTCTTACTGTAATGGGAAGAGCACTGCAAGTGCCAAAGGCAGAATATGTTTGTTGTGAGAAGTCACGCCCACTTTGATCAAACATGACTAAACTTTACGGCCGGGCTCAGGAGGGACTCCAGATCACGCTCCCCGAATTTCGTGGGGATCCAAGCTACTTTTGTGTCGCTTGATATTACCGTGTTTATAGCGCCCCCTGTTGTCCAATTTGCACCAAATTTGGTACAGAACCTCTGGGTGACCACTGAAAGAAGTGAATCAAGTTTCATGTTGATATCTTTTACTTTGACAGAAATATGCAACAATATGTGTTTTTTAGCTAGCAGAAAAATTTGTTTATTTATAAGTACCGCATTTTTTGGAGTAGCAAAATTCTTTTGATAACTTTTGATCAGGGGCATCTGGAGACTGTATGTGCAAAGTTTCGTGCAGCTGGAGTGTAAACCCTAGGAGGAGTTCGAAAAAGTAGGTTTTTGACGTGTAGCGAATTAGAAAGAGAAATATGTTGTGGAACTGGGCGTGGCCTATGTCATAAGATGCGGCTCTATGCAGGGAACACGTGGATATAAAGTTTATGAAGATGTGACTTAAAATGTGGAAGTTACACGCCAAAACGCGTTTGCGTCTGTTATAGCGCCACCTAGTGGAGTAGATGCACAATTTTCGGTATGGGCAGTCTGTGTCCTATTCTACATATACCCTGTCAATTTCAGACCTGTCAGCATAATACTTGTGCTGAAATAAACGTTTGTTGTTTACCGCGTCATAAGCCACGCCCACTTTGACCAGTCGCGATTAACTTCAAGATATGGCCTCAGGAGTCATCCAGCATGGTAGCCAGCCAATTTCGTTCAAATCGGTGTTGTCGTTTAAGAGATATAAATGTACCGTATCTGCAGCGCCCCCTAGTGGCTAACATCAGCCAAATTTGGGTCTTAGCCTCACAGTGGCATGCCAACCAAGGATCTGAGGTTTGGTGTCGTTAGCATTTATTTTGACCGAGATATGCAACAGTTCGCGTTTTTATAGCTAGCTTGAAAAATTCATTCGTTAATAATTTGTGCATCTTTTTACCGAGCAAAATTCTTTTGATAACTTTAGATCAGTTACAACTGTAGACTCTACACGCCAAGTTTGACGCTGATCGGACAAAACCCCAAGGAGGAGTTCGAAAAAGTAGGTTTTCCAGTTTTCGCGATGTAGCGAAAAAAAATTCTAGCGCGGAAATGGGCGTGGCCTAGCCCAGGTGATGCATCCCTATTCAGGGAATCAGAGGATATGAGGTTTTTGCATGTGTGACATTTGGTGTGGGAATTATAGGCCAAAAGGTGTTTTCCTTGGTTATAGCGCCACCTAGTGGCGGACATATGTGAATTTTTGCGTCTGAGGTACGTGCAGGGGTCTGGACCATCCCTCCAAATTGCACCGCCCTCCCTTGTACGGTTAAGGCTGCAGCCGGACTTTTATCAACGGAAGAATAATAAAAAAAACTAGAACTGCAAGCAGTTATGAAAGGGGGCCAAGCCTCCCGCGCGACTCGGCCCCCGGGCGTCGCGCAGCCCACGTAACGCGAATGGCTCTATTTCGGTACAGGAAGGTACGTGGGCAAGATTTGCTATCGCACATCAGGTCAAACAATGCTGCCCTCTCTCTCCATTCTTCTATTGTAATGGGAAGAGCACTGGAAGCTCTGTATTATTGCTGAATATGTTTGTCGTAACAAGTCACGCCCACTTTGACCAAACAGTACTAAACTTTACAGCTGGCCTCAGGAGTGACTCCACATCACGCTCACAAAATTTCGTGCGAATCTGAGCAACTTTTGTGTCGCTTGATTTTTCTCTGTTTATAGCGCCCCCTTTTGACAAATTTGCACCAAATTTGGTACAGAGCCTCTTGCTGACGTCTGAAACAAGTGATTTGAGTTTCATGTCGATAGCTTTTACTTTGACAAAAATATGCAACAATATGTGTTTTTTTAGCTAGCAGGAAAAATTGATTATTTATAAGTACCGCATTTTTTGGAGTAGCAAAATTCTTTTGAGAACTTTTGATCAGGCCGATCTGGAGACTGTATGTGCAAAGTTTCGTGCAGATCGAGCGTAAACCCTAGGAGGAGTTCGAAAAAGTAGGTTTTTGACGTGTAGCGAATTAGAAAGAGAAATATGTTGTGGAAGTGGGCGTGGCCTATGTGAGAATATGCGGGTCTATGTAGGGAACACGTGGATATAAAGTTTATGAACTTGTGATCAAAAATGTGGAAGTTACAGGCCAAAACGTGATTGTGTCCGTTACAGCGCCACCTAGTGGAGTAGAGGCATAATTTTTGGTGTGGGTGGTGTGTGTCCTATTCTATATATACCCTGTAAATTTCACAGCCCTCAGCATAATACTTGAGCTAAAATAAATGTTTGTTGTTTATGTTGTACTAAGCCACGCCCACTTTGACCAGTCGTGATTACCATCAAGATATGGCCTCAGGAGTGACCCAGCATCATGCCCACCAAATTTGGTAAAAATCGGTGTTGCCGTTTAAGAGATATAACGTTGCCATATTTGCAGTGCCCCCTACTGGGCAAAGTTAACCAAATTTGGCTCACACCCCCACAGTCACATGTGAACCGAGGATCTGGGATGTTGTGTCGTTAGCATTTATTTTGACCGAGATATGCAACTGTTCGCGTTTTTATGACCAGCTAGAACATTTTATTCGGTAATAATTTGCGCATATTTTGACCAAACAGAACTCTTTTGATAACTTTAGATCAGGTCGAGCTGACGAACGTCCGTGCCAAATTTCACACTGATCGGACCAAAGCCCAAGGAGGAGTGCGAAAAAGTAGGTTTTCGAGTTTTAGCGATTTCCTGAAAAAAAATTATAGGCGGAAATGGGCGTGGCCTAGCCCAGGAGATTCAGGGCTATTCAGCGAATCTGAGGATATGAGGCTTTTGAATGTGCGCCAAAGGGTTTGGGAGTTATGGGCCAAAAAGTGTTTCCCTTGGTTATAGCGCCACCTGCTGGCAGACATATGTCAATTTTTGCGCCTGAGGTACGTGCAGGGGTCTGGACCAACCCTCCAAATTCCACCGCCCTCCCTTGTACGGTGTAGCCTGCAGTAGCACTTTTATCAACGGAAGAATAAAAGAAATAATAATAAAAATAAAAATCGGAACAATTACAATAGGGTTCCCAGCACCGCTGGTGCTGGGAAACGCGTATGCCTTGCATACGCGTTCCCCAGCCCCCGCGGGCTTGGCCCCCTAACTAGAACTGCAAGCAGTTATGAACGGGGGCCAAGCCTCCTGCGCAACTCGGCCCCCGGGCATGGCGGAGCCCACGCAACACAAATGGCTGTGTTTCGTCACCAGGAAGCACATAGCCGAGATTTGCTGTCGAGTGTGGGGTCAAACAAGGCTGCCCTGTTTCTCCCTTCCTCTTGCTGTAATGGGAAGAGCACTGCAAGTGTCAAAAGCTGAATATGTTTGTTGTAACAGGTCATGCCTACTTTGACCAAACATCCCTAAACTTTACAGGCGGCCTCGGGAGCGACTCCAGATCAGGCTCGCCGAATTTCGTGCGGATCCGACCAACTTTTTTGTCACTTGATAGTACTGTGTTTGTAGCGCCCCCTTTTGCCCAATTTGTACGAAATTTGGTACAGAGCCTCTGGTTGACTTCTGAAACAAGTGACTTGAGTTTTGTGTTGATAGCTTTTATTTTGACAAAAATATGCAACAGTATGTGTTTTTTAGCTAGCAGAAGAAATTGCAAATTTATAAGTACCGTGTTTTTTGGAGTAGCAAATTTGTTTTGATAACTTTTGGTCAGGCACGTCTGGAGATTGTGTCTGCAAAGTTTCGTGCAGATGGAGCGTAAACCCTAGGAGGAGTTCGAAAAAGTAGGTTTTTGACATGTAGCGACTTACAATGAGAAATATGCTGTGGGAGTGGGCGTGGCCTATGTCAAAAGATGCGGATCTATTTAGGGAACACGTGGATATAAAGTTTTTGAAGATGTGATTAAAAATGTGGAAGTTACAGGCCAAAATGCATTTGCATCCATTACAGCGCCACCTAGTGGAGTAGATGCACAATTTTTGGTGTGGGCGGTCTGTGTGCTATTCTATATATACCCTGTCAATTTCGCAGGCCTCAGCTTAATACCTGAGCTGAAATAAATGTTTGTTGTTTATGTCGTAATAAGCCACGCCCACTTTGAGCAGTCGTGATGACCTTGAAGGTATGATCTCAGGAGTGACCCAGCATCATGCCCACCAAATTTTGTATAAATCGGTGTTGCCGTTTAAGAGATATAACGTTCCCATGTTTGCAGCGCCCCCTAGTGGCCGAAATCAGCCAAATTTGGCTGATACCCCCACAGTCACATGGCAGCCAAGGTTCTCTGATTTGGTATTGTTAGCATTTATTTTGACCAAGATATGCAACTGTTTGTGTGTTTATAGCTAGCTAGAAAATTTTATTCGTTAATAATTTGCGCATGTTTTGACGGAACAAAATTCTTTTGATAACTTTAGATCGGGTCCAGCTGCTGAAGGTACGTGCCAAATTTCAGAGTGATCGGACCAAACCCCAAGGAGGAGTTCGAAAAAGTAGGTTTTGCAGTTTTCGCGATTTTGCGGGAAAAAAATTATAGGCGGAAATGGGCGTGGCCTAGCCCAGGTGATTGAGGGCTATTCAGGGAATCTGTGGATGTGAGGCTTTTGAATGTGCGACATACGGTGTGGGAGTTATAGCCCAAAACGCGTTTCCCTTGTTATAGCGCCCCCTGCTGACGGACATATGTAATTTTTTGTGTCTGCGTTCCCTGCAGGGGTCTGGATCAACCCTGCAAATTGCACCGCCCTCCCTTGCACGGTTTAGGCTGCAGCACCACTTTTACCAACGGAAGAATAAAAAAAATAATAAAAATCGGAACAATTACAATAGGGTTCCCAGCACCGCTGGTCCTGGGAAACGCGTATGCTTGCATACGCGTTCCCCAGGCCCCGCGGGCTTGGCCCCCTAACTAGAACTGCAAGCAGTTATGAACGGGGGCCAAGCCTCCCATGCGACTCGGCCCCCGCGCGTCGCGGACCCCATGCAACGCGAACGGCTCCGTTTCGTCACCGGGAGGCACACCGTCAAGATCTGCTATCGAACGCTGGGTCGAACAAGGCTGCCCTCTCTCGCCATTGCTCTTAATGCAATGGGAAGAGCAGTGTGAAAGGCTGAATATGTTTGTTGTAAGAAGTCACACCCACTTTGACCAAACATTACTAAACTTTACAGACGGGCTCGGGAGCGACTCCACATGGCGTGCGCCGAATTTTGTTCGAGTCGGAGCAACTTTTGTGTCGCTTGATTTTTCTCAGTTTACAGCTGTTGGCCAATTTGCACCAAATTTGGCACAGAGCCTCTGTTTGACCTCTGAGACCAGGGTCTTGAGTTTCATGTGAATAGCTTTTACTTTGACAAAAATATGCAACAGTATGTGTTTTGTAGCTAGCGGAAAAATTTGTTTATTTATAAGTACCGCATATTTTTTTGGAGTAGCAAAATTCTTTTGATAACTTTTGATCAGGCACATCTGGAGATTGTATGTGCAAAGTTTCGTGCAGCTGGAGCGTACACCCTAGGAGGAGTTCGAAAAAGTAGGTTTTTGATGTGTAGCGACTTGGAAAGAAAAATATGCTGTGGGAGTGGGCGTGGCCTATGTCAAAAGATGCGGATCTATTTAGGGAACAGGTGGATATAAAGTTTATGAAGATGTGATTAAAAATGTGGAAGTTACAGGTCAAAATGCGTTTGCGTCCATTACAGCGCCACCTAGTGGAGTAGATGCACAGTTTTTGGTATGGGCGGTCTGTGTCCTATTCTATATATGCCCTGTAAATTTCACAGCCCTCAGCATAATACTTGAGCTGTAATAAATGTTTGTTGTTTATCTCGTAATAAGCCACGCCCACTTTGACGAGTCGTGATTACCTTCAAGATATGGCCTCAGGAGTGACCCAGCATCATGCCCACCAAATTTCGTAAAAATTGGTGTTGCCGTTTAAGAGATATAACTTTGCCAGATTTGCAGCGGCCCCTGGTGGCCAAAATGAGCCAAATTTGGGCTATTGCTCCAGAGTCACATGCCAACCAAGGATCTCAGACTTGGTGTCGTTAGCATTTATTTTGACTGAGATATGCAACTGTTTGCATTTTTATAGCTAGCTAGAAAATTTTACTCGTTAATAATTTGTGCATATTTTGACGGAACAAAATTCTTTTGATAACTTTAGATCAGGTCCAGCTGACGAACATACGTGCCAAATTTCACACTAATGGGACCAAACCCCAAGGAGGAGTTCGAAAAAGTAGGTTTTGGAGTTTTTACGATTTCCTGAAAAAAAATTCTAGGCGGAAATGGGCGTGGCCTAGCCCAGCTCATTCAGGTCTATTCAGGGAATTATAGCTAGCTAGAAAATTTTACTCGTTAATAATTTGTGCATATTTTGACGGAACAAAATTCTTTTGATAAGTTTAGGTCAGGTCCATCCGAAGACTGTACGTGCCAAATTTGACACTGATGGAACCAAACCCCAAGGAGGAGTTCAAAAAAGTAGGTTTTCCAGTTTTTGCGATTTTGCGGAAAAAAATTATAGGCGGAAATGGGCGTGGCCTAGCCCAGGTGATTGAGGGCAAATCACGGAATCTGGGGATATGAGGCTTTTGAATGTACGACATACTGTCTGGGAGTTATAGGCCAAAACGTGTTTCCCTTGGTTATAGCGCCACCTTCTGGCGGACATATATCAATTTTTGCGCCTGAGGTACGTGCAGGGGTGTGGACCAACCCTCCAAATTGCACTGCCCTCCCTTGCACAGTTTAGCCTGCAGCACCACTTTTAGCGGTGGAAAAATAAAAATAATAGAGAACTATAAAAAATAATAATAAAAACTTTAACAAAAACAATAGGGTTCCCAGCACCGCTGGTCCTGGGAACCGCGTATGCTTGCATACACGGTCCCCAGCCCCCGCGGGCTTGGCCCCCTAACTAGAACTGCAAGCAGTTATGAAAGGGGGCCAAGCCTCCCGCGCGACTCGGCCCCCGGGCGTCGCGTAGCCCACGCAACGCGAATGGCTCTATATCGGTACAGGAAGGTACGTCACCAAGATTTGCTATCGCACATCAGGTCAAACAAGGCTGCCCTCTCTCTCCATTCTTCTTATTGTAATGGGAGGAGCACTGGAAGCTCTGTATTTTTGCTGAATATGTTTGTTGTAATAAGTCACGCCCACTTTGACCAAACATTACTAAACTTTACGGCTGGCCTCGGGAGTGACTCTACATCGGGCTGACCAAATTTCGTGTAAATCCGAGCAACTTTTTTGTCACTTAATTTTTCAGTGTTTATAGCGCCCCCTAATGGCCAATTTGCGCCAAATTTGGCACTGAGCCTCTGGTTGACCTCTGAGAGCAGTGTCTTGAGTTTCATGTCGATAGGTTTAACTTTGACAAAAATATGCAACAGTATGTGTCTTTTAGGTAGCGGAAAAATTTGTTTATTTCTAAGTACCGCATTTTTTGGAGTAGCAAAATTCTTTTGATAACTTTTGATCAGGCCCATCTGGAGATTGTGTGTGCAAAGTTTCGTGCAGCTGGAGCATAAACCCTAGGAGGAGTTCGAAAAAGTAGGTTTTTAACATGTAGCAACTTACAAAGAGAAATATACTGTGGGAGTGGGCGTGGCCTATGTCAAAAGATGCGGATCTATTTAGGGAACACGTGGATATAAAGTTTATGAAGATGTGATTTAAAATGTGGAAGTTACAGGTCAAAATGCTTTTGCATCCGTTACAGCACCACCTAGTGGAGTCGATGCACAATTTTTGGTATGGGTAGTCTGTGTCCTATTCTATATGTACCATATAAATTTCACAGCCCTGAGCATAATACTTAAGCTGAAATAAATGTTTGTTGTTTGTGTCATAATAAGCCACGCCCACTTTGACCAATCGTGAGTACCTTCAAGATATGGCCTAAGGAGTGACCCAACATCATACCCACCAAATTTGGTAAAAATCGGTGTTGGCGTTTAAGAGATATAATGTTCCCATATTTGCAGCGCCCCCTAGTGGCCAACATTAGCCAAATTTGGCTCATACCCCTACAGTCACATGCCAGCCAAAGATCTCAGATTTGGTGTCGTTAGCATTTACTTTGACCGAGTTATGCAACTGTACTTGTTTTAATAGCTAGCTAGAAAAATTTATTTGTTAATAATTTGCGCATATTTTGAAGGAACAAAATTCTTTTGATAACTTTAGATCACGTCCCTCTGAAGAGCATACGTGCCAAATTTCACGCTGATCGGACCAAACCCCAAGGAGGAGTTCGAAAAAGTAGGTTTTCGAGTTTTCGCAATTTCTTGAAAAAAAATTATAGGCGGAAATGGGCGTGGCCTAGCCCAGGTGATTCAGGGCAATTCAGGGAATCTGTGTATATGAGGCTTTTGTATGTGTGACATAGGGTGTGGGAGTTATAGGCCAAAAGGTGTTTCCCTTGGTTATAGCGCCACCTGCTGGTGGACATATGTCAATTTTTGCGCCTGAGGTACGTGCAGGGGTCTGAATCAACCCTCCAAATTGCACCGCCCTCCCTTGCACGGTTTAGGCTGCAGCAAGACTTTTACCAACGGAAGAATAAAAATAATAAAAATCTGAACAATTACAATAGGGTTCCCAGCACCGCTGGTCCTGGGAAACGCGTATGCTTGTGCATACGCGTCCCCCAGGCCCCGCGGGCTTGGCCCCCTAACTAGAACTGCAAGCAGTTATGAACGGGGGCCAAGCCTCCCGTGCGACTCGGTCCCCGGGCGTAGCGGAGCACACGCAACGCAAACGGCTCTGTTTCGTCACTGGGAGGCATGTTGTCGAGGTTTGCTGTTAAACGCTGGGTAAAACAAGGCTGCCCTGTCTCTCCCTTCCTCTTACTGTAGTGGGAAGAACACTGCAAGTGTGAAATGCTGAATATGTTTTTTGTAACAAGTAATGGCCACTTTGACCAAACATTACAAAATTTTATGGCTGGGCTCGGGAGCAACTCCAGATCATGCTCCCCGAATTTCGTGCGGATCCGACCAACTTTTTTGTCACTTGATATTACCGTGTTTGTAGCGCCCCCTATTGCCCAATTTGCACCAAATTTGGCACAGAGCCTCTGGTTGACCTCTGGGAGCAGTGTCTTGAGTTTCATGTCAATAGCTTTTACTGTGACAGAAATATGCTACAGTATGTGTTTTTTAGCTAGCGGAAAAATTTGTTTATTTATAAGTACCGCATTTTTTGGAGTAGCAAAATTGTTTTGATAACTTTTGATCAGGCCCATCTGGAGATTGTGTGTGCAAAGTTTCGTGCAGCTGGAGCATAAACCCTAGGAGGAGTTCGAAAAAGTAGGTTTTTGACGTGTAGCGTCTTACAAAGAGAAATATGCTGTAGGAGTGGGCGTGGCCTATGTCAGAAGATGCGGATCTATGTGGGAACACGTGGATATAAAGTTTATGAAGATGTGATTTAAAATGTGGAAGTTACAGGGCAAAACGCGTTTGCGTCAGTTACAGCGCCACCTAGTGGAGTAGATGCACATTTTTTGGTATGGGCGGTCTGGGTGCTATTCTATATATACCCTGTAAATTTCGCAGCTCTCAGCTTAATACTTGAGCTGAAATAAAAGTTTGTTGTTTATCTCGTAATAAGCCACGCCCACTTTGACCAGTCGTGATGACCTTGAAGATATGGCCTCAGGAGTGACCCAGCATCATGCCCACCAAATTTGGTAGATATCGGTGTTTGTGTTTAAGAGATATAACGTTCCCATATTTGCAGCGCCCCCTAGTGGCCAACATTAGCCAAATTTGGCTCATACCCCCACAGTCACATGCCAACCAATGATCTGAGATTTGGTGTCATTAGCATGTACTTTGACTGAGTTATGCAATTGTTCGCGTATTTATAGGTAGCTAGAAAATTTTATTCGTTAATAATTTGCGCATATTTTGACGGAACAAAATTCTTTTGATAACTTTAGATGGGGTCCAGCTGCTGAACGTACATGCCAAATTTCACACTGATCAAACCAAACCCCAAGGAGGAGTTCGAAAAAGTAGGTTTTCCAGTTTTCGCGATCTAGCAAAAAAAAATTATAGGCGGAAATGGGCGTGGCCTAGCCCAGGTGTTTCAGGGCAATTCAGGGAATCTGTGGATATGAGGCTTTTGAATGTGCGACTAACAGTTTGGGAGTTATAGGCCAAAAGGCGTTGCCCTTGGTTATAGCGCCACCTGCTGGCAGAGATATGTCAATTTTTGCGCCTGAGGTCCCTGCAGGGGTCTGGACCAACCCTCTAAATTGCACCACCCTCCCTTGCACGGTTTAGCCTGCAGCACCACTTTTATCTACGGAAAAATAAAAATAAGGAAAAAAAAAAAAAAAATAAAAATCTGAACAATTACAATAGGGTTCCCAGCACCGCTGGTGCTGGGAAACGCGTATGCCTTGCATACGCGTTCCCCAGCCCCCGCGGGCTTGGCCCCCTAAAAAGAAGATGAATAAAAATCAGAACAAAAACAATAGGGTTCCCAGCACCGCTGGTGCTGGGAAACGCGTATGCTTGCATACGCGGTTCCCAGCCCCCGCGGGCTTGGCCCCCTAACTAGAACTGCAAGCAGTTATCAACGGGGGCCAAGCCTCCCGCGCGACTCGGCCCCCGGGCATAGCAGAGCCCACGCAACGCAAACGGCTCTCTTTTGTTACCGGGTGGCACGTCGGCAAGATTTGCTAGCAAACTTTGGGTCAAATGAGGCTGCCCTCTCTTTCCATTCCTCTTATTGTAATGGGAAGAGCACTGGAATCCCTGTATTATTGCTGAATATGTTTGTTGTAATAAGTCACGCCCACTTTGACCAAACATTACAAAACTTTACAGCTGGCCTCCGGAGTGACTCCACATCGTGCTGACCAAATTTCGTGTAAATCCGAGCAACTTTTTTGTCACTTAATGTTTCTGTGTTTATAGCGCCCCCTAATGGCCAATTAGCGCCAAATTTGGCACTGAGCCTCTGGTTGACCTCTGAAACAAGTCATTAGAGTTTCATGTCGATAGCTTTTACTTTGACAAAAATATGCAAGAGTATGTGTTTTTTAGCTAGCGGAACAATTTGTTTAGTTATAAGTACCCGCATTTTTTGGAGTAGCATAATTCTTTTGATAACTTTTGATCAGGCCCATCTGGAGATTGTATGTGCAAAGTTTCGTGCAGCTGGAGTATAAAAACTAGGAGGAGTTCGAAAAAGTAGGTTTTTGACGTGTAGCGACTTACAAAGAGAAATATGCTGTGGGAGTGGGCGGGGCCTATGTCAAAAAATGCGGATCTATGGAGGGAAGATGTGGATATAAAGTTTATGAAAATGTGATTTTAAATGTGGAAGTTACAGGTGAAAATGCGTTTGCGTCCGTTACAGCCCCAAATCTAGTGGAGTAGATGCACAATTTTTTGGTGTGGGGCGGTCTGTGTGCTGTTCTATATATATCCTGTCAATTTCGCAGCCCTCAGCTTAATACTTGAGCTGAAATAAATGTTTGTTGTTTATGTCGTAATAAGCTACGCCCACTTTGACCAGTCGTGATGACCTTGAAGGTATGGTCTCTGGAGTGACCCAGCATCATGCCCACCAAATTTTTGTATAAATTGGTGTTGCTGTTTAAGAGATATAACGTTCCCATGTTTGCAGCGCCCCCTAGTGGCCGAAATCAGCCAAATTTGGCTCATACCCCCACAGTGACATGGCAACCAAGGTTCTCTGATTTGGTATTGTTAGCATTTATTTTGACCAAGATATGCAACTGTTCACGTTTTTATAGCTAGCTAGAAAATTTTATTCGTTAATAATTAGCGCAAACTTTGACCGAACAAAATTCTTTTGATAACTTTAGATCAGATCCCTCTCAAGACCGTACGTGGCAAATTTCACACTGATCGGACAAAATCCCAAGGAGGAGTTCGAAAAAGTAGGTTTTGCAGTTTTCGCGATTTTGCGGGGAAAAAATTATAGGCGGAAATGGGCGTGGCCTAGCCCAGGTGATTCAGGGCTATTGAGGGAATCTGTGGATATGAGGCTTTTGAATGTGCGACATACGGTGTGGGAGTTATAGGCCAAAACGCGTTTCCCTTGTTATAGCGCCCCCTGCTGACGGACATATGTAATTTTTTGTGTCTGCGTTCCCTGCAGGGGTCTGGATCAACCCTCCAAATGGCACCGCCCTCCCTTGCACGGTTTAGGCTGCAGCAGCACTTTTACCAACGGAAGAATAAAAAAAATAATAAAAATCGGAACAATTACAATAGGGTTCCCAGCACCGCTGGTCCTGGGAAACGCGTATGCTTGCATACGCGTTCCCCAGGCCCCGCGGGCTTGGCCCCCTAATAAGAATAAAAATCTGAACAAAAACAATAGGGTTCCCAGCACCGCTGGTCCTGGGAAACGCGTATGCTTGTGCATACGCGTCCCCCAGGCCCCGCGGGCTTGGCCCCCTAATAAAAATCGGAACAATTACAATAGGGTTCCCAGCACCGCTGGTGCTGGGAAATGCGTCTGCTTTGCAGTCGCGTTCCCCAGCCCCCGCGGGCTTGGCCCCCTAATAACGATCTTCTTTGTTTTCTTTGTCTTTCTTCTGCTCCTGTCAGGATCAGCGGATCATCCGCTCACTGACAGACTACACCTTGCCCAATCTGGTATGGGTCCACATATTTGGTCTTTATACACTGGGTGCCCTTCCCGACACAACCCTCCCCATTTATCTGAGCTTGGGACCGGTAGTTTGGGAATGTGTGCATCCCTAGCAGATGGGGAACTGGGGTACAATGTCCTGCCTATAAGGACACTTCAACATGTGGCCAGGGGAAAGTGGGGATTGAAGCACAAACCATGCAATGTGCAGATGACCTGCTCTACCACCTGAGCCACGGCTGTGACTTGAAAAAAAGATAATATTTATCTCTGTTTGAAGCCAAACCTGGATTTCATGAGTCCTGACTGTCATAAGCTAGCAACAGCACAATAATATAACTCATACACCATTCGTACAACATTCTTACAGTCAATACATTTTGTTTATTTAGTAAAAAACATAATCAATACTTCAATCAATCATCAGTTCTTCCCTCTGCAGATGCAGATGCAGCTCCAACGACCCCACCCTCAGTCTCCCCTAACTCTACCCAGCACTCACCTAAAAGAGAAGAAGGTGAGTAGTATTTTACTTATAGTATCTAGCTGGTTTTACTCAGAGCGATCCATGGAGCTTTAGTGTCATTTCCTGTCTCCACTATGTGGTGCTACAGAACACTCACTAATTATATGTTACGTTCCAGTATATAAAGCGTAAACCACACCATGAAATGTTTGTGCAAATCAAATAATAATAATCTCCCAAGGCTTACTTACTGTTATCAGTAGGTAGCACCATGACTATGACTCCTGATTGGCATGTAGATGTCTTCATGCCGGGATTCTGATCAAACACGTTAAATTTGGGGCAGACTGAACAATGTATATTGAAGTTACAACAACTTCCTGTTATCCATGTTAAAACTGACCCTTCCCAAGACCTGCCGCTTTTGGAACTTCTGTAAACTCTGTCTCTGTCTTTTCCTGTACTTAGATATGCTATGTGCTAGGCTCGTCTATGTCGATAAGAAATTTTGAAGATTGTTAAAAGGTGTTGCTGGGGGACTTGTAAAAGCAACATACTTTATTCACATCCTGAGTTAGTTAAGCAGAATGCAAGCTAATCTAAGGCAATCAGTAGCTAGCTATAGTTAGCATTGTAGCAAAATGTTAGCTAACAAGCTACCTATTCTGCATCAGCCCTTAGCTAGCAAGTTATGTCTGATAGCTAATGCTAGCAAAACATACATCACTTTTAAGGGCCCCCCAGCAACACCTTTTACCGATCTTTAAAGTTTTTTTCCCAACATGATGAGCCTATAACATAGCATATACGTACAGAAACTTCGACTGAGGGACCAAGCTTGCTCAACTGTCATTGGAGCGCAGACCAAAAAGGGGCGGGACTTAGGAAGGGTCAATTGAGTCATATTATTTTCTCTTTGGACTCTTAACTACAGTGTGCAAATTGAGAGATTGTTTAATTTTTCCCCTAGGGCGACTTCGCTCTCTCTCTACAGGCTCGTATGGCAACTGCTGCCTCGGCTATGTTCGTGGGATAAGAGCAAGTATAAAGAGAAGCATTGAAAGTTACTGGATCCAAGAAACAGATGGTGATTGCAACATCAGAGCTGTTGTGTGAGTAACAAATACCATGTCCTTCACTTCTGACCTTCAGCAAAGATTCTGATATTCCACGTTGTTGAATATCAGAATAAACAAATGTTGAAAATCCTTGGAAAAAACAACTGTTTACTACGAAGGTGACTGATCCAAGCTTTTAAATTTGCACTGGTGTCTTTGATTACTCACAACTTTTGTGGAGTGAGTTTAGTAAGATTAAATAATAATACTGATTTGTGCAGGTTTCTGATGAAGAAGAGGTCTCAACATACCAGACAACGGTCTATCTGTGCCGATCCAGATCAGGCTTGGGTCCGGCAGCTGATTGAGTCTCTGGATAGGAGAAGAATTAGGTAAAAAGTTGCACAACACTCTCACAATGACATAGTATAATGATTTTATGTCCATAATGCTGTAGACATAAAACTTTTGTCTTTGTAGAAAATGAAAAGGAGAGAAACAGGAGAAGGCTGGCAGAGAGGAGAGCAGATGTTTCACCTCTCCGTCAGGCATCATATATCACCTGTAACTACACACGTGGATTATATTTCAGCAGATGTGTCATTTCCTCTTGCTAATGTAGAATGTAAATGTACACGGTTCAATATAAGACAAAAAATACCAAAACGTGTATCTTGTTTTAAGATTCATCAGGTTTTCCAGGTTCCACCGAGACCAACATTATTTTCATTTGTACCAAACCTAACAAACAAGGAACGTGGCTGTTTTGACATGCATGTTATGTTAATAACAAGTTAAAAACTGTAAATCTGTCATATTTGTCTTTGAGCCCATTACAATGAATGCAGAGAAGCAGAGAAAGTGTTTCACTCACATCATTTTTACTGACCATAACGATCGGGATCAAGTGTTTGACATCCTGCTGTCACATGCACAGGTATCACAAGTATTTTCCATGTAATACTTTGAACTGTAAACAATATAATCAGCACCCTCGCAAGGGCTGCGCGAAGTGTGCGCCTGCACAGGGTCTCTTTCCCCCTATAGGGCCTCGCACCGGACGCCCCAGAGCATGCACAATGGACCACTTTTGTGTGACAGTGGACTTTCCCAAGTGGAAGCGATGCGAGCGAACTCAAGAAGATGGAGGGTGAAAAAACTGCTTCCCAACTGGAAGTGATGCGAACAACTGAGCTAGCGAACAGCTCATCGCTTTGAGTTTTTCAAATGAAGATGTCCTAACCTGCTCGCGTGCTTGAAGACATAACCGCAACTTTCACACATTTGCTTAACCTCCAATATATCTCATCTGATCCAAATCAACGCTGACATCCTCAAACTTTCTATTTCCTGTCTTCAAAGCAGTCAACATGGAGGACAAGAGACTAATTAACGAGGTTGAGAAGAGTCATCTCTTACATGAGCCAGCCATTTTATGTGAAAATCTTCAAAAAGGAGGAAGTTTGAAAGGAAAAAGGGGAGCTGTTGGGAGTTATAAATAAGTACTATGGAGATAAGACTGACTTAATAAAATGTATTATGTAAATTAATAAATTAATTACAAATAATTAGGAATAAATAACTTAGACCAGTGGTTCCAACTGGTATGCTGTGAGGCAAGTCCAGGTGTGCACTGGGATTTTGTGACAACCATGTATGATGATATTGCAATGTACAGTACGACTACACAAAAAGTTATGGATTAATTTTTAACTTACTACATCAGTACTTTGTATGCACTCATTTTCAAATACTGAGTTAAATTCTACAAATTTAAAAAAGCAACCTTCAAAATAAAATGAACCATGTGTGACACATGAAAGGCCCTGATTGATTGATTGATTGATTGATGCCTAATTTTTTTTTCTCCTCCCACACTCCAGCACTCTGCCTCTGATTGGTTAGTAGGCTACTGGTTGCCTCGGTTGTTTAAGTTATAAATTAAATAGGTGTCATTGTCAATTTTAAATGGATATGAACACGATTGTGCCTTTAGATTTTGGCTTATCCTTTGGTGCGCCTTGGACACAAAAAGTTTCAAAACCATTGACTTCGACACTTAACTTAATCATCTGGAGAGGGAGAAATCACAAGCTGCGCTGCTGCGACATGGCTCGTATTATATTTGGACAAATCTGAACCAAAATTACGCGTGCAGTATGCAGTAGAACTACAACAACATGTTGTTTTGTCTGTGTTATACGTATGCATGTCAGCAGCGCCTTGCACATCAGGGTTGCACAGGGCTTAAGACCCCCCTGCAATGACCCTGAATATAATACTACATGCAAAGACCACATCCTTGTGCAGTGGAAAAGGTATCGACATTTTCACACCACAAGTGATGAGTGAGGAGGGCGTGAGGACGGCACTGGTGAGCTGCTGTTGGAGGAAACATACCCTAGTTTCCAGTACAGTGTGTGTATCTGTGGGTGCGGCATGCTCTGCTTGCAGGCTTAAAATAACAACATGTACCCATTGCAATTGCAATTGCAAAAATGAGTACAGCAATCCAAACAGAAAGTTGGAGCGCTGAGAGTTGGAAAAACGTATTAATGTATTTTTGATTTTGGGGTGAACTTTCCCTTTAATGGGGCTCCAGCATCAAAGTTATACAGTAGAGTACAGAGAAAACGGGGTCAAGAGAGGGTCCAGAAAAAAGGTGCCAAGGCCTAAAGTGCGTTTTGTTGTAGTTTAAAGTTACACATACGATGCTACTACTCAAAAGTGAAAGCAAACAAGATGTATCCCAGTTAATCAGTAATGTGTAACAAATGTAAGATTCAAGATGGTACAATCCAACAATCAATGGGAGCTCGACACCCTTGTGGCCATTCTGGGGTCTACAAGTGACACTGCTCTGAACTCTGTGACAAACGGTCAGTGTATCTGGGTACTGTATACTGGCTAAAAATGTATTGTTTTTAATGGGAGTCTGATACTGTTCCTTCATTTGAGATGTGCTGCCAGAGCTGAGTGAGATCCTCCAGCTTAGACTCAAGATCGCAGAAAGAGGAGGAAGTTTGATAAGGCGTGGGAACTAGGACACTGAAGGGGTCTGTGGGAGGATGAAGGTGTGGGAAGAATGATCAACATTAGCCCTGTAACAGTGGTAGCTGTATATGTGTTACTTTATACTTTTTTTTTTTTTTTTTTTTTTGTTATTTGCTCTCATCTGGCTTGTTATCAAAACTGCTGATTGGCAGTGGTTGAAAGAGCGCTGAAAATCTGTACTCAAGTACAAGTACTGTTACATTGCTGAAATATTACTCAATTACAGGTAAAAGTACTGGTGTTAGAAAAATACTTAAGTAAAAGTATTATCAAAAAAAACTACTCCGAGTATTAGTTACTTTTAACCAATGATGTCACCGTCACCTCTCCAAACTAGGGCTCCACATTTTGTGTGCTTTGTTTTACATATAGTTAAAACGCTAACAATCAATTAATCATTAATAATTGATAAGATACAAAACAAGTGTTTTTTTTCCCTCATTTTGATTGGTTGTTTTTTTTCCCCCATTGAAGTTTTTATTTCCTTATTCAACAAATGTCTCCACCAGACAAAACAAAGTTAGATGAGGTGCAGTTACTGCCACGACTATTGATTAAATATCCATGAGTACATTTTTAACTGGTTAAATGCTTATTGCAAAATCAATTAAAGATCATCTTTAAAATAATTTGTTTTGTTTGTTTGTTGTGTTGCATACCAGTATCATCACCTTATTGGCTACAAAAATGCAGATAAAAGTTTTGGATATTAATTAAAGTTGTACTCAGTACTCAACTATGATTTTAAAAATAACTAAGTAGATTACATGGCGTAATGAACACTTAAGTACAAGTAAAAGTACAGACTTGAAAATGTACTCATAAAAGTACAGGTACCCCCAAAAAATACTTAATTACAGTAATTTGAGTACTTCTAATTAATTACTATCCACCCCTGCTAATTGGTGTGTATAAAATCTGCCAAATAATTGTAATTATATGTTCTTTTATGCTGCTATAATGTTGTTCTTGAAAGGAAAATGGAAGTAAGATTGCTTTAATGTACCTGGGAGGCCTGTATCCTACAATAACCTACAATAAAAATAATCTTTGAAAGAAAAAAGTAATCTGGTGAACTGATCTGTGTAGAAAAATGCTTTGATTGCATTAAATGAAAGCAGTGAAGCAGAGAAAGCATTTCACTCACTGATATCATCATTTTACTGACCATAACAATCAAGATCAAGAGTTTGACATCTTGGGATCACAGGCACAGGTATTTCCCATGTAATAATTTGAATTGTAAATTGTACATTACTACATGCAAAGACCACATCCTTCTACAGTGGAAAATGTCATGACACCCTCCGACCACCAGCAATGAGTGAGTGGAGGGGCTAGGACCGCACTGGTGAGCTCTGTAGGAGGAAACATGTAGTTTCCAGCAGTGTGCGTATCTGTGGGTGCAGGGTGCTCGATGTGCAAGCTGCTTATATGAGTGTGTGACTGTGTCAGAGGGTTTAAAAAGGTGCTGCAGTGCAGGTCTACACAGCATATCTCTTTTAGCCACAGACACGCAATGACAAGCCTCGCTTTTGTCTCGCTCCTCCTCGTAGCTGTCATGTTATCCTCAGCCTCGGCCATAGGTAAGAGCAAAATGAAGATTTTTATTGTGTGTGTGTTTTGTTCATTCATGTAATTCATGTATAATTTCATGTTAGACTGTGGAAAAGATGATAATGATCATAATGGACTCTTGTGTCTTTATTCAAAGGTGAGGTAAGCAGTTGTTGTCGACATATCTCTTCCACTCAAGTCCACCGAGACAGTCTGAAGAGTTACTACAGACAAGATCAATCATCATGCCCAATAGACGCAGTGGTGTAAGTCATCCGATCTGTTTCACATTATATTTATGTGCATAGTTTCTGATTAGAAGTCCTTGGATCTTTTTGTACTTGCATGTATACTACAGTGCGTTGTATTTTAGAATAAACCGTATGTCACTGAATGTGTTCTCTCTCTGTTGTGATTTTCAATAGATTTACCACACTGAAAGGAAAGAGAATCTGCTCTGACCCCGACAAACTGTGGACAAAGACCAGCATGGCCTACCTGGACGGAAAGAGCTGGCAACGCCAACGTGCCATCCGTCACTGACACGTCAACCTTTAACAAAAAGACAGCAGTGTTGGGACTAAAAGTAAAGGTCCCCTTAGACTGTTTGAGTTCCACAGACTTTGAATGTTTTTATATTATCTATAAATACCTTACCTCATTGAAGTTACACATCTATCACTTTTGCTTTTTTATGTATAATTTTCAATTATATGATGTTTATTTGATATTCTATATGAATGTAAATATTTGAATAATGTCTTCACTGAGTGATAATAATAAAAAATAATTGCATTGCTAATCGCTAATGACTAAGTTCTGGTGATTTTGTCTTGCAGAACAGATTTCTGTCTAAAAAGTGTGTGTATGGAGAAAAGCTAAAAATCTGTATCTCTGCATCTAGCAGTGTCCTCTGCTCTTATCTCTCCTTATCTCATCTCTTTATATATTTCATTTCCACTAAAAAAAAAAGACTGAAAAACACAGATATTCACCATGGTAACATAGTTGAGTCTATGAGCAGCGCCACTCTCAGAAGAGTAAAAGATAGAAGAGATTCTTGAGTCAAAGACGTGTCCAAAAAAATTCCAGCAGGATTATGAGAGAGTAGCGCACAAAGAATTCAGAGCCTTCACTAAAGTAAAAATAGGAATTCCGGATTGTAAGAGTCTAAACAAAAAAAAACAAAAAAAAAAATGCTATTAAAATGAAAGTATTTGAGTATTTTCAGTAAATATGCCTGCAAAGAATCAAAAGTAAAAGTACCCAGTGTAGAATAATGTGTCCTGTGAATGTCACACCATCACATCTCACCTTTTTAGATCATAAACATCTGCACAATTTACAGTTACTGAGGCGGAGCTAACTTTAACTATTTCATACATACTGGACTGAAAGTTTAATTTAATGTTACCAAAGTTTATGTAAAATAAATAAATAAATAATAAATGTAGTGGAATGAAAAGTACATTTTTCCCTCTCAAATATAGTGAAGTACAAGGCACAAGGAAAATGTATTTATTATTATAAGACACAGGGTTTAACTAGATTAAATTGTAGTTCCCTTTTTTCTACTCACAAAAATCAGTGTTAACATTACATACAGTAGATTGGGAAGATAAATAATAATAAGTCATAGAGGGACAAATGAAACAAACTATTTTGCATGGTGGAGTGCTCACAGCCTGAGGGAAGAAGAAGCTCTGTAGTCTTGCAGTGCAGCAGTGGATACCTCTGTAAACTTTTTTACACTTTTTTTTTCCTTTAAAACTTTCTGTAAGAAACAGGAATTCTTCCTTCCTGAAGTTTACTGTTTCTCTTGCTATCCCCATTTCTCTCCCCCATCTCTCGCTCGCTAAAGAGGACGATGCACGAGCGTGAGTTAAAGAGAACTTTTAGAGTCCATTGGCTTCTACACGTTCTGGAAACAGGTTGTGACAGTGAAAAGATTAAAAAAAAAAGGGAAGGTAAGGATACGATAGGTAAGGAGTAGATTGATTCTGAAATATCAACGCACATCTTGGACATTTATTTAAGCCTGGAAGAAAAACCCCACCGGATGTAATCAAGCTTGCAACGTGGGCTGACCTTAATGTTGAGTGTCTCGTCACCCGACCACAGGAATGTTCTGGTTAAGTCAGTAACATTTTGTGACATTATGCTCAGTGTAACAAACATTTCTGTGTAGCGTTCATACTTGATTACATCTGGTTTTATATATACAGAATTTAAGATCTAACCTAACACACTTCAACCCTGTTTTAGCTGCTTAGCTTATATCTTAGACAAGATTCACAAAGGCAGTTATTTAAATGTTAGCCTATATTACAGGCTTGATTACATCCAGTGTGTTTTAAATAAATGTGTCCAAGACGTGTGCTGATATTCAGAATTAATTTACCTCTTTCCTATCGTACTGTGTAACACTATCAACTGGTAACGTTAGCTGTTGTCTCACGTTAGCTAAAATATGTTGTTTTACCTTTAAATATGGCCTGACGTCCCTCCAGATTTTGACCATCCATCGTCTTTTCCGTCACTGATCAATCCAGGAAGCAGCGAAATGATAATGGTTTGACAATTTGATAACGACTTGCAGCCTTGAACACAGCAGCGCATCATTTGATCTTCCCACCCTGAGTGTGACCTCAGAGGAAAATGGCCCCTGTGAGAATCTTGGGAATGTCAGTTTGTGACGTTTACAGTCTCTGTAAAAGTTAACAAGAACATGGCACGAATGGAAATACTCAAGCATACAAGTACCTGTCAATATCTTACTTCAGTTGAATAGTTAGGTACTATGTAAATTTTATATTCACCCACCACCATAGTAATATTCTTTCAGGGGTCAGGATTCTTAGTTATGTTCTTAAATGACCCTGTATGTACCAGCACCAGCTTGTGGATTGCAAACACCTTGTCTCGAAGCAAGAAGGAGAACCACGAGTTTCGTGAGAGGCCGTAAATAGAGCCAGTGTTTCATCTTTCTGTTCTGTGCTACTGTAGAAACATGGCGGAGTAAGATCGCAACCGCCGTGGAAGAGTTCCCGCGACCTCAAACGGCTCATTCTAAGGTAACGAACAATTCTTATTTTCAGGTGATTGTAATGAAAGCATGCTTAAGAATATTATATTCTATTTCTGCCATATTCTGCCAATAAATCCCAATAAATCGTACACATGGGACTCTTAAAATAGATACAACTTAAGTTAGTTGATGGATCTTTCTTTGCTTTACATCTTTAATAGAAAGTATCTCCAGTATTTACTTAAAAAAGCTTATAAGGTTTAATTTGCTTGAAAAATTGGTAATGTATGGCGAGGGCAGAGTTTGCGGTAGTCACTTATAAGGTGTCCGTGTTATTTTGTCAGTATGATTTTGGATATATATCTAAAAAAGACTTTTATGAGATTTCAAAACACATCTTTAAAAAATAGACATTATATAACAGTCTCACCAGTTATTAGGTCACATCTGTGTCACTCAGCGCCGCCAGACCTGACCTCTAACCACACACAACCTTTAAATGGTACTCATGAAACATACTTTAAAGCCACTAAATTAAATACCAACCCCAACACTCTTTAATCGAATGTCTGTGCTCATTCACAACCCCAAGGGTGAGTCATTCACAGCATCTCAATAATTTTCACCTTCCTGGTAGCCGCCATGTTTCATATGCCCTCAGTGCTTATGGTGTGACTGGTGGGCTTCAGACTGGACAAGTGGAAGCTTTAGGGGGCTTTGAATCATCATGTTTCCATCAGTTGGTGGAGCTCACACTATGATGTGTGATTCTTTAAGAAAAAAAAAAAAAAGCCGTGAAACAAACTGTTGTTTACTATGCGTGGGCGGAAAGAGAAAGTACAGCTCGGTCTCAGCGCGCTACAGCTGGGGGAAGGTGGAGGGGGGCTGAGAATGGGGACTGTTTGAGGTCGGCGCAACGCTCGCATGAACCGCAGCGCAATGGGTTTTCCCCACCCCTCTCCTACAATGGTGGCCCACCACTGTTGCTACTTGTATGACTGAGCTGTTCAACGTATGAATGCAAAAGTAAATTACAACTTAGGGTTGTCATCATAATAAGTGTAACTATAAGTGTGAAGATGCTATTGAGTGATAAAAAAAATCAATGGGTGTAAAAAATGTGGGCATTAAGGCTTGTGTTCGGGTTTCAACGATGATGTGTTTAGTCTCATTATTGTGTCTTACAGTTACAGAACTTTAGTGTTTAACAATCAGACAGCTCCGATCTATGCTTGAGATGATAAAAACTCTAACATATAAACTCACTATGATAAATGTGCTTTATTGTTTTTGTAACTAGCAGTGTTTGCCCAAGGATTGTGGGCCTTCCTCAGCTCTGCTTTGAGCTGTATTTCTACCATCCTCAGGTACTTCGTATGGCTGCAGTCACAACAGCTATGGATTATTATTTATACTTACACACGTGTGCATGCATGTGTGTGTGCGTGTGTGAGTGCAGTAGGAAGATGACAATGAATATCGTCCCATGCCCCAATGAGTTAGGTTCAGTGTGGAGCTGACAAAAGCAGTGTGGTATTGCACTTTCCTCCTGACAGGTTAACCACAAAGCGTCTCTCCAATGCACAGAAATGTACAACACACACACACACACGCACGCACCACAAAAATAAAATAAAAAGGAAAAGATGAAAAAAAAACCAAAACACATACATTAGTGCTCTGAGTAAACTGTTGCCCTCTGACTCCAAAAATGGCTCCTCGTCATATGTTTCATGACACATACAGGTCATGGGGGTGGGGGGCTTGGCTGGGGTTTGTCTGTCCACAATGAGTCAGCGTGTTTCCTCAGACTTTCCGGTTGTACCACCTTCCTTTGAATGAAATGGAATCTTTTAAAGACCCCTTTTGACTGACATGAAATAATTATGCAGAAATGTTTTTCCATTTAAAGGAGTCACTTTTTAAGGGCCTCTAATCTCATGAATCTCACAGCTGAGTCTTTAAACCTGCATTAACTGATCGTTTTTGGCAGTTTGGGGGTACTGCTACAAATTGTAAACACTATATTCACACATTATCTCTTTATTAACCCTCTATGTGTTGCCTCTTGGTAACATACCTGTTTTTGGCCCTTTACACTCACACAATACATCCTCAATTATGGTGCAATACTTAAACAGACCTTAAGGAAACTAATAGCAGTGTTATAATTTGTCACATGACTTTCTGGAGGCACATGTTGAATCCTTTTTTGCAGCCTTTCTCAGTTCCATCATCTCTCCCCATAAAAATGGCCGGAACATCTCTTTTTTTTCTCTCATTTTACAATCTGGAAAAAAAATAGAGTCACATCAATGTAATTGTTTAATGTACTGATTATTAAGTAATCCTATAGGCCTATTGCCTGAGGGTAATCTCCTGACAAACAAACTTGAGAATATAATTCACTTTTAATGTTTTTTCAGTTTCAAATCACGTACATTTTAAACTGGTGAGTTAAATTTTAAACAATAACATTCCTTTTTCGTTGCTTTAAGGTAACACACCCCAAAATTTACCCTAAAAATATATTTTTTTGAAAATTTCTTAAAATGATGTTTACTTGTTTATGTTATGACAAAAAACTTTTTTTTTTTTTTTTACCAGCTGGCATCATAATGTGTACCATAGAAACATACAACATGTAAATTCTGCCAGTAGGGGCCTCTCTCACATTAAAACAGTAACAACAGACGTAGTGTGATGATGCTTTCTGATGATGTCTGACATGGTCGGGTAGAATTCATGTTACGTTTAGTCACATTTGCCAGCTTTCCTCCTCACTCTCTGATGCATCTGACATATTCCTGGATGTTATAGCAACTAGAAGGTTGCTGACAACAACTAGTTGGGCACTGTAGCCTTGAATAAATTATGAATTTCTCTGTTTTAAGATTTTTGGAAACATTTGGAATAACGTAAGTACACACCTCAACAAAATATATGACATATATCTAACATTTTTAGACATTTTATTGTGGAAATGTTACATACTATTGCTTTGAAGGTACCATGTGAAGCAATTTACATGTATTATTGGATTTGTTTTGCCATTATGTGAACGGCTTGTCACATAACTACCTATATAGCCAGTGAACAGATTTCTGTGTAACAGACTCGGGATGGATTTTCCAGGAAAATCCAAAAGATGTGATATTCATTTGCTCCTGAGTGTCATGCCTCTCTTCAGCTCCCCTACAGCATCAACACTGTACAACACTAGGCTGACGTTAACTCAGAAATGGAGTCCACTGACGTTAACAACGACTGGCACCCCACATGACACAAGCCTAACTTTACCTACCTCGTGTATCAACATGATGCCGATCACATTCAGTCTTGTGTGTATCATGTCACCATTATACCCAGGACACTGGTTTGCCAGGATTTTCTGAAAACTCCATATAGTACCTTTAATATGTTAAACAGGTTAATTAAGAGTTTATTATTTAAATGTCCAACAGACATGGAGCAACATTTCTATTCATTTAGAGTCATGTTTTTGACCACCTGATGAATGTAAGTGTAACATTCACTCTTGTTTTAGCTCTGTTTGGGCCTATTCCAACTCCTCAGGGACGTATGCTTCTTCAGCTACGATATAATACAGTATGTTCACCAGCTAGCTGCTGTCTTTGTCTGTCTGCTGTAGTGCACAATATTGTGTTTTTATCAGAGCTTTTTTTTTTTTGTTTTTTTGCAGAAAACTGCTGCCTGATGCAGCTGAAAACAAGGTAGATAAGAGCAGTAAGAGGGAAGCAAAGCATTAAAGTAAATCCAAAACAATGAGCCAAGAAGACGCCAAAATGAGGGAAAATGCAGAGCAGGGTGATACTTATCTGTGGATTCATCACCACAAACAACAGCTTTTACATAACAAATAGTAATGCATTATTAATAGAAACATTTTGATCAATATGTCCTTGTGTTTTTCCATTCACAGTTGTATGTTGGCCTATTATTAAGTTGACACTTCTGTCATACATGAGTTGAGTGTTACATGACTGCTTAAACCTCTTGACTCGCTGCGTTTAATTTTCTTAGAAGAGAGGAAATAGTCTAGCTAATACTCTTCTGCTGAATTAGGCGACCACAAACATGCACTCACACAAGCGCACACATGCTCGACTGAGCATTCAGGATGTGGTGGTTGTGGTGGCATTGCTGCCCCACAGTTTCAAATAAGACCAAACTCAACCCCGAAACAGAAAGGCAATAATATCGCACATATGATACGTTCCATTTACTACTAGGCACCAGACACAAATATACAAGCTTTTTCTACTTTTAAACTGTTTGTGAACTTCAGCCTTTTAAAATGTAATTTTGTTCTTTTGGCTACTAAGATATAATACTTTGTTCTGACGTTTACAAAGTCCAAATAGCTCATTCAGCAAATCACTGATGACAAAAGTGTTTAACTCTTATGCTGATGATGTGTACATTTCCATTAACAAATATCTACTAGAGTGCAAGTAGAAAGTGATTTATTTACTATAATATATAACAAATATTATATAATAATACATCTGGTAGCACTTAAGTCATATTAGACCCAACCAACTTCAGTGCCCTGTTTGCTGTGATGTTCTCAATTTTCACATTCAGGGAGGTTTCTGTGGTTTTTTTCTGTGCGTCACAATAGGTTGAAAAGATGTTGTGATAAGTTTGCATAGTACAGGGTAGATTCTAAATTTGATAATGCTCAATGAACAAAAATACTTGTTTAATAAAATACAGAGTTTGGTTTGGCTTCAGTGATCATCAATGCTGAACTGTTCAGTTCCAGGATTTGTATATATACACGTCAGTAAACAAATTCTAGCTTATTTTCATGTTTACATGCTGTATTTACGAGGTTCATGTTCTAGGTCAGTGTTTGTTTAGTGCCTGTGCATTCATTAGTGAGTGTGAACACAATGAGCGCTTCTGAAACCAGTCAAATCTCTCGTGTGTATGTGTCAACACACAACATGCCACATACACAAATAGACTTTATTGGTAACTGACAGGAAAAGGTCAAATGTTTTTGCTCTTTTGAATGACAACACGGTATGGTTAACATAAGTTTATGATATATTGCATATTTAATTATCATCAATAAAATAATATGTTTATGCCTGTATTTGTTTCAAGTTTGTTTATTGTTGATGCAATACATTAGGACTCTGGGAGGAGTAATGTTTGTTGACTGTGGTGAGTTTGATTTGTCTTGTGAGTCCTTACACATTTCCTCTGCCTCTTCCTCCCTCTCCTGGACTTCTTCCACCTCCGTCTCCTTCCATTTCTGCCTTCCTTCTGTGGTGAGATTTTCGTGGGCGCTGCTGGTGTGGTGCTGCTTGTTGATCCATCTTCATTCTGTCCCTGCTCTTGCAATGCTTTGTTTTTTGTCTCCTCATCCACCTTTTGCATGGCTTTTATGACCCAATCACTGTTTGGGTCGAATACTTAAGAATTAGTCTCAATTTAACACTGATGCCTCTATATGACCTACATAAGCAAACAAGACCATCCATGAGAGGATCTGCTTTTTCTATATAGTTATTCTTCATGGCTGCCACCAAAACTACATGGCTACATATCATGAGGAAATGTGTTTGTTTGGGTTTTTTTTTCCTCATAATTTGGGTGAACACACCCTTTAAAAATATAATATTAATTCAGGAGTAAATGTGGATATTTGTTCTCAGCTGAGATCGGATTTAATTCTGTACAGTGTGAGATTGCAGGAACACTTACATTATGGCTCTGATTTGACAGTATCCTTCAGACTGAATGGTGTAACTCTTAATGCGTTGAAGAGGGATTCTGGAGGTCGACCACTGCAGACAACAACGCTTTCCCCCGGGTCCATGGCTAAACAAGACAGACACAGAGAAAGAAAGATTATTATATTTAATTATCATCAGTAAAATAATATGTTTATGCCTGTATTTGTTTCAAGTTTGTTCATTGTTGATGCAATACATTAGGACTCTGGGAGGAGTAATGTTTGTTGACTGTGGTGAGTTTGATTTGTCTTGTGAGTCCTCACACATTTCCTCTGCCACTTCCTCCCTCTCCTGGACTTCTTCCACCTCCGTCTCCTTCCATTTCTGCCTTCCTTCTGCGGTTAGTTTTTCGGTGGGCTGCTGCTTTGTCTCCTCATCCACCTTTTGCATGGCTTTTATGGCCCAGGCACTGTTTGGGTCGGAGCAAAGTGTCTTTCCCTGTGTTGTCTTCAACCTGCAATGCATTGTGAATGGTTAATGGCACTGTAATGATGTTTTAACATTGTTTTCAATTAAGTCTGATAAATCACATCTTTAAGGGGTAAGTTCATTCATGTTAGAGCAAAATCAGTTTTCTCACTGACCTTCAGGGGAATGTAGCCATGCAGATAGTTTGGTTACATGAATTATCAACACACTGAAAATTGGTATTTAAAGCCTCTGAAAACTTGGCTTGAAATAGTAAAAATGCTTATATGATATCAAACATCAGTTTCTCATTAAGCATCCACGAAGATCTGAATAAAAATAAACATTTGTAACTATTAGCAAACCTGGTTCAAAACTAGTTCATTTTGCTGTTTAGACCATTCTTCAACACCGTGTCAGTACATCAGCTCATATTTGACAGCCGCCTCAGGAGTCCCAACACGGAAGCTAAGTAATGTACTGTACTGTACTGCTGTGTGTGGACTGTTGTAGACGCGGGCTGCAGCAAAACGTATTTTAGCCATCTAAACAAAGGACCACCCAAAAGAATCAATAGCGCTCTACAATGGGAAACTGAAACCACCATTTCTGCTGTTTGTACAACCACCAGACTCGATGGACAGAAACCGTCTTTTTGCCACACAGGACACAGGAGTTGTTAGAGTTTGTGTTTCTTAGTTTGTGTTATTGTGTGATTTGAGTGTTTAAACATGTTTGTTCGCATCCAGACTAATGTTACTTGCTGCGGATCGATGTGGTGCTAGACCAGCAGCTCCAGTGTCCTGCATGGGAAAATTATTGTTTTTCTGTCAATGGAGTTTTGTGGCTGTGAAAAGAGCAAAGATGACGGCTTCAGATCATCGTCAGTTAAGGCTGCCTAATAGCGAAGTAAAGCAGGGAGGATGTCCTAAATATAGCGTACGCTTAAACTGATATTGATTTTGGCCAGATTAAATCACTGTTTGTGTTAAAGAGGTGATAGAATGGCTTCAGCTCCACATTGTTGAGTTGGCTCAAACTCAGAAAGCAGCTGCAGCAGCCGGAGCAGAGGAGTTTTGTTGAACCTACTTAGCAACTGACATGGATTTTTTTATGACTGGTTCATTGAATTAACTGTATAATCTTCATAATAAATCTCAGAGCACAAACACACCCGATTCAAACCCAAAACTGAGAAGTGTGCAAAACCTTAGATGATAATATTCAGAATTTGGATTACATGTGATTTTGAATACTTAAGAATTAGTCTCAGTTTAACACTGATGCCTCTATATGACCTACATAAGCAAACAACACCATCCATGAGAGGATCTGCTGTTTCTATATAGTTATTCTTAATGGCTGCCACCGGGTCAGATTCTCCTTTAAATCAGATGAGGCAAGCCTGTGTTTACATTTTCCCTGACAAAGTTATGTTAGCCAGTTAAAAAGACACAACAGGACATTTTAATTTAGATCATTTTATTTTTAACGTTATAATTTGTGGAAACATTACCACTATTGTCCACACAGACCTTCTAAATCAACAAAATATGAATGATCCTTGTAGTAGCTTTAAAAACAGTCAATAGCAGCATCTCTTTTGCAGAGAGGGTCCCTGTAACTCTGAATAATCCACAGTTCTCACTGTGAAATGCTTTCTAAGGCACTTTTTTCCAGTAAAAAGTAGTTCCAATTAAAACGGCTGACAGTCAGGTTTTTGGATTGATTGACGGGGGCACTTTCTGAAATGTTGCTGTTGTGTTTTTATAATAGAATTTTCCGATGCTCTGAACGGCAAAGATGAAATTTCATTCACCTCTATTGTATTGTTGTGGTGGAAATCTCACAGACAAATACTTTGTCCATCTATATGAAAACCTGGACAAATAAAACCAAAACTGCATGGCTACATACCACTGGAGGTGAATGAGGAAATATGTTTGTTTGGGTTTTTTTCCTCATAATTTGGGTGAACTCACCCTTTAAAAATATAATATTTATTCAGGAGTACATGTAGATATTTGATCTCAGTTAAGATCTGAATTTATTCTGTACAGTGTGAAATTGCAGGAACACTTACATTATGGCTCTGATTTGACAGTATCCTTCAGTCTGAATGGTGTAACTCTAAATGTGTTGAAGAGGGATTCTGGTGGTCGACCACCGCAGACAACAACGCTTTCCCACCGGTCCATAGGCTAAACAAGACAGACACAGAGAAAGAAAGATTAAGTATCCTTCATTTTACCCTTCCAAACATTCAGACCATGCAGTCAACTGAAAATCAGATATTTTTACTGTACTCACCTGCATGGACAATGCTGGCTAAACAGAGAATGGCGGCTAACACCAGGCTGGACCTCATCTTCAAAATAACCTTCGTCTTTGTCCTTTGATGTCCGACTGTAATGTCTCTCAGCACAAACTTAAAGGATCTGAATCGCTCACTGGATTATAACTTGTTTCCTTGCCCGAGTCGTTATCACAGTGCTGAACCAAGCCAGTCTTGCTCTCACAGCGGGCATGGTGTGCACCTTCATGGCTTCTACAAGTCTCTTCCCCCTTCACACCTCTAACCCATTACCATGGAGAATAGTCACTGTGGCCACACAATGATACCCAAAACTTTTCTTTACACTCTCTCTGAAAGCCACACATTGCCACTACTTTTACACTGAGTGATAGTATGAGACATTTAGTGGCTGACAGGAAATTTGGATTTTAATAAATGTTAGATTATGTAGGCTTATGGGGAAATTTCCCACAGTTAATCAGTTAAAATTGGAGATGCCTCGATGATACAGCCTCGTACAACTATTTCTTATCAGAAATATTTGGTTTAACTCTAACTCATAACACACTCATAATACACCCACACAGGTGTATGAAATTATTTTTGGCTCTTTCTAAAGACTACATGTTTGAATACATCTGTCTGATGTTAGATTCACTACACTTTTTGTTCACAGAGGCAAAGTAATCTGAAATGGACCTCAATGAACATTGACACAATTTGGGCCACTTAACAACTTTAAACCCCCTTGACAGTGTTGACCTTTGACCTTTGGGAATGGAGGAGTTATCATATTAGATGTATTGCACCATCTAATTTCAACTAATTATGCTACCGGCTATCATGGTTTATTTTCACGCTTATGCCTATTTGTGGCACATAACAGCTGTGTTTATGATGTTATCTGTGTGTCTATGTTGGTTTCCATTGCATTTGTTATTTGAGTGTAAACAAAATGACACTACTGAAACTAGTCTTGTACGTATGTGTTAAACACACAATATACCAGTTCTGATTCAATTCTGTTTTCCATTTGCTCATAACAAAAACACACAATTTGATGATTTGATCAAAAAGACTTTAATGGTAACTGGTACAATAAAAGATACAATATTTGCTTTTTTGAGTGACATACACATATTTATGACAACAAGGTTAACATATATTAAAACAATATTGCATGTTAAATCATCAATATAATGATATATAAAAGCCTGCTTTTGTTTGATTATAGTTGATGCAATAAAGCAGGACAAGTCCAACTGGAAGGAGGAATGTTTGCTGACTGTGGTAAGTTTGGTTTGTCTGGTGATTCCTCAGGCACGTTTTCTCTGCCCCTTCCCCCCTCTCCTGAGCTTCCTCTTCATCCGTCTCCTTCCATTTCGGCCTCTCCTCTTTGGTGCTTTTTTTGATGTGAAGGATGCTGCTGGTGTTTTTTTTGTCTCCTCTCCACCTTTCGCATGGCTTTTACGGCCCAGACAGTGTTTGGGTTGGAGCAAAGTGTCTTTCCCCAGCTTCGTTTGTAAACCTGCAATGGGTTGTGATTTGTTAATGGCATCAGAATGCTGTTTGTAATATTTGTTATTAATTACATTCTGACAAATATTTTTTAAAGTGGTACATCTCCCAAGCCCAAAGTTACAGTGAATAGCACGTTAGCCAGTTAAAAGGAAGCAGGGGGAGATTTTTATTCAGATCATTTTACTTTTGCCTTTATATTATGTATATTATGGGGTTATGACAGTGGAAACACTATAGCTTTTGTCCACTGGAGCCTCCAAAATCAACAAAATATGAAAGTTCCTTGTAGTAGCGCTAAAAAAAAATCAACGGCAGCATCATTTTTGCAGAAAAGGACCCTGTTACTCTGAATAATCCACGGTTCTCACTGTGAACTGCTTTTTGATTATCCAGAACTATTGGGACACTTTCTGACCAGAACTGAAACATCATTCGCCTCTATTGTATTGTTGTGGTGGCTGAAATCTCGCCGACAAATACTGTATCCTTCTATATGAAAACCTGAACAAATAAAACCAAAACTGCATGGCTACATAACACTAGAAGTAAATGAGGAAATATGTTTGTTTGGATGTGGATATTTGTCCTCAGCTGAGATCGGATTTAATTCTGTGCCGTGTGAAATTGCAGGACCACTTACATAATGGCTCTGACTGGACAGACTCCTTCAGACTGAATGGTGTAATTCACGATTCGTTGAAGTGGGATTCTGGTGGTCGACCACTGGAGGCAACAACGCTTTCTCACCGGTCCATGGGCTAAACAAGACAGACACAGAACAAAGTTAGATTATATATTTAATTATCATCAATAGAATACTATATAAATGCCCATCTTGTGAGTCCTCACACATTTCCTCTGTCACTTCCTCCCTCTCCTGGACTTCTTCCACCTCCGTCTCCTTCCATTTCTGCCTTCCTTCTGTGGTGAGTTTTTCGGTGGACGCTGCTGGTGTGGTGCTGCTTGTTGATCTGTCTTCATTCTGTCCCTGCTCTTGCAATGCTTTTTTTTTGTCTCCTCATCCACCTTTCGCATGGCTTTTATGGCCCAGGCACTGTTTGGGTCGGAGCAAATTGTCTTTCCCTGCGTTGTCTTCAACCTGCAATGCATTGTGAATGGTTAATGGCACTGTAATGATGTTTGAACATTGTTTTCAATTAAGTCTGATAAATCATGTCTTGAAGGGGTAAGTTCATTCATGTTGGAGCAAAATCAGTTTTCAGGGGAATGTAGCCATGCAGATAGTTTGGTTACACGAATTATCAACACACTGAAAACTGGTATTTAAAGTTTCTGAAAACTTGGCTTGAAATAGTAAAAATGCTTATATGATATCAAACATCAGTTTTCTCATTAAGCATCCACAAAGATCTGAATAAAAATAAACATTTGTAACTATTAGCAAACCTGGTTCAAAACTAGTTCATTTTGCTGTTTAGACACTTCGTGTCAGCAATTCTGTACAGTGTGAAATTGCAGGACCACTTACATTATGGCTCTGACTGGACAGACTCCTTCAGACTGAATGGTGTAATTCACAATTCGCTGAAGCGGGATTCTGGTGGTCGACCACGCAGGCAACAACCGCTTTCCCACCGGTCCATGGGCTAAACAAGACAGACACAGAAAGAAAGTTTAAGTACCCTTCGTTTTACCCTGGCAAACATTCAGACTATACAGTCAATCAATAATCTGCAGAAGTATCTTGCCTTTACTCTAGAAAAAAGCCCATTTTTTCTAAATTACCAATATCATTTTTAACGTCCAAACAAAAAGAAAAATAATCAACTTTGTTTTTCTGATGAATGACATACCTCCAGCAGGACAGAGAGTCCTGGGAATCTCATTAATTCAGGAAAAATAGAACCTTTTTTTTTTTTTTTTTCAGAAAATTACTTCAGAAAAAGTGAATGCAATATCTTTTGTAAAAATCTGGTGTTGTTTTAAAGCACTCACTTGCATGGACAATGCTCATCCATGTGGTGAAGCAGAGAAGAGCAGCTAACACCAGGCTGGACCTCATCTTCGAAACGTCCCCTTCGTCTTTGTCCTTCGACTAATATCCGTCAGAACAAACTTAAACGACCTGAATCGCTCACAGATAATAATTTGCTGCTGCAGTCGTGCTCACACAGGCGTGGCTCATACGGTCATGACTTGTCCAATTAGAGAAGTTTGCTCTGTCTCTCTGATGGTTCAAGTTTTGATCTCAGCTCTTTTATAAAACACAAAGCCCTTCCGCTTCTCGCCCTTCACACCCCTAGCTCGTCAGCGCGGAGAGTTGTCACTGTGGCCGCACGGTGGGGAGAGGAAAGAATGAGTTCACCTCTCAGAAACCAAAAATGACAAATAGACCATTCACCACAGCCCTGCCCACAGTATACGAGGTACAACTGCAAGCATATAGTTTATGTGTATACACACACACAAACACAAAGAAACTCATCACTTTCCTTTACACTCTACACAAAGCCACAAGTTAGCTCTGCTTTTAGAGTCACTATGAGACTCTGGTGGCTGAAAGAGACTTTGAATTTTGACAAATGTTAAGTTAGACAGATTAAGTTAGTGGGCATATGGGGAAATTTCTTGCGGTTAATCAGTTAAAATGAATGATCGCTAAATGACATTCCATTATCAGAAATGCTTGCAAAAGGTTTAACTCAAAATAACACAGCCATGATACACCCACACAAGTGTCAGAAGTTATTTTTGGCTCCTTCTAAAGGCTACATGTGTTTGTAGAGACTGTTGAATGACATCTGCCTGATGTCAAGACATGTTTCACTTTTTCCTCACAGAGACAACGCAAATCTAAAATGGATCTCACTGAACGATACAATTTGGGGCCGTTTGATGACCCAGGATGACCTTTGACCTGAGTATAAACTGCTCCACAGCACCACCACCATGTGTAAGTGCCAGAGGGAGAATCAAAACAGCCTCATCATGGATTGAGAAGTACTCTAAAAAAAAAGAAGAAGAAGAAGAAGAAGAAAAAAAAAGCCAATTGATTTAAAAAAGTGTGATGCAGACAGAAAGCTCAAGATGAGTGAAAGAGAGGGAGCGTATGAATATGGACGGAAGTGTCGAGATCTTTCATTGACAACAAAGCTCAAATTTTCCTCTATAACTATATGGTCCATCAGTGACGTGTACAAACTACACCACAGACTGGAGTCTCTGTCAACAGTGATAAAAACAAATAGATCCGTAATGCGCATTATACGCTCGTCTCCTCTATGAAACATCTGAATCCTATAGAAACCCACTTCTGCTGATGTGATGGTTAGAAAAAAATATCCTGTAAGTCATTATAATGAGAAACTACCTTGATATAATAAGCTAGTATCTCAATAAATTAGTTAGAATTTCAAAATAGTAAGAAATCTTAAAATAATGATTTACATATTAAGTCATTATTTTGAGATACTGCTTTTGGGATAAATTGTAAGTAATAACCAGTGTTGGGCAGTAATGCTTTACTCAGTAATACATTACTGTAATATTATTACTTTATCCAGTAATGAGTAGTCTTCAGGAACACTGAATTACTTTTTGACAAAGGCAGGCTATCTTTTCAACTGCATCTGTGTAAATTTCTCACTCAGTGTATCTTTAAAGGACCAGTGTGTAGGATTTCGTGGCCTCACTCTCCTAGCATGTAGGAAAACCTATGGTGGATGCGTCTCTGGAGCCAGTATTTGTCCATTCTGGGCTACTGTAGAGACATGGCAAACTCTTCTGGTGATTATACGCTAATGAAAACCACTGATGGGCAGTAACGCGTTAGAAGTAATGCGTTACTGTAATCCGATTACTTTTTTCAAGTAACGCGTAAAGTAAGGGATTACAATAGCAAAAACAGTAATTAGATTACTGTTACTTTCCCGCAGAGCAGGCTGCGTTACTGTGTTACTAAACCGTGATTTTGTTTTGTGAGACTGTCTCGTGACAATGAAGTATGAGCGGCGCGACGTCAGTGGTAAACAACACACACGTGTAGTGATCAACAAGAGACAACATGGAGCGCGGGAGAGAGCAGGACCATGCAGCGTTTAATGCTTGGAAGTACCGACATTACTTTGAGTTTGACTCGGTAAAAGGTGACAAAAACATTAGTGTCTGCTGTCCACTCTGCGTGGGAAGAAAACTTTTATCTACAGCGAAAAATTCCACCTCAAATCTGAGCAAGCACCCAGCAAGCTGGCACAGGAATGTGAAACTCAATGAGAAACCCCGGATCCCCCCCAATGACATGCCCGCTGCGGCTACCACATCCAATTCCACCGGGCGAACCTCCGAGGGCCCCTCTCCTGCTAAACAGGTGAAAATAGACTTAAGAGCAGCGTTGGTCAAGTTACTTGGAAATAGTAATTAGTTACTGGTTACTGATTACTTCTCCAATAAAGTTATATGCTGGAATATGCAGAAATATAAGTTAACAGAAGAAAGACTTGCTTTATTTTATTAAAATATGGTGGAATGTGCAGAAAATAGGTTTAAATGTTCAACAATTTTCTTCAAGTCAGAGGCTGTTGCATTTAATTTAATTTTTGCTTGATGCAATGTGCATAAAGTTAAAAGATTGAAACTAATAAAACAAGTTTTAAAAAAGACACTGTTTCATTTGATTCAATTTTATATGATGGAATATGCAGAAAGAATAGAATTAGGCTGAAAGGTCTGTTGCTTTATAGCGTATTCAGGTTGTGCATCATGTTTTTGAAAAGTAACTAAGTAAAGCAATAATGTAACTAATTACTTTTAATAAGTAATCAGTAAAGTAACTGGATTACTTTCTTAGAGAAGTAATCAGTAATCAGTAACTAATTACTATTTCCAAGTAACTTGACCAACACTGTCAATGAAAACATACTAATGAAAATTATATACTATTCGTCCGTATTCTGCCAGTAATTCCACTAAATCTTACACACTGGGCCTTTAACCTGAGCAGCCTGTGATGAAAGTTGTTGGGGAATTTTCCAATTTTTGGTATCATACTAAGACCTTGGAGTCATTGAGAGTCCCACGCTAATTCTGAACAGACATACTGTCTTTCCTCTGGACGGTAGATGCAGCTGTCTTCTCCGTTCACATAAACAAGGGAACAACTTGATATGTGTTGGTTAAGGTTGGAGGTGTGTTTGTCTTGTCTCTCTGACTGGAGCAGACATAACTGCTATTATATCACTGACCCTGTGAGGAATGGGAGGAAAGGCTGCTGAGCTGTGTTCCTGTGTTTGGATTTGCAGACAATTGGCTAATTCTATATGCTGTAGACGTGTTGGGTCTGATGTCTTATTGTCTTCATCATGATCTTATCTGTGAATGTTTAAAGACTATCCCAGGGGACTGAAACTCCGAATCGAAGAACATCAGGACAAAGTGTGTAATTATTTCTTCATCCTCCTTAGCCAAGTATTATTAAACCAGTTTCAGCGTAAGACATATAGAATCCTGTGTAAAATCTATGATGAGGTAGTTTTTGAATGGAGACAAGCTGTTTTTATTTATCACCCCACTCGAATCACCAAGAATCAAATGGGTCAAAAATATTTGGAGCAGGAGGGATAAAAACAGTACTGAAAAGTGGCATTTATGAAGTAGTTTAAGGGAATAGAAGGGCATGAATGTGTATTTAGAAGAAGGCTCAAGTTTCAACACAGCATTTAACCAACCGTAAAGCCAGGGCAACCGACAATTGATGGACTCAATTTAAAGCTTAAAATGAAAGAGAGGGTGGATTAAGTGAGAGACTGAAAGGGAGAGAAAGGATATATAGAAGAAGGTGAAGAGGGGGCAGACATATACAGTACAAAGAGGCAGAGAGATGGCCAGCAACACAAAGAAGAAAGAGTTAAAGAAAAACAACAGGTGTGAATCAGACAAAAAGAGAGAGAAAATGAAACTACAGCATGTTTCTGGGCCCTGTAGTACATCTCAGACAGCACATCATTATACCAGCACAACAATGACAGCAAAAATAAACCTCTGATTGGCCGTCCACCTGCTGTCAGGATGGAAAGCAAATGTTAGCTTCCTGCCCTTAACTCCTTCAGTCAACAACAGCAAATCCCAAGGCAAACAAACGCCCATCGTCCCAAGTGTGCAGTCATTAAAATCAGTGGAAACCTGGCTGGTTTGTGCCATCACCAAGCACAAAACACATACAAATACACACACTTGAGAATGCTACATGCACAAACAAACCCACAACAGTCCGCAAGCAAGCCCACACATAGTGACCTGCCTGCACTGATGCACTTGGCACTCATATATACACATTCCTCCACACCCAATATCCCAGTCTCATCATTATAATCCCTGTGGCAACCTGTTTGTGAGAGGAGAAATGCCTCGCCGCATTATTCGTTCCTCTCGTATTCATTAGTTGTTGTCCTGGGCAGCAGCCTGGGCTGTTGGTCGGCCGACAGCGTAGCTGATAGGAATTAGTCTCCTGATA
Organism: Lutjanus argentimaculatus; assembly: GCA_034769285.1. NCBI lineage: Eukaryota > Metazoa > Chordata > Actinopteri > Lutjaniformes > Lutjanidae > Lutjanus > Lutjanus argentimaculatus. The sequence continues at coordinate 16,730,210 of JAWZSL010000011.1, forward strand.
AAGCAAGAGAGTGGAACGTAGCGTCGCAGGAAATTACAATCAATACTGACTCTCATATCCTCATCCGATATCGACCGCGAACGGGAACGAGAAGCACATTGTCGAGCCCGCTGCACATGGACACGAGGGCACGCTTAAGAACATATTTACATATGGACGCATGTCAGCGCGCACACAGACACAAACACAAACACAGACACACATTTTAAGGCGGCATGAAACGTGGTTATTGTTTGATAGAGGCCCACCTCATCGCCGTGCACAGAGCACACGTGAGAAAAAGGATAATGAAACCAAACTCCTCTGCCTCTAACCACGACTTTCTGATCACACTGTATTCCCACACAACCCACTCATGCATGATTCACACGCCCTCACATAGCGGCGGCCTCAGGCTGGGAGGAGCAGAGACAAAAAAAAAAAAAAAAACATGAACCAGCTGTATGGTGAAACAGTTTCAGTACCTAGTTTAGATTGAAATTGTTTTATTATGTGACTTAAAGTACAGTGAGTATGACACCTCTGTGATAAAAACACACAGGGAACTATTAACTATTTAACCATTTAGAGACTCATGGAGACCAACTCATTTTCTTGCATGTGGGGCAGCCTGTATGGCACTATAGTGCATTTTCTCTGCAGGAAGGGCACCTAGACTGCACTTCACTATGTTTTCTCCACTGAAGGGGCACCCCCTAGAGGGCACTTAACCACATTTTACCCATCTAAATGGCACCCTGTGCTGCACCTCACCATGTCTTCTATACTGGAAAGAACTCTAGAGGGCATTTAAATGTGTTTTACCCAGCGGAAGGGCACCCAAGAGGGCAATTTATCATGTTTTCTCCATTGGAAGGGCACCCCATAGGACACGGTAACAAATTTTCTCTGCTGGAAGGGAATCCCAGAGTGCCTTTATCATGTTTTCCCTGGAAGAAGCTTCTTTTGTCATGTTTTATCTACAATAGGGGCATCCAAGAGAGCACTTCCGCAGCATTGTTTCAAACATAAGGGCATCGGGAAGCAGTTGCCCCCCCCGCCCCTCCCCTGAGACCACCAGTGTCCTAAATCATGGTTGTGCATTGTGTACTCTCCGTGCAAATCTACTACAGCAGATATGTGGTTTTCAGGATCAGGCTGAAGCAGAGAGGAGCATTTCCTGATAGGAAACACATCACTGGTTGGTGCACAGCTCAAAGCAAACACACTCGTACCTGCAGGCAAAGACACAATATGAGTGGCATGCCGCAAACGAGACCAGTAATTAAAGAAATGTCTCATCAGATGGATATATTTGGATGTCTGCTATCTCTGTTTAATAAAGAATCCAGACAGATCCCAGATCTCAGATCATTTCGGAAGATAAAGATTTTTTTTGAAGAATTATCACGATCAGACGAGCTGATTAACTCCCTTCCTCTCCTTTCTGTCTGTGTACACATACTGATAAGTTCATCTCGAGTAGGAAAAAAAAAAAGCCAGAAAACTTCTATAAAGGCCAGGTATTCTGTAACAAAGAACTGTGTCTGCGTTCGAGTCTGAGAGACGCTGGTGCCTCGGCGTGACAGGCCAAAGGCGTCTGGGGATGGACTGCTGTAAAGAGCACTGCACTTGAGGTCATTTTTAGAGCTAGAGAAGTGTTGGGAAGAGCAGAGATGTTTTTGATATGTAACAGCGGAGCCATACACGCCGATCAATACACCGACCTTTCTCAGACTGATTGCATGATGTTCTGCTTTGCCCCCAGCACCAGCACCCACCAGAGGTCCATCAAGCATCAAGCATTGTTATTCTCTGTTTCAGCAGGCAAGGCCAGTTCTCAACTTGGGCCTTGCTCTTTCATTTTATTCCAGCACTTTTATTGTGTTATGCTCTTTTCATTTTATCTCCGTCTTTTCACACACACACACACACCCACACAACACACACACAGGCACACGCACATCGCTTGTGGAAACACATAAAGAAAGATAAAAATGCCTAAATGAAACCAGTGAGAGGTTGATCCTCAACAAATGAGGGTCTCTGACCTATTCCCCGGGGCCTCTATAGATGGATTTTGTATATTTCTGCTCGATACCAGGGGATGAACAGAAATCCCACTTGGAGTTGAGAAATGTCATTTACTTTCCAATTAATATTTCAATTAACCAAGTCATTCCCAATTCATTCCCAGAAACCGGTGGAGTTGAAATGAAACTGACCTCCTGCCCCGGTATCAATCTCGTTGCTATTGACCCCTCCGCACAAAGCTTCAATTGTGGATCAACCGTCCATTTAGGAAAGCGTCAATAATCGACTTAAACCGGCGGGCTATATTACCATAGACATTAGCATAGTGAGAGCGCCTCCGGCTCACGGTCCAAAGGACGCAGGAGCGCGTAAAGTTTAATCAATAAGCGCTTTAATTATAGCGGCGCTCGGCCCGCAGTTCTTCACGGTTGGGAGAACGCGCAATGCCACAGCTGATCCAACATGATCATTGCAGACGGAGTGGGTTTTCACCGCCTCAGTAACCTGTCTCTTTCAGCCAGTGCTATTATAGACAGCAAATTGTCCACTCCTCTCCTTAGATTTGGTAAAATGGGCCGATTAGTGAGGAGGTGATGGCCTTTTTATCTGTTGTGTTGCTGCTTTGTGCTCTTTCTTTTGTTAAATACAAAAAAGTACTTCAGCACTCATTTTAATCTATATTGTATTTAAACTTTATAAGGTGTAACAGAGGAGATTAATGTTGTCTTTAACTTCCTATTGCAGAAATGTGGGTGTTTATATTAATATGTAAATATTAATTAAAATAAATCATTTTTATAAGTGCTTTAAAGGACTAGTGTGTAGGATTCAGTGGCATCTAGCGGTTGTCTCACTCTCCCCATTCTGTGTAGGAGAACCTACGGTGGCCATGAAATTCAAAACACGCAAAACACTAAAGGCTGCTTCTAGAGCCAGTGTTTGGTTTGTCCGTCCTGGGCTACTGTAGAAACATGGTGGTGCAACATAGTGGCCTCTGTGGAAGAGGACCCACGCCCTCTGTGGATATAAACGGCTCATTCTGTAACAAAAATTTATTTTCAAGTGATTGTACACTGATGAAAACATACTTATGAATATCACTGACGGCTCTGAAAGCCTCAGAATTCACAGCAAATCTTTTAGCGACATTTTTTAGTTGTCGACAAGAGGGCATCTGAGTTGGCTGAGTTACCTGTCATTCATACTGCGGAGGCATTTTTGTGTATCGTATCTATGTATCGTATCGTATCTATATGAAACTGCTAAATGAAGCAGCTTTCCTCCACTTTGTCCCTCAGTTACAGATGTGATAAAATAGATGACAGAGACACTGATGTAAAACTTTGCTAGAGCTCGTCCTCTGTAAAGGAATAATATGACATTTTGGGAAATGACTTGCAGAGATTGAAACCACTCTCATATATGCCCTCAAAATATGAAGCTAGAGCCAGAGGACGATCAGCATGATTAGCTTAACATTAAAACAACTAGCCTGGCTCCATCCAAAGGTGGTAAAGAATCTGCCTACCAGCACCCGTAAAGATCACTAATTATATCTTGTTTGTTTCATTTGTACGCAAACAGAAATGTATTGCAGAATTGTATTGCATGTCAGCCAACTCGTTTCTATCGTGAGGCTGTGGAGGTGGGTGTGGTTAGCAGTCAGCCGCAGGAGAGAGAGGTGTGTGTGTGTGGGCCGCGAGGGGGGGGCATAAGAGCAGTGTCAGGTGAGTTGATTGGCACAGCTGCTGCTGGTTTTTCCTGATTGCACTCTCCCCTTTTCATGCTGTAGTGTGCTGGCCGTCAGATGACCGCTGCTCAGACAAAGAAGAGGAACGCTGCCTGAGTTTTCTGTTGAACGGGGCCGACTGGAGGACACATGTATCAGTGTATCAGTATCAGTGATTTATGTTATTGTGTTCTGAGCGGGAGCCTCATAATAAAAGTCCTGCATACTGTCTGAGAGCCGAATCTGTGCGTCTGTGCTGGGGGAGCTCACGGTGGTAGCAAGACGGCTACAGAGGCCTACCCTCCCTTAACAGAAGCACCTCTCTGTATAATGACTTATAGATACAGTTCAACAGCACCACAAACTACATCTTCTTCTCTAGAACTGTTTCAACAAAAAGGTTATTGCATTAGTTTTAGCTAGGTGTACCTAATAAATTGAATATAAATCTGATTGCAAAAGACCCAAATCCCTCTCCAGCTTTCTTATTTTTCTGTTTTTGGAAAACTCTGTTCTGTAATGAATATATGTGTTGATATAGCTCACTCCAATTTTCAAATTGTCTCCCAAAGATGAAGACAAATTAAGACAGCATTATGGATCATCATCAGCAAAGCCTTTATGCGGCTGTTCCACCGAATCCAAACAGGATTTAAAATTTGAATGAGACAGCACAGTGCTTACTGTCAGAGTCCACAGTTCTAATCTTTTTTTAATTTTAGTGACGCATCCCTTCTCCTTCCCACTGTGTGTCTGATGCACACAGTGATCTGCCCCTCTGATCTACTCCTCTGTGTTTTCAGTTTCCTTTTTGCGAACCCTCACCCTGGTGCACTAGATGGCGTACTTCCCCTGCAGTGTGAGTGAACGGGGGTAGCGTGAGCTTTGACAGGCTCTGAGAGAGTCATCCAAATTTAGCCCAGTAGTCTGGAGTGGCAAAAATACAACCACTGCAACCCCTAGGCTACAGCTGACATTATTCTGCTCTTCATGGCAATACAGTAAGTTGTGAGGCTAAAGAGATAAAATGTCAGCTGGCCTTGAATAATTTAGACTTCCCATTCTAGACACTACAATGCCTAAGTGTAAGCTACTAGCTTGATGTTGTGCTTAGAAAAAAGTGCTCAAAAACCAGGTGTGTGTCTTTTCACAGGGAGGCGATGAATCCACCGATTGATTTTCGGGTCTGGTCGTCAGTCATTTGTCTCCCTTTGGTGGTGGCATTGAAGATGAGGCTGCTTGAGAAATGTTATTAGAGGAGGATCAAAGAGCATGTGTCCCCTTTTAGACCACCAAGCTCATTCATGACTCAACTGCAGCAAGGTCCCCTCCCTCTCTCTCTCTTCATCTCTCTCTTTATTTGTCTGCTTTGATCATACAGTCCGTTCACATCTTGGCCTCTCTTACTTCTTGTTTCTGTCTTTTAGCAGGCATGCATGCACTATGGCTCTGTTTGTCAAGCATATGCCCCGTGCAGAGGTGGCAAAAATACACTTTCTTTTTCAGTAAAGGTACAGATACTTGTGTAAAAAAAAGACTCTGGCAAAAGTAGAAGTACTGATTTAAACAATAATAATAATAATAATAATAATAATAATAATAATAATAACTTTATTTGTATAGCACTTTTCATACAAAAGGAAATGTAGCACAAAGTGCTTTACAATCAAAGATAAAGAAAATAAAGACCTCCCTCCCCCCACCTCTACCCCGCCCACATACACATACACAAGATCACACAAACTCAACACTCACGTTACATCATGATGAACTAAGTACTGAGGAAACGCCATCTTGAGTTAAAAAGAAATGAAATGAAATGAGGAAACACAGGAGATAAATTCTAAATAAAACAATAAGAAGACAAATAAAATTGAACAAAATTAAAATATACATATATCTATATAATATATTATATATATGTATATATATAATATATATATATATATATATATATATATATATATATATATATGTATATATAAAATAGAATAAGATGGATAAAATGAAATAAAATATCTAAAATTGATTAGATTAAAAATTTAGTTAAAAGCCAGACTAAAAAGGTGGGTCTTAAGTTTGCTTTTAAAAATATTAATATTACATGTCACCCTCAGATCTTCAGGCAGGGTATTCCATAAACGGGAGGCACAGTAATAAAAAGAATGCCTCACCGTATGTTTTGGTTCTAACTTTGGGTACTGTTAAAAGGCCGCTTCCAGAAGACCTGAGGGCTCTGCTGGGTTCATATGGTAAAAGCAAGTTAGATAAATAAGAAGGAGCAAGACCATTAAGAGCTTTATAAACCAATAAAAGAATCTTGAAATCAATTCTAAAACGCACAGGAAGCCAATTTTAAGGCTCGATTTAACTGATTTACTCAAGTAGAAGTGAAAAAGCACAGGCTGTCATGTCTTGTTACATATTGTTTGTTAAGTGTTTTACCATGTTTTTTGCTCTTTTTTACACTATTTTTTGTCTTGCTACATCTTTTGCATCTTGTTAGGTCAATTACATCTTTTATGTCTTTTTACGTTTTTCTTGTTTTGTGACATCTTTTACATCTTGCTACATTTTTTATGTCCTGTTATGTCTTTTTTGATTTTTTACATGTTTTACGTCTTGATTCTTCTTTTACACCTGTCTTGTTTTGTTACATCTTCTTTTATGTCTTGTTGCCTCTGTTTTGTCTTGTTACTTCTTCTATAGCTTGTTACATCTTTTACGTCTTACTTCATTTACATCTTTTATTTCTTGTTGTCTTTTACATTTCTCTTGTTTTGTTACATCTTTTTGTCTTGTTACCTCTTTTATGTTGTTTTTTTGTCTCCTTTTACATCTTGTTACATCTGTCAAGCGTGACATGCACTGATGGATACACCAAGGACTCGTCTTTTCTGTGTTACTGTCAAATCCATTTAGTTTGAAATTGGTCTTGATGTTGGAAAGGTAGCTCAAATGTAAGGAGTAGAAAGTATTGATATTTGTGGTAAAACATTGGGAGCAAAAGTAAAAATTTGCCAGAAAAATAAATACTCAAGTAAGATACCTGAAAATTCTACTTAATTACTTAACCAAAGTACTTGTACTTCGTTACTTCCCGCCTCTGGTCCCATGTTTGCCCTTTTAATCCTCACCACCACCACTGTTTTTGTCTTTCTGCCCACGTAGACCCCCCACCCTTTGGAAACTTTCTGCCTACAGCCCTCTCTTCCCCCTGTGACACCCCACCATTCGCTCCTCTGTTGGGTTAAGCAGGGTCATATCAAAGCCTTAATGCCTAAATGTGTGTGTGTGTTTGTGTGTGTGTGTGTGTGTGTGTGTGTGTGCATGTGAAAGCATTGTCCCTCCTGCTCGAGCTAGATTATTCTAAGTTCCTGACCTCTGGGTGGTGAGAGGGGCCCATGTTTGGAAACACAGGCACTTGTCTTTGTCTCTCGAGCCCAGTGGGGGAGCTCGACCAGGGGCCTCTCTTGTCAGGCGAGTCCACGGACGCGCTCGGCCTGTCCCGGGGCTGCCGGTCTGTCCTCTCATCCTCACCACCACCATCTTAATATTAATATGCCGTGAATAAGCGGACAGCTGGTTGGGCAGGCCAACACTCCCAGGACGAAGCACACTCAAAACACACACACGCGCGACAACAAGATGTGTTTGGCTTGCAAGCAAAAACATTGATCCTGAGTCCCCTCACTGTGAGTCAATCTGGCCCCAATAGCCATTCAAGTGTATCTGCTTGATCTGATGTTTCCCGATAAGAGAGATTCCTCCCAGGGTGTGCGTATGTGTGTGTGTGAGAGTGTGTGTGTGTGTGTGTGTGTGAAAGAGATATTGATTGTTGAGTGACGTGGCACTATAGATCCAAAGCAGCTGCTAAGAGTTTAAATGAGGCCTATAACATATCATTAAATCTCTATGATAATGTCAGTGGAAACTCTGGTAAAGTGTTTTCCTCTAAAGTGTGTGGGTGGGTGTGTGTGTGCACTGCAGGTTGTGTTCTCGGGCTGCTCCCACACTGTAAATACATCCAAAGGTTAGAGGTTGGTAGGCCAGAGGTGAAGAGGCCCTGCTCTAACTGAGGATCATCAGATCGATCACCTCCTATCTGATGGAGGTACACTGGCCTCGACCTTAAAGGTGCAGAGGCTCAGCTCCCTTTGAACTCCACCTAACTGTCCAAGTTTCCTACATTTTAACCAAAGACTAGCTCAAAAAAAGAAGAAAAAAGTCTAAGCTAGCTTCAAACTTCCCTCAGTGTTTCCTCGCAGGCTCTGTGTTGGCGAGAAGGACCTTTATTTGCATAATCATCTTCCAGTTCAGTCAAGTTTTTCCTCCAAAACAATTTTCCTAAAAGAACACCATTTTCTGCACAATTAAACACTGTTTTTGAGCTTTCAACTTGATAAAACACATTAATTCGTTGTTAATACTGACATTTCTTATCAGATTTATAAAAATCTGCATTTTATGGTTGAAAAACGGCTCAACGCACCAACTACTTTTAAAATTATCATGACCCTTGAAGCAAATGCTGAGACACAGCTGACCATCCTGCACTGATTTACATCATGAGATTTATATATAAACAATGTTAACGCCCTCTAATCAGAGGTGGGCGGTCCGCTCACTGAGCAGCTCCTGCCTCACACATCAACCCCCTAAACCCCCACCCCGAGTCTCAGCCCCCCTTTTAGCATTTTTCAAAATGATGCAGTGGGTGGAGTTGGGCTCAGACCCGGGGGTGGAATTACACTTTAAATGCTAATGGAAACATGCTAACATATTCACAGTGACAATGCTATTATGCTGATGTTTAGCTGGTGTAATGTTTTCCGTGTTCATCATCTTGGTTTAGCATGTTAGCATGCTAACATTTGCTAATTAGCAGTAAACATAAAGTCCATCTGGTGCCCAAGTATTTGACTTGATGATGGCACAAAATGAAAAGTGAGGTGATGATTAAAGTTCGTCTGAATTGATCAACTGACAGACCAACATTGCTCTCGCTAGAACAGGGGTCTTCAGTGTTTTTCAGGTCATGGATCCCTCAGCTGTTAGACAGATGGAGCAGGGACCCTCTACATATATTGCATTGACTATTTAGAGGTCTTCTCTTGTTTGCACTCACCTGTTGCTGCCAAAGTCAGCAGCATGGCTAATGTTAGCTGTGTTAGCCTCACCTTGTGCACTTTAACAGATTGTTTTTGGGGTGGAGGGTATGTCAGGGTCTTTTGCTCATGAGGTGACAAAATGATCCATTGTGGCTCACAAGAGTGCCTGTACCCTTGACGTAATATTGCAGCTAATTGGCCAGTATGTTTCAATATGTAGCTAACTAGTTCACTGTTGTGGATAGGTAACATGCACTTCTATCGTGCGTTCTATTTGAAGTGGGACACCAGAATTTCCCAAGTGGAACGCTCCCTGAAGTTGGCTTTCCGACTCAGAAAGTTGGAGGAACCTCATCAACCCTGACCTCAAAAGGCAGAGCACTGTCTGTGGACATGTTGCTGCGGTGTTTGTATGCCTAAAATACTGTGGAATGCATTGTTATTAAGCATTTTTGGACTCAGTTGCTCCCACTTCTGACGTCTGACCTCCGAGGTAAATGTAACGACACCATAAGTAGGTTAGGTAGCTTGCTTGATTGCACGAGGATTCACTGTACCTTGTCAGTGTGTGTAAATTAATTTATCTGCTATCGTGTTGGATATGTTATTGTGTCTTTCGACAATCTTAAATAAAAAAAAAAAAGTAACTCTGAGCCTTGAGGTCATGACCCTGTTGGAGATGCTCCAGAGACCTGCCACCTGCAAAAAGCAAAAAACATGCAGGTCAGGTGACAAAATTGCCTGTTGTTGTTGATGTGTTTGCTCTGATACACTGGTGCCCTGTCTGCAGTGTCTCCTGTCACTTATGCTCAGTGAGTGGGTTTTTTTTGAACGTTTTTAGTCTGGAAAAAGAAAAGAAAAGAGAAAAGTAGAGGGGTGACAGAAAATGAGTGACTAGAGAAAGGTAGGATGACGTGCAACAGATGTACTCACCCAGAAACATTTCCATCATGACACTCCAAGTTGAACTATATTTTTATGCACCTTCAGATGTAACATTTTTCCAAAAGTGTTTTTTGAATAAACGGCATCTTTCAGGTTTGAAGAGCACCAACGATAATCATAGCTACATGCAGGTCTTTCAAAAAGCCAGATTCCATGCGAGTATTTATAGTAACCCTCTGAAACCGTGCAGAAGATTTCATCTCGACTGGGTGGTCTAGATGGTATCTCTGCATTCATGCAGCATGTCAGCACTGAAAAGCATCAACCCTCCACTTCACACGACTCTATTTGCCTGTAGTAATTCCAAAGGACACATCCAAGGCCACTATAGTGCCACCATCGCTGAGGGGAAAGTCTTACAGCCTCTGTTTCCATTCACTCTGACCATACAGGCCACGTTTCTATACACATTTGCACACACACACACACACACAGACACAACACACACACACTTCCAGATGGCGGAGGTGCTGTGGTTATGAGCTGCGTTACCACAGGTAATGCGATCACAGCGCAGACAGAATGATGTGTTTATATCATCAAGAGTGAGACAGGATGGAGGGAGGACGGAGAGCAGCGGAGGGGAGGATAAACATGACGTTAAAAAGGGGTGGAAGGAGCAGCAGGCGGGAGGAGCGGGTGAAAGGAATGGAGGAATCTATACTGCAGGGTAATGAGAAAGAATGAAAATGGATGATAAACGATGAGAAAGTGAGGAGAAGACAGCGAGGAGGAGGGAGTCTGCCTGTCAATCAGATTACGAGCCAATCATTTGACAGAGGATTGCTTTGACCTGAAACCTGGCGGAGGATCACATTCGCTCCGACACACATACACACATTCGCAGATGCACTCAGCATCGTTTTCCACACAGTTGCATGGAGATAAATGTGTCTCGCTCGCATCCAGCCTGGTGTTAAGTGCACGTATTAGGGCGTATCAGCATTCATGTATGTGCGGCGTGTGTGTGTATGTGTGTGTCTGAGTGTAAGTAAGTGAATGAGTAATGAGTGAGTGATGGATGGACGATAATGCACATTTACCCTCTCTCACGAGGGCTCGAAGCGCTTAGATGTCTAGCCCGGCTCACACGTACACAATCTCGCAGAATTGTGTTTGATAAGACGACTTCCCTCTTATTCATGGCGTACCCTGCATAAATCTCTTCCCCGTTCCCCTTTTCCCTTTCATGTTTACTCCTTTCTTAATTTATCTCCCTCTATATTCCTTATTTTGAACCTCTTCTCCCTCTTTATCTGTCTCTTTCACCCTTGCTGTCTGTCTCCTGGTAATGGAGCTAATTTGTTTAGCACACAAAGAGTGTCTGTCCATTAGTGCAGGCCTGCCTGTGCCAAGAGAGATGGTGACAAATCACACCAACATGTATATCTGCTCTGTGTACATAATTGTGTTTGTGCGTGAAGGAAAGGTGAAAGTAGAATCCACACTTCTTTTGGAAAGTGTTTATAGAACGTATTTTGGATTTTAACTTTAATCAGATGTTGTGTAATAATGTGAGAGGGTTTCTGCAGCTTTCAGCCAGCTTGAGCTTATTGTTTTGGTTTGCAAGACTCCAGCAGGTACTTGCCAATAGGCAGACTTTCTCCTGCACACCTACACTTCACTTTATTGAATTAAAATTTGGCTGCCTTTGTGCTGCCTGTAAAAGCAATTACCTTCTACTACTGCTCCTACCTCCTGCCCTTTAGCAGATCAGGTGCAGTATTTCTGGTTTGAAAGGCTTTTGATGCTGTAAACAATGAGTTATTCCAATCAAAAATTACCTTTTTTTCTACACAGATGCCATTAAATGGATGAGATCATAACTAACTGGAAGCAAAGTGTACCTATTGTAATATTCAGTCACCATACCTTAACTGTAATATTGGCGCTCCCCAAGGATTGATACTGGGCACTATTTTGTTCATCCTGTATATTGAAAACTTGTCTTCAAGTCTGTCCATCTGTCAACATACAAATGTATGCTGATGACACAGTTCTTTATGTACATGTTGAAAAATTCACTGAAACCATGGTCCACATGTCTGACTGGTTAAGTAATTAATGTTTATGTCTGAATTTAAACAAAACTCTCACACAAAACCCACTGAAGACTCTCCAACCTGCTGTTTTTGTTAAAGGTGAGAAGCTCAATGTGGTGTCTCACAATACCCTCAAATTTGTCATTTTAAAAACGTGAAAATGGTGGTCAATACTATCAAATTCAACCTATCAAATTTTATGCATATAAGACCATACTGAACAACAGAGCCTGACATCATTTTTATGCATGCTATGATCTTCTTTCACATAACATACTGTCTCTCAGGCTGGTCACAAACAAACACAACAACTCTGAAACCTTTGCAAACAGACTCTTAAAAGACTAGACCAAAAGGCCCATAGATATCACCTTTGTTACGTAACACGATAAGTATAATTTATTTAATTCTAATAGTTTTAAACATTTTCCAGATGCTTGCCTCATCTTTAAGGTCTTACATGGGCTTGTCCCTTCCCCACTGAGCCTGTTCATAAAACAGAAAGATAGTAGCAGCAGGGCTACAAGGGCAGCTACCAGAGGGGACTGTGTTGTACAGCTGAGAGCGCACTAATTATCTAACCTTTAAACAACTTAAGACACAGCTTAAAGCAAACCAAACGTTCAATTATGAGTAATCTTACGACCTCATTCTTGGTGCTGCCTTTACATACTTTCATTTATGTATTGTTTTGTATTACTTATTGAAACACTGTGCAGAAAACTAAATTGTTAGAAGCTGCTCAGGGACTACAGATGAAAATTAGCTTCTTAGCAAATTCTGGCACATTTACATTGAAATGTAAACTGCAATGTTGATTAATGTGTGCTGTCCCTGGTAAATAAATAAATAAATAAAGGAGGAAAAAAGCGTCTTAAACATCCGGTGTCTATGATTAATGGGGTTTTATTGACAGAATATGGCAAAAATGTAATGTAATATTCATAAGTATGCTTTCATTAGTGTATAACCACATGATAATGAGACATTTTTATCTACAGAGTGCACAAGTTCTCTTCCATTGAGACCACCACGTTACACCACCATGTTTCTACAGTAGCCCAGAAAAAGCAAACCAAACTCTGGCTCTGGAGATGGTCTTTTGTGTTTTTCGAAGGTTTTGTGGCCACTGTAGGTTCTCAGACATGGTTCGGAGCGGGCAGGCAAGGCAACGTGTTTGCAATCTGTAAGTTCACCACTAGGTGGCACTAAATCCTATACACAGCTCTAATAATATCTAAAAATATTTTTGGGGCTTTTTATACCTTTAATGGATAGGACAGCTGAGGATATGACAGGAAATGGGGAGGGAGAGTGGGGGAATGACTCACAGCCTCCATACATGGGGCAAGTGCTCTACCAACTGAGCTACCCAGGCACCCTAGTCTCTTTTACCTTTAACCTTTATCCTGATTCCCACTTTTATGTTGCTTTTGTATTATTTGAACTTGATTTGATTTAGTTTATTGGTCTAGTCTAGTATTTGCATCAATGTGACCAACTTTCTCCCAGAGCCAAAATGTGAAACCCAAAGAAAAGTGGGAGAAAATCAGTTAAACACAGATTTACTTTAACACAAATGATCTGTTTGACCTCAAAGTGTTGTGCATTTTATTCTTGATATCTATGTGTTCTTCTATCTTGATGACATCGGAGATGAAGTACCAGTTTTATAAAATATATGCCTCTGCCACTCGTTTACTCCTCCCTATAGACAGTAAGTGGTAAACAGTAAATTGAGATGTTGGACACCGGCCCATTCTCACTCCTAACATGTCAAATACGGCAGTGCCCGTGTGACGCTGTAGGTACCTCTGCAGCGTAACTGCTGGAGGTGTTGGAAGTTGGGAGTGAGAACCATAAGTCATCATTCAGGTGCAAAGAGTGAGTCATACAGTTTTTAGCATCTTTGAAATTTGAAGCACTGCAGTGAGAGAAACCTTTTTCATTCCAGTGTGAAATTTTTTAATATAGTGAATGAACTTCACTTGATTTCAATTAAATGATTAAGAGTAAATAAATAGGGAGTGGTTCTGGTTAGTTTGCATAAAACGTGGACCTTTTACACAGCAGATATTTTGACTTGTCACAGTAGGAAAATACACAGACGCTACTAACAACATTAACAATAGCTCTGTTCTGTTCAAGCGTCCCAGCAAGCCAGCATTCACCATACACGATCATTAACTTTATTTACACCTGTACTTTTCCTACTGTGACATGTCAGAATGTCTTTTGTGAAATGGGTATGTTGTTTATAGATCTAAAACCTCCCTATTGAGGGAAATGATAACCATTTAAGGTGGGATTTTTCCCCCACAGTGGCTGTTTCACTCCTCTATCCACGTCCTGCATAGTTTCGGTCACTATTGGACCAAGGATTAACTGTCACTGAGGCATCAGCATCCGTAAATCCTAATAAGACTGGAGACCTGATGACAGCGGCTCTGTGTGATCCATATGTATGACAGTGAAGCCTAAATCCCTATTCATATTCTCCTTGATCTCCGCTGGCCTATCGATATAAGGCTCTAAAGCAAGCAGGAAATGATTGAGCTCTGAGTTGGACGTCTCTCCCTCCTCTCTCTGCCAACAGACTGTCACTGTTTGGGCAAACTCCAATTCGTCATGATGACTCCATCCTCCCTTTTATCCATCCGTCCGTCCCTCTCACTTCTTACGCCTTTGATTTGATGTGACATCGCTGAAGCAAATAACATAAACGTCCCGAAGGGATCCCATTTGTTTTCATTACATTCAATGTAATCATGTGCCATCAGGGAGTAAAGATAGGTATTTTATTATTCATCTGGAAAAAAATGTTTTGCGTACAACCTTGTTTTGCTGTTTAAATTGTTGCTCACCTCACCTCTGCCGGTGAATCTGTGTGTTTTCTCATCATTGGCTAATAGGTGAGCTCAGGCAGGAATGTGATACAGGAAAGCAAGGTCAGTTTTCATTGATTGTTAAATCATTCCTCTGTTTGAGAAGGACGCAATTGAGACGGTAAGACACTGACCGCTCCTCCCCCCCCCCCCCCCCCCCCCCACAGACTTACGGTAAATATCCTTCCTCTGGGCTCAGCTATAAGCCAGACAACATTCACTTTGCCTTTGAGTCAGCAGTTACTCTAAGTGTGTGTGCGCGTGTGTGTTCCTCCCCCAATATTTGGTCTCTAGCAGCCAGAGAAAATAAGCCCAGATGAGAAGACACTTGGAGCGGTGTGAATATCCTCCTCTCTCCTCTCAGCCTTTTTATCTGTCTGTCCGTCTGTTTGTTTTTTCTCCTCTGTCTGCAGAGCTGGTGTCACTCTCAAGGAGATCCTCCTCTCCTTCCCTCTCTCTCCTTCTTCTTGTGGGTAGAGCTGGCACAGACTGGCAGAATTTCCTCCCTGAATAGCTGTTTTTTATCTCTTCCTCTCTCCTCCCTCCGTTCCCTCCGTCTCTTCCTCCCTCTATCTCCCCGGCTGAATGGCTGTCTGGACTGAGCTAAAGTTTTTTTTTTTTTGGGAGACCTGATGTTGAGATATTTGGTGCACACTATCTATGAAGTCAAACATTTTAGGATTGGTGGCCACAGTGAAAATTGTAACCTCACTCCTGGTGGTGTTAGTGCCCCTGAGCAACTGTATACTGCACCT
The DNA here is from genome assembly GCA_034769285.1 of Lutjanus argentimaculatus. Lineage (NCBI taxonomy): Eukaryota > Metazoa > Chordata > Actinopteri > Lutjaniformes > Lutjanidae > Lutjanus > Lutjanus argentimaculatus. Next base: position 16,745,690 of record JAWZSL010000011.1, read on the forward strand.
CAAAATGACTATTTACAGTACTCTAATAAGACGTGACAAGCTGTACTTAAATTAGCCAAAAACAAGAAATAATATGTTCTTTATTAGACAGTTTCAGACCCTTTATCAGTCATCATTAGTGGCTAATAAAGGGTCTAATTCTGTCTAACAAAGAACGTATCATTTCTAGTTTTCATCTCATTTGGTACAAAGTTGTTGCGTTTATTAGTGTGCCGTAAAATAAAGTGCGACCTGACCATGTCAGGTTTAGGGAGATCGGTTGTGTTTTTGCAGATGGAGGGCCTTGAAGACGACAGGATGGGGGGGGGGGTGTTGGGAAGGGGTCTTGGCCCGCGTATGCAACCGAGACAGGGAGACAGACGGGGGCAGGGACTGCTTTGTGCATCAGCCCTTTCCCACACTCCCTTTCACCTTTTGTTGTATGGTAGCACCAGGGCTCTGTGACATGACGAATCGCTCTGCCTGCTTAACTGAGATGGTAGGAAAGTAAGAGTGGAGTGAAGTGGAATGATGTGTGTGTATACGTGTGTGTCTGTGTGTGTGTGTGTGTGTGTGTGTGCAGTCTTGTCCTTTAATCTTTGTTGCCTGCCTCTGCTTCCCATCCTCTGTCCTGCGATTCTCTGCTCGCCTGTCACCGGTCTGGAGCAGAAGAGTGGAGGTCTCAATGCTTCCAGCTCTAGATGGGCAGATTCCACTGCGGATGAGCCAGACACAGGCACACACACACACACACACGCACATGCTCATATGCACACTAATGCCTCTGCCCAAATGCCAGCACCAAGCTGTTGCCCATAAAGCGTTCAGCCTGTCACAATAGAGACATTACCACATGAGTGAGTGGCTCTGAATAGGGCTAAGGGTGTGTGTGTATATAGAGTGTGGTGGCTACGGGGGGAGTTCCTGGCAAGGCAGACGACCCTGTCATCACCTCTGCCCCTTGTCAAACAAGCGATCGCCGTCAGTGGCACATGCATGCAACACACACACAATTGCACACACTCCTGCCTGTTGCACTCATCCAAGTTTCATCCCTACTTTGTTACAGTCCTTTATTTTCTTAGACGTGGGCTCTAGAGGAAATGTGTGCATGTTTAAAGGGATAGCTCAGATTTTTTGGAGTGAGGTTGCATGGGGTTCTTATCCACAGTCACTGTATTTCCTACAGTAGATGGCGATTGCCACGCCCCCAGTTTGGAGAAGCAGAGCGGAGTCCCAGCGTGGAATGATGAAATATTGTGGACAGGGTCAGCAACAAAAGGTATTTTAGCCACTTAAAAAGGTTCAATGGCAGAATCAGCATCAGTTTAAGTGTACACTATATTTAGAACATTTTCACCACTTTACTTTGCCATTGGACAGCCTTTTCTGATTTTATCTTGCAGAAGACAGGAGTTGCTGGTCTACCACTGCCTCGATCAGATAGTTAGTCTGTGTTCTTGCGTGACTTAAGCGAATTTGCACACAGAAGTCACATAAAAATACAAACAAACTAAAAGATCGAGGCAGCAGTAGACCAGAAACTCCCATGTTATGCAAGGTAAAATCATTGTTTTTGCCAGAGGAGTTTGGTTGCTTAGGAGAGAGGTGTATATTTGGCTCATATAACAGTGGTTTACCATCAGAAAAGGTTGTCTGACGGCAAACTAAAGCAGTGAAAATATTCTAATTACTGATACTATTTTATTTTATTAAGTGGATCTTTTTTAGGTAGCTAAAATACATTTTCCTGCTCATCCTGCCCACTGCAGTGTAGTGTTCAGCTTCCTGAACCATTGTCTACTGTACTGACCATTGATAAATACCCCCTACAACCCCACTTCAAAAAATTTGAACTATGCCTTTAAGGGAGGGGGAGAGGGAAAGCAGGGTGGCTGGTTAGCTGACCAAACAGATAAAGTGAATGGCTGACCCATCCGGGCCGAGCAGGGTGAAGGGTGAGAATTTAGAGGTCGAAAGAGGAGGGAAAATGAATGAAAGGAGAATTCTTTTCAAAATGAAATGAAAGGGCTAGCAAGAGATCAGTACTTCCTTGTGGAAATAAATTCTGTGAGCTTTAGTCAAAAGAGTGAACGTTGCAAAACGACAGTGGCATATAGTTATGAGCAGAAGGGCAGAAGGAAATACACGACACATTTTCAAATGTTTGTTGTGCTGTCGCTCAGCTCTGACAGTGGATTGTCACTGCGTGTGTTTGTGTATGTGGTGTGTGCAGCCTTGAAATGTCATTATGCAAAAGTGCTGCTTTACGCTGGCGAGATCACTCTTCCACAAGGCATGCATGTGTGCGTGTGTGTGGGGGGGCACATGCATGAGTGTGTGAGTGTGGTGGAGGGAGTGACAAGGGTTTAAGGGGCCGTGTCACGCTGTCACCGCTGGAATGCATGACAGCAATGTTTTGTCACCCTACGGATGAATGCAGCGTCATGGCAGCAGAAGAAGAAGGAGGAGGAGAAGAAGAAGAAAGAAAAAGGGAGGAAGGAGTGAGTAGAGGGAGGAGAAGAAAAAAGGACTAGTATTTTTTTTCTTCTCCCCACACTCAATGAGGAAATTAGGTCATCCAAGTAAAGCCATTGCAGGGAACAAATCATCATCATAATTGGACCCTTAACAAATCTGTGGAGGTGGCTGCTCCACACACACACACACAGGAAAAAAAAAAACACAAAAGCCGACACACACTCCTATAGCTACACACATTGCCAAGAGGGGGGTACAACAGAATTTCAGCATAAATCAGGGTATGTTTGACAGTTTTATAGCTCTTTCAGGAGCCTCATTTGGGACAGAAGCGTGATAGAAGAACGCTGCTCGTGGTAAATATAATTGTGGTCATGATCCTTCCATAAATCACGGCGTGGTTACCTCGCATTTGCCTCCAGGCTGCGGGGGAAAAAAAAAAATCCCAGTGCATCAGGTGACCTATGGGATCTCTTTACCCGATTCTTTCAGCTGTCCTGAGCATTCACAGCGAGGGAAATGCCAAAATTAGATATGAAAATAGGTTCTAATTTCACCCAATTTATATTCAAAACCACACACCAAATTGGGTTCTGAAATGTTAGAATTAAAGGAGTAAAATGTAGCAAGCGCACATCTAAAACTAACTGTAACTGTCTGATGCTAATTCTGATACGAATTCAAAGATCCCAAATCAACTACTGCTACTATTTGACAGGTTGTATTATTAATACATTTCATTTATAAGCACTCTTTTTTGTCACATAATATAGTTATTTATGCTATCAGTTTGTATTTGAGCAGTTCAACTCCATGCAGGTACCTTCATTTTCCTCAAGGTGGCTTTGCAGTGGTGGTTAACCCCCGTGCATGGATGATTTGGAAACCCTGCCTTTAAATAAGCAGTGTATCAATCATGGAAGTGTAAACATGCCTCAGAGTTTGAAGAAATGCTAAGGCATTCTGACACAAACGTGAGTTTTAAGAAACGCTTGCATAAGAACAACACAATACAAAGAGAAGACCGTCTGTAAATCCTGGTTTAACACCCTTAATGAGCTGATTGGTGTTTCTGTGGTGCCTGAGGCTTTGGTGACTTGAAGAAAATTAAAAAAACATTACTATTGCTTGAGACTCGCTGCGTCTTGCTTTCCAAGTCAAGCACTTTTATTTGTGCTTTGAACATAATCGCCGTGAAACCATTAGAAAATAATGTTGGATTTCTCTGATTCATCAGCTTTCTCGTACCTCTGCTCCCTCTCCTCATTCAGTCTCTACCTTGTTAGATCACCGCTGCGTGCTCTCTCTCTCCCCTCTCAAACAAATGGACACAAACCAAAGGAAGCTTCTTAGTGTCGCTATTTTGCATCATAAACTTCAAGCAAGACACAAATATTGAAGCAGGTTAAACAAAATAAACCAAGCGAGGACGCAGCTCAGAGGTACTCACATCGTTAAGTCCATGAACTCTGCCTGGATAGCGCCGAGGTTCAGGGACATTTCAGGCTGAGTTAGTCCGACTGGTAGTGAGATATCACCGTTGGATGGTTTATCAAAGATGTTACCAAGACAACACAGCACACAAAATGAGCACAGAAGGAGCTATATATCTTTAAATGTTGCCAATTTTATACATCTCCACAATTCAAATCAACAGCCAGTTGCCTACCTTTCCTTTCCTTGTTGTCGATGTGGAAGTGACTGTTGTTGTTAGTGTGGCATCACACTGATTCTTTCTACACCTCACATAGTATATACCTGGCAACCAGCACCTGGCCAAGAAATAGTCTGGCACATAATCCCCCTGTAAAACCAGACTATACTTTATTATGTTTGCTAATCAAATAAACAACATGGCGCATGTTAATTAGTGAGCTCTGTGCTGGTAGGTAGATTTTACTTACCTTTGGGCAGAGCCAGGCAAGCTGCATGCTCCTGTTTACAGGCTTTATGCTAAGCTAAGATAACCGGCTGCTGGCTGTAGCTTCATATATACTTTCAGACATGGAAGTGGTATCAACTGTCTCATTGAACTCGCAGCAATAAAGCTAATAAGCACATTTCTCAAAATATTGAAGTATCCCATTAAATGAAATTTTCCTTCCTTCTACTGTTTCCATTGAGGACTAATTGGTTTTATTATGGCTTTTATTAATCATACGCCTCAATTAATTGTCAGCAAATTCAATTTTTTTGCATCTTATGTCTCCATGAACTGTAGCCGGTTTCCAGAATATTGTCATATCATGTGTTGACCTCAACTTACATTTAATAAAATTGGATAAACACACGGAGAGGCTCTTGAGAAGTACAATTTTCTGTGTACAAACACAAACACACACGCATACACTCGAGCAGTTAAGCGAGAGCGGTAACATGCCCCTCTTAAAGGCATCTTCTCCCAGCAGGGGCAGGGGTTTCGCCACATGAGCTCCGTCACGTCCGTGTTAAAGAAGAGGAAGATTGAAAGGTTGACCTTGCACACTCTCAGCTCTTCCTCGCGCATTTCACATGACAGGCTGCACACGTTATTTATTCATGTTTAAAGACAGCCTGCTGGAGAACACCCCGACAGCAAGATTCACACACACACACACACATATTCCTGACATCCAAACTGCAGTCAAATGCATGCAGTATAAGCAGAATAAATCTCCATAAAGTGTTTGATTGGAATCTGTTCTGCATGTCAGTGTTGTCTGCAACATCTGCAGGAGCCATATGAACAACTGGGCAAAGACAGAGCGAGGCAAACCTGAGCTGACACTAATCCAGTAATTGCCATGTGCCCGTGTCGCTTATCAAAATAATTGACAGTATTTTCTACAGTTAGATGTGAGTGTTTATCCCGGTGCTACCTAGGTATTCTGTAGATCCCGACAACCTGGGATCAGTAATGAGATGGCTGGCTCTTTTGTGGGTTGTTCTTCCCATGAATGGGGTTCTAGTTAAATAAATCTAAACTCAGTTTTTACTGCATGGACTTTTTCCTTTCCTCAGTCTCACCAAAATGTTCTAGCAGACTGTAATTTCACATTGGCCTGATGTGAATGAAATCTTTTGTTTCATATAGTTTCCCTTATCATCATAACTATGGAAAGATCGTGTTTACATTTGCCTCTAACTTTCAGTGCTCCTGAAAGGGGGGATGGGACACACAGCTGTCACTATATGGTCTCGAATGAGTTGGCTATTAATTTGTAATAAATACAGCTGAGCAGTGGCGTACTCAGGCTTTCTGAGGGACAGGTTAGAAAAAAAAAATGGCACCTGCACACTGAAAGTTATGATGCTTTTATGGTGACACAGTTCCAAGCCCTGGTTTAGAGTTTAAAGTACAACAACTACTACAGCTCTGCAATAAAAACACACAGAGAACAATTAACTATTTAACCATTTAGAGAAACGTAGAAGCCAAATAATTTTATAGCATGTAGGGCAGCCTGTATGGCACTGCATCACGTTTTCATTGGAAGGGTACTCTTGAAGGCACTTAATCACACCTTGGAAGAGGCCCCATTCATACGCCCCACCCTTACTCTGCCCTGCTAGGGCAAGCAACACTCGTCATGGGTCCAAATAAACTGTAGCAAAGACAACTTTAAAACAATCAAATCCATGGGATTTATTAACATACAGATAGGAAGACACTAAATCAAGACTAACCAAAAGCACCAAGTAAAAAAAAAAAGTTTACAGAAACACAAAAAAAACAAATCCAAGGCTGAGGGGCAGTAACACCAGCAGACCCAACAACAAATGCTTCCCCCCACTCAGAATCACCAACAAGAATAGGAAAGGCAAAATAATAAAATGGCAAGCTCGTCCAACCTGTCCAACCTCAAAACCAACTAAACAAGCAGCAGAGATGAGCACTACACTAGAAAGAAAGGCCCCTAGATACACACAAAATTTACACGCGTTTGCCTGACTACATGGACATTCGAAGCTGGATGAACCCCCATTTGTACACCCCACCCGTAGGCGGCCCTGCTGGGGCAAACAACACTCCATCATTGACCCAACCCATCTCACTGAGGCCAGGTGCACCTCATGGTGCAATCAGAGAGGCGGAGCTGGAATGGACAGAAGAGCAAGTTGGTCTATTTGTGGACTCACAGTAGCTACAAGAAACACCTACCTCATGATACAACCCTCAAAATGTGCAGATTTAGGAACCAAATCTACTTGGGTTCAGTAGATCCATCATCTGTTGAGGCAAACGGCACACTCACGTCTTTCCTATTGGTCGAGGCTGTGACTCCACCCTCTCAAAGTTCGTCAAAGATAAACTTGACGCAAAGAATGGATGCAATTTTGTGCATGTGTGAACGGACCCTTGGGAGCCCTTATGACGAGGCGTATTTCGTGTACTAAAGTGAATGTGTCATGCAGCATAGTGGGTCTGCAACACTGCATCTGGACCCTCCTCCAGAAGAGGAAAAGGGACAACAGCAGCCGTAACTGTTAACAGTCTTGGACACTGGGCGCCCTAGAGGGCACTTAATCATGTTTTATCTACCATAGGGCCAACCAAGAGGACACTTTTGTGCCCTCCCCAGCCTCTCCCTTCTGAGTCCACCAGTGCAGCTGAGCAAAAGCAATAAATTAAAAATATTTTTTTGCTACACCTTTCTGCATCTCATTACAGATAAACAGGCTATAACATTTGGAAAATGTGCTTAGAATAATGTAATCCCATGAGAGGTTTGGATTTGCTGTGACATTTAAAGCCTGTTGTTACATTTGAAGCTCCATTGTGCGAGGCTTTTAGTTTAAGATGGCCTTGGAGGAGATTACAAAATTTTGATTGTGTCCTTGAAGCTCTGAACATGTCACTGTTAACATTTTTGTTTGGTGAGTGGAAAAGTTGTTTTTTTTCTTTCTCTGTCTCTTAAACCACTCCTGTTATGTTGCATAATATCAGGCTAAATCACCACCACACGGGTACTTTCTACAGTGGCGTCTCCATGTACCACCCCAGAGTGAGGCGGCTGATTGACAGGACTTGGCTGGCTGTGGACCCTCCTTCCCAGCGTCTCCTCCTCTCTCGCTCTCTCTCTCGCTCTCTGCTCTCCTGTCCCTCTCCCCTTCCCTCTCTCTCTCCTCAATCGCAGGGCTGCGCTCACCGACTCGACACCGCCAACAGGGATGCAGCGAGGGCGCAGCGCAGCCTGAAAATGGCACCACCACGCGTCCTGTGGATCTATCCATCCCTTTCCCTGCTGTCCTGCCTGCTTCTTTTTCACGCGTTGTCGCCGTGCCGAGCCTTACGGAATTACCCGGAGAATGAAGGTGGGTGCCCTGTTGAACCTGTGAGTGGAGTGCGTGTGAGGTGGTGGATGACTTGGCTGGCGGATGGGGAGCACCCCCGCGCCGCGGTTGGCTCCACTCGCCGGGGAAGGAGCGGAGCTGAGCGGAGCGGCGGAGACTCGCGTTAAGTGCTCGGCTCCGTTATGAATGATGCATAAAGAAAAGCGGAGGGAGAGAGGGGGGGAAACTGTTCGTCACGTTTTTCTTTTCCGGGCATATTGACATTAAATTTGTATGACACATATATATACACACAGGCAACCCTGCCATGCTGAAGATAGAGAGGGCTGATGTGGACATTTCACTTTCTGACATCTGGAAAGGCTTCCTCACATTTATTAACTAGTTTCCTTTGCACTAAAGTACCCTAACTTATAAAGATTATGCCAAAAACATTGACATCTCTGTCAAAATCCCTCTTAATTATAGATATCTTTATGAAAACACACTGATAAATGTTATTTTCTTTCTATCTGCTGCCTCAGTCTGCAAATGAGGAGCAGCAATTACATTAAATTTGTCACACGCTGCTGCTGAGCCTCTCTCAGTTATTGTATTAACATCGATGCTCGGCCTGGAATTAGCCAATGCATTTACTTACTAACTACTCCTGACTGCTTGGTGGCCTGAGACATGGGAGCTGGCTTGTTTAATGGGGAAGTTGCACTAAAAGGAGACAAGAACAGAACAGAGAGCACAGATTATATTGACAATAAGTGGTTTATAGAGCAGGATGCAGGAGATTTGAGGTAAAAATGGAAGTCTGTGTGGTAGAGCAGCAACAATTAACTGATTAATTGATTATTAAATTAATTGCCAAAGTAATTTTTTTCAGGAAGAGAGTGCAGATTCTCGGATTTCTGTTTCTTTTTCTGGTTTCTTTATTCCTTTATGCCACATCTTTGGATTGTGGGACGAAACAAGACATTTGAGGACGCTATCTTGGGCTTTGAGAAACACCGATCAACATTTTTCACCATTTTCTCACATTTTACAACCAAACAGCCAATCAATTAATCTGTTTAAGTATTTTCTGAAGAAAAAGAAGTCGAAATTCTCTGATTCCTCCGTCTTGAAGGTGATTTCCTAGTTTCTTTGCTCCTCTTTGTCAGTAAACTGAATATCTTTGAGTTGTGGACAAAACGACACATGTGAGGACGTCATCTTTGGCTTTAGCAAACGCTGACATTTACCGTACCAAACAACTAATCGATTAATCGAGAAAATGATCGACAGATTAGTCGATAATGAAAATAAGCGTCGGTTGCAGCCATAGAGGTGTCTGTGGTGCTGTTTTGGCTGTGTGACTGTCAGACAGACAGACAGACAGACAGTCTGACTGGAGATGATACAGCTGTGACTTGATTGTCATTCAGTGAATCATTTCATTCACTATTCCCCAAAGCTCCAGTCAGTCAGTCCTGTTCTGTAGCTCAACAAAGCTCTCCAGCTCCGGCATGATTTGCCTTTCATTGACATTTTCTGTCCTTTCTCACTCACTCACAAAGACTGAAACTCCAGGCTTAGATGGCATAGATCAAACAGTCAAATGATTCACATACACACAGTGACAGGCCACACACACACACACACCAGTGGTTTGGATGGGATCTCCCCTGTCCGTCCCTGGCTGACTTAACTGTATAGGCTGTACATCGCGCTGAATGTATGTCACAGCCCCGAGGAGTTCACACAGAACAAAAGGCTCCTGAGGATAGATAGGGAGCGAGAGAGAGGGAAAGTGGAGGAGCAGGAGGAGGAGGAGGAGGAGAGTGTTTTAAACAGCAGGAGACAATGCATGTGAGGGAGACACTAACACACTGCTGAAATATTCATTGAAATGAGCGTGAATGATGAAACCAACTGGAAGCCGAAGGAAACTCCTGTTGATTTAGATAAACGCACATCTGTGAGCCGCTGTACACGTGTGTGTTTGTGTGTGGATCATGTTCAACTTGAAGATTTTCGGGGGTGACTGACAGGTCAGAGACACACTTTCCAAGTAACCTGCCAAGGCAGTGAGTGTGTGTCTATACGTCTGTGTGTGAGTCACTTTTTCTTTCAACTAGGGCTGCGACTAATGACATTACATTATCAGTTAATCTGGTGATATTTTCTCGATTAATCGATTAGTTATTTGGTCCATATAATGTCAGTATATCGTGAATCATGAAAAATGAGAAAATATTCACATTTGAGAAGCAGAAATCAGAGAATTAGGATATTTTTTCTATAGGAAAATAACTCAAAACATTTAATCAGTTATCAAAATAGTTGGTAAATAACTTTATAGTTGACAACTAATTGATTAATTGACTAATCATCCCAGCTCTAGTTGTCCAGAACCCAAAGTGATGTCCTCAACTTGCCTCTTTTGTCCAACCAACAGTCCAAAAGAATTTTCAGTTACTGTCATGAATGACAAAGAAAAGCAGCAAATTCTTACATTTAAGTAGCTGGAGGCAGCAAATTTTAGAAATTTTTGCTTGAAAAATGATTGAAATCATTAATCGATAATTAAAATAGTTGGGAACTAATTTCATTTTGATTCACTAATCGATTAATCGACAAATCATTGCAGCTCTAGTCTATACATCTGTGTTTGACTCACTTGATCTTTCAACAGGGCTGCAGCTAATGATTATTTTCATTATTGATCAGACATTTTCTTTATTAATTGATCAGTTGTTTGGTCCATAAAATGGTGAAAAATGTTGATCGCTGTTTCCCAAAGCCCAAGGTGACGTCCTCAAATGTCTTGTTTTGTCCACAAACCAAAGATATTCAGTTTACTCTCATAGAGGAGTAAAGAAACAAGAAAATATTCACATTTGAGAAGCTGAAATCAGAGAATTTGGACTTTTCTTCTTAAAAAAATTACTCATTCGATTAATCGATTATCACAATAGTTGGTGATGTTTTCAAATTGCTTCTTTTATCCAACCAACAGTCCAAAACCCAAAGACTTTACTGTAATAAATGTCAAAGAAAAGCAGCAAATCCTCACATTTAAGAAGCCGGAACCAGCAAATGTTTGAGAAAAATGACAGGAAATATTAATCAATCATTGAAATAGTTGACAGCTGAGTTTGTTTTGATTGGCAAGTTGATTAATGGACTAATTGTTGCAGCTCTAGTCTATACGTCTGTGTGTGACTCACTTGGTCTTTTCATCCTCTGGTTATTTCTCTGTCCTGCTGTGTCAGACTATCGGCCTAATTGGCACCTTTAAGCCCATTGCCCGACTTATGTGTGTGTGTGTGTGTGCGTGTGTGTGTGCACGTGCCCTGATGGGACAGTAATCCAATGAAGACATTTTTGTCAGCCACTGCATGCTCTCTCTACATTTACCTTGCGGCCTGCCAGTTTTCCTGCTGCGACTGCACGCTCAGCTGAGGGATTGCTCTTCTTTATGCCAGTGTGTGTTTGCGTGTGTGTGTGTGCGTGCGTGCGTACCTTGTGTTTGTCTATGAGTGTGCATATTCTCCACCCACGCATCTCGGTAGTCGTGTTATTCCAGGAAATCCTCCCTCTGAGTACGTCTAGTAGCAGAAGTGAGGCTGTCATAAAAGGAGAGATACGGCTCTCAAGGCTCAATTAAGAACACAGTCCCTTTGATAGAGCTGATAGCGTTAGAAGGAAAATAGTGTTAAGCTGTCAACAAGCTTAGTTTACAACCAAAGCTATTGATCTGCTCCAAAATTGTTGGCATTTACAAGAAATGCAGTTTGTGAGGGTGGACTGGTGGTGCTTTTCGGGAGAATTGATGGAACGGCTGCTGACTGCAGGCCGGGGGAACAGGAGATGTGGTGGAAGTGGGCTCATTCATAAGTTGTTGTGATGGAGAGCGTCCTCGGAAGGTCTTTGTTATCAACAGTGAAAGGAGGCAGAGGAGCGGAGAAGTTTCTGTGCGCCAGCAGAGGGAGCCCAACGCGCCGTCTGTCTGAACCCTGAGGCATACTGATGTAACAGCAGGGTGGATGCTCACAGGTCTCCCCTTTTTGTCCTGCTGCCCTCCTCGTCCAGTCTTTGCTCTCTTTCCGTCGTCTCTCTTTCTGTTGTTTTTTTTGCATCCTCCTTGTGTTGATTCCTGTTGGGGAAAAGGAGCAGACACTCTCTTCTTTCTATTTTCGTGCCTTTCCTCTGACTCTAAATATACCTCCTCCTAGAGAACACGCTGTAGAAGCATGACTGGAGCCCTGTGTCTTTCTTTTGTCCACTGCAAGTCGGGGATGTTTCTAGCTGTTTGGGAGCCCCTGTTTTATGAAACTACGGTGGGGATTTTTTTCAGCTGATACTGATAAGATAATTACTTGTTTCTCATGGCCGATACGGATAAGATAACCGATAATTTCACCCAAAGGTGGTCCAGGGACATGTATAAATCTGGATGACTTTAAGGGGAAAACGGACTAGATCTGTGAAGATCTTTTAACATGTTTAGCTTTAATCAGTTGATTATTTCCTCAATTAATCGCTTAGTTCTTCAGTTTATAAAATGTTGATCACTGTTTTCCAAAACCTATGATGACATCCTCAAATATCTTGTCTTGTCCACAACCCAAAGATAGTCAGTTTACTCTTGTAATAAGAGAAATGAACACGAAAATATTCACATTTTAGAGGCAGGAAACAGAGAATTTTGACCTTATCTCCTTAAAAAAAATTACACAAATTACATGATTAATCGATTATCAAAATAGTTGGTGGTTTAAGGACCAGTGTGTGGGATTTAGTGGCATCTAGGGGTGAGTGTGCAGATTGCAAACACCTTGTCTCACCTCCTCCTACCAAATGAGTAGGAGAGCTTCAAGTAGTTGGGAAACGTGAAAGGCCCTTTCTGGAGCCAGCATGGATATAAACAGCTCATTTCCATTTTCAGGTGGTTATACACCAATGAAAACATACTTATGACCAGTATGTTCCATTTCTGCCATATTCTGCCAATAGATCCCCATAAATCTCACATGCTGGACTTTTAATTTAAAGCTCCTACAAGGAACTTTCATATTTTGTTGATTTTGGAGGCCCCTGTGGACAAAATATTTTGTGGTGATTACGGAGTCACCACAAAATATAATGTCAAAATTAAAATTATCTAAATAAAAAAATCTCCTCCTGCTTCTTTTTAACTGTCTAACATACTATTCACTGTAACTTTGCCAGGGAAAATGTAAACACAGTTTCATCTGATTTCAAGGAGAATCCAACCTGGTGGCAGCCATTAAAAACAACTATACAGAAATAGACAATCTTCTTGTTAACTTATATAGGTCATAGACAGGCATCAGCATTAAATTGAGAATGTTTCATAACCAGTCAAGCACTCCTTTTAGTACCTTTAATAGCTGACATTGTTGCAACTCTACTCCTTCATATTTTTGTCTTTCCTCTGACTCTAAATATATTTCCTCAACCCTAGAAAAATATGCTGGAGCCCTGTGCCTTCTTTCCACTGTAAATGACTGATTTAACTCCAAATTCTCCCTGAAAGCTGCATGCAAATGGAGATATAATTGAATTAATAATCAAGAGTGGGCAGAGTGGGAGAGGAAAAAACAAGAAAACATGGAAGAAAACATGACTCAGCTGTGGTTTATGTTATAGTCTTGAGGTTTACTGTAATCTGTAATTGGTCTTGGAACTACAGAAGACTTGAAGCTTTTCATTGGATTGGCCTCAGGGTGCCGTGGGGGTGGGGGGGGGGATCGCTGTATTGCTTCGTAAGGTTAACACGAGGGCGAGCAGTTAGTGCAGATGCAAGCATATGTAAAGCATGCCCTCTTCTTCTTACACACACTTCTTATGATTCACACAAGATCCTGACTGTGGTATAATGTTGGGTCAAAGGTCCCCTCTGGTTTAATTGCTTTAATCCATAATGGTTGCTTGTAGTTATCGGCAGAGCCATACCTCATTAAGTGTGTGTCTGCGCGTGCGTGCGAGTCCCAGAGATTGCTCCCATGTAACGGCCATGACCTTGGACAGAAGAGGATATAGATCTCCGCTCTCAGCAGAGAGAGAGGCAGCGAGCGCGAGCACCCTCCTGTTTTCCTGTTCTGCCTCCTCCACTGCGATCTATCTCTAATCCTCTTCTTTCATATCTGCCCTGCCTCCCTCCTGTCCTGGCCTCCATCTTCTCCCTCTCCCTTTTTGTCTTCTTCATCTCCTCACCCTCTCGGTCTCTTTCTCTGACCTCCAGTAGCCGTGGAACAGTTGGACAGCAGCCGCGAGCCACTGTATGTTTTCTGTAATGAGCTCCTATATCTGCTTAACACAGGCCCATACACACATGGATGCACACACACATACACACACACACACACACACACGCCCACATACACTCATACTATCATAATGTATGGCTGGGGGGCAGTTTGGTGGTCTTGGTCCAGAGAATAGTGTCATGTATTCCCGGGCTGGCTGATAGATGGGGTTATAAATACAGCTCAGTGACAGAGAATGATTCTGCTGTGAGGGCTTCACCTCATGGATTCAGTGTGTGTGTGTGTGTGTGGAGAGAGAGAGAGAGAGAGAGAGAGAGAGGCGGGAATTAAAAGACAAATCCACAAGAGCGAATCTGTGAGACAAAACAAAAATGATAAGGAATAAAAAAGAACAAAGAACAAGATGTAGTTCTAAACAAAGTGAATAACCCACCCATTTCTCAGTGGTCTATTGAGCAGAGCACCCACAGCAGCACTAGCAGAGCCTTTGTGTTGTATTTGATGGTTGTCAGGGGATGCTAAATATGGTTTTGTATTCAGCCGCACCAATTCAAACTCAAATCCCTTTCCTATTTGGGTCTTTGTCCGTGTTTATTGGAACAGTTCGACATTATGTGTATTCAGTCTTTTGCGGAGAAGATCGCTATCACTCTCATGTTTGTGAGCTAAATATGAAGCTCTAAGCCAGCCAGCAGCTGGTTAGCTTAGCTCTGCGCTGGGAGGACTGGAAACGGGGGAAACAGCCGGCAGGCTCTGTCCAAGGACAAAAAAAAAATCCACATACCTGCACCTTTAATTAACATGTTAGATCTTGTTTGTTGAATTTGTGCACAAAACGGTGTCTAAAAACTGGTTGCAGTGACTAATTTCTATGTTGTTTAAACATAAATTTAAAATTAAACTAGTCAACTAGTCTAAAAGTAACAAAAAATAACAGTATTGTTAGCAGTGCTGGCACCAGCAGCCTGCTCTCCATGCAGGTTAACGTCCACATGCCTGTTCTGAATGTAGTTTAGCTGTGGTTATATGCCAGTTTGTTCTGACACTGTCTACATACAACTTTATGTTCATTTTCTACATCAAAATACTGGCAAACCATCCTATTGTAGAAGATTTTATTTTCCTGCTTTACTCCTTGCTGGTTTACATTCGGGCTTTAGCACCCGCCTGCTGGGGCTGCATTACAATTTCTAAAAATGCTAGACATATGTTATATATTTTGTTGAGTTGTGTACTTACATTATGCCAAATATTTCCAACAATGTTCAAACCCAGAGAAATCAATAATTTATTTCAGTCAAAGGTGCGTTTCCTGCTAACCATTGCTAGCTAGTTGCTACTTGCTATAAGTTAAAGGAAAACACGGGATAGGTCGGATATGTCAGAGAGTGAGGAAGGAAGTCAGTAAATGTAAAATATACAACGTCCAGGCAGACTTTCAAAATAAAGGCACAAAAACTACGTGAGTAGATTGAGGCAACAAATTACTCGTCAGGTTTAGGAAAAGATCATGTTAGGGGTTAAAATAAGTACGTATGTTGTGTAACTTAAAAAGTAATCAATGTTGAATTTGGTTTCACATGGACACAAACCCTGGTCTCCTCGGTGGAAGTCTTTTTTTTGCTCTTTAAGTCACCTGACTTCGACAGCACATCAAAACATAACACTAGAGAGATGCCTCCAGACATACCTACAGCATCATACTTTGCAGCATATGGGCGCTGATCAAGCCACCGCGTTTGACACACTGGGATTGAGAACAAGCATATGCAGCAGATTTTTGGAGTGCACTCATCACCACAAGTTGATACTCAAGACTTTTTACTTAACATATTCTTTCAGTTGACACCATTAATGTGAACAAGTGTGTGTCTTAACCAGCTAGAACTGGACTGTTGAACAGCCTTTAGGCTTGAATGATTTCCGCCGGATGCAGAGGTCATTAATGTCAAAGAAAGCCTCCCCTCAGTGTGTGATGTCTGATGGCTGGAGTGAATTTTTGGTATAAGTGGGCCCCCACCATGTCTGCTGACCCCCCTTCCCCCTCTGAACAAGCCCTTAACTGCTGGTCAAATCACTGATCACTGGGCCTTGACCACTTTCTACCACCACTCGAACACACACACACACACACACCAGTTGTTCTTCTTTTCCTTCTTTAAAACTTGCTGCCCCTCCTGCACTTCACCCCCTGTCCTGACCTTTAATTTGGCAAAATTGAATTTGGTTGTTTCCTTACCTCTGTCTCCCTCTCGTTCTGCTTCTCTCTTGTTGTTTGCTCTGCGGGCTTGGCTCGTGCCACGGCAGTGAAAGGCTGCATTAAACAGCTTTGCAAACAAACAGCCGAGGATTTGGGTCAGCCGTAGGTATATTATGTTTGCTGACCAGAGCTACAATCTTTTCTCTGCTGATGAACGGCTGTAAAGATACTAAGAGAGCAATAATACCTGAAAACTTGGAAGCTGGGATTTACCTGTAAGAAAATATCCATACAGCTTTGTGATTTTAATCTTTAATTTAAATTTAAATGTGAAATATGAAAAGGTGTTTATTCAGTGCATGCTGGAAATTGGTCAAATGGATTTATCTATCCAAGTACAGCTGTGATACAGTTCCTCCTTGACAGAAACACACAGTAAAACAACCCTTGTTTAAGTTTTCCAGACAAGCAACACCTCCAGTGCTGCAAATGACTACTTTTCTCACAGAGGCACAGGCAGAAGTAGCCTGAGATTGTAGCATTGTAGCGATGGATGGATGGTCCATGTTTGAAACTGGAGACCACTGTTAAGATCCCATTCCCTGCAAAAAAGGCAATGTTGGGTTCTTGTAGCTATGACCAAGATCTTTCCCCAACCCTAACCAAAACAGCTTCAAGAGGTGGGACCAAGTCTTGCAAGTTTTGTTTTGCAAGTCTCCAGTCTTTGCACTCAAATCCCAAGTCAAGCTGCAAGTCTGAACAAGTCAAAAGGTAACAGTGAGTTTCCAGCCTCATTGATTTACAAAGTTACTTAGCTGTTAAGCTAGTATTATCAAAGCATTAGCTTGTTAACTATATTAGCCATGACTTACTGTTCTTTGTGAAACTTCAAATGTCAAACAAAGTTTGATGTTGTTGCGTCTCCGTCTGTAATTTTTGACCAGCATGTTTTGCATACTGCAGTTCGTTTTTTGTTGATCACCGTATAGTTTTTGTAAGTGAACAAAATTATCTTTGGCATCATTTTTTCCTAACTGGAGCTCAGAAACGTAACATCAGTTCTTCATGGTTCTTTCCCGCAACTTAATTGGACGCCTTTGAAATGGTTCAAACAAAGTGGTTCTGCGTTCTAGCATTAATATTATTTGATTAAGAAAATGAAGGGAAATTAACTGATTTGTGGCATTTTTTTTAAAATAACACACTTTTGGATCTTTGGGCTTGGGAGAAGGTGTCAAGTATTTTAAAGTCAAAAGGCCCAAGTCCAAGTGAAATCATGAGTCATAGTGTTAAAGTTGTGTGACTCGAGTTCACACCTCTGGTTTTAGTTGTCTTAACTTGCAAAATGCAAACCATATAGTTGGCGGATCAGAAAACGCTCAGATTGCTAACTTGTTACCAGCCATTTTAACATTTTGGTAATAGTGATGACAAAGTGCATGGGTTGTTTTAAGGACTTTTTTGTTGTGATTACAATTTCTTACTCGAGTCCTCTGATCGTTTGCTCGACGAAACTGAGAAGCCAAAAAGTCCCAAGCTAACAAACATTTCTCTGTTGGTTTGGGGTGTTTTGCAAGCATAATTCCTATTATTAAATTTTCTCGCAGTGCATCCACACCCTGCATGCTTTTAGCTTCAGTGTTTTGCTAGTTATACTTGTCCTGCCTCTCTGTTTACTACTCGATGGTGTCAACATCAGAACAAATTGGGTTAAGTTTGATTTGATGGAGGCAGCAGGGCAGACGGACATGTTGCTAGACAGACAATTACTGTTGATTGTGTGTGGTGTGTGGTGTATGCATGTTACATGTGTGTGAACAAACAGTAGCAACCTGTCGAAGCACACTTTTATCTGACATGTGATTTCCTAACCACTTCCACAGCTGGGGCTCACTCCTGAGATTCCAGGCCAATTTACCTTTCTGTGACCAACCACTGTGTGACAGCCCTGTGTGTCAAAGTGTGTGTGTGTTTCTTGTCCCATCAGGAGGACCAACAGAGCACAAAAAGGTCAAGCAAAAGTAAAAAAAAAAAAAAAAGAGAAGCACACACACTTGAAGAGTGAGGATTTAGACAAAGACGCTCCTGCAGAATTAACGGTCCTGTCTTATTAAGGAAAAAAAGCGTTATCTATCATTCACTCTATTCGCCCCTCACTGTTTTAATTCACTTCTTTAAATAGATGACGGGATGCGTCACAGTGTCGCATGTGTCTGTGGTTTGTACTGCAAGTTGTTTCTGAATCCTCAAGGTCTCTGGTTTGTGAGTATGTGTGTGTGTGTGTGTTTGTCACTCTTTGCCCTTGATGAGTTGTTGGCATACTGGTGGAAGAAGCTTATTAAAAAAACAAGTGTCTGGATCTGACTGGGTGTCACAGTTCAACACTGTAAGCATTCAACCAGCACACGCAGACAAACACACACGCACACACCACCACACCACGCACACACACACAACACACAACACACACACAAACACACCCCAGAGCCTCTTCAAGCGACAAACTAGGGCAGTGCTCCTGTCATAGTCTGTCAGAATGGCATCTTTTCTGTTCTGCTAGTGCTGCCAGTGTGTATGAAATAGCAGAGTAGGCTAATGTACTTTGTGCCACAGTGGAAGGGGCGGGGAGGGGGGAGGTCCAAAAATGCAAGCTCAACGAGGTACAGTACATCACATACATGAATATTTTCATAAACATTTTTAGCTTCGTGCACCATCTGCCTTTTGGGTTGCCAGGGTTGTTTTTTTTTTTATCCAAGGCTTTGGAGAATGAGGTTTTCAATAAACCATGTGCATCCCTTTTAAAAATCGCTTCACTAACGCAGCTGCCTTGAAAAAGAGCTTCTTAACATTTTTTTTTTACCCGTCTGTGACTGCAGTGAAGAGGACAACTCATGGCTGCTACCATGACTTATTAGGGGCCGGGCAGCCTAAGCTGCCAGGACCCTATTGTAATCCTGCATGTTCTTCTTTCTTTCTTCTTCTTCCGAGGAAATCCTACTTCCCATGCGCGAAAATGACCAAACTTTGCACAAAGGTCCAGTCCCATGTCAGATTGCCTCAGCTGCAAAAACAAGCCAATAGTCCTGATGGTGGCGCTACAGCAAGCCTCTAAAGTTCAAAATTTTGAAAATTCATAACAAATCAACCATATGTGCTACAGATTTACAACTTTCACCAAAATGTAGCCCCAATACTGAAGAAACTTTTGTACATTTAAACCTATTGCAAATTATGAAGTCCATCACTCTGTTTTTTTCAAAAACTGTAAAACTTATTAAACCTATCTCCTCCCACAATTTTTGCTCAATTGGCACCAAACTTAGCAAGCTACAGAGCATCTTCAGACTGTCCTACACAAACGATCCACACAGATTTTTGATTTATCGAAAATTGAGCCTACAGTGCATCAAAATGTTTGACTGTAAACGGTATTATAAACATCCATCCATCCATTTTCTGTAACCGCTTATCCGTGAGGGTCGCGGGGGGGCTGGAGCCTATCCCAGCTGACTTTGGGCGAAAGGCGGGTACACCCTGGACAAGTCGCCAGTTCAATCGCAGGGCTGACACATAGAGACACACAAGCATTCACTCTCACATGCACACCTACGGGCAATTTAGAGTCACCAATTAACCTGCTGCATGTCTTTGGACTGTGGAGGAAGCCGGAGTACTCGGAGAGAACCCACCAGCCACGAGGAAACATGCAAACTCCACACAGAAAGGCCCTGCCAGCCCGAGGTTTCGAACTCAGGACCTTCTTGCTGTGCGGCAAGCAGCGCTAACCACTGCACCATCGTGCCGCCCTATTATAAACATATACTTGCAAATTCTTGCTAAATACATTTTCAATGTTAATGAAAAAAATGACAACATTTTGGAGTCATGGTAGATGATGTTTGGAAAATATCAGAATTTTATCTCAAAAACTGAATTTTTTACAGCATTTTGAATTTCACTCTCATGCGAACAATTGGAGTCAATGCAAAAATGGCATTTTTAAACATCAGTTTTTCACTTTTGGAGCCAATAAATCATTGTTAAAAACTAATGACCAACATCTCCATGCTGTCTAGATGCAATTTGTGTATTTTGGGATTTTTGTCTCAATAACTGAATTTTTGACAGCCATTTGAAATCTGCCTTTACATGCTAACAGCTGCTGTCTTGCACACAGGTGACTGGCTTAGTCAATTTGTGAAGCTACAGCTGATCCATTTGCCAATTAGCTCAGTGAGATAGAGGATGGTTCTTGGTGTTGAAGGTTGCGAGTTCAAGCCTCAGCTTGTACAACATTTCCATATGAGAAATCTACCCAAACTTTTCACAAAGGTCCAGTCCCATGCCAGATGTCCTCAACTGGAAACACAAGACAATAGTCCTGATGGTGGCGCTACAGCAAGCCTCTAAATTTCAAAACTTTGAAAATTCACAACAAATCAACCATATGTGCTACAGCTTTGGAACTTTCACTTTGAAATTTGCTTTTCCATGGCATGGATGGCTGCTGCCTGGCACCCTGATCCTTGGCTTAGTCAATTTGTGAAACCACACATGAACTGTCACTTGCCAATTAGCTCAGTGAGATAAAAGACGGACTTCAGTGTCAGAAGTCATGAGTTTGAGCCTCAGCTAAGGCAGGATGGACTTTCAAATGCGAAAGCCTTATGTTCAGGTATCATGCTATGTGGTTTAGAGACTACTAAGGTTAAAATAATTATGATCCAGGCAGTTTTGGGAAGAGACAAATACTCTTTATCAACACGTTTCCCTGTTATCCCTTGTCTCTTTTCCCTGTTTATTTGGCTTAGCTATCAGTCAATATGCAGAGTCTCTTGTGCCAGAAATTGTGAGTTCAAGCCTCAACTGATGTAAAATGCACATTAGAATGCCACCTTTTTTTCATCTTCCTACACTCTGCTTGTTGCTCAGAATTGCCTAATTTTGCCTAAAATTGCCCGGCCCCGACCATTGCTGCGCAGCAGCTATAATTTTAACCTGAAATTGGGTTAGTGTCTTACAGTTCTGCTGCCTTATTCAGGAAAAATCCAACCTCACAGTTCAGACATACAGTAAGAGCTCCTGTTAAATGATGCAGATGTGTTTTCCTGTTTGTCTTGTTTTGTTTTTGACCATTTTGCTTGGTTAAATATGGAAGTGACCAAGTCTAGAGAAAGATACTTGATCGTCGAGTCTCATTTAAGTCTCAAGTCTCATTCCCAAGTTGTCAAATGACTCAACAATCAAGTTTCTTACCGACCTGTGATTGACCAGATTTTCTAAAGGTTATTATGAAACTTTTGTCCAGTGACACCAAAAATAAACTGCCTATCCCAGCTTTAATCTGAGTAGGTTTCCTCTTTGTTTGACAGATGGGGAAATATGATAAAAATGGAAGGAATCGATGTCACTGGTCTTAATATTTTACTGGTTTTGAACAAGACATGAAGGCTTGATTTGATAAATATCTTTATTTTTCACAGCTCTCTTACCAATGTGTCATTTGTGCTGATGTGAGTAATTATCCTTTAACATCTGCACTGGCCAATGTGTCAATCAATCCTCACACTTTATTTTTATGTCTCTTACAACATTTGTTGTAAACCAGCTAATATGTTAAGTGTCCAGATTTATTGGCAAGTCACTGATTAAAGATCTCGTAGTATCCCAGTGATATGATAATTATGTATTTCCAAATCCATATCATTTATATGGAACATAGAGCAGTGAACCGGCCATTTCATATGATTGGGGTTGTGCAAATACCATTACCAATACTATGAATGTCCTCTGATACAGCTTAAAATGCAAATATCATGTAATTTTTTAGCCCTAGAAAAGGACCCTGCTACTTCCTGTGTGGCAAAAAAGTAAAAAATGGTACTGGAACATCTCTACTTAGAGTATATCCATATACATGATTCCTACATGAACATTATACAGGTTTTTGATTGTCTTTGTCTTTTCTTGCAAGTCACACAATCAGCAGGCCAGCTAGCATATTTGGGTTTCTTAAGCCAAGAAAAGCATTTTTCCACTTTTCTGAAAACAGGTATTGTGTTTATATGTGATGCCCCCCCCAAAATTGATTATAACCAGCACACTCATGTGCATATAACTATATCCACAGATTTGTTATGGATGAGTTGAATGATAAAAAGGTTTATGGCAAATTAATATTTAAGAGCAAATTAAATAATCCAGTCCAACTGTGATCAGCTTAGCAATTTAAGTGCAAATGATATATACTTATTATCTTAATTATTCATTGATCCACTTTTCTATCAACTCATGATTCTGACACCTAACTACCATTTAGCCATGCATGCAATAGCTAATTGAATTTTATTGTGTGTTTCACAGCTTTTACCTCCGGTGATCTGCTGCGTATCACTCATTTGTTAAGTTATAGGCCGCTGTATTTAATCTACACAATTCAGCGCAAGCCAGAGAGGAATTTAATTTTGTGTTAGTCGAAGTGTGGAGGATCAACATTAGATTTCTCTGAGCAGAACGGGAAAGTTAGAAAGCAGGCGCAATTGAAGTGAAAAAAAAAAAAAAGAGGAATTAGCATTAGAATTATAATAATTTAAATCCATTGAATTATTCATAGACACATTCAGTTTGCAGACAGCTATCACACTCAAAAAAGAATAACATTTTTACTCTGAAATCAAGCTAGATCCTGCCTCACCCCCCCCCCCCCCCCCCCCCCCCCCCCCCCCCCAAAAAAAAAAAAAAAATCTGAAATTAATAATACTGCAGATTGGGTTTTGCTTGCCTTGAGGGAAAAAACATCCCACGCACACAAACAGGACATAATAGAGTCTGAAGACCTGAAGTGTGATTACGAATGTCTGCAGAATCCTTTCTCACATTCCCTGAAATCTAGTAATCCATTTTTAACTGCATCCACATGCACGCTTGTGAGAGTGACTGCACAGAATAACTCAACATGAGTCAACAATAAAGTATTAAAAGGACAGAGGCAAGCTGGATGCAGCAGATTAATGTATGTACTCAATATTCTCTCCATATGCATCAATGGAAGAAGTCCAATAAAAGCGTCTTCGAGAGGCTCGTGCATAAAGAAATAATGGAGAGCAAAAGTCAAGAGTGTACAATAAGACACAGCTTTGATAATAAAAAAAAAAAAGTATGTTCAGAGGATGAGAGGGCAGAAGAAGAGAGAAAACCAGAGGAGAAAAGACTGATTGAGAGCCTCTGGTGGTTTGTGGATGAGTGGAGAGAGGACTGATGAAAAGACAGCGAGAGAGAGAGAGAGAGAGAGAGAGACTTGGTATGACGCCAGTTTGTTCCTAAAGTTCAGAGCTCAACTCTTCCCACTCCTTCATCCTGCCCCTCTGTCGGCCCGTTTGTTGCCCTGACAACACTCTCAGCCGTTGAACTGCACTCTCAGTGGAGTGGAAGCGGGGGAAGGTCTGTGCGTGTGTGTGGCGGCGCTAATACTGAGATAGTGGGTGCGTGTGTGTGTGTGTGTGTGTGTGTGTGTACTCCTGAACAGTTGTATAGCTGTTTTATTTATTGCATCTGGGTGTATTTGAGTGCAGGAAGTTATCTCGGTATGGAGCAAGCTGCTTTTACTAGAGCATGCGCCTGGATTGTGTTGCGTATTTTCTTTTCTAGTTTATCAACCTTTTAGTTGTTTTCTTAAAGAGGACGTTGACATCTCAGAGGTGATGTCTTTCTGAATTAAAGAAATATATCAGCATTTTGGGAAATATGTTTTTTAGCTTTGTAGCTGAGAGTTAGTTGAGAAGATCCATTCCACTCTCATGTCTGTAAACTAAAACTGAAAATATTCCCAGTAGTTGCTCAGCAGAGACTGGAAACAGCAGGAAATACTTTGCTTAGTTTAGTCCAAAGGTAACAAAATCTACACAACAGCACCTCTGAAGGTCATCTTGTTTGTTTAATTTGTATAAAAAGCCAACAGAGCCAGGCCAGCAGTTTCCTCCTGTCTCCAGTCTTCATGTTAAGCTCGCTGCTGCCATTAACTTTATCATCTAACTCTCAGACAGAAAGCAAATGAGTGTTTTTCCAAAATACAGAACGATTTCTTTAATGATGAAAGACATGTTGGACTTGGATAATACTGTAAACTTTGTTTTAACAACCAAAATATATCATGGTTTGGTGTATTTTGTTGGTTATTTCCTTTTAATTTGGTAGTCCTGGTCCTCCCTCACGTGTCTTGACTTTACTTCCTGTCTTTGTCCTCCTGCTGCCCTTTTTGATCTTCATTTGTTTCACCTGTCTGATTAGTTCCACCTGTGTCTGATTAGTTGCTTGTCTGTTCAATCCTTGTGTTTCTCTGTTTCTTGGTCAGTTTGTCGTTATCCTTTGTGTCAAGTATCTGAGCCTTGTCTGTGTTTTCCTTGTCATTGTGGACTTTGACCTTATTTTGGACTTTGCCAGTTTTAGTTTTTATGTTCTGGACTGCTCCGTCATCCATGTAAGCCTGTTCCTCATTTACTTTTTGTTTGTAATTAAACCAGTGAACTCTGAACTCTCTTGAACTCTGCCTGCTTAGCTTCAGTCTGCCTTTTTTGTGTCCGTCCTTTGTTTTACCAGTTTACTTGACACACATAACAAAATGACATAAAGAAGTAAGGGTATCTTATAGTAATTTGGATTATTTTGTACTATTAAATGCTACTCATAGGTGTAGTCCTGCTGCAGCACACAGGATGATACTCAGCCACTTTCTTCACCACTTGAGGAAATAGAATATTCGCTGTTTGCATGTTCGTTGTGTGCAAAGTGTGCCAAGACCGAATCATCACTAAAGTGATGGATGTGCTTTTACAGGAAAAGAGAGTTGACCGAGGTACCGAGTTTGCACAACAGTCATTGGGACATAGAACAAAAAGGAGTGGGAGTTTGACAGGTTCAAGTGATGAGAAAAATGTGATGCAGGCTCTCAAAAACAAGAGATGAAAAGCAGAGAGAGAGAGAGAGAGAGAGAGTGTGACTGCTGCTTAATGTTCTCAACATGACAAAACTATTCATGAAGCCAGTCAACATTTGATCGTGTGGTCAGTTGCTAATGATTCATGAATGTTATCTTTCCACCGTAGGAAGAGTGTTTACATGACCTGAAACGAGCCACAATTTAAGCGTGTGTGTGCATTCTGTCTTTATTTTTATTTTTGTTAAGAAAAGAAAACTCATTCAGGTGTCTGTTTTGAATAAGACATGATGAAAATCGGATTCAAAATACAAAAATCCAGGGAGAAAATAAATGATTTTAAAAATAAAATCCTCAACACAGCCACTGTGGTACAGGAGCATATTTTTTTTTAGACTGTTATTAAAAGTAATGATCAACATCTTATTTGCATTCTCTCCCAATTTTTTTCTGTTTACTTTCTATTACTGGAAGATTTTCTGCCACACGAGGACCTTGATTACTGTAAACTGTGGCTGTCAGCATTTTCATGCAGCAGGAAAACGTAACAACATTCGGGTGTGTGGGGACATAAAACCTGGATGAAAATCTGTTTAAGCTGATCTAGTCCTTTTTTTAAAAAAAGAAAAATGTGGGTTTTAAATTTAAAAGCTGAGGAAAATGAGTAACAGCATATTGAATGTAGTGTCAGCAAGGCCTTTATTATATATTATGTCTACCAGTTCAAGTGTAATATGTCTTATTCAGAGCGTAAAAGATCTTATGAGCTCATTATGTAGTCACATATTGTACTCTATATTGAGTGTGTGTGGTGGTCTTATTGAGTAGTCTCTCTTTGTGGCACTGGCACCATCCTAAGGTGTGTGTGTGTGGGGGTCTGTTTTGTGTGCGAGTGTGTGTGTGTAAGCATCCTGGTGTCTTTGTGTGCCAGTCTGGCTGTTGGCAGCGCCGTTTGATTCTTGGCAGGTGGATCACAGCTTCTTGCAGCCCAGCTGAAGGAGTGGATACCAACCAGAGAGAGAGAGTGGCAGAGAGACGTAAACAAACAGAGAGGAAGAAAGAAAAAGAGAGGAAGACAGAGAGAGACAGAGACACCCCAGAGGGAGGAAACAGGAGTGAGAAGAAAAATAAGTCAGACACAGATGGAGACGAAGAGACAAAGAGATTGAAAATGTTTTGTATTTTGTGCACGCGGTTCTATACACGCTGTAGTTGTGGTTTAAAGGAGTGAATGAAATTCTGTAGTGCTCAGAAATGAGTTAAATAGCCAAATATGGTGTGTGATATAGATTTAATCCCTATTTAATATGCCATCTATGGTTGAAGACAGTTGTTCCCCCCCCACGCCCTCCTCTACAGACTCGAAGCTCAGGCTCAACATTATATTTTCACACTGACAAGCTACCCTGCAAGTTGATCAGCTGTTTATAACTGTTCATTGTGTTTCCATGCACACTGCTCTGAAAATACACACTTCGGGGGTTGGAGTTCAGTGACTGCCAGCCAAACCCCATTAACATATTGCTCAATTTAACCGTTTTAAACATCTGCTCCTTCTAAAAGATTATTAATGATTTGCTACGACTCATAAACAGACACTAACTCATTCAGTGAACATTCTGCATTAATTTTAACTCCATTAAATGTGAAACAAGCAAACAGAAACAGATACAAAGAGCATGCAGCTATAATGTTGTTGGAGAAGCTGATGTTCCAGCTTACCATGTTTCCTTAATTTCTGGTGACATATCATGGTCGTGTTATGATTTAGTGAAGTAAATATATTCAAATTTCTCCTTTAAGCGTTTTTTACGGCTTTTGGACAGAAATTTCTGCTCAACAAATTCACACCTTCCGCCTCCTCCACCTCCTAGTGTTTCACTCTCAGAATGTAAACCTCACAGTTTGGTGCTGAAAATCAATAAGACAGCATGTCTCTCTGTAACCGAACAACTCTCGCAGTAATCAGGTCATATGTTCATGTGTATGGATTTGCACATATGAGAAGAATTAGATGTGTGTGTCTGGATGTGTGTGACTGAATTTGCTTGTGTGGCAGTGGTATTTTCAGGTAGAAAGTCTGGGGAAAGCCGTGATAGTGGATAGATTTTTGTTTCCGTGTTGTCACAGAGTGCTTGAATTTGGAAGGTGCCCCACTGTGGGTATGACATGTCATGTTTGGCAGCTCATCAACGTGTGTGTGTGTGTGTGTGTGTGTGTGTGTGTGTGTAAGAAAGAGACGGGTCATTAGATCGAACATGAGCCTGGCCTGAGTGAGTGAGTGATGAGCTTGGTGTTTTTATTCCGGGCCAAACCAGGCCTGGCCCAGGCTTAGATTTCACACACACACACACACACAATTTAGCCAATTCCCTGGTGAAAGAGAAGAAAGAAAGAGAGGGGGAGAGGCAGGGTGGGAGCATGGAGAGATGGACCAACAGATAGATAGAGGTGTGGCTTTGTTTTTGGTTAGGGAAGAAAACTGTTTTTCTCCATAATTTCCCTGTTTTCTTCTCATCTTTGACACACAAACAACACAGAAACACACACAGGTGCACACAGACATAGCCTATATATGCATATTGGCTGTGTCAGCAGACAGGAAGCTATAGCTAATACATAATTGATGAGTTCAGTCATTGATTACAAGTGATAAGTGGTATTGACAAGAGGTGTGAGCAGAAGAGAAAAAGTGTTGTGTAGGATTATGTATGTGTGTGTGTGTGTTTTTCCCACGGGGCTGCAAAATGGCTTTAGAATATGTAATAGCCTCGGTAACATTAGCTTACTCCACAGTATTTTAAGGCAAGTTTCTACACCATGAGTGACTCCAGAGACAAAAAAGCATCTTAAAGGATCAGTGTTCTTTGTCTCTGAGGCTTCTGCCTCCATCAGTGATGGAATTTCATCCGCTTCACAGTTTTGGAAAGTTACAGCTATATTTCCTTCGTTCATTAGATATATGTTATGTACTGTCTTAAGTTGTGCTTACATTACCTGAAATGTTTCCAACAATGTTCAAACAGAGAAATCCATAATTTCTTCAAGGTGCGTTTCCTGCTAGCTGTTATTTTTCTAGTTGCTATAACTTACGGTAGTACATCAGAGAGAGAAGAAAGACGTCTGCAAACATGACTAAACCTAATGTGAATAAAACATCCATACCTCCTCCATGAACATGATTTCTGCTCGACTCACATCAGATAGATTTTTTTTTTATTAGCAATGGTGGTTGTTTAAAAGTGAAGACAACGGCTCCCATTCACAGCGTCATCCAACTACGTCTTGTGTCATTGTTTTAATGTGCGAGAGACCCCCAGCTGCAGAATTTACATATGGTACGGTTAAAAGTATAATTGAACATTATGGCTGTTGTGTTTGTACGTGTGGTGTGAAGCTAGAGTTAGCAGGAGATCAGCCTAGAGGATGTTTTTTTTGTGCGTGTGTGGACTAAACAAACAAGACATAATGTGTTACACAGTGAGCTTAAGAGTTGCTGGAGAGCTTTTCAATAGTAGGGCTAGTTGTGCACCCCTGCTGCAAGTATTTATGCTAGGCTAGGCTAGGCTAACCACCCAGCGATTTTCACATCTGTTAGACGAAAACAAATAATCATATTTCCCAAAGTGTGGAGCCATTTGTTTCAAGAATTCAGCAGTA
Source organism: Lutjanus argentimaculatus (assembly GCA_034769285.1). Taxonomy (NCBI): domain Eukaryota; kingdom Metazoa; phylum Chordata; class Actinopteri; order Lutjaniformes; family Lutjanidae; genus Lutjanus; species Lutjanus argentimaculatus. The sequence continues at coordinate 16,774,485 of JAWZSL010000011.1, forward strand.
AATGTCTCGCTGACTTTAAAGTCCAATTGTTTTTTGAATCCTACTCGTACACAGACACATTGGCCTACGATTGGTGCTTACACTCCTAGCTAGCTAACAGCTAACATCTCTACAGTTGTTAAATTGTCTGTTTGGAGCAAATAAATACAGTTCCACAAACAATATTCAACTATTTCTTCGTTAGAAAGTAGGTCCTATGTATTTTTCACACACAAGACACACTGTTACTGAATTTGATTGGGACTGTTTTACTGTTTTAAGTACCAACTACTGCACATGTGTAGATCAACAGATATGTAGAAGACCATGGGCCAACAATACAGAGCAAAAAGACTCTTGCAGACTGTCCTCTGCACTTACAATCAAAGATTTTCTCAAACAAACTGATGAAAACTCATTGTACTGAAACACTTATTAAATCTTTAATTGCAAGTGCAGAACAGGGTGTGTGCAAGAGTCTTTTTGCGTTGTAGAGTTTTAAGTACCAAAAATTCCATTCACCTCCATTGTGTGAGGTAGAAAGTTAGAGGTAGACACCTTAAAATCTGGACAAAACTATGTGTAAAGCCTACCAGTGTTAGTACCAGTGGAGGTGAGTGGAAAAAAACACCTTTTTTGTAATTTGAGTGAACTCACCCTTTACTTTTTCAAGGTTATAGAATATCACTGCCCTAACTGGCTGTATGTGAAACAGACAATAATGCCAGATTCCACGAACCCTGTCGATAGGTATCTTTTATCTCTGAGCAGAAATATGGGAGAGAGAGAGCGAGAGAGTGTGTGTGTGTGTGTGTGTGTGTGTGTGTCCTCTCCATTTGGTCCTGAAATCACATATTATTATGCTATTATGTCCTATTTCTGTCCGCCACTCAAATGTCCATGAACTGGGGAAAGCAGTCTAAATGGTCTTTAGTGTCTCTGAACACACACACACACACACACACGGTGTTGGGAGGCTGCCTCTGACCTTTAGCTGCTCGGCACCTCCTCTCCTCCTCTGCTCCTGTCTCATCCCTCTCATTTCATCTACCTCTCTGCTTCATTATGCCATGTGCACTATTTTCTCTGTTGCTGTTTTCTCATGCAGATAGCGTGTACACGCGCGTACACACATGTAGACCCACTAATACAGCGTGACATGCCTCCCCGCTGTCACGGTGTGCTGAGCTGAGGAGGATTCGGTGAGGGCTGATGAACAGCATGAGCGCACGGGAAGAGAAAGAAAGGGGAGGATAGGAAAAGAGGAGGTCGGACCAATTTTACAGTCCCTTTGTAATAGCTACAGGCAGTATGGATACACAGAGGGGCTTGTAAACAGGCATTTTTAAATTGAGTGATTAGTCTCATTTGCATTCAGGAGGGCCAACTCTGTTTTCTTTTCACTTTGGAGTAGTTTTTCCAGGTCAGTGGCTGCTTATAAAAATTGGAGGGAACACAGCGCCGCTTTAAAGTGATGCAGTCGGTTCAAATTGCGTCACCCGTCTGATCCATGGATTGAAAGTATAGGTTCAAAGATTTCGATAGGGGGAGGATAACCTGCGAGCGCCACATCGTATGTGATTGAGAGGGAGAAGAAAGAGAGAAGCAGCAGTCTCTGCAGATGGATGCTGATTAAATATTGATGGTCAGCGGTGTTGAAGGCTTGATTAGGACCTGACTGAGCCAAGCCCTTAGCAAGCACACACACACACACACACATGCACACACACATGCACATGCACGGGTGACACACACAGGTGGAGAACATCGTTCCAGAATCTGAGCAGGTTTTCATTATGCCACCCGCTGGTCAACCTGCCACCTTCCGCTCTTCACTTTTCATTCTCACCTTCCTGCATCCGCCCTCCACGTCCTGCTGCCAAACAGAGATCACACACAGGAAACAACATGTGGTGCATCTCAGAGTCAAATGCACATCCATCCTACCAATGACACTCCAACCAAGTCTTTTATAGAATTTAACCATTTTTATGCTTGAAAGTTGTTGTTAAAATACTTGTAGTTTGCTTGCACATGTATGTGATTTTTTTCCCTAAGGCTGAGAAAGACATGACTCATCTCACAACCCCAGATCAACAAAGGCAATGAGCACTGGCCAATCAAAATCAGGGAAGGGCTAACGATCTTAGCACTAAACACTTTTTATGCATGAAAGTTGCGGATAAAATGCTTACAGTTTGCTTATTTGAAGGGTTGGGTGTGCCTTGGCTTTCAGACATCCATCTCCAGAAACAATGCCTGGATAATCCATGTTGTCAACAGTTTCATAGGGACTAATACTGCAGAAGAGTTTTCACAGAAAAGGTCTTGGGATGGGAACTGATCAGATGTTATTGATACCAGTGCCAATAGCAATTCATCTTATTGGTATGATTCTTTATCGAGTCTTGCTCATTTTCTGTGTGAGAGTGAAAGCATGAGTGGGTTTTGCTGGCTGGGAGCTGATGGGAGAGTCAAGCTGGTTGCAGTCTGAGAGCTAGCTGCAGCAACAGTCTGTCTGTCATAGTCTGAAATGTATGAAATGAGAGAATATTGGTACAGCATTTGCTTTAATTTAGGTTTTGTTAGTTAAAGAACAAACAGCTAAACCTGCCTGTATGATGCTAACGTTTATATACTGGATATTTAGCCAGTTGGGAGGAAGTGGCCCTTGTGAAATAGTGTGAAATAAATGGCATTTTTTCAGCCTGTTGCTGGTGTTTCTTACTTGAAATGATCAGACATTACAATGAACACTGCTGTCATCTTTCTTCATGAAATTGGACCGTGGTTTTGACTGTTTGTTCGCCTCTGCCTTGACTCCTTCTTGTTGCAAGTTTCAAGCAGCGTAAATGCAGATGTTTGACATCAGTGTTTTGCAACCCACAGCTGTAAGAAAAACGATAAAAGGAACTGAAAAGCTTGGGGGCATACAGTTCTGATGGGCTGGACAATTTGGAAAAGGTTCTCAACTGGAATAGGTCTTGATTCCCATCCATAGAAACGAGTAACCAGGACAAAATAAGTGGCTTCTGACTTTTCGTTAAATGCAGTTTTTCATTCTTTGAGGACCAGCTGAATTCCATTCACCTCCACTGTATGTGATTGGCAGAAATCTCAGGGAGTCTAAGTGAGTTTTGTGAAACAGTGACAGAAACTTCTCATATGATTCTGATCCAGCCAATGACCGACCTTGAAAGCAGATCTGATCGTTATAAACAGCTGGAGGCTGTTGTTCAAACCAACACATGTTCCTGCTCGTGAGTTTGACAGGGTGATGAGCATTAAGACAACAGCAGAGCATTTAGCCATGTATTGGCAAAAAAAAGTGACTGCTTGTAATATACTCAGCATGCAGATGAACAGCAAAGTTGATGATTATGCTGCAGGTGTGGTTTTAAGAAGACTTGGAAACATTTTGACATGTTTTATGTGGCGTGAAAACTTGACCTCGTTTCTCTTTAAAGAACACAGGCTTCAGCCATTTCTCAAGCGTACAGCGAAAGTTTTGGGTGGAGAGCCACTTTAATGCCTTAAATGTAAATGTAGCTGTAAAATATACTCTTGCTGCCGTATTTTGATGCTGCTGCACCGACTGACTTTGTGTCCCCCTTGAACCATAGCAGCTGCAGCACAACCACAGTAATCCTAAAGTTGAAATTATAGGTTTACTACTGCTTGGGATGCAACTGCTGTTGTACTCTGACACAACAAAAGACGCCCTTGGATAAGCATACAAGTTTTTATATAGGAGGTTTTGGGCGCAATACGACTTTTTGTGATGATTTTGAGACAGCATCTCCAAAAACGCAATCAGTCTTTTAATAAAATGGCATTTATTTTCCACTATGTTAACATGTTTGCTCTCTCTCTTCTGTGTTCTTGCAGTTACGTTGCTGGACTCCATGTCAGCCCTGGCCGACCTGGGCTGGGAGGCTTACCCTAATGAGGGGGTGAGTATACGCACACACACACACACACACAAATCATCCTCTCTTGATGTCAGAACTGGCACCGAAAGAATAAATCTGATCACAACTACTGTGGCGTGGTAGTGATGTTTTATTTTCAGGACCCGAGCCGGGACTCACAGCTCGCAGCAGCGGCAGCAGCAGCAGTGGAGTGTGTGTGTTTTAGAGAGCACTGGGTTCTTCAGCACTCCTTGCTAAATCGGGAGTCTGCAGGGGGAATTTACAAATTATTTCCGCTGCGCTGCAAACGCCGTGGCACTGGAGCCTCCATTTATTACGGGTTGCGATTTTTGGGATGGAGCGAAGAGACGGGGTGGAGGGGTAAATATTCTTACGTAAGACGAGGATGCTGTGTACGCTCTAAGAAATGAGGGTGCTAAGAAGAACCATAAGGGGTTCTTTAGCTTGTCCCCATAGTAGAACCCTAATTGGTTTTGGTTAGAACATTTTATGAAGGTTAAGCTTGCAACCCTTTCAGTGAATTCAATCAGAGCTCTACTAGAACCCAGCATAAAGGGTTATACATAGAACCATCTGTGAAAGGTTCGACCCAGAGCCCCCTTTTAGAGGTTCTACAGAGAACCCTTCTGTGGTGTAATGATTCAACCCAGAATTTTCTCTGAAGGTTCTGACCAGAACCTTTCCACCTTCTAAAGGTGGCAACAAGAAGCCACCCAGGTGGTTCTACTGAGAACCTTTTTATATTGTAAGGATTTTATCAAGAACCTTCCAGGGGGTTCTGCTGAGAACCTTTTTTATATTTCAAGGGTTTTATCTAGAACCCACCAATGGTTATATACCTGGAACCTTTTCATATTTCGAGTGTTTTCTCTAGAACACGCTCAGGGTGTTCTACTGAGAACCTTTTTATATTACAAGGGTTTTATCTAGAACACACTCAGGGCGTTCTCCTGAGAACCTTTTTACATTATAAGGGTTTTATCTAGAACCTTCCAGGGGGTTCTACTGAAAACCTTTTTTTATTTCAACGGTTTTATCTAGAACCCACCGAGGGTTATATACATGAAACCTTTTTATATTCCAAGCATTTTATCTAGAACACACTCAGGGGGTTCTACCGAGAGAGTTTCTATATTATGCTACACAGAACCCTTGACAAACTCTTGACAAAAGAGTTCTTCAAGAATCAAAAAGGGTTGTTTGGATGAAAATGGTTCTTAATGGAACCTCTGGTCGTACAAAGAACCCTTGACAAATCCTTTCTACAAAAAATGGTTCTTCAGAAGCAAATGGTTCTGGGTAGAACCCCAGCCTCTTCAGGAAGAACCCCTCAGGAACCCAGATCTCTAAGAGTGGACATGTTGGTGTTATTTGCATGTGTGTGCATGTCGGGGGTTGCGTAACTAGCCTTTTGCAGGTATAGGGGCCGAGGGAGTCTGGAGTGCAGCCACCATGCATCACAAAATGACAACAGAGAAGTGAGAAGAGAGGAAGAGGGTGAGAGCGAAGGGAGCAGGAACGACGAGGTGCATTCAATAAAGAAATAAGAGTGGGTTCTGTATGTCAGCGTAGCACAGGAGCTGCTGAATGGCACCGAATTAATTCTATTTCCCCTTGAGTCACACTTCCTCTCCACTATTCAGCATCAGTGTGTTAAATTGCAGGATGCCACACGCGGTTTCATGGTTGTGCGCAGCAGAGAGGCAGCTGAAGTGAGCAGAGCTAAGCAAGGTTGTTTTCTCAAGCAAGCAAGGGTATCAAGTTCACTTTATTGAAACGCTCCGATTGTGTGGCCATATTCCGGATGTTTTGCGCGCGTTTTTTTTCACCGAAGCGCTTATAGGAGAAAAGACTGTGTTCCATCCGCGGCCTAAGCCGAAAGGTTCAATCTGATTTTGAAAAGTACACAAGTTTCTTTTATTGGAAGTATGGTTCAGTTTGGGTCGGCTCAATTGCGGCCCGCAGAAGCACATGTGTTGTTAGTTTACGCTGAAAGAAATGTGTTGGCTGGAGAGTAAAAATATATATAACCCAATCCTGTATATCTTTTTACATGAGCTGTCAACATAGTGGGAATCTGGCGTCTCCTCCTCGAACACAGCTCCTCTGTCAAATAAATGCCACACATAGATCCTTGATTGCACACTATCAACTGAGACATTGTTTAAACAAAGGTGTTTTCTTTACTTTGGGGTCAGCCACAAGCTTTATCAGCTGCCCAATCTGACCGAGGAAATGATTAAATTGGTTAAAGCTGGTTGTTCTTATTTTGTCTTGCGGTACAAGAAGGTGATCTTATCTTCCTCTGAGATAAACATGACCCTCCTAACTCCTCTCTTGCAGTCTGCTCATGATTGTCAGTTAAAAAGACAAATGCAGAAGGATAAACTGCATGAAATAAATAGCTGCTCCTGCTCCTTCAAATAGGCGCGCGGTTTTCTTCAGTTAGATGCGACTTTGCCATAAAATGAAAATCTTGTCTCTCCTAAAATGCTAGAGGGCAAACTGGCAGCGAGCAAAACAAAGCAACTGAAGCAACAGTGTCTGCTTTTTCATTTCAAACGAAGGGGCTGCATCAAGTTTCAGAGTAGGTTTTAGGATTAAAATAGGCTGTGCAGTGCTTCATTTATATTTTGTTTGTGAAGCTCTTTTTTGTGCAAGAATAAGTTGCATCATTGTCTGTTCTCTGAACATCTCCCCTGTGTACATATGCAGAGGATAAGGGCATGCTTTTATTGTGAAGCACCTATAGGAAATGCAGTTTTTCCCCTGAGTCTGTGGTGCAAAACCAGGTCTATGCAACAATTCTGCACGATATGGTTAGTGGATTAATTTTAAATAATGCTGGGAGAAATAAGCAGAAACAGTGAGCTGTTAGATGAAGAGCTGAGGATGATGAACTATTACTGTGGTCTGTGGAAGCCAGCACGTCTCTAACGCGTCATCAAGTGAAACAACTTCTTATTTTGACTTTACCACGCAATCGTGAGGAAAGCCACTGTGCCAACACAGCTTGAATTCCTACAGAGCTTCATGGCACAACTTGGCACAGGCCTGTATTAAAAAAAGAAGCTTTGCAGGATTATATTTATGCGATGTACACAATATTTCCTTCAATAATGGCTATTTTAACAAAGATAAAACATTATAACTAATGCTAAATGTCTTATTTACATTTGAAATAGTTTGGTTCCCAAAAGATGAAGAATTACAGGGTTTCTGCAGGTTACAAAAAGTTGTAAATTGTAAATTTGAGACTTATGAATGCAACGTGAGACCTATTTCGCAATTGTACTTGCAAAAAAGTATGAAGGATATGATGAGAAATCCAGAGTCCCAGAATAACAACATTCAGCTGCAACATGACTTCACAGAAAACTGTGTGAGTAACAGAGGGAGTAATTGGTTCCATGTTAGATTTGTTTTGTACTTGTTACAGTGTGATCAATACAAACATTTGCCAGAAACACATTTAAAACTAATATTAACTTCATAATCCAGTCTTTTCTTAAGACCTGTCAAAATCATATTTATTTTCTGAGACATTCAGAGGCCTAAAATTCAGATTATCAGTTATTAGACTTTATACGGACATGCAGAAACCCTGAAATAAATGATTAAAACCTCCATTTAGTCATGTAATATAATTATTAACCCACTATTTGGTTGCTTGCAATTGGACTCTAAATGTTTTGGGAACCTTTTTGTCTCTGGGCCCTGTGCAGTCTACTCAGTGGTTAGACGGAAAAGGTTTAAACAGTCCATAATATATTCAGCTGATATTCTGTGATCTGATTCCAATAGTGCCAACCCCAGACTAACTTTCTGTTTCTTTAGAATAGCTTTGCTTAAGCAAAACACCTCCAAATTCCAGCTTGTTATAGTTATTATTGTGCCCTTGACACTGAAACAGGCACCTGATACTTTTATAATCTATTCAGATCGATGCTAAGCTGTTTCTTTTACCGGTGACTGGTGATTTTTTTTTTTTTTAATATTCTTATTTAACGGTTGCTCAGAGTTGCCCTTTGAATTGCCAGTGGAGTCTGGTTGAACCATTGTACAGCAGCGTTGCTCTCCATCTACAGAACTATTGCTTTTCCTTTGCAAACCCTTCACTCGTAATAACATCTACCGAAGAAAAGAGGACATTCTACAACCTAAAGGCATGAAAGACCATTCAGGAATATAGAATAGTGCTTTCAGCCTTCTGACTGAACTGAGTCAAGCTTTTATGGAAGGTGAATTCCAACGTTTGAACGGTATTATAATTTGGTTTTGTGAAGCCACATGTTTCTTTGCAAAGAGAAGATGTCTCTACTTACCATTCCTGGACAGAGAGCACGTTGTGTATCATGATATATAACTCTAGTAAAGGTATCTCTTTTTCTGCAATAAAACAATCCAGCAAATTTACAGTTAAATCTAATCTGGTGGCACACACCATAAATAGCAGTATAGAGAGGCTAGTAGAGGCTGCCAATCCTGTTGGCAACAGTTTTGTTTGTTTAATATGATTACATACTGTATGTCTCAAAAGACATACGAAGAGGGAAAATGAGAAATGAGAAGAGTGAAAGGAGAGTGACAGAGTGAGAGGAGGTGCCCTGGCTGTGAGAGGATCTTATGTTTCATATCAGAGGGATTATCTAGTTGACCTTTCAACCTTAAACCTGAGTATTTTTCTCAGTGAGAGGCAATTCCCACCAATCTGAGCCCACTGTCTACCTGAATTAGTCCAAAGCCACACTTGACCCCCGGGGGTCAAACTTAATCCAAGCCGTGCGGGGCCGGATGTGCCTGAGACTGCGCGGAGCGACCCACTTCTGTCACCGTGCGGGGGGTGTTCCTCGTGAGGGACACAAAACAGATACGTCTTAATGGTGTTTGAAAATGGGAGGCCCCCACAGCATCTCTACTCCCTCAGAGGCTCCTCAGGCCTCATTGCCCCCCTCCTCCTCCTCCTCCTCCTCCTTCATCTTCCATGTCTGTTTTTCCCTCCCCTCTCCTTCTCGACCCCCCATCCCCTCCCTCGTCACTGAGCCACAGCCTGTTCCAGAGTTTGGAGGCCAATTATGTCCTCGTAGGTGTACCCATCAGATGATTGCAGAAGGAGGGATATTATGTTAAGCTGGTGAATGGTTGAACTTAAACCCCGATCCGACGTCTCTGCTTCACTTCAAAGCAATCAAGCGGGCTCCGTGCTGATTGGCCGAGGTGATTGAGGGTTCATGGAGGAGGGTCTCATTCTGAATGTTAATTAGCGTTCAGACAGAACCAACACAGGCAACAGTTTTCACTTTATATGTGTGTATGGGCTTGTTTAACTACACTCATGGGGTCCAAAAACCGTGAGCCCACTATACTTCTGGGGTCCAACCAGCTTTGTGGGGCCAAATTGCTGAACCCCACAAGATTAAAGAGAGCATTAAGATTTGGTTTTACGGTTAGGGTTAGAATGGACCCTTCGTAAGTCCCACCTCTTTTTGCTCTGTGCTGCAATAACAGTAAAGCAAGCTTGGTACGTGGCACAACCTTCTCCTTTCTCCTTTACTGTTTCCTAAACTGCCAGGCTCGCCTCGCAAAACCCTAGCTACCTAGCTAACTAATGATTAATGTAGATTAGCTAGCTATGTAATTAGTGCCTTGTTAACATTAGCTATCAGATGCAGGTAGCTAACTAAGGATTAATGTAGATTAGCTAGCTTGTTAGCTAGAGTTTCCCCACAGAGCAAAACACTACCTAACTGGCTAGCTAATGACTGATGTGGATTAATGTGCTAGTTAGTGTTTCACTAATATTAGTTGATCTAAGATGTCCCTTTTTTCAACCATCTTTAAACTGGGTTTTATTTTCAACATAGGCAACCCTAGCATTTAGCTAAATTAAGTAAAGGAAACGGGAAAAGAGAAATTTGAGCCAGGTTACAAAAGGGGCGGAGCTCAGGAAGGGTCAGTTAAGTTTAGGTTAGGGTTGGGGTAAGGGCTAGAGTTAGTCACTTAGATGTGATGGATAGGGTTAACCGTATGGTCAGATTACCAGCGACACAGCTACAAAACATGCTACACTGCGTTGGCTAGCTCAACTTTGATTTGTAGCATGACACGCCTGACACACAGCAACAAGTGTTGAAAGTCAGTTTCTGGCTTTGTGTCGCCGGCCTCCATTGAAAATGACTTGTAGCCTGACACTTTATCGCCGTAGTCTAAACAGCATAAGAGGCTGGGGAAGTCACACAAGTTTGTGTGTGTGTGTGTGTGAGTCAGCCTATCCAAACATTTTCCCTTTCGTGTTTTTTGGGAGATTTCCCTCAAGCGGCCAGTGTATCATTAGCAAATATGGAGGCGAGCAGGTTGTTTTCATGTTTATAAGCACACCTGTGCTTTACACCAGACAAAAGTGACAATGAACAGACTCGCCAACTGGGGAAATAAGTCGCTCACCAGGAAGTGGCAGTAATCCAGCCACTCCAAACTCTGCCTACAAAGAAATAAACAAAGACATTATAAAGCCCTCTTTATCCCTCAATGACTATTCCCATAAATGCTTTAATCACCACTCCCTGAGGACTCAGCTTTGTGTGTGTGTGTGTGTGTGTGTTTGTGTGGGTGGGTGTGCGCGACCGTCCTGTGATGTCCGACTGGTCTCAGCTCTGCACAGATGGGTCTATTTAGCTGCCAGGCGCGCCTGTAATTTACCAACGTTCATTCCTCTTTCTCGTCTCTCTTCCTCCCTCCGTCTCGTGTTTTGCTCTTTTAATTGAATCGAGTGCGGTTGATCACAATGACTCTCAGTTGTTGTGCGCTCATAATGTCGAGCACGACTCCGGCGATACACCCTTTGTGTGTAAAACTCTGAACTGGCTGTCAGGGACGTTTGTTTGCAGCAGTGTAAACAGTCTTCTGTGTCCTCTTTCTTTCTCTCCTCTTCCGTTTCTCCCACTCTCTTCTCTCTGTTTCTGTTGCTGAAGGACTGTTGGGTCAAGATCAAGAGAGTGCTGGTTTTGTTCGAGCTCCAGTTCATACACTGTAGACGTTTCTGTGGGGATTAAAAGCATCTGAGTGTGTGAGAGAGAGAGAGCTGGAGAGGGTGTGTGAGTCTATGTGAGAATGTGTGTTTTTTTTATGTGGATCTGTTTTAGTGCTCAGGACTCAGAGGTGAAATGCGTCAAGCTTTTGCCGGGTTGTTGGGCCGTCGCTTCAGATTAGCCTCAAGAATCCAACCTCAGCTTGGACTCACCATGTCTGAAAGTTCCTCTTTGCCTTTTTTTTTTTTCTGCTTTCTTCACTTTTTACCGACCTGTCTGCTCCCTTCTCTTTTTCTTCACCTCACAGTTCATTCAGTCCATCTACCATTCGACTTTCATTTGAATTTCAGGACACGTTAGGGATGATGGTTAGATACTCCTTTGGGACAGGTGTGTACGCACATTTGAGTGCGTGTATTCTCTATTTGCACAATCTAGCGTGACGTATATCTGTTTTATGAGCTGCACATCTGTAACTTCCTGTCAGTGCTATAGTGATGCTACCTTCACGTACAACCCAAATGATTTTTTATCACTAAGTTAGTTATTTTGATTTTCACAGTTAGCTAGGTACATATGAATGGAGTGTTTTGCACGTTTTCATCACCTCAGTAACCATTAATGACATTAGCTAGCTAGCCAGCATTGCTGCCTTCATTAAAACTCGATAGAAACAAATAAAACTTACCAAAAACATCTTGGCTTGTCTTCCCACTGCTCCAACAATCACCAGCTTGGTTTGGTTGAAATAAACCCTTAATTCACTGTGTTAGGTGAGAAAATATTCTGCCTGTACACGTAGTTTCTAACCCTTCCCTATAGTCCGACCTCCCTCTCACTCCTCTCTTGATATTTTCAAAAATAACGGGGTAAATTAAGGGTTTAGCGTTGATGATTGTTGGAGCAGTGGAAAGATGAGCCAAGATGTTTTTGTTGAGTTTAATTTCTTTTCTGTCGAGTTTGGATGAAGAACACGATGCAAGCTAGCTAGCTAACATTGCTAATGGTTATTGAAGAAACCGAGGTGATTATCAAAATGCTAACAAACACAAAATGAACAGTAAATGTTATTTACAAGGTACCATTTTCGCATGTTCACAATGTGGTGAATTAAGGGTTTATTTTGACCAAACCAGAGTTGGAGATTTTTGAAGCAGTAGAAATACAAGCCAGTGAGTTTTATTTTGTTTATTTCAAGTTTAATTGAAGACGACTATGCTAGCTAGCTGACGCTGCTAATGGTTATCTAAGACACTGAGGTGATTCAAAATAAAACAAACATAAAACAAACGTACCAAGCTAACAAGGAAAAGTGAACTAACTAACTTACAGATGGAAAATCACTAAGTTTGCGGGCGAAGGTAGCGTTACTAGCGCTGACAGGAAGTAAACAGAGATGCAGCTCAGAAAACGGATATATGTCACACTACATTGTGCGTTCAGCGTGCGCTCACATGGTTTGACTACCGTAACGTGATCCTCGTCATCACTCTGGAGCTTACAGCTCCGGTCTTAAGATGATGACAGGAGCTCAGAACTAAGATGGTGGTCCTCTCATCCCTCACCACAAACTAGGACTCATCCAGCTTGTGTGTGTGTGTGTGTGTCTTTTGTATATGTGTGTCCAAGAAAATCTAGTTAGCTTTCCAGTGAATGGATCAGATATCTTGAGACACTGAAACCACATCGGTTTATTTTTTCTTTTCTTTAAGGAATAGAAATATTCTTTCTCTTTGTGTGTGTGATGGTATACACGTGTGTGCGCCTGTCTCTCTCTGTGTGTGTAGATAGAAATGTTTTCCTGCTCATGCGAGAAGTGTTCTCAATTACTGCCTTAGTCAGAAGTGGAAACAGATGGTAGCAGATGACGGGAGACAAAGTAGCTCTGTCCTACCTACTCCTTTTCCCTCTTTCTCTCCCATGCACACACACTCCTACCTCTTAAGCGCTAAATCACGCATTCGCTCTACAAAAAAACACGCTCGCTCTGTGCGCACGTGCGGCATAGACAAAGACAGTCCTTCAGTCGTCTTGACACAGATCATCACTCATATTCACCCAGACATGAAAACAGAACATGCAGGCTTAGCATCGGGTTTTGCACGAAACCGCATTTCATTGAACTTGGGCCCGGTTTTCCCATAAGCAATCTTTGGACTGAGATCCCCTTTGTCCATTGACTGGCAATGAAATAAGACGATCTCACAGCTGAGTGGTGCTGTTGTCAGGCCGGCCCTGTGCTGCCGAACGTCACTCCGCCCTGGTTGCACGTCCACTTAGTGTTTGATTTGGAATTTATGTTTTCGTTGAAAGGATCTCCCCCCCGTCAGTGCAAACGCACCTCAGCAGCCATCACCTCCTCTCTTTCCTGTCTCCCTCTCCCAATCCTGCTCACCCACTTCTTCACTCGCTTCCACTCTTTCCTCCACCTCTTTTTACCCTCTTTATCACATCCTTCATAGTATTTCACTATTTTCTTCGCTCCTTCTTTCTTTTTCTCGTCTTACATCGTTCACTCAACTTGTTTTTTTCTAAAACTAGAGTTGCCACCTTGCAGTTTCATGCCTCCACAAAGCAGTCAAGTTGCAGTTTACATCCATCCATCCATCTTTCCAGAGTCATATAATATGTGTAGTGAAGATTTTGAGGGCATCTAATAGAAGATATTATGTGTATTTTTGCTCAAATGGAAGTTCCAGTAAACACTATATTGACATTTGTGACTCCAGTGAATAATTTCCTGTGAGAAACATGCTGTCTTCACTCAAAGACTATTTTTCCAGAGGAGTACAGAGGACTGATAGTGTTTCTGCAGAACATCATGCTGTTCCAGTGAAGCTGACCTTTGACCTTTTGGATGTTAGATGTCATCACCTCAACATTTTATCCTGTTTGTGTGGGAAATTTTATGATAACTAGTGTATGAATTCTTTAGTTATGACTAAAAACATGTTTTGTGAGGTTACAGTGACCTTGACCTTTTAGCACCAAATTCCGCACCATTAATCTTTCAAATTTCATCAAATTTCTGCCAAAACTTCATGACTAATGTAGTAAAAGCTGTTCTTCCTTCTCTTTCTCACCCTCAGTGGGAGGAGATCAGTGTGATGGATGAGAGGAACACCCCGATGAGGACCTACCAGGTGTGTAACGTCATGGAGGCCAACCAGAACAACTGGCTGAGGACGCGCCACATCAGCCGAGAAGGAGCGCAGCGCGTCTACATCGAGATCAAGTTCACCCTGAGGGACTGCAACAGCCTGCCCGGGGTCCCCGGTACCTGCAAAGAGGTGTGCATGTTCACTTCACACACACACACAAAACACAAGCAAGCTTTTCAACACCCATACACGCAGTATGGTGGCGGATGAGTGTGTTCCAGCCCACCTGTTGCATTTGTGCTGCTTGTTTTGTTCGCTCTTGTTGAGCGAGACATTGAGTTTTGACCTGCTCTGCGGGTGCTGTTGTGCAGCTGTGTGCACTCTGATGTTTCTTTGGACAGAAGCAAGTAAAAAGACACATTTCTGTTTTGGAGATCAATAGCGCAGGAGTAAGTTTAATTTGGAACATGGTGGAGGCAGAGTTTGTTTGGAGTCTGGGGTTTGTCTCAGAAAAATAACCTCAAAATATCCTCTGACTATGCAGCCCTCTTAACCTTTTAAACAGTTATAACTATAATGTAATCAGTATTTTTTTTCATTTAACAAATATATAACTAACTTATTAGATACATATCATGTTTGTTATGAAAATGGTAGATTAATTAAGAGCACAAATAAGGTCATTTACAAATTGGAACACCCTAAAGCATACACAATCTCCACTTTCTTTAGTGTGCTTAGGTAATCAGCTAAAACATCAAATTAACTTTAATAACACTTCTCTGCATTTTCAATTGATCCTGCCTGAACCTCACATTTTATCTGATACAATTATGCGGCTATGACAGCTCCTTTTACCGCAGCGAAAAAATATAAACACTCAAGACGGCAAAAAAAACACTGAAATATGACAAGTGAGCGGGAGTAAAGTGAAGCATTTAATCAAAGTTGAACATAACTTAAAAAGCATTAATTTATTATCTGTGAAGTGCATGAAGGCAGTATACATCAGTACTCATGAATGATAATTAAATATGTAGATTAGATAAGATTTGTGTCAATTTCAGAGAGTCGATACTAGTATCAATACAATCTGCCCGTTTTTATATATATATATATATATATATATGTGTGTGTGTGTTATATATATATATATATATATATATATATATATATATACGGTATATATTAAGGCCTGGTCAAAAGGTTTCTATTTGTACTGTAATTATTGCTTGGTATGAAATCAATGCATATTCTGCTCATTATACCACACTGCAGAGCAGCAAAAGGACATTTTCAATAATCCTTTTCATTATTTTATTTTTCAGTCTTTTCCATTCAACATGCACACACACCACACACACACACACACCGCACACACACACACACAGATGGATGTTCACTTCGATGGCTGATGAATAGATGAATAGACAAGAGGCGGGAAAAGAATGACATGAGAGAGTAGCTGCAGAATGAAACAGATGATGCTCCAGAGGCTTCTTTTGTGGCTGCTCGTATATTTTAACTCCTGATATATATTTTTTTACTGTCCCCCATTCTCTCATATCAGCCTGATATCGCTGCTCCTCTGTATTCATTTCTCTCTACTTTGTCCGCCCTCTGCACCCTTTTCACTCTCATTACGTCTCCAGAATGAGTAGTGGAGATAATACTGCATGAGACAGTACAGAGCCGCACTTTCATGAAAACTGCAGACGGTGTTGCTGACTGGCCATCGAGACAGATGGACTGAGATTTGAAGAGGAGCAGCAGAATAGCTGGAGAGCTATGGGGGGGCTTGTTAAAATTTCACATTGGATGGACTTTCTCACTTTTGTCCGTCTACCTCTACTGTGTGTTATTCTTTTGTGTCTGATAATGTCCATTTCTAGAGTCTGAACGCTGATGGACGCTGTTTGTTTTGCAGACGTTCAACATGTACTACTATGAGTCCAACAATGCCAACCTGTGGTTCATCAAGGAAAGCCAGTACGTCAAGATCGATACTATTGCTGCAGATGAGAGTTTTACACAGGTATGGACATGCATTAATACACTGACACTGACCTGTACTGTATATACAACATGTAAACACACACTGTGACACACACACACAACATAAAATCAGGCATTACAAAATACAAAATAAATAGATTTCCATATGACCTTATTACTATCATTAACCTCTCGCACTCCTACCATTTTGTCATTTTTAAGGGGGGATAGCAGGTCAATATTATATGCCACACACTCAGCACATACTAAGCACTGTGTGTAAAGTTTTTTCTAGTCATAAACCTGTAATAAAGAATGTGTTGTCTTTAGGCACCTATCATCATTCTAAACCTTTAGAGTGTAGAAGGGTTTAGGACATTATGACTTAAGTATATGAAGGCAGTATCCAAGGCAATTATGTCTCATAAGTTGATGCAGTAATTTTGAGTTATTACACAGATTTGGCCACTCAAGAATTGCTAAAAATGGTCTTAAAATCCTTCCAGAATACCACATTTAGACACCAAGACCTTGAGGAACGTGACAAACACCATAGAATAATGTGATTTGGTATCAAAAACTTTTCACATTTGGAGCTTTCTGTAAGAATTGCATTTTTCAGCGAGCACCACTATCCTGGGGATTAATCAGATTGTCAGAATATATTGTCAGTATACGCAGGAAAGCCTGAATGCACCAGGTCTTTAGTTTGGCTCATTGAACTCACAAGAGTCTCAGCTTTCCAGTCGTACCTAATTTATGCAATTCTAACACTGTTTGGGGACCACAGCATGCAGAAATATTGAAATAGAAGAGTATTTTCATGCAGTATAACACATTTATGCTGCATGCTAAAAAAAAATTACATGGTTTGAGCCCAAATCTGCGTGGGATTAGCATAAAGTAGGCATGTCTACAAAGGGGAGATGCAACCCATTTTCATTCAGATATCTTAAGGTGAGAGATCAAGGGGCTGTTTAAAAATGTTGGTAGATGTTGCAGTTGGTAGAGTGCACGTCCCATGTACTGAGGCTCTTAGTCCTCAGCAGCGGCCGCCGCTTTGACTCCCGCCTGCAGCCCATTTGCTGCGTGTCATCCCCTCTTCTCTCTATCCCCTTTCGTGTCATATCTTCAGCTGTTACTATCAAAATAAAGGCAAAAGCCCAAAAAATAATTTTAAAAATGGCCATGCCACCTCTTGCCTTGCCAAAATTTAGTCTAACCCTAACCCTAGCCCTAACTTTAGAGTGTTTTTCCTCCCCCTTACCAACAAGCTAGCACAACATGGTTCCTTAGGTCTTCTAGTTTCAGCATTTTCACCCTGGCCTTAAAACTGAGCCCGCTACAGCCTCTGAAAAACACTGATGTCCGCCAGGGACATGGGCATCCCCACGGAATTGAAGAGTTTAAAGCGAATGTGACCAGTGTTTTTCTGCCAATGTTTTGTTTGTCTTCAATCAGGGTTTTTAACCTCCACCCCCCCCATCTTTAAAAGATAAAAAAAAAGAGATGAAAGTCTTTCCCACGGCAGATGTATGCTGCCTGTCTCTTATACTGTGTTTCCTATGTTGATTTTATATTGATTTTAGCATTAAGCTGACTCTCTAAAAGGGGATTTTGCATCCCTAAATTAGATATTCACTGTTTGCCTCCTACTCTTAAAAAATAAATCTGGGTTTAAATGTGGGTTATATTTAAACCTACTTATCTTATTCCATTTCCTTGCAAAATTGTCAGGAGGGTATAATTATTTCTGTCTTGGAAATGCAGTTGCTGAGTTTCAGGCAACAACATTTTACCAAAACACATTTATAACTTTCTGGACTGAGAAAAAAAATGAATTTGAATGCTTCGTTTAAAATGAAAATGTCCTTTGTCCACAGGTGGACGTGGGCGACCGTGTGATGAAGCTGAACACGGAGGTGCGTGACATCAGCAACCTGAGTAAAAAGGGCTTCTACCTGGCCTTCCAGGACCTGGGCGCCTGTATCGCCCTGGTCTCAGTCAGGGTCTTCTACAAGAAGTGTCCCCTCACGGTGCTTAACTTAGCCCAGTTCCCCGACACAATAACAGGCGGAGACACGGCGCTGGTGGAGGTCCACGGCATGTGTGTCAACGCCTCTGAGGAGTTTGAGGCTCCAAAGATGTACTGCAGTGCAGACGGAGGCTGGCTGGTTCCCATTGGGAGGTGTGTGTGCAAGCCGGGCTTCGAGGAGAACAAGGACGTCTGCCAACGTGAGTGGGGTGTGGGTCCGCGGGGGGGGGGGGGCATGTGTGGGATATATTTGTAAGCCTGTAAGTGTGGGAATGTGTGTGTGAGAGAGAAATAGAGACAAAGAAGGACAAATTTAGAAAGCAAGGAAGAGAAAATTGTGCACCGTGCTGTTGTGTTTTTGCTTTAATGCTTGAGTATTTATGGAAAGTGACTTTATTTTAGGGCTGTGTATTGGTAGGAATCTGACTATACAGGGGCTGCAATTCAATACAGTATATTGCAATATGCTGTAAGGAAGGTGATGTATTGCTGTTGATGTTTTTTTAAATCTAATTTTAGAGAAACTGTCACAGAATAAAGAACACACCATCATATGCATAAAAGTTAAAAAAATACAATCAATTTTAATACAATCAGAACACTGAAGATAGATAAGAACACTGCTCTAAATACAAAATTAACAATTCTGTCGCCTGCTAATTACATTTGTACATCACTAGATTGTTTTCAGAATTACATTGTGGTGGCAAACATAATACCTGCCTGGGTTATGTCCACAGACAACGTTTCTTTGAAACAATACATTCATATCATGCAAGATTTGCAAGGTGGTAGTTGGGGTGAATGGTACAGGACTTAAACACCACAGTCTGGAGTTACAGTACAGACTCCTGCAACAAAACTGCTTTGGTTAAGGTAAAGAAATATTGTTATACAGGGTAGGTTTAGACAATGAAAGCACTTGGGTTAGGGTGAGGGAAAGATTGTGTGTTTGTGTAGACTTGGGCAATAAAAGCATTGTGTAAGACAGAAAAACCGTGTGATCTGGTGTAGGTTTTGGTAACACAAGCACTTTGGGTAGGGTTAGAAATAGATGGTGAGATTTTGGGTAGGTTTTGGTACAAAAGCACTGTGGTTGGGATTAGGAAAAGTTCATAATTTCGGTTAAATGTCTTGTCACACACACTGGTGTGAATAATGCTGTAGTCACTATGAGTAGATAGTGCCTTTCAAAATAGCCTATTTTGATGGAAAACAAATTAATAAGTTGTCAGTGACATTTTTCCTAATATGTTCAATATTTTGAAACCTGTCAGGTACATTAATTAACAACATTTCTTCATTATGTGAATATAAATTTATGTCTTTATGTCCTTCAATATTTTGTTATGTATGTGGGCTGAGAGGCTGGCTAACATACAGTTAGCTTTTGGAATATATGGTATAGGTTTATGTCTGTGCATAGGTTTTGATTCTGTATTTTTGGTCTGTTAATGCCTGCTAATGGGACTGTGGTGTTGCCTGTTTAACCGGTTGGCATTATGTTTCCTTCGAAAAACATATCTGCTGTTGCACATTAGTTGTGTGTAATGTAATTTGTAGGAGATGGCTGAAATGAACCACTGCCACAAATCTTTCCGTGTATCATGACATCACGATACAGTGTTTCTGGGAATCATGTAATATCACAAAACATAATATCAGAATACTCATACACCTGCGCGCACGCTCTGCTGTTCTATATCACTGTATGCACAGCAGGTCTTAGGAAGGTTGGCCTTCAGAAAGGAAACAAACTTGTCAAAGTATGACATGTGAGTTTCTCCACAGCTTACAAAGTGCTCTTATAAACAAAACAGAGCAATCATATCCGCTCTGCTCTCTACGATGTGAATATGTGATGTGTAAATATGAGTGAGTGTGCATCTGTGCGGTGCGTGCACTCGGCACTCTGTGACTTCTGCTGTGAAACTGAGGATGGAATGACAATGACTCGGTGTATTTGGGTTACTCTGTGAGTATATGTGTGTGTCAGCGTGGGTGTTACGACTTTTATACAGTTCCCTACACTGCTAGGACAGTTCTCGCAGAGGAAAGGGTAGGAGTTGCTTTGAGGCATCTCCTCTACTTCTTTTTTTCCCCCTCTCGAGTGTGTGTGTTTGTCAGAGCTGTATATCTCATTTTCCCTGCTGAGTAGCGGGGAGAGGTGTGAGTGTGTGTGAGAAAATGCTTATTGATGTGTGTCTGTGTTGTAGGTATGCCTTAGGAAGCAGATTATTGAATCGTAAAACTCCACAGATGGCGTGTGTGTGTGCAGTATGTACGTGTGTGCATGCGTCTGAGCGCGCAAGATGTATTAGACTCACGCCGTCACCTGTCCCCACGGGCTCTCTCCCTCCACCGAAAAGAAAATGGAATCATAGATATTCATCACTGCAAACTTGGAAATCGGTGCACAAAATGCAATTTCAGTTGTTTTCGAGAAGCGGCAGCCAAGACGCCCAGAAAACTTGGCAGTCGGGCCTTAGAGACGAGTGAATAAGAACAGAAGCTGCACTCTGCAGTTTGCAGGCTGGTAATGTGCACAGATTGTGGCAGAACTCTGGCTGCATCTCAATCATGAAACGCAGACTGTTGAGCATGTCTGTCTTGTAAAATGACGCGCGGCGGCTATTTGACAGGTGATCTCACTGACAGGCTTTCAAGTGATTTCACTGCCTACAGCGCGGAGGCCTGTGTCACACTCCCTGTGCAGAAACTTTATTTAAAGTCAGTCTGACGCAGCAAACCCGCTGACCTCAGTGATCTCCATGACCTCATCAGTCTGCTCCCTGAGTCTTATCACTCCACAGAGGATAAATAAAGCCATGTAAGCGCATTTAACAAGCCGGCTTTAACTTAGTAACAGCATGTTGTGTGTATGTGTGTCGGTGCATGTGTGCGCTGAGGTAATGATGGACTCTTATTGACAGTCTGAGGTCACAGGTCAGGAAATATATGTGTCCCTCATCTAATAAGTTACGGCCAACACAGATGTGGATGCATGTGCTCTTGTGTGATTGTGTGTGTGTGTGTGTGTGAAGGCAAAACAAGTGTCCAGAGTCTGCAGCACAGGAGGGAATTGAGTTGTCACGATACCAGAATTTTATTTGCTGGGTCCAAGCCTTCAAAACTGCTCACACCGCTGAGCTGATTGATTCTTTGGTCTGGCTAAACAACCAGCGAGCGCTGTTGGGGGGGACTAGTGATTAGCCAATCAGTGCCAAGGGGTGCTGATTGGCAAGTTGTTGTCAAGGCTTGTCAAGCTGTGCGCCCAAACCAAGGAGCAGTAACAACAATGGTGACTACTATAGGTGCTGCTATCGAGGCTATTTTAAGTCAACTGAAGAGGATAAGTGTATATATATCAGCTCGGGTTGTAGTATAATAGTTACTAAAAAGCTGTGTGTTGTTTTTGCTGCCATGGAAAAGAAATAAATCGTTCCCGTAATGTGTTTATGTAATAGCAGAGCAAGCTAATTAGCAGCCACGAGTGCGACCATACAGAAAACGTGATCAAACATGTGATTGCGTTTGTTTACCTGCGGCTTCTGGCTCAGCAGATCCGAAGCATATTTGGGAGATCTCTGGTTTTAGGCTATTTGGGCTGAGTTTAGTCAGACCTGTAGCTGCTAACAAGCTAACATTAGCTTTTCACAGTGTGGGCCAACTCTGCCAAGAATAGCATGTGAAGATGCCGTTGTAACATTACAGGTACTTCTTAATTCTTTTCAGTGGTAGCTGATCTAAACACCATATGGCTGACTTAAGTGACATAACCGCCCCTCATACACTCACTCACAAAGTAGACTGTGCGGGTAAAAACAAAGTATGTTGGCCTGGCAACGCACCAGTGTGAGGCTGTGAGTCCTCTGCAGCAGCCGTGGCTCGACTCCCACCTGCTGCCCTTTGCTGTGTCTCATTTCCTGACTCTCTCTCCCCCTTTCCTGTCGTATCCTCAGCTGTCCTATAAAGCCCCAAAAATATTTTAAAAAAAGACTATGTCAGACTGAATATGAAAATGAAGGGTAACAAGTTGATAATCAGTCTGATATCAGGTTGTTAACAAGCCTGTTTGGAAAATGTAAGGAGTAGAAAGTACAGATATTTATGTTAAAATGCAAGAAGTAGCAGTAAAAAGTTGTCACAAAATAAATACTCAAGTAAAGTACAGATACCTGAAAAATCCAGTACAGTAACTAAGTATTTGTACTGTGTTACATCCCACCTCTGGTGTGCATGAAAGCCAAACAGGTGTCCAGTGATTGCAACACAAGACAGAAAGCCAGCTTTTTGGTTCCAGCTCCATTACAAGGCATATTTTCTGGTGTAGCAATTATTCTGGAAACAATCAACAAGCATTTTCCAATAGATTTTAATTCCTTTGTGGTGAATTTGAAGCTGCTCCGCCGCAGGGTTGTCTGCGCCACCTACTCAGTATTAGGAAAAACATTTTTTTGTGGGATCTTGGGAAGGATTTGCATAGCAATGAAATTCCCTCCTCGCACAGCGGGAGAATTTGCTGTCCCACGTATGTCAGCCTAACATGTCACGCATTTGTTTGTTTGCCTGTGAAATTCTGCCAAATTCACACACCGAAAAAAAACCATCTTTCTTTTGTTAAAATGACACCGGTGCCTCCCGCGCCGTTTCGCCCGCACGTGCCTCCCTTCCCTCGTCAAAATTTCACTTAGCCAACTAATGTAACTGCATCTGTAATCAGCCTGCTTTTAACAAAGACATGAGAGGACACAGAGAAGTACAACAACCGGTGCGTTGCGCTTTAATGTGTCCCTGAGAGAACAAGGGCCAGGCTTTTAAAGAGTCCTCTCAGCACTCGCCGTCAGCTCCAAACAAAAGGTTCCTGCCCTGACACAGTCTGCAGGTCTTCCATAGGGAAAACACACTCCGCTAATGCATTTAAATCACCCTCTCGCGTTTGCTGTCACACAAAGAGATGAAGGGGTGAGGTGGGGGAGATGGAGCCAGGGAGAGGACTGGAGGGGCATTTGTAATTATCATCATCATGCAGGTGAACAAGCCTTTTAATGGACGCCTTGAATTTGCCGTCTCTTGTTCTTTTTGTGTGCGGTTGTTTTCTGCTTTTTTGTGCCATTTAGCTGCTCCGATGCTCATTGTTTTCTTGTTCCGTGTGAGTCTTCTGGTAGCATTTTGGCCTCTATGGCCTCCTCTTTTTGTCTCATGTCTCCGTCCGACTCCCATTCTCTCCCTCTCTGTCTCTGGCTTTGTGTCCTCCGTCTCTCCCTCTCTCTGTGTCCCTGTCTCGGTGTGAGGCGCTAATGGAATCATTACTAGCCTCTCTGTGTTAGACAAACACCAGACACCTCCAATTACAGCCTTTTTTTCTCAATCTCTGGCTCTCTCCCCTGCTCTCCGCTATTTTCTAACCTCGCTCTGGTGTCTGCTTCTATAATGGGACTGTTCTCCACCTCTCTCCCCCCATTTTTGCTCCTCACCCATCTTTTCTGATATTGTCTTCCTTTTTCACCTCACCATTTTTCTTTCTGTCTCCCTCGTCCTCCTCCTCTTCCTCACGGCCCCTCATCTCCTCTGTCTGCACTCGTTAAACATTTATAGATCACGGGTTCATCTTTCTCTTTTCTATTTTCCCACCCCACGCTCAGCTCTTATTCCCTAAAGTGAGGAGCAAAGTGTGTTTAAATGTTTGTGTGTGTTTTGGATGTTGTTAATGTTGGACGCTGGATTAGATTAAATCTGGTGAATTGGGATAAGGGATGTTGTTCATACAGAGAGGGCCACTATTCTTTCACTGTAAACAGAACAAACAGAGTAATCGACTATGTTTGAGGAAATAATGTGGTTTATGGGAAATGTGGTCCAAATTTTGAAACACAAACACCAACTAATTGTGTTGCTGTGATGGACTGACAGTGATGTTATTCCAAGTTGTCATCATTAATGTGATTATGATGGAATTTTCTTAAGGCTACAATAAGGATTAGGCTGGCATTACTTCATGTTTTTCTTTTTGGAAACAAATCTCATTAAAAGACCAAAACCAAGTAACCCTTAGTTCATCCCTCAATACTTTATAACTCAATCACCCAATCCTTGTTGTTTAAAACAGAATAAATAACTTCCAAGTTCACAAAAACAAATATTTGCAGACATACTAACTCGTTCCTCAACTACTTCACACCACCTGAAGCTGCCGTGCCTTCACCGTCCCTGGAGTTACAGTCCTGCACGTTACCTCAGTAACGTTACTGTACTCCCAGCTGTTAACAGGATTGCAAACTGAGCTAACAGGCTAATGGCAGCCACAGTTAGCAACAGTGTGCTGGTGACTACAAGGAAAAAGGTCTGTGTTGCAGCAAGCGAGGTGCAGCTTCCAAGTGGAGTTTGAGTTGTTTTTTTTCTCCTGCGACTAAGGAATAAGTGAAAAAGTGGGCAAATATAACTCTTTCATGGACTATTAGCAGGAAGCCCTAGTAACGTTTTTATTTCCTAGGACACTGACTGAAAGTAGCACAACTTGTGTTTGTGTTTCGAAAAAAAGAACACAGAAATTATATACAAAGAAGCCGCATAGCTCTGCAGAGCTCATACACAGTTGTGGATTTCCAGGGGAGCTTTGAACTGCCTGTAATTTACATCTTCACATTTAGTTCAATTGACTAATGTGCAAAGACTGAAGAGATTCTCTAAGGTTACAATGGGGAACGATTGCACTGAACTGTGCAAGTGTTGTATTCCATGAGCAATATTTTATTTTTTATACAATAACTACCAGATTACATGGTCTTTTCAAGGCAGTTTCCCGTTGTGTGACATGTAATTACATATGAAGTTGTTTCAAGGAAATCATAAGTTCTCTGACACCTGTAGAGGAAAGTAACAGTAATTTACTACACATTACTGCATGTTTGGTGCTCTAGTGAGCATTTAACCCTGACAGGATAGTGTGACTTAAAACTGGGCCCGTGTTTATTACAAATGAGGTAAAATAGCAACCAGTGCAATGGCATGACTCACTGTGTTTTTGATAAAGGTGCTCTATGGCGCAGAGGAGTGAGCTGAATCAGACTTTTGCTACTCAGACTCAGGCAGACTTGTTAGCTCTGTAGGATCAATAAATGTTAGGTTTTGGTTTGGTTTTGTGCTATTCCACTGACCTTTGGTTTTCTGAGTACTGTGGCGTTCACTTACAACACTGTTGCTGCTCCAGTGGCCGCGGCTCTGCTGCTCGATCACATGAAATCCTACTCATCTGCTCCGTCACCGCTGGAGTTGCATAATCTCTCTCCCCCTGACTCTTATTCAAGCACATACTTTCTCTCTCTTTCTCTCTCTCTCCCCTCCCTGCCTCTCTGTCACATACATTTGCACAGCCTCGTCAGTCCTCCTCCATCTCTCTCCACCCCATGCAGAGGCCTCAGTCTGTGCAGCCCAAGCCCCCCCCCCCCCCGCCTCGCTCACTCTTTCTTGCTTTCCTTTCCTCTCTGTTTCTGTTCGCCTCTGTTTCCTCTTCCCCCTCCATCTCCACCTCACACTCTTCTGCTCCTTCTCTCTGTTTCCTCCACCCCCTCCATCTCCTCCTCGCACTCCTCTGCTCCTCTCTCTGTCTCACAGCTGGTGGAGAATGTAGTGAATTCTCGCCTCAAACCTCTCCTGCCTTAAGCCCTAGGGGTACATGCTGAAGGGCAGGAGTGTGTATGTGTATGTGTGTGCAGCTGTGACGAGGTGAGTGAGTGAGTGTGTGTGTGTGTGTTTGTGTGTGTGTTCTGTCCTCCTCTGTGTGTCTGACAGCACCAATTACTGCCTCAGATGCCTGAGAGATGGAGGAGACGGAGTGGAGAAGGACAGACACCTGTCACCTCGACACAAGTTCTCTTGCTCTCATCTCCTCTCCCTCTTTCTCAGCGGGCAAAAGTAATATAGGTCAGCATGACATGTCTGTCCGTCCGTCCGTCGGCTATACCTGTCGTAATGGTCTGCCCTTCCCTCTTTTCTTCTTATTCATTTGTCTTGTTTGATGCTGCCAATATGAGGCGAGTTTACGAGGGGGAACTTTTCAAAGTCACACTGCGCCCGTGCACTGATTCCACTCGGCTCTCCTGCTGCTCTTTTCACTTCTCAAATTGGACAGAAACCAAAGTGTAAATCACTGAGGAACAAGTCCAATGTGTATCCGATCCGCTGTGGATTGTCTTGTCAGCTCTGTGTTCAGCCGTGGAGGCAGACACAGCCGGTTTCTGGACTGCTACATGACTTGAAATGATATTTGAAAGAAAAAGCAGTATTTGCTCGGTCTGAGAATTAGATAAGAAGATCGATGTCAATCTCATGTCTGTGGGTAAAGGAACAGTTCCACATTTTGACAAATATGATTTGTCGCTGTTTGTTTTCACAATGTGACACATTACTGAAAGAATGTTCATTTTTCTTTCTAATTTATGAGTTGATAACAATTCTATTGTGTGATTTTTATTTGTATCTATTATGTTTGATTAGATCTTAATGATTGACCAAAGAGGGGTTGAACACACACTTACACTGCAAGAATGTGTATAAAACAGGGCTTCAGTGCAGTCTTTGACCTCATGTTAGACTCGAGAATTATGCCAGGAAATTCATGATCTGGCGTCACGCTTAACCCACCACTGCTGCCTGCGCTAGGTTGACTGGTGAACGAGCAATTTGCTTCAAGATGGGTAGCATTAGTGTCATCAGCCATGCAAACACCACACATGTTTGAGCCTCAGTCAGACCCCAGTGACGAGTCTGTTGTGTACAAAAATCGATGACTTAATATAGACGTATCAGAATGGTAAGTGTAGTTTGCATCTTTCTTTCTTTATGTTTTTGTTAGCTTGCTAGCTTGTAACTAGCAGTGGGTGACACAGCTAATGCTAACTATCATTCTCTGTGCTGACAAGTCTGCTCTGCACTGGAGGTAGCCCGCCCCGGGGGGCATTTGAATCTTAGATTGAGTGCACAGACATGTCCCCCTTCAGTAGTAATGTGAGAAACTTCTTACAAATACAAGTCACTATAGTCAAGGTCAGACATTTCAGGGGACATAAATATAAGGAAAAACACAGTTGTGAGTGGAGTAAAAATAAATCAGCAGAAATGGATGCAACAGTGACTGTTTGCTTGTGAACTGAACTGTTTCATGTGTGAGTCAAGAAGTGAAGCCCTGATGAGGTGGGAGGGTTAGCTTAGCTCAGCAGCTGGCCTGCCTCTGTCCAGAGGTAGCAAAACCTGCATTGCGGCACCTTTAAGTTTGCTAATTATCTGCTAATCTGCGCAAAACTTGAGCGTAAAACAACGTGTTGCAGTTATGTGCTTGAGTATTTCTTGGCTGGCTGCAGTAACTTGCTGGAGTCTTGTTACAGTGAGGTTGCCAGTTTTGGAATAGTCGTCCCTATACAAAGATCAAAACCAAAATTTGTGCTTACAGACAGTATCTGGCAACTTCCAGCAAAGGATGCTGCACAGAAGTGTCAGGTGGATGAATGAACCGTTTTCACCACAAAATAGCTCCAGTGTTGAACACTTCCTTTAAGTCATAGCAAGGTAACCCTTAAAGCCAGGAAAACATCACAATGCTTTAGTCCCTTTACACACTCAAAACCCCATTTGACCACGACTATGAGATCACCACTTTTGGGAGGGATAACTAAGTTCTGTACAATGTCCTTCTCAGGAGAAGAGAAAAAAAAAAAGCTGCATTTGATATTTTTGGAAAACATTGCCCAACCTGTGAAGGGGAATTCGGCTTTCTGTCTGCCCGGTGACGAGCGGCGATCAAAGGCTCGCTGCTCAGTCGATCAGACCTGGCTCCGACCGCAGAGCAGCAGGAAAGGATTTACAGTAAAAGCCTTTGTTTGTTCTCTGCTAGGAAACATACATTCTGCACAGATAAAGTGAAAGTTATACAACACATGTGCTGCGAGAGCTCCTTCAAGATGTGCCGTCGAGATGCATATAATGAAAGAAAAAAAAAAGACTATGACCACGCGGGGGCAAGACTACAGACGCACACACATACTCACAATAGACTTCTACACTTTATATCTCATAAGAGGATTGCTGCCTCTTTTCGTAATGAAAGGTTTGGACTGGGAACAGATGTAGGAAAAGGCTAATCTTCACACCTGTGAAAGAGATTGAGCTCATTTACAGAGGGCTGAGCGTGTGTGCGTGTAGGTGTGTAGGTGTGTGTGTTGAAAGCTCAATAGGGAGCCTGCCTTTCTTTATTACCTCTCCAACACAGAGCTCGATCTCTGCCTCTGTCCTCACAGCACAAGCGTGTGTGTGTGTGCGTGCATGCGTGAGTGCGTGCATGTGTGTGATGTGGACGGTCAAGGCAGTCGGTAAAGTGAGCATTTTTATGTTGATCACATACAGACTTCTGAAGGTCAAGGGCTCCCTTCTGCATGTAGTATGTTCTCTCTCTCCTCTCTCACACACACACACACACACACACAGAGTTGTCTCATTTCTTCTCTTAGTGGCAGCTCAGGGAGCTCGAGAGCATGAAGGTGTGGGTAGGAAGGGAGTGGGCGGCTAACAGAAGGATTTAGACAGCAAGTCAAGAGATTTCTGTGTGTATACAGTCCATGCACCGTGTGTGTGTGTGTGTTAGTGTGTGTATGAACACTGCTGCAGGCATTAGGGCATTAAGCTGTTGAAGTGTCAGGCAGCAGGGTGTTATTACTAACCAGATGTTCTTAAAAGGACAAACGGATATACGGGCTGAGTAAAGGCCAGTTCATCTGTTTGTAGTGCGTTATTCAGGAAAGAACAATTAATGAGATGAAAACAGATACTTCCTCTACACGAACATTATTATTCAGAAAGAGTCAGCTCCATGATTACCTCGGCATTAGGGTTGCAAATTCTCTGCTTTTCCATAACCGAGAGTTGAAATTAGTTACACTCGATTAATCGTTAATAAGATACAAAACATAGTTGTTTTCTTCATCGATTAATAATTTTAATCGGTTAAATTCTCAGTGACAATTCATGCCAACTTGACATAGTTAAAAAAGGTTGCATCAACCTCAATTAATCAATTACAAATTTAATGTAAAGCCATGCAAAAATTATTCCCTTCAACTGATGGATATGTCTATAAACTCAACTTTTCTATTGATTTTTTAAAACTTAGTTTAACTAAAAATAAAAAGCGAGAAAGAGAGAGATGAAAGGTATTGTATGAGGAAGAGAGATTATGTTTTGTAAGCACAACAATTGCATTGTCAGTGAATATTAGCTTCTAGAAAATAAAACATTTGCCCAATTTAAACCACTCCCAGTCCAGTCTAGTCCAAATACAGATACAGACACAGATCATTTTGTTGGCTGAACGGATATAGATACAAATAATGACGTCTTTGTGCATCTCTAGTCTGTTGGAGTGTATCGTTCTAAGATTTGACTTGTTCATATAACCTCACATTTCATTTATCTGGATGAAAATAAAACATTCGCCCAATTTAAAACACTCCCAGTCCAGTCTAGTCCAAATACAGATATAGAAACTGATCATTTTGTTGGGTGAACAGATACAGATACATATGACGTCTTTGTGCACCTCTAGGCTGTGGGAGTGTGTCTTTTTGCTGCTCGACCTGTCCGTCCGTCTCGACTTCGCTTTTCATTTATTTGGATAATGACAGCCACCTTTCCCCTCATTTTTTTCCCCTTTATTCGCCTTTATCTCCTCTCTCTCACATGTCCCTCCTAAACTCCATCCCCTGTCCCTCGCCCTCTTTCTCATCTCCTCTCTTTTGTGTTGGAATAAATGACACACAAAATCACAAAGGCTTAGGCGCTGGCTATATCCTCTGCACACCATAGTCTGCGTCTACATACCCACACAGCACTGACCCAGATAACGTCTATTCACACGGAGAACAGCTCCTCGCCCGTCATGGTGGATCACTCGCCAGACACAAGCTGAGTTGCCAAAAGCCACCTTAGCACCAAGACGTGTTTTTGCATCGCTTAAATGAAACCGGAGGACATGGAGGCAGCTTCTGGGAGACAGGACCTCATATAGCACAGCTGAGTCTGGTGCAGTGGGTTGAGCTGTGCGAACAAACCCGTAGAGAAAAGGAGGAAAAGCAGGCCAAGGACTGAGAAACTGTTAATGCATGTTTCGACTCCTCACGTCCTTATATAGCACTATTCCCTGCAGACGGAGGCAGAGAGTGAGAGGAGAGAGGTGTAGAGGGGAGGGTTTGGCTCCTTTGGGTGCAGTTGCCATTAATTGGCTGCTTTCCATATGCTGTTTTAGCTTTAGCGAGGGATAAACATGTGTGAGCTCATGGGAAAGTTATTAATTTTCACATTTCTATAGTGTTGAATGAGTGTTGAGTTTGCTCCACTTAAGATCTAAAGGTTCCTAAAGGTGCATGTCTATTCAACAGAGACCAGAGGAGGCATGCAGGCAGCCGGCGACTCTGCAGAACAGGAAACACAGGAACAGGAAGTCAGCCATTGACCCCTTCCCCTTATCCCCCCTCCTCCTCCTCCTCCTCCTCTCTCTTTTTAGTTTATGGATGGCTTCCAGATGTACGATCAGCCTGTCAGGCTGATTGGGCCGGCACAGCACAGCACAGGCGTTATTGCTCAGCTCCAAACACGACGTGCAGATGTAGCCGCGGTCGAAGTCCAATTTGTTGCTGCTTTTGTGTGCGGTACAGCTGCGCTATTGTTCTACAGCCAAGAGGAGCCATTCAGAAAATTCAAATAGACTTTTTAGCTCCAGCGTCGGCCAGAACAAAGAGCGGTTACACAGAACCTGGTGAGAGATGTGACAGATTATGTTTCATGTTTAAATGACCGTTCAGACCAACTGCTGCAGCATCACAGTGATAGATGGAAAATTTATACAGAGGCCGCAGGCTTGAACTGACACCCTGTATAGGTAACTAAATACACCTGCGAGCACGATATTTTTACTGGCGATGATTTGGTTTTCTCAAGAGACAAAGAAGCAAAAGATACTGTGTTATATGAAAGGGACAGGTGCATGCTGGTGTTCTAAAGTTGTTTATTGTAGTTCCGCCTGCTGATTCAGAGCTGCAGTAGTGGCTCAAACCGACTGATGCAATTTGCATCGGAAATCACGCTCCCCTGTGGAGTCATAACTCAGTAAACACACAGGCATGATACTTGGGCGATATGTTAAAATTTTTAACCCGGCCACCATTAGCTCAGACACAGACGATATAGTATCCGTGCAGGTGTGTACACTCCTCCTGGAATTGCAGCTGGGAGATGTGTGCAAGTTTGCTGCATTAAATATGCTCTGTATGTCCAATAAATCAAAATGAACTCACAAAATGTAAAGAAAGGAAATATTCTTACACCTGTATACCTTATTAAAATGGAAAGATACAACTGTACACCATCTGAATTCAAGTTTCTCTCTCTTACTAAGACAAGTTTAAGTTCTTGTCAACTCCTCATAAAACACATTTCATCCAAACTCAACAGAAAGACAAAATAAACCTCACCAAAACCGTCTTTGTTAGTTTTTCTTCTGTTCCAACAATCCCCAGCTCTGGTTTGCTCAAAATAAACCCTTAATTCGCCGTGTTAGATGTGAAAATTTTTTCTGGCACTACCGGCCGTTGTCCTCCCACTCGTTCCTCGGCTCAGTAGGTGTGTACTGCGCCGCAGAATCAGAGTCTGTCTCTGAGCAGCAGCTCTCGCTCTTTCTTTAGAGGCAGACCAGCAGATTTAAAAAAAGAAAGACGAAAATCACACGAAATGATTGCTCCAACTTTTACATTCCGTCTGTCCATAAATCCACAGAAGTTATAGGAAAATCGCTCTTATATCCCAGAACTTGCCCGAAAAGCATCACATTTGAAACTTTTTTCAGTAACAAGGTCACCCAGTGATAGTTTTATGTGCATCTGTGAGTACAGAGCAAAAAATAACTGCCTATTGCTAATTCTGCGTACTTTTAAAGGAACCAGTTTGCCCACATGTAATGTGGTTGCCTTGATTTTGTCTGAGGGGAGGACCTCAACATACAAACTTTGCAAACCCTTATTTCAAAACAAAACTTTTTTGAAAACCAGAAGTAGCTGATTTTGCTAATTCTACTCAGGAATGTGCAATAGGTTAGAACAAGAGGATAACTTTGTCTGTCAGTTACAACTAAACAAATGACAAAACAATTAAATGAAGCTGAGAATAGATGAGCCCAAAAATAGCAGCATGAATCATAACCTTTATGTCAGATGCGACTAAGATCCTCTTTCTCTGCAGTGTTTAGCCACCCGGCTTCATCCATTGCTATGCTCAAAGGACATCATTGAGGTCTGCGAGTGTTATTACCTTTCAAGGCGCTTCTTAACCAAATCGGCCCATAGATCTAATTGGTTTGTTGATATTTATTTGTCAGATGAAAAGCTCCCGCGGTCCTGAATGGTGCAGATTTTATTACTGAGAGCACAAAAGGACACGCGGCGGCAATTTCCCCAAGATGGGGCTCTTTTGTATGTGACACCCTTGACTTCCTGCACCGGCGCTGAATAGGAGTCAGCGTGTCAAGGAGGTGTTAAGGCAAATACTTCATTCATAACAGGGGAACACTGCATCTGTCAGGTGGAGGAGGGCACTTTAGGACACAAACATACATGAAAACATGAATTCATACATGAAAACAATGTATACACACTTACAAACTAGCGATGCAGCAGCAATCTCAATCACTCTTTTCATGGTATTTCTTTTGCCTTTTTGTTTGTTCGTTTTTTTTTTTTTTTTTTATAAACCACTGACTATGAATTCTCTGTGATCCTCTCATGCGAATGAGAATAAAACATGCGAGTGCAGATTTTCCTGCTGCCATCGATTTGCTGCGAGTTTGGCTGACAAAGTCGACCGCTGCCCACCCACAGATTAAAGACGGCGAGAATATGGCCTACACTTGACAGGTACATCTGCGTGAGTGTGTGTGTGTGAGACTGACACAGAGAAAAAGGCACGGGGCTCTCCTTTCCTCCTCCGCCTGAGAGAATGAATTATTGAGAGTGATGAACTGAAAATAACGTGGGTGAGGAAAAGGAGGTGCACCCGTCCTACACACTCTCTGCCGGTCACGGGGCCGGGCCGATGTGGGCACGTTTGCTGTCGTGGTGTATATGTGTCTTGAGTGTATCTGGGGAGATAAGATGTGTGTATGTGTGTTTATGGTGTGTTAAAGCGCTGTGGGTTTGGTTTTATGTGAGATGTTTAAGCTACGTGTGTGTCTGGGGAGAGAGAATGCGTGTGTGGTTACAGTGAAGGTTTAAATCTGTGTATGTAGATTTAAAGGGGTAGTTTGAATTATTTGA
This sequence comes from Lutjanus argentimaculatus, assembly GCA_034769285.1. Lineage (NCBI taxonomy): Eukaryota > Metazoa > Chordata > Actinopteri > Lutjaniformes > Lutjanidae > Lutjanus > Lutjanus argentimaculatus. The sequence continues at coordinate 16,807,905 of JAWZSL010000011.1, forward strand.
AGAGTGGTTGTGTGAGTTGGTGGTCGATAGTCAGTGTATTACCTTCAGTAGATGGCGGTCGACATGTCCCCAGTTTGGAGAAGCAGCAGAAGTACTAGTGAAGGAACTAAGCGATGTATTGCTGTGGACTAAGTCAACAGCAAAAATGTATTTAAGCCACCTAAAAAAATAATATCAGTTTAAGTGTACATTATATTTAGACTATTTTCACCATGAGACAGCCTTTTCCAAAGGGAAACAGCTGTTAAATAAGCCAGATATCGCTCGCTCAAAAGTAACCAAACTCCATTGACAAAATCAGTAATTTTACCCTGCAGAATATGGGAGTTGCTGGTCTACTGCTGCCTCATTTTGTTAGTTAGATTTTGTTATTTTGTGAAACTGCATTTTTAGAGGTAAGTTTAGATTCACCAAAGTCACACAATAACACAAACTAACTAACACATTGAGGCAGTAGTAGACCAGCAATTCCTGAGGTCAAATTAGTGGTTTTGTTAATGGAGTTTGGTTAAGGGCATGAGAGCAGTATTTGGATGTCCCTTTGTCCCTTTGTCACAAATAAATAAAAATCACACCTAGGAAACAAAGATACAGTGTCTGGGACAATTCTGGGACAGCAGAGAAACTTGCCATTACAAACAAAATGATTATATTTATGCATCATGAAATATACATAATGTTACACACGGCCATGGTATTTGAAATAAAGTGGTTACTCTGACATATGCTTAAAGTCTTCATGTAAATTTGAATTGCTGTGTACAAAAAAGCAGGTTTTCATTTGCACTGCAGTTTCAAGTGATGCATTTATTGATTAAACAGAAATAAACTGATCTCCACAAAGAGATATCTGTATACAAATGGAGATTGTGGTCAGATGATAGCTGACTGGTTCTGAGATTGGATATAAACAAGAAACAGTAACTCAACCGATGGCTTAAAGTATAATGAAAACAATTTTTATTTATATTATATATGCAGAGAACAACTAACAGAACATCCATGGCAGACCAGAGCCAGTCAGTGAAGTGATGCGAGTTACTGAAACAAAGTTATTAAACTATATTTATTATGTAGAATGGAAAATAAAGAACTTTTTCTGACACTGATTGTCGAGTCTGAGACAGGTAAAAGTAGAATTTGGAACCGTTGCGGGACACTGAGGAAGAAAGTAAATTTGGAGCCCTGATATACACTTCAGTGTAAGTTAAATAGGCTAAAATACGTTGTGCTGCCGACCTTGTCCACAGCAGTTCATTGCTTACTTTCTGTGCTGGTACCCCTGCTGTTTCTCCAAACTTGGGTTGTGCTGACTGCCACCGGCTGCAGCTAAAACACTGACTATCGACAACTACCTCATGCAACCCCACTTCAAATAATCCCAACTATCCCTTAAAGTTTTTTTTTTCTGTGTGTGTGTTGTGTTTTGTGTGTGTGTGTGTGTACTGGCCTTCTTGGCTCTGTTTAAAAGGAGAAGGTGAACCTTTGTGTTCCTCTGGCCTTTTATCTTGATAGCACAACAGACAGACAGAGGAATAACTTATTCAGACGGTGAACCAAACTCCCAGCAGACTCCTTCTATAGGCCTGTCATGCTCTCTCTCTCTCTCTTCTTCTTCTTCTTCTCTTCCTCTTGCTCTCTGTCCCTCGCCCATGACCCCTTTCACACAGAAACACACATGCACCTGGTATCTATTTAATCTGTTTTTAGACTGCAGGATAATCATCCTGGCTCAAAATTAGTGAGCCATCAGCTTGGGTTACCACAGGCAAAGTGTGTGTGTGTGTGTGTAGATGTGTGTTTTAATTGCACTGAAATTGAGCTCTTGTGCTTTTTCCCTCAGATTTTTTTTAAGGAGACGTTTGTATGTGTGTGTGTGTGTGTGTGTGTGTGTGTGTGTGTGTGCCTGTCAGCGAGAGAGTAAATATTTGTGCAGGAGCTCTGGAGAAGGTCAGGGTCAACGTATGACAGACAGCCCGCTGGGAAATAAAACACACATACAAAGGCAGACTCACACACATGGACACACACACACAAATAGAGAGAATAAAATAGAGATGGTCAGAAAAAGGAGCAAGACAGACAGAGAGGACAGAGACAGACAAATAGACACAGACAGGCAGGAGGGCAAACAGAGAGACAGAAATGGAGAAAGACAGAGAAAAGACAGAGATGGACAGAACGAGGAAGAGGGGGGAGAGCTTCATCCCGTAGTTCCCCTTGGCCGCTCTCAGTAATTGGCTGGTATCCAGAGGACAGAGAGTAGATCAGAAAGAAGCCTGAAAGTACTCATGTGCTTCATGTACTGGACATCACAAACCATTTCATATCCGGTCTGACCGTGTGTGTGCATGTGTGTGTTTGGGCCAGAGAAGCAATAAGATGCTGTAAACACAGTAAGGGTCCGTCCTGAGGTGTCGATCACGGAGGCCTGCGTCTCCTGTCTCGACGCAGCTCATATCTCGTGTCCGCTCTGCAACCGCCTCGTCTTTGTCCAATAAAAGTTTCTCCAAAAAAGGTCTAGCAGGGAATCTTTGTTTTAAGAATACATCATAGCTTTAAAGACGCTGCCCCGTTTGTCATGTTGTAACTGTAGCGGTCGACAGAGCCGGCTTGACACTTCTGTCCAAGCTCGAGCTCTTTCTCTCTCAGCCCAGTACTTTTCCAGTAGTTCATACCAGGCTCAAAATTGAACCCAACGCTGATTATGCGCAGAGCGTTTTCACTTGATGTTGCCCAATCAGAATCTCGACAAAAGACACTGGTGTCTAAAAACTGTATTGACAGGAAAGAGGCAGAGGAGGGAACGGTGAAATCAGCTGGGGCAGCGCAGGCGGGGCATTGAGACCACTGTGGCCACAGAGCGAGCAACACAGAGAGTCAGCCTGTAATGGTTGCGGCCCTAAACAACCCCACAGAGTGTTTACGATACTGGAAACTAGTCCCAGTTGTACTACTCAAAAGACTAACTACTGTTTAGGGTTTTTGTTTCTGCCAGTTGATCATTTCCAGGCACCACACACACACACACAAAGTGACAGAATTACTAAAGTATAGTTTTTCTGATTAAATATGACATGTGGGACAATTTTCTTTCTGTCAAATCAAAAAATACCCAACCTTACAGTAAGCCCACGCACCACAGGATTCAACATAGGCTTACATTAGAAAATAAATGCATTGACAGATAATTGCAGGTTATTTTAACACGTGTTCTGATCAGATGGATTTTTTTCCTCCACAACAAGCAACAAAAGCCTGGACAAACTTTCATCATACGCTTTTATGATTTTGATGTCATGCTTGTTCATTTACTCAAACTATGCACTTAAATCCGTATAAATCCCTTTATATTTTCAGACACCAGTAGGTTCCTTACCTTCCCCATCCGATATAAATATTGTTTCAGAGCCTTTTCTTTCATGCCAGTAAAGCAACTCTGCAGGGGAAATATTAAATCAATTCATTTCTGGCTTAGATCACAGTCAAAAATGACAAACACTGGGATCACTGGTAAAGTTAGTTCAGGTGGATTTACCTTGTGCTGCGTCCCGGTATGCTGGCGGGCAAATATCCAAAGTGTCCAGTGAGCACCTGCCCAGTTCAAGCACTAAAGACTGTGCAAATATCCCCAGCAGATAGCCTTTTGATTTTAAACATATTGCACTGCAAACAGGCAGAGCCACACAAACACAATAAGTAGCTCTGCAATGCAAATTATGTTTACAACTGACAGTTTGGGGAATTATTATAACATTCACACATGTTTCACTTCTAATTAAGCACTGCATTATACTTGACATGATTTGATAATTAGGATGAACCGGACCAGCAATTACTGTCACTAATGGGCATTCGTGTTCATTTCTTATCTTAGAGTTTTTAAAGTATTTTATAGTTGATCAAAATAACTGGTTTTTTTTTCTTTTAATTATTATTAAATCCAGATTTGGCTCAATATATTCTAGGATGACTTACTTATCTTTAGCTTAGCTGCTGAGATAATAATAACGTCTCTTTGTGTTACTCAAAATAATCCATGCTCTGGAGCAGTGGAGTCTGATGACTATTATGAATGTGTTCTCTTCATGATCAATGGAAAATGACACAAAAATGTTTAGTATTGGGAGAATTTGACATTTTGTGTATTTTTTTTAGTGTTTGTGGGTCTCTGTGAGTTACTGTATATATGGCTGCAATGAACTCATTGTCTTTGCAACATGACTATAATGGTGATGATGCCACTTAAACCTGGGTTTATTTTATTTTTGGCATCATTTGGCAAAAGTTCTATGACAACTTTTCTCCATAATGTAATTCAAGTGGTCTGAGAGATAACTAGACCTCTGCTCTCGCCTCTGTCTTCAGGCTTTAGAAAGTCTGGCCTGTGACGGGAGACTTTGGCCAATCACAGATCAATGAGATAGTGGATTATTAAGTCTTATTCCCAAAATGTATTTGACAACCTGTGACTGAGACTTAACAATCAACAATTTTTCTCCAAAATTACTTGCTGCACCTTTAAGACAATGACATTTAGTAACGTTTGGCAAAGTTGTTGTTTGCACAGAGGAAACCATATGAGGTAATTCAACTTTAACAAGTCGAGCTGCAACACTTAACCAATTATGAAGCGATTATTAAATTAATCGGCAACGATTTTAACATTCAATTGATCAGTTTAAGTCATTTCAAAAAGTCTTTTTAAATGTGAATATTTTCTGTCTTCCTGACCCCTCTATGACAGCAAACCGAATATCTTTTTTTTTTTTTTTTCCAAATCTATTTATTGAATTTTTGCAGACACAACAACATAGCATATCAAATACAAGGTTTGGTATGATGTCTGTAGTGACAAGCACAACTTCATCCCTCCAACCCTCCCCTAACCCACCCACCCCCCTTCCCTAGCGGTCACAATCGAAATCAGCATTAGTCAGAAAGGTACCTGGACTCAAAAGAAAAAAAAAAAAAAAAAAAAAAAAAAAAAATCTAATTAATTAAACAAATACAAATACATAAATAAATTAAATGAGTAAATAAATAAATTAACAAAATTAAATATCTGCTCACCCAAACAAAATTGGATACAAAAAGAGAGACTAAGGAAGAAAGAGCAAAGAGGGGATTTCTCTCTCCCACAGACTCTGCCTAGGAGGTATCATCCGTGTCTGGAGCAATAGTGAGATTATTAGCAATATAGGTTAGCAGGGGGCTCCAGGTCTCGTGGAAGGATTTGAGAGAACCCTTCTGTAAGAATCTCAACTTTTCAAGTTGTATGCAGTGTAAAACTTGTCTTATCCAGCTATCATGTGATGGAGGAGAAGTCAGTTTCCATTTTAATAGGATGGCACGTCTGGCTAATAAAGTAGTGAAGGCAATGACATGCCGTGTTGTGGTAGGCAAATTATCAGATGGAGAAAGACCAAAAATAGCAGTCAGGGGGTTGGGGTCTAAATTTAAGCTAAGGGCACATCCAAGTGTTTTAAAAATATTGGACCAAAAGTCTGTCAGTCTCGGGCATGTCCAAAACATGTGTATGTGGTCAGCGGGACTCTGCTTACAACGATTACAAGCATCGTTCTGATTTGGAAATATTTTAGCCAGCCTGGCATTGGTGAAATGAACTTTGTGAATCACCTTGCATTGCAAAAGGCCGTGCCTTGCGCATATGGAAGAGGAATGGGCCAGCATTAAGATATCGCTCCACTGGCTGTCTGATATCTTTAAACCCAAATCATGTTCCCATGAGCTTTTCAAAGTCGCAGTGTTTGTTGGATTTAAGCAATCTATTTTCCTATATATAATGGATGTTAGTCGTTTCTGGTCAAAGTCCAAAGTAATAAATTCATCAATTTCTGAGTCAGGGGGGCGGTTGGGGAAATGTGGAAAAAGTTTTTGAATGAAATGTCTTATTTGAAAGAAACGGAAAAGATGACTGTTGGGCAAGTTATATTTAGCTGACAGGGACGAAAAAGATGAAAAAACCCCTTCCCCATACAGGTCAGCCAGTGTTCTAAGGCCATTGGTTGTCCACTGGCGGAAGGCCGGGTCGGAGCCAGAAGGGAGAAACAGGTGATTATTCAGAATTGGCGCACAGGTCGAAGCCCTGTGTAGTCCATACTGTTTCCTAAATTGAAGCCAAATCCTGATAGTATTAGTAACAACTGGGTTCTGTGAGATCCTGGAAGTTGTAATGGGCAGTTGTGAGCAAATAGCTGAATGTAACGAGCATAGCGAGGATGACATTTCTATACGAGCCCAGGGTGGACCGGATTCAGCTGATTCACCTTTGACCCAGTAAAGGAGTTTATTAATATTGCAGGCCCAGAAGTAATAGCGAAAATTTGGGAGTGCTAACCCTCCTTGCGATTTAAACCGAATATCTTTGAGTTGTGGGTAAATCAAAGCATGTGAGGACGTCTGACTGGGCTTTGGGAAACACCGACTGACATTTCTCAACATTTTCTTACATTTTATGACCAAACAACAAATGGATTAATCACGAAAATAATCAACAGATTTATCAACAATGAAAATAATCGTTACAGCCCAAAAGTAGATATGATGATAAATCCTCAGATCAGAAAGAAAAAAACAGGTATACTGTACAAACAGGTTAACATGCTCAGGAATTGTGTGTGTGTGTGTGTGTGTGTGTGTGTGTGTGTGTGTGTCTGGCTGTGTGTGGATTAGTAGTAATGGTGAATGGTGAAGGTTGTTATGAGCTCCGATTAGGGATTCGAGGATCTCAACAGGGGGCTGGACTTTGATGCTGACATCTCTGTTCCACACAAACCTCCTCCTTACCACACACACACACACACACACACACACACACACATTACTTCCACTTATCAACAAGGTAAATTGTTGACTACACGGACACTGAATTAATAATGTCACATGTGTCATGTTCTTCTGCGGCTTCACACACACATCAATGCAGAGTGAATCCATTAATTGAAACGACATGTTTTCATTAACATTCGTCATATTGTGAAGCACCAGCAGGTGTTTAATCGTTTCTTCGCACCTAAATGTGCGTTTCTTCACATACGGGGTGCAAAGTTATTCTTTCACTTTTTAACACTATGTTTGTTTAGCATGGAAACATGTCAGCTCGAACCGAAAGCATGTTTCACGGGTATGTACACATGAGCCCAAACACACACAAACACACGCCACACACACACACACACACACACACAGATGCGACCCCGGTGGCCGTAGAGGACGTCAGATTCAATCTCGTCAGATTTCTCCACTGACGCTTGATGTATCAATTTTTAAGTAGCTGGCCTCAACTAACGCCTGGGTAGCCTACAAACACACACATGAAAACACACACACACAAACACACACACACACACACGTAGACAGACAGACAGACAGGCTGCTCTGTGCTCCAGGAGCTGTGGCACTCGAGGGGTACTAGAAGGGTTCCATCTTGAAAGCCTGTTGCCATGGTGACCATTATGGAGCTCATCTCCCGTGGGCCAGCAAGCTTTACACAACTTCCCTCTCAAAAGAACACACACATGCACACACACACACACACACACACAAACACCACACACACAGAGTGAGTTTTCTCCTCTTTCTGCCCTTTATGGTAAAGCCGGCGGGGAGCCAATGTTTGACTTGAAGCGAGTGCGACAGAAAGCAGGAGAACAGAGCAATTAACAGTTAAACTAGCAGCAACATTTGAAAAGGAAAAGCGCAGGAGAGAGGAGAAGGCTCCCAGCCAGGCGGAGGAAGTGTTTGATTCAGAAAAGTGCAGCTGATGTGATTCTGCATACGTACACAGCCGCCTGCTTGAATGTAATTAGAACGTAATGACTTTGACTGGGTTTGTGTTTCTCTCCCCGTGTGTGTTTGAATCCGTTCGGGCCCTCTCCACCTTTGACTGAATGCATTTCCTGAACTCTTCCGGTACAGTCAGGAGCTTCTGTCGCTCACGCAAGCAACTCCTAAACCTTATTTTAGTACGAGGTAACCATTTACACGCAAGACGTGCTGCTAAAGTCTGAAGAAAGTGTCAATCATCTCAGCTTGAATCACAGTGTTAACTAAAGCAGAGCATGCTAGTTTCTATCTTTAGTGCTACTGTCTCAGCTCCGTACTTACACATGACCTTGTAAGAGTATCATTTAAATTAACTGTAAAGGCTGCGTGTGTGAAAGTACCTGTGTATCTATGTGTAAGAGACTCTGCACCCCTGCTAGTGCACTTAGTTTTCCTTCTCTGTGGAGACTTGTCATAGTAGGTCACATTCATTTCATGCTATAGAAAACAATTTGAGTGGAAAGTGAGAAAAAGTAGAATAAAGAATAGAAGTTGTCAATCAACAGAAAGTTATTCAGATTGTCTTTTCTTTTAAGTCATTTATCATTTAACCCTCACAAATGACAGCTTCTGAAATGTGAAGATTTGCTGATTTTCTTTGTTTTATATGAGTCTAAATACATTACATGAAATACATGCCTTTTACCCTGTTGGTAAAACAAGCAAAAGCAGTATGCAGATGATTTTTCTTTCTTTTTTTTCCTCTTAAGAGCACTGCACTTTCCCATGTACATGCACATATATTCACTTATACATGCACCATAGGCGTTTTTATCAGGATGAGAGACAATATTTTCCCGCCATGACGCCATGAGTGCAACTTTTTCGTTGCCGGGTACCGTATGAAGGAAGAAGTAAGCCTCTTGGCCAACTTTTTCTTCAGCATGACAGCTAAGCGTTTGCATACTGACAGGTTCTGTCAGAAACAGCCCCAAGTGTCACAACATATGACGCTTGCCTATGACTCAAGGGCTAGCGACAGCCTTGACAAGGACACATCAGTGTTGAATTCAAAGCATGGTGCATTATTTATGTTTTTGTATTGGACTGGGTTATAATGAGTGGACAGAACATGATAAACTTATTTTAATTGTGGTGAAAATCAGGACATGTTAGTAGTGAATGTTGACAAATGGGACATTTTAGTGTTACAGATATTTTTTTTGGACTCAGGACGTTAAGCCGTAACAATCCCAGCCTAAATGGGATGTCTGTTCACTGTAAGGAAGAGCTTTTAAACACAAAACTGACACATTACCCCTTCGAAAGTTATTATGGCTTACATGTTTGACTTAATACACAAATCAAATATTTATTTTCCTCACCTGCACTGACTCCTGACACAAATAGTTGCCATTATAGCTGCTAAATGCTCCACTTTGTTTAGTTAACTTTATCTGTTTGCTAGTAGGCAGGTGGCATATAGTTAGTTTTCTCACTCACAACTTTTTTAGCTGAATACAACTGGCCGCTGCGGCTGCAGAGACTGAATCAAAACCGTAAAGTTGCGAGCCATACACTTAAACAATGAGTTAGGAGATGTTAAAAAGTCCCAAAGCGCCCCATTGTTAATATAAATATATTGATTTGTGCAGCTTTTGAAAGGCATATTCTTGTGGTTTGGGAAACTGCAATTGGCTTATTAAATTATTTTCTATCATTTCATAATCAATTCAAGTAGCTGCAGCCCTAAAAAGAGTAGAATAATATTGAAATAGAATAGAAACAGAGCTCAATCAGCTCATAGAGCGTTTTCCCAAAGGAAACAGTTGAGCTGTTCCCTTCTCAATCAGTGCGTGGTGACTGAGGGTGTGTCTTGAGTAGCAGTACTATATCATATCTAAGAGCTATCGATTGGCATAAATACACTAAGTCTCTCTGGTGACCAGATGAATATTTAATAAGACACTGGATCTGAGGCCACTCTTTGTCTTTAGAAGAAACACACACACACACACATACACACACACACACACACACCCTGTATTCTGAACAGCATCGTCAACTGTTACTTTGAAGCAAATTTGGAGTTTGCTCATAGTTCTGCAACATAGTTTTTGTGACAAAACTTTTGCACCCCTCACTGTGTGTCTGCTTTGTGTGTGTGTGTGTGTGTGTGTGTGTGTTTATGTGAGCTCTGTCTTACTGCCTCAGCCTTCTTGTCCCTTTTTCATATCTATGGTAAATCATTAATCATAAGGGAACCAAGTCAAGTAACACATTTCCCATGGGGCAGACACGGGGAGTAGCTTGAGAAAAAAAAGAAAGAAAAAAGAAGCAGTAAAGTGGGAGAGAGGGGGAAAGAAAGAAGAACTGGAGTGAGAACGAGGTGGAAAAGCAGAGCAGAAAACGGCAGATCAGGAGAAGGAAGCTCCACTCGAAGCAGCCAAGCCGCCATTCTTGCAGAAAGTTTTTGATTAGGCAGTTGTTCGGACGCCAGGCCTGGCATGGGGCGCCCTGTCTGTCCTCTAGCGCCGGGGTCCTTTGTGCCTGTGTGGCTGGCCAGCGCCCGGAGCCAGGACTCTCCGGATGAAACGTCCCTAGAGAAAAGCTGCTTTTCCACCCTGCTCCCACAGCCCAGCCAACAGGAACACACACACACACACACACACATACACACACAGTCACCAGCACGGCACATAGGCACCCATTACCTTGGAAGCTGACAGGAAGGAGGAAAGAGAGCAGAAACCCTTTGAGAATTATCACTCCTTTTCTTTCCTTTCGTTCGTTCTTTCTTTCTTTCCCTTTTTCACACCTACACACACACCTACACACACACACCTTTTCCAGCGTTCTCTCAGGTCTTCTGGGGATTGTGCTAGTGGACTTTGCTCCCCTATGATGAATGATTTGCCTAAAAATACTGTCTGTATGCAAGCGAGCACAGCGTCCAGGTGGAAGAACTTACCTCCACAGTGAGAAATCACACTACTTTTAGGCCACTTTCACATTCCTCTATCTGCAGGTTACACTTTTATTCAACTGCTAACAAGCATCAGCCAATACTGAAGCCGCTTTTCCAAAACTCTTCGTACAGTCTGCATTACCAACATGCATGTTGGACAAAACTGACTCAAACCAAAACAACACGTCTGTCATACACGTTTCAGAATCAGCTCAGTGGACAGAAACACTGACAACAGTCCTCTTCAGAAAACATGTACTGTCACTCATAACACGCTGACCTAAAACAAACTTTTATCTTTGAGGTTTGAGTGATTTTTCAGTGTTTCATTGTAGAATTAGAATAACACCTTTTAACTTTATCGACTGTACTAACATACATGGAACAAGCCTGACACATTATTCAACATCCTTAATTTTTTCTATATATTTGCATATAGTAATTTACTTTTAAAAATATAAAGTTGAAACAAAAAAAACAAATTCCTGAAATTCCAGAGCTGCAGTACAGTAACATAAAACCCCACAAAACATCAACAATATGAATATTATAATCTTTTACACTGTAAAGAGCTGAGAAAACATGTCATTTAGAGGCAGCTGCCTTCACTTGATTTTTGAGTTCTGAATCAAACTCTTACGTTTTGAAATAAAATAAAAGTTTTGCCGACCTATAATCTTTTCTTTCACTTTTCGTCTTTAGATAAACATGAATCTTTGAGTTTTAGGACTGAGCTGTGAACCTGATTTCATTACTTCGGTGCTTGAAACTTAAATTATTAACCACCGTTCACTTTCACTTTAATGAATTTACTCAATAGTTTTTTAAATAAAACATGTCTGTGTTCCTAAAACTCAGACTGAAGTTTATCTAAAGAAGAAAAGTAAGAGTTTAAGTTGGGCTCAAAACTTTATTGAACTTTTTTGTTTTTACACTGTAGGCCTACTGTCCTCTCAACAAACAGGGCACCTGACTTTAGGCTGTTTGGAATGATTATTGTTTCATTTTATTGTAAATATTCATATTTTCTGTAAACTACTTTCAATATCTTCAATATTCTTACTGCAGAAATTCATGAAATTTGCCATCATTCAGTTTTTAAAGTATTTTTAACCATTTTGAAAATGATGTGTTAACATTTGAAAAGCAGAGCAGATATACAGAATTTTGCAGGTATGAATGAGAAGAGAGTTCATGGATTTTGTGAATGTGGTCACTGAATGCATTTTGTATGGAAGCAATAAAGAATTATTCACAGTTTGGTTCACACACACTTTCTGCCTCTCTGACTGTGTGAAGAGTTTTGACAATTACATTTCATTTTTGACCGATCCATGTTAGCGATCTAAAAAACTAAGCGCTGAACAAGCATGTGTACCTGCGAACGTGTGTGTGTGTCTTTGACTGTGTTTTGTGTGTGTGTGTGTGTGTGTGATAATTTACAGCCTTTCTGGGACGACTGACGTGTAGCTTGATTAAATTCGTGACCTTCACCACCAGCACAAGCAATCAGCGAGCGAACACACACACTCACATCCCGCATACTTAACACCTTCTCGCACACACGAACATGCAATCAGCACCTGGCGGATTCTCGCCCATCATTGATCCAACCTATTCACACACACCCACACACACCACCCACCAACACACACACAACACACACACAACACACACACAACATACACACACACACACACACACCCACAGGGGAGGGCATCTATTGAATTGCATTTGAGACACCCTCATTTTCTTTACATGGGGTTTTGTACACTGTAATACTGTTTACCACCGTGGCAGAAAAAGCTTGCAAGGATGGGAATACCAGGCCTATGAATGTATAAATAAATACATGCGTAATCTATATTCAGATTACCAAAGGGAAAGTCAGGAATTCCATTTTACTGCCTAGGATGCAAAAGGGAAATCATTCAGGTCCCCAATCTATTTCAGCAGGCTGCTCCTGTTGAGCCGTAGCACGGTTCTCCCTCCCCAGTTTTATGACTCCACATAATGACTAATATGCAGCCAGTGTAACAGTCGCAGCAATAGTCATATTATGTTATTGTGATTATTGCTGCGAATGCGACTGTGTATTTTTGTTCCCCCGGTTGCCTGAAGATCTAAAGCTTATATAACAGGAATGACAGTTGATCTGCTGTTGCACTGTGTTATTGTACTGTACGGCCCTGTGGTTATACGGGCCTTCAGCCTGATGTAAAAGGATCTCACGTAGACTGAATGTCACAATATATTAGATCAAACTTTGTTTTCCTGTTCTTTGCCGTGGGTGCTGCACGGCACATCTTATGACCTATCAGTGTCTATCTGTACCTCTGTTGAAGCACAGATCCACATGTCGTTGTGGGTTTTTTTAAAACATTTTCTACCTTTTTGAGTCTCTGCTCTTCTTTAGACTCTCCTCTACTTTCACAAGAGCAGCAACATTTAATTGATGAATCAATTAGTTGTCAGCTATTACATTAAACACCAACTACTTTGATAATCATTTCATTAATGAGTGATGTGTCGTTTTGAGTCATTTCTCAAGAAAAAAATGTATTTCAGCTTCTCAAATGAACATTTTCTGGCTTCTTTAGTCCTTTATGAAAGTAAACTGAATAACTTTGAGCTGATGACAAAACAAGACATTTAGGGAAAAACAGCTAATTAGCATATTAATCAATAGTGAAAATAATCATTAGTTGCAGCCATAATTTTCACACAGCCTTAAAAGGTAAATCTGGTTTATAACTGTACAACCTAAAAACAAACTTGTAGTTTTGGTCATCATTTCTATCTGTTATGATATCACTGGACTCACCAAGTTGAGATCTGGGAACTTCAACTCTAAAGTTTGTAAATGAGCCAATAGTTTAGCTAGATTATTCAAACCAATTTAGTCAGAGGTAAAACTGAAAGTGAACGCACCAGAAAAGTCTGTCAAATTCCCTCACTTCACAGGAAGGGTGTGTGTTTGCACAACTGTGGCAGGTGCACTAAATTAAAGTTGATTATGGGCAGTTTGGAAAATAATTTCACCATTTTCTGTCTCTCTTCCGTCTCCTCCGACTCTGGAGGTTAGTTTAAAACTTGCCTGATCATCTAACTCCACATATTTGTTGCCTCATGACTACTTTTTATCAACACTGCTGTGTTCCCAGAGCTCAGCAGTTACTCTGGCGAGCGTAATGTTATCGTAACTGACAGAATCAGAATCTAAGAGAATAATAGCCAAGATGTAATAAACTGGAATTATTCTATAAAAGCAGTTCAGAGAAAAGGAATGTAATCCTAAAGGGAAAATAGTCTTTAAGGGTCAAAACTCCAGCAATACTTCATCATAAAATAATGACAGAAAAGATTTAAATAAACTCTTTTTTTAAAAAGATAGTTCAGATTTAATCTGGGGTTGTATGAGGTACTTATGGATAGTCAGTATGTAACCCACAGTAGATATCGGTTGGCATGCCCCCAGTTTGGAGCAATGTACTGCTGTGGATGGGGTCAACAACAAAAGGTCCAAAAAGATCCACCTAAAGAAAATCAACATCAGTTCTATATTTAGAATATTTTTTTCCCACTTTACAGCCAAATCTGATGGGAAACGATGGTATATATTAGCCAAATATCACTCTCTCCAAACTAACCAAACTCTATAGGCGAAATCAGTCAATTTTACCTTGCAGAAAATGGGAGTTGCTGGCCTACGTTGCCTCGATCTGTTAGTTTGTTTTTGTTATTGTGTGAATTCGGTGTTTTAAAAGGATAGTTTGGATTCACCAAAGTCACACGATAACACAAATATTCTAACAGACTGAGGCAGTTGTAGACCAGCAGATCCCATGTTCTGCAAGGTAAAATTACTGATTTCTCCTATAGAGTTTGGTTGGTTTGGAGAGAGCGATATTTGGCTTATAAAACGGCAGTTAGCCATCAGAAAAGGCTGTTCAATGGCAAAGTAAAGCAGTGAATCCATTCTATATATGGCACAGCCTCTAACCTTGTGTTTATCTGTCTCCTCTGTCCAGCGTGCAGACCTGGTACCTACAAAGCCTCGGCCACAGATGCCTACTGCACCAAATGTCCCCCTCACAGCTCGTCCCCGCAGGAGCAGGCCGTCGAGTGCATTTGCGAGAAGGGATTCTACCGGCTGAGACGACCCACGCTCCATGGCCTGCACACGTGAGTGACGCAAACACTGGCAAACACATGCACATGTTATTAGCTACAAATACAGTCATACAACTGGAAGACAATTTAATGCCATGTTGTGTATTCAGTGTAGTCAAAAATTAGCATTTGGCTGTTTATCATAACATAAAATGGAAAATAAGTAACAGACTGGATACATTTCGTATAATTAGTATGCAATGTATTCCTGGAGGAATTTACATTGCATGGCTGCTTTACATTTATTTATTTTTCTATCTATAATCTTCAACGCATTTTCTTCCTCCTCAGCTGTTATTGGTTTACACAACACTGGAGACACATACATACAACGCGCACACATCCACGTCTGTCATCTGTGTGGTTACGATCCGCAGATGAGAACACTGATACGGCTGGTAGAAATCTGATGATGTTTCTTATTCTTTGTCTGCTTCGCACACACACACACACACAGAGTCGGGGGGGATCAGACCACATCCTCATGAAGCGAGAGAGAGGAAGGACAGAAAGGATGAGGAGGGAGGATTGAGCGAAGGAGGGGGACAGAAAGAGATGGATTGAGATAGACGGGGGGCTGTGGGGGTGGGAAAGGGCAGTGACACGGTGGCAATGAGAGACTGAAGTAAAGAGATACGGAGCGGCGCACACTCATGCACGCACACACACACGTAGCGAAACCCATTATCAGGTTATGCTAGATTACACTCATTAATCGTTGTAGCAGGTGAGATGTCTAACAGTTGGTGTTATCAGCTGGAAATGAGTAACGGTTCGTTCAAATATGTATGGGCACACCCGCACACATGTGCCTCTGAAGAGCACTGAGGAGGATGGAGAGGGCGAAAATGAGAGAATGAGGAGAAAAGGTGAAAGAATTAGTAATGGAGAGGCATGGAGAATGACACTTAAGGCACAGGCGAAGAATAGAACAGCGGGGGAAATAGTGGACTATCAGAGGCATATAATCTAAATGTCATAAAAGGCCGATCGGTAGAGGCAATGATGATGGACAGTTAAGTGTGGCCTAGGGAAGAGGGGGGGATGGAGAGAAAAGAAAAAGACAGAATTAGCAGGATCAGTCAGCACACCCTTTCGGGAGATTTATGACCGACAGCCTCAATTATCCCCAGCATGGCCTCCATCCCCCACGCCAAGCTCCCCCCACCACATCCATCCTGCACTACAGAGAGGCTCACTACTGGGAAGGCTAATCAGGAAAGTCCCAGGCTCTGCAGGCGGCCCCCTGGGGCTCACAGCTCAGCCAGGACCTGATGAGATGTCAGGCCGAATGGGCATCGACTGCCAAATTTCCATACGGTTGACATACCTGCACCGTGCTGTGAGCAGCCATAATCAGTAGCTTCCGTAAGAGTGCAGGAAAACAGCAGGAATGGCGTGGATGAGCATTATCTTGATGGAGGTTTGTGATTCACTCAAGTTGTCCTTCTTTGACAATAAACTGAAGTTATCTGCCCATGAGAGAACACAGAAAAAGGCCCAAATGTGGATCACTGAACAAGGAGTTAGGGGTTAGGCCTAACTTTTGGTGACAAAGCCAGCATTTCCTGTAACTGCTTCACAACAAGGCAGCGTTCAGACAGATAATAGGTACCTGGTAATTTATTTGGTATCACCTCCAGAGCATGTAAAACAGGGTTGAGCCATAGTGGAAATACATCTTATTTGCAGCCCCTTCATTCATTTCAATGGGAAGACTATGAGGCTCCAGCAAAAACACAGCTTTGTCCAGCAAAAATGTTGAATTTGGCTCAACTTTTCCTGCAACACGATACAGTGTCATCTTGCAAGATGCTTCAGCGGCCAATTAAATACATACAAGACCACATTCTCTTGTAAATTACTTTGTAATATGAATGCCATATTTCTACTTTTTACTTGATGAAAGATAAAATGTTTGGCGTAGTGATAACTTTAAGAAGTTGTACAAACTTTCTTCCTCATATTATAAACTGCTGTCTAGGGTTTTGGTGTCTAATAAGCCTTCAAACTCATGGATCTGTTACTCAAACTGGAGTTGGATTTCATTTCATCTTTTCTCCGGTGCCTTAAAAGACTAGTGTGTAGTGTTAGTGGCATCTAGTGGTGTGGTTATAGATACTGATCACTTCACCCTCCCCTTCCAAGTGTGTAGGAGAAACTACGGTTCTGCAAAACTTGGTTTGGTCTGTCTGTTCTGGTCTATTGTAGAAACTTGTCGGTTTTTCATGGTGACCTCTGTGGAACAGGACGAACAAAGTTATGAATATTATATTCAATTTTCGCTGATAAATCCCCCACCATCTTACACACTTGACCTTTAAGCAACAAGTACCTTCCAACGCAGCCCCTTGCATTTTTATTTTAATGCAGGGCTGTTTTCTGTCTGAATTTGAACACCCATTATTAAAAGAGTTCAACTGGTTTGATGGTGGAAAGCTTCAACATGAATCAACAGCAGCCTTAAAAAGAAACAGACTTCAATAAAATTCAGATAAAGAAAAAAGCAAAGCAGGGTGAACAAAAAGCAGTGGGACTGATAGCTGACGCATGCTGGCTCTCCACACCATGGATGGAGCATCTTGTACGGAGCCAGTGGAAAAGCGAGGGGTGTACTCCGAGCGCAATCCAAGTTACATATCCACCGTCCAATACAAATATTTTTGTGAAGCTAAACAGAATCTCATTGGATTTAAACTGAAATTTGTTAGAATCCCTAAATCTGTAACAGGAAATATAAATTCTCATGCCCCTAAGCTGCTGTTTAGTTCTATTATGCCTGTCTCTGCTCTTTGATACCTCTTTGATCCATGTACACACACACACACACACACACACACACATGCCAGTGAACAGGGAGTGTCAAATTTCATTTTGTCTGCTGTCTTTCATCATGAGCAAGCACAATGAAATAACACATACACGCATTCACACCTGAGGGGGAGAGAGTCAGGCGTCCGAACGAAAGAGACAAAGTAGAGATAGAATTTGAATTTGAGCTGTCTGCGACTCAGAATAAAGTTAACTCTGAGTCTGACTGGGCGAGGCCTCTCTTCCTCCTGGAAGTTGCCTCCGACTCAGAGCTACGACGTGTTCGTGGTGGGAATATATTCAGGCATTCGGGCTCATCCTGGGTCCAGGGCTGCAGCTGCCTGTACCGCAAACATCTTCACCGAGCGGAGAGGGCGAATTGACATAGTGGAATGATTTTACCCCGGAGAAAAAGCGAGGAGCGCTCGCTCTGCAGCTGCTTCTGGGGACCGAAATGTCTCCAAAAGTACACCGCACACTGACTGAGAAAATAACTGCTCATCTTGAAGAATCTCAGTAGACTGAGGGGTCTCTGATACAAAATGAACACACTTAATCTAAAGGTATAATAAAGAGCATTTGTGTGTCGCTGTATCTCTGCTTCCTTGACAGTGATTAGTGACACTTTTTGGAGTCTGTGATACACCAATAATTTTAGCTGGAGTTCAGAGTAATATTAACTGTTCTTAATCATAAAATGTACTTGAGTCATGAGAAAATGACTCTGGACACTTTCTATAGATCATTGTCCACTCACTATTTATTGTCTGCAGCCCTAAAGAGTATCTGTTAACTTCACATGGTAAAAATCCTCCCTGCAGTTGAGCATCGACTCTTTAACTCCATGTGAATTCTCTTTAAAGATGGATTTAAACTTCAGGAGTGTAATATATTCTCATACCGTCACATTTACAATCAGCCGAGCTCTTTTAATCACTGTCCGTTCCGCAGCTATTCATTAATCGAGCTAAGTGTCCACCCTCTGGCTGGAGTCAGTTCATTCATTTTTAATTTAATCAATGAGAATTCAGTTCTTAATAGAAACTGCAGTAAGTTTTGGTAATGAACATGAAGAAAATGCACGTTTAGAGAATGTACATTTGGGGGTAAAAAAATCATATTCATCAGTCAGTATTTCATGAGCTGGCACTGATAAGGGGTTGTATAGTAGCTCAGCAGTGAATAGACTGGGACTTGGCCGGTATGTACCATAGAGCTCATGGTGCATGCTGGGATAGCATGGTTTTTGTCTGCACTGTGTGCCATATATTGAATTATTACTTTTCAAATGAATATAATAAATGTTTTTGTTTTACATCATTAAAGGTACCCTGTGGAGGTTTTGAACACTGGTACTGCTGTAGAACAATGTGTTTAACAGAGGGTCCCCACTTTGTGCTTAGTTCTACCGATGTTTTCACACTATTCCACTGATCAACAGTTGGTTGCGTTAATGTGGCATGAAATTTAGAAATGTGCCAAGAAAGGCAAAGAAGAAGACTGCTAGCAAGTAAACATCAGTATCAACAATGTAGGTTAACATTCCTCTAAAAAGCAGCTCTGCAAAATCTTTTTGAGGTAGAAAATACATTAAAGAGGAACTGTGATTTTACACATCGGCATTTACTGCATATGTGAAAAAAGGTGCATAACGCGTTTTTGTGGCTCCAGAGGAAGCTGCACAAAATCTGAGAATCTGCCTCAGTGTCACTCGTGTGACTGTCAGTTGGGGCTGAAGACTACAAGTTTTAAAATAAACAAAATCTGGAGGTGAGGAGGTAGGAAAAAGTGAGCTTACCGGACCTGTGTAGCTGTTCCTCATCTCTGTTTGATGCTAGTGGTTGGATGTTTGAAGGAGAACTGGATGCAGCGTTGAAGGCGGGCCTCCATTCATTTCTATGAAAGCTGCTCAGTGGGGCATGAAGCCAACTTCCAGACACAAAACTAGCTGGATCCCGCATTGTGTGGCTCATACAGTAGAGCAAACACACCAGAGACTTCCACTGGTCGAGCTGGCTTATCACTCATTTAGCCAGGCGCTAACTTGAAAGGGGATAAAATAATTTAAGTGTGGCTCTTTGAGACTTTCCAAATGTTACTGGACTGAATGGAACATATACTAATACTGAAACAGGTTATTTAGTGAAGGCTGTGACACTCGAAAAAATGTATTTTTTACAGTATACAAATGTATTTTTGTGTACATTTTACAACCCCTTATTTTTCAATGTAAACATATGGGAAAAGTCTTCTTGGGCCGCACTTCCTGGGAGCTTGAGCTTGAGCCTACGTTAGCCACTACTAACACAACACATCCTCTCTCTTATCGACTGTTAGCAGTTGAGTTGGATTATGGGTAATGTAGGTGGCAGGTTTTGATAACGAAGAAGAGTGTGTGGATTGAAAAAGGTGGCATTTTTGGTTCAGCTGCGTCGATTTTATTCCTTTCTTTCTAAACTGTCCATCATGAGTCTTGACAGTGTTATAGGATTGCAACGTTAAATCAGTGGATTTAAGATGTTTATTATGCCACATGGATCCAAACAATACCTTTGGTGAGGAAAGGCAAGATTACTTTGTTTGTTTACAAAAAACCTCCACAGGGTACCTTTAAACTCCTCATATTTGCTTCCATTAATTTCCCAGTAGGTTGGATAAGAATCTACTTCACAGAAATAAATCTGTCATCTTCCTCCAGGTCCTCCATCTGCTCCGGAGAACCCCATCTCTACAGTGAACGAGACCTGCGTCACCTTGGAGTGGGCGCCGCCCAGAGACACGGGAGGCAGAGGAGACATCACCTACAGCCTCCACTGCAGGAAGTGCTCCGGCGATGGCAGGAAGTGCACGCCATGCGGGAGCAGCGTTCATTTCGTTCCCAGACAGTTTGGCCTCTCGTCAGCCACTGTGCTGGTCACCGACCTGCAGCCGGACTCCAACTACAGCTTCACTGTCGAGAGCCAGAACGGAGTGTCAGACTTGAGTCCCACGCCAAGAGGAACGGTTGTCATCAATGTCACTACATCACAGACAGGTGAGACCACGCATGCATACTGGGAATTGGGGATGAAACGATTACCAGTGTCAAAATAAACCACAGTAAATCCATATGATTAGGATTACTGTTTCAAATTATAATTATTAAAGGCGTGTCTGCTTACTGCACTTTGAAAAGTTAGCAAAGTTAGCAACACCACCTAGACGAAGTGGAGCAGAGCAAAGCGGAGCCACGGTCTCTATTTTACTTGCAGTTTGTGCTTAATACATGACAGGTCGGTTTTAGCCCCACTTCCCACCTTGGTACTTTATGCCGTTTACAAGATTCATTAGGAGAACACAGGTCAGCTCAATTTGGGTGAATTATTAACGTTAAAATACTCTGCTCCAGGTGGTCTTTCAAGACTGACCGTGGAGCCAAACACCATTCTAAAAGCAGGTGTTTTATGGCAGGAACATATTTTTCCACTGTAAAACCTTCAGTTACACCATCAATAAGAGTCTTTTCTAAATCACCTCGATCTACAGACACAATCAGCACCCCTGTCATTTACTCAGTAGTGATCAAGTGTTCACCAGATGAATGTAACGCCTGCACTTCTTACCACTTGAGAGGATAGACAGGGGAGGACATAAACAAAACTTTCAAAGTCTTGTGTTTTTGTGTGAATTATTTCAAAAGTGCAGCCGGCTTCTATTAAACATATACTCACCGGCCACTTGTCATAGATTTTGGTCCATATTGACATGATAACATCAAGCTGCTGCTGCAGATTTGCCCGCTGCACATCTATGATGTGAATCTCCCGTTCCACCACATCCCAAAGATGCTCTATTGGATTGAGATCTGGTGACTGGAGACCATTGGAGTACAGTGAACTCATTGTCATGTTCAAGAAACCAGTTTGAGATGATGTAAGCTTTGTGACATGTTGCATTATCCTGCTGGAAGACATAAAGGGATGGACATGGTCAGCAACAATACTCAGGCAGGCTGTGGTGTTTAAACAATGCTCAGTTGCACCATTACACCACCACCACCAGCCTGCACCGTTGATACAAGGCAGGATGGATCCATGCTCTCATGTTGTTTATGCCAAATTCTGACCCGACCATCTGAATTTGGCAGCAGAAATCGAGACTCACCAGACCAGGCAACATTTTTCCGATCTTTTATTGTCCAATTTTGGCGAGCCCGTGCAAATTGTAGCCTCAGTTTCCTGTTCTTAGCTGACAGGAGTGGCAGCAGGTGTGGTCTTCTGCCGCTGTAGCTCATCTGCTTCAAGGTTCAACATGTTGTGTGTTCAGAGATGGTCTTCTGCAAACCTTGGTTGTAATGAATGGTTATTTGAGTTACTGTTGCCTTTCTATCATCTCGAACCAGTCTGGCTGTTCTCCCCTGACCTCTGGCATCAACAAGACATTTTCACCCAGAGAACTGCTGCTTCTCTTTTTCTGACCATTCTCTGTAAACACTAGAGATGGTTGTGCGTGACAATCCCAGTAGATCAGCAGTTTCTGAAATACTCAGACCAGCCCGTCTGGCACCAACAACCATGTCACGTTCAAAGTCACTTAAATCACCTTTCTTCTCCATTCTGACGCTCGGTTTGAACTTCAGCAGGTCGTCTTGACCATGTCTACATGCATTGAGTTGCTGCCATGTGATTGGCTGATTGGCATTAGGTGTACCTAATGAAGTGGCTGATGAGTGTATATTTTCAATCACAACTTGGACACGTCCCCTCCTTCCCTGCCTGGATTTCCGCCGAAGTGTCAATGTGTAAACACAAGCATTTGTTGCCACAGAAGGCTCTTTCACAGTATAATTCTTATGTGTGGCAGTGCGTTTTAGGATTTAAATTGCAGTAAAAACTTGAGACAAAAGGGAGTCTGCAGGATTTCACTGATATCCACTTCTAAAGGCTGATAAGAAAACAAAATCCTCCAGGCAAGAACATATTCATCAGCATGAACTGGGGATTTGTAGGATAGCGAACTGAATATTTTTTCAAAATTGTCTCCTGATTGCAGCGCGCTCACAAATTGTATCAGGCTTTTGCATGACAACTATAAAATTACTGCTGTGCTGCACCACTCGGATACCACAAAATGACACCTCTGCACCTCTGCCTACTTGTATATAATCACATGTGTACATCTCTCACGGTGTGGGACTGTGGAGAGAAAAGTGAAGTGCGTATGACAGGGTGGTGATGACTAACAGGCCTCGTACGACGGATGTGTGCGTAATAACAGGAGGGGGGAAGGTGAAAGGGGTGTAGGAGGTTGTTAACCTCATTAAGATCCCCACATGTCACACGTGCTACTCTCGACTACAGTATGTCACACATACACACACACATTTACACACACAAGCACAAGCAAACACTGTCAACCCACACTCTTAGAAATAAGGGTTCCAAAGTGGTTCTGAAGCATTTGCCTTTGAAGAACCCTTTTTAGAAGAAAGGGTTCAAGGCTTCTTTGACTCATGTGTAGAATATATTTTAGTTCTTTTGTTCACTCAGAACACAAGAGTGCTAGAATTGAAACTCTTTATAAAAAGGGGTGATTTTAGAGTCCCCTCAGTGGGTTCTAGATGAAACCCTTGGAATATAAAAGGGTTCTCAGTAGAGCCCCGTGGGTGGATATTAGATTAAACCCATCAAATATAAAAGGGTTCTCTGTAGATCCCTCTTGGTGTGCTCTAGACGAAACCTTTGGAATATAAAAAGGTTCTCAGTAGATCGCCCTTGGTATGTTCTAAAGGAAACCCTTGGAATATAAAAGTGTTCTTGGTGGAACCCTCTGCATGGGTTATTGTTTGCACCCTTACAAGATGGAAAGGCTCTGGGTAGAACCCCCCCAGGGAGGGTTCTGGTTGGAACAATTACACCACAGACAGTTACTCCGTAGAACCTCTCATGAGGGTTCCTCACAGATGGTTCTAGGTACAACCTTTTATATTGGGTTCTGTGTAGAACCTCCTGAAAGGGCTCCAGTTGGGTTCCACCAGTCTCCTGTGGGGACAAGCTGATATGGTTCCAGTTAGCTCCTTTATTTCTAAGCGTGTGCACGAACATGTGCCCCAACGTGGGTAGGAAGTCACACGGGTTCTGCCCATTAATAACACAAGCAGATCACACACACACTTGTCACACTTACAGTGCACACATCGCAGAACGCTGTGATCACACATGTATAAAACACCTTGTAAGCTCTCTCATTAGCAAAATTACATCACGCGCATTTCAAATGTGGGTCTTCTCATTATAGCACAGTAGGTATCCATCTGAAATCTCTAACCTCACCCCCACGGCCCCCTCTCTGCCCTCTTTTCATGCTTTTTTCCCCCCACATCTTGCTGAACTTTACTCTCTCTTTGCTGCTCACACTCTCTCTCCTTGTTCTTTGTTTGCTGCAGTGAGCGTTGTGTTGAAGGAGAGGCGGAGCAAGGACAGTGTGACTTTGGCCTGGCAGGGTCCAGAGAGACCCAACGGAGCAATAGTGGAGTATGAG
This sequence comes from Lutjanus argentimaculatus, assembly GCA_034769285.1. Lineage (NCBI taxonomy): Eukaryota > Metazoa > Chordata > Actinopteri > Lutjaniformes > Lutjanidae > Lutjanus > Lutjanus argentimaculatus. The sequence goes on from JAWZSL010000011.1 coordinate 16,832,164, forward strand.
GTCATCTACTACGAGAAGGTGAGAGAGACGCACACACCCCAACACACAAACTCAGTTTTAAAGGGGCACAACACCAATTTTACACATGAAGGTCAATTTTTTTTTTTTTTACAGAAAGCCTGCATTACAAAAAGTGTGCAGTTACTTTTAAAGGGATAGTTCAACCCAAAATCAAAAATACATATTTTTTCCTCTGGCCTGTAGTGCTATTTATCCATCTACATAGTTTTGGTGTGAGTTGCTGAGTCAGACCTTATTGTGAGCGGTTTTATGTCAGAACTATTTTCTTTCAACTGAACTACAGCCACTGATCGAATCTCCACACTAGCAAACTCAGGACTGCTCATGACAAGGTCTGTGGATTAAAACTCAGCTGCAATCTAAATTGATAAATAGCACTACAAGTAAGATGAAAAATATGTTTTTGATTTGTGAACTGTCCCTTTAAGGAGGAAAGGCATTTTGCTTTTTTGCCAAGAGATAAATCAGAAGATCAACCACTCTCTGTATGTGCTGTAAATATGAAGCTATTGCTAGCAGCTCATTAGCTTTCCTTAGCACAAAGACTGGAAACAAGGGGAAACAGCTAGCCTGGCTGTTTTTCAGAACCTCACAGATTACCACATTATATCCAGTTTGTTTGACACGTACAAAAGGAGTGTAAAAATGTCAATCTGCTCTTTTATGAGGGGTTATTTTCCAGATTTGGAACCAGCTGCCAGGCAGCTCCAGGACTTTACTGGTACCAGCCAAGAACCAGTCTGGCACGTAATCCCCCACGAAACAGCAAATTGTCGTATTTCCAATTTGGTTTCTGCGTGGATTAACCTATAACAACCTATAACAAGAACCTATAACATGTTAATGCTTGTAGGCAGATTTTGTTAACTTTAGACAGAGCCATGCTAGCCGTTTCCCCTGTTTTCAGTCCTTGTGTTTAGCTAAGCTAACCAGCTGTTGGCTGTAGCTTCATATTTAGTGCACAAAAATGAGAGCGGTAGAAATCTTCTCAGCAAGAAAGTGAACAATAAAAATTCCTAGAACTGATCCTTTCAAAGTTTGGCCACTTTTCACTTTGTGCTCCAAAAACAGCTGAGTAAGCTTGGTACCTCCATCAACTCAACTTCTCTTTTCCTGTTTCCTGCTATGTGTTTGGCTTGTCTAAGTTGAAAAGAAAAACAAATTTTGAAGAAGTTGTTGGTGGCTAACTACCCCTAGCTAGCTAGCTAACTAGCCAACAAATCAACATCCATCATTAGCCAGCTTTTTAGTTACTGTTTTGCTAAAATTAACTAACTTAAGTTGTGAGTATGTCCCTTTTACAGGAAAGCTGAAGGTTGACCAAGGTGCCAGGTCTGCTCAATTGTTATTGGAGCACAGAGCAAAAAGGGATGGGACTTAGGAACGATCAATTTACAAAACTATTCTTTTGATTACAGTTCGGAATATCTGGATCAGCCCTTTAACATACTTAAAACATTTGCTTCCTCTCCTCTTGTTCTCTTCATCTTCATGTTGTCTAGACTCGTAGGATACGAGTTTAACCTTAGGACATTCCTGCAATGACTTGTTCATCACAATATCTCTCTCACTCTCTTTCTTCCAACCACCTTATCGCTTTACCTCAATCGCCATATCCCTCACGTCTCCCCTACTGCTCACACCAAGCCAATTAAGTACACATCTGTCGAACAAACCTCGTAAAACACGGCCAAGGTGATGAAATTAAGCCTCTGTGTGTGTGTGTGTGTGTTGGCAGGCATTAGCAGTAAAATAGTGTTAATCCGTGTTGTAGAGTGTCTTCCATTAGGTAGAGTATCAGCCTCTCAGCAGGGAATCAGCTTACTGACAGACACACTTATTCTTTATTCATCCTCCTACACACATATTTGGAAGTGCACACACACACACACACACACACACACACACACACACACACACCTGCAAGGTAGTCGAGGAAAGAAGCGAAGCAGGACGTGAGCAAACACATATTGCCCCCAAGTGTAAAGAGGATAAGATTTGGGACTTGACAGATGCTCATGTATAAATGCGACCAAATGGTTCAGTGATGAACAAATGAAAACTTAGTGAGGTGTATGTGGCCCCTGGAGACATTTAAATTTAACATTTTGAGGTTTCTATTATGTTCAGACTCTCCTGTTTTTTCTGTCTCTCGATACCACAGTCCATTGCTCTTTATATAACCTTTTAGTCTATAATTTCAGCTCTTTTTATCTACAGTCACTTTATTTCTGACACTTGATATCATCCACTGAACTTGGTATTTAATGCTTTCCTCCGGCTCTTCTTTCCTCCTCTTTAGAATCAGCGAGAGCAGAACTACACCGTCTTGAAGACTCGCTCCAACATGATGACGGTGGACGGACTAAAGCCAGGGACCACCTATGTGTTCAGGGTCAGGGCTCGAACCGACGGGGGCTACGGGAGCTACGGCGGAGAGATCGAGTTGGAAACCAGCCACGAAGGTAAAGAAATGAAAAATAAATATTTGTTTGTGTGTAATGAATGAGTAATCTCGCTTTTACTTTATTTTTTCTGCATTATTGGATTGCTATTTTTTCATCTATTTTGCTCTTTTTAAAATGTCCCTGTGGTTTTCATCTTAAAATTGGAGTAGCTGCACTGAAAATAGTGGTGTGCCAGTTGTTTCAAAGCAATCCACTGGGTTAGTAATTTAAAAAAAACAAAAAAACCAATCCAAATTAGAGGTGAATGGTGCAGGTGAAAAAATAAGCACAAAGATTAGCTGCAAAGCAATCAGTACTGATGTATTATGTCAGAGTATAGTAGTCTGATTCATCCCTGCTGCAGTGTAAATCAATCCACCCGGATGGTTATAAAATAGCTCACTTTTCATCCGAATGGCTTCTTCAGTTCTCTTGTCAGACAGAAAAACCTCGGCAGCCTCACAGGTTGTCATCTACTGTACGGATCTGAACCAGTGGCTTGACAGTATCCTGGAATATGTCTCAGGTAAAAAGGAGACAACCCAATTTCACCATGAAAAAGAATCTGTGAAGTGCATTCCCTGATTTTGGTTTTGATTCACAGCCACAACTGGAGTGAAACTGGGGGGTAATGAAAGGGTAGAAGTTCACGATAACGAGCAAGAATCCAAAAAACAGAGATTGAAAACAGCTCAGGTATTCTGTAGCCACACAGTGACATAATTTAAAACCTGGATGACTCATTGTATCGATATGATACTTATCCAGACTCTTATTGATACGACTTTTCACCATTTGATTAAACAAATTAAGACATGACATGAAAAGATTTACTGGGGGTAACAGGGACTGTGATCATCTCCCTGCATTTGAAAATATTAACAACCATAACAAACACAAAATTTGTTCTCTCTGATTGTCAAGTCAGCTCACAAGTTTCAACTTACCTTACCTCAGGCATACCTACTGTATGTTTGTGCCATTTTACCTCGTCTAGCGATGGACAATGGGTTGGACTTGGCTGTCGGACTTCTGCTGTCCACTGACGAAGTTGTGGCTGCTGCTTGACTGATGTTGCCTCTGGGATTATTCTGAAACATAAATTAGAAGTTTTTACAAACTGTGTCCTGAGTTTTTAACGACAGAATTTTTTTTGTAACGATAACAAATGTTACCTTGACTTGACAAAGTTCAGACAGTCACATTTTTTTTAGTAATTTCATTGGCATCAGAGCTGGGAGGCTGCACTGAGGATGCAACGTTAAGGCCAGTTGCCTTGTAACTACGCATTTGCATTATTTCTGAGGATGTGCATAACCATTGCTCCAAACATTGCTCCCGTTTGAGTTAGACAGTAGCTGCACTGCTTCAGATTGCGCCATATTTGTGTTACCCGCTTTACAAACAACTACTTTTTTTACACTTTTGAATGTTTAAGCCCTGTCAGCCATGACTGGAGAGGACAGAATGCAAACACGCAGTTATGCAACGTCAAATGTAATCGGCTGATGCTGACAGCTTCATCATCATTAGGGGACAGTTGGGAATTTGAAAATGCCAGCTACCTTACAGAAAATTAACGTTACATAAATACTGATAGCAGCACCGTTTGTCCAGAGCTTATCAATATTCCCGTACTGACCAATCAAGAACTTTTACCAATTTAGAAGCGGCTCTCAATACCTGTCACCTACATTTAGAAATGTATTCTTTACTAACACTTTGGGAAACAAGATGGGGAGACACAAAGGAGAAATCCATGGTTCGATCCAGGCCAGTGGGGCCAAGCCTCACAAACAGCTCTGGGCAGGCACACCATATTATAACTCTCTTACATTTTCCTGCTCTCCGTCACTCGACATTTTCTCCTTTGTTTGCTGTCATCCACTTTCATTATCGCTTCATTATGTGCTGCAGGATTTTCTGCTTTAGAGACCCTGTAATGTGCTCTTCAAAGTGAACATTGATCCCCCAGACAGGCAGGCAGAGGGGGATAAATCAGTTAATGTAAAGCACTGCGCTATAGATTGTCGTTGTAGCACACAACAGGTACACATTAGCCTACTAATCATTCAATAATCAATAAAAGTAATTCAAAGCTGGGTTTTCATTCTTGTCCTGCAACAAACATCTGTTTATGTGATTGTAAAAAAGACTGTGACTGTAACTTACGGAGCTCGGGTTGGGTGTCAGTGGTATTAGAGGTGCTACTGAGCCTTCACACAACAGGTTCATGTTCAAGTTGTAAAATACAGGATCTGACCCTGTGGCAGTCATATCAAGGTTATCTAATCAGATCAATCCTATTGATTGTTAAAGAAGGGTGTGCATGTGTGCGCCAGTAAATGTAATAGGAGATCAATGCTTATCTGAGCCTGCCCGGGGGCATTAATTTGCCTCTTCAACACACACACAGACTCATATACAGTATACGTCCACACACAGACACACGTGTCCACTCATGCTTAGCTAAGCCTGATAAATGGGGTATTTGTTTTGAGTAATGGCTCGATTGGTGTGGCGTAAAAATCGATGCATCTTTGCAGAAAGTTCTCGGCGGTAGCCTTGTTATGTGCGATGTTAACATATCCATTTGGACAGCGCGGCCGAATGGGAATGGCTTTCACGTCCACTCTCATAGCCTCATAGGCGATGCAGAGAGGGAAAGCGCTTTTCATCAAGGACCTTACTTACTATTCCATCCACCTCCCCTCACTCTCTTTTACTCGTTTGCCGCTCTCTCTTTTTCCCTCTCCTTCAACCTCCGTCTTTTATCTCCTTTTCTATTGCTATCATATTTCATTCTCTCTCCCTCTTTCCCCAGCCACACTCACCTTGCTGTCTTTTTTACTCCTAGCCTCCCTTCATCTCTTCTCCCAGCACCTCCCTCCTGCAGGAAAAAAAAAACAACACCCCCAGCTTCTTTCCATCCTCCTTAATGCTTTTGTTTATTAATCCACTTGTGTTGCCTCTCTCTCCCATGTAGATGTGTTCGCTATCGGGGACCCTAACCAGTCCACCATTCTGGCTGTGTCCATCGCCGGGGGAATCGTTCTCCTCATCTTCCTGGTGACTTGCTTCGTTGTCAGCGGACGGTAAGGTCAAAAAAGACACACTGAGATCCCGTGCACATGTTCGGTATGAGATGTACGCACCACAAGATGGGGCGGATGTGAAGTGTAGCATATATTTAAGTTACATACATGTGTACATTCAAGAACACGTGAAACACACAAGGGATGTCATGATGCCAGAAATTTAGTAGTTGATACCAACACCAGTGACATTAAACAAAAAACATTAATAAAATTCAGCCTGACGCACTAAGCTGGGTGCGCATTTGTAAGTATTCGAGTAAAAAAGTGATTTCTGCTGCTGAACTTTGAATATAAGTTTAACTCAGACAGCAAGCAGTAGATTTACCGAACTTGTGAAAGATCATTAGTCCAGAAACATTCATTTAAAACCAGATGGGTTTAAAACCAGAGGGTGCAAAAGCACACACTGCAATCTCAGTTTAATATTTTGTGCCTTCAGTTGAAGTCTGAATAATAAATGTGAAGCGCAAGGTGGTAGGACGTGCATCTGTGGTGTCTGCAGCTGTCCGTGTACACGTCCGTTTGGAAGTATATTCAGGGTGCAAGGACTGTGTGTCCTCATGGACGCCTTCTATTTTGGTTCATGTGTGTGCTGCAGAGCTTTGTGCACGAGGGCTGGTTGAAGGTGAGTATAGATCAGCAGGTGTTGTGATTATTTAATACTTTCTCAGCCAGTCACATCACAGGTCTCATACTTCTGAAAGAACTGTGCCTCACCTGTCTCACCTCACCTGTTCCAGCACACCTCAGAGGCTGCAGATTTATCAACATATCACTGATTCCGTTCTGAGTCAAAAAGCAAAGTGTTGCTAAAAAGGAATGAGACGCTGTATTCACAGGCTACAGTTTACTTCTTTTTCCAGTTGTGTTCCAGCATAATCTGTTCACTGGGGACCAGTAACACATATTGTAGCTACACAGCTAATTTCAGATGCACCCTCAGTCATTTGGTTCTGGAACTGGGCTTGTTTAAAACGGTAACATTATGGGGCGCCCCTATAGCTCAGTTGGTAGACTGCGCGCCCCACATACTGAGGCTGTTAGTCCTCTTCAGCTGTCACTATCAAAAATAAAAAGGCAAAAGCCCCAAAAATAATCTTGAAAAAATATATGCTAACGCTATCTTCTGATGACACAGATTGAACAATCAGGAGTCAAGCCAGAAGCCCACTACTACTATCTATATTATATTAGCCTGAACATGGTAGTCTTTAGCATTTAGCCATCGCAAACGGTGTGTAATTAAGATAAGGATCACAAGAATAACATTTTGAATACCTTAGAAACTCGCTCTACTCATGCTGAGTTGGGAGTGTTTCCTTCTTTTGCCTGAAAAGTTCGATGGCACCATTTGCAAACTGATTTTTGTAAAATTCATTAGAAATAACTGATGATCCGCCTCAAACGCAAAGTACTTTCATACACAATTCTGCTGTCCTTGCAGCTGCATTTGCTATCTTCAGCATGTTGTTTTGTTGACAGCAACACCTACCAGTTGTTATTCTGGGTGCTCTTCTTCTTTGGCATTTAACGGCAGACTAGAATACCCATAGACGTATGCTGCGCCAGCCAGGTCTGGAAGAATTACACCCCCGGTACCTACGGTACTGTGGAAAAATGAGTTCTGTCACGTTTTCTGAATTTTGGCATCATCTTGGTTGCGAAGTATCGCTTCTCTTGACATCCCCAGATAACACACACTCATGCACACGCGAGCAGACTCTCCCACTTGGTCGCACTTCATATCTCTGTGCTTCTCTGAGGGATTACATGTGGGTGTGCCAAAGCGGGGCCTCCATCTTTGACATTTACACACTGCAGCCAAAGCCTAACTAAAGGCTGTGTTATTCTGTATGTGAAGAGCATGGAGTCTCTGTGATCACTGTCTTTGAAGGTGAGGCTGCTGTTAATGCTCCGTCTCAAAGAAGGCCAAAGAGGAGAAGGAGATGAGAGGCAGAAAGGAAAATAGAAGAATGCCGATTGGTGAGAGGCGAGAAGATGAAAGGATCGGAGTTAGGAGAGGGCTCTTTGGACGGAGAGAAAAGGGACAATGGACGGAGAGGAGAGGAAAGGAGAGGAGAGGAGGAAAAAAAGGGGACGACAGGCTGTGATTTACCGTGCCTGTAACTAAATGTTTATCCTCTATGAGCTCCGTCTAGATTAGCCACATGTTAAGAACGACACACGCGTGCACACAAACATGCACACACACACTAAAAACATTAGTATTGATTCAGGTGATTGCTTATCAGGCTGAGTGCTCTATTCACTATTGACTAGGAGGGATGTAATCAGTGGAGACGGTCCTGCCCGACACGCACACACACATACACACACACAGAGCACACACATGAATGGAGACCCATCAACATTTCTTTAATCAGAGAGCAATTATGAGGTACACTCTTAAAAATAAAGGTGCTAACTAGAACAATATAGGGTTCTTCAGCATGCTCCCATAGGAGAATCCTTTCTGATTTGTGGCAGAAGCTTTTATAAAAGTTCCACTTGGTGCCCTTTCAGGGGTTTCTACATAGAACCCAACATGAGGAGTTATACTAAGAGCCATCAGTAAAGGTTCCACCCAGAACCCCTTATTAGAGGCTCTACAGAGAGCCCTTCTATGGTGTAATTGTTCCACTAAAAGCCCTCTCTGGGGCTTTTCCACCTTCTAAGGCTGCTCAACCGAGAACCTTTTATTATTCCAGGGTTTTTTTCTAGAACCTACAAGGAGGGATCTACTAAAAACCTTTTATGTTCCACGGTGTCACTGGGAATCCACCCTGAGATTCTACAGAGAACCCCTTTACATTCTAGAGGTTTCGTGTAAAATCCACCAAGATCGATCTACCGAGAAACTTTTTATATTCCAAAGTTTTCATCTAGAACCCACCAACGGGATCTAAAAATACCCTCTTTTATAAGGGTTGCACCTCTAACCCTCTTGTCTTCTGATGGTTCTATGAAGAACCAAACTATATTCAGCAGATGAAGCATAAACACAAGAACACAAGTACATGGATAAAACATTTAAATATTTGAGGGTGAGAATCTTTTTACGCCCATGCCTTCAACAATCCAGGAAGAACTCTTAATGGAACCCTTAGTCTTACATAGAACCTTTGACGAACACTTTCTTCTAAAAAGAGTTCCTCAGAAGCAAATGGTTCTAGGTGAAACCCCAACACCTCATGAGGAACCATTCTGGAACCCTTATTTCTAAGAGTGTGGAATGAAAACAACCTGTTAAACATAGTGTGCTGTGAACACACTCAATGACACGAACACACACTCAACTAATCAGGTTTCACAGGCTGGGGAGGTGTTAACTAGGTTTTACAGGAGGGTCGATGCACTGCCATCAATTTCAAGTCTCTCTGTTCCTCTCTTTCTGTCTCTATCTGTCTTTCTTTCATTTAGAGGTGGAGACACTGGGGAGGGAGAAGGTTGATTACTGCTTTCTATTAAACAACATCTGTACATCTGTCAAAATGTGTGCATGCTTGCATAGGTGGAGTGTGTTTGTGACTGGGGAATGAGACGAGGATCAAAGCTGCATCACTAGAGAGACAAGAGCGAGAGCTTGAGGGGGGAGAAAGATGGACAGAAGCGAGGTAAAGGAGAGACACAAGTGGAGGATGAAATGAGAAGGTATTACAGCAGATCGGCAGCGGGAATGACAGACTGCAGCGAGGAGGGGGGGCGAGGAAGTACATCTGAAATATGTTTGCGCCACTAGAGAGCTACATTTTGAGATGGTGTGAAAGATAGAGGGAAAGAGGAAGAGGAGGAGGAGGCTTCAGAGAGATGGAGAGAAAAGGAGAATTGATGGAGGGAGGAGGAGGAGAGCCGCCGGCACAACGGGAAAGAATGGCGAGGTGCAAGGAGCGGGAGATGAAAAGGTAGATTACAAGGGTGTTTGAGAGAGGAGGAGGAGGAGTAGGAGGAAGGGTAGGAGAGATGATGGGTGGGCGATTGCACTGTTAGGTGCAATAGGAGTGTCATACTTCAGGTTTTGGAAGAACTGGGAGAATTTTAAAAAATAAGGATTGGTCTGTCTTCTCTCTTGGTGTCCAAACCTCCCTGGTTGTCATCTATTAAATCTTCCATCTTATCCGTCGATCAGTCCATTTCTCTGCTGTCTTTTCACTCTCTCTGCTTCTGCTCTTCTCTTCATTTTCCTTGTCTTTGGCTCTCCGGCTTTCATTTCCTGTTCCGTTCTTGAAATTTACATTTGGATGAAACCTCCCCCGTAATGTATCGAGAATCTGATGCATTTGCTAAGACCTGTTCAATGTGGACAAAGATTAAATTGGAATTGAAATTGACACTGAGAGTCAGCCAGGGTTGAAATGATTTCCCACCAGACATTTGTAAGGCCCTTTTTTCTCTCTAAATGCCAGCTGTTTAAATCATTTCCACAATAATCACTAGACTGGAGAGGACTGCTGGAGAGGCTTTTGTTCTTGTTTTACACCTAGTTCACCTATTGAATCCACAATCCCGACCACTTTTTGTACACCCTGCTAGACGTTTTCTTTTTAATCACTGAACTATAAAACTCTGCACCTACAGTAGGGTTGGGTACCAAACTTGGTACTTTTAAAGGCACCAACCAAATTATGTTGGAACTACTGAGTAGCAGTTCACATGAAAGCAGTCTGTGCCAAATTTCCAGCACCTGAGCGTGGATCTGGGTGAGACTCTACCTTAGAGTAAAGCGAGAAAGTGGTGGTCATAAGTGTGGTGACACTTTTCAAAACTGTCAGCAACGCTTCTAACCTGAGGACACACCTGGTCAAACACAAACTCTAAAAGCTGAGGAGTGAACATGTTTGATAGTCTGAAAGCCAAGTCCCCTCGCAGCAGCCACAGCTAACGTTAGCTAATGTTAGCGCACTTGCAGGAAGCACAGAAGTTTAACCCTGCATGGACAAAGACAATGGATAATTAAAGTGAGGGGTAACACTTAGCTGTCATTAAAAATTGTAAAATGATTGGTTAATTAAACTGCAGTTAACAGTTAATTCACTGTTTCAGCAACTACTGTATGTTGGAACATGTATAATGTGTTTTACAAGGACTTTAATATATAACTATAAACAGTATTTGGATGGACATTATGAAGTTGCAACTGATGTTTATAACAAAAAAATTGCTTAATGAATTATTTATAAAGTAGGGCTGCACCTAACGATTATTTTTTAATCGATTAATCTATCGATTATTTTTTTATTATTCAACTGTATAACAATTAATTTACCTAAAATACATATCAAAAACTTGTCTCATTAATATTTCAATATTTTACTCAATCAAAATCCTTAAAAATAGACACATAAAGCACATTAGAATAATGATAACAGTGTCATATTTTTAAGTTAGTCTAATTTCCACCCTAATTAATTGACTCCATGTCAGATGCCTGATCAAAATAATTGGACCTCAAAATCAAAAGGAGCTATGATGCATATTAATTAAATAATAATCACTGTCAACCCTTCACTGAACTGAAAAATCAGTATTTTGACAAACTTAAACTGGTTATAACACGGAGTTATTTATTCTCAGGGGTCATATGAAGGTAAGATGATCTCTGGCAGTGTATTTTTGCATCATTATGAGCCAAAGAAAATACTTCTCGTTGTTTTTCTGCTGACTGAAATGAATTACAGACAGTCCGTCACGTTATTTTTTTTGCCATTTCTCATTCATACATTAAAGTGAGCAGAAAGTACAACACGGCCAAATAACACTGTCAGATGACGCATGGTGTAAAGTTAACAGCAACAGTGTAGACATCACTTTTAACTTCTAAAAAGTCTCATTAAAGTTACTTTAACTAACAGAAACATGTTCCACGTGTTGATAATCCTCATGTATCGTGCCAGGGTGCTGACAGAAAGTAAACAGGGCGATGCTGCTGCTGCTGCTGCTGCTTCACTTACAGCACTCGTGCAGGGCAGTTCGTCCCACTGTGATAAGTCACGTCCGGTTTGTGGAGCTAAAGAGAGCCAAACTGTTGCATCTCTGTCTAAAATACTCCCACACTTTAAATGATTGCAATGAGGCTTGCTCTCTGCAGTTCGCTCTCCGATGCGTCGACGCACAACGTGCTAATCGACATATTTTCGTCATCGATGATGTCGATGATGTCGATTACGTCGACGAATCGCCCCAGCCCTATTATAAAGCATGTATGAGCATTAATTGGATGTAACAGCAAAATATCTGTCAACTAAAGTTTAATTAACTATCAATTAACCATTTATTAATGATGGTTATTATAAAATGTTTCCAGTGCAACATCTGTTCAAATGTGAATGATACCCAGCCCTACCATACAGTCCCTCTGCATTTCCCACTCACACACATACCCACACAGGCACACACACACACACTCCCTGCAGCCTTTGCTGGCAGGGTACTCAGCAGCTATGCCTCATAAACGGGCTGATTTGCAGGCCATTCTGTTCTGTCCTGTTCTCGTTTAATAAAGTGCTGTTATGCTATTGTTACCGCAGGAGGGAAAACATGAAAAAACGTCGAAAGCTCCTCAGACGCAGCACGGCGCTGACAAATCACACCGGTTATTGCCGTGTGCGTGCCATTATTGCTCCGCGAGTATATGCGTGCGAGTGTGTGTTTCCGCGTGTGAAGTTGGTGCTTTTGTCCTCCTGAGGGTGCTTTGGCAGGCTGGCAGGTGCGAGCGATGGGAAGCTAGTGAGCGACTGGCATAGCCATGGATTCAGCAGATGGCCTTTCACTCAAAAAGCGCTCTCCCCTTCGGTCCTCACTTTCTCTCACTCCTTGTTAAACATGTTACAGCCTCTGCCTCCCAGCATCTCTGCGTATGTGTGTGTGTGTGTTCCTGTGTTTTGTCTGCAGTCTAATGATTTTCCAGCCTTACAACCGTCTTCTCTTCTGAATAGCTGCAGGCTTTGGTTATGTGCCAGATTCCCGTGTGTTTTTCTATGTTCATGTTTTTAATGTGGGAGTTTTGGTGAGAAGTCAGCGAGAGGTTGTTCCATGTATGTGATGCCTGTTTTTTTTTTTTGTTTTTTTATAAAGCCGTCTCATCTGCTATGTGTCTCAAAGTCTGCCTTTATGGAGTACATCTGTTGTCAGAGCTGGAGATATTCAGCAGGGAGTCAAGGGCCGCAATCTGTTCAAGGATGTGTCTGAAAATCTTAAAATAATAATAAGCGATTAATTGGATACTCAGTGAAAAATAAGATGTACTAAAGCAAGACTTTTTGTTATTTTTTTGCACAGAGGTATCAAACAAATCCATTGATCGCTATCTCGCATTGTGGTTCAGTTTTCCTCCGCAAGAAAAAGAAGACAAAAGTTTCCTCAGGCCTTTCTGTTTTGGAGAAAAACAACCTTTTCTAATGAGACTTTTGAATAATAAGGAGCGAGAGGCCGAGAGAAAAAGCCACACGAGGAGAGTGAGATGTCATTATAACGCGGCTGATTCTACCTGAAAGACTTCTCAGTCTCGCTAATAGAGAGCGGTAACAGCTCTACCTTTTCAACACAATAGCACGTCCTGTTGATGTGCGCGTAAGCTCTTTTTACCTCCGCAGCATCTGTTGTGCAGCCCAGGGTTATTCTTAAAAACTTAATGACACAAAAGAGGAGAGGAAGGATTGGGGAAAAAAAATGGGAGGGGGCGGGGGGGAGCATGCGCTGATGAAAACATGCTGTGGAGAGAGCAGAGAGCGGAGTTAAGAGGTGGTGAGAGAAAGCGGCTTGCAAGAAACTAAAGAACACTAATTGAGTGTAAAGCAGCTCCAAAGTGTTTTGTGTCTGCGTGCGCTGACTTGTTTGGATTTCAAAGGAGATGTGAGAAATTGAAATAAAAAAAAATACCAAAGGCTAAAAGTTGAGGATTTTTTTTTTTTTTTTTTTTTTTTTTTAGCTCGGATGTGGGAAAGAGTTTTTTAAGAAGCGCTTTTTTTTTTTTTTTTGATCCACAACAACAGGAAATAGAAAAAACCAAGAACAAAAGCCAAAATAATAGATTCATGTTTGCCAAATGGTACTCAGTGAATTTGGAGGTAGAAATCAGCCAATCCATTCCCTTCCCTGTGGGTGGTGTTGGTCTGTTTGCTTGATAATAACACTAATAATGATTTGGCAGCCAGGAGATTCTGTGTATAGCGATCTGAAACAAAACAGTACAGTGAGTGTGTGTATGTGTGCCTTGATGCCATGATGATAATGTGTGTGTAATGTCATTAGACAGATTTGTATGTGTTGCTTGGATGCTGGGTCTTTCAATTAATGCAGCTAAGCTGTAGGGTGTAGCTGAATACAGCTTTGTCTGCAGAATGCCTAGAAAGTACTTGCAAACAGAGCAATAATAGCAGCTAGTTGCCGCAGGTGCAAAACTATTTCACACAGGCGTTATGCAAATGAGCAGATGTTGCAGTGGGATTGATCAAATGTCCTATAAACATCAGACAAATTCAAAACTGGTTTTGGTTGCGGGTTTTAAAGTTTATAGAGCATTTGAATAGATTTGTTGGATACACACACACCCACACTGAAGCGCACGTGTTACGATCATGACCTAATCAAGTTGTGCCGGTGTGGTAACATCATTAGGGGAATTAGTTTCACACTGATCTGTTAGCAAATATAAAGATACACTTCACTTAATGATACAGATGACATGCTCCTCTGCTTCCTCTTCTCTCATTCCATCCTCTCTCATTCGACCTTTTCATCAGGTTGTTAAAAATTCTGCTACATTACACCAATTACTGCAGACCTCCCTGCTTTTACCCCACATCTTTCCTTCCTGTTCTTTCCTTTCCTTTCCTTTCCACTGTATCACTGGATCACTGGATCACATTAACGTACACTTCATAGCAAATATTTCTGTACTTAATTTGAAATGTTGCACTTTTCCTGAACAATACTTTGCACATTCTCTTGACAATATTTCCCCCATTCCTGCAAAAACTGCACCACTCCTTTATTTAAATTTCTGTCTACTTGTGCACATTTTCTCCAAGTGTTTCTATAACATTGTTTTCATATGTTACTGTCATTTTCTATCATTCTATTTAGAGCCCCATCAATACTGGATTTCTGGGGAAGATGCCTGTAATGATATTATGGAGTATCGGTTGATATTGCAATGCTTATCAAACGCTTCTGACAATAGAGGCATTAACCAAATTTAACAAGGAAGTCCCTTGAGATTGAAATCTCTTTTTCAAAGGAGACCTGCCTAATAAAGTTTAAATAAGTGAAATAAATCGTTGCCTATAAAACAAACAAAAATATTTTAGTTTAATTAGCATCATTTTATGTATATTTGATCCTTTTTCTTAATTTAAGTCAATATATAGATATTCTTTGTTCTCTGTGTTCTTTTTGACTTTATAGTTATTAATAATTATTAAAAATTCCAGTAAAAAATCCAGTAAAAGTTTACTGTTTCAGTGCCTTGATGTCATTTTGGACAATCAAGTTGAATGTTATACTTAAAAAAAATCCTGCCTCCGTTACAATCTTTGTCACAAGTGTCACAGTGCAATATCGGCTAATATATCAATATCAGAATTTTTTTTACTCCCAAATATCACTATCATCAGAATTGGCTGAAAATCCAGTATCAGTCGAGCTCTACCTGTGATAGGCTAATATTGGCCAATAATATCAGCTGACTGATGTATCTGTCTGGCTCTATTTCTATTTAGGCTTCTTGACTCTTTACTTTAATTTTTATTTATATTTTCTTGCACTGTGTTTATCATTATGCACAAACATGCCACAGCTTATTCCTTCAATGTGAAAACTTGATCTTTCCTTTCCTTTCCTTTCCTTTCCTTTCTTTCCTTTCCTTTCATTACCACTCTCTTTAATGAGCGGGAGCTAAATGAAATGTTTCCAAACAGGGTGTTAATGAAACATAGACAGATTTATTAGTCATAACTCTTCAGCTAATCATTTCCCCTTCCTAATAATTAGCCCGAGCTGAGTAAATCTTTTTACACTGTGGTCAGAGAGTGCTGAGTCGGTGCCAGACTCCAAGACGGAGAGTGTGAGGCGCCCAGAGGAAGAAATCTTATTCACTCACTACATCACCCAGACTTTTTGTCAGAGTTTGTTATTTTGTCATGCCGTTTTGACTCTTAATTAATTATCCACAATCAGCTTCTATTATATTCATAGTTTATTAGCACCCGGGCAGTGTACGTGTTTTGTTTTTCAGCTCGCTGAGCGAGGCTTAATTTTGCTGTGAAATAATGAGAGTGAATTTAATCCATTGATTTCATTCCCAGTAATTATTTTTTATTTAATAGCTTGATATTAAATGGAATCACCATTATCATGAGTAATGATGAGAGCAGATATCCACAGCAGGGTGTGTGTGTGTGTCTGTGTGTTTATATTTTGTGTGTGTGAGGTGGGGTAGAGTTGGGGGTGGTGGAGAATGGAGGATAGATGTGTCATTTCATTGTGTCATGCCAGAGGGGTGACTAATGATTTACTGATTTCATTTTTCTAGTCATTCTGATTAGCAGTGGGAAAATAATGTGGAGAGACAGGAAATGAAAGAGGAGAGGAAAGAGACGGGGTGTCGGTGAAAGAAAAGGAAAGGAAATGAAAGGAAAGGAGCGTAAAGGAAAGGAGAGGACAGGAATGTGACATAGCATGTTTCTGTATGAATGATCCTCTCTGACTCTTCCTTGTCTCTCTGGAGTGTATCAGTTTCTACACTCTTAGAAATAAAGGTTTCAAAATGGTTCTTCTTAAGGGACTGGGGTTCTACCTAGAAACATTCGCTTCTGAAGACTAAAGGCTCCATTGAAAATCCTTTTCATCCAAAGAATCCTCTCCACGGCTGCAAGCCCCACCAGCAGCATTTCAAAAGAGCAGCAGAGCGTTTTGCCCGCCTGATTATGTTTCCTTGCTCAGATTTTGTTGATTAGGTCCTCTTTCCTTGCTCTTTTTGCTTCTACCAAGGATAAGCAGGCTACATGGTTAAATAGTTTCTTTTCTCTCTGTCTTTATGATCTTGAGTCTGCACGGGGTTTTTTTATTTTGAAAATTAACTGGACTCTCGCTGCCTTTTCTGCGTGTGACTTCCTGCCCGTTCGATCTGCTCTGTGCTAACTGACGCGGCATCCGTTAAAAATAGATTCGGCACTGTGTCTGAAGTGAAGCGGAGAGCCGAGCTGCTTCTGGGACGTGCTGGGACGCGGTGGAATCACAAGCATTGTTTAGAATGGCTGCGATCAGCTTCAGTTGATGTTGCGCAGCCGTAATGCGACGCAGCCGCTCCTGGTGGAATTTAGCTGTCACCCTCTGTTTTAAATAGTATTTTTATTTAATGTAGATGTATCTGGAATCTCCTTGATCAGTTTGTTTTACTTGTGTTTTTGCCTCATCTGTAGAACATGTTTTAGTTCTTTGTAGAACCCTCAAAAGACAAGAGGGCTATAGGTGAAACCCTTATTTTAAAAAAAGGGCATTTTTAGCTCCCTCTTGGAGGGTTTTAGATGAAACTCTTGGAATGCAAAAGGATTTCTCAGTTGAACCAACTGGATGGTTTATTGTTGGCATCCTTAGAAGGTGGAAGGGTTCTCAATAGAACCCCCGTAAAGGCCTTTTCCACCAACAAGGAGCCAACCCCATCGTGGTTCAAGCCCTTCATTTTGAACCCTTCTGAGTATTTCCACCAAAAATAAACTTTCATAAACATTGGTTCCTAGCTGGAGTCAAACAATAGAAGGTTCTCCTTAGGTTGTTGTGCATTGTGCAGCACCCTCTGTTGAATGGTTCTACCCAAAAGTGGTGGAAACGCAGACTTGTTCATTAGATATCACTAACGGAACCAGAGGTAATTTGATGGGTTCTGGGTGTAACCATTCCACCAAAGAACAGTTCTTAGAACCTCTTATAGGGGGTTCTGGGTGGAACCCCCTCATAGGGCTCCAGGTGGATCCTTTCTAAAAGGTTCTACCAGGAACAAAAAATGTTCTCCCATGGGCACAAGCCTCATTAGAACCTTTATTTCTGCGAGTGTACTCACGTCTTCCAGCTTGCAGTCGGGCCTGTAATCCTATAAAAGGTGACCACAGTCATATAAAACAAACTGGGTGATATGGCGCGGCTCAGAGCAGCAGAGGCTTTATTAGCTCCGTTCACGTCTCAGGTTAACATTAGCCCAAGGTTATTCACTCACATGAAGTCAAACAGTCTCTTATCTCTTGTCTCTCCTTCTGTCACTGACGCATCATCGTCCGCACACAACTTTGTCAGTGTTTGGTCCATCTCTTTTGTCTTTGTTTCAAGGTTATTCCACCATCCATATTTACCCTTTTCACCCTCCTCTGTTCTCTTTCTCTGCCTGTAGTGCATAATCATGCTTTTTTTAAAAATCCTGTCCTGCCACAGTTTCCCCTTGTTTGATCTCCTCTCTGGATCCCTCCTCTCGTCTGTCACTGTATTCTTGCTTTTTCTTGCTTTACTCATCCGCACTTTCTGTCTCCCACCTTCCGACTTCCATACATTTTCCATTCTTTCTTCTTTTGCATCTCTGATTCAGACAGGGACTCCAGTGGCTCAGCGGACACTTGTGAACTGCAGCCTGTCACGGCTTTAGATACATTTTACCAGAGGCTACAGTGTCATTTGAGTGATGTGATGACCCCGTCTGTATCTGACAGTGGCTCATTCTCTTAATTCCACACTGCGCTGTCAAGCTTTAGTGGCCCCAGCAAACTGAAAGGACAGCAGAATCACTGAGCACCGCCTTTAATTATCAGAGGAAGAACAAATCAGTGCAACTCACTGCAGTAGATGTTGTCTCTGGCTCTTTATAGCCTGGAGTTAGACTGAGGGGGAAATGGAAGCAGCAACAGCGCTCGAGGCTAATAGACCAATAAATGAAGACTTGGCATAATAGTGACAATATCAGGAGAGGAGGTGGCCTGCTTTGTCGCACACTCTGTAAACCTTTAAGAAGATTATACAGGACACAGACCACCTGCATTTTAACTTGCCACTAGAAAACTACCATTCGGTCTCAAGATTTAAAGGTTTTATTTGAAAAGGTTAGTGTGCAGTATAGTTTGTTATAATTGCTCTCATCCTTTTGTCACATCTGTTGTCACATTTTCAAAACTTTAAACACAATTAGCACAACATCTGTCTGTTGTGGGCCATACCATGAACACAGTTCATGTGGGTTTCAGGGAATTTGCAGGCAATTAACACCTTTTCTTTTTGTTAATTAAGCTTTTGCAGCAGTAATTCTGTCACTGTTTTTTTCTCCTGCGTGTTCTATGAAGTAAAGATGACTCAATGCACACATTCAACACAATCAAAAAATGTGGAGTGATTTACAGTAAAAAGGAAACGGACATTGAAATAACGAGTTTCATATTGTCGATTGCGTGCAGGTAGAGCTGAAAGTGAAACTGAAAGTGACTATTCCTTCCTCTTGGATAAAATACAACTGCACATGTGCGAATGTTTTAAAAGAATGATTTGATCTGGAGTCAGGTTTGCCGTGTTACAGAGTTTGTGTGTGTAGAGAAAGGTGAATTTGTAAACTTGAAATGCAGAACAAAATGTGGTTTTGAGCAAAAGATCATTTGGCTAATTGTATGATATAGGTGTGTGTCACAGTTGTAAAGCAAACTCTAAAATAACATTTTGTACACACTGTGTTATTATAAGAAAATGTGCAGGAGAGTGCAAAGGATTCACAGAGAACATTGTGTGAGACTGAGCCGAGGATTTACAGAATCCTCCCTCCTCCTGATGGCCTGAGGCAAGATATCAGTGTTTGCACCGCATCATGTTTTCACCCCGTGGTCATGTGAGTTGACCTCTGTGTGCTCCGGCTTGTTCGCAGTCTGAAGTGGACTGAATACTCCAAACTGTCTCTTTGAGTGAATTTGAGTTTGCTTATCTGTCTTGTGTTCGCCTTGTGATGGACCGACGACCTACCCGAGGTGGATCTGCATGCTGTGATAGAATCCAGGGGCCTCGTTTATAAGACTTACAGTCGATCTTAATTGTGACTTATGCTGAAAACCATGTTTAAGTAGTTATTTATCAAACCTTACTTTGACTTGATCTTATTTCTAAGCAAAGTCAAGACTTTACTTGGCATGATTTCCCTGCTGGTTATGTTCAGGTATTGCAGTTTGGGACACCTATGCGTCCAAGCCTATGGTGAATTTTGCTTTAGCTTTATGAACAATGTGCTAGGAATGATTAATTAAAGGCATGAAGAATTAAGCGCACACATTTGTTTGTCAACCCACCACTTACCGCCGAATAATAGGTGTTGCCTGACTTCAATCTCCTCTACCATCACCATGATCTCACCTTCCAAAAAGTTTGCATTTCTCTTTTGGTCCATGGCTGTTGTGTTATA
This sequence comes from Lutjanus argentimaculatus, assembly GCA_034769285.1. Classification (NCBI taxonomy): domain Eukaryota; kingdom Metazoa; phylum Chordata; class Actinopteri; order Lutjaniformes; family Lutjanidae; genus Lutjanus; species Lutjanus argentimaculatus. The sequence continues at coordinate 16,852,143 of JAWZSL010000011.1, forward strand.
TAAGAGGGAATCACTCATCAATCTGAAATTTATAGATCATGGGTGCAAAAGATACAAACAGGCCCCTTAGAAACTGTGCAAGGTTTTTTTATGATTAGTATCTTTATGATCTAACCCTAAACACATGGTTGAAAATGATCTTAAGACTAATTTTAAGTCAAATCAAATCTTAAGAACGTTTTTATAAAAGAGGCTCCAGCTTTCTTCAGGTGTCCAAGTGGGTAAAAGCAATAAAACAATAAGAAAGTCAAATTTTGGGTTTATTTAAGGTGTATTTGAACTCCTCTCACATCCAGTTTATCACTGACTGGCCTCATCTTCTTCAAATTGTACAAATCTTTTTCTCTCTCACTCTTTCTCAGGACACGTCCTGCTGCCACGCTGTTGACTAGGGATGGGAATTGATAAGATTTTATTGATACCAGTGCCGTTATTGATTTTACTTAACGGTCCAATTCTTACTCGATTCCTTTATTGACTCCTGGTAAGTTTTCTGTGTGGAAGAAAGTAGGCTCTGTTTCATGATCTCTGTGTCTAAACACAGTGTAGAAACAGAGTAGAGAAAAAAGGCTTTCCACCTTCACTCCAAGTCGCAACTTCCAGCAGTACTGGCATGAGTTTGATGTCAGTGTTTTGCAATGCGGAACAGTCAGCTGGCATCAATAAATTGGATTGATAAGCTCAGCATATCAGACACACGATTCCAATGGATCGGATTTTGGAACCGGTTCTCAACTGTGGGTTTTTGATTCCCATTTCTACTGATGACTGACACTCTTTTCTTTGTCATCTGCTCTTAATCTGTCCATCAACTCTCTTTGCCTTTCTCTTCTTCATGGGGGAGCAACATAATGTGCCGATAGTGCTGGAATTTCTTGTTGCACCGTCCTTCTAAATCCTCCATCCATGCAGCCAGTGCTCGACATCTCCATCGCTGTTTTTTTCTTCTCTCCTGCAATTTAGCCTATTGTTAAGCTCTTACATCTCTTCCTTGTTGCTTCCCTTCTTTCTCATTTAAGCTTCTTTCTTCTCATCACACGTCTTCTTTCTTTCTTCTCTTTATCTTCAGCTCCTATTGTTGCAGCACACAACACGGCCCCACCCCTCTTTCTGCCCACTTCCCTGATGTTAACCTTCAAGTTTCTGCTCCTAGGGCTGCCTCCCCTTCTCCCCTCACTCTTCCCCTCCATCTGATTGCTTGTTAGTTGGTATGCAGGCTTGGACCCCCATTGTGCGTTCTTGCCTGTCAGCACTCTCTTTTTCCATCTCCCTCTCCACCTCTCTTTCTCTTTTTTTTCTCTTTCTAGCTATAGTGTCCACTCTTTCCATCAAAAAAAAAAAAAAAAACAGCACAAAGAAAAAGAGAACGGCAGAGGAGGACGGGGCCTGTTGGGAGAAGATAAATGGATGGAAACATGAGGAAAAAAACGGGATATATGGGTTATTGAACAGGGGAATGTTTTCACTTAAAGGAAGAATTAAGAAAGAGTATAACACCCCAGAGAGATAAAGGGCAGCAAGTGAGAGCAAGAGAGAGGAAAACGGGGGAGGGGCCTCGGTGACGATAATATATGGATGGAGTTCTATGAAGGTGGGAGCTTGCTAGCAGAATGACAAATGGGTCTCGAGTGACAGAGTATTATATTAAAAAGTAAATTGATATGCAAATGTGGAGTGTGTGGCTTTGGAGGACAGGGATAGCCTGTTGTCCTCACTGAAGTGGAACAGAGAGAGGCAGAGAGAAAGGTGAGAGCCCGGGTGTGATAGTGATATCGCACTCCATTAAAGTGTGTGTTTTTGCGTGATTGGTGCAGGTGTGTGTACTTTAAATCTGAATATACAGCTGCATGCGTGTCTGTGTGTGCGCGAGGTGTGTAGTTACTGTATGCGGCGGCAGAGTATGGTGCAATTGGATGGCAGCTAAATGGAACAATGATTCCTCCCACAGTGACAGATAGTGCTAACTTCACACTGCAGCACAGCAGCATAAAGAAGCAGCTCGTGGCAATGCAGGACGACTACTGTATCTCATTATGAAGCTGTTCCAGCTCAAGAGGCTATGAATGCTCATAGTCTGGCATCTGAATCAATAGCAGACAACTAGCTACTAAACAAGACTATGTGATGACTAAAAACACATTTTATGCAGCTGCACAAAAGTAAACCCATTTCCACAACCATATCTTCTACAAAATATGCTTATATGTATGGCATATGGTATGTAATACTTCCATGTAGTTGTCTAGATTATAAATGCTAACAATGTTTTTTCCAAATCCAGAAAGCGTGACTTTCCTGCAGGGTTTAAACCCGGTATTTCTGCACAGTTAAAAGATTAAAGATTAGGTTACTTTAGGATATGACAGGGAGAAAAGAAATTAATAAAAAGAAAAAAATATTCAGTTCAAATCAATTTTATTTGTGTAGCACCAAATCATAACTTATCTCAGGGCACTTCTCATATAGTGCAGGTCGAGATCGTACTCTTTATAAACCCAACAATTCCCATCAAGAGTAAGCAGTGGGGCCACTGTGGCAAGGAAAAAAATCCTTTTAACAGCCGGAGACCTCGAGCTGACACAGCAGAAAAGTCGCGGTGAAGACACTGAACCAGGTGAAGTGAAAGTAACGTCTTACATCAGTTGACATCAACTCGAGTAAAAAGATGGAAAAGTAGAAAAGCGTTATTTCCACCTGCTCTCTCTGCAGTTCTTGATCTAAGCTGGCGCGACACTCAGGCAGATTTTCCTCTGATTCACCCCTCCTGAGAATCAGAGGAGAAATGTGGACCAGAACCCCAGTCGGCACCGATGTTCGGCACCAGATTATGTGATGTTAGTTGTCAAGCCACTGAAATGGACCGAGCCCCAAAGATATTCAAGTGTACACAATTTCTTGTTGTCCATTCCTGCTTATTGGCTTCTGAACCGGGACGCCAAACCACATCACACACCAACAGCAGGCAGAGGGAGGGACGTCACATCACACAATGAAAACATTTGTTCAAGATTTAAAGAAAAAGATCATTCTCTGGTTAAATGTCAACAGCAAGTCAGGGTTGACTTTTTGATATTTAAATAAGACTGCAAGCTGTTTCTAACCTGAATCAATAGTTTTGAGCTTCTAAACAAAACCATTGAAATGTTAATCACGCTTCAGATGACAGGAGTGAATATGTCAGTGAGAGAGAATGTGAATAGGAACACTAAATGTAAACATTTCCTTTTTTTTTTAAATGATTTTTTTTTAGGAAACAAGGTTGATTCTCAACACGTGTTCTGTAATGTATCTTGGAACACTGAAGAAATTATACAAGGAACAGACAAATACATTATTAAACATTACTTTAACCAACAAAAGGTTATGATAAAACTTTGGTCAAAATACTTTGGACAGAAAGTGGGCAAAGTCGTCCATCGGCCAAAACTGACTGATTTTATGCACAAAGTATCACTCGGCCTGCTGGGAATAAGGGATGCCTGCTCATTCAAGGAGCATTTTACCCTGCAAAAAAGAGCATAAACGGTGATTTATGTCATAATTTTCTTAATTAATGTACATTTTTTTTTGCTGGAAACATCTGGCGGTCCAAATCAAACCTTATGGTGGGGTAACGCGGGCCCCACTTTGTGCAGCTCTGGTGTACATGAAACAAAATGCTCAACAAGCAGCCTAATTGTTGAGACATGGAATAACTGCAAATGGGAATAATTCAAATAAATGTGTGATTACCCAGTGACAACTATTTGCTCTGTTATGGTGTTTTTGTACTACTGCCACATGCTGCCACATTTAAATGTGAAAACACAATAAAATATTTAAGTATTTAAAAAAAAAAAAAAAGATACCCGTGGCATCGGGGAAAATGGCTTCCACATTGTCCTCCTGAGTCCAGTTCCAGAGTCTCTAATAGATGAATTACAGGTCAGTTGCATTTAGTGGAAGGCATTAAATAAAATATCTATCTGAAACACACACACACACGCAGACACAGCTGTCGGGGGAAAACAAAAGCCACAGCCATGTCAGGTTTGGTGCCATGTTTAAGACTGCAGCGCTAATGATTCATGACACTTCTAACTGAAGAGGAGAAATGAGTCGCTCTGTAATTACTATGGAAATGTGTTCATTTCCCATCAGACACACACACACACACACACACACACTCACATATGCAGCCATGCACCCGTGGAGACACACACACACACTAACACAGATACACATCCAGCAATGATGGAGAAGTGTTTCTAACATGGGTTATGGTGTTTTGCAGAACGTGTGTGTGTGTGTGTGTGTGTGTGTGTTTTGTGTGTGTGTGTGTGAGTGCCCACGGGATTATCACAGTTGAAGCAGAGGTGTGACCCATGTCCCCCATTCCCCATATGTTCTAAACACATGCCCCAAAGCGCTGTGTGTGTGTGAGAGAGTGTGTGTGTCAAGGGGGTAATGATCGTCCCTTGGTGTTTGACTGGCTTGAGCCCAGCTGATAACCAGGTGGGGCCCAACTCCCCCTCCTCTTATTAGAAACATTATGCCCCCTCCTCTTTATCCCCAAATACCAGCAACCAGTCTCTACCCTTATGTGTGTGTCTGTTATATATTCCCAAGACAGCCTATTGATGTCTGGGTTATACCATGCGTTCAGCTGTGTAAAATCAACACAAGGATTAAACACCAAATGACTGAGATTTACTGAGCCTAGTGAGACCCCACCTTTCTCCCTCATTCTCAGTCAAAATGCTTCACTCCGTCTCTGTTTTCCTCTCTTTTATTTTTATTTTTTTTGTCTAAATTCTCCCCCCTCCCTCCTTGTCTTTATTAAATCTTTTGCTTTCAGTCTGCCTTTCTTCCTCCACTCTGCTACTTTAAATCTGTCTGGGCTGCTGATTCCCAGTTACTCTTGGCTCTGAGCCCAAATCAATTCATCTTCATGATGGACAGACACACTGACTGGCTGCTGCTCTACCTGTTCGACGCAGGAGGAGGAGGACGGGAAAAGAGGGGGGAAAAAATGGAGAAGAGGAGAGGCCGTGCAGTATTTATGTCGCGTTTAGTGTCTCGTTAGATGAAACTGCTTTTACACTTTATGTTTTTGTCCTAAAATGTTTGTGCTGAATTTTAAAAGAGGAGTAAATCTCCGAGACAGTGTTACGGGTGATTAGGGCTGTTAAACACTGTTGGAGGCTGAAACACTGTAAAAATGAAAAAGTTGAGAAAACCCAAAAACTCAATCTCAAGGCAACTTACTTTTTCCCCCTCTGTTGTATTGTGTTGTCCCTGTTGTTATGTTGATTGTCTTCTGTTTATTTGCTTGTGTTTTGTTGTTTGATCTTACCTTGTTAAATACAATGTGCTGTTAAAATGGTTGGCGTTAGGGTCCTTTTTCGGACAGCAGTATCTACCATTTGTTGTGAGAGGCTTTGTGTTTGCAGCTTTACACATAATGAACTCATTTCTATTTGCAGACAGAAATAAATTCTAAAAATTCTAAATTTGAGTTTTGAGCCCAGCTTGATTCTTTTAAAAACGATTTACTAAGATGAAATAAATAAAATAAACAAAAAATAAACTTGGATCTTGAGTTTTAGAAACCCCAAACAGTTTGTAATTTAAAAGCTGTTCCATAAATTCATTAAAGTGAAAGCCAATAATTTAATACTTTCAGTTGCAACCATTTAATTTGCAAGTACAAAAAATGACAAATCAGGTTTACAGCTCACTGAAAACAATTTTTGAAATACTAAAACTCAAAGATTCAAGTTTATCTAAAAAAGAAAAGTAAAATCAGATGCAGATTGAGACGCAGTTTATCTAAAGAAGTAATTATCAACGAATTTAATAATAAATAATAACAAAATAATCTAGTGAAGGAAGTTGCCTTGAAATTGAATTTTCACAACTTTTTTTTTTTTTTTTTTTACAGCGAACAAAGTGTGAAGAAAATATGTTGATGCAAACACATGACACCTCTAACATCCTGCAAAAACACACACAAGCAGTATCCCCCTGTGAGGTCTGTAAAACAGAATAAGTTTAACACTTCCTCACAGCTGGACAGCAGGATCGAGTTGATCAATTTGTCAATACTCCGCTTTGATCGCTGGACTGGACCACACCGCAGGGCGTGTTCACGTGTGCACAGGGGGGTCGGGAGAAGAAAGGGCAAGAGATGTGTGTGTGTGTGTTAACGGCCAGAGGGGTCCATAAAGAGCTTTATGCATAGATCTGCTTCTATAGGGGGACATCTGTGAGACACACACACACACACACACACACACATATTCGCTCAACCTCAGGCACAACAGCTTAGAGGAAAGTGGGAATTGACAGGTAGGAAGCAGAGAGAAAGAGGAACAGGAATATTTTTTCCCTCCAGGCTCGTCTCATACAGCAGAGTGGGTGTGCAGAGACAAAAGGAAATATCTGGTTGTTCATACACGCAGCTATTGGCTGTGCACAGTGTAGCATCTGGATTTTCCTGGAAGTATCACAGATTTAATACATCAAACTCCTGTGAGCAGTTGCACATACACACTCAGGGGTATGTTATCTTCCATAAACATGGTATAAAGCTGTATTATTATCTGTGCGGTGTAAAAACAGTGTGCACTGTGAATAATGGTCTATATATGGGATCATAATCCAGCTGTGCTTTTCTTTTTCAGGCACTGTGGATACATCAAAGCCAAGCAGGATCCCGATGAGGAGAAGATGCAGTTCCAGCACGGCCGAGGTAAAGACACAAAGACGCACGTATACAAATAACACCACTGACGGTATTTATGGCTGTAAGTAAGAATCAAGCCTTTGCATTCAAGTCCCAAGTCAAAACTGACAAGTCCCAAGTCGAATCCCAAGTCATAACCTTTGAGTTTCAAGCCCTGAAAGAACTCATAATGTGCTCTTCACCAAATGTAACGTCGTTTTAACAACAGAGCCTCAACCTACCATTCTTTGTGAAACGTCAAATGTCGACCAAACTTGTAAGTTGTTGCGTCTCTGTTTGTAATTTTTGACCTACACGTTCTGTGTAGTGCAATTCTGTTTTAAATGATCACCACATAGTTTTTCTATGCAACTGGTCCTGCGACTTGATTGGATGCTGTTTGATTGGTTCCAACAAAGTGGATCTGGAGAATTAAGACTTGTGGACTTGAGAATGAACAGCATTGTTGATTGTTGATTGAGGAAATTAGGAGAAATGAATTGATTTATGGCACGCTTTTAAACACGCTTTTTAATCTTTGGGCTTATTTTCAAGTCATGAAGCTCATGTGAAGTCATGAGTCACTGGTGTTAAAGGGATAGTTCACCCAAAAATGAAAATTCAGTCATTATCTACTCACCCTCATGCTGATCGAGAGTCGAGTTTATTTTGTTAGTCCATAAAACACTGCTGGAGTTTCACAGGAAAACAGTGTTACAGAATCTCCCAAACAATGGAAGTGAATGGCACCCAGTTTTCAAACAGAAAAAGCAACCGGAAAAAAAAACATAAAATACCTCCATACGGCTTACCTGGCATAAACCGAGCCTCCTAAAGTCCTTGACATGCTGTCTGCACACTGACACAGCACACACACACAGTTCAGACAGTGTGCATGTGCGTGTGAACGTGGCTCCAAGCTAAGGATCTGCAGCGAAGATTCAGGCTAAAAACATAGTCAACTTGTTGGGGCTTTAGGAGACTTGGATTACACCAGATGAGCAGTATGGAGACATTTTCTGTTCTTATTCTGTTGGGTTTTTTTACATCTGAGAACTGGTCACCATTCACCTCCATTGTTTGGGAGATTCTTCTCTTTCTTGTAAAACTCCAGCAGTGTTTTGTGGACTAGAAAACTAAACTCAACCTTTTATCGGCATGAGGGTGAGTAGATGACTGAATTTACATTTTTGGGTGAACTATCTCTTTAAAGTCCAAGTCAAGTTGCAAGTCTTTTTTGATTCTAATAAGCCGAGTCTAAAGTTTACAAATTTGTGACTCAAGTCTGACTCGAGTCCACACCTCTGATGGCTATAAACAAAAGACAGGAGGAGGGATGTTTTATCAACCTGAGCACCGCTGAACTCTCCAGCGCTACAAAGTGGCAACACCCTGAAAAGTTTGTTTATTCAGATACAACAGCCGTACTTTGTCTGCATACCTTCAGATGTTTCATAAAAGCTGAAACAGAGCCGCATAGCAGCATGCAGCACCTGTATAGAAGCATCTAACTTTGTTGCATTCTCAGTTGAATAAACCACATTGTTTTGCACTTTCTTGCACAAATGTTTGCTGGCAGAGTGAAGCTCCTTATGGGTTCCTGTTAAAAATGAGTCATTTTAACACCATCTCTAACAAAGTAGTTGTGTGCAATTATGTAATAATTTATAATGTCACTCAAACGGAGAACCCACGCTCAAAAACTCTCATTTCAACACGTATCCACGCTGCTGAAATGTTCGAGAAGGAATCAGGGTCAGCTCCTGAAGGAGACCATTTCCCGAGAGCGATCAATACCCTATTAATACCAGCTTTTTAAAATAAATGTGATACCGTGCACCCTCCAAAAGCTGGCTATATTTCAGTTCACTTAGCATGAATCTTTTTTATTTATCTCCCCCCATTTCTCCACTTTTCCACGAATCCAGTCAAGCTTCCAGGCAGCAGGACCTACATCCATCCTCACACTTACGAAGACCCCAACCAGGCTGTCAGAGACTTCGCCAAAGAGATCGATGCTTCCAATATTCGCATAGAGAGAGTCATCGGAGCTGGTGAGTTGGCAGTAAAAACAGCAGTAGACTATATCAATAACTCAGAAAACAGTAAATCTAACTTGACTAAATTCAAGTTACTGAAACTATGTCTGATTTATGTGGAGTCCTTTGAGCCATGTCCTGTATGCCTGCATGGAAAATTTTCCTTATTTTTTCGCAATGTAGCGCCTGTAAAATGAAATCATTTTGCTTAAACAAAAGTCAATATTATGTTTTATAAAAATACAGATAAGAGAGCTGAGATATTCATTAGTTGTACACACTCTTATGCCTTTTTTCTGTGTGTGTGTAGGAGAGTTTGGGGAGGTGTGCAGTGGTCGACTGCGTGTTCAGGGAAAGAGGGAGATCTACGTGGCCATCAAGAGTCTGAAGGCGGGATACTCTGACAAACAGAGGAGGGACTTCCTGTCTGAAGCCTCAATCATGGGACAGTTCGACCATCCGAACATCATCAGGCTGGAGGGAGTCGTCACAAGATGTGAGTTGCTGAACAAAGACTTCACCCTGCGTGTGTGGATGTGTGGGTGGATGACATGTTTGGTTGTCTGTGTCACCACACACTCCTCTGTCACACACCTGTGTGTGTGTGTGTGTGTGTGTGTCTGAGACACAGCAGAGCTGTTGGTGATGTAAATAGGAGCTGACCCTGGATCAGATAAAAGCTCCATTACCATGGTAACACATTGATGACGCATGGCGGTGTGCATGTGAGCGGCGACCGTCCGCCTCTCAAGCGGCCACTTGTTTACTTCACATGATTGTGTTAGGCAATTAGAGCGAGTGTGTGTGTTCATAGACACAGGCCTGGTTCAACAAGATGGCTGATTTGTTATCGCTGGGACCCGTCTCTCTCCGTCTCCCTGAGTCCATGTATCCGTCTCTCGTCTCATATCCCTATCTCACTCTCCTGCTCTCTCTCCCTCAGTCAGTGTCCATCTAATCTCCTCATTCAATCGCTCCCCGTTCCTCTCTCTTTTTCTCCTGCTCACCGTCTCCCTCAGTCAATCCCACTCCCCTCTCCTGTCTCTCTAGTACTCTCGCTCTGTTTGTCTTCCTCAGTCACTCAGAACATGTCAACCCTAAGCCGAATACATTTGTAGACACATCTTTTGCTCTTACTTTTAGTCCTACGACCTCACTGAAGTCATGGGTATAGCTGCCTTGACTAAAACTTGTGTCAGTCACATTTGGCTGATCGATACAAAGGTTAGACGATTTGCACAAAGCTTCTCTATCAGCCTACATGAGTGTGTTTTAATGCCTTTCTTCATGTGCTGTGCAAACATCGAGCGTTTCTTCTGACAGCTACTACATCACTTCAGCTGCCCCACACGCTCTACAAAGTATGTTGGGATGGCTGAAGTGGCTGACAGCACGTCACCTGCACTCCGTTTCCATTTCTCTTCTCTGCTTCCATCACGGTTAGTTTTTTTTTTTTTGCGTTGTTGATTTTTAAAGTTTGCTGCCTGCTTGCACTGCTCTGTGTACAATGATGCAGCTAAAAAAACAAGAACTGAAACTTGTTTACCAAACACTTGTTTCACCTTCTCTTACCAGAATGTTGTCAGGATTTTTTTCAAATAAATGCGCCAGCTAATATAAAATACATTTATGATCCCCCTTATTTATAATTGTTACCCCTGTGAATTTATCCTGTTACTGTAATGAACAATGACTGACAAATTTAAACCCCCCAAAACAACCGCTTGACTGGAAGAATCTCACAGAGGAACTTGAAGAACTTATTTAGCCATTACTTCAAAGAAGGTATCAGCACAAGAGGAACCTTGACTGATGTCAGTCTGCTGATTGGTCGTGACATAACTGAACTTTGTTGGACGAGAATGGTTTAAAACACTCGAAATGGCTGGGCAGAAGTGACTTTGCTGTATCAACCACCGCCTGACAAACATTAAAATTAGAGAGACAACTCTCTGTCACCTCCGACCCATTCTGTGATCTTTTATTTGAAATGTCAAAACAGGTGATTACTCATTACAGCTGATGTCATTACAGCCTTATTTCAGTTGATTTTAAAGTTCAGCGGTGCCTGATTAAAAGGTAGCATTTATGACAATTAAATCCCTGTTTTCTGCTCATTCAGATACCAGACAACAGAACCAGAAAAATATGTCAATGATGAATATTTTGAAAAAGACAGAGTACCTACAAGGCACTAAGTCACATGGCTAATGACAATGAATATTCCACTTTACATGCAGCCGTGCTTACTCTAATCATGGAAAAGTGGAACATCTGAAGCTGCCTGAACCATTATGCTTTTTTGCAACAAAATAGTATTTTTTTTCAAAGTTTCACGCTCGTGTTAGACTTGTTAGTCTGTGCGAAGACAGCCTCCCTCGCTCAGTGATCCTCTTGAAAAGGTCAGCGCTGCATTATTTGTACGTAACCAAAAACATGTTGATATTCAACTCTTTCATAACATTTAAAAGTAGACGTGTCTCTCTCCATCTGACCAGAAATGTGGGCTTTTCTTTTGTGCATGCATCCCTATTCCAGCCTTGCAAACTGCAGTAGAAAACCCCAAATGAGATGCATATTCTGAATGCCCTGTATACATTTCTATACAAATTCAGAATAAGGCCTAATTCAGAATATCTGAAAGGACTGTATGTATCAAATTCAGAATATCGTCATATTCAGAATAATAGTGGGAAATTAGTGTACTGAGGGACCGATGATAACAACTAAGAGTTTTATTGTGGAAATCTATGCAAAACTGAAAACACACTTCACTGTTGACATGTATCCTTTTTTCATGGATGAATTGAGTTTTCAAAATTAGCCAGTTGAATGTCTCTTTCCCCTCTTGTTCCTCAGTGTCACCGCTGTGTTCCTCTTCCTCCTCAGTTTTGACACCTTGTTATGCAGATGTTTGTCAGAGATCTACAGACACGCGGAAGGAAGAGGGAGACAGTCGCTACAAAGAAACCAAATTGTAAACATGCAGGCAGACAAGTAAACCTCCGCTTTTTTCCCTCCATCTCACTCCCTCCTCTCCCTCTTTTCTCCCTCTGTCACCCACACACAAAGATCTTCAGTCCATCACACGCCGGTGCTCAGTGGCACTTAGGCCAACAATAAAAGAGCAAATGCATATGCATAGGCTTTTATCATGGGTATTAATAATTCATAAAGTTAATTGGATGTGTTTTTTAGCCTCATGAATATTCAGCAGCTTGCATATTAAGAATGAGACCCCACTGCATTTCTTATTCATTTCTTCTTACTCTGTCATTCTTTCTGTGTGTGTGACTCTCTCTGTTGCTCATTGTCTAAATAATGCTTGATGTTAGCTGTGACCTTTGGTTTGCAGGACTGAGGCAGTTTGCAAAAGAACAACGGCAACAAACTAAATCATCTGTGGTTTTTTTTTTTCTTGCTCTGACAGACAGACGTGTAATTACAGCACTTTCTTTCCACTTGCACACATACTATTCTGATTTAAAATACCAGAATAATTTCAAGAATTACTGCCAAATCCTTGAAATCATTTGTGACAGAAGACAATAGCCGACCTGACAATGAAATAGCTACTGTAAGTGGCAGAACGTTGAGTTGACAAGCAACTTACTTAAACATAATAAGGTGGTCTTTACTTTGCTGTGCTCTATGAATATAAAAAAAAAATATGTTTGTGTGTGTTGTTTTTCTGGTGTGTGTGTACTCTTACGCGCGTTTTCTTTGTGTCTCGCTCCTCACCTGTCTTCACGGCACATTGAGGAGCTGATAGAGCCCCTCAGAAACAAATCTCACTAGCGGAGCAGTAATTTCACAGGTCACAGCCCAGGGTGTGTATGTGCGAGTGAGGGGGTGAGAGTTGAGATGGGTCAATAATTCCTTCAGGCCTTTTTTCTCAAGCACCAGCTGGTCTCTTCACACCGCCCTCAGTCTAATCAGGCAGGCTGACCCTGACTGCTCTGGGCTCAGGTGTGTTGGATTGGTTTGTGTGGGTGTACGCAGCAGTAGAGTCAGCAGCTGTAGGAGTACTATCGGTTGAAGTAGTACTAACAGTAATTGCTGTTGTTGTAGGTCTGCTGTGGTAGTATAAAACAGTAATAGGAGTAATAATGATACTGTTAATTGTATTTCCTTTTAAAATATATACATATATATATTTCTTTCTTATGAGTTTGTTACCAGCAGTAACTTTCTCCTGAGCTCAACAGACTAACATGATTCTTTCATTTGTTGCTCCACGGCACCCAGATGTGCAGAATACACACAAAAAATATTTATGCAGTGTAAAAGTTTTTTATACAATTTATACAATAAACAGTGAACTTGTAAAATTTACCCAATATTCTGTATTTCCGCACGTTTATCCTGTTAGTCTCTGAGCTTAATGTTGAACTAGGAGGGAAAATTATACCCAGAAAGCATGCAATGCAGAATACTACTACCTTCTCTCCCACAGCACCATTACTTTTGATGCCACTGTTCATCGTGTGGCTTATACACTCAAACCTGAAGGGAGGCATGCTCGACTGCACAACACTTTCTCACAAACATTAGACAATGCAGTAGGGCTGCAAGTATTTTCATCAGTGATTTATTTAGAAATTATTGTCTCATTTTTATCTAATTGTACTCTAAATTGCTAAGGTGTGTGTGCATTGGTGTATTGTGGTATTGCATTTCCATATCTCCAGTTTATTGGGTATTTTTTAATGATACAGAAAGCTGTATATTTTACACTATATGTGTAAAAGCCTAACAAGGGACAAGAGTTGAAAATTAGCAAAAGCTTTAAACTGCGTGCAGCACATCAGTTTCATGCTCTGTATTGTAACTCTGTTAAACTGCATTGTCCCTTCCCTTTGTAAAAATTAAGTTAAAAATGAACTAATTAGTCAGAAAACACTGGAAAATGCATCTCACACTTTCCTTAAGTCCAAGCTGATGTTTGTTTTGTCTGTTTGTAATATATAACATTTTGAAATCTTATTTCCCGTGCCCATCTTTCTAATTACCTGCCAGTCAAAACATCATTCATCAGGTCATAAGCTGTCCATGTTGACCTGGACTGTCATGAAGCTGCTCTGCTCCTGAAATGGCTGAGTGCCCCAAATGTGCTCTTTGCTTTGAGACACTCTCAAACGAGTGTTTAAAAACCATCCAAAGGGCGACAAAAGTTGATTTTGAGTTTTCAAAGACAGCCTTTTCACCCTGCTGTCATCTGGCAAGAGATACATAAGTATCAGCGTAACACCACCATACTTCAGAGGACCTTCTTTCCTCAAGCTGGAGCTCACTTCATCAAATTTTTTTCTTATGTTTTGCTTTGTGTTGTTTGTTTGTGTGTGTGTGTGCAGTCTAAAGGGAGCCACTAATTTTGTTAGGCATCCTTGTGTTGTAAAATGACCACTGAGCAAACCCTTGAACCATGAACAGTCCAGGAGGCAGTAATGTTTGTGATGCTAGTGGTGCGAGTGTTGTTGTTGTTGTCGTTGATGCAGAAAAAGTGCAATTGTACACTTTGTTGTAATCATTAAAATTGTAGATATAGACTTACAAGCAACAGTTAGCATAATAGTAAAAGTACTATTAGTAGTCATAGTCGTGTGGGTAGTAATAATAGGGGCTTGTGATGGTGGCAGTTGTGGTGGTACTAATGATTGTAGTGGTATTTATTTTTATTTTGCACAGCTGTACTTTGTATCAGGAATGTGCATGAGTGCCTATTATGGCTGTCTGTGATTTCCTTTTTCATTCATTCCCATGTATGTGTGTATGTGTGTGTGTGTGTGTGTGTGTGTGTTCCTTTCCGCTTAAAACCTCATAAGCCTTCAGCCCCTGCCGTGTGCCACTCTAATAACCTACTCTGCTGTCTGTCACCTGATTGTTGCTATTGTCATGCTAATTAGAGCGCCACATGCAGAAAAAGAGGAAAAAATAGATCTTTCTTTTCACTATATGCCTCTCTACACATCAGGAAAGTGCAGCAATCTGCCCCCTCCCCCCCCCCCCCCCCCCCCCCCCCCCCCCCCCCCCCCCCCCACCTCCTTATCTTCCCTTCATCTCCCCCGTCCCTCATTTTATCCATCCGTCCTTTATGTGTTTTACAATCGCTGCAACAATCGGCTCATTTGGAAAACCCTCAATTACCGAGCTCCATCTCATCTGCCCACACCGCGCGCACACACACGTGCACACAACACACACACACACGCACACACACACACACACACACACACACAGACATAAAAAAAACCCTGCTCTACAAACGTGCTGTTAAAATCGGCAAAACCACACGTCTTTTCCACCCATCTTGTGTTTGAAGAAACTGGTGATTAGTTTCAACTGTGTGTCTTTGTGCGCTGAACAATAAGTGTTTCAATGTTTCCTGTCAGAGTGTTTGAAATTATTCATGTTTTGAATATACGTGCAGATCTGCAGATTGGACCCCAGAGACAAATGAGGAAGAGGAGGAACAGGAGGGAAATGTAGCGAAAAAGGTGACGGCGGGTGCGGGACGGATGGATGAGATAGGACGCGAGAGCGAGGAAATGAGAGATGATGGGGCTTGAGAACAAATGAGGGCAACGGGGGGAAGATGTGAGAAGAGATTTTGAGGAAAAAGAGGGGCGGGGGACAAGAGGAGAGATGGTGAGGAGACAAACGTGAGGAAATGAGAGGAGATGAGAAAGCGAAGAGAGGGGAGGAGAGGTGAAGAGAGGAGTGGAGATAAGGTTATTGAGTTTCTGTCTCTCTGTTTCTCCGCACCCCCGCACCCTCGCATGGAGCTTCCCAGAACAGAGATCTGTCCTGTGTTAAAAGCATTGTATCACTTAGTTCGGACCTTTAACATTAATCAATACAGCAGTTATTTCATTTTCTCGTTTGTACCTTGGGCCGCCTCATTCAATAATGCGGTAATGCGGCCCGCTGGCGCGCACACACACACACACACACACACACACACACACACAGATAGCTGCTTATAATGTAATTGTCCAGATGTATACAGACTCTATCACTTTCATTTACACTCACACCAACACACAGAAACAGCCTCTCCTAATGTAATTTACCAGATATACTGTACATACGTTGTCTCTATCACTTTCATACACACACAAAGCGTTGTGCAAGTTCACGCCTCACAAGAGCAAGCTCAAAATTCAGTTCACACAGATTAAAGTTCGTAATTTTACATTTTGAGCTAAGTTCACAGTCCCAAATATGACTGAGTTCATTTCTTCCATTTTTTAAATTTAACTTTAAATAAGACCTCCTCTTACCATGGACCCTGGAGTCGACATAATGATTCATTTGAATGGCTCGGACAACTTTTATCTATTAATCCTCTAAAGCCCCGGTAGTGTCCCAGTATAAAACGTGGAAAAAAAGTCCTGAGCTTTGTGTTGTAGATACTTTAAGTTGTCATTAGTACCTGGAACTGGAAATATTTGGCGTTAAGTTGAGATTTTTTTTCCCACTGTTAGAAAGCAGTGGGACATCCTCAGCTCCCAGAAATGGGAGTGTGGTAGGGACGACTGACTGGATCATGACTTTCCCACATATAAGTTCAGCGATTTATCTAATTTAAGTATCCCAAAACTCTGACAAGACACTGTGAGTTCTTTTGTTCAAAATCACATCACACACTCCGCTCTCACTGCCGGAGATGGAGTCTGTTTTCCAGGGAAAAGTGCGACAAAGAGTCGGTAGGGAGGACTGACCCAGTCGTGACTTTTCCACGTATAAATTCAGCGATTTTTCTCATCTAAGTTGCCAAAAACACTACCTTCTGCCACATTACTGTTGCTTGCTCTTATAACGAAGCTGTGTTTTTAAGTGAACTGCAGCATCATTCTAGGATCCTGCAGGGGTCTAAAGGTTTAACAACAATTTGAGGATATTTTGCACTGCAGCAGGCAGAAAACTTGAACACTGACATACTGTGGATTTTCCAACCGGTAACTCCATAGTGCAAGGAGATAACGAGGGACATGAGACACGGATCTGTCTGTCTGTCACTGTTAACAGAGCCTCCAGTCTGCAGTGTAGCCTAGGTCATACACTTCATGCTCACAGATCAAATAAAGTTTTCAGGCTGTATAACGTTGACATTTCTGCCCATATTTGCCCTCTCTCGCTCTCTCTCTCTCTCTCTGGGTTTGCTCTGAGTCTGCATCACAGTTTTTTTTGTTTTTTTTTTACCAGTTGTCAACATGTCATTCACTCTTTCAGAAGTTAATGATGCTCATGTTCACATTCATTAGTTGCAAACATGCTTTCAGTTCACCGTTCACCAAAAACATAAGCACATACACACACACATACACAGACGCGAGGCCTTAATGATCCCAGCTTTGTCCTGCCGAGAGCAGAGACAACACTTTGTACTTTCACTTAATGAAGAGCTGTAAAAAAAAGACCAAACTCCTCTCTGATCCATTCCATAACACACTCCACCTGGCAGAACATCAATACCCAATCTGCACACACTCACACACATCCATACACACACTGGGAGGTGTTTTTAGCTCCGCAAACGGCTGTGTTATTTCTGAAGGCGATGAAAGGCAATAAATTCGAATGAATATGAGCGTGATTAGTTAATTATGTGCTTTCAGGAGGAAATTGAGGAGTGCTCGCGAACGTTTGGCGGAGAGGAGCGCCACGACGAGCTGGAGAGGCTCCATCCTGCCTGTGTATGTTTGAAATGTGGATGGCATTTGATGAAGTCACTACAAGAAGTGAAAAGGATTCATTGAATGGCTGAGTGTGTGTGTGTGTGTGCGTGTGTGTTGGCACTGGCACCTGACAGAAAGAGACGGAATGAGCTAATGTACAGCGTGAGTGCGTGTGGTCGGTTTTATTGGTAACCGCTGTTATCTTTCAGAGTTGCAGGGATAATTCTGTATGGCAGGTGTCCAGATGATGTCAAGTGATAGCATAGTGTGTGTGTGTTTGTTTGTGTGTGTGTGCGACTGAGTGCGTACATGGGTTCACATGGTCCTCTAAGCCGAGACAACAGGATGAATGCGTGCTTCTCTCTTGACCGCGTCTCACATCGTGGGTGAAGGTAATATTCTCCTTCACTGGTAACATACATGAGCTTACACACACACACACACACACACACACACACACAACACACACACACACACACACACACATACAAACACATGTTCAAAGACATAATTGGTTTTCAGAGGTAGGTTTTCATAGCTCTTTTTCATTTCATGGCTGTCTATTTTCTACAATATGACATTCAGATGTGCACATGCCTGTCATGTCTGTTCTGTATGAATACACACAGACACACACAGAATAACATACACGCATTCAAGTTCACAGGGTCTATAATCTGAGACAATTTA
This sequence comes from Lutjanus argentimaculatus, assembly GCA_034769285.1. Lineage (NCBI taxonomy): Eukaryota > Metazoa > Chordata > Actinopteri > Lutjaniformes > Lutjanidae > Lutjanus > Lutjanus argentimaculatus. The sequence goes on from JAWZSL010000011.1 coordinate 16,870,259, forward strand.
GGTTCTAATAAAACAGCTAGCGGAGTGCTAATCGCTCACGTGTTTCCTGTAAAAACAGGCAGCTGGGGACGGACTTGTCAAGAACATCACGGTTTTCGTTATGGGTCAATTTATTATCAGATGGAAGCAACGGCTCTCAAAGGAGTGTTTTCGAAACGTTTGGAGGAAACATAAATTTTGACGAGAAAAGAAAAAAAAATCAAATCGTTCAGAATGATGGGAGTGACATTTAAAGAATAGGTTGACATTTTGGGAAATGTGCTTAGATGAGAAGATTGACAACTGTTGTGTCTGTTAGCTTAATTTAGCGCAAAGACTGGAAAGAGGTAACAAACCAATACCTGCCTACCAATACCTCTAAGGTTCAAACACATTATAGGTTGCACACAATTTGTTACCTTTGGAGAGAGTCGGCTACTGATGGCAGCTTCAAATTCAACGGACAGATATGAGAGTGGTCAATCTTCTCATTTAACGTTTCCATTCCGTTTGTTGCTTACATTTTTCCTCACCAGCAAGGGAGCAGGGAAACACGCTTAGTGCTTACGGTAGCCATTAGTGCTGAATGCGCGTTACGCCCCACATCTAGCAGCTAATGTGGTCCGTGGGTATGAAAGGAGAGCAGCCCTATTAGCTGACTGAGAGTTCCTAATGAACACGGCCAGACCAGGACCAGAACAGCCTCCGAGACCAACGGAGGCCAGTCTGATGATTGGGAATAAGCTACAGCACCGAAGTTAGCGCTTGGCTGAGTTACTTTAGCAACAAGTAAAGCTATCTATCCATCAGGTATGTCAGCAAACAACCCCGATGCTGTGTTCCCTGTTAGTCTCAGAGGTTGTCTTTGTCACAGTGACCAGACATGTTAACTGATCCCGGTTCTGTAACCCGCTAACAGCCGTTAACAGTTACAGTTAGCTACTTTAGCAACAAGTAAGCTGCTAAAAGATTGTGATTACAATACAGAGAGTTGAAGCTGAGCGGCTGGAGGACATCAGAGGGAAAACCAGAAAAAGTTACCTAGTTTCATACAAATTCATGAAATAAAGTAATAAAGTTGTGCTTTTGTACTGTGAGACCCCCAGAGATACTGGAAGTTGCTCCGGAGCACGATTATTTTTTTCTTTCTTTCATTCTTCGGCAGTGTCATATGCGAGCAAGCATTTCATTTGAAAATTTTGTATTTTCCTCCGAATGCAGGATGAGTCATCAACAGTTTTTAATTGTTTTCCAAAAGATAAACCCTGAAATACCATTAAAAAATACCAGAGAATATTTACAAAACAACTTCTTACTCATTGATGGGCCAGATGCTGGTGCGTAGATGATGTGTAGTGTAAAGCATATGTGATAGAAACACTTGAACATCGATTTTGACTTTAGGCACACACTCACAGACACACACTCACACACGCACACACACACATATGTCCAGGTGGTGGCTGCGAAGAGCCAGACCTCCTTTCAGTCAGGATCAATCGGATCAACTGTTTTATCTGGTGCTGCGAAACACACACACACACACACACACACACACACACACACACACACACACACACACACACACACACACACACACACACACACACACACACACACACACACACACAAAAGCACACACCTCTGATCCGAGCTGAAATCAGGCGGTCATCATTGTGCCATCCCTCCCCACTTGCCATGCCCTGAAACCAGCTCTCTCTCTCACACACACACACACAGACACACACGCACACACAGAGTCGGAGCGACACGCACCACACACAACCCAGGCCCCGTGTGGAGATAAATGTGACCAGCAGTCCTCACCCCCAGCAGAAGAAAATCCAATTCTCTTTCACTTTTATCCCTGAGACTAATGTTACTGTCAAAGAAGACACCACCACCAGAGACCAGGCAACTCTGTTTGTGTGTGTGTGTGCGTGTGTGTTTGCTGCAGTGAGATAGTGAATTCATTTAAGGTGATGTATTGCTGTCTTTACCTACAATCTCACTGTAGGCCTCAGTGGTGTTGTTCCTGCCTTTCCATGACAAGCCACTGACCCCTCCTCCTCCCTTCCTTCTCCCCTCCTCATTGTCTCCCTCTCCTTTCTTCCTTTCCTTTCCTTTCCTTTCCTTTCCTTTCTTCCAGTTTATGTTTTCTTATACATTCCTCAATCTTTTATATTCGCTTTCCATGAATTTTCTCCCTGCCGACCTTTTTATTTAAAATATTTTTCAATTTCAACTTTTAATTCAAGGTAGCTTTGTTGGCATTTACATAAAAAAACAAAAAAAACAAAAAAGAAAACATGTTGTCAGAGTTGGGTAAGTCAGGTAAATAATACATTCAGTAAATCTAGTTTTGCATAGCCAGACTGATCAGTGCTGGAGAGACTCACACATCATTCTGCCACTGGGGAGAAAAACATTGTATCTGTGCATTTCTTCTTTGTGGCTGCACAAAGCCTAGGATGCCCTGGCAAAATTGCTTGGGGGCAACTTGTTTTGGTGGAACATTTGCGCGTGGGTAAGCGAGCCCCGGCATTAAAATGCCAAATCCCCACAAAAGAAAAGGCAACAGCTACTTGCTTGTTATATTCGTACCATTAATGTTTGGGTAACTTGCCATTTTCAGCACTAGGTTGCTCGCTCAGAGGTTGTTGTTGTCTCCTGTAGTTACGGGGATTTTGAAAACAGTGACACAATAGATAGTGGAAGGGCAGAAAAATACTGCCTGAAATAGGCAGCCAATGGCAGGCTTAGGGCTCATGCTAAAGGTTAGATATGGATATGTACTGAGCCCGTACTCTGCATTCATTTTATCCGTATTTGTGCACATTTTCTGAAAGCTTACGATACGGACAAAACAGAGCAGTACCAGGGATGTAATGGCTGACACTGCTGCCAATAGTTCAAGCAACACACAGCAACAGGAAGAAGTTTTTGAAATCCTAAAGTATCGAAAATTACTTCTGTCATCAGTTAGTGAAAAGAATTCTCTGTCCGAATTTTGCAACCTCTTCTAGTGTCGCCATGTTTGTTGTTGTTAGAAACTTTTGAACCTGAGTGGCGCCCTCTAGTGGAGGCATTCCTTACCATTCGTGCCAACATAAAGGGCGCATGAAAGTATGTGAGCAGTAACAGGTTACATTGTTTGAAACTGATTAATCTATTTTTGTACATAAAGGGGGAGGGAGAAGGGAAGAACCCATTTTTTTGCAAAGGAAAGACTGGGATTTTGGGGGGTAGGTGGGAAAATTCATTTCTACGTTTTTCATATTTTTTGTTATTCTTTAAAAGAAGCATTCAGTAAGAAGACTCTCTCTCTGTCTCCACTCCTTCAGTTTGTCTCTGCCTCTCTCATGCTGTCTTTATCTCTCCCCCAGGTTTTTTCCCAGCATCTCTGAGGTCTGATTGGGGAAATGTGACCTATTCATCACAACTGACATAGTCTCTGTGTTTACAAGCCATACACACACACACACACACACACACACACACACACACCATCATTTGTGCTGCACATCGCTGTTTGTTTGTGATTGGCAAAGCTCGGCTGTAGGAGGTGGTGCCTAGGGAGAAACCCTGTAAAACAGGGACAACTGCTGTTTTTGGTTTGTGTGAGTGTGTATCTGGTGTCTGTGTGCATGTGTGTGTTTGTGTGATTGCAGGTACTTTGTTAATCATTTGTAAGCCCCGCCAGATGCCATGCAGGGGACCAGAGTGCGCGGGGCCTGTCAGTCAACCACCCCTTCATCGCACAAACACACACAGAAACACACACTCATTCAGGTGCAGGTGCACTGCGATCCAACCACAGCCCCCTTCCCCTTGAGGCTGATTAGTATTCATGAGATCTCAGGAGGCCCCCTCATACACACACACACACACACACACATATTCTGGTGGATTGGTCCATTCTAATTATCTCCTGGCGTTTATGGAGAGGGCTGATTAGAAGCTGTCAGTGTGACTGATGACGACATGCCATGTTATCCCCCAGAGAGAGACAGAGAGGAGGGCTGGTCACAGCTGTGGACTCCACCACTTCTCTGTCCTCGCCTCTTTATAGTTGGTGCCTTTCTTCCTCGTAACTGTGCTCCACTAACAGCTGCCTTGTTATGTGCCTCCATAGGTAAGCCGGTGATGATCATAACGGAGTTCATGGAGAACGGATCTCTGGACACTTTCCTCAAGGTGAGTCATGTCTCAGCTGGAAGGAACGCAGCGCTCCCATTTCCTCCAAGGTCGGGGCCACAAGATTTTTACAAAGGCCGTGTGGAAAACGATGTCCCCGCTGTAAATTGTAGTGTTCGTTTCTCCCAAGTTGTTGTATCTGAGGGAAGATTCTTTTAAAAATATATAAAAGACACCTGATTGAAATTGTCTTTCATCTCTCAAAGCTGGCAAATTCAATCCATGAAAGTTTTACGAAGTCCATCAAGGACTCACATTAAGCCATTCAAGGACTTTACTTAACATGTATCCTTTAAAATCAGCTAATTAGAGTTTCTACACTTGTTTTGAACCACATTTTCATATTTAGTCACCACATTAAGAGTATAAAAAGCAGTTTTATGCCATCTAAAAGGAACATAACTGTTTACAATCACACATCATTCCATAAAAGATAAATGTGTGCAGCTTGGTAGAATATATCATGGGATGAGTTGAGTTTAAGTGACTGAACAAATAGTAAAAAGAGTACAAATCACTATTGTCTTAGCTGCAATAACCATGCCATCAATATAGAACCAATCATAATTTTTATGTACACTTATTACAGACATATAATTTAATGTCAGCATATTGAATTTTTCCTTTTTAATGATGTTATTTCAGAGTGTACATATCTCATTCATCTAAAATGCATGTTTTATGCATTCATATCTCATTAACAACAACGCTAGTTTGGACTATTTGATGTAGGGTTGCATAAGGCACTTACTGACAGTCACCGTGTTACCTACAGTAGATGTTAGCTGGCCGGCCCCTGTTACAAGAAGCAGAGAGGGGCACCGGTCCAGAAGCTAAGTGCTGCTGTGGACAGAGTCAGCAACAAAAGGTATTATAGCCACTTAAAAAAGGTCAGCCTAAAACAATATATATGTGTATATATATAAGTTTTAGTGTGCATTATATTTAGCATATTTTCAGCACTTTACGTTGCCCCTTTTCCGTCGGGAAACTGCCGTTGTGCAAAACAAATATCACTCTCTCCAAACCAACCAAACTCCACAGTCCAAAGGCAAAATCATTCACTGTACTTTGCAGAACACAGCAGCTGCTTGTCTGCCGCTACCTCAGTCTGTTTGTTTGTTTGTGTTGTTGTGTGACTTTGGTGTTTTAAAAGCATAGTCCGGTTTCACCAAAGTCACACATACAAACTAACAGATCAAGGTAGCGGTAGACCCACACCTCCTGCATTCTGCTAGATAAAATTAGTGATTTCACAAATGGAGTTTGGTTGGCTCATACAACAGTATGCTTTAATTGATATAGATTTGTTTAGGTGGACTTTTTTTAAGTGGCTAAAATGCCTTTTGCTGCTGACCCTGTCTACAGCAGTACATTGATTTGCTTCCATGCTGGCCTCCCCGCTCTGCTTTTCCTAAGAAAAAAATGCTGACTGGCATCTATTCTAAGTAATATAAGTACCTCATACAATCTCACCTCAAATAGTTTTAACAATCCCTTTAATAACAACACTTTCACTAAAGGAATTTACCTTTGGGGCCACCGAAAATGAAAGCTTGAGCTCGCCCAAAACTAGTCCGATCAGCGGTGAGATGTCGCTGCTGGATGGTAAAGTACTGTATCACAGCACAGATAGATTTAACTATACATATATTTAAAGATTATAGTTACAGCTGCAAAGGACAACAGAAATTTGCTCATTTTACATACCTCCGCAGTTCTAATCAACTGCCAGTTTTCTAGCCAGTATATACAGTACATGCATGGAGGTAGTGAGACGGACAAAGACGTGGACGAGACCAGACACATTCAGATGGATGCTTGGCCTCCACTCACTTTCACCACTTGATGTTTGATACTGGGTTTATAAAATGCACTTAGTGTCCATATCTCAGGACAGAAAAACAGACAAATGGGTAATAAAACAAAAAGCGTTTTCTACAAATGTAATGTAATGTAATGCCGCAAAAGTAATATGGAGTCGAGTCACTTTATAAGGAAATCATCTTAATCATGAATGAACTGAGAAGATATTTACTATAGTGAGAGACTTGTTTAAAGAGAAAAAATACCGTTTGTAGAGCAAGTGATGAAACAGAGGCTAAATCCAAGGCATAGTACTACCAAAGTCCTGAAAAGCATATTTTACTCAAGGTTATTGCTGAACATCTTATCAGTGATTCAGAAATCAAAGGAAGGCTGTGGAGGTTTTGCCTTGTAATTAAAATTGACATTATGACAAGAGTTAAAAAGAGCCTGTCACTCAATACGTCATTACACAAATTGATGTTTTAAAAGATCTTTCAAGCCATCCTCTGAAACATATCACAAACCTGCAGACACGTTAAGTTTATTTTAGCGACTCCAGATGTATTCTCTCAAAATCGACTGAAGGCTTTGAAGAATTTCTAAACAAAAAAAAGTCTCTTATGTACGCGGAGTTATGGATCTTTATTTGATTGCAGATGCGGCAAACAAGCATATAATGTTGTACATGTTGATAAATGTGTGATTCGTGATTCCCGTTCATACAAAACATGTGCCAAGAAGCTGCAAATGTGCGGTATTGATTTAGCCGAGGAGCCCTGAATTGGGTTTTGCATACACTCAGATGAATAGCTTGTTGCAGCCCTGGTGTGCCTCCCATTCAAAGTCCCCCTGATTCATATTCAGAGTTGTTTGTCAGCCAGTAAAATCACTGCAGTGCTCCAAAGCCATTAAGCCTGTGATGATAGGCCCATCGCTAAATAGACACCAATCCCATCAGCAACACTGAAGCAAAATGAAATGAAATCTGACAGATAAAAAATGGCTAAGGAAGATGGTGTCCTGAAACACACACAGATACGCACATGCATGTTGTGTGTTACAGTATGTATTGTAATGAGGGTCATAAAGAGTGTCCGCAGTGGCTCAATATAATTATGGAATCAGTTTTATGGGTTTTACAGCTCATCCGTGCTCCTGGCATCCATATGTGTCTTTAATTATGCTGACCATTTATTAAGCAGCCGTCCCTCAGAAATAACAAAACCACTCTCTTCCTTTCTTAGGCTGGCACCGACAAGGATTCATTTTTGAACCCGATTAAATCGTGGTTTAACTTAAAATTACGTTGCACCAAACTTTTAAACTAGATTAAAATGAAGAAAGATTCTATTTAAATCTCTCGTTAGACCAGTTTAGTTTAGAATAATTTTAATTCTGTTGTACCAAAACTTTAAACTCCAGTACTAACTTTAAACTTAACAGTAACTGCATTTTTTCAGTGAATTGAGCAAAGTAATCAAATTCCTTGAAGGGGCAGACTCAAACCAATTGAGTTTTATGATAAGGCTCCTCTTTCTTTGAATTGATAATTCAGCCAGCAACGTTTTGTTAACCTTTTCACTACTTAGCGAACATTATAACATTTTATTTTCTTTTACTTTCACTAGATATCAAACATTTTCACATTTTTTAGCTAGCTAGCAAATAATGTAATGTTTTGTTAAGCATTACAGAGCAGGGGAAAGTTAATTCCCTCCCCCTTTTATACTTTAATCTCACTCAATTTTTTATTTAGCATCTCCATATTTAATTTTGGTTTTCATCACTAAACTTGGATTCACTAAACTGAGATTAGTTTTAAATTGTGCAACAGAGCTCTGCTTATTTCTAAAACCTGATTTATGTGTATTAAATCTAGTTTTGCTAAACTGATAAGAACTAATCATAGATTAAGTTCATCTTTGTTAGTGCAGCCCAGTCTTAGTCATCTTCTTCCTACAGAAGCTTCTTTGTCATTTCCTTTATAGCATTTCCCCTTTTAGTTTTCTCGTAAAAAAAACTTAAGTAATATGCCAGAATTTGCCAAAAAAACTCTCATTTTCCATCTTCACCTGTCTCATCTGTCTCCTTCATCTCCTTGTCTAACCTCTCTGCCCCGCATTTGTCTCCTCTCTCTTTCCCTGCCATGCCCACCCTTCCCTCCTCCTTCCTGGCAATACAATGTGGTGGGCAGATTGATAGAGGAAGTCTGTAGGTTTGTTAGACAGTCCAATCAATCAGCATCTCACAAAACCACCGGCTAATTAACTTACTCCACAGCTGCCGAGGGAGAGAGAGAGGAGAAAGAACGATAGAGGAAGGGGAGGGGAGAGGAGTGGAGGGTGCACAGATGCAGAAAGATGAAGGAAGATGGATAGATAGATGGAAACTGAAACTAAGTAATACAGAGTTCTCTCTGTGTCTGAGACAGAGACTGAGGAGGGACAGAGATGGATGGAGAGGACAAAGAGACAGAGGGAAGGAGAGATGATATAAAGGAGAGAGGGTGACTGATAACATGGATGGCTTTTTAACGGGGACCGTTGGCCCAGGGCAGAAATAATTGGCAAGAGGAAGGTGAGCTGGACCGTCATCGATCAACAGGCTGTGCTCTGTGCCAAAGACAGCTCACATCTGAAATCCAGTGAGCTCTGCTTGGGCACACGGTCAGTGTTAGCGAGGAAAGTTTTGTCTGCTCTGTCAGATCCAATCCTCTGAAAGCAGGATTTTTTTTGTGATCCTGTATTGATCCCTGGGAGGAGAAATTCATCTTTTGCTCGCCACCTTCCATAGAGAGGCCAAAGTACAGGGTTAGCAAGAGCTGGAAGGGATTCTTGCTCAGGGACACTTCAGAAGCGCAGATTGCTGCCATTACAGATGCTTGAATCCTGGCTTGAACCTTCACTTCCAGCTGAGGTTGTTGAAGGACCCCACCTTAATCACTATACCACCCTGCTGCAGCATTTTACACTCTGTGCTGTCTGTTTGTCTCCCTCCCCAGAAACACGACGGCCAGTTCACAGTGATCCAGCTGGTGGGCATGCTGCGTGGCATCGCCTCAGGTATGAAATACCTGTCGGACATGAGCTACGTTCACAGAGACCTGGCAGCCCGAAATATCCTGGTCAACAGCAACCTGGTGTGTAAGGTGTCCGACTTTGGCCTGAGCCGGGTTCTGGAGGACGACCCAGAGGCTGCCTACACCACGAGGGTAAGACACACACACGCAGGCTGCAGCTGACTTAAATAAATGTTATCTCCAATTACAGTTCATTCACCCACTGACCTCCACAGTGTAAGATTCAATCCAAATCCAAAACAAAAAGAGAGCTGATCCGAAAAGGACCCGAGAGCAAGGAGAACTGATCCAAAATTAATCTCCATAAATGGATATCTGCATATGAATTAGACTCACAAGTCAGTCTCTAAATGCTTTGCTCAACAGAAAGTGAGGACAGTCTCCCAGCTTTTGTTGCTAAAATTGGGTGAGAACAATTAGAGAGTTTATAAAAAAAACCTGCACTGAAGAGCCAAACCAAAGTCTTGTCGTACATTATGTGCGTCATTTCTGGTAAGGCACATCCTTGAAAAAATGTAACAGACAGGATTACTGTATCAGAAGAATTCTGGTTTCAGTTTGTAGTCTGAGTAATACTGACCAGTCATGTTTGAGCGGGCTTAACTTGCATGCAGCCTGTGTGGACAGCAAAAGTGTCAGAATGCACTGGCCAAAATGCAATCAGCAGCAGCACTTTGTGTTATCAGCAGACCTCCACTGTTGACATGAAAAGTGACCGCATGTAAACATAGATCATGAAGGAATTTTTGAATGATGGACAACGAGAAAGTCTAATGCAACCTCTGGCTGATAGCCACTCAGGTTTCCACACACACACACACACACACACACACACACACACACACACACACACACACACACACACACACAGAGAGTACAAGCTCAAACATTAGAGGCATAAACAGGCTGCTATTTCTCTAAATAACATTAAATTCTCCATGATTCTAGACTCAAATGTGGGACAAAAGATTAGAAATTGAGAACGTTTATGCAAATTATAACTTTAAGAAGCTACAGGGACTTGAAAATGATGAAAACAAGGTGCCGTGCCATTGTTCCAACTGCCCATTATTCCAAAACCCCAACAGTCCAAAAAAATGTCCCGTTGGACTGAAAACCTGTTTTTCAGTCAGGCCCTCATTCTGAAAACAAACGCCCATTGAACAGCACTGAATCACAGCTGAATATGTAAATTATGCTAAACACACCTGGAAGCTGCAGTCTCATTATTGGCAGGAGGGAGCCTGCTACTTTGAGCCCAGATGTGTGAAGAGGGCATGCAGGTACACACACTGATACACAGACCTGACTGGCTGTGACAGCATGGATTTTTTCCTTACTGCAGTGACAAAGCAACATAATCCCGCAGGATGGCGGTTTACCGTGACTGCCTTAATAATTACATTTTATTAGACTTTATTGAAGCATGCTGTCATAAGCGTAGCTCCTTTAAGGAACAGGACAGTGTGTAGTGTGTATGTGTGTTGTGTGAGTGCAAGTGAGCAGCAGACAGAGTGTGACGGTGATGCCCATAGCGGAGCAGAAAGCTGTCAATCTGGTGGTATATATACAGTACAGGTTTCAGTGTGTCAGTTAATAAACACTGCAGTTGCTCAAGAAAAGTACTGCCTGTTATTTCCCAACTTGTGGAAATGTGAAAGAGGTCAGCCTTGAAGTAAGCTGAACAGGAAAGGCTAAAGTTAAGCTAACGCTAGCGCTGTACCTTTACGACGTCGGCTCCGGTGCGGTGGTATCTCTTTTCAGAACCTTTGTAATCCAGCCCTGCCTTTTTTGGAGACAAAAATCCATGATGATAAATCCAACACCGAATATCTTCTGTAGTTATGTATCCATTTTTACGTGTTGACAAAACTTGTCAACCAATCAGAGGCCCTGTTCCTGATTTGTGTGAGACAGCCCCGATCTGTAGATGTTTTAATAGATTAATGTGCTGATCTCATGAAACTGACCCTTCAAAATTAAATTTATAGTAATGAGCTCAAGCCTGTGGTGGGCATCACATGACCGTGGTATTGTGGTAATGCAGTTATGGTCATAGCCTGACACCCAGAGCAACAGAGTGGGACGCCAGCCAGGATTTTATCTGGACGACTCTTGTGTCTGGTCTCGGCTACCACAGCAGGAACTGAGTGGACCTCTGATAACCTCCTCTCTACATGTATGACGTGTTTCTGTGAGGACTGGGCAAAGACATAAGGCTTTATAACAGTATTGCACAGTGCAGTTTGTTTTCTAAACAGCCGAAGTTTTGTATGAGGTCATGATTCACAACTGATGATATAAAGGTGTACTGCAAAATTAAATGCACACAAACTCCTCCTCCCTTTCATGCTTTTGCCTATATATAGTAAAATCAAAGAAGTCTTTGGCAACATCACCATCCCCTCACAGAGCTCACAGAGAATGAAGAAACTCAAACGTCAGTGAGTTAAACCACTGCGGAGTAACTCATCTAAAATGCCCACAAGGAGATGGCATTATTCATATTCATAGGAAGTGTTGGGGATGTTATTTTTAATATGGCATTAGCATTGCCCTGGGAGGAGTGTATCAGCCGCTGACTGCTCTATTGCAATCACACACACTCCCACTGATGTCAGGAGACCTAGATGGAGAGCTGCAGGCATGGGGGGTGGGGGGGGAGAAAGGGAGAGGCCGAGGCGGAGATGGGGAAGAGACACAGAGAGGGAGGATATCAAATAAGACTGAGATCGAGGGAGGCTGAGAGAGAGAGAGGGAGAAAATAAGGGAAGGCAGGGGAAGGATCCAGTGAGAGCAGTTAAGAGAAAAAAAAAAAAGAGTGGGGTAGGGGTGGACAGGGGGTGGTGGAAACAAAAGTACAGTGCCGAGTGACTTGGCAGCTTTGTCTTTTATTTGACTTTGACCAAGCAGAGATGGGGGATGCTAGGTGGTGCAGAGGCAGCTGCCGCATGTTAAAAAGCTGAACCGAGCCCTATAGAGGTACACTGAGTGTTTGTGTGTGTGTGTTTGTGTGTGTGTTAGACAGAGTAAGAACGAGGGCGGGGGTATCTTACTGCCTATTGTGTCTATACAGTGGCCTTTATGGAATTCTTTTGATCTGCGCATCAACAACAAAGCAGGAGCAGCATGGAAGAAGAAAAAAGACATTGATGGCAAAAAGCGCAAGAATATAGAGTGCAGCGAGAGAAACCCTATGTTGTAAGCATCTTAGAGAGGAGTGCTGTTTTGTTAAGATGGTGTGTTACCTCACCTGCTCTGTTCTTAAAGGGATAGTTCAGATTGTTTGCAGTGGGGTTGTATGAGGTACTTGAGAAGTTTTGGTGTAGGAAGATAAACAATGTTCTGCTCTGGACAGGGTCAGTGGCAAAACATATTTTAGTCACTTAAAAAAAATCAGTGTCAGTTTTAAGTGTGCACTATATTTAGAATATTTTCACAGCTTTACCTTGCCATAAGACCGCCTTTTTTGATGGGAAACTGCTGTTATATAACAGTACCGCACACTGATTTGGATTTTTTTTTTTTGGTGGCTAAAATAATAATTTCAGGGCTCAACAATCAGGATTGCCCGAAATGTCATATCAGGCTAGTAAACCTAACAATTCACTTGCTAGAATGAATTTATTAAACTATTTTGACAATCAGTTAATGGTTAAAGTAATTTAACACGCAAAATTGGCAGAAAATGTTGTTTTCTGCCTCTCAAACACGGAAATTTCCCAATTTATTATCATAATTATTAAACTTAATATTTGGGGGTTTTGGACTGACAAACAAGATTTTGGACCACTTTGGACTTTGAGAAACTGAGATGGACATTTTTCACTATTTTCTGACATTTTATAGGCACTGCGGCCCTAAATTAAACATGACAATTAACTTTAGTCTAATAAATACAACAGTTTGTCCAGGGGCAAGGAAAAGTTAACGTCGAGCAAGTAGATTTCTGAAAAAAACACTGAACCATGTCACTTGCTGTTGACCCTGTCCACAACAGTACATTGCCTAGCTTCGTGCACTAGTAATCCTGCTGCCTCTCCAAACTGGGGGCATGCCGACTGCCATCTACTGCAGGTAATACACTGACTCTGGATAAGTACCTCATACAACCCCACTTCACATAATCGGAACTATCCCTTTAAAGACAGCAGGCTTCTCTGCAGCCACCATCTTGTAATGTGTTTTGTCAGCTCTGCTCTTGATTTATTATAACGCTTGGCAGCGAACATATTAATGAAACAACTTCTAAATATTTACACCGTTGCAAAACATCAAGTTCAGCGTGACATATTAAGTATGCCAAGAATGTGTTGACTGTGTTGTGAACCTTCTCCAGGGAGGGAAGATCCCCATCAGATGGACAGCTCCGGAGGCCATAGCCTACAGGAAGTTCACTTCTGCCAGCGACGTGTGGAGTTACGGCATCGTCATGTGGGAGGTGATTTCATACGGAGAGAGACCTTACTGGGAGATGTCCAACCAGGATGTGAGTCACAAACACACACATCATGTCTCATTTACAGAAATCTGCAGCTCAATTCTTAACTATGAAACTGAATTTTCCTGGACATTTTTATTTCCCTCTCTTGTATTGATCGCAGAACTTGATCTGTTACACTTTCTCCCCTGCAGGTGATCAAAGCAATAGACGAGGGCTACCGTCTCCCCGCTCCGATGGACTGTCCTGTGGTGTTGCACCAGCTCATGCTGGACTGCTGGGAGAAGGGACGCAGCGACAGGCCAAAGTTTGGACAGATTGTCACAATCCTCGACAAGCTCATCAGAAACCCAGCCAGCCTCAGAGAGCTGGCCAACAGCTCAGCATGGTCAGTGGGAGAAAGCTATAAATTAAAGCTGTAAAATTCAACACATTCACCGACTTGTAGTCTTTGAGATGCTTGGATCAGATTAAAAGACGGTACATGGATTGAAGACATAATCACTGCCTCTGATCTACATTGCAAATCTACTTTGTCAGTTTTGAAAATTGGGCAAAGTAGGAAATGTCATTTCAGTAAAATTACATTCTTATCTTTTGTCAGGAAAGTAATATTTGTCAGTGAAAAGGTATGAGTATAAGGTTGTGGGCTGGCATATCCATTCAGTTAAGACTCCCTGTCTCCCCACTTGTATTGCACACATCCATAGAATATCATTATGTTTACATTTACATTTTTATACTTGAGGCATCTAGCTGATGTTTAGAATCAGACCAGCACACAGTGTGCAACAGAATGTTTCATTCCCTTTCAAACAGACAGAAGAAACTCTAAACCGAAAAAAAAAAACAAAAAAAAAAAAAACAAAATTCCAGAACAGCTGAAAGGATGGGACCAAAAGACGAGTCTTAGGGTGGGTTCACACCTAAACGTCCGGTTCCTGAATCAAACCAGTGTGATAATTTTCCAACACAAGTCAAGTGACGGAAATGTCCAATTATTGGTCATACAGTCAGTGAGTAAAAAGACAACATCAATCCTTCACAATGTCTACCTGTACTTGTACATCATGCAGCACTGCAGGTTCTGTTCATGTTGGTGTTGATCTGGAGCACATATCGGCAGACTTTACAGGACCGTGCCAGAGGACCAGAGAGTGGTTGTTTGGTCTGCACCAGAATTTGAGTCTGACATTCACACCGACATAAACGAACCACACTAAGGGGGTAAACGCTCCAGGGTTTGGTTCAGTCGGACTAAACAAGGCTGGTGTGAATCCTCCCTTAGAAATAAGTCGTGTTGGGCATGTTAACATTCATACCAGCCTTGTTCAAACAAGCACATCTTGCGAGATGTCTGTGCAGCAGAGCAGAGAGAAAGACACTTTCAAAAGTCTCTTTTACTTTAATAGTTTAAACTGAATCTCTGAGGTGCAGTTTCTCACCTGCGTCCCTGCTTATATGTTTAGGTATCAGTTTTATTTTGCCATTTCATGTTCGCTTTCAGCTGGATAGAAGTCATGTTAAGTTATTGCTGATGAAAACCCAACATTTCCTGTTTTGGCTGCTTCATAATAAAAAACTTTTAATTAACAAAATAACAAGGGACTTTTAACGTGAAGAGGTTATAGGAAACAAAATGTCCACCATTTTATCGCTCAAGACAATATGCGTTCTGAGTTTTGCATTTGTGAACGCAAACCAGATTAGTTGGAAAATTTAAACAATGTATCATCCTCGCATTGGTTTGATTCAGGAACCGGACCTTTGTGTCTTTAGTCGGCTAGTTCAGTAAGTTGATAACATAGAAATGCAAATGGATAAACACACAGATCCTTTATAACAATAGAAAGCAAGCAAACAAGTCAAAAGGTTCCAAAAAATAAAGCTGTGTGCACTTGTGCTGGGATGGGCAGCGAGAGGACCAATCATTAATCATACTTACCCACTCATGGCTAGGTTTAAAGTTGAGGGTTTATGTTTTCCTTTCACAGAGTCCGTCATGCTGCCACCGTTGCAAAATTAAAGCTTCTCTGAAAGCAGCATCCAGCACCATGAATGAGCAATGACTCTTCAACTGTGCTGCCGACAGTTTTTATTATTATGAATGAAAGAGTTAGATTTTAATGACTATTCCAATGACAAATAATTGACTTCAGCACCAGTCAGAAAATGTTATTTAGCCACTCAGCGGGACAAAATGTCATTGAGTTGTGAGTGTGCTCTGTATCCCAGCAGGGAGGACCCATCCACCCCAGAGTTCAGTGTGAACACAGTGGATGAGTGGTTGGAGGCCATCAAGATGGGCCAGTATAAGGACAACTTTTCCAGTGCTGGATATGTCAGCTTGGACTCAGTCCTCTACATCAGTGTCAGGTACAAACGGCTGGTGACTCATCCCAGTTAAATGAAACATCCAAAAGGTCAAAATTGTCAGTAAAAGACATATTATATTCCACTTGAGTGTCATTTGAAATTAAAGAAGAGGATTTACACAAGTATCTTGGACATAAAAACTCAGCACTGCTGCTGCTTGGCATTTGACAGACAATGTAGACTTTTTTTTTCTCTGAAAGTGTCCTTGATAGCTAATATTTTGTCTGCATGTTTTTCTGTCTTTCTTGTAGTGAATTGGCTAAGATGGGTGTGACTCTGGCTGGACACCAGAAGAAGATTTTGTCTAGCGCGCAGAGCCTGCAGGCCCAGGGAACACACGTCCAAGTATAACAGTTTCCACATAAACACACAGTGAGACAGAGCCAAAATGGATGCTCCTGTGAAGAGTTTCCCCCGCTGAAATGGAGTTTTAATGGATACTCTGTGCTCGGGCCTCCATTGATTTTGAGACACACTTGAGATGGAGACAACATGGACGCTTGACTCCTTCACCTTCTCGCAGTTTCACCATCCTTCCCATCCTCGATGGGCACTACCGGCTTTAGCACTCGAGAGTCCCAGCAACACAACCACCATTACGGAGCAACAGAGAGACACATGTCCAGCAACAAGGCCACATCTAGAGCATCCCAGACCATTTCACACCATATCAGCTCAACAAAAGAAGAAAAAAAAAAGATTTTTAACAAAAGAAATGACAAAAAAAAGCAAAAAAAACAACTTAGAATATAATTATCATCACTGTCTGTGAGGTGTACAGTTGGTTTTTACTGTCATTTTGTTTCCGTTTTAAGTTTTCACCTTGAAGAGTTTAAAAAGGGTCAGAAGATATGTATATGTGTAGATATATGTTTATATGGGCTGTGCGTCCCACAACCGTAGAGATGGACCTAACGTTTGTATTGGTGGTGAGGTTTATATCGCTCAACCTTAATAGGAGTTATTACCTAGTACGTGTACGGCCCCTTCCATTGCTCTCTGTACACAGAAAGCCAATGAAAGAGCCGAGATTCTGAATGACATGAATGTGCGGGGGTGAGGGGAACAGAAAACCTGGACCTTTAGAGATAGAGAGGGATGTAGATTTTGCTAGCTCATGTAGGATGGAAGTATGATTCATTTAAATAGTGTATTTGACCAGGACAAGGGCTTCCCTAGCGACTGATCTCAGACACACTTCCATAGCAACTAGACACAGTGCACGTTTGCGAGTCTGCTCTCACTTAAAGATGTGAGTGCAAAGAAACAGCAGAAACTGCTTAAGGTGCAAGATAGCACAGAGGAATTTTTACTCTTCCATATCTGGCTGTTTTTTTTCCCCCCAAATGACATCGTCTATCCAGCTGTTACAGTGTGATGTTGTTGGGAATATTTCAGCTCAAGAGTTTGCCTTCCCATGTTTCAGGTGTGTTAAGAAAGTTATAGTGTTTTTGTGTAGAGCAAAGGTGATGCCAAGGTCATGATAGAGTTGACACTGTTAAGAACGTGTAACTTGTTTTTCCAGTGTTGTGCCATGTACAGTAACCTTGAAATGTTCATCTGGGCAGCGTACCACCAATTTTTTTTTTCTATCCTTATTTCCTTCAATCAGTTCCCATGGCTGGATGGTAACACGAAGCTGGTCACGGTAATTACAGTGTTTTGTCCAAATGTTCTGCTTGATGAAAAGGAGCATCAGAACGGACCCTTTTTACAGCGAGATGAAATATACAGTACGCAGTTTTGATTTTCAGCTGTGCCACCATGAGAGGTTAAATTTCACTTAAAAAAAAAAAAGGATGATTTGTGTGTCTTGTACTGTCTCACTTTCTTGTTATCAGTCATGCCAACCTATTTCAAGCACCCCTAGCTTCAGACCAATGCCAGTAAGGCAAATGTACAAAACAATGTTTACAGCAAAAAGCAAATACATTGGTTTGTTGGTTTTCCCTCATCAGAAGGAAACTGCTGCTTATCACGTTAATGACAAGGTTAAATATGACGGGACCCTCTTTGTGTGTACTGCATCAATGGCACTGAACCTGCTTTAGTGTTTTCCCAAACCCAGTTTTAATATATGTGGTACTCTATAGGACCAACAGTGGCAAAAAGTACAGTATATATGATTGTATCATAGTGTAAAATATGTACAGTGTTGATTTCCAATGTTAGAATGTTTGTAATGATAACGATGATGATGATGACTATGATGTACTTTTATTGTGAAAAAGAGATTTCTGAAGTACTCGTTCAGGGGCGGGTCGTACAGGAGAAAAGTGAAGAGAGGTGATTCGTTGGTCTGAACAAAGGAATGTAGCATGGTGCAAAGCTTCAGCTTTGATTGACAGGTGACAGTGACTGCAGTTTCTACCATAGTGTTAGAATGAGTAGAATGGACTTTCCTTATTTATACACTGGCTTAATTTGAGTAATTAGTAACAGTAATTACATGCACTTTTTAAGCCCGTGTCGGCCTACCACACAACTTATAAAGAAGCTCATTTGGGCGGGGCAAGGGACGGAAGGAGGGATGTTGAGATAAGAGAAGTCCTCCGAACAAATTTCTATCCACTGACATCACAAACTGAACATTCGCTGAAACCCTCCCTGAGGCAGAAATTGTCCAGTCATAGCTTAGCAAGTATAACTAGGCATGGCAGACCTGTCAAGCTTTGCATTTTTCCACATGTTGAGGCAATCCGTAGTCAGATGGACGAGAAGGTGGTGGCTTTATTTAGTCTTTCCGAAGCCCAAAATCCAAAATACACAGTGTAAACGGTGCATTTGTATGCTCTAATGTAAACTGCAAGTATTAGCATGTCGAGCTAACTAGCTAACAACCTACAGTAATAACCAAGCTTTACTTCCAAGGCCAAGGTGCAGATTGTTAATCCACTAGCTTACATTTGTTCGGGGGTCAAAAGGTTACGGAAAATAGCAGCTCTGTCCTGTTTATATTTGGATTTGGGGAAGTTTAAATTTCAGCAACCGCAGATGACATTACCCGATACATTTCTTAAACATATTGACGTCATTCTTAAAGCCTTTTCTCTTGTAATGTTAAAAGCAACCATTGTTTGAAAACAGGGTTAGAGTATGTCAGAACAAAATAATAGTCCCATCATACTTACAATAGGACTAACTCTACACTCACACTCAAGAACAATGTTTCTTTGTTTGTCCTCTGCCTGTTGAGGATGCTAACTTTTTTGCCTGGGACATTCAGCTTCAGGATCAGTCTTTAAGCACCATGTAGCCATCACATGCACATTCAGATTTATTACATGGTTTTCATTTCAAAACGAGTGAGCTAGAAACATTAAAATGTCAACCAGAGATGGTGTCATGCCGTTGTTCTCATGGCCCATTATTATGAAACTCCAGCAGGCCCAAAAATGTCCCACTGGACCCACTCCTAACCCTAATATCTAAAAAACTAACATCAAACATGTTTGATTTGGTTAAAACAGCCAAGACTACAAAAAGACTGTAGGCTATTAAGATGGCTCACACAGTTTTTTTTATCAGCCTACATCTAACAACTCGAGTGACGGGGTGCACACCAACTGAGGCAAAACTTTAATAATTTATTCTGATATTAGAAATGTTTGCAGCAGTAAAATCAACTGAAGTGTTGTTTGGTGTAAGGACAGGCTTTTAAGGGCAAAAACCCTGATGATTCAGCCAGCAACATTCGCCAGCAGTCACTGAACTAATAACTGCAGGTAGAGTGAGCATCGGCGGTCATTTGTTTTTGGGCTAACAAATGTAGGGTGGATCAAATTGGACTTTTTTTTTGTACGTTGGGGTTTCGGAATAATTGGCTATTGGAACAATGGGCAGGAGACGTTTTAAACCTACTCATGAAGCTCTGCCACTCTTATTGTGAACTATATTATGTACCATTATAGAATGGAAAGCTTGACAGGCATAGCAACAGTAACTAAGGGGGGCGAGGCTTAGTGAACTGTCAGTTGGGGCGGGCCGGAGTGGGTGCTGAGTGAAAATTTCAACTGCTACTTAGCAGCACAATATAGCTTTTTAGTTGTTTCTGCCCTTTTGTTTCAGAACAAATTATACAAATAGCTACATTTACAGCTAAAAAAAATCATCAGGAAATTAAATACTGTTTGCCAAACCACTGTTCTTTTGCCAAATATGCCAAATAAAATACACTTCTAAGGAGTCTGAAACTGTTAGTACATTCTACTCTTGCTAACTCTATGATTTCACTCTAGCGGACTACCCTTGACCGCTGGCCTTTTAGATGCCTTATTTACTGAGCTATTGTTCTTTTCTGTTGCCCTATAGAGGCGATATTAAGAGTAAAGTGTATGTACAGGTAGTATTTATCTGTGTTCTTAAGATGACCTCACATCAACACCCTGGTTTTGTAACATCCCAGAGACCCTTCCTCCAACAGCACCTTCACTTTGATTCCTCAACGCAGAACAAAAGTCATTTTGTTCTGAAAATATTATTAAAAAAATCTGAAATGGTGACCTGTAAAAATGGATTGACAGAATTGTTTTTATTTATTTGAGTCATACGATAATTCTCGATCAAAACGAAATGCAGATTACGGATGTGGGTAGCTTACAATTTGCTATATTTGGCTGCAAATTAGTTTCACGTACAAAATTCCTCATGCAAGGTCAGGATTAGAAAAGGACAATTTTAAGTGTCGCAGAAAAAAATATGGGTAAATTGTGACAACATCCTCCCTTTTTACAAGCGTATTCAACACTCCCACTTTAGAGATTTTAAGAATACAGAGGTCATACCCACACTTAGGTTTCAGCTCTCGAAATCCCAGGTTTGTGTCACTATTCACCCTCTCAAGGTTAGCTACGTGGGTTGGTTTGCTTGATCTCAAAAACAGTGTTTGTCCTCCATTCCCCACCTGGTCTGTATTGTAAATGTTCATGAGTGATTCTCATCGGAGACTTTCAGCTCTCTGTCTCTTTCTCTCCTCTTCTCTCTCTTTCTTTGGCCACCGTACAATGCTTATTTGTCCCCATGCCAGTTTCCTCTGCGTTGCTTGTTGTAAAGGGTGTAGGCATTCTAATGTCTTTCATGTTGCTGTAATAAATATGCTAATATTTCTAATTTCTCACCTGAAGCCTGCACTGTCTTTTTCTTTCTCACATTTTCTGCTTTTTTTTTCTTGCAGTCCCTCACTCTCAGACACGCACACTTGAAATATGGTTATTTTCTTGCACAGTTTCACAGTAAAATTACACTGGGGTATTAAATTCAAAGTGCCTTTACATGAAAGTGTTACGAAGCCCTCGCTTAATTATTTTTTGCTGTGTAACAAAGCCTGAAGGTATCAAATTTTGTTTTGGCGAGCACCTGACCAGTCTTGCAGTAAATCAGTGCAGAGCTGGGAAAAATTCAAGGGTAGTCTCATTTGTCCCCGGCTGTGCTCTAATGGCGACAGCGGTGGTGAAATTCCTATCATAACATAACTTGAATGGCAAAATATGGCCATCCTGCGACCACATCTTCATTATCAGTGTGTGTGTTTGTGTGTGATTGTAGTGTGTGTGTTCCTCACTGCGAGATAATTCTGTCTCGGGGGAGGGAGAAGGTCAGCGACTCCTGGCCTTGGTTAACCCCTTAATGCACTGGCCCAGTTGCTGTCACTCTATGTTACCGCCATTACACCTCATTTAGCCCATCATATTAGGCTCCATATTCCCCTATCGCTCTCTTTCACACACACACACACACACACACGGCCAGACACACAAAATTTTCAGGGCCTGTTCTCCATTTCCTCAGTATCTATCTTCTCCTGCTGCCCTCCTCTTAATCTTTCTGCTGGCCTCGTGCATCCCCATTTTTTCTCCCCTTTCCTATCCATCCTGTGCAGACAGACAGAAAGGTTGTGGCGAGTTCTCTGACCTCGACTACCCCATTATCTCCCCCTCTCGTAGCTTTCTAATTTCCCCTACCTCCATCCATCCATCCATCCATCCAAAAGTTTTCTCCTCATGCAGCCCTCTCTTTGAGGCCCATTGACTCTTTTATTCCCTTTCCATAACCATGTGCTGGCTTGGTTTGACTCGGCACATTAGCCCAGCAAGGCAAGGATTTGCATCTCTATTACAACAGGGTTATCCGCTTGAAGGTGTGTCTTTAAATGAAGATATTATTTTATTATTTTGTTATTTAAACGCTTTTATTTTGAAAGAAATATTGGATTTTCATCAGCAGTAAATTAACACAACTCCTATCAGTTGAAAGCAAACATGAAACAGTAAAATAAGGAAGATGCCTGAAGGTATAAACACTGCAAAAGAGATCTCAGGTGCATCTCAGCACAGCTTGGCGTCTTACAAGTGGTCATGGGAATGTAAATCAGCACTGCACAGTTTGACTTGGCAGGTCCAAAAGTACCAATGGAGAAAACCCCATGTCTGTCTCACTGCTATCACCACTGGGTGTCTTTTCACTATCAAAGACCAATCCATAACTTTGGGCTTTTGTCTCCAGGTATCTCAATACGGAGAATGTCATCTTACATATTTACTCAGGATAACATGGAGGCTACTGGGAGCCAAAGGCTTAGGCGATTGATTCATCATGCAGCTGCTATTGGCATCATGTGAAAAGGTCAGGTGTCCCTATGGAGAACACTTTAAAAGGCCATTGGTGACTGATGAGGCTGTCATGTTTGTATCACATACATGCACAAGCTCTCTGTCTCTCAGTCTGTATCTCTGCCTTCCTCTCTGTTCCTCTTCCCTGCACGAAACACACACATGCACACACACTCTATCTCCCATGGGAATGGTAATTGGGCCCCTCTGTCATGCTGTCAGGTGTGGGTTTGAGTGTCCCCTCATGTGCAACAACAGACATTAAAATAACACAAGAGACCAAACAGCTATAGATCCACCGTGACCTCTGCAGGGTCAGCCATATGTGCACGTGTGTGTGTGTGTGTGTCCGTAGAGCCTTTTAGTGCCAACATCATGATCACGTCATGGTGTAGACAGGAGGCAAAACAAAGGAAAAACTGGAGGCATGGATCACTTCAGAGCAGTAGGCCACATAACCAAGCGAAAATGTGAAAATGAACTCATAAAATGTCAAGAAAGGAAATATTGTTACACCTATTTTCCTTACTAAACAGAAAAACACAACCAATCACCCTCTGAATCCAAGTTTTGGTCTTTTACCCAACTATGATGAGCGTAACTGACTTGTTAACTCTGTAAAACACACTTCATTTAAGCTCGAATGACAGGAACAAAATAAAACTCATCATAACCATCTTAGTCAGTCTTTCCACTGTTCCACCATGAACAACTCTGGTTTGTTCCAAAGAATCCTTAATTGAGTTAGATGTGAAAACTGTCTGGCTCTACAGGCCGCTGTGGAGACCCATTTTCTGTTGGTAAATATTATGTTTTTTCTTGTGGGAGGAGCTTAGGTGGAGGCAGAAAAAATCCCAATACACGTTAGCTATCAGTAGCTAACAAGTTTTGATGGATTGTTTTTTCACAAATCTTTCTGAATATGTACGGTCATTTTATCATTTCATTTTGCTAATTAAATAGTCTGCAGAGTGAGAGCCGCTGCTCCGACTGAGCCGGGGAGGAGGAGGGAGAGTAAAACTGCCTGTAGAACTGGACTGTTTTCACATCTAATGCAGTGAATTTCATTCAACGAAAGCAGAGTTGGTTATTGCTGGAACAGTGGAAAGACTGGATTGTTGTATTTTCCTGTTTAATAATGAAAATAGGTGCGAGAATATTTCCTGTCTTGACATTTTGGGGATTCATTTTGTTTATTTTGTTGCGGCTCGCATGCATCTCTAAGCATTCGCCTTATTGTGTTTAACCATAGGTGTGCACTTTGCGCTGCAGACCATTAAATTAGCAAAAAAAAAAAAAAAAAAAAGACAAAAATCACCAAATAACCATGTTTAAGGAATCGTTTCCTCCACCTGAACTCCGCCCACAGAAGAGGGGTCCACTGGTTTGTGAACGTTACTTCTGTGTGGTCATAATGCTTAGGAGACCAAAACAGATGCTCATGTGTGACTGAATTAGCAGTGTGAGTATCAAAAAGGGAGACAAAAGGTAAGCAGACGATAAAATCTGAACCAGAGGAAAGATTTCATCAGTCATTGGTTAAAAGTTCCTGCTTTGTCGCTCTTGATTGCATTGCGTGTGTCCTCTCTAATCAAATATGGCCGAGTTCAGACGGGCTTAGTGTTTCGCGGTCCGCACACACACACACACACACTCCACTCACACACATGCACACATCAGTGCTCTTCTGTCTCATGAGGTTTTAGTTTGCTATCAAAGCGATTTCCTGTCTCAAATTTTCATCAGTAATCAAAGTTCCTGATTGAATTTGAAAAGTGAGCCCAGCTCTATAAATCACATTACATGCCTCACTCCCATCATGCCTGCTCTCATCAGCCACAGGAATGAGACGCCACCCTGGGTGTATGTCTGCGTCATGGTCTCTGTGTGTTCTAGTGCATGCAGTGGAGCAGGAAAATGGATGTTGACAGAGCTGTGATTTGATCCATGCAATTTTTAGTCGGGACAAATAATACAAAAAGGAGAGAAGAATGGTGAACAGGCGACGAAGATAACACACCTGGGGCCGACTGCAGAGACTATGCATGCTTTTTGGTTTAGTGTCAACTGCAAAGCACATAGGTGGAGTTTAATGCACCACTGCAGCTCAAATCAGTGACAAAGTCAGGTAAAATTCATTTGGTGAAAAATGTTTTTGTTGTTAGCATGGATAGATTACTGAGTGAGCCTAGCTGGCACAGGCCAGGGACCACAAGTGGTCAAATGTAATCCGATATTTTTTTTCTTCATTCTTTTCTTCATCTCGCAGCTTCTCAGAATACTGAGGCTACATTAATTAATACAGTAACTTACATTTTTAGTTTGGCCTCAGAGAAGCTCTGAGAAAAAAAAAATCCTGCATCTCTGGCTTTCTTTAATGGCTTCTTATGATGTTTTGTATATCACAGTATTGGTATACAGTAGTATTTACTATAATATCTGTGCAGAAGAAAGTCAGCGGGGTTCTGCTCTAGCAGGAAGCTTTAGACAGAAGTCAGATCGTCTCACTTCAGCTCTTGAACCAACAGCAGCACCTGAAAGTTCTGATACTGACACAGACACAAAATAACTATAAAACCATGCAACAACTACAAAGTGCTGCAAAATGACTACAAAGCGATGAAAATGACCATAAAGCAAATGAATGGATGCAAAACAACTACAAAGAGATGCAAAATGGTAACAATGAGACACAGATTTACTTCAAAGAACTGTAAAACAACTACACAGACATGGAAACAAATAAAAGAGACAAAATGACCACAAAGAGGTGGAAAAAGATGACAAAGAGCTATCAAATGACAACAGATGCAAAACAGCTACAAAGAGATGGACATTTACTACAAAGAGACACAAACTCTCTACAAAGAGATGCAAAACAATTACAAAAAGATGCAAAATGATGACAAAGAGATATAAAATGACAACAGATGCAAAACTACTAGCCTACAAAAAAATGGACAATTACTACAATGACACAGAGTATTACTGCAAAGACCCGGCAAAACAACTACACAGGGACAGAAAAAAGTAAAAAGAGACAAAATGACTACAAAGAAAGGCTAAATTATGACAGAGATGCAAAATGGCAAAGAATAAGACACACAGTGACCTCAAAGAAGTGCAAAACAACTACACAAAGAGGGAAAAAAAGTACAAAAGAGACATAAAATGACAACAAAGACTGCAAAATGACTGCAAGGAGACTGTGCACAGTTCTACTGTCTGATAATCCACCCGTGGTTGTTGGCTCCAAATATGCTAAAAACTTTAGTATTTCCAAATACTGTTTGACCCAAGTCAAATAGGTAACCAGAAAAAGAAACACACCAAGAATACTGCCTGTATTGGCCAGCTGTCATCACCTAAAATCAGTAACAGATTTCGAAATGGAGCAGAGGCAGATAGAGGATGAACAGAATGGGAGGAGAGGAGAATAAATAGTTTGGGTTTGAAAAAAAAAAAAAAGGTGAAGAAAAACTTGGAGGGGTTTGGAGGGACTGAGATAATATTGACCACATAATCCCTCACAGATGTGGAAATCACTGTTTAATGCCGGGCAGACATGACATGCTGAACTGCTATTGGATGACTCAAGAGGGACTCTGACCAAAGACAAACTGGCTCTCCCTCTAAATCGTGCTCTCTATCGACAGGAAAAAAATATGATGAAGAGCTAAATTTAGAGCAAATGTAGCAGGATCACATCTGTTGGTCTATAAATTACACAAACAGATACACACAGGCTCAGTAAATCATGCTGTACGGGGTGACAGAGTCGATACAAGCCTTATTTATTTGAGTGTAAACATACTGTTAACGTCTTCCTACTCAGAAATGTACAGACCTTCTGTGAAATCCCATTATGAACCCCGTGTGTTACAGCTGATTGCAGAACGTTGCATGATTTCCTGCGCCTGTTGCCTGAGTGTGTACATGTGTATGTGTGGAGGAGAGACATGAGTGTTCTTTTGTACACACCGCGTGTTTACGTGTGTTTCCTACCCTGTATAATCAAACGCAGATCTTCAAGTGCCATCAATCAAGCTTTGATGTTACGGGGAAGAGCAGAGAAAACCGCAGCAGCCCCCTCCCACCTCTACCAGCCGAGGCTGAGCTGGGGGAAGCTGTTTTACTGTTGGTGGATCCACAGGAGAGGGTTTCCAAACCAAATGGAGGTGTAGAAGCTCAGAGCCTGCAGCTAACTATCTACATTATGTAGCCATCAGAAATGTGGTTGTTTCAAGGTGCTATGTAATGTATGTCTTGGCCGGTGCAAACACGACCATCTGTGGCTGAAACCTACACAGTTTTCTGTAACATCAAAGCTGCAAAACAATATGCTTCTACTCTGAGGTGACCTGCACACTCACGCCCCCTTCATCATCCTATTCTCTACTCTACTACTCTCGCTTTGTTTCTCATCTGAAGAGGATATGAAGGTTGCATTCACAGCCTTCATACAACCTTTTGCCGCAGCACAGCTGTTACAAATACAGATCAAGTACGTTCAGTATGATACCACACGGCTCTGTTAGGTTAGTAGAGTACTGTGCCATTAATTGCGAAACATATTTCTTTTAGTAAAACATTCTCAAAAGGTTTTCTGGTAAATGCTAAATGAAATGCATTTATTAGTGCTTTACAATATACTCCTCATACACTCACCCCAACACACACACTGATGTCAGTGGCAACATAACTACAAAGAATGTCCTGACCATGAGCAGAAACATTGGTTCACTGTCTTGCTCAAGGACATTTGAACATGTGAACAGCAGAAGTTGACAATCGAATCCTCCGACTGATGGACAACTCGCTCTAAAACTAAGGTGATGGTGCAGTTTCTAAGGGACTGTCCAAGTATAATGAAACTTGACTGCAATACAAAACAAGAAGATTGTCGACTTTTTGTCTGACTACCATTTCCATGGTCAACAAAAATCTTAAAACATCCTCTGTCTGAAATCCAAAACACACAATACATCTGTGCTGTATATTGAACATGCAACTAAACTAGAAGAGTGCACTCAGTAGTAGGGCTGGTATTGGCAAGAATCTGGCAATACCATATGTATCATGATACAGGAGTTACTCCATATATTGCTACATATTGCAATACTGTAAGCAAGGCGATATGTTGCTGTTTTTTTTATCTAATTTTAGGAAAACTGTCATAGTGTAAAGAATACACCACCATATGTATAACACCTTAATTGCAAAAGTTTACTTTTTTATGCAGTAAGAACAGTGAAGATAAATAATAACACTAATATGTACAGTAGGGGGTTAAAATGCAATGCAAAACGAACCACTGCCATGAATCTTTGAATTTAACATAATATAGTAGGGGTGCAACGGATCTCAGATCACAGTTCAGCACGCACGTGATCCACGGACTACATGTAACCATCATCTTGTGAAACACAGTTTTACCGTCGCTGTTACTTTAACATAAGTTATAATTCCCGAAATCTCAATGCAGAGTTGCAGTGAAAGGCAGGAAAGATGTGCGCTGTGTTTTACTCTGCAGCTTCAATCAAAGAAACAGATCACAAGATGGTGATATGATTTTTTTTAAAAATATCATTATTATCATTATTACATTATATTACTATGGTGATGACTACAGACAGAGAGAGATCAAAGCCAAGTGCATTTTTAAAATAATGTAACCCTAATCCCGCCTCTTTTTTCTTTTTTGCCGATCTGAAAAACGATCTGACTCAAAACCACAATACATATTACATGTAACTAGTTACTTTTCCACCCTGCAAGTAGGTAAGCCTTGTTTTAGCCTAGCAGTTGTTGATGACTTGTGACTCCTACCAGCCGGTTAACAACAGTAAGGAGTCAGCAATCAATATAGGTTATACACAGGTTTTTAAAAAACTGTGATTCACCACAACCACGAGCAGTTCTTGAGCATGCAGTGCACAAAAAATTGTAGGCAAATGGGCCAGCTTATGCAATTAGCTGCAGATAGAAACTCCATTCACACACACGACCCATCGCATGATAGCATCAAACCCATAAAACTTTGTTCCATCATTATCTTTGGGCAAAAGCCCTGTTTTCTTTTTGATCACAGCGGTGATGCCTCCGAGAAGATTCGGTCGGCCACTTTGTTAAAATATTCCAACAATATCGGGTGGTCTCTTCATTTTTTCCAGGTATGAGTGGAAAACACAGAACATTTTAGCAGTGGGTTGGAATGACTTTAAACTCAAGGTCTCACTAGAACAACATTAGACTTAGAAAAACTGTGTCACGATAAGTGAAAACATTTGTGTAATGAAACAGTAGAAATGCCCCCATATTGTGGCATTATTCAAGCTATGTCTAGAGCGTGGATTGCTACTAAAAAACAGGCACACAAAGTCATCCCCTGGTCTCCTTTTTACTGTTATAAGACCACCTTTTCTTTAACTGTTACCTTCCTCTTGCATCTACTACTTGTCTTCCTCCAGTCTGGTTGTCATCTACATAATGGCTGCCATTGACAAGTGGGCATGTCTGCTTGGCATTGATTGGTGGCGGCCTCTGGGGATTTGTTTAGATCCACAAGAGAAAAAAAAAGAACATTGGTAAGTGGTGCTGTTGGTTGTGTATTTGTGTGTAGGTGTGTTTGGGAAATTACAGGGTACGAGTAAAGGAAGGTTCACATTGTGTAAAGACATGGAACGAATTCAGAGTGCATCAAAATGATGTAACAGTGTTGAAAAACCCACTCATATATAACAAGTAGTCAACACCGACTTTCCTCTGAAAAACAAAGGAATTAGAGGAGGACAAAATGAGCGATCGACAAGCTTGTGTGACAGGCTGGTCAATCACCTGAAGTTGATGAGGAGGATATTTGGTGGTCAAGGGTCAATAACCTTACCGAGACATTTGACTCTTCATATGCATTTATATTGGACCATCTGAGCCACACTAATTTGGATTTCAGCAATTATGTTTAGTTGTTCATTTCTTGATGATTCTTATTCCAAAACGACATAAACACTTTTTGAAAAATGTACCTACTTTAAGGGCCCAGTGAGTAAGATTTGTGATCGTTCATTGGCAGAAGATGGCAGGAACGGTATGTTTTCATTAGCCTATAATCACATGAAAGAATAAGAGAATCGTTGAGTTTTCATTACTTTAAAATGAGCCGTAAATATCCGCAGAGGCTGCTGGCGTGGCCTTCCACCTTTTTTTTGCAAGTGGTTTCTTGAACACGCTTGAAAGGGGAGAGTGAGATGAGACCTTTGTAATCTGCAAACTCACTGCTACATGTCACTAAATCCTACATCCTGGTCCTTTGGAAAATACTGCTGGCATCAAACTGAAGCACAAATGTCATTTTGGTCAGAGAAATAGGGGTCTCCGCGCAAAAAAAACCCACTTATAAACGTCATAGCATACACTATTGAGTTTCTCTAGTGGGTTTTTGAAGGATTTTTATAATCTAGGGGCTGCTGAACTATTAGCTGGTCCTTTGGTTGGTCTACTACTTTGGTCCAGTCTGAAATATCCCCTGACTTTTCCTCTAGCGCCATCATCGGGTCAAAATATTGATTTGTGCAACAGTTTGGTTTACGACCAAATACTTGCTAAACTAATGGCATTCCCATTAGCTTAATCTCTTCTTTTAGTTCAGTGTTAATTAGCAAGTGCAGACACTACACCAAGGTGGTAAAAGATGGTAAACATTATACCTGCTAAATATCATCATGTTAGTATTGTCATGTTGACTTTGGCATGTACTTCAAAGTATCACTATGCCTATGGGTGCAGCCCATAGTCTTGTTTTCATACAGTGCACCACTCTACTGCATACAGGACCATGTGATCCCTCAAATAAAGTTTTTTTTTTACATAAAACATAACAAAAATAGTTGGATGATGTAGATTGATCTGGGGTTGTTTAGAAATACTGACACCTTATTTCCAAGCTGTCTGTAAGCGCACCAGAAAGATAGTTTATTGTTGTATCTAATTCCCAGGATGTCAAATACTGAGGTTTTGGTAAATTATCCCAAGCACACTGAAATAATGAGTAATACAGGCAGAAGACAGGATCTCTGCAGATACAGCCACCTCCACAGACCTTTTGTGAGTCATAAATTTAAATGAACGCACAGCATGCCTGGGGATGTGATCTAAAAAGGGTTAAAAAGGATTTTTTTTTTTTCATTTCGTCTCAACTTTAACTTCATACAGATCAGATTAAATTAAGCTAAACTAAACCTGCCATGCTGTGACCGTAAATACAAACACAGTAGTTGGACTTGCTTGGGTAGAGGTGAAGAAAATAAACACTGGAAGTACACAGAGAGAAACCAGCAGGACAGCCAAATTACAAGTTTAAGAGAAAAACCAGTTGGTGGGTTTTTGTAGTGTAAAACCACAATCACATGGTTTGTAAAATGTCTTGGAAAACTAACAGCAACGTTGGAGGCACACCAACATATGCGCGTGCGCACACACACACACACGCAGAGTATCCATAACCACATGCAACACGCACACATACTGTGATAGTTGATGTTTGACCACACAAGAGGGGTTACTAAAACAGTGTGCAAGTGCTGACTCAAACTCTACTTGTGGTCTGTTCACAAAAAATAAAAAACACTCATGCTTTTCTCTCTGTCTATACCCTTGTCATACTCTGTGTGATATGAATGAATGTTTATTGTTTATACCATTACAAAAGTGCATTTGTTTGCACTCGTGTGTGTGTGTGTGGTTATGTGCACACACATATGAAGCACAAACAGAGCTATGGGAAGGCAGTCGAGGCTCTAAATCAGCCACGTGCTTACTAACAGAGGTTTGACCCAAATAACAGTGTAATTTATGAAGGCTTTTAGGCTCCCAGGCAGCCATGGAAATAGAACAGAGAATAATGTGAGTCTGACCGTGGCTACATCACTTCAGTTTATGTCCTAGTCTTTTACTAGGACACACGTCCGCGGTTCTTAATGATACAGAGACAGTAAACACAATGTTAATGGACACCGGGTTTACAAAGATGTGCTCAGCTGAAAATGCACAATTATGGACATGCTCACAAGCAAGAATACTAAACAGGTGCAGGGACCGACGGGCGCGATTATAAACGGAGACGCAATCAAAAGGAGAGACAGTGCAGGGGATAGAGGCAGTGAGAAATGTGTGAGAGATGGACGGATGGAGAAGGAGGGACAGACTGAAGCCGAGAGATCATTAGTACTCCACTGTAAGGCTCTGGCCCCGGGCAGGGTTAGAGGCTGAAATGGACTGTTAGCAGCTGCTGGAGGAGATGACATCTCAGCAGACCCAAAGGACAAGTTAAGACATCCCGAGCACTCGTATAGCTCTGTGTAGGTGTGTGTGAGAGAGTGTATGTGTGTGTGTGTGTGTGCCTGCATGCATATAATCCTGTGTGCTACCCTCCCCGTGCAGTAGCGGGTCATTTGGCTCAGTGTTTGAAGTGGAGATGCAGCTCTGAGGAACAGGCTCCTGTCACGGCTCCACAGATCAGAGCACAGAGCGACAGGATGCCATGAGAGAGGAGGAGAGGGCAAAGACAGACAAATGAGATGACATGAGACCTTTCCCCACACCAGCTTTTCTTTTCTTTTCCTTCTTGCTTCCTTTCTCAGACTCTGTCCACTCTCCGTCTGAAAATACTTTGTGTGAAAGCAATGTGCGTCCACACAAGCATTTCTTGCTAATGGTTTCTGTCTACACAGCAACACCAGAACAAAGATCGACCTAAAGGGCCGGCACCTAAACAATAGGAAACAGCTACTGTCTTCAGTCTGTCCCCTCATACTACTAGGGTCGGGTACCGCTCACATTTGACAACTTACCAAAACTGTACCAATACTGGGCGTTACCCTGGAATGCTGGATAGTTGAACTCATTATGCACAAACAATGGATTTATTTCCTGTTGGGGTGTTTGCTAGTCGTATCTATACCAACCTGCGCCATGCCATTAGCCAATTAATAGATTTCCTCGTTTAAGTTGTCGGGAGCAATTACAAGCAATGTTATGTTGTTTTGCGGACATTCCTATCAAGTGAATCTCTAATACTACTGTATTTTGTGTTGTGGTTGAATATCTCAGTTGGCTTGAGATTCACAACAGCACGAGTGTTGTGTCTGTTTGCTTAAAGGCTTATACGCTATAAAATGCTAAGCCAACCAAGACAAGCTGTCCACGTATAACGTCCCAGTTCTCCTACTAGTCTCAACTGATTAGATGACTGAAGAATTGTGTACAGTATGATTTAACAGTTTTTATTCGATACGCAATAGCAGGGTGATGAGTTAAGACCTGTTTTATGCACTGAGTGGGTACTGGTCAACCTCAAAGTCTCGGTTTAGGTGGTCTTAACTACAACACAGCTGACAATTCACACTGAACTTTTTCTGGCATGCCCCCTTCAGGAGCCCCCCATGTCATTTTTTTTTAATTTTTATCAATCATTAGGGGAAGCCACTAATAAAAAAGGATTCAAGCTGAATTTTGGTGAAATAAAGAATAGCATGATAGCATCAGGAAACTTCCAACACAGAACACTGCCCAACAAGACCCCTCACCCCTCCCAGAAAGAAACTAAATATCTCGCTTTTGTTATTTACCCAATTTATGTGCACTTGTTTTATTCCAGCTCAGTGTGAGTTAGACTAAGCAATCAATCAGATCAATCAATCTGGGACTCATTCCCAAGCTGTCAAATACAGACATTTTGGACTGGAAACTGGCTCTGATTGGTTGTTTTTGTTCAGGTGTGGAAGGAGGAGCCAGAGGAACCTGATTTTTTACACAGATAATCTGTCTCATGTACTAATGTCAGGATATAGTGTTCGTTTCAGAAAATAGGACAAAAAGTTATTTTTACAGAAGTTAGCCACTCTGGCTTTAAGACATTTTTTTAATCTCAAACTTGCCTTACAAAAAGTAAATGCAGCTCCATTCTCCTCATCCATACTAAAATGCCAATGTTTTCAGATTTATCCAGTCCAATCTCAGGGCAGAAACAGAAAGAAAGAATCATGTACTGTGGACGTACACTCAGAGAGGCAAACCAGCGCACAAGAGTCTTCCCTTTGCCCTTCTCGCACACTCAGAAAACTAAGACTCCATTGATAAAGAGCTCGTGAGAATCAGGGAAACAAGCAGTATGTCAGTAATGACATTACACTGTTCTTTTTTTTTTTTCCATTTGATGCACAGTCAGATGATTTACTTAATTCCGCCCGTAGATTCCTGACAGACAGAGAGACGAGGAAGAGCGGAGAGCATAAGGGGTGAAGAGAGACAGAGAGAGAGAGAGGGAGGAGAGCCAATTTGTGCGTTCACATGTTTTTCTCAGACTTATCATCACGCAAATTAGGTCCTGCTTTCTGCTGATAAGGTCAGCTGTCAGTCTAGGCTTATTTAAAGGAGTGGATATGCGCGAACAGACATATACGCTGCCGTACGCACAAGCTGATTTTTAAGCTGATTTTGCACCACTCAGACACTTACACACACACATACATAAACACATTTGGATGGCACTTTATTTTACAGCACACTAATAAGACGTAACAAGGTGTACTTTGTACCAAATTAGACGAAAACCACAGATACGTTCTTCATTAAACAGACCATTATTAGACCCTTATTAGACTTTATTAGAGGGTAATCAGGGACACATTCCTACAGAACTGTACTGGAAATGAAAGTGTATCGTTTCTCACTGTTGGATTCTTATTAGACCTTATTAGAGGGTAATTAGGGACACATTACAACAGAACTGTACTGTAAACCAAAGTGAACTGACATATCTGCAACCTCCCCATTTAAAAACAACATGTGAACCAGATGTACAAAGTAAAGGTCAAAATTATAGAGGCAGAGGTGTGTGAGTTCACTTTAGTTTACAGTGCAGTTCTGTTGCCATGTGTCCCTAAATACCCTCTAATATAGTCTAATAATGGTCTAATAAATGATCTAATACTGTCTAATAAAGAACATATTATTTCTAGTTTTCCCCTAATTTGATTATTATCCTGTAAAATTAAGTGCAACCCAAATTTGTGTGCGTCTACCACACATTTTTATTTCATTTAACGTGATGGCAGCATACTCCCACTCTCTGGAAAGCCCTGCATAAAAACAACTTCACACTTCAGACACACTTCTTTCTTGCCCTTCTTTGGATTCAATTTCATAGTCATGTATTCTAAAAATCCCCCTCTTGTAATCTTCCAGTCTTAAGCTCATGAGTCATAAACTGTAAATTCAATTGCACGTTGCAAGCCGTCCCTATGGAATCAGCCCTTCTCAATTGTGCGGGGCAACAATGCCGCTAACTGTCAAGTGTCTTGTGCGGAGAAACATTGCCGTATGCAGGTGCCAGGCCCTGTCAGTCTGACATATTCATTCTGACTATGGCAAAGAGGGTGCATAAAAGGTATTGCCAAAAGCTGAGCGTTTGTTAAATGAAGATGAATGGGATGGTTTGGATTGAAGGTGATATTTTATTTAGGATCAGACGTTCTCTGTTTGGTAATGCAACAGCCACTCTCGGAACAACATGACAGCCCCGGGAAATGGATATTGATTAGAAAAGGTTGATGCTTTTTTCCCCCCTCCTCGTTTTTTTTTTTCTCTCACACTCCCTCTCTCCCCCTTGCTGTTTTGCACTTTTTAATACTCTCCCTCCTTCTGTAGCTGTCTCACAATGTCCCTCCTTCTCTCCGTCTCTCTCTGTCTGTTGTCAAGCCGTAATGTGTGATGTGCCATAAAGCATGATTGATGGTTAGAGCTGATTTTAGGGCCCCGCAGCTGAAGCTGGGGTGTGAGGACACCTGATCAAATTTCAGTCATGTACGTGCCGTTTTGTGTGTATGTAAGCGAGTGTGTGGGTGTGCGGGTGAACAAAGGCAGAGAGATTTGCCTGTGTATATGAGAAGAGAGTTTGGCAGCGACAGAGCCTGGAAATGAAATGGTCCTCGAGATAATTAATTCAATAAAATGACAGAACTTTATTATTATCAGCTGTGGATAAACCTGTGGCTCGCCTAACAGCTAAAATTACAAAAAACAGCAATATTCTCTCGCACAAAGGAAGCAATTATATCATTTTTGAGCATATAAGACGTCTGTTAATTACTGTTTATTTGATATGTACGACCACTTCATGACAACAGTTGAAAAGAAAATCAATATGTGTGTGCACATGTTCCTTTCTCCCTCTTTCTGTATATGTGGTCAATATACCCGCCCCCTGCTGATTGGCTCACACAGTCAGCACTCAAGTAGATGTATGTCTGTGTACTGCACTATTACACTGTATTGACCTATATACTCGCAGACACACTTTTTTAATACTTGCATTGACTTATTGGCGTCCCTGGAGTTTAACCCAGTGTTAACCATAACCGTTCCACACCTAACTCCAACCTTTTATGTAATTTCAATCCTGACCTTAAACCTGCAATAACCGATTAGCCACTCGGCGGCAGCACAAAATGGGCTGTGACTCACTCACATCTTATCACCTTTTAAATGGATATGGTGAACCTGGAAACCAGCTGCCTACTAGGAGTGTCACAATTCTCCAAGTCCACGATTCAGCTTGACTTTCAATTTTTTTGTTGATTTTTTCTTGTTAATGCCGCTGTTAGACTATCAAGTCTTGATCTATAAAGATTAACAGTTCACTGGTTTTATGCCATGACAACTGTCTGTTTCTTACTTTTTGTTTGTTTTGTTTTTTGGTGTAATAAAGTGATTACAGAATAAGCGAGTAATTTGCATTTTCAAATTCTTTAAAATGTCTAAAAGTCCGTATGGTATCATGTTTAAGAGGAACAGCCAGTAAGCTACACTGCGTTGTGTGTTTTTTTCTTTTGACACGCACAGGACACAGCAAGTCGGCAGTGGTGGAGAGGAAAAAGACTCATCAATTCTGGCTTTACTTTCGATTATTGAAATTGAAAGCTCATTTCGATCAATCTTCTATTTGATATTGAAAGTGTGACATCCCTACTATTTACACAACCAGCAGAAACGTTATCATTCATTCATTTGGAGCTGACTTATGGTCACTCTTTTTAGCTCTGTTTTTGGTCTCCTCCACTTCCTGAGAGAAATATCTGGCTCTTTAAGCTGCTAAATACTCCACTTTGGTCATCAGCTAGTTGCTAAATGTGTCTGCCTGCCATTTGATGCTGAGCAGTTAGCATACAGCGGGTTTATCAGTGCTGTTCTGCTGAAAATAGCTGTCCAACACTGCAGACGCCACTCATAAGAGGAGTGAGAGTTGATTAAAACAGTAAACCATGAGCTGAAAGATGATAAAATATTCCGTAGAGCTGAAGATAACTACAGAGTTGAGTGATAATTCTAATTTTTGTTTTTCTATTTGCTTCATGACTGCGACTGACACCTTCACATAGGTAGCCATGTGAACCATTACATTAAATCGTTTCTTTTGCGGGGACCCGCTTTTTGTCCTCAAACTAAAGGTCTTTAACTCGACTGTGTGAACAAATTATCATCCCCAGAGGATGATTAATACACACACTTACACACTCAAGGACAAGAAAAGAGAGAAAGAGAAAGTGGAAAGAGGTTACATTGTGTTTGTGAACAATAGTGTAATCAACAGTAGGTGGTGACATCATTAAAATTCCACACAGCAGACGTCCACCAATGT
Organism: Lutjanus argentimaculatus; assembly: GCA_034769285.1. Classification (NCBI taxonomy): domain Eukaryota; kingdom Metazoa; phylum Chordata; class Actinopteri; order Lutjaniformes; family Lutjanidae; genus Lutjanus; species Lutjanus argentimaculatus. The sequence goes on from JAWZSL010000011.1 coordinate 16,907,443, forward strand.
GCATCCCAACCACACATGCACACATAGACAACACAATCGTCTTTCTCACACACACACACACACACACACAACACACACACACAACACACAACACACACACACACACACACACACACACACACACACACACATCTCTGGCATTATCTCCAGTGCCCATACACCCTAATTACCATTCAGCTCTGATCCCTGATGATAACCTCTCCTGGGCAGACGCAGCCGCACAGTGACCAGGATTATACCTTTTGACAAGTCCAATTAATACAGACCTAATGACAGCGATCGATAGCATTGATTAAACATGGCAGGGAAATTCATAATTGCCTGGAGGTGAAAGGTTAATACACCATTAAACACACCTACAGCTCACTCTTTTGTCGTTCTGTCTTTATGCTCACTGCTCAAGGGATAACTGACCCCCAACACGCCACCTGCAATTACTGCATTCTTCCTTTTTATCCTTTTATAGTCGAGAGCAACAGACTCTGGCTTAGTCATCACTGCTGGTTATTGTCACGGAAAAAAAAAAAAAAATATTGACACACAGTCCGACCACATAATATAAAGACGACAAAAACAAACAATTGATTTTTATATTATCGTTGTAAGCTCATCAATGTATCCTTCCGAATGGAATCAATAACTTGCTAAGTGTTTATGTTTGTGTCAACTTTATTTCTTTGTACTTACACAGCTGTTCTGGTGTGGTATGTCTGTATGAATGGGCACATTCAGCATCTGTTGTTTTCTTTTTTTAAATAAAGATTTCTCTGCGATGAAGGACATTGTTGGTGGTGCAGTTAGATTGTGTGGGATTAAGTAAAGACAAGCTGGTTCCTCATAAAAGCAACACAAATCAACCATTCTCTAACTGTGTTAACACTTAAATTAATTGATTTTATTTGCCACTGGGGGGCAGCACAACAAGCTGTAATCACAACAGTGACATAATATCACATTATAAATGTAAATGTGTTAGTATACAGGTGCCTGTCACAGATACAGAGCAGCGTTATCATTTATTAGGAGTTGTGTTTGTGTCCAACTGATGAATTTAAGCCCAACATTCACCCTCCTTTTCAATCTGATTTGGTCTTTATCAATTCCTGTGGGAAATATCTGGCTCTTCAGCTGTTAAATGCTCCATTGTGTTCCTCAGCTAGTCATTAACTTTGTCTGCTGTTTGGTGCTGGGCAGGTAGCGTGCATGGGTTCATCAGATCTTTTTGTGGGTTGATGAGAGCAGAACCAAAACATCAGGGCCCTAAAACTAAAACTATGAGCTGAAAGACACTAAAATGCTAATAACCCTGATAACATACAGTAGTGGGGTGAATATGAATGGTTTCTTTAACATTACACGTATCATTGTTAATTTAATACCATCTATTTCAGATGTACAAAGCTTAAAATCATAAAACTATCTTAAATATCATATTTTCTATCTTTCTATTCCCTGTATTTCCTCTATTTTCTGTTTTGATCCTTGAAATTCAAACCTCATTTTGATCGATTTTCGATTTGATATTTAAATTGTGACAACCACAATAATAAACATTCATCAACTAGATGTTGATATACAGCCACAAACAAGCTTAGTTATCTTCTAGCTACTGTGGCTACATCAACATATGAATTAAATACAGTGGTGGAAAGAGTACTGAAAATCTGTTCTTAAGTACAGGAACTGTTACACTGTAAAAATGTTACTACATTACAAGTAAAGTACTGGTGTTAGAAATATACTTCAGTAAAAGTACAAGGTATTCATCACAAAAACTACTCAGAGTATTAGTTACCTTTAACCGTTGATGTCACAGCCACTCCAAACTACGGTTGCAAATTTTGTACATTTTCCTGAACCAATAGTTGAAAATGCTAACAATCAATTAATCATTAATAACTTATATGAATAACACATTTTTCCCTCATTTTCAATTATTTTTCTGTTTTTCTTTTTCTTTTTCTAATTTTAAGTCTAACTTTAGCTAACCAGACAAAACAATGTCAAATAAGGTGCGATAGCTGCCATGTCTATTAATGAGTATCCATAATACAGTTTTAATTGGTTAAATTCTTAATAGCAATTAATCGATTATTGATCAATCATTAACATCCTTACTCCAAATGTGAGCTAACAAAGCATTTTGTTTTGTTTTTCATCCATATGTCATTGTTTTCACTGGCCTGTTTGTAAACAGATCACATTATTGGCTACTAGAATGCGGATGAAAGGTTTGGATATCGATTGAATTGCACTCAGTACTCAGCTATGGTTTTAAAAGTAACTAAGTAGATTACATCTTGTAATGCATACTTAAAAGGTACAGACTTGTAAATCTACTCATAAAAGTACAAGTACCCCCAAAAAAACTACTTAATTACAGTAATTTGAGTATCTGTAATAATTACTTCCTCCCCTGATTAAATGTTCTGTTCATTCTAGGGTAACGAAAACACAACAATTCTTATTTTCTGGTGATTATACACTAATGAAAACATACTTATGCATATTATATTTCATTTCTGCCATATTCTGTCAATAAAAACACTGTAAATCTAAACACACTGGACCTTTAACAGGACACCTAGAAGAGCACAGAACTAACGCAGTTGTTTCTTTTTCAGCCTCGTATCCTCTCCCGATGAATTCTTCAACGGCTGATATCTAAATCTTCACACCAGCTGAATGGCTCCAAGCGCTCTGAGCGAGCTTTCCCCCCACGGCTCTCTTGTCTTCTGTTCTCTGCTCTGAGCAGCCGCTTCACCGTCGAGATGAACAAGATGGAAGGCAAGAAGCAGACTACTGCGAGGGCATGCCGCCCAGCAGCCAGGCTTTGATCAACTCTCTGAGTCAAACACACTTAACTCCCTTTAGCAACAAGTGAGGGTCGACCTAGGTGTATCTCCTCTTTCTCTCTGCTTCCCCTTAGCAGTAAAAGACTGCTGTTGTATTCATGAACAGTGCTAAAAGGAAAATACTATAAAATAATAATAAATCTTGTTGATGTAACTCTACTATGAAATCTAATTTGAAAAACAGGTTTGCATAAATGAAATGACTTGCTGAGATCTTGTTTTTCTATATATATCTTAGTACTTGCTAAAAAAACTTTTATTTATTCATCACTTTCTTTAAGCAGTTTTATGAATGTAACAAAATATCAGCCTCACAGTAAGAATAGTTCTGTCTTCCTTCCCTCCACGTGAAGATCAGAGAGCAGGAACTGTTTACTGAGATTGTCGTGGGAGTTTTTTTTTCCTTGTTGTCACTGTCAGTCGAACATCAGTCGTGCCATTTTCATTTACCGTTATCAGACGGTGGGTGTTGTTATGAAGCTCTCGGAGCCCGTGAGTGTCGTAAAGGGCTACACAAATAAACTCGACATCCAAAGTAAGCACAACATGGCGAAGAAAGGTAACTGCATCTGCATTTTTCCAAGAATTTAACATATGCACTACACCTTAAGGGTTGTTTACTAACAGAAAACAGATGAATGAATTGAATCTTCCTTCTGTCTGTCCTCCTTTTTTTCGTCTGCCATCCCTTCTTCTTCGCCTAATTACTTACATCCTGCAGCTAAAAACTCATGATTTTTAATTCCTGCCTTCAGTATCGTAGTAAAAAACAAACTGGCTTTCTAGATGCAACATTTTAACCCTGCTTTTTCCCTTACGTCCAAACAAGCTATTAGCTCAATATGAACATTAAAGCAACGTCTTATGTACATCGCCACATGTTTATATGTGTTTTTTGTAACTGAAAAATACATTTACCAATCCATGCTCATACAGTGCTTAGCCAGCTTGAAAGCATCCAACTGATTACCGTGCAGAATACAAATGGTGTTCTCTACATTGTTCACAGGAAGGCTATCAAAGTGGCACAGAGAGCATCTAAATCACATCTCAAGTCTTTACAATGCAACTAATGGAGCTCGTATAGCTACTCTACTGGTGACACCGTGTCTTAAATGCATCTCTAAGACCAGGAAGCAACATTAGCGTGAACGGCAGCAGTGTTTCATACTGAATCATGTGCTTGTTGAGGTCATAATAATGTCAGTGGTATTGTGATGCAGGGTTTCTAACCAATAAGTAAGCGGTGTTAATGGGAGTTTGTGGATTTAAGATCTAAGTTTCTAGACTTTATAGATTTATGCTATGGCAACGGTGGTGTGACCGGTAGCTCCTTCAAACTTTGCTACTTTTCTTCTTTAATCTGTTTTTTTTTTTTTTTTTACTTGGTTGCCTAAACATGTATCACCTATGACAGAAATACACTCATAATCATTGGAAAAGGAAGCTTTGCATATTTCAACCACCAGCCATATCAGCCAAACGCACCGCCGCGGACCACCCCAGGAGGAGTGGAGGACAGCAGGGACAACAGTTGTGCTAACCCTGCTTGAACTTAAGGCTGCTCCTGGCTAATGTCTGGCCACGAAAGTGAAGCAGACGAAATGGCACTAAATGGGAAACTGGAGACCTGCTCCACAACATCCCAAAACAAGGCGCTGCACAGTTCTGAGCTCACAGGAACCCACACAAGACTCCGGCAGGACAAAGGGGAGGGGGGCTCTCTGTTTAGTTGATGGACAGTGTTCCCCAGATATCAAACTTTTTACATGAAGATGCCGACCATATTATTATCAGCATCCTGTTGCAGCTGTTAACACTCAAACTGCTGTAAATAAAAAAAAATGGTAAACTGTTTTATTTTAATTTGTTTTATATTTTATCCTGCTCTACTTTGAATTTAATTAATTATCTGTATATATGAGCATGAGGGAACTACAACTCTCATTTGCTGTACAACCCTGTGTTGTGTAATGATAATAAATTGCCTGGATATCTTGATTTACGACAGCACAGTACAGTCTGTGTATATTTAGAATTATTATTATTTGTTATCACACAGTAGGGAATGTACATTTGCAAATGTGCATTTGTACAGTGTATAACCAGGAGCACAATATGCTCCATCTTATAATAGGTGTCATCTATTATGGTAATGTGTATGTTTCTGTCTGCAGACATTTTTGTGAGAGTTTCTTCTGTATTTGTGTTTGCAACCCAATGTGTGTGTGTGTGTGTGTGTGTGTGTGTGTGTGTGTGTGTAATCACCAGGGTTCCTTGTCAGAAAAAGGGCAGGCGAGGTCCCAGAGGTGTCAGAGGGGACAGCAGGGAGCAGACAGAGGTGACACAGGGAGAGGACTCTGGTGACATTTGCGCAGTGGGAACCGACCATCACGGCATAATGACGAGCAAGGTCCGCTTTTACTAATGAGAAAAACAAGGAGAAGGATGTGAGCAGAGAGATGGGCTGACATCCACATGCTCACAGTCACTGATAACAAGCATAAACTTAAAGATACACATTCACACACACACCTGTCTTTATGCAAATGCACACACCAGGCTGAATTCAGAAGCCCTCTGGTCAAACTAAGCTCTAATGTAGCATTCTCTGCGTATTGACACACACTTGACCACAGGCTGCTGCGAAGCAGTGGAGCACAGTCTCAGTTTAGACCAACCATCAGCAGCCTCTCTGCATCTCAATAACAGCATGTCCTAGGGCTGTCAAGGGCTCACAGCAGCAGGTCAGGAATTAATGAAAAATCTGTTTGTGTGTGTCTATACATAAATAAATACATAAAAACATTCACGCAAGTGTACATGAGTGTTATTTAGTTTTTAGTTCATTTCATTCTCTCGGCATCATATTATTTAGTGTTTTCTGCCTGTATCGTGTGTTCGTTATTAGCTTATAACAATTCTCGCAGTCGTTTGTGGTGTTTTTTCATTGCTGTGGCATATTCCACAAGTCATTTGGCAGTTAGATAACGTCCTTACAGTGATGTCTTTTCCCTAAAGTCTCTTTTGATAAACATAAAGAAATAGTTCAAGATTTTGGAAAATGCATTTATTCGCTTTCTTGAGAGCAGTGTTTCCCTTGAAAAAACTGGTGCCAGTCCACATGTCCAGGAAGATTTCAGTGTCAAATGGGAGAAATTCCAGTCAAATATCATCAGTGTTTATTGAGTTTAAAGCAACATTATGAAAGAATTGGCATTTTCTTGCAATTTGGCGTCCCCAGTTTCAGTGTACAATAATAAAAATACACAGCTGTACACAACTACTTATGATACATTACTTGTGAGCAAAAACCAGTAAGTTGACACCTTTGCTGACAGCCAAACAGCCAAACATCAATTAGATCCAGCAACACAAGACATAACAAGGCCACTGATATTACAGACAAATCCAAGAGGAAGACGGCCAGATCCATGTCTGTTTTGCAGCCATTTATTTCATGAAGGTCTCACCAACAACTCAAGCCCAATCCAACATTTACTCTTGTCTAACGGCCTCCTTTTCACTTCTTAGCTTCCTCTGTCAAAATCGTCAACTGTCTCGTTGCCTCTGCCATGATGTCCGTCCCTACCCTGAGCTCAGTTCCATTGCCTGCTCTCCCGGCTCTGTGACACCAGCTCTGCTTTTTATCAGCATTCCCCGCTGGCTCCTCTTTCCCCGGGTCTGAAAAGCTCCTCCTGCCAGCAGAGTCCAAAGCTCCCGCACTTGTGGTGCAGGCACCACTCCCCCAGTGCTCTAGACTGAGCTAACCAGCTGAAGGTAGTTAGCAGCGGTGAAGCTAGCGGTTAACCAACGTAAGCAACAAGTAAAGCTTACTATTCTTTAGGGAACTCTATAAATCACGCGAGTCAAGGCAGAGCAGCTGGAGGACATCAGGAGGAAAACCAGAAAACATTTTCTCCATGAAAACTCGAAAAAATGGATTTCAGTCCATTTTCACTTAAATCAGTAGCATACTTAGTGGTGTGTTACTTAAGTGCAGTGAAAGTGTTTGACCAGTTTGGCCCACTCTGGATTGATTTTGCTGAAATCTCTGATTACAACTTTGCAGGCCGTTGGAAAATGCAAGCCTCCGTAACCGCGGGGCACCGTCATGACTGCAGTGGCATCATTTCTGATCCCCTGGCATTATGACTGAAGAGATTTAAATATGTCAGCCCTTTTTCCTGCAGAATTACTGGATAACTGCTTGAGTTCGATGACAAGTTTGATACCACTCTTAAGTGCACATGAAGACCTAGAAGGTGCTTAGCTTAGCTGACTAGCTAACTTAGCAGCTAGCCTTGTTCCCTTCAAAGCTCAAATATCTGATAACGATCACCTCTAAAGTTACTTATGAACATTTATCTAATTTTTTTAAATTTTATACACAAACAAAAATGTAAAAATGGCAGTGTGTGATTTCTTGACAACCAGTCTTTGTGCTAGCTAACTAATCAGTAAACTAATCAGTTGCTAGTCGTGTTAATCTTCTTATCTAATGCTCAAAATGTGTAACTACTCCTTTAAAAGTTCCTTGTATTACCTGGTATCTTATTTCTTAATTTTCAGTTCAATTTTGCAGCTGTCAGAAGAAAAAAAAACTGATCAAAGAAAAAGTCTTACCCAGTACTAAATGCTCAAAACAACAAATGTGAAATGTTTCTTAAATTGGGTACAGGCTGAATCCCTATGTGTATTGTTACTGTTAAATCAAAATGCAAATAGAGAGTATCAGAACTGGAATTTACATAAATGGAACTGAAAATACTGCAGATGTTATTTGGTGGTGATTTGGAGGATGGTTACCTCGTTGGGGGAAATGGATAAACAAGCAGTTATCTAGCCAAGGTGGTGTAGATGTTGAGGGAGCCAGGGACAGCAGGGATAAAAAGACTCTTTGAAAGACTGTTTGAGTGGGTTAGAACTGCTGCGAACAGAGACAAACAGAGACACGACGCAGCCATACAAGAGGAGCCACTGCCTACAGGGCTGTACAGGACACAGGCCGGAGAGACGAGGTGGGTATTGATCTGTGGAGTTTGAGTTTCTTTGTGAAACAGGATTCGAGGACACCAGCGAGAGCCTTATTTAAAAGTCTCCCTATTCACATCCATATCTATTGATCCACACACACTTTCATCCAGCTTTAAGTAACTCTCTGGTTGCCTTCTTTCTTTTTTCCGCATCTCCTCTCCTCATTCTTTATTTTCTCATCATTCTGCCGCGGCTGTCCAGGCTTAAAGTATCCCTTATTTTCTCTCTCTCACTCTCATATTTCTGACTTTCTCCGTCTCTCTTGGCCTCTCCTCGGCTTAGGTGAACTTTTAAGCGCATACAATATTTCCCGATCATGTTTCCATGCTATTCATCTCAGAGTGATTGAAACTGGCTCTTTTATGGGTGTTTATTTTTCTAATGCGTTTCCCATAAAGCTCCATCTCTCTATCCTCAGAATCCCTCATCTCTGACAGCAATAAACTGAGCGGATCAAGTCAATGTAGCACAATCACATTTAGCGATGACAAGCAGTTTTCAACACCCAAACACACGCAGACACACACGCACATGGCAGCGATAACAACTTTGTTCTGTGGTAGATTTGATTGGCCGCGGATGCTGTTGTCAGACTGCAGGAGTAAAATATGGCTGTTGTTATTGTATGCTGTCATAACTGGGCCTGTAAATCTCTCCCTGAGTGGAAGAGGAGAGGAGGGAGGAGAGAATTGATTCTCTTGTTGTACTTCATCTTTAGCCTCTCAGCTCTTGGTGCACAGCCAAAGGCCTTGGAACCTTTCTTCATTATGGGTCCATCTACTGGAGGAGACGATGTTAGTGGACTCTCCGTCTGATGTCATTTTAATTACTCTGCGCACATATCTCACATGCTAAGCTCGCCTTCCTTTTCTTTTTCATTCCTCACATTATTTCATTTCTTTTAACAGAGAAATCTATAATATAATTACTGTAATAAATCATAAAATGGCCATGATGTGTCATCAGAGATTAAAGAAACACGCCAAGTTAAAATACAGGCTTCTCTGACAACAGTGCTACAGCTGCAGTATCCCCCTTTAAAATTTCTATTCCTGACTGTTTGCCCGTTTCATGTTAATTAGAGCTCAAGTCTGTTTATGAGTCGTAACAAATCATTTCTAAGTTTTTAGAAGGAGTCGGTGTCTATAACACTTAAATTGAGCAATATGTTAATGGAGTCTGGCAGGCAGTAAGACAGGCAGTCACTGAACGCCATCTCCAGAGTGCGTATTTTTGGAGTAGTGAGCTTTTTTTTTTTTTTTTTTTTAGCAGATAACGGGCTTCACTTTAAATTTACAGGCAATTGACAGCTACCAACAGCAGATCAACTTTACAGCATAGGAGTCATCGTCGATTGTTATTGTCAAAGTGTTTTGCTCTCCTGCAGTGTTCCCGCAGCCAAAGCTTCCTCGAGTCGTATATTAAAAAGGGATTCAATCTATTTAATGTACCGTCTAAAGCTTGAGCTCGCCATTTGGACTGCAGTATTAATTTTTGGATGTGCAATTGTTACATATTGCTCCTTTAGACTTTAATTAACCAGATAAGTCAGTTAAAAACCAATTCTCATTTACAATGATGACCTAGCCAAGCAGCGACAGGACACAAGTTGGTACAAGATACAGAAAACAATATCAAACAAATTAAAACACCACAATATATACAGTGTAATAGTGTTCCAGAGGAGAAGCAGGAGACTATTGAGAGAGACTATCACTTCCAATGATTATTAAAGGAGGGTAACGGAATGAAGGTGTGGGGTTTTAGCATCTTTTGCAACTCATTCTAGTAATTAGGAGCAGCAAACTGGAATAATAAATGGCTAAAGGAAGTGCGGACTTATAAAGGTACTAGACCATAAATTGCAGTTACTGGTGACAAAGCGAATGGCAGCATGATCGATGAAGTCCAGTTTATCTAGAACACTTTCGGGGGCAGACCTGTAGATTTTGTCGCCACAATTCAAGATGGGAAAGATTGTCATTTTGACCAAAGTGTGCTTTATAGAGTGGGTAATAGATGTTTTGTTGCAGTGCAGGGAACCACTTCTTGTTCTTTGGAGAGCAGCGTGTTGATGTGCGTTTGAAAGGAGAGTGCAGGTACCCTGGTATGTATTGGAGTTGAGGAATTCGACAAGTTCTGTCCCATCAAGGACGGAGAGATCAAATCAGCAGGTGACTTATGCGAAGTTCTGCTTTCCTTCTTCACGTCTTGTTTTTAACCTTCGCCTTTGCATCTTTTCTTCTTTTTTTCCTACTTCTATCAATTTCCTCCTTGCCTCCGTCCTCTCCGTCCCCCTCCTTTTCCAGGCTGACTCCTACCCGGCAGCAGCTCTGAGCAGACCTCCAACGTTAAGCGGGGGTACAACTGATAACGTCAACCATGCTGTCTGTGACTGACAGCTGAGTAAAATGGCTGTGGCAGCACACAGAGGCATGGAGAATCCGTTTTCAAGCTGCACCAGAGTCGGTCCCCGCGCCCATCTGTCAGCCCGAAAACAGGAGCGCTGACTATCAGTCACAGCTGACCCCAGTCAGCCACGTGAGGGACTAGTTGGGAGGCGAAAGGCTCAAAGCAACAAAAATAAGCATGAAGATCAACAGATGGCTCTCTGTCAATCATCTCTTTCTTTTCTTTTTTTTTGTTTAAATCTCACCACACCTCTCTCTGTTCTCCATCTTCATTGATTTATCTCAACCTGACAATCAAATTATTGTTTTATTTCTTGCATCTTTCCTTCTAAATCCTTTTTTTTTTCAGTCAGAGTTCAGTCAGGTGTTCTTTTCCTCTCACGGACACTATGACCGGCACTTTTCATGCAAATGTCCAGTCAGTGGTCACAGTCAATATAATCAACTGAAGCAATAAAAATCCTCAGTGCGCACTAGGGTTATAAGAAAATATCAGTACACTTGAGTATCGCGATATTATGCTTTGTGATACTGTATCTACTCTGAAAAATCACTGTATTGTGATATTGTGATTGTCGCAGTGGTTCATTTTGTGTTGTGTTTAAACCCCAGACTGCTTGATAGCAGTGTTGTTATCTATCTTCACTCTTCTGATTGCATAAAAAAATAACTTTTTTTAATCTCCGATTTTATGCATAATGTATGCTCTTTACACTAGAGGGTAAGCAGTGTGGCCCTAAAATAATCTAAATATAAAAAACTGAAAAATAGAACTGACAATAGCTGTTGAGCTTGTATTGCCCTTATCACAATATGATTTTTTTTATCATGAAACAATTATAACAATATATAATAGACAATAAGATATATGAGACCCCCCTACTTTATACTAGTTTTCCTAAAATTAGATTAAAAAAAAAATAGCAATATATCATGATATGTATCGTATCACCAAATTCTTGCCCATACACAGTCCTAGTGTGCGCTGTTGACCGGGAAAAGTTGATTTTTCCTGCTTATGGAGACGTGCAGCAGTGCCAACATGTACCATTGCATGCAAGCTTGTGACTCCCGCTCCCCTGTGTAGTGTAGGCAAGGGTGCTCTTATCTCCACCCGAGCCAATAGCTATTACTTTTGTGTCAAAAGGTGACAAAAATACTCATCTTGCACACCCCCTGGTGATCTACAGGCAAGAAGAGACAAGAAATCCAAGCTGAAACGGCCTTAAAGAACAACACATTTTGCAGCAGAAGAAGTTTTCTTGGTCAGCATCGCACACGCTGAGGAATTTATTGCTTGACTGACATAATTTACCATCAGCGTTAACTGGACATTCACATGAAAAAGTGGCAAACACTTTCCTTTAAATATGTCCAGTTCTGACAGATCTGTGACATTAATGGCTGCAGAGATGAAAAAATGTCAGACTTCAACAGATAAAAAAAATAAAAAAAAATCACATAATCACTGGATAATGGAAACTGCCTGACATAGATGAAAACATTGATACAACTCTTAAATACACATGAAAAGCTGGGAAGTGCTTAGCTTAGCTGTCTAACTAACTTAGCAGCTACCTTGGCTCTCTTTAAAGCTCAAATATCTTCACTGTATCTTCATTTACTTATCCTAAAAATTCAAAATATTGTTTATTTCTTCTTATCTTTCCTTCTTAATCCTTCTTGTCCCCCTTTTGGTTTCCTCTATCCCTCCCTTTGTCCCCAGGTGGTTCAGCATCAAATGTGACATGAGCTCAGTCAGGTGTTCCTCTTCTCTCCCCCACACAGCTTAGATTGCTGTTATTACACTCACTCCGTGCTATTTCACTCCCACTGTAATTGGAGGTGCTGTGAATGAAAGCAGGGTCCTTGATTTCATACTTTGAAGATACTGATAGCCAGCCGTGTGCTTGCTTGCCAAGGGAAGGTGTGTGCGTGTGTGTGCGGAGGTGTGTGTGTGGGTGGTGTGGAATCTGTAAAATTTACAGAAAAAGAGAGCGAAGAGAGGCAGACATGCAGATTTAAGCGTTGCAAATGTTTGGATAATTAACACCAAGAGAACGTCACTCTTAGCTGTACTCCCTGACTTGGTTTTAGGGAGCTACAAGCGAGGGCTTGACACAAGTTCACTACGCAGCATCTCTTTTCACAGCCCCTTATTAAAGAGCGCAGAGTATGTCTAACACCTTGTTAATGATCCTCAAGAACCCGAGAGACACGACCAGAGACAAGAACTGCAGGACATACAGTAGAGAGACTATCTTCTCTTTTATGCTCACAGATAAATTCATTTACATTTAAAACCATAATTCTGCTGAAAGAGGACAAAAATGTACTCTTAGTGAGGAGGAAAAAAATCAATGTGGCAATTTAATTTAGTGTAGAGTGAACACTTTTACATATTACTGTACAAGATGCAAATGAGATTTCTCCCCTTGAATAATCATCTGTCTAAAAGGCTGAACCTCACTGGGAGGTAATTACACTGCTCTGATCATTAAATAACCCCTGTTCTCTCTCAAACACACACACTCTTTCATACTCCCATCTCTGTGTGCAAACCCCCCCCCCCCTCGCCAACACTTTTCCATTATGCATACTGGAAATATGCCACCGGTTTACACACACACACACACACACACAAGTTTACACAAGTATCAGTTTGCTCACACAAACTTTAGCTCACACAGAATCACGCACCTCCACACCTTCTGAAAAATTTAACAGACTCGCTATCAGCAACACTTCTTTTTATAATGTGATTTTTTTTTTTTTTTTTACACACTCTCCCACACCTTGTGTATCACCATGTTCCCGTTGCGAATAATGAGTTTTGGTGAACCAGTGCAGCTCTGTATTCTTCTACTGTTCGAGACATTTAATTCCTCATTCATTTTAGGGTTGAAAATGGTCATGGTCGGCTAAATATAACAGAACGTTTCTACAGGAGACGTAGAAATCAGTGTTTATCTAATCAACAAACATGGCTGTGATGCAGCTATACTGAATGACCCTCACGCATCTCCAGGGTTATAACTTTATATGCTCCTGATTAGTAACAGTATACGTTGTTATCTCTTCACTGTGTTTCTTGTTGAGACACGGATTTAGCTCCTGGATCTGACGCACTAAATAAGCAGCATCTTGCACGTCAGTAATGGTATATTTCTGTTTGTAATGTTAGCTGAAGTTACTGGTTCTTGAAAGGAAAAAAAGCAATATATTTATGGACAAAATTTAACTACAATATCTCAAAAAAATTGACAGAAAGCAGCAATAAAACAAAGACACATGACAAAACATGCAGGCAACACAGTGATAGTTAAGGATACAATCAAAGGTTGTGGATGTAGTGTCAACGTCAAACATAAGACTAAAGGCCTTGCCACACAGAAAGGTAAGAAACTTGGAATGATTCAGTGAATTTCTATTCACATCAACACAATTTTGAGAACAAATTAACCTCTTAAAAAAACAAACAAACAAAAAAAAAAAAAATTCGAAGACAAAAACCTCTAAAAAAAAATCGACCTTGGTCCAACAAAACAAAACCTGCTTTTTTGCTCGATGAAATTCTGCCATGTGAATGTGAAAGCTTACTTTGTCTGGATACAAGTTTGAAAAACATTAATGTGCAAAATAATTATACCAAAAAACATCTGATCACATCTGATGTTCAAAGCCTTTAAGTCTAAAGAAGTATTACTGCATAATACAGCAAAAGCAAGGGCTATACACTGCTTAGATATAACAAGGAATGAAAAAAACAAATTAAAACAAATTATTGAACATTTTTAAAAGTTATCAGGAACTTCAAATTATTAAGAGGCTCCAATGTCATAAACCTACAAATCCTATATAGTGGCTTTAAGGGAAGTCACACATATAGCACATATTTACACAGATATTATTTTATTCTTTTTCATCGAGAGATAGTGGAGGCACTATTACTTTATTTGTGGCATTATTCCAGCTGTCACGGCTGGCTTCACCTGTCTCTCGGTTGTAACACTACCAAACACCTCACCTGGCACAGCTGACAGTTTGCTTCACTCAGATCAAAGAATTGCCAAACTGCAGGCATTTTTCTTCACTGGAAAAGCATTGTATTGTGTCAAAGCACAGCTGTTTAATGGGAGAGCAGGTGGTTTGAATGAGTGGCAGGAAACCTTCAGTTGCGGCTCCCTTGATGGGCGGATTGCCGCTGATTCTGATACAATAAAAAAAGATCAGAGCAAAGTGGGACATATTAGTCGCTGCTGCTACATTTTTTTATATGTCATCAACAGGAATCAGTTAGGGAACACAAAATGCTTCACTTTGCACAAGGTGCTTTATATCTCTTAACTTCTACATTTTGAAAATGTGGCAGACAGGAAAAAGAAGTTTCTGATCTCTGACTCTGGACCACAAAAGCTGCACAATGTAAATATTTCCTGGGACTAGGTTTGGGTGCTTTTAAGGTATTTCGGTGTACCAGAGTATTAATACTGTCGAAAATACAAACACTCCCTCTTACTTTTAAAGTGATAGTACAAACCTGTGCAAAATGCAGCCCACTGAAAGGTTTCATGTGGCCCACAAGGCCATCCTGGACATACTAAGTGTTAAAAATCTAGCAAAGACAGTCAATAGCATTTTGCTTACCATTAAAGTGCTATCAGAACTTAATTTTGAAAGGGGGCAGTGCTGTGTTCAATGTTAATAATAATGAACTGTATCTTTTATATTTAACTCAACTTTATTCACTCAATGCTGCACACCCATGTTGTTTATGTTCTTCTTCTACTTTTTTGAAGTTTTGGACATTGCCAACAAAATATCAGGCCACAGTTCATCACCCACAATTCAGAAACACTGGCCGACAATAGACGTGCCCTATGTAGAACACTTCTGATCACTCCATTATTAGGGATTTGGCCAATATTATGACCTTATATCAATTGTGTCTGGCCCATGGCAGCCTGATGAATTTCTCATGTGGCCCCCCATGAAAAATAATTGCCCACCCCTGTGATAGCAAGATGCTGTTCAAGTGACTTATTGTAGTGCGCAGCACATGCCACAAGAGGGCAGTCTCTCTACTGGTGGACGAGGCAGTGCAGCTGAGCCTAGACACATGGCATCTGGGGGATAAAGTTACAGGACTAACAAATGAAAAAGAAGAAAAATGCCTCTGCCATTGTTTGGGAGGATTTTGGATTTAGTCCTGATCATAAAGGTAAGCTAGCAAACACTGCAGACTGCTGATTGGTCAGAATAGCGTAGCGTGAGAGTGATGGTGAATGTGAGCTGAGCACAGGAAAAGGTGAGCAGTGAGTCTGGCAGTAAATGTACAGTTTAGGTTTCAGTTTGTCGGTGAATAAAAGCTGCAGCTTCTCAAGACCAGACCAAGCTCCCAAGTATGTGTTGCCATGGCGATCAGCTCCACCCACAATGGGGAAGTACTGCAGTACAGTGGAGTATAGTCGAGTTGAGCTGTTTTACACAAGTTTTACACAAAAACTGCCATAATACTGTATTCCCTGGTAAAATGTCAGGAAGGTATAAAGGTTATGAAAAATATAGTGACTGCCCAAGCCTACCTGGAACTGTCGCTGGTTGAAATCCCAGCCTTGGATGCACAGACATCAAAAGCAAAACCTTAACAGCAACCTTGCTCATTCATGGAAGACGTTGCTATTCCAAAACTCATTATGCTAGTTGTCAGGAGAAGGTCAGCACTATGACACAGAGCTCCAAGCTGCCTGGAGGAATTTAGTATGGATCCCCCTCTGCAACATGCAGAGCTCAATTCCAGCTGTCATCAAGCTGGAGGAGGCAGAAATGCATTACCAGCCAGGATAATATGCTTTATTATATAGCTTATATGCCAGCTCACGCTGCCTCGGGGCAATGAGAGGAGCAATTACAAGGACAGAGATGTCTGCTCTGTGTGTGTCCGCATGTGTGTGTAGGCACACGCACGCAAACACACCTGCCAGCATTTACCTCTCGAAGCCAATAAACTCTAATGCGTTATTTTCAAAGTCGCATCAATGTTTAAAATGTTATCAGCCGGCGGACATGCACCACTGCTTACTGATGATCTCCAGTACAAGGACATAATCCTTATCCAGCCAATGTAATCCCAACACACACACATATAGTGCTATACATTCCATACAGCCAGTTGTTGGTTTATTTTGTACATTTCTGAACATTTCTCACATTGACACAAGTGATTTGTAGCGTGAAGCTCCAGCAACAATCTTGTCGTTGAGAAGATTCGGCATTAAGTGACTCAAACACCCAAAAGGCTTTCTTTTATTCAAAAGGGAACAAAAAAACTAACTGATAACTCTGTTAGATGAAATGCAATTTCACCACAATACCACCAATACAGCCTCTCCGGTGGCACAGTATCACCGAGAATTGCTGGCTTTTTATGTTCCATCTAACAATAATCCTTTGCGCCTGCGTTGAACCCCAGTCCTGCATGTTCTTAACACACCAATATAACAGCATTATGTGTTTTCAGATAAGAAAACACCACAAAAGGCGGAATCAAATATTCGTCCTGCGTTACCCGCTGATCAGCAATCTCCTGTTTTCATTTCGGCGCCGTCGCTGTCTCCATCCCCAATTCCCCTGCTCTCGTGCTCCCCGGTTTCATCCGCACGCTTTTCCTGATGTAATCTTTTGTGGCTACGGAACGAGAGAGAAAGAGAAATGATGATACCTTAAAAATGGCACAAAGCTATTTGCTGTGCTGCTAGAGTTACTGATGACGTTCATCTTTCAAAGTTCGCAGGTAAATATGTGTGTGTGCTTATGATTGCGTGCGTGTGTGAGAGATAGAGTGGGAGACTATATTTATGTGTATATATGCCTGGAATGAGCATCATCACTTTACAAGAAACACAGAATCAATTCTCTCCGTATTCTATCAGATTTGGATGTTGTGCTGAAAAGAACGTGTTCAGACAGACAAAGAAATAACAATGACCATAAACGATTTTCCACAGGCTGCGGCTCTGCTGGGAGCTCGCCACAGCCATGTACTTGTTAGCGCCGATAACTCTGAAGCATGGGTGTTTGTGTCTGGCCTCTGCTCTCCACGAGCGTGTTGGTTGGATCATCACAACAACCACACACCACACACACACACAAAAAGACACTGCCTGAGCTGCTCTACGGCTAACAGCCTAACAACTTATGGGAGATACTGCAGATCTTTAAAGTGACTTATGCCGACTCAACAACTTTTATGACACTAACAGAATGATAGGCTGCAACATATGGCCCTTTTACAGCAGACGGTAGAGCTGGGTGATACCTCGATGTCAATATTGTGACAATATTGTAGGGATGACTATTGGTGCTTTCACAACATATTAACAAAATGAGATTTTTGATGAATAATCATCCATGATGTGGACATAATGACTAAGAAGTACTGATATATTGCCCGGCTGTAGCAGATAGACAGACAGACTCATGCACCTTTTGTGTGAGGCCACACAATATTTACAAGTCTTTATTTTCATTTCTTTGTAAAAGAAACAAGCTGGATTTTTAAAATATGGGTATAAAACAGTTAAACCTGGATGAAGATCAGCTATTAGAAATAATTTTGTTATACATTTATTGTTTTGTTGTGACTCTGGTAATTCACTCTTCCTCAGCACCTTTTCTTGTCACGAAAGAACCTTGTTTAAAGGAGCAACATGTAAAAATTGCACGATTTTGGCCACCTGTTAGTCTGTTAGTTACCAGATGTACACTGAGGGTATCGCTGCCATTGGTCACTTGTTTCAGGAAATACGCTATCTGCATTTTCAAAGTGGAAACAGAGACAGCCTCCTCGAGCTGCAACCCACACACTGAAAATGGAAAACTAGCATCTGGTCATCGGGCGAATGTAAAAAAGCTAGCAGCCGTTACCTTTTCCTTTGCAGTGAATACCAGTGCTTACTTCCCCACATGCCAGCGTTCCAGCAAAGTAAGTTCTCCCCCAACATTATTTTGCAGGGGCACCATCGCTGCATCCTGGGCTTAGCACCACCCAAGGCGACTGTGATTGGTTTACAGAAATACGAACACCAAGCAGAGAATGATAATGTGTAGAATCAGAACTTTCTCCAGCACTGAGCGCTGTGGAGGTCTGGCTGTGCGAGACTAGCCATCTGTTGAATTTATATTCGTGTTTAGACATCTAGCAGCTTTGGGCGACCGGGAAGAGGAAGTTTTCAGGCGCAGAACTGGGTGACCCAGCGGGGAATCTCAGCGGGGAGCAGTGGTGGAATGGGCATCAGAACTCGAAGCGGGGGAGCGGGCAACAGAGCCCCGTTCAAACAGCCTCCCAGGAGCACGGCCGCACCCGGACAAAACCAAGCTTTCCAAGAGGATGGAGGTCAGTTTGACAACAGGTAATACAGTACTGAGGTGATTTACAGGACAAAGAAGACACGGCTGGTTCTGCAGAGGAGTCAACTGGGAGAGAACGAGATGGAGGTCAACTATCAGAGAGGCAATGTTGAGCCAGAATATTTTCACATCTGACTCGGTGATTTAAGGGTTTATTTCGACCAAACAATTGTTTTTATTTTAAAATAATATTCTTACAATATTGCTCTTTAACTGTGGTGATCAGCGTATTGTTTCAGCAGGAAGCACAAAATATAACACATAAAATTTCCTAAAATATGAGCAAAAGTTTGTTTAAACCCGCCTGCTCCTTTTAAAATCTGCTGAATTTCTCCTTGGAAATCGTAAATGTACTTGGGTCTTGATCACATGTTATTGCTATATCTCTATCAATTTCAGCTTTTTCTCCCCGTCTGTCACGTTTTCTCTCTCTCCATCTCCCTCCCTTCATCATTGCCAGTGGTCTCAGAGGTAATTACGAGGAGTTTCAAACGGTGGTTCTGGAGGCCTGGGACTCTCCACCAACCATTATTCTCCAGATCAATTGCTGTGGACTAAACTGAACACACACTCTCAGAAGCACAGAACAATTAAAAGTCAACACAGGGGAAAATTCTGCACACACTCATATGGACAGACGCGTGCATGTGCGCACACAGATACACCTGAATTAACCCGAGGCACGCAAACACGAAGATCAGCGCACAGACACGTAGATTAGACTAATGAACATATTCGGCAAACATGCATGCACAAACACACATAAAAGGGGACATTCAAGGAGAAAGACTGAGACAACAATGCAACCGTAAAACCTCCAATCAACAGAGCTTAAACCCAATCTGGTGCTAAAGGAAAGCAGCAGATGAGAAATCTTATTTGATAACTGCTTCAAAACAGACTACTACTGCGAGGGCCCCATGGAGCCAAGTCGAACGACAGCACCAAACAAACCTTTGCTCCGAGCACAACAAACGTTTTCATGTTTTCCCTTCAAAGGATCACACACTAATACACTCCACAGTCTGCCTTATCAAAGCTCTCAAACTGCGTGTGAATGCATGTATGTGTGAGTCAGTATGTGTGGTGTGTGTGCTCGCATGTGCACATATGTGTTTATATGCATGTTTTGCCCCCTGAGCCGCACATGCACACACGCGTTCTTGAATATGAGAGCAAGGGGACTCAAGTATAATAGAAAAATAACTCTGCACATGCTAATTGGCTCGAACACAGCCAAGTAGAAACACGTTATGCTCCACAAGATTCATAAAGAAGATGTTTTACTGACCCACAAAGTCAAACAGAGGGCACCATAATTAGCATAAATTTTATTACAAATAAAAGAAGCCAAGGAGATCAATAGTTTGAGGAAATTAAAAGGCAGAAGTTCTATATTTCACCTGGGACATCTGTCATTAATCATTACCGGTACATTAAAACACAGAACAAAGGTCCTGGGCTTTGTGTTGTAGTTACTTTAAATTGTCATCAATAACTGGAACCAAAAATATTCATCCTTATGTTGAGATCTGAGATTTTTTTTGCACTTTTAGTAAACATAGTAGGACCACGCCATCTCTCACTGCTGGAGAATTACGCTGTTTTCCAGGGGGAAGTGCGATGAAGAGTTGGTATGTGACTTTTTCACACATAAATTTGGTAATTTTTCTCCTTTAAGTTGCCA
This sequence comes from Lutjanus argentimaculatus, assembly GCA_034769285.1. Taxonomy (NCBI): domain Eukaryota; kingdom Metazoa; phylum Chordata; class Actinopteri; order Lutjaniformes; family Lutjanidae; genus Lutjanus; species Lutjanus argentimaculatus. Next base: position 16,927,842 of record JAWZSL010000011.1, read on the forward strand.
ACAACACTACCTTCTTCTACATTACTTCTCCTCTCTCCTCTCCTTCTCTTTTATTTTGAAAGCCTAGCATTATCCAGTGAAGGATCTGTTGTTGTCAGACTCTGAATGTTGACTCTGGCAGCAAACGGAGAGAAATGTTGTGGACTAGAGCTGCAACCAACGATTATTTTCATTGTTCATCGATGACATCAAACGTCTTGTTTTGCCTACAACACAAAGATATTCAGTTTACTGTCAATTAAGCTTGGTCTAAGAAGCTACACATGACACATATTTGTTATGAAATTAAACAGGAAATTGTGGAAATTTTTCAGATGAAAACAACTTGTGATGGTCAAAATCCTTTCTGTTTTTGAGATAGAGCTGTTTGTTTGGATTGAGGAGGAAAATGGGGTTAAAAGCTGCTGTTCTTCAGTACATGTGGAGGTATGTACGCACACATAAACGGTGCCACAGAGCTGTGTAGTCGGCGATTGAGCGCCTGAGAGCCTGTAATGTATTGCTGAGCGTCGTGTGTGCACAGTTGGATGCTGGGAACAGTCTCTTATATGGATCTAAATATAGAGACCTTCCTCTTGCTGTGTGTGGACTCTCACTTAGTCTCTCTCTTTCTGTCTCACTGACTTGAACACACACACACACGTATCTCAATAAACACTCAGGGTTATCACAACTTTTGTCTCACACACACTTGTGCATCTCTCTCTGTGTGTGTGTGTGTGTTTTCTCGTGAGGGCTCTGGTGAAGTAGGGCAGGCTGGAGGAAAGTGGGGCGACAGGGGGGCGGGAAGCGAGCCCAGTCAGAATATCAATAATAGATAAACACGTTGCCATCAGGAGGGACTGAAGGAGAGGGAGATGTGAAGAGAGGGAGGGAGGACCTGGGAGAAAGGGTAAAGAGTGAGGACAAAGGACGAAAGAGGAGAGAGAGTGAAGCTGGTGGAAGCAGGGGGAGGAGAATAAAAGCCAAAGTCAGACAGACAGATGAGCGTGAGGAGGGTATACTGAGTCAAGGGCATTTGCTTTTAAAGAATCAGTTTACCCAAATTAGAAAACATATTTTCTTACCCAGGTCAAGTGGCATGTAGCCATGCATAGAGTTTTGATGTCATTTTCCCAGAAGACATCTGTCTCTGAGATTTCACTTGTTCAATGTGACATACTACAAATAGTGTGACAATGAATGAATACAGACATTAAAGGTCCAGAGTTTAAGATTTAGGGGGATCCTTGGCAGAATGTGGCAGAAATTTAATGTAATATTCATAAGCATGTTTTCATTAATATATCATCACCTAAAATACAAATTGTGTGTTTTTGTTACCTGAAATGATGGTGTTAGGACCCAAAATACATAGAGATTGTGTAGCTCAGAAATTAGCTTCCCAGGGTATGCAGCGCCTCCATGAGTCCAGAAATTTTTTGACTGTGTACTGACCTTCTATACACATTTCAGTAATATCACCAAATCAGCTATCTGTCAGATCAGGAACATTACCAAGATCAGGTCCACTCGTTTGTGTCTATCCATCTAAATTACTGTAATTACTTCTTCACCAGAGTCCCCAAAAAAGCAAACAACCGTCTCCAACTCATCCAAAATAGCAAGGAGTCTTACTAAAACTCATAAGTTTAAACCACGTCACCCATATTCTTGGCTCATTGCACTGGTGACTGGTGTTTTTTAGAATTGATTTTAAAATGCTATTATTTGTTAATAAATCAATGAGTGGCCTTGTCCCTTCTCATACATCTGACCTTCTCACCCACTGCACCCCGGCTCATACTCTTAGATCTGCTAACCAGCTTTTGCTCTTGGCACCCAGAGCAAGACTAGATACAGAGGGCGGCAGGGTTTTTGCTGTAAGGGCTTCAGAACTCTGGAAAAACCTTCCATTGAGAATAAGTCAAGCTACCTTCAGTGTCCTCTTTGAAAAACTCATTTTTATAAAATTACTTTTAATTAGACTATTCATTTATCTTTTCTTATTTTTTTTCCTTTTTTTTCCCTTAGTCTATTGTCTTTTGTATTGAATTGATTTGTATTTGTAATTGCACTATGTATCTTCTGTTTTATCTGTGAAGCACTTTGTAAACCTGTTTTCTAAAAAGTGCTATACAAAATAAGTTTATTAGTATTAGAATGAGCCCTTCATATTTACAAAGGATGCAGGTCCTCTTCCACAGAGTCTCCATGTTGCCCTGTCTTGTTTGTACGGTAGCCCAGAATGGACAAACCAAACCCTGACTCCAGATATGGCATTTGACATTTTTGTGAGTGTCAAGCCACTGTAGTTATTCCTACACATTTGGAAGGGGTCAGTGAGGTTGGCTGTATTCATCTGGTTGCAATCTACAATCTGACCACTAGATGCCACTGAATCCTACACACTGCTCTTTTAACACAAGACATATCAAAACACACGAGTGGGGTACAACCTGGACAGGTCGCCAGTTCATCACAGGTCTCACAAATACACACGAACAACCATTCACTCTCTCATTCACACCTACGGACAATTTAAATTCACCAATTAACCTGCATATCTTCGGACTGTTAGAGGAAACCGGAGCACCCAGACAGAACGCACGCAGACACAGGGAGAACATGCAAACTCAGCACAGAAAGGCCCTGCCCCGGCCACAAACTCCACAGCCCCCCCAGCCAGCTGGGGGATTGGAACTCAGAACCCTTTCGCTGTGAGGCGACAATGCCAACCACTGCGCCACCCTACTGCAAGAGAGGAATAAATAAATAAGGAAACACATGAATAAATAATGATAATGTTGATCCTGAAGTTCAATAAATACATAAATAAATAAATTTAAACAATGAAAAAAAGAAGAAAGCATGGTGAAAATGAAAAGGGCACATTCGGACTGACTTCAGCCCTGCACGAAAAAAGCAGCCCCTACATTCATTTATTTATGCAGTGGAGGAACCAACACAAAGGGCTCAACCAGCAAATACTCAACTTTGGACAGGCAAGCCAAATACATCCACATCCTTGTAGATTTACCTTGCAACATGAACACAATATCGCCACGATTTACCTCACAAACCACACAGCAAAAGATAAAATAACTGCAATCATAATTTCTCAGGATTCTAAAAACCTGTCTCATAGTATTAAAAACTGACGTGTAGTGTTTTGCCATCTGATAAAACTTCAAATTTGTATATCTGTTACTCAAACTGGACTTCCTGAATCAACTATCCCACCAACACCTGAAGCAACACCAATGGAGTCCACTGCATGGCTTTAACACAGGACTGTTGTCACCTGGTCACACAATGGGGGATGACTGGTTTCTAGTGTGTGCTGCTCACAGCTTAAGAAATTACATTTAAAAAATGTTGTGAAAAACAATGTTCACATTTTTTTGTTATAATCAACAGTACAGAGTATTTCCAATGAAAACTGATCATAGTAAGCAGGGAAAACCCAGACACAGGACTCTAGAGAGACATGGTATTGTTGACTTTTTTAAATGACATTTTCCAATGCTGTGGGCAGCGCAGAATGAAATTACATTCACCTCCATCGCATTGGGGTGAGGGCATAAATCCCAGAGACAGATATTTCAAAAAGCTGGTCAAATAAAACCAAAACAATCTGTGTGGTGAGAAAGCACTCAGGGTAAGTGAGAAAATATGTTTTTAGTCATTTGTGTGAACCGACGCTTTCACGTGGTGTGACTGCAAACACAATTCTTCTTCCAGTTAACCTTTTTCTTCAGCAGTTTTTGTCATTTATAACTTTAAACTCCAATTTCAAATAAAAGAACAAAAATGAAACGAGAAAACGCTTAAAAGATTTAATCTTGTACTCTGTAGTACCAGTTGATTTTACTGCTGCTACTGCACATGCACACCAACCACCTCTATCAGTGTGAATACACATTATTGTAGTGATAATACCGCCGCAGTTTTTTGAGAGGCGGGTGTGAGAAAGGGGGAAAAAATGAAAGAACGTAAGGTTGAGTTTGGAAATGTACCATTTTTCACATTTAAGTAGGCAAACCAGTGTGAGAGGTGAGCCATCCAACAGTGTTCCAAATCCATTTAGCCTAAGGTAAATGATGAAAATAGGATGCACAGGGCTCCACTCTGCACGCCATTGTCACCCCTGATTCATATTTATGCAGCCTCTAGCATAAAATCAGGTGTGTGTGTGTGAGTGTGTCTGCATGTGAGGTTCAGTTTTTCCTGCGCCTGGCAGTGTTAAAGGGAGTACGAGTGGAAAAGAAAAGAAAAAGAGAGGAGGGTGTTCAGAGGTTTGCTGCTACAGGGCATCCCGGCATTTACTTTCTTATAAATTTTGGCTCTTGTAACCCCAGCCTGTGTGTGCGTGTGTGTGGTGTGTGCATGTGCATGTATTTAAGGGGATTTTTGTGCGATTGTGACTGCGTGTTTGCGTCTGTGTGTGTTTAAGCCAATTACTGATTGGCTCCCTGGCTCCTGTGTTCAACAGTGCACCCAAGGCATTTTTTGGCGATTGAGTAACGCTGGGTTACCATGAGGGCTTGTTGCTCATGGCAACTCAGCTGTGTCCACTTTTGTCTGCTCCTTTCCAACTTGAAAAGACATGATCACACACAAAGGAAGGAAAAGGAGGCATATAGTGAAATATTGATTAAACACCATTAAGCCAACCAAACAAATTGGTACACTATTCTTTCTTAAGGACATTGACGACTAGTTGTGTTCCAGGTCTGGGAGGGATGGAGGTGTAAAGCTCTTTTTACACGGGACAAAAAACCCTCAAACACCCACTAACATCTGGCCTTTTTCTTCAGTGGGGAAGGGTACAATCGGCATTCATTCCCTGATCAAATGAATCTCCAGTAGTCACGGGTATTTTTCGGCTCCAGCTCCGATCAGCAGTGATGGAAACATCACACCCGAGTGGACACGCTAATTTGCGTCCCTTTTCGTTCCATGCAATGAAGGTTTGTCTCCTTCGTTGGTAACTACAGCAACTCTTTTGCTGCTTTTTCATTAGCATGTGCTGCTTGGCTGGACTCAGTTTGACTCAGTGTGTCAGCCCCGTACAGTGGGGTTTGCATCCGCTTGAAGGAGCGTATTTAGTTGATGCGTGCTCCTCTTTGGTCTTGTGTCAGAACTGTGGATAAACACTTGCTATCAGCAGCAGAAACCAGGAAATGTTGGGTTTTCAGTGGCAGCAATTTAAAACAATTCTTATCCAGCTGAGAGTGAACATGAAACAGTAAGATGGAAACAGTAAAAAACACAGATTCAGAGATTCAGTTAGAAGCTACAAAAGTAATGAGAGTTTAACATACTTTAACAGACTTTTAAAATGCTAGTCTTCTGCACAGACAGGAGTTGAGTCTCAGCTTTTCAGCGTGCATCAGGAAAAAAAGAAACAGAAAGGCAAACTTGTATACTGGCAATGGTAAAAGGGTCAATTGTTAATTTTTAGCGAGTTTACCTCTAAAACTTACATATACGTGGTACTTTTGGTGTAAAATGGTATATGTAAGTGTGTGTGTGTGTTTGTGTGCGTGTATAAACACGACAGCTTGCCTCAGTTCTTGTCCCTATGTACAAGCCTTTCTATTATTCCTTCCTTAATGACACTAATTAGACTGTTCCCTTTAATTAATCTGTTCTTGATTGAGCTTGTGTTTGTCTGTGTGTGTGAGTGCATGGGGGCTTGTGTTTGTGTGTGTGGTGGTGTGTGTGTGTGCATATTGTTGCCAATGAGGCATGATAATCAGACTGCTAATCCCACTGATCCTGATACTCAGTGAGTGAGTGATAGAAAACAAAATGTCTGAGTGGCTGAGTTTGACGCCACATGTGGATCTCCTTGAGTTCCACCGTCTCCTCGTCGCTGACCTCTAAACACAAAGCAGGGCAAAACCAGACATCTACAATTATCAAGGTGGAGGGAGTACAAGTGGAATCCATTACAGTCTCCTAATTACTTGCAAAGGTCGCAATTAGTGAAGTAGTGCATTGGGTTTGCATGAGGAAATATGAGCAGGGGAAAATCACAGGAGGATTTGGAGTTGCACCAGCGCTCCCCTCTCCCTGTCTAATAAATATGATCAGGCATATTCTCCCTCTTTTCTTTGTTTCCTCCTGACTGTTTCTTATTTTGGTTTGCCTCAGGCCCTGTGCAAAAACCCAGTCCACCTCAGCAGAGAAAATGAGACAATGTTTCTGCCTATTGACTTTCTGTTTTCATTCTATAATTGTTGCCATAAAGCATAATTAAACTTCATTGTTCATTCCTTCATCCTCTCTCTGTCTCTTCTTTGCTGCTCTCTCTTTCTGCTCCTTGTGTGTTAGAAAGTAATTATATCTCGGTGTGCCTGCGAGACGGCACACTCCTGATCCACTGATGAGAGCAGGCTGGGAGGGTGAATATAATGAAATGGAATACATTACAAGATGCCGGCGCGCCATAGGCCTGGCCTTCCAGAGACCTGCTGCTCCAACGTAACACACCGACAGCTTCACACAAAATGCTGTGGCCATTACAGGACTGAAATTACTTCTCTTTCCAAATGTCTCTTTCAAGCAAAAATTGCCAGCTCACATGAGTCCATGGTGTTGGAGTCAGTAACCATACTTACTTACCCCAGGTCTAGACTGCAAATGTCACGTCAGTATCACGCTCGCATGACGACGTTATTCTCTCAGCATCACGCTTGTGACACTGAAGCATCTTCCTAAATAGGATCCATCTCATCTGTGCATTTCAAAGCAGTAAAACAAACAGCCAAACTTTATGTTCAGTGTGTAGTTTTCCTTCAATGTGTCAATGCATGATGTGGGAGTGGATGGGTAAAAGAGAGAAAGGAAAAAAGAATGCGCTCAGAGCTGACAAGTGTTGGCGAGCAGAGCAGACGGAATATAGTTTAGTTTTGAGGTTGTCTTAGTGGCAGTGAATGTACAGTTTGCCCACAAATAAATACTGCAGAAGTTCAAGAAGCTTCTGTGTCTTGCTTTCCAAGTGCTGGGTAAAGAGGAGGAAGAGTCTGTGAGATTACTAATTGGAGCATAGAGACATGCTCTCTGGCTCTGGAGCACACTGTGCTCTGCCTGGGTTACAAAAATTGCATGCTCATTGTCAAAAAAAATAGATTTGATGTCTAAATAAATGCTTCAGGTCTTGTTTACGCCCAGAAGATGCAGCTGGAACATGAGACGCATGGAGTGGGAAAATGAGTGTCTTTGTCGCATGAGACGTGTAAGTGGAAAACGCTTCTGACTGGCATGCAGTCAAGACAGAGGGTTAGGCCTTCACATTCCCGATAGAACATCGGCCACTGACAATAGCCCTCTATCCTCTCCAGTGTTGTGCCTTTTCTTTTAGTTGCTGCTATGACAGCCCCCTCAGCCTCAAACTCTTGTTCTGTGCTTCTTCTCCAGATGATTCTAGGTCTTCCTCTGTTCCTCTTGCCCTGTGGGTTCCATGTTATTGCCAGTTTGGTGAATGATTTATTTTGTCTTCTGAGAGTGTGACCTATCCAGCTCCACTTCCTCCTTCTGATTTGAAATTCTATGGGTTCTTACCTGGTGCACTCCCACAGGTTGGTGCTGATGTTAGTGTTTGGCCAGTAGACTCCCAGAATGCGTCAGAGGCAGCAGTTAATTAATGTCTAGAGTTTGTTTGTTGGTGGTAATTTTTCAGGTTTTGGATCCGTACAGCAGAATGGATTTGATGTTTAAATTAAAAATGTTCTGTTTGGTTCTTGAGTTTTTTTTTTTCTTTTCCAGATGTTATTTAGGATGTTGAAAGCTGTTCTTGTCTGATGTTTGACATCTTCCTCTGTTCATAGTAATTGTGGTCCCAAGGTACATAAAGCTATCTACCTCCTCTACTTGGTTATGAGCTATGATTATTGGTGCATTGCTCTTGTTGCTGATTCTCATGACTTTTGTTTTTGATGTGTAGCAGTTGGGTTAATGATATTACACTCTTTTCTGCTCCCAGGAGTAACTCGTGGGAAACAAATTTCAACTTTTCACATGTTTGTTTCTGCAAGTGACAAGTAAATAAACTGATCCAGCACCCAAGATAATTAAAAGCAACGCATCCTGTGATCTGAGTTAGAAGTAAAGTGACATTCTCCTCTAGATTTGCATTTATCTCCTTGGAATTTCCTTTCATGTTAGCAAAACAAGTAAGGTGGGAGATCCTTCAAATCACAACAACTATGACAGAACCTCTCCCGACTCCTGTATTTTCAAATGCAGAAACCTCCAGAGTGGGTGCTTTGTGAGTTTGTGTTTATTTTGCAAGTCCTGCTGATATTTAGCAGTCATATTAATGGGAACAGAAATAATACACAGAGAACATGGCTCCCTCTGCAATCAGAATAGTTTACTAAAATTATAAATTGAAGCCCAACTGAAACTAGAAACTAGAGATATCAATATTTGAGAGTTTTAAAAAAAATCATGATTTTTTTTAGCAGGTATTGGGAGTACATTTCTGCATCACTGCAGCAAGGTAGAAAGTTAGACCACAAGATTTACAGCTAGTTTTAAGTTGTTTATTAGATCATTTAGTAAGCTTAACGCTATCCACTTCAAGAATAAACTTGTCACTGCTCTTTGATAGACAAAATATGTGATGGCAACACTGTTACTACATTTCCTCAAACATATCTGGTATTTCTGCACCGAAATTCTGATTGGCTGACATATGTGACACACAACACATTGTACTATGGCTGCACATCATCAGTCGGGACCCTTCAGTCGACAAGTCATTGTGCATTATAACAACAGGATAAAACAGACAGAAACTTTCACAAAATTTCACAAAGATAACCATTCAATGACTAATTATGAATATGGTGAATATATTTTATATTAGCTAGTGTACTTATTTTAAAAAATCCTTGTGACAACATGTGCGGGAACTTTACTAGTGAGAGACAGTGAAACGAATGGTCGGCTCTTGTTTTTTAGCTGCATTATTGTATACAGAGCAATGTAGCAGCATAGCAGACTGCAAACTTAACAAACTGAGTGTCTAAATCACTACAAACTACAAAACTAACTGTGATGGAAATGGAAAAGAGTAATAGAAACAGGTGATGCACTGCAGTGGCTAACATGCTTTCAGCAGCCCAGGAGAGACACTACCTGAACACTTTTACTTTCTCTGACTGTGTGGAAATCTGGTGTTTTCACATCACTGATGACGAAGATAGACATTAAAAAATGAGTCTTGTAAAACACACTCATATGGGCTGATAAAGGAGTTCAGTGTGGCACTGAACTGAAAAAAAGAAAATTGAACAACCAAATCTGATTGTTCTTACAAAACTGAGTCGGGTACAGGCCTACAACATATACCAGTACATCTGTGATAAGCTAAATTCATAACATCAGTATCAGTCGACACCCAACGGTGAGATAACCAGAAGGCAATTTGATTTATTTAATATTTCAGATTAGCAAATTTTGTCAGGAACTGTCACAATTTCAGACAAATACCAAAGTAGAGCAACTAGTAATGTTCCCCAGGTACTCAGCACATACCAGCTCAATCAAAGTCACAGTCAGTGAGCAGCACAATTCAATCAGAAGAAGTAAGCTCTGAGTAAACATTACTACCGCCTGTTTTCAGGCTTCCTTTAGCGCAATTAGAGGAATTATAATGGGTAGAGACGACTATTAATATGACAGCTGTAGGACAGACAGGACTTGTGCAACATGGGTCAAAGGTCAAGCACATAAGTTGTCTCTTGTCTCAGAGGTTATCTTCATGTAAACAAGCTGGCTATAAGTGTGTGTGTGTGATGCTCGCAAGAAAAGGGAGGCTTAAATACCATCTGCTGCTTTGCTATCTTAACACAGGAGAGATGACACAAACACACACACACAGACACAGACACACACAGACACAGACAGGAGGAAGAGGTGTGTTGGGGTTGAACCATTAAAAAAGTACAGAAGGTGATAGAGGGAGAAAGAGCTTTAAAGAGAAAATGAGTGACAAAATATGAGATAGCTCAGGGAGGTGCCACCTCTGCAGCCACTTCTGTCTCACAGAGTGAGGGAGCCGGCATCACAGCATCAGCATACAAACACCTCGGTAATGAAGCGCCAGCAGTCCTGGGCTCTAACCACGCAGACCTATCCATCTCCCCCATGCATTATTCACCGCACACAGCCATTTTACCGCCCAGCGCACCCGGCAAAGATTGGTTCCACTTTTTATTTATCTGTTTTTCATCCCCTCCCTCCTTTCCCTCCTCCTTCCTTTCTGCAGCTTTTCAATTAAATTAAGGCAAGCGCGACACTAAATCCATGCGGCAGAGGCTGCCCACATGACAATTAGACTGTCAGCCAGACAGAGAAAGAGGGAGAGACGAGATAGTGAACACAGCTCAGGTAAGCTGGCAGTGCTGAAATGCTCATTTAGGGAGGTGAACCAAAGCTCAGACAATATGCCCAAGTTAGTGCACTGTAGCTCTGCTCAGACTACCAGTGTATGCTCATATAAGGTCAAATTTTAATCTTCACATTTTAGTTAAAGATCACAACATGATAACCAATTATTTCAGACCACAATGTATCAATTGTATGACATTAAATGGACAGTTTGGATTATTTGATGTGAGGTTGTATGAAGCTTATCCATAGTCAGTGTATTACCTATGCTAGATGACTGCTGGCAGCCCCCAGTTAGGAGAAGCAGAGAGGGGCACCGACATGAAAGCTAAGGATTGAACCTAAAACACGAATCTATAAAATGCCCATATATCAGTTTAAACATACACCATATTTAGAATATTTTCACTGCTTTGCTTTGCCACCAGACAAAGACGGGAATCCGCCATTATACAAGGAAAATTTCGTTCTCTCCAAACCAACCAAACTCCATAGGTGGAATCAGTAATTTTATCTTGGAGAACGCAGGAGTAGCTGGTCTACCGCTGTTTGTGTAATTGTGTGACTTCAGTGTTTTAAAAGGTTAGTTCTGATTCAACAAAGTCACATAATAATGCTAAATAAAAGCTAAAGGCTGTGGTAGACCACCAACTCCTGTCTTCCAACTTCAACTCCTGAAATTAATGACTTCCCCTGTGGAGTTTGGTTGGTTTGGAGAGAGCGATATTTGGCTTATATAACAGTGATTTTCTGTCAGAAAAAGTTGTCTGTAATATTTAAATGTAGCCTACACATGAACTAATATGCTTTTTGTAGGTAGATGTTTTTTAAGTGGCTAAAATAGATTTTGCAGCTTACCCCGTCCACAGCTGTTCATTGCTTAGATTCTGTGCTGGAGCCCTTCTTTTCCTCTCCAATCTGCAGGTGTGCCGACCGCATCTACTGTAGGTAACACACTGACTATGGATAAATATCTCATACAAACCCACATCAAATAATCAGAACTATCCCTTTAATTGCATTTTTTTCAGCCAGGAGACGGTAAATTATGCTAATAAAACATTGTTGATAAAACTAGATTACATTTTTTGGCAGACACTCCATCTGTGATTAACACCCATAATCTCAGATGAACGCTGTAATCAGCCGGCAACATTACACCCCAGCATGGTGGGGGTGCCACTGCTTGGATGTTGGCATCAGTGCCAGAAGCTCGAGGCTGGAGTGCTACAGGTGCAGCTAATAGGGTTAATAAAGAGCAGGTTGATTAGTTGCTGGCTGCCGTGTGGGCTAAGAGAGAGAAGTGGTGGTTTTAAGCTCACTTTATTAGAAGATGGGACGAAGGACGCAGGCGCCTCCAGAATTTGAAACCGATGGGATAATAGAAAGAAGCAAGAGGAGATAAGCACAGATAGCAGCCATAAGGCATGGAATAATGAATGAAGGAGCAGAGGAGAAAGAATTAAGAATTAAGTAATCTCATTTTTTTTCCTCTTTATGCAGCTGATTGAACTGACCGACTTGCTCCCTGCTCTCGTTCTCACAAATTCTCAGTCAGTACCTCATTGTGATCTCCTCCACCAGCCCGCTGACTTGTTTTTAGTGCAGTGCACACATTCTTTCTAGCAGCATCAGAGCAGCTGACGAGGAGATTACTACTTGCTCCTTCGAGCAACATTTGGAAAATGTTTCCCCTAATTCCCTTCAACAAAAGGCGAGATTCAGCAGAACACCAACCCAAATATTTCAAGAAAGTGAATAATGGAAAAACTGCACGCTGTTAATCACCTCTAGATAAACTCTGTTTAGTCTGCACCGCCTATTCACTGCACACTGTTTTTTAATGCATCTATGTTATGTTAAATGACTCATTTAAACACATTTCTAGTCAAGACTGATTGTTAAATTGTCTGTCTTAAGAGCTTGAAATGACACAAATTTAGCCGTGCCTCCATTAGTTACTGCTGCTTTGTCTGTTATGCTTCGCATTCTAGGACTGCATGGATGCCACTTGAAATTTAGAGCAATACAAACACAGGCTTTCACTCCTTTTTTATTTTGTCTGCTGAAAAACAAATGTTTTATCAGCTGTAGCCAGCTAGCTGAATGATGCAAAGTGAGCTGGTGGGAAATACATATACATGAACGATTAGTGTGTAATATATCTTTGTTTTTAATATAAGTATGTAAGTGGCTTTCACTTTGATGACTTGACTTAGATGTGAAGGTGGTTACCGTACTCAATTGCAATCAGTAAATATAAAGCTACAGCTGGTTAGCTTAGCTTAACACAAAGACTGAAAACAGAAGGAAGCTAACCGCACGCTGTCCAACGGTAAAACAACACCTACCAGCAGCTCTTTAGCTCACTAATTAACATGCTGCATGTTGTTATTCATATCATACACAATCCAAAGTGTAAAAATTACATGCTAATATGGATCCCACTGCTTTTCCTGGCATGACCCACCCTACTCTGGCCTTAGAGGCTGAAATCTTGCAGGATGGAAGTCAATTTCACCATTCATCACATGACCGGGACAGGACAGGAAAAAGTCAATAATTTAAAAAAAAAAAAAAGTCAATAAATATCATAATATAAAAATATGCTGGAATAATAGAATATATATGCTATTTTGAACAGATCAACTAGTTGGCTTTTTATCCCTCTTGACCGTCATGAGGTGTTGACCAGTCACCTGACTGTCAGATGTTGTGACTCTTCATAGTACTCAGGATGAATGACAAGTGTATTTTTTTGCTGGGTGTGGTGGACACGATGATCACATTGTTCACTCTATTGCCACTCTGTTGCTGCCGTATTCTTACGCTAAGAACCATGAACAACTCAGTCACTCATGCAGATTGGGCGATGCTTCCAAAAAAGCAGAATCATACAACGCAAAAGGACACATTGTGGTTTTACTTTTGATCGTCATAAGACGGACCATACGTACAGTTTCTCTGTACAGGATCACGTGTATTTATCTTAGCTATTTCTACAGTTTAAAGTTTTACCTGTAGAGAAGACCATAACAACTGAGTAACATAGACATGTGCATGACTCATCAAGAGAGATACAATAAGACAGTTTAATAATAAGACAGCACACAGAGAATTCTATGACCAAAGGACAGAGATGCGACACAAACCTGCAAAGACTCCCTTTGTGCAGTGTGTACTTTTATTCAACTGAGTGACATTGACGACCGAAATGCATTACTTACGGTTCCCTGGCAACAACTGATGCACTGTGTGTGTCTTTGCACCTTTGCTTTAAATGTGAGCGTTTTCAAAATGTGGGTCTGTGGGTTGTCAGCTGCCACAGGTAAAGCGAGGTTTTGCCAGAGACAATTGGGAGTCAGCAGTCATTTCAGGGAGACCGCTGTTCCTGAAATGAGCAGAGACAGAACCCAAACCAACCAATTAAGGAAAAGGTCAGGCTGGATAGATAGTCTCCCATTTCTTGAAGGAGGGAAAGCACGCACAAACACGTAGTAAGTAGTATTACCATGCTTGTGAGGACGCTCAGTGAATGCATTAACTCCTGTATAGCTGAATCCGTCTTTAACAACCTCCACTGAATGTTTAACCCCTGATTTTAACTTCATGCCTCAACCTTAAAGAACAATGGTGACTAGTAAATGTCCTCGCTTTGGCTACTTGCCCTTATTTTTCATATTCTTTTAAGTTGGTCCTCATAAGAATGGATAAAGCCTCTGGCTTCTAACAGCCTTCTAACCACGTAATGTAGGGTCTCATGTACATAATATTAAGCATGTACAAAGTATTTGAAATGTGTTTTAATCCAAATTTGAAATATTGTTATTTATGTTGTTGTTCACTTTCCTACATTGGGTCTGAATTGGGCGCTCCTTGTGCTCAGACATTTATTACGAAAATTACATAATTAATTCAAAGAACCAATCACAAAAAATCCTTGTCAGCTGCTAAGTGAGTGCAACAAAACTTTTCTTTTTCAGGCTGCTGGCTTTCGACATGGGATTGAAGCTGCTGTGTGTGCTCTCTTCACTGCCTCAAAACATAATTTTACCTTGCAAAACATGGGACCTGCTGGTGTACCACTGCCTCAGTCTGCAGCAAGTAACACTAGATCGGAATTAACATGTTAAAACACATAAGTCACATAATAACACAAAAAAAAACTAACAGACTAATCCTGCAACTTGATGCACCACGCAGTCTTCATGGTTTTAAACAGCAAAATGTGCTGTTTTTGAACTTGGTTTTCTAATAGTTATGAGCATTTATTTTCACTCAAATCTTTGTGGAATCTTATTGAGAAACTGAACTTTCATATCATATTATGCATTTTACTATTAAAAGCCACATTTCCAGAGCCTTTAAGGAAGACATTCATGTATATGCAAACACAGAGCAAAAGACATTGTTGCAGTGGAGATTCAGTGATACACACAAGGGCACTCACACGCACACTTACATGCACAAAGACGCACATCACTTTTCTACATTTGAGAGCCAGTGTCCCATGTCGAAGGGTAGTTAAGATGGTGACATTTCACCAGAGGGCTTTTTAATGAGACGTGAATGGTGTAACTGAAGCAGAGAGGGGGATCCTGCTGCACGCTGTGGCATCAGTTAACTACAGAGGAAAGGGGCTGGGAGGGGCTGGCTGGCAGGCAGCGTGAGGTGAGACATGAGACAAGAATTACAGTACATACATGGGAAATAAGTGTAGAGGCAGTGGGGAGAAGAAAGTAGGTTAGTTAGGGATACACAAAGAATAAGAAAATGAGAGTCGCAGAGGGGGAAAAGGAAGGAGGGAAGGAGGAAGAAAGACCGAGAGGGAAAACTGGAGAGACACTCAGCTGAACGAGAACACAGAAAAGTCATAACCCAGATTCAATTAACGTCTGATTGCTGTTCTATTGCTGTAATATTATACAGCTGAGAGCGGTTTCATATTTCAAACAAAGGCCAAGCATCAGCCTCATTTATGATCTCCCTCACACATACACTTACTCTCACACACACACAGACACTCAGAAACAGAAAATGGTTTGCTCCCACTCCAGAGAAAAGAAAAGGAGAATGACATTAGAATAAAAAAAACAAAAAAATCAAAAAAAACAAAAGACGTGATGACTTCAACAAAATGTGCGCGTCAGAGGCAGAGAGAGGTGAGAGGAGAAATGGCACTCAGTCAACAGGAGCTTTGGAGGGCTGAGTGACATCCTATTTGTTTGGGATGATGAAGATATTTCCATCCAGGCAGCCATTTGTAGCGTTAGTGCCTGGGACAGCCTGTCAAATCTGCTTTAGCTCTCCGTTCTGTCTGCACACTGCTGCCATCACGCACACATCAACACACGCTGTCTGTCTCCCCACAGACCACAACAGGTGTGCATCTGTGTGACTCTGGTTATGTATGTGTTTTTTTTTATGAAAGAAAGAGAAAGGAAGCTCACTTTTGGGGCGCCATTACCAGCACCATCACCTCTGGGCTGAATTATTTAAGCACAATACACACACACACACACACACTTTGTACACACAGAGTAAATGCATCATCTGCACCTTTTTCATGTACCTCAGCCAGATAGTGTTATCACCCTCAGCCCTCTCTCACATCTACACTGTAAAAACCATCCAAGAATGTAGTTGAATCAACAATTTTTTTCTTACTAACACAACATAAATTTAGGTTTTATTTATTCAATTAAATGAAACTTAACATCTATATTTATTATCCATATGCTTTCAGAACACTTCAGAACTTAAAAACAAGAGTTCTTCTAATTTGATTTGATTTTGATGAGTTGAATGAATTTACTGTACCGACAATCGACTCATTAAACTGTTTCTAAAGACACATTATCAGCATATTAGCAGACTTCCCAGCATGCACTGTGTGAGAGATGAAACTGTCCTGAGACCCTTCTTTTTTTATAGTTTGAAAAAAACATTTATGATATAAACTTGCTGTGTGTCTCTAATACACTTTCAGATAAGTCATGGTTGCTTGATTTCACAATACTGAGAATACTGTGAACAACCCTGTAAAAAATGTAAATTAAGAAAAGTAAATTATCTCAATAAAACAAAATTAGTTGGTAAAAACCTTCTGTCCCTACTCTCTTTCATTTAAAACTTAATAAATTCACTGGGAGTAGTTTCACGTATTGTCTTCGTGTCAATGCTGGAACAAAGTAGTTTCAACAGGAGCCGCTGCAGCTGTCAGTTCATTGTGTGAAATGAAGAACCGACTTTTCAAATGGAGAAAATGTAAAAGGAAATCAAATTTGTTTGTAATGCGGGTCAGCATGACTGAAGAGCTGTTGGTTCAACTTAAGTTACGCTTGTTCAACATGTTTTCTCAAGTGCAAATTAATTAATATCAAGTTCTTTTAACTAGAAAGGTTTATTTGCTTTAAAGCATTACAAAATTACCTCAACTTCAAGTTAAAACATTTTTTCCTACAGTGTACCCAGTGGCAAACATTACATGAGCAGTAGGAGAGAAGGTGGGTGATTGTGATGTAGTTAGCAGGTTGAATACTGTTGTAGTAGTACAGAAAGAAGGTAATGTAGTTTGTCAAACAGCACACATCCTTCTTCTGTGTAATAGCAGGAAATAGAGCTGAAACCATAATGTCACGGCGGGCTATAAAACAGACGCTCAGGGGCAACAACATCACAGAACCCCAAGTCATCAGAGACCGGACATCTGTCACAAATGCACACGCGCACACTTCAGTAAGACATAAATACACATGTGAACACACAGACACACACTAATTGTCTCTCTGCACACAGTCATAACTTTGTGAGCACATAAGTGGCTTTTGGGGAGACTCCAGGCAGAGAACTGAAGACTCACACACACAAGCATAAGGAGAAAGTGTGTGTGTGTGTCTCTCTCTCTCTCTCTTTTTCCCAACACACATTAAGTGGTGTAGGGGAGACTGTGAACTCTGGGTGAACTCGGGGTAAAAGAGAGGTGAGAGACAGTGCCACTCACATGCACGGGTGGTTACACACATACACACAAACTAGTAGTGCAACAAATACAGTGTGACCCACTGTAAAGGTATATAGAGTGACTGGAAACAACATGCAGGTGATGTTCGACAAATCTGATCTTAAATGATGTAATCTTAATTTAAACCCATCCAGTGAGCCCAGACAACACACACCCAGTTTGACCCAGAGTGTGTGTCTGCACACACGTGACGTCAGTGCTTGCAGTCAGAATCCCATTAACCTTTTCAGACCTCCCCTCCTTAAATACAGTTTGACTGATTGAGCGTTTCTGAAATCCCCTATCAATTATTGAACAGAACAAGGCGCCACTGTTCATTCATTCGCCTTGTATCAGGCACATGACGCTTAATACAGCAAACAATTTGACTCCAACAAAACTAAATGTTTTAACAAAGAAAAAGAAAGAGTTTGTTTTATTTACGGACATGATTTTGGAGAAAAATATACGGTGTTGTGAGGAATTGTTGCGGGGGGAAATTCTGGTACAGTGTGGTGATGGCGGTGGTGGGTCCCCTCTAAAAGATTAATGTGTAACTTTGTGTGACCCCGGTTCACTGCCTCACCAAGTCTCATTGGTAACCTACAGTAGGCCTGGAGTCTTCACCAAGAGCTGTTAGCCACGGCTCATCACACACGTGCACACGTGCACACACACACACAAAGAACCATTCAGCAACATAGAGGCATAAATGGACATACTATGGTGCACGTACTAAGACACACACACACACACTCATAGATGCCTACACACACACACAAACACACACATATATTGGCTAACTGGTGGTTGATCAAGCCAATCTAAATGCTAAACAAGAATCTGTCTCAGGAGTAAACTACTGGCTGGCTGCAGACTGTCTCTTCTCTAGAGGCACTCAACAAGGGGACATAAAATTCATGTGCATGTATGTGCGTGTATTTGTCTGCGAATGTGTGTGTGGAGCAGAGTTCAGTCTCCTCGCATTTTCAAGACCCCAGGCTCTCCGTCACACTGAGAAGATTCTGAGGCACTTGCTATGAAATGATTTTTTTTCTCCATCAGTAATTGCTAGGTAGAGAAGAGAAAAATAATGCCGCTATCAAACAAACACACAAAGGCTGGGAGGGACGCGCAAAAACACCCACAAAACACACACTCACATATAAAGACACTTCACTGCAGGTAACTCGAGCACAAAGCGATATGTGCATGATAATACAGCCTTTGAAATCAGCTCCCTGAGTCAACAATAAGCCTCATGTGATGATGCCTCTGTGCAAGCAGAGAAAAGGGATGAAGTTTACACATGCATGTGTCCTTACTTGATATTCCGTGAGGCACCTTTACCTTCCCACAGGCCCACAGCTACAATAAAGAGGACTGCAGATAAGTAAAGCTGCAACTACAACTTAACAACACAATTGATTTCGGGGAAAAGACAACAAGCTCCGCATTAGCATATTATCTATTTTAGTATCTTGTGTGACTCACTGCAAACGCCTGTACACACCACAGTTTTTCTCATGGTGTTCAAATTGTAATACCCAACATTTTCTCACACTGCTGTCCCCTATGCACCTAATCAAAAGGTTAAATGTCATTGACATACAGTGTTACATACCTGCCTTTAAGATTGACTGGGTTGCACCAACAAGGATTATTTATGAAACCAGATTAAATCGTGGTTCAGCTTAAATTTATGTTGCACCAAACATGAAAGTTAGGTAGTAGTTGGTAATTCGGCTGATAAATTCTTCTAAAAGGAGGAAAAATTAGATCTTCTCTACCGAGCTTTCATGAGTGGGCTACCTTGGCTAACTTTTTAGCTAGCTAACACACAATATAACGTTTAATTAACGTTTAAGCTAGCTAGCAAACAATATAACTTTTTTGAAAAACTTTTTAGTTAGCTAGCCAATAGTATAACTTTTAAAAAACTTTTTAGCTAGCAAACAATGCAACTTTTTAAAAACTTTTTAGCTAGCTTGTAAATTTAAAAAAAAAAAACTTTTATACAGTACTTACTAGGTCCTGACAGCTCTCAAATTTATTCTTTATTTGTTTATTCATTTTAATTTGTGTAATCAAGCATGTCCATAATAACTAAACTCTTTTATTTCTGTTTAAATCACTAAATTTTAAATCTGAATTTACTCATTTCAAACCTCCTTTTGCTAATCTTTGATTTGAACTAATCATAGATTAAATCAGTCTTTTTTGGTACAATCCAGTCTATATGGGGATGCAGGTGGCATGCACCTGTATGTGCACTATGTGTGTTTGAGCCAATGAGAGCACACAGAGGACGCCATGATGAAGATTGACTTGTTGAGTAATGAAAACCCACTGCAGCCCTCCTCAGAGAGACAGAGCGAGGGAGAGGAACGAGAGAGCGCAGTAATGAAGTAATGAAGGAGCAAATGGCTCAGAGGCTCACACTTTGGAAAAAAGGGCGTCTCTGGGGGACAGAGGGAGAGGTGGGGGGCAGAGACAGGGAGCTTAAAGAGAGGAGAAACTAAAGAAAGGAGGGGGGAGTGAGGTGTGAGAGCAATGGGGGCAGGGAGGAGATAGTGGCAAGACAGGAGGCATGATGGATGTAAAGACATTTGCATGCATTACACATTTAGGGCGAAGCAGGAGGGCAGGGTACCTGAGGAGCATAGACAGTAGAAGAAGGAGAGGATGGAGTCTGAAAAGTGAAGCCAGTGCGGAGGTGCCTTAAACCTGCATTCTTTCTAATGGCCAGCAGGGGGCAACTCTGCTGGCATCAAAAATAAGTCTGATTGTATCGAGACTTGTGAGAAAATGACCCTACATCTCACTTGAATTATGACCTCAGTAAACAGTTTTTTAATGAGTTTATGGTCTCAACCGCAAGTTTGAAGTCGTCTTCTATACTGCACGATTTTCATTTTGCAAATTAAAGTCCCATTTAGGACAGGGCTACCGTGTGATTGAGGTCATTTTCAGTGAGCCCACCCAGTGCAACAGACAGGGCTCATGAAATTCAGATCAAACTGTAAGACTCAACAGTATTGATCAAATATGCATCAATATTCTGCTACTGCATAGTGTGTTTCTCACTTAAAATGTTTTTATAACCATAACTTAGTGTACTGTTTAGTTGTAATTTGAGAAAGATCACAGCCAGATGGCTGGGTCATGTCTACAAGGGAATCCTTGATTGGCAAAACTCTTGCAAGATTTGTACACACAGTTTCTTCATTGTGCATGTTGTACAAATTAGTTGTGTTTTGTAAAAACACTGTGGTTAAGATATGGGTGACTGCCAAAAATATTTGAACGGAATGTTGAACGGAAGAGCCAAAACCAAGCAACACCCAAAGTCCTGCTACGTCACCCTCCAGCTCCATGCTCTCATTAGTACTGCGCATGTGCTGGATGCAAAAACCAAGACTGCGACTGATGCAAAACTCAAAGCTTCAAAACGGTTGTCAACAAACTGATGGGTGACGTCACAGTAGCTCCGTCCACTGATTTACTGTCACTGTTTAAGAGTCACAGAAGAGTAATGTGGTGTTTGGAAGCTAAGGCATGTGGTCATCTGAAGACTTTCTAATGGAACAGGTTGTTTCAAAGTTGTGCCTACTTGCTTCAAAATAGAGGAGAGGGCTCAGGTGTGTGACCAGGAGACTCTTCAGCCTTTATCATAAATCCCATGGCCACCCTGATCTATAATTCATATGGACAAATGGAGGCAACACCAGCAGGAATTCAGGACACACACACACACCACACACACACTTTCAAAGCCTCAAAATCTGCTGCCACACACACAATCTCCTCCTTTCAGGCAATCTGTGGAATGACTTCGTCTCTTGGGGTGCAGGCTAAACACCCATTGCTATGGTGATGGAGCTTGGGCTCGATCCAAAGAGACAGAGATGATATATAGAGAGGTTCATCCTTCATGGATGGCCATGAGGGGAAAACAGCAGCCAAATAACACCAGTGCCTTGAAGGGCCTCGGGGCCTTTCAATTTGGTGGAAATTGTTGCTCGCGGCCGCCTACGAGGATATTTGTCACGTCACTGGACGATGCAGGGCAACAGATCACTATCGATTGGACTGTTTGGGTTTTACGTGACGTGTCTCATAGGAAGGTGTTGCTGTATGAAGCTCAAATGTGAGAGGGGAACATATATATATGATCCCATTCCTGTTGTGTGGTTCTATGTGTATACGTTTTATATACTCAAAACTATCATGAACTGAGGTAAAAGATCTCAGACTTCTTCTAAGCACACACAGATGAGATACTGATTAAACAGCAGGATTACTGCACAGGTGTGCATCGAACTGGTCACAAAGTCATGAGCCACCCCACTCTGCCTCTGATTGGCTAGTACTCGCTACCTTCAGTGGTTGGGGTTGGTTATGTTTAGGCTTGAGGAGTGATTGGTTAGGGTTAGGGTAAGAATATCAGGGTAAGTCAGTGCTAAAGGGCCTTGGGGCCTTTCAATTTGGGGCAAATTGTTGCTCACGGCTGCCTATGAGGGTATTTGTCATATCACTGGATGACGCAGGGCAACAGATCACTATCGACTGCAATGTTCAGGTTTTACGTGACACATCTCATAAGAAAATATTACTGTGCGAAGCCCAAATGTGAGAGGAGAAAAGGGAATATATTAACCTACATGCTGATGATGATGCTTTTTTCATTACTGTCAATTTTGTCTGAACCCATTCCCTGAAGCAAATATACAAAGCGAGAAGGTGCACTGATCTTGTTTGTACAATAAGTGTGTACATGTGGATGTGTAGCACTATGTGTACGTGTTATATATGTGTATGTGCACCTAAGCAGGTCAGAGGATACAATTAGACGCTATATCTTAGATCAGAACAGCACGAGTATGAGGTATTAGGTTCTCTGAAGTCTCAGGATTACCATCCAACATCTTTTATTCCACCCTTCTCTTCAGGGTGAGAGAGTAGCGAGATGGGGGGAGGAGGGGTAAAGGAGGAGGGGAGGAATATGATTTATCCCTCACGCTACTTGATGAATCTGCTCTGGGTGGCTAAACTATTTATGAGCCTCATAGCTAAATTCCTCCATGCGTCTCTTCCCTTTCTCGCCTCGGAACCCAAATCTAATTCGGCCCCGCGAAACACACACATACACGTGCGTACCCATACGCATACACGTACTTAGCACAAAGTCACTGGAAATTTACACACAACGTACACACAGATACACACACGCTTGCACGATGATTAGCATTTGTGCCCGCTTGTACACAAATCCATATTTCATGAGGGGAGAAGGCAGAAGTGTTTAGTGCGGCAGGTTTGGCTCTTGTGAAGACCAAAGACCAGCACAGAGACGAGCGAAGATCCTATTATCTTAGCATGCCAGAGCCTCTCCTCTGGGTGATTTCCATCTCTCTTTAAGAGATAGAAGAAGGCTTTGTTTACTGAAGAAAGCAAGTCTCCAAAACATTAGAAAGTGTGCTCCTTCATCTGTGTACAAAAACGCTAAATTGCACTTCGCACTCTGTGAAATTAAAATCAATGACAGTGTGGAATATTTATGAGCCTACTGCTTCAAAATTTGGGTATATTCGTTGCCGTAAAGCTTGAACACCAAAGATTTTTGGCAAACTTACTCTAGGTAGCTAAGCAAGACTCCTGGCACCAAGAGATGGAAATGAAGACAAGAATTTTAAGTTTGTCTTCTTCACAAATAAGTTAGAAAAGTTTAGCAGCTCCTTGTGTTTTTAGTTGGAAAAAAGTAATTAAAAGAATATTTTAAAGTGGAACATGATACACATAATGTTTTTGCACGCTCAGTTGCCCAGATGTAATCATGCCACCTGGGTGGACACACTAATTTTCATCCATTTTTGGCACAGGCAATGTTGTTTTTGTCTGTAACTACTGTAGCTCTTGTGTTTCTTTTTCATACGCGTGCTGCTTGACTTAACTCTGCTTGGCTCGGTGCGTCAATCCAGCTTGAAGGTGTATATTGATGATGCACTCATCTTTAGTCTGTAAAAAGTAGGATAAACATTTTATTTCATATAAATTCTTCCCAATAAAAATCCTTGGTTATTTTATATCTAAAAGCATTTATTATGAAAGAGCAAAACAGGAAATGTTGGGTTTTCATCAGCAGTAACTTAACACGACTCCCATCCAAGTGAAAGTGACATGAAACAGTAAAATAAGGCAGATACTTTAAAGTACAAACAGGCCGCAGGACAGAAACTAAATGTGAAACCACAGAAATTCAGTTAGAAGCTACAAAAGTACTGAGAGCTGAACACACGTTAAAAACGCTGTTCTCTTTGCTCTTCTACAAAGACATGAGTTGAGTCTTGGTGTTCTAGTGCACATCAGAAAAATACAGAAAGCAAACTCTTCTGGTAATGGAAAAAGGATTAATTTCTTATTTTAGCAGGTTTAGGCTCGTTTCAAAAACTCACATATGCACGCTAATTTTAGTGTAAAAAGAGTATAATTCATGTCAGCGCACTTTAATCTCAGTGGGTATGACAGTGACTACTCAACTGTATACAATCTGAGTGGCACTGTACTGTGATACAGTGAGACCCCTCCACTCCAACTGTAAATCAGCTGGGGGTTGACTTAGCAGATTTTCCCATGCCCTTGGCTTTGTAGATAAGCAGCGACTCTAATGCAGCATGCAGCCAGCACTACAGATCAATGTGTAACAATAATACATACCAAAGAGCTCCAACATCCATTTCATAATCTTCTAATCAGCTCAAAATCAAAAGCATGCTGTGAAATCTAGCAGAGTATGGGAATACGCTTGTGATCAAGATTAGTTTGCTTATCTTGTAGAAAATAAATTTACAAAGCTTTTTCACTGCAAAACGAGATCTGAGAGCTGAGGTTCAGTCACAGTTTTGCGGCCCAGAATTGTAATCGTTTAAACAATGGGGGCTGAGCAGTTGGTTCCTGGCTGAACACTTGTTGAACAATGTTGCTTTGTGCCAGAATGATTAGAAACAAGCCTGAATATAACAATTTTTGTTATGTATCTGGGTGAGTGTGCTGTGGTTCAAGAGGAAACAATGGCAACAATGGAAGCTGCTTCTCTGGTCACATTTCTGACTGTACTTAAACTAGTGACCATTTAATTGTCATAAGCCCAACTGTAAGTACACACACTGCTGCTGCAACAAGGTCATTACACCTAATAATACAGTCTACACACTAAAGAAATAGTTAAACATTTTGGGAAATACACAGCTGCAGGTAAACAAGTATTGCATGTGTTCGACAATCCTGGGCGGGCCCAGAGTCATTGTTCCCAGCTAAGATATAATCAGGTGCCTAACCCCTTATACAACTACAGCCCCATTTCCAAACAAGTTGGGACGCAGTGTAAAACACAATTAAAACAGAATGTGATCATTTGCCCATCCCATTTCACATAAACTAATTTCCAGATGGTATAATGTAATGTTTTATCTCATCAAACTCATTCATTTTTGGTAAATATATGCTTATTTTGAATTTGATGCCAGCAACATGTTCCGAACAAGTTGGGACAGGGGCAACAAAACACTGGGAAATGGTCAAAAAAACACCTGTCGGGAACATTCCACAGGTAAACAGGTTAATAGGTAAGAGAGGTGTCAGTGTCATGACTGGATATGAAAAGGGCATCTCTGAAAGGCTCAGTCGTTCTCAAGCAAGGAAGGGGTGAGGTTTTTGTGAAACACATGATTGTATAAAGGATATTACTGGATGGGTTCAGACAGAGTTTCTAGAACCACTGTCTGTAAACACACTTTTGCAAATGACCACATTCTGTTTTTATTTACATTTTACACAGCGCCACAACTTTTTTAGAATCTGTGTTGTGTACTGATTTCTACAATTTGTGCAGGTTATACCAACAAGATGTAAGGGTGTAAAATACCAATGTCCAAGGATTAGAGAATTATCCCTAGCAATAATTTCGATCACAAAATTAAAATATAAGGACTGTTCAACAGTGTCTAGTCAATGTTAGTTAGCGAGATTCACTATTGTGACAAAGTACCTG
The DNA here is from genome assembly GCA_034769285.1 of Lutjanus argentimaculatus. Taxonomy (NCBI): domain Eukaryota; kingdom Metazoa; phylum Chordata; class Actinopteri; order Lutjaniformes; family Lutjanidae; genus Lutjanus; species Lutjanus argentimaculatus. The sequence goes on from JAWZSL010000011.1 coordinate 16,953,281, forward strand.
TGCTAATTATTGATGCAAAACAGCACATTTTCAAGTTTGAAAGATTTCATGCTCCCTTCATTCACATTGGTTTGGTTCACTACCCACTTACAGACATGGGTCTCCATTTACTGCCAAAATATTTAAAATGTAAATTAAGCAACTAGCAACAGCACAGCGTCTCTCTGTCTCTGCTCACACTGTGCGAGACTGACAGCTTACCTCCTTACTACAGTTATGGGGGACACTGTGTCTCTGTCGCTCTGAATATCTGTGACAACAGCTAACAGAAGAACAGGCAGACAACACAAAGGGAGAACAAGTTAAGGTGGTAGAAAACATAGTTGCAGCAGACTTTGTATTGATTAGAAGTAAGACCAGAACATTTCGTTCACTTGCCACAAGCAAACCAACTCATGAACCCTCCTCACCCTCCCACTGAGGTAGCTCCAGCTGGGAGATGTTTTTTTTCCACCAACCATGGTATGAAATATCTGTGCTTGCCTTATGCTAAGCTAGGCCAACTGCCTGCTGACTCTAGTTAACAGACAGATACGAGAGTGGTATCGATCTTCTCATCCAACTCTCAGAAAAAAAAAATCAAATAAGCCTCATCCCCCAATATGTCAAAGTATTGCTTCAGAATTAAGTGTTTCAAAGTGTTTTTGAGCACTTAAAAGTCAATTTTTTGAAGAAGGCAGAGGGCAGATTGACAGATATGTGAGCTAAAATTAAAGAAACAGGCAGAGATGGAGGAAAATTACACAGGGATACTGAGATGCAATGTGACCCACAGAGTAATAGAGGGGCAGAGGGCTCAGTGAAGGACAGGACAGAAAATGATAGAGGGAAACAGAAAGGGAGACAGAGACGGAGAATGGTTGCATCGTGACTACAGAAAAAGGGAGTGTCTTAGAAGTGGCAGACAGAGAGAAAATGGACAAGTCCCAGGAGAAGGTGAACGGCTATTCTCTGAGGTGCATTGATCATGTGGAGAGGTCATTACTGCCAAAAGGGAGACCGACAGAAAGACAGAGGAACAGACAGGCAGACAAACCGGCTGGTCTCACTCTTCATTTACTCTGTTTCCTTTATCTCTCTCTTTTTGTGTCTTCATCTGCACTTCACTCTGAACAAGGTTTTCAGGGACACTTGGCAGGTTGCAAGGCATGGGCCTGAATTTCAATCAGTGCCGTCTTAGTTAATACACACGAACTGAGGGTAAAGACGGAGTGAATCATTCAACCAGAATTCAATCTCTACTGCTAAAAAATAAAGCTCGGAAAAAAAATAAACAGGTGAGCGAGGGCGAGGAGAGTGAAGGCCGTCACGGTGGGGACAGAGAATGGATTGAGACAGGGGAGTGAGATAGAGGGGAAAAAAATGATGGAGGAAGATAGAGTAATGATTTGTCCAAGTAGTGGGTTTGAGAAGATGAAAGAGCAGTAAGAGAAGGAGAGGAGGAGAGCCATGGAAGAATGAGGAGGGGGTGAAATGCAGAGAGGTGTGTATACCGTCACACACTGGCCATCCTTGCCTTTGAAACGGCTACCATCAAACAATCATCTGATACAGAGGGATGCTTTCCACTCTTTCCTGCTCTTGACTCGCCATTTCCCCGTCATCCAAGCCTCCTCATCGTCGCCATCACACCATCTTGACGCCTGTTTGTTTCCCTCTCTTCTCTGTTTTAGTCGTTTGCATCTTTCTCTTTTGCCTGTCTTTCCCCCTCTCCCACCGGAGCATTTGTTTGTTTGCATCTCAAATATTCTAAACGAAAGGGTGTTGTTTTATTCGACAGGTCGGGATTGCTGGCAGGCATGCTGTGCGCCTAAATTGTGTGTGTGTGTGTGTGTGCGTGCGCGCATGCACGTGAGACACAGCAGTGCATGGCAAAGAGGTAATGAATTCCTCAGCGAAGCAGCGACACACAACAGCTTGCAGATCAATTTTTAATAAGAACTCTGCAGTTCACAAGCAGCGCAAAAACTGTGTGTGCGCGTGTGTGTGTTTGATAAGAGCTCTGCAGTTGGCTTGCAGAGTAATAAACATATTGTAATCAGTGGCTTCTGACCGAAAACCTAATCCCTGTGTCTGTGTGTGTTTGTATGTGCACCTACTGGGAAAGGGGGAGAATCTGCTAGCCGCTTCATCTCTTTCTGCAATATGTCTGAGTATAATTTAGCAAAACAGAGCTAGTTCATTAGCAAGAAACAGATAGAGGCATGAGTATGATCGTCAAACGGAGAGTGTAGAAAAAGTTTCAATAGGTGAGTCAACTCAGTGATACTGTAACGATTAGCTGATTAATCAGTTAGTAAGGGCTGAGTATTGGCAAGAATCTGGCAATATCTGCTTTTTTTTAAAATCTATTTTTTTAACTGTCATGGTATAAAAAATGCACCACCATGTGCATAAAATTGAAGTTTACTTTTTTATGCAATCTGAAGTTTAAACAGCACAAAATGAAACACTGCCACAAATCTTTGCATGTATCATATCACAGTACTGTTTTTGACAATCAATACAGTATAACAAAACATAATATCTTGATACTCAGGTGTATCATTATTTTGTTTTACACCCCTACAATTACTTAAACAACAGAAAATGAATCAGCAACTTTCTTTTCTCAACTGATTAATTGCTTGGCATTGTGCAACAATGTGCTGTTCTTTGTTATACAGTTAACAAGCAATTTTAAGACATTCCCCTTGGGTTCTGGGAAATTACAATGTGTATTTTTCATTATTTTGTAACACTAAACACTCACTGTGTTTTCACATTAGGTACGATTGACCCACGTCTCCACTCCTCCGCTGACGAGCTTTTACATTAGTAATGTTGCTCTCTACCCACTTGCATCATCACCTACACAACATTTGTTTATGTTTCTGCTATGGTGCAGAAAAGTCTGCCAAAACAAGATCCCAACAGCGCTCCACTTTTGTTGTTATTCTCGAGACCACCTTTTCAAAGTGCACGGTGTTCACACAAACCAAACAAACTGAACTTTGAGGTCAAATTTAGTCGAATCTGGACCCGGGTCCCTGAGGTGAAAGCTACCTACGGTTGTCAAAATCACTGATACTTTTTCGAAACCATGTGTTTAAAATGATATATGATTATATCTGTTATCAAAGGAGGTATCGAGTATCATTTTTATCCTCGTATTGTTTGAACGTTGGGGGTAGCCTATGGTCCCATGACCACCTGAATCCACCATTGCTTGCAGCCCTACATCTCAGGCCATTTAGACCACTCAGAATCAGTTAAACAAGGTCAGTGGACCCTCTGGAGTCTTCAAATTTCATCAGATTTCACTTCAATTTCTTTTTTTTTTTTTTGCATTATGCATTTATTCAAAAGTGGACATTAGAGAGGTGTGAGATAATGTGGGCAGAGAGAGAATGTTATGCAAGCTTGCAATCACAGTATGGTGCATGACTACAACCACCAGGCCACCATGACACCCCCACAAAAAATAAAAATAGTATTTTGTATATAAAAACTACAAGACAAATCCTGCAAATTTTTCAGTCTTAATGTATACTCCTTCTCAGAGCTGTCTTCAACACCAGAGAACCCTGATCAATAAAAAGTGAGAACTGGTGAACCGTGTCCTCTTGCAGCAGGCAACTTCACTGCTTTTTGATACGTCGAAACGACTTAAAACTACTAACAACTAAACTCAAGGTGAAATTCAGTTTCAAGTTCCTCTTAGAACATGGCTTTCAACCAGGGCTGCAACTAACGAGTACAGTCATTATTGATTAATCTGTTGATTGTTTTCTCAATTGAGCCATTCCTTTTTTAGTCAATAAAATGTCAGAAAATAGTGGCATCCTCTCCGGTACTTTCTGGCTTTCACCTCAGATAGTTTGTTCAGCACCTTTGACTAAAATATGCATGTTCTGATTTTGCCTGCACCATTGTGTGCCCAACTTACCAGTGCAACTGCTACAGTTCTTAAAAGTATTGGCAGACTATCTTAGATCATTTATGTTATTTATTTAGATAAGGGGGTGAACAAAAGATGAGAGTGCACATTAATCAGAACTGCAGTATACACTACTGTAATTTCCATCCGTAGTCCCTGGGCAGGTTATAAGGAATGCCTACTGTTGTCTGTACATTGCTTCAACAAGTAATAATTGTTTTTATCTTATCTTGATATATATTGAACAGCCTTCTAACCTAGCGTCTAGGCTCCTATCAGAAAAGCCAGGCTATAATGCAAAAAATGTAAGATCTGTAATATCAGTTTTCCTGTGAGACATTCTCTTCTGACCTCTTAATGAAAAAGATGATATATATCAGAGCGCATTCCAGCTGGGTCTTTTAAAAATTATATATTATTCATATGAAGCACTGCATTGTGTATAAAAATGTCAATGTCATATTGCATTCAAAGTCTAACTAATTAGCTGAACAGTGACTGAACTTATTAAACTTGTCGGCATCTTCTTTTATACAGTCATTCACAGCCATGTGTGAATGGAGAAGTGAGCTGTTTAAATGTGTGATAGACCAATTAAAGACCTGCTGCTGTACACGGCATACTGTTAAGAGAAATAAATCAGATTCAATGAACACTGGAGTCTGCAAACCCGTATCTACAGCAACACATAAGTGGTGGAAATTCAGCACTTTTACTGAAGTACTTTATGCAGGTGCAATTCTGAGGTACTTGTACTTTGAGTAGTTCTATTTTAGGTTACTTTATACTATATATTTTACTACAATAAATTTCAGAGGGAAATATGACTTTTTAGATTAAATTGTACATGGAAAAAAATATGTGACAAGCTAACAAAATATTAGAACAGTGGTTCCTCTTTATAAAAAAGTTGCCCATAAGTGGTCAGCATCCATTCATTGTCTGTAACTGCTTATCCCAACAGGTCGCAGAGGGGCTGGAGCCTGTCCCAGCTGACACTGGGTGAGAGGCGGGGTACACCCTGGACAAGTCGCCCGCTCATTGTAGGGCTGACATATAGAGTCAGACAACCATTCACGCTCACATTCACACCTAAGGGCAATTTAGAGTTATCAATTAATCTACAATACTTTGGACTGTGGGAGGAAGCCGGAGAACCCACGCAGACGTGAGGAGAACATGCAAACTCCGCACAGAAAGACCCTGGCCTGCCACAAACTCCCCAGCCCCCAGCCCGCTGGGGGATTCGAACTCAGGACCTTCTCACGGTGAGGCAACAGTGCTAACCACTGCACCACCTTGGTCAACAATTAAAGTTAATTCCCCTTTCAACCTTTAAGATGGTTTAATTTAAGTCATTCTTTACAATTATAAATCCTCATTTTCATTAAATCATACTTGATTTATGATCAGCATTTTTTCTGCAATAGCCATTCAGTGCACTTACATTTTGTAAATATCTTTCGCGAAGTAGTTTTCATCATTAGTGGGGGCGTCTGCCATTCCTGCCATGGATACAGCAGCAGTAGTATAGCTTTTTCTTGCAAAGTTATGACTTTATGATCTAAGAGAACACTTTTTTTCTCATAAACAACTTCAATCTTTCTGAGTTTTGCTCAATATATTACCTGCATCCCCTGTTTTTTTTTTATTTCAAAACTCACAATGGCCCAAATATACACCATCAAAAAAACACCAGTCGCTCTTCTGTTGTATTAAACGACACTTGCTGTCACTACCGTTACCACAGTTATTGAATAGGAAGCACTAGACAAAACTACCTACAGTATATGACACAGATCAAACTAGATCCACCTTTGTCAGCTACGGCGGCACAGTACTGCTTTTGCATTAACAATCTAATAACATCCTGTACAATAATATAACAGTCACAGCAGCTACTTTTCTGCAGAACAGTTAACACCACCAGCTGTATCTTCCCATGCCAGTGATGTGTAATAAGTTATCAGAGTTAGTGTAACGGCCTCCTATAGTAAGAGAGAGTTAACATTCAGAGCACATCTCTGAGGTGTAAGTATGAGCCCCGATCAAGCCAGGTGACTGCAGGGGAGTCCATTCATATTCAAGCCTAACGCGGCCCCTCTGTTCCCATCCATTATTCATGAGAGTCTTCGTCCCTGCCTGCCTCATCCCACTGGCCTCCTGGTCTTCTCCGCCTCCTGCACTGTATCACACCTGAACTAGCCGTAAAAGCGGTTATTCACCGAACATTAGAGGGATTGGATGTGGGCTAATGCGAGAAGGGGAGGGAGGAAGAGAGAGGTGTTCAAGGGTATATGGAGCCCCGGTTTGAGGTGTTCGACTCATGAATCACCCCAAGCAAAGACAGCAAAAGAGGGATGACCCTGATTCATTTGTCTGTTTGCCTCCTATTCTCTTTCTTTTTTTTTCCTCTTGCTTTCCAGGAACAGCTGCAAAATAACAATTCTTACAGCTTACACACACGCCTCCTCTCTCTCACACATACGCTTTTAAACACCCCTCAGCATTAAATAACTTTCACTCTCATTTTTGCAAACACTGAGCACTTTTGACCTCCCATTACACTTGGGTGCTCCAACCGCCAAGCTATTGTGCTAAAACACCAAACAACTTTGAGGCAAGTCCTCTGATCTCATCTTCCTGCTCCGCTATGAGGTACTACACAAGTGCAAATGGATACTTGCCCTCAAAAAAGCTGAAAGGCAAAGGAGTTTTCAGCAAGGTGCTGAAGGATTTAGCTCTGACGTGTCCACATCAGAAGACTGATTGCTTGTCAGATTATAGGCGTTAACACCACAACCACAAACATTTCATCAAGAACACTGATGGTCACTTTATGCAGACAGAGTTCAGTATAAAGCTATCAGAAAAGCACATCTCATAAACAAACGCAGAGAGGGGCCACGCAGATGCGCAGCTAATCACTTAGAGCAGCAAGAATAATTAGGCCAACATTGATTGTGCTTATCTGGCCCTCCATAAACTCAGCTACAAAGTGTATTATTTGTGTGTGTGTGTGTGTGTGTGTCTGTGTTTGTGTTATTTCCCTTGGGCCTTCAGTCTATTTGCATGATTAATCTGTTTATCATTCCATGGTGAGGCAAAAGGTCAGAACAATGGGAAGATATTTCAATTTCATTTTAAATGAGCTTTTCTCAATCCCACACTCAATATAAAATATACTGGTATTAAACTTAAAGAATAATTTCAGTTTATTTAACATTTTTTTCAGAGTTTTACCATTTGGAGGAGTAGTAATGGTATTGTACTCACCAAGTGAACTGCTGAGAACTGAGAATGCAATTTGTAAAGACAGAACTTTAAATATGAGCAGTTAGATCAAAGTAATAAACTGGAATTATCATTTAAATACATTTTCAAGTAAGATGCTTCTCATTGAAATAAAATCCCTTCTTTGATTGTAATTAAAGTGTGTAGGAGTCCACTTGAATGATGCATGACACACATGCGCAGTAGTTTGGTGTCAAGTCAACATGGTCACAACAAAGTGGGGGTACGCAGATGTCCAGACAGAGCCTATGCATGCACCCTGTGATATGATATTTACGTCACATGGACCCTCGCAAACATGCAGACACAGAAAGTATAATACCGTCTTCAGAGATCAGACCTGGAGGATCCTCCCGTGACAGCTGTTTGGGAGCATTACAGTTCCCAAGTCACAGCAAAAAATGGATAAAGATCAGTGTCAAACTCTGCGACTTGTGACTGCATCATCCGAATGTGTTGACACAATGAGACAAAAACAGACCGGGAGGCAAGTCCTCTACACAGCACTCAGGCAGCCTCTCACTGCAGATCCGGACCATGCCAAAGCAAAAACTAATGCTATAGGAGTGTTTATCATTGCAGATATGCGCCATACTCGGTAATAGGGAATAAAGGATTTAGGCATACGGTCAAACTGCTTGAGCCACACTACAATATGCCATCACATGTGCATTTTAGTCAGTCTGTTGTTCCTGCCCTGTTTAAACACCTACAGTTGTTCAGTAACAACAGGTAAAAGTCCTGTGATGGAGCCTTACTAATATTTGTGTTATTTATTTTTTATTTACAATATGACAGTATTTGAGTGTCTTAACTGTTACAGAAATAATTATGGCCAATAAGCCACTACTAAATGTTTACTCTCTTCAAAATGACAAAAATGGTATTTATGTTTAAGTTTTCCCTGCTGTACCAAAAATTTACCAAACTGTGATCCCAAAACCGGGAATTTTGTCGTACCATTACAACCCTACTAAGTGTGGTCATCATTTTTTTTATCAATAGTCATTTAATGTAATTACTTTCTGTAATCACCACTCTGTATAGTCTAGTTTTCATTGTTAGTGGCGGAGTCCGCCATTCTCGCACTTGATTCAAATTGCCTTCACACACACAAGGGACTCACAGGAAACAATGCAGCATGTAATCCAGCCACAGTCTCACAATTAACTCTCTCCCACAGCAATATCAAAGTTACTACTACTGCTGCTCGCTCACATTTAAAAGCATCTAACCAGTGAAACATGGGGTGATTTTCATTATGAATCATTAACACGAATCGCAGTGTATTTGCCACGATGCAGCACTGACAAAAAACTTTCATAAAAACAAGCAACCAGGACTGAAATATTAAGGATTGTAACTTTATTCTAATTGAAGACTTTATAAACCTCTTCTTCCAACATTCACCAATTTATTCCTTTTTTTGTTGGCACTGACAACAAATAGATCTTACGTTTACCTCTAAACTAGTCCGCGTACAATCTCTGTGTGCTACCTGCTCAAAACAGCATTTTCTGACCATGTCTACTTAGCAATGTGCCTACAAGTGTACCTGTGTCAAACACAGTTGTGCCCAGCATAATCTGCGAAAGCCAATTTCATACTGAGTCTGTATTTTAGATTGCCCTGGAGCCAGGCAACGCTCGTAAGGCTTGTGGGAAATACAGGTCTTCAAAATAAGATAAACCAACTTTGAGTAAGAACAACAAATGGCTGCAGACTTGTGTATGCACTCTGCATTTTGATGTTATCTGACAGCTTTTATTTACCTTGAACATACATGCTAAGCTTATGGGAGTGCGTGGCTTGTGTCCACTCCAAAAAAAATGATGATGGACATTTTTAGATGTAGTGTAGTGAGTTGTGGGTGAGGGTGGAAGTTGAAGTGGGTTTGGCAGCAGTGTGTTTATTGAGTTGGCAAAAGAGCAGTGGAGCGTCATGACTTAAACATGAAGTAAAAGTGTAATAAGTGTGCGTGCATTTTGGTGTGTGTGAGTGTGAGGAAGTCTGTTTCGGCACTTTTCGTTTTGAGCTGAGAAAGAAACCATGCTAAACCCATTACAACAGCATTTCCCTCTCCCCTCTGTTCTAACTGGGTCAGTAGTAGACTTCTCCTTTCTCAATTGCTGGGTCCAAGTGTAAACAGAGACAGCAAACACACAGCTTACTGCATGTTCCGTGCACAACCTAACAACCACCTGGCAATTCCCTCTGTCTCTGTACAGCAGTAATATTGGGGAAATGCTCCAGGGCTACCCATCAGTTGGGCCAACTCTGCACCAGTCCAACAGGGCTCCCACTGTGTTCGTTTGAAATAGCAACTTTAAAAACACAGCGAGAGGCTGTGATGGTGTGAGCGTGTTGCTACTGGAAGTCAAGTTTGAGTACATGTTCTCTGAAACAGGATTTTGCAAGTCTGGAAAGGTAAGGTAATATGGTGACAATTATTTTAAGCTGTTTCTACAAGAAGTACCCTGCCAGGAATATGAACCAGCACATACTGGATTGGCTGAGGCAATATGTTGCCAAATAATGTTTCATTGCGTTGCAGCAAAAAATGAGCCAAGTTAGACTTTTTTTTTGCCAGTCAAATGTTTCAGTTTGGGTGTAGGGAACAGGAGGTAAGTAAAAGGATTTTAATAAGACAAGGTCAATTACCAGGCTTATAGTTCAGCAATGGGTGGGCAGGCATTACAGTCAAACAAGTCCAAAAAAGCAGGAGCAGAAATGCAAGCAGCAGGTCTTCACATCGCTACTAGATCACAGGCAAGGGACAGGAACATGACTGGGCAAGCAGGCCAGGATGGTTTGACTGAAATGTCTTATAATCCATTGATGATTTGGCAGAGTAACGAGGGAAAGTGATATTTACATTCAGTTTTCAATTTATTAGGTACACCTAGCTTAAACTAATACAATGTCTAATACAACATTCCTGCAACAAATTCCTCCTACATGAAGATTATAATGTTCAGTTTCTGTTTACACTCTTTTAGAGAAGGATTGATTCAACTTGTGATCATTTTGGAAGATGCAGCTTGTGGTGCTGTTGAACTGTATTACAATATGCAGATAGGGGTTTCTATCCAGACTAACCTGGATAATAAAAATGGGGTGGACAAATTATTCTAAACACCTGGCAGCACAACACAATAACTCAACAGCACCGCAAACTGCAACCTGATTATAACCTTCATGAAGAGATGACTGTTCATTAAACTGCATTCATTTTAGTGAAGTGTACCTGATAAACTGGCAACTGAGCGTAGATGTTAGGGCTGATTAAAGGAATGAGGCTGTATTAACATCAAATCAGGCATTTCGGCAAATAGCCAAGGTTGAGTGGCAGTGTGGGTGTTCATTTGCTCTTTTTTTCACTGCCTAGACAGTGCCCAGTTCCAGTGATATTTCTAAAGGCACATATATATATGTATATATATATATATATATATATATATATATATATATATACACACACACACACACACACGTATGAAGGCATCTGGTGGACATGTAAGGAAGAGAAGGATCTGAGGTGTATAAAAATTCAAGGAAAAGTGAAAGACTCTGAGGTTGAAAAAGGAGAGAGCAGGTGTCACTGTGACAGTGACCTTGTGCTTTTTTCTCCCCAGAGCCCTCTGTGTGAGACCCACGCTGCAGCAACACAGTGGTCACATTGAAACATATGCGGAGGCTGTTTGTGAGACGCTTTTGACACACTGCTATGTTTTTCTTCAGATATGCTGGTGATCTGACTTTAAGCGTCGACTGAATCAATCTATAGTTGATGAAAACTAAAATTTTAATACTTCTTTTTAAGACTCAAACATCGGGTTAAACCCTTACACTGAAAAACTGAAGTCAGGTTATCTAAAACTCACTTAAATACTACAAATGCAATAATGTATGGATAGCTTGTAGGAGTCTAACTGTTTGACTCATTCTAAATATGAAAGGTGAAGGGGTCATCTGCTGTACACATATACAGTACATGATGATTCATGAATGATAAGCACCTACTTTAACCTCTGACTGCTTTCCTGACCCCTCACCATGTAGGAGCTCCACAACAGCAAGGTGAGCGAGGTGAGGTGTTATAATTACACCAGCCTGCTCGTTCTAAGATGTTGTATCTGACATAAGTGCCTGGAGACAGAAGGTTAAGAGCCCTCAGTGGGACTCCTTAATGTAGATGTGGTCAGGTGGGTTAGTCGCTGCCCACAGTGAATGTGTATGCGGCTATACATACATAATGTTGTACATGCATACGCACACAACCGCACTACATCTTTTACAGACACAGATCCGTTCACGCAGGCAATTTACACACACAAACCCCTGAGGCAATCAGTCAGAGGTTTGCTTGTTGATTTAGCTGAAACCAGTCATGAATGAATAAATAATGGCAGAGTAAAACAGCACTCTTGATTTGCACCTGATCTAAACTTTGCACATGTGCAATATGTGTTGAATTATTACGGTGTATTGAAAGGACGAAACAGGAGGGTCTGAGAGAGGACATACGCTCACACACTCACACACACACACAGACACGCATGCATATGTATAGAGTCATTTTTCACTTTGCAATTTGTGTTGTGACAGCTTCTCTGTAGATGGTTATGACCTGAATTAACTGAACATTTACACCCACCTGCGTGCGCACACACACACACATACACACAGAGAGTTAGAGTCGTCTGTCACCAGAAGTCCATGACCGTGAGTTGACCCTGAGCACCACTGGACTGCTTGGCTCCACAGTGAAAGAGCAACATGGATCTGACTGTTGAACACACGGACAAACAGCCACAGACACAAACTAGACTCTAGACAACCCTGTCATTCTCTCTTTCAGACACACAGATGTTAAACCCGTCCCCATCGAGAACACACATCAACTTATGGTTATATTTTCTGTAGGTGGAACCATTTGCAAGCCTTCATCCTACGTGTGCATTTCTAATGCAGCCACATTGAAGATAAGAGCTGAATAGCTTTGCAGGGCCTCTGCCTCCACTGCCTTCATCTTGGCACAATTATCATCTAATGTGACAGGTGACATTTTCTACCACGCTGGGCCGGCCTCTTGTTGAGGATTCAAATGCATGATAATAGAGTGTAACTGAAAAGACCATTTACTTCTGTCTGTGCTCAGCATTACATGCGGACATCTTTTCAGTGCCTTGCTGAATGCTGTGTATATTTGTATGCAAAAAAAAAAAAAAAAGAAGAAGAAGAGGGGGTAATGGAAGGCAGGGTTCTGATGCAAAATGGTTTCACACAGGTTTGAATGAGGTAATCGAAGAGGAGAAAAATAGCTCTCTGTAAGTGGTCCTTCTGGTGGAAACGAGACCAGAGCCTCCATGGGGAACATCTTCTGGTACTGTAGCTTGAAAAACAAAACAAAGAGGAAGACTGTTTAAACCGACAAATTCACTTACATGCTGCCGAGGCAAGCACTTTGCACTCACTGCATTTTTCACGTGGCATTGTCGTCTTTGAGTGCCAGCACTATTAGCACAAACCAATTAAACTCTGACTATTCAAATGCATGTATGTTTCCTTTATAGCTGAATTACTTCTTTACCAACTATATGCTGCAAAGCTTTCTGTTTGCTTATCTATTCAATATAAAACTGGCTGAGCTAACATTAGCTGTCAGTCATAATGGTCTGTGTGTGTGTTTTCAGTGTTGCATTCTGTTCACTGCACATGAAACCATGTTAAAGTGCAGAGTGGCTTGCAAAGACTAAGGATGGGTATCGAGGACTGATACTTAGCTGGTACCAGTTCCTGATTGGTTGGAACTGAAATATTGATAAGCTCCTGAACAAGCAGCGCCACTGTCGGTATTTATGTAATGTTTATACGCTCTAATGTAGCTTTTATGGAGGCAGGCAGGAGAGACAGTGCAGGGAGACAGACGCAGAGAGAGAGTGTGTGTGTGTGTGTGTGTGATGTTATAACATAGCAGTGCTGTGTGTGTACAGTTTAGTCTGTTAGTTGGTGAATAAATGCTACAACTCTTCAAAATCCGAGCCATGTTTCCATGTCTTGCATGCTGAAGAGGGGGGATTAACTCTGTGGCTCACTTAAGGTGGACTGACCTTTAAAAGGGACAGTTCACCCCAAAAATCAAAAATAAATATTTTTACTCTTAACTGTAGGCTATGAATTTTGGAGATATCGGCCGTAGAATTGCCCGCATTCTCTCAAATATCCACAGACTGTGTTGTGAGCACTTTCATGCAGGAACTATTTTCTTTCTACTGTAGAATCTAACAGAGCTACTTTCTTCCTAGAGAGAAATAGTTCTTAATGTTGCATTCACATTGATTCAGGCAGGCGGTGGATGGCAGACAGAGGACACCTGCTGGACGGAACAGGAAAAACAAACAAGCAATCCGACAGAACGGCAAACAGAAACACGTGACGCTATGTTGCTGTGGTAACATGTATTGTTTACAATGGATGCAATACAGTGCATTAAGTAAAATTATTGTGTGTATTAATTTATGTAATTATATTAGCAATGTATACGGCTATAATATGCTGCTTCCTCTAAATACTGTACTGCAAACTGAAACTTAATGTTAAATTCCCTGCAAAACATACAGTCATTCATTTCCAACATGGATAGTGAGAGGAGAACTGCACTTTGTGTGTCCCGTCTTCATGTTTGGATATGTCAGCCTTTCTTTGCAACATCTTGGTATGATTTTAATCTGGTTTGCCATTTACCATCTGCCTGAATGCATGAGAATGCAACATAACTGGGTCATGATTTCTGGAAAGAGACAACACTGTTGAGTATATCTTTTTAAAGTTTAAGCACCATAAGCCGAGTGCAACTAAGTTCCATTATATCGAGAGAAGGCAGACATCTCAACAGCCGATATCTCCAAAACTCTGAAACTCACACCAAAACCATTTAGATGAATAAACAGCACCAGAGATAAGAGAGAAAATATGTATTTCTGATTCTGAGTTGAACTGTCCCTTTAAGATGGACCAGCTATGCCCATTTTAGTGACAAGCTGCTCCTCTGGGTTTGGCTCAGCTGTGAACGTAGCAGTGCAGCGTTTGTACAGTTTAGGCCATTTGTCACTTAATAAATGCAAGGGGCTGTACAATCTTTTCACATCTTTGCATGTCGTGTCTTTATTTTTTACATCAAATTATGGAACATAGTATCGATAATTTGGGTATTTTAAGTACTGGTAACGATATCGATAAGAGGTACTCTAATGAGAAAATCCTAAGGACACCCATGCCTAGCAAAGATACCTGATGAGTCAGAGCAGCCACCAGTCTTCTGGTTCCTCTGTTCACATTAACACACAGGTCATCTCTGGCCCACATACACTCCTAATTAATGTAACAAGAGGTAGAGAGAGGGAGAGAGAGGGAGGGGACAGCACGAGAGAGTGACAACATGAGAGAGCAAGAGAGAAAGCAAATGTGAGAGCAGAAGAAAAGCAAGGTTAGGAAGGTCTCTCTGTACAAGCAAGACACCCTCATTACCACATAATCTCTGAAAGGGAGTGAAAAGAGAAAGACGGGAGAGAAATGAGAGAGACGGGGAGTTGGAGGAGATTCAATTTGCATTGACGAGGTGTCAGCGGAGCTCAAAGCTAGTTGTTTAAACCTGCATCTGGGGCTGGGAGGCGAGAGGAGGAGAGGAGGAAGGGGCGGTGGGAGAAACAGGAGGCTGAGGTACACGATTAGAGGTGAGAGGGGCAGAAAAGAGGGAGACGGACAAGAGGGTAGAGAAAGAGGGCAAGAGGTCTCGAAAACAGTGGTCATTAGCAGGCAGAACACAAGCCCCAGGAAAGACACCTATGCACACACATACTGCTTCTCAGTAGGCTAAGCACATAGTCTTGATAGTGCATCATAATTAATATTTCATGGGTTGTCTCCCGCAGGTGAAGGGAAATGAAGAATAGATGGAGAGATGCAAAAACAAAAGAAAACAGTAGATAAAGAGACAAATAAACAAAGATTTTTTTAATGTGTGCATATGTGAAAATGTGTGTACATTTGTGCATGTGTGTGTGCATGCACAGGTCTACGTTTGTGCATCTGAATATTCTGCAGGTTAAACTGATGATCCACCCTAAAACATCCTCTACATTTTTTATAAGGATGATGGAGATGATAAAAAGTTAAACACATTACTGTCTGTTTGGGTCAAATCTTCACATTGGGGCATGATAAATGTTCAAAAATGGATTGATATCTGCAGCAAATTACTTCATGATGAGGAGAGCAACACCACCAACAACATTTTTTCCACCTAGCTTGTTCTGCAACACGTTTAGCCGCCGGCGTTTTGTGTCAGTCAGTCCTCCAAGTGAAAAACAGCAGTGTAAATAAGCATATAATGAAAAACAAGTTGGCCATGCAGCCTCACAAGGGCCTGGCCATTCCACCGGTGGATCCGCTGCGTTTTCAGCCCTTTGTTTTGAGCATATTGTCTGTTGCAGTTCCCCAACGGCCACTTTCCTCCAGCAGCATTCATGAAAGATTGACACGGTAAAGACTGGCTGAGTGGCACGGGGTCTCTGGAGCCGCTTAGATCAATGGGTGTCCTTTGAGCTTTCCTCCATTTCGAGGAGGCACGGGGACCAAAGAAGGAGGAGAAAACAGATTACCATAACATTAATAAAACACACCGTAATCTGAAACAAGAGCAAAAACAAAAGGCTGCATCCGTGTTTTCCCCCAGGAAGAGTCTGGGCCCGCAGTCGCTGTGTGTCACATATGCACAAGCACACACAGACACACACACACATGAACACACACATGAACACACGCATGCATCCATGCTTGTAATGGCATTGTTCCTCAGAAAGGTTCATTCATCCCAGTTCCACATGCTGTGATGGAGGGAGGAAGAGAGGTAGGTGAAAGAGAGAGAGATGAGCACAAGAAAAAAGAAAAATGCCAGGAGAAGGACATACAGCAACGCAAGTCGGAAGCAGGTACATAAAATGTAACTGAAGGTAAGGAAATGGAGAGACAAAGATGAGGTAAGGATCAATAGAGAACAGCAATAAACACAGAATGAAACAAGGCACATGGAAAGACAGACCTAGAACCTTATTTTCGTAAATCAAGGCAGGCACAGTACAACGCAAATCCAACAGCACAAAGAACAGTGCACGTGGGATATAATTTGTGACACTTTCATAGCTGGTGCACACGACACCTGCAGCACAAGTAGGTTGGATAAGGAGGAATATTACCAGAGAGTATCAAATCAGACAGACATTAGTTTACACCTTTAAGGCAATATTATGTTATGTTATATTGACAGATCCATAATGGAGGGGTAGATAATAATGTGTGAGCTTGGTAAAAACACTGCAGCATAGATTCTAACGAGGACTTGTTAACATACTTGACAAAACCTTAACATTTCCCTCTGTTTTTCAAGGACTTTAAGATCTCAGCAGGCAGGCCTTCTCGTTATCCCAAAAACTAAGATTAAACCCTCAAGAGTCAATTCCCAAAGCACTCACTTTATTTGGAATATATTCCAAACTGCCATTAAGGAATGTGGCTCTCTTGCAATCTTTAGATCTTGATTCTCTGTACCTTTTTAGCTCATTAAACTACACACCAGTGTATTTTGGGATTCTTATTATATTTCATATTTTGCTGAGTAATTTCCTGACAATGCTGATTAACCACACTGTTCTCAAAATATATTTTGACAAGTAACTTAATTTTTTAAGCTGTGGCTAAACTGTCATTGTAGACCGGGATGGGGTTATGGTCGACCAGCCTCTCCGGGTGAGCTCCGAGGAACATGTGGGGGAGGCTAGGGCTAGCGCTGACACTGGGGCGCCACTTAGTTCATTCACCTCGCCAGCAAAGGGTAAAGAGAAAGTGACCCCCTCCACGTGGGGTGCCTCTTGTTATCAGGAGACAGTGAAGGAGATGGAGAAAAATCCTTAACTCATAACTTATGTTAGATTGACCACTGTCACTCTCCATGCTAATATCTGTGCTATCGCTCTGCATACTAATGATATTTACCAATTTGTTCGTCATGGTAATGTCCCAGTTACACAGACGTATATGTGGGGTAGTGGCCATCACCTCCAGAGAAGAGCGTCTTAGCTACTGGTTGAGGCTTTGACTCCGCCCTCTAAAAGTTAATTTAGACCCTTCATGTATTACATCTGACTATAAACCACACCCCCATTCTCTGTTTGAGAAACAATGTCAGTTTTGACTGCCTGGAGTGGGACTTCAAACACAGTCTCTATAGTGCAGGAAAGTAACAATGCTATTTGGGGTTTGGTCAGGTTTAGCTAAGTTTATCGCTTACATTTTAATTTTTTGTGACGTGGATTCTGCTGAGATCCACCTGACCTCTTGTCCTCTGCAACCTGGGAATCCACCTATTTACCAAGCAGACAAAATAGCCTATGTAGGACAGTATTCAGGGACAGTAGAATAATATTCATATAATTTGATGACAACAATTATAATCAACTTGTTTAACAAAAACATTCTTCTTATATTATGAGGTCCCATATATGAGCTATTTCTGTCACAAATCTGATTAGCATCTAAACACTGCTAAACAACATGACAATAGCACGTGAATGTACTTTGTGTTGTGTCCTGTTGACTTGCTCGAAGCAGGCATCCAGTGGTTAGCACAAATCTTAATCCATCTTGACAAAAAAAAATTGCAGTGAGCCTCTGGCAAACTCCCTATAGCGCTTCATGTCCCAGTTTAATGCACAACAGTTAAGTCGCCAAAATATGAAAACAACACGGATAAAGACAAACATAGCCCCACCTCAGGAAAATGTTACTTTGCCGCCACAAAGCTGCATCTCGCACAGCGTGTCAGTACAAAAATAGAGCCCACATATAGAGACGGAGAGAGAAAGAGACAGACCTCGTGTGGTCCGGTGCATCCACTGTGAGCAGACGGCAAATGAGTGCATCTTCATTGTGATTCAGGGCTGTTGTTGTGTTTTGGTGTTTTTTGGGTCCTCTGCCGTGACTGGAGCATATGGCCCAGCTTAATCAAGCTAACGATCCCCCCCCTGCCCTTCTCGTTAAACAATACCAAATGAAGTCTTACTTCACATAAACAATACTAGCAAGCACAACCATATTAATATTCAGCTGATCATTCCCAGCACAAACCAGAGGGTCGGTGGCATTTACCTAACTAACTTGGCTGGTATTTACTCATATCACATAGGGACCGGTGGAAGACGAGGCAGATGGTGCATCTAATTGTCTGAGCTGGATTCCATTTCTCAACCGTCTCTGACTCAATTTTTGTTTAAGAATCACACGTGTAACAGTCATAAGTGTGTTTTCCGGTGGAATAGGCATGTGACAGAAATGAAAAGCTATTCCAAAGAGACCCTGAAAACATGTAAATTATAGAAGCTCGATCCACGGTGTAGCCACCGTGCATGTCTTTGTCTACTGCTTTTTAATGGAAATGATGTGCAAATAGGTTTCCGCAAAGCCAGTACAACCAAATGGTTCCCAAACAATCACCGTGTCGCCTCCAATCTTTCTCTCTATTTCTACTTTTTTTTTTTTCCCTACTCTGTTCATCTCTGCGGATGAGGAGCGTGTCCTGCAGCTACTGTTCAACTCTGGATACAGACACATCTCAGTAAGGCATAGCAACCTCTTAGGAAGTGTAAACGAAAAAAATGAAGTGGAAAACTGGCTTTTTCCTGGATTGTCAGACGCAGAGGAAAAGGGGGAACAAAGAAAGGGGGAAAGAAGATGAGGACAAATACCAGAGAAATGCGTTGGTCAGGGTGGTGAAGGCAGCAGGGAGAGATTCGAGGGAGGGGGGCCGAACACTTGGAATGAGGGGGAAATTAATTTAGCTAGGAGTGGGCTGTCAGAAGTGGTGATAATAGCAGGAGGTGAGATGATGATAGTCCTGACATGGAAGTGCTTACTGTGGGCTGCTAAGGCACGCTCCTGTGCACACATGCATGCGCACACAGACGGACGCACGCGCTCATGTAGACGTAGGCAAGTTGGGTTGTCCGCGTATGAATATTATAAGGCATTCACAAAGTCACCCAGATGCACTCGGCCAAGCACGCGCACACGCACGCTTTAACGCCTTTGCTGTATCAGTCCTCACAGATAAGTGAGCCCTTGCTGTGATGCCTTTTTGAAAATGGAATTTTCCACCATTTCCCCCATTTCACAGATGTTGCATCTAGTGGCAGGGAGGAGCAACATTAAAGACAAATCTAGCAGACAGCAGGTTAACTCTGTGGAGCTCACAGAGGCTACCTGTGTGTCATGTGTTATGATTGAGGACGATGGAGGATAAGATAGAGAAAAACGGGCTTAGAGCAAACATGAACACATGGCAGACTGAATGCATCTATAATTACTTTAATACCAAAGCACGTGTTGATTTTTTAGCTTTTCATTCTTCTCTTCTATGTGTTTCAAGCACATGTGCATAACCGCAATACCACAGTCATGTGATGCTCATTACGTCATCAATGCAATTTACTTTGATTTTCAATCTCATGTGAGATCAGGGCATGGATCTATCTATACAGCTACGGATCAGCGCTGTCCTGCAAAAGTCAGGAGCACAGCCTCTGATTTGTCGACACTCAACCCAAGCCATGTTGGGATTGCCAATGGGCGGCTAACAACATGCTAACAACAACAACTGCTTATAACACAGAAAAAATGATGATGATAACAACAGGAAATATTCAGTGTTTGATTTATCATTATGGATTTATTTTACCACATCTCCATAAAAAGACACTGCAGGTCCAAGCTAGATTACAAAGCTTCTGACAGGGATATGATTGTGCGAACCAATGTTGTAAAGGTAAAAGGCTAGCATTAGCATTAGCTTAACATTAGCCTGTCCTGCTCAGCTGACTTCAGTGCTAACCCCTTCACTTTTCCTGCAGTTGGGAAACAACAGACAAAACTTTTCTTGCTCTTGGGAAGCTGCAGCATTTATCAACAGACACACTAAACTATACTGTGCATTTACTGCCAGACTGACGGCTTAGTGCTCCACTATGGGCATCACCGTCAATCTCAGTCCACTGCTTGTGCTCCCTCACTTATACGACACACACTGCCCTATTCCTGAGGAGTTATACTTCACTTACGACAGTAGGCGTCAATAAAGTTCAATAAAACGTAATTATGAAGGCAGCTGCAGTAAACCACCATCCTGTAGGAATATGCGCCTTTGTCACCGTGGTAAGAAAAAATCCATACCGTCATAGCCCTACTCAAGTGAACACAAAAACTTCAGAAACATCTGTAGAAAACACTTCTCTCACTTGTGTCTTCTCTTTTCCTGCCAGGTTTCCACTTCTCCTTTCCACAGAATTCAGTGAGTGAGGGATGACAAGTGAAGAGATGGTATCTAGTTTTCCAGCACATTAGCACCCTGCATGGTGTGGTGTAATGTTGCGTCTCTAATGCCCACAGCCAGTCATGTTCACTAATGATGTTGAATCACCACCACAGGGTGCCTGCTAGTCACTCTGGTGATGGTGGTATCAGTGGTGATGATGTTTGTCATGGGCACATTTAAGGAGAAACACTTAGATGGTAATTATTGCACTGGCACAGCGTCGCCACTGAAGGGTTACACCAAGCCAAGGAGACCACACTGTCACCCAACACTCTATCCAGTCTGTTCCTCTCAGATTCAGCTGTCTAGTTTCTCTTCTTTATGAATGTCTCTTGTTTTTCGAAGATGTTTTTTTTCCTGCTGTAGATGTTTTGATCGCAGCCCATAACCCTCTCACCTCTATCTTATCCTTACTTACTGAAGCTTAACACGTTCGCTATTACCGTCTCTGCTCCTCGCGCTGTATCTTTTCACCTGTCTCCATCTTCTTAGCTTTCAGGTTGTCCTCTGCTTTGCCTATTTCCTCTAAGACTCTGTGATCTCAGGCAGTTCAGGTGCCCTCGAGCCCTTTGACTTATGTCATTACTTCTCTGTCGATCCTCTCGCCCTCTATCCCTTTGGTCTTTCTCCTCTTGTCTTCTGGTTTCAGGCTATTATCATCCCTGGTTCCAGTCTGATATCATCCCATTTTTATTCCTCTTTTACGAGGAACCGTTTCTAAGGCTGGAGAGCCAAAGAGGAACTCAGGCGGCTTTGAAGCGACAATGGTCTGTGTGCTGAAAGCAATCTATATTCCAAAATGCTGCTGTTCAAAGTCGGACTTTCATGCTAGCTGAATAGAGGGCACCTTTTAACTCGGAGCCAGTAAAACTGTCATAAAGTTTTTTACTGAAATCTCCCATTCCCTTTTTAGCAGACAGAAAAATTGGATATTAGGCTTTGAAGAAGGAGTCTTTTTAACATGGTGGAAGGTATTTGAAGGGTTAACTTTTACAAAATGCAGTAACCTCTGCTATTAATAAGAACAGTGCACATTACAACATACTGGAGGTTGACTTTATATGATTGAAATATTTAAGAGCTAAAGGTAAGTGAACATGGAGAGTGATAAAAAAAATCTGCAGTTTTCACTTTGATTCCATTTAAGAGCCATTTCCCAATAACTTGCTCCATGTTTTTATGGAGAAACATACCTTTATTGTTTGGGGTTATTGTTTCCAGTAAAATGGGTTTGGCTTCCTCTCAGCCTCTCAGAGTCTTTATTAGTTTTTAAAAGTGGCAATTACCCTTTAAAGGTCAAACAGCCAATCAGGCCACTTCCCCTCACTGGCACTTTTTAATGACCTTGCTGTGGCACACATTAATGACCTGGATATCTGTGGGATCCCTGTGAGAGATACTTACCGCTGCATTTACATTCAACCTTTGTGCTTCCATGTGCTGCACATGCTGTACATGTTTCCACTTCTTTACTAATAAGCCACAGGACAGAAATTATACCACAGCTAAACAGCCAGTGCTGTGGATGCCCTGGAGTGTGGCTATAATGCCCCTTCTGAAGTTGCAGATTTCCTCATTTCAAACTACATGAGACATGTAAACATGAACAGCTAACCAGCTAGCTAATATTAGCTAATAATCAGCATTATGTGATAACTGTACACTGTACAGTGTATTAATACACATATGTTTTATTAGGATTGTGCTGCATAGTGTTTGCCAGCTGTGAACATGCACAAAGTTTATAACTTGCTGTAAGAGCTGACGGGTTGCAACTTTACCAGCTGGTAGATATCTGGTAGATACTTTGGTAAATCAGACATGATGAGTCGTGTTTAATTCAGCATGTTTCTGCACAGCACATTAAAAATTTCCAACCAGCCACTGTCCCGCCCATCCACCTGACCATTAATTGGGTATTGCTGATATATTCGTTCCACTCTCCCACCTCCTCCTGTCCTCCTGAGTCTCAGCTGGAACATGTGTGTCTGTGTGGCGAGTTTCACTACGGTACGTAAGCTCCTGAAGTTCATTAGTCCAATAAACAAAATAAACTCATCAAGTGTCAAGAAATGAAACATTCTTACACCTATTTTTCTTAATAAACAGAGAGATATAAACATACAACTTCTGAATCCAAGTTTCTCCTTCTACTGAAGTAGGCAAGTTTAATTGGCTCGTTAACACACTTCATTTAAACTCGACAGAAAAACAATGTCAAACTCACCCAAACCACCCTTGTTAGTCTTTCCACTGCTATAACAATCAACAGATCCGGTTTGGTCAATATAAAACCTTAATTCACCGCGTCACATGTGAAAATAGTCTGGGTCTACAGGCTGTTTTCCTCTAGCTCTTCCTACAGCTCAGTGCAGTCATCATCCAGCTTAGTAGGTGTGTACTGTGCTGCTGAATGAAAGTGTGATGCTGAGCAGCGGCTCTCACTCAGCAGATTATTTTCAGCTGCGGTGCCTCAATAAATCTGTATTTATCAAAGGCCAAGATGGCCTTGCACTAAAAATGGCTTATTTCCAGGCCTGAAGTCTTGGCTACACAGGTACAGTAGTTTCCCTATGAGAAGTAGGAGATAATTTCCTTATGTCTGCTCTATGTGGTAATGCATTCTGACTAAGTATTAAATGAAACAATTAGCACATTTAGGCCTAGTTGCTGACAAATTCAACATGTCACATGCTGCATAACAACACATGTAAAGTAATTAAACAGCAAACAGTCCATTTTATAATTCATGATGCAAAAATTATGTGAAAGACTTGCATAAACAGAAAAACTAGACATCACAGTGTAAGTGTTCAGTTGTACTGCTATTCCCGAAGGTGACTCTCGTAAGAACAAAAACATCTCTTTGCTCTTCTTTCCCGTCCTCTAGCTGAGCACCAGAATTCATTCACACTGCAATCATAATCAGAGTAAGGGATAGCTGCACACATACACTTCTACAAACACAGGTGTCCACACAGATGGGTAAACACACTCGCATTAGAGTCAAGAAAGCGGACACGCAACGAGAAGGGCATAACACGTGGGCACATACACTCACACACTCGTGCCAATCAGCAAGCTTGTCAGATGTAAGGAATGACAGCTCTGTAATCAGCAGGTAATGATGGGACCCCCGCAGAGAGGAGAGGAGAGGAAAGGAGAAGAGAGGAAAGGAGAAGAGAGGAGAGGAGAGAGAGGAGAGGAGAGGAGAGGAGAGGAGAGGAGAGGAGAGGAGAGGAGAGGAGAGGAGAGGAGAGGGAATGAGCTGTCACGAGGCCCTTCAAAGCAGCATAGGGGGGCTGAATCTGAATTGGATCGCAGAGTTTCAATGAGAGCCTGTCAGCACCAGGTGCTTGCTGAATGCTGCCCCTACCCCACCTCGCACACACACACACACACATCACACTGCCCCACATCCTTTCGACTCCTCTCACTCTGCACTCACTCACACCACCTGGCCCATGCCGTCTAAGCACAGTGGGGTCTCTCCCTCTCAATTTCTCTCTTCTTTAGGATGAGGCAGATTTTCAGTTCATCAGGCTCTTTTTCACTTAGATGTGATGATGAAGATCTGTCTACACTGAAATCACAGACTGATTGGAGCCTGAGGACCCACGCTGAGCACACTCACAGACCAATATAGATATGCAAAGACATAGTCTACAATTATGGGCAGGAAACATGAAATGTGGTAATCATAAAATCAGAGGCGAGATGCTGCAGCTGCCTCACCGCATACACTCACACACTCACAAGAACAAACACTAAAATCAAATGTTAACCGAGGAATTCATCAGTGTATGCTGAATCTTAACTGTGTATCTAACCTCTCATTTCCAAGTCCTAACACTCTGTGACTTTCAATACATGAGCGCATTTAAGACTAATTCAGGTGTCACAGTGCCAAATTAAAGCAAAGAATAAGATTAAATCTAAAGAGTTAGCTGTGCTGGAGCCTTGTTAAAATGACACTGATATATTATGTCTTATATAAATCTGCTTTAAGCCTTTAACACCCACCCCACTTCTGCAGTGGTCTGCCAAACATAAAACAGACAGGGTATTTTTTATCATTAGATGAATTTGGACAGTTTTCAACAATTTCTTACAAAGTTGTACTGTGAGAATGCTTATTGACAAAACTGGAGCTTTGGTCTTCAACACCGGATGAAGTGTGCTTAGTCGTCATGAACTTTCTACCATTCTAAGCACTCGTCCATGTCTGCTTAAATGTTCTATTAATCTATTTTCAAGGTTTCATGTGAATACTCTGTCATGCATATTGTACCGGGATTACTTTGATAATTGGGCAGTTTTTTTTTTAATTACCACACTGACTGAAAAGACAAGAGTCTTATCTAATTGTAAATATATTACAGCCTCCTTCTCATTTGACTTTTCATGATAACAGCTGTTTGTGAAAGTTGTACAGAGCACTATTAAAAAATTAACCAGGTGAAGATTATAATATTAAAGAGAGAATGTTTTGATTCGATACCATCACAATACTTGGGTTCCGATTCCATATGTATTGAAATTCATAAGCATTGTGTTCTATATTACAATTTCTTGTAATTTTTGCTTGCTTTTTAAACACTTGACCATGGGACAAAGTTGAATGATATACTTCTACAGACTGCATATTATGAGTCACATTTCTGAAAACAATGTACATCACATGTCAGTCAGTCTGAGTTTTTCAGCAGCATCATCGCTACTGTATACTGTATGGAAAAGTAATAAATAAAATACTTTTTGAAGTAAACTTTAGCTGTTCCTGCTCATTGGTATAATAAGAAAATAATGACTAAAATAAGATGTTAGGCCATATTTAATAGAGCCCCTGAAAACTGCACACAGCACTTCCTTCACAAGTGAAATTGAAACCTTAAAACTGAATTTTGAGTCTAAGTTTTGACCCTTTGAGGCTGCTGTAGCTCTTCACTGTGGAGTGTTGCAGCCAGAGCAGCAGATTGAGTTAGCAATGTGAAGTCAGCAGCTATTAGTTCATTTCCAAGGAGGCAGAGGAAATATATACCTGAAAGTATGAACATGTCGTTTTATGTTAAGCATGTTAAGTAAAATGGATCAGTTTGTTAAGATAGTATTGCCACAATCACAATATTAATTCTGTTAGCACATAAATTGAATTCCCATTATGTGTTAGCATTGAGCTAACAGACTAAGCACTAGTTATTTATATAGATAAAAAAATATATTCAGGATTCATCAAAAAGAAAGACGATACTTAAGAGTCTTCTATCATTTAAATTGACTCACAGGTCTTTAAATATACAGAATAACACAAGATGATGAAAAAAAAATTAAATTATTTCTCAACTCAAATTTGTGTTGTCAAAAGAAAGTAGTGATTGGCCCTTCAATGTACATCTTTCATGAGAGTTGTGACTGACTCAGTGCTGTGGTAGATCAGATTTGACTGTTCAATATGAAGATTCAACTATTTGTTCCTTTTTCCCCCAGTTCAGTGCCACATTAACTCTCGTATCAGCATAAACAAGTGTCATGTTCAAGCTTATATCTTATCGTAATTCCTTTCTTTGTCATCTGTGATGTGAAAACATCAGATTTCTACACAGTCAGAGAAAGTTAAAGCGTGTGTCCTGCTCATTGTTCAGTTATAAAATCCCAGCACACCACGAAGCGTCTCTCCTGCTGGGCTGCTGCTGCGCTGTCAGCCAAAGAGTCAATCACAGTGGACGGCAGCAAAGGAGGTTGTACCACCGACTGGTTCAAAAGTGGTTTAGCCGACTTCACTGACAGTCATGACTGGAGCAGAGAGCGTCGGAGCAGCCAACAGACTCGCGCTGCCCTGCCTCGCTGTCCGGCTTCATGCTGTCCACCGTTTCTATCACCCCTCTCTGTTTCCATCACAGTCAGTTTTGTTGTTTTTGGTGCTTTTGAGACCGGGTTCGTAAAGTTTTAGTCAAGTCAAATCAAATTTTATTTGTATAGCACAAAATCACAAATCAAAGTTTGCCTCAGGGGGCTTTATCTGTACAGTGAGCAACACCCCCTGTCCTGTGAGCCCTCTAAAAAGTAAAGAAAAGCTCCCCTAAAAACCCTTTTAATAGGGAAGAAAATGGAGGAAACCGCAGGGCGAGTTTACAGCATGCCATGCTGTTGCTCCTGCATTATGATAACGGTTAATTGATGATCACTTAGTTGGTTGTTAAGGGTTTGATTGATCAAGTAAAATTTACTCAATCAACTACCAAATAAAGATCTGAAAAATAACATTATTTTTATGACCGTGCTCCACACGTTATCTGATATTCAACAATATGTGTTTAATATGTAGACCTTTATGCCTTTATATGTTTCACAGGCTATGCAGTGTTGTCAGATAATGTGCAATATGTTGCTGTGGAAGTAAAGCTTTGATTGAAGGGGAAAAAACAAATTTGGTATTGTTTAGTATAAGCAAAAAATTTTGTTTTATTATTAATAATTTGGTTAATTGATCACTAATGTTACCAAGAATCGATTAAGGAAAGTGCTTACAATTCTAAAACACTCTAATTTACAAGAAGGATTACCCTCATCCTTTATTAAAACTGGACTAAGTCAAATGTTGGCATCTATGAAACTGAGTCAAAGGCCGCTAGAATAAACTGAATCAATAAATTTAAATGGGTGCAATTCATATTTGCATTAATAATTAATTTGAAATGTGTCAGTATCACTAATAGCTAAAACGTAACAATTTTCCATCTACTGAAATAACTCAACATTATGTTGTCCAATTCATCAAATCAGTCAGAAAATGGCATTGGTGTCTTCGTTTAGTATATAAAACACATACAGTATGTTTCATTTAAATGCTTTCTGTGTATGTTTTAGATTTATGTATAACAACTGTCTATCTGTGTAGAGGCATCTGTACACATCTGAGTGTGTGTGCGCAGTCTTTTGTATGTGTGTGTGTTTGGGACTGTGAAATTGATTGTGGCTGGACAGGAGGCAGGCAGGCAGGCGTGTGGTGGTGCCCAAGGGGCAGGACAGTGCTGAGTGAGCAATACTTCACCTGCACTGGAGACACACACACGCACATGCACATGCACATGCACATGCACACACAAACATCTAAACTTTGTCACACACACCATGACCATTAAGATTTACTCTAGTCATCCAGCTCATTGATCTGAGGCAGGAACAGAGAGAAAGGAGGAGGAGAGTGCCTGAGAGGAAAATAGAAAGGCAGAGACAAACAGAGAGATCTTGACATAAAGATTAACCTTGAAGCAACAGTGTAAGTGTGAGACGGAGAGAGTGAAGTCACTCCAGGCTTTGTGGGACACATCTCCATTTGTATCTCCTGCTCACACACTGTGACAATATTTGACCTCCAGCCTACATGATAATGAAAACCTCCATTCTGAAGTTGAACCGCTCTCTGGGAAAAAATTATGTGTACGTTTAACCACAAGAGGGGATGTGACATAAGCCAGAGTGGCCTTGATGTGTGTGTCACTTCACTTATTGGAAATGATAACAAAAAATTAAAAAAGACCATTAACAGCTAAAACTGCCAAGAGCCCTTACGAGAACAATAGAGAAGAAAAAAAGAGGATTCAAAATAATGACTATAGCATCTCCTATAACATGAAGCTTTAAGGTGAGACAAAGACTCCCCTGGCGAGGGCTTAATATTCTAACATCATCTCTACATTAGCAAAGCCGAAACCGTCTTTTACCCACGCACATCTCACACTCTGCGCACCACAGGTTTGTGTATGACTGTGTGCATGGGGAGGCTTATTCTTTTAACCAACTCAATTCTTTCATGCTGTCAGATCGTATTGAATCAATTCATTCTCTTTTGAGTCACCTTTCCAAAAATGTCAATTTTGTAGCTACAGCAACAGCAATTTAGTTTCCAGTGGAATAAATTAAGAGCTGAAATCATCACGAAAAAAACAACAACAAAAAACTCTACAGTCTAAAGGCAGAGCAGCTATTTGTGTAGTCTAAGTGAAGCTAGGATAACCTTCCTGGTGCTTCCAAGTAACATTAGGTGTACTGGTTAGGGCTGTGACCACATTACTGTGGGCATGTGAGCTCATCACAGTCATCACCGCAAATTATCTGAAGGGTCAATCTCATGTTAAGATTAGTGCATAAATCTATTAATACATCTGTAGATCAGCGCTGTCATACACAAGTCGGGAACACAGCATCTGATTGGTCACCAGACTCAAGGCATCTTGGGACTGCCAGTGACCGGCTAACAACATGCTAACAACAACAATTGTTTTCAAGATGAAAAAAAGGGATGAAGAAGACATGGGGTGTTGTATTTATCATTATGGATTTATGTTACCATGTCTCCATTCAAAGCTGGATTACAAAGCTTCTGACAGGGATACAATCGCGCCGGAGCTGACGTTGTAAATGTACAATGCTAGCTTTAGCTTAATATTGGCCTTTCCGGCTCAGCTTGCTGATGGGCTAACTCTCATCACTTTTCCAGCAGTTGGGAGACAACAGACAAGACTTTTCTTGCTCTTGAGAAGCTACAGTTTTTATTAACTGTCACACTGTAAACTGAACTGTACATTTACTTCCAGCCTGACAGCTTAATCCTCTGCTCTCCTCACTCCCCCTAACACTCTGCACACTCACATTACACACTGCCCAGTTCCTTAGAGGAGCTACACTATGCTTATGACAGTATGCTTCAATAAAAAGTAAAAAAAAAAAAGGACTCTGCAGTCAACATTTAAATACTCAGCAACTGACTGTAGCAACAGAAAAACAATCTGAGAAATGTGGACTATCGAAGCATCTTTTAATGACTGTAATGACAATAAACAAGAAGGTTTGAGCCTCAATGCATATGTTGTAAATTACCCGTAGTCACAAATGATTAATCAAACAAATAGGGAGATAGGGACTCACTTTTGGACAGTCTCTCCTCAAAGATGGTCATGGTGTTGAATTAGTTACTGTCAATGTCAATGTCAATGTCAAGTTTATTTATATAGCACATTTAAATGCCCAAGGGCAACCAAAGTGCTTTACAAGTTAAAATCATCAGCACCAATAACAATACAAGCAGAAACAGTACAAAGATAAACAAAACAAGACACAACAACACAACAACAGGTGGCTCAACTCAGCCAAAGGCCAGGGTAAATAGGTGAGTTTTAAGACGTGTTTTAAACATAGAGAGGGTCGTCGCAGACCGCACAGACAGAGGCAAAGCATTCCAAAGTGTGGGAGCCGCCACTGCAAAGGCTCGATCTCCTCTAGATTTTAAGAGGGATCGAGGAATGTCCAGAACTAACTGGTCAGCTGACCTCAGGGCTCTGGAGGGTCGATGCACCTTAATGAGGTCGGATAAATATTCAGGGGCCAGTCCATACAGAGACTTAAACACAAATAAAAGAATCTTAAAATCAATCCTGTACCTAACCGGAAGCCAGTGAAGCGAAGAGAGCACTGGTGTTATGTGATCTTGTTTCTTTGTCCCGGTTAGGAGACGAGCTGCTGCATTCTGGACCACTGTGAGAGAAGTGGTTGTATGCATAATGAAAATCATTTAAAAATGTGTTTAAATGCTGCCTATACCCACCTCCACAGACCATCGCTGCATGAAACGGGCATACTTGTTAGATTGTCATCGGATGCAGCCCAAGTCTGACGTCAGGAAGGTGTCAGGGATTGTTAGACAATCCAGCACTTTGTTTGAAGCACGCTGTAGCCTTAACAGTTCAGCACAGTCTCAAAAATTTGTGTAAAATGAGCAAAAACTCAAAACTACAATAACAATTACAAAACCTGGCATTATGGTAAGGCATCTAAAACTATTTTGCCAAGGTTTGTAAAGGATTTGCCATGTAAAAGAACAGCACAAAATTTAAACTTCACCCACAGTAGGAAACTTTGAGTTTAGCATAAAACTCAAGCAGCTAAAGTTGAAGGAAAATGTTTGAGGACATCCACTATTACAAAACCACAACCTAAACTTCTCCCATCATTATTTCAATGTCAAACTGTAACCTGTTTATAGATATGCCTCCTTCACGTAATACTTTCAAGGAGGGCAAAATGTGTTTCTCACACTTTTTGTGCATGAAGTACATATTTGCATTTTAGGACATTGTGCTCGTTTCACAAAATCTCAAGAGACCGGGCTGTGAAGTAGAGTGACAGATTGTCCTTTTCTGCCTGGTGGATTGCTTTGGCAAAGGTAGCCTGCTGACGAGAAACACTCTGTGCAATAATAATTTCAATGAACAGAAGTATTGATAGTTATTTATGAGACAGGTTTCACATTAAGCAGTCTCATAGATTAGGCGTAAATGTATCAAGCCTAAATGGTGTAATATAGCGTTTCCGCAGTATTGCCTTTTCACAGAGTTACTTCAGCCCATGAGGGATAATAATTCATGGGGAGGGAGAGGGAGAGAGGGTCTGAGTATAGCTGCTTGTTAAGTAGTTGAGCTCTTTATAAATGTCACATGCATCCTCTTTTAATAACCAACTGAATCCAGTGCATCTGCACATACACACAGTAGCAAACAATCACCAGCATGCCGGCACAGAAATGTTCCAATAAAACACAGACAGAAGCACAGAGTCCATCAATATCCCACAACAGAGGAAATGTGCAGAAAAGTGTCACTTTATGTAACTCCGTGTTGCAGATTTGGCCGAGAAAAAGACTCAACAAGTGCTCTATTGTTGCTTTTGTTTGTTCCCAGGAAGGCTTAACAAGAGAGTCTAATACTCTCGTATTGTTCTCTCCAAACACCACACAGCATGATGAACTTCAAAGCACTTAGCTCCTGACAGTTATGCACAAAGTCACACTACAGCATGCACGCCCACACACATAGGCCGACAGTGCCCGGCACAGCCACAGAGGAAACTGCCTACACGTTAGAAAACACTAGAAACAAAAGCGGCAGACTTGGTGTGTAAAGATCCAACTAATGAATCAATATGCTAAGTGAGCAGTGGCTTCCCAATAAAGCTTTGGAAAGCATTTTTAATGTGACACTGCTGACGCATATCCAAAATAAAGAAAACAACACGTTCCTCTCGCAAACACGCATTATGGGAGAGAATGAAGCAGTGAGTTTATTAGGGAGATTAAAGCTCCCGAGGCCGCAGCCACACCTTGTGAATATTGACGGATCTGCAATAACAATCTCACAAAGGAAACACATGAAGAAGAGGGAGGATGAGTGAGATGGGGAAATATGATGCAATGAGGCAATAAAGAAGAAAATCCAAGGACACAAGACGCCTGCGAACCTGAGAGAGGAGTCTAAAGAGACAAATGGGACATGAATGGATGCAGATGAGATGCAAAGAAGCATGACATCAGAGAAGGCAACGCAACCGAGAGATGGAGAGACGACGGCATCAAAGGATGAGTAATGCCAAATTTATTCCTGTCCTCCATCTACTCCATCTAACTTCCCTCCATTCTCCCAGAGAGCAAACAGCTCTCCATCAACACAAGATGAGATTTTTGCATTTCTCCTGGTCGCTTAAAACAGATATACTGTTATAGCTTTGTCAATAGCAAAATGTATTAAGATCAAGCAACACCACAGCTCGATTCATCTTTCTCTAACTGACACACACACACCACACTCTGACTTGTTTATAGGGTCACCCACTCGTCTCTCTTTCTCACTTTCAGAGTACAAGAGTAGAAGTCTTTGTTCAGCTCTGGGCTCACTGACACTGATATGAATGCTTTGTTTTACAGTATTACAGTATTCCTGCCCTCTCTACAGTCTTATCAGAATGATGCTGATGATGCTGACTTTATTCCATCTTCCAGTACAGGGCTAACAATCCATTAATGTGGACTGATGAATCGATTCAACGATCAAAAATCCAATATCATCGAAGCAAAGTGAAAACATGCATCCACATCATCATCTTTAAGATATGCCATTCTTTTGAAATTTACATAACATGCCTGTGCCACTATTTCTGTCCAAGTACAGCTCCTTCCTGAACACTGAAACAGTGCTGGCGACAGGCAGACAGCCGCAAGCAGCCAAAAAAAGGCAATGATGATACTGGCTCCCCTCTCAGGAATAACTCAGCAGTGTGGCAATATTTTGGATTTCAAAGAAAAGAAACAATGCAAACACTGCTGTTATGAGATAAAAATCGTCTGTCTGACTGGCAGTCTGCTAAGTTGTTGCTCCCTTTACAGCAATATTAGCTGCTCTGTTTTATCAGTGAAACCGATGTGTTCTGTCAGGAGTATAAATAATAAATTTAATTTGTTAAACATACAGTATGTAAGTTCTGCTGCTAGGGGTTTCTCTCACATGAAAACAATAACAAAAGACAGTTTGATGACATCTAAAGTAGACTGAGATCATGGGAGTTGTCTAGTGACTAAGTCTAGTCTAAGTCTTAGACTAAGTCGCATAGACTAAGTCCTTTTTGTTTTTGTTAAACAACAACCATTTCATATGAAATCTGACATGATTCAAGTAGAAATATTCATGGACAAGCTAATGTATTAAGTTTTATTCATGTTATCATCAGACACATTTGCCGACTGTCTTACACGCCCTCTGACAAATCTGATGTTTTTATGGAAGTAACAGCAACTAGCGTCTAGTAGGAAAGACACCGTTACTTTTCATAAATGACACATTTCTCTGGGTTTGTCCATTGTTGGAAACATTAGGGATAATAAGTTCAAAATTCAACGAAATATATAACATAGGTCTAGCATCTATAGACATTTTGATGCAGAAATGTTACATATTATAGCTTTAAGTTATGAGTAAAGTAAAAGCCTGTTAGCTGCTGGCAAATCTTTGCAGTGTAAAATACTACAGGCTTTATCTGATAATGGTGACTAACAAAAAAACAATTGTTTTATTTATGAACCGTGACAGCCACTGTTTAGCCAAAATGTACACTTTTGTTTTGTTTAATGTTCTTGTTGTTATGCCATGCTTATTTAGTGTTAGTGGGCAATTTAAAGTAAAGCTTGCTGCACTTAACTGGTTATAATTAATTACAAATATTTATGAGTTGTTTTTCTCTTTTATTGCCTTAAGCAGAAAATAAAGGAGGGGCAGCTTCCTCTGTAGCTGACTGTAACTGTGGTAAACAGGGGTGTAATGATACATTGATCTGCATCGATACATCGATTCAATTTTGTGAATATACTTGTGGTTTTACAGCCCTGCTGCCCAGCACTCCTAACCGGATGTAAGAATATAACACTGCAGCTTAGTAAATCTATGAAAAAGAAGACACAACTCCTGTTTAGTTTGTTCAACACCCAGAAAATGTCTTTCTGTTGTGATTCCTTTTCTATCCAATCTGCTGCCCACCTTCACATCATGTGTGACAGAAAACATTATAAAGCTTTGTGCATGAATGAGCTCTGCACTTCTGTGAGTTCAAGTGTTATTCTTCTCATTATCGACACAATGACGTGTCAATTGTGTTTTTGTGTCACAGGTGCATTCGTCAAAACCAGCTCACACTTCACAAGCCCAACTATTATGATGATAAAAAGACTCAGTTTGAAATCCTGCCTCTCTCTGCCTCAGCTGTTTCTCCCCGGATCTTTATAGTGTGCAGCATCATATCCATCATTCTTCCTGCCAAATTAAGTGTCAAGTACACTGTCCCTGTCTCCTTCCAAAACCAAAATCTGCACATGGAAGAGGAGAGAAAAAAAAGTGAGAGAGAAAGCACAGGGGAAAATAGCAGGAAAAAACAAATGCGTGTGAGAAAATGAAGTGTGAGAATTAGTAAAGAAAAAAAATAAACAAGGGTAGGAGGAGAGGAAGAGGATGGATGAACAGAGTGAGTCTGGGGAAAAAACGGGTAAATAAGTGCAGGTCTATGTTATGGAAAATTTCCAAGATAATTCTGTTTATACATCACAGGACCATTACATATAGAGCCACAACGCTTGTGCAACCTGGCATGTAAGAGTGTTGTTTAAGAGTAAAATCTTAAATATAATACTTCGAACAAAGCCACAGAATTTACAATAAAACGTCACTTCCTTGTCTCTCATGTACAACTAAACTAAGAATATGCAGCCATGCTAGCAGCTCTGTGAGGCTATACCGCAGTGCTTTGACCTAAATGCTAACGTTAGCATACTAACATACGTAAAATGAATGTCAAAATAGTGATGTTAAGCTGGTTTAATGTTTACCGTCTTAGCATGCTAACACACGAAACTAACATTTGCAAATAAGCACTGGGGCTGGTGGGATT
Organism: Lutjanus argentimaculatus; assembly: GCA_034769285.1. Taxonomy (NCBI): domain Eukaryota; kingdom Metazoa; phylum Chordata; class Actinopteri; order Lutjaniformes; family Lutjanidae; genus Lutjanus; species Lutjanus argentimaculatus. The sequence goes on from JAWZSL010000011.1 coordinate 16,988,179, forward strand.
AAACCAAAATATTTAACCAATTTAAATATCTGACCAGGTGACAGCACTGGATGAAAATTTAAGAGATCACCAAACTTATTACAATTTCATCCTGGGGGTGGAAATAAATGTTTGTTTCATGGCAATCCAACAAATAGATGTTGAGACATTTGTTTAGACACCAAAATACAAATATCAAACTTGCGGTGGCGCTAGAGGACAAGTCATTACGATACACCATGAATGTCTGAACACAACTTCATGGCAATCCTTCAAATAATTGTCGAGATATGTCAAAAAAGTGGTAGACTGACCGAAGCAACAGACCAACAAAGCCCTAGAGCCATGCTGCTGGTGGGGCTAAACAAGTCAGAGATATAGCCTTGGATAAGAACATTACAACCTTGCATACACCTTTACAAGCAATGTTACTTCTGCACTTCTCACACTTGAGCTGTGAGGGAAATGTTACAGAAATGTTAATAGGTGCTAAGTAGACATCCTGCCAGAGTGACTTTTACATAAAAATGACTCAGGGGTCCTCGTCAAACCTGACACCATCATATTAAATTGACAGAGCAGTTATGAATTACATACAGAGCATGTCTAAAAGAGAGAGACAGACTAATATAAGGGGGGGGGGCCTCATAGAGAGGGAGAGAGAGAGAGAGCACGGTACTCTTACAGTAAATCAGGCCTGACGGAGTGACCTTTGATAGCCCCAGACAGAAAAGGTTACATGAACGGTGGAGAAAATGGGTCTATCTGTCACTTACCAGCTACCTATAAATTATGTTGCGTGTGTGTGTATGTGTGTGTGTGTCTGTTTGAGGTCAAACGAACAAAGAAAACTAGGTGTATCTTTCTTTCATCCACACAATATTAACAATAAATTGTTCTCTGTAAAAATCACTTCACATACTTCCTCTTTCATATGTGCTGAAGGATGCAGTTAATGCTTCCTGTGGTGCTGCACATTAGCTCAGGTTGATCTGATATATACACTATAATGTATAGGTCAGCACTTATGAAAACAATTTTTTTACCTGGGAATGTGAAATAAACAATATATACAATATGTACCATTAAGTAGGTTATATGCTAGTTGAAATGGCAAGATATGCATCACTTTCAAATAAATAAATATCCACTTTGCTTCTGTGTTTCTCTGCACAATACAACACAACAGTGGTACAACCTTTACCCAATTCATCAAAGCCTTTGTTGCATTTGCTGTTTTAAACATCCAGTGTCAGGTAGGTCTTTCCCTGCGAGCAGTACTCTGGGACTAACAAAGTGAATAAATCTACACATTTGCAACAGCAACTCCAAGAGTACCACCTACACAAAGTCTACTCCACTAACAGAATATGCAAAGAAAAATACATCTTCATGTCGGTGATCTCGTTTGATTGCAAAGTGATCTCTGACCATAGCCAAGCATTTTTTAAAAAGCTGATTACTACCTTTACAGCAAAGCATAAAATTAAGCAGCATTTGTCATGTGGTTCAAATCCCTGTTACACGTAATTATATGCACAATCATCAGCACCTCTACGGCAGTTTAATAAGTAAATGCTTTGTTGAAGGGCATGATGGCTGTGCAGCAGCTCACCTATTATTACTGGCAACTCTAATTTACATCCCAAGCTATGCCAGTTGTCCGTGCCCTCGATACTCCCTTAAGTCCCCTCTGCCCCTGTAGTGCCAAATGTGCTAAATTAAGCTTACTGTATTTTACAAACCTCAGCGACCCATGCTATCTAATAAACTACTAATGGAGGGAAACACAGGCATCTCATTAGGAGGCTGCCAAGACACACATACACACACAACTTGAAGCAACTTTCTTCTGGCTCAGAGCCGGACATTAATGATGTTCCAGCTGGTTTTAACAACTATTTATTTATTGAGGGAGTAATTTTGCAGTGTAGGGAACCTGATGAAGGTGTTTGGGGAATTCTCATGTATTAATCAACCTGCAGTGTTTGTCTTTTCTGGAGAGGAGCAAGGGCAGGGCTTTTACATTATTCTCTCATGCACATACACACTTGCGCACACACGTATTTCTCGAGTAAACAGAGGAAAAGAGGCTATTTAAATGGCGACTTAGTGACAATGTGTTGTGATTGACAGCAGAAGGAGGGGGTTGATGGGAGGATTCTGTCAGCGACTGATAACAGCTGTCTGCTTCACTCATGAGAGAGAGAGAGACAGACAGAAAGCGAGAAAACAGAGACACACATACACACACACACACACCTAAACAGATGCACAGTAATGCACCCTTGCATATATTTCCAATTAAAGTTGTTGCTTGCGTCATTCATAAGTTACGTAATGCATATGGAAAAAGGCAGATTACAGAGTCCATCATGTGAATTTCCATCAGCACAAACAATCCATCGTAGCCTGACACTGCTCTGTACCCCAGATGATAAACAGAGATGCAAAGTCACACATGCACACACACGCACACACGCACACATACCCACACAGACTTATTAAACATTCAACGGAGTGAGTTTGGGGTAATGAACGGGAGTCAACAATGAATTATGGATCATATTCTAATGGTTGACTTACCCCTCTCATTACTGGCATGCTAATGTGATTGGGAAACAAATGATTATCAGCTTTATTAGAAAGGGGAAAAGAGCAGGGGAGAGCAGTGGTTCATGATCCCATGACACCCCCCGACTGTTTCACCTGGAGGAATGAGCGAGGTGGGGGAGAGAGGAAAATTGAGATATTCATCAGGAAAGAGGGATCAATTTAAAGGGATAGTTTGGATTATTTGATGCGGGGTTGTATGAGGTACTTACTGATAGTCAGCATATTACCTGCAGTAGATGCCGGTTGGCATGCCCCCAGTTTGGAGAAGCTTACGGTTAAGCTTAAGGCTTAAGGGGCATCAGCAAGGAAGTTAAGCCATGTACTGCTGTGGACAGGGTGTACAATAAAAGGTGTTTTACCCACTAAAAAAGGATCACCCAGTCAATCAATCAGTTTATGTGTACACTATTTAGAATATTTTCTCCTTTACCTTGCAGTCAGACAGCCTTTTCCAACTGGAAACTGCTATTATATAAGTCTGTATCACTCGCTCTAAACCAACAAACCACACAGAAACTGGGAGTTGCTGGTCTACCGCTGCCTTAATTGGTTAGTTTGTTTGCATTATTGTGCGACTTCTGTGGATAGTTTGGATTCACAAACCAACTACCAGATCAAGGCAGCAGTAGACCAGCATCTCTCATGTTCTGTGAGGTAAAATTACTGATTTCGCCTATGTTTGAGGTAAAATGATGTGTTTTGCCTATGGAGTTTGGTTGGTTTGGAGAGAGCAAGATTTGGCTTATACTGTTTAACACTGGTTTCCCATTGGAAAAGGTTGTCTGTAAATGAGTTCTAAATATAGCGTATACTTAAATTAATACTGAATTTTTAGGGGGTCCTCTTTGAGTAGCTAAAATACCTTTTGTTGCTGATCCCATCCACAGCAGTTCATTGATTAGCTTCCATGTTGGTGCCCCTCTCTGCTTCTCCAAACTGGGTGCATGTTGACCACCATCTACTGTAGCTAATACACTGAATACAGATAAGTACATCATACAAACCAACATCAAATAGTCCAAACTAGGGGTGCCCCTATAGCTCAGTTGGTAGGGTGTGCGCCCCATGCACTGAGGCTGTCAGTCCTCTGCAGTGGCCGCAGATTTGACTCCCGCCTGCGGCTCATTTGCTTCATGTCGTTCCCTCTCTCTCTGCCCCCCTTCCTGTCATGTCTTCAGCTGTCAAAGGAATAAAGGCAAAAAGCCCCCCCCCAAAAAATCTTTAAATAGTCCAAACTATTCCTTTAAGACTTCGAATGCCATCCAAGGCCTTCAAATTGTTCTTTTATTTATGATTTGTATTATTAACATTATTCTCACACATCCTTGAATCTGGCTCAGGACAACATCCAATCAATTACAGTACACAGATCATTACTAAATAACACCTTTAACTGTTTTGTATGCGGCCTGTGTTCATTCCAAAGCAATGATATTTCTTCCAGCTGAAAATGTGCTGAAAATGGCAAGTCTCACATAATGAATTCCTCTCTGCAACACAAAATTCACTTAATAACAGTAGTTCTGCACCAATCTGTGCAGACCTACAGCTCCCAACTGATGTAATACATTGGAGTGCATGCATACACACCCTTGGGCATTTATCACAGCACTGGTCAAGGTGGAGACATCTTGCGCAATCCATCTCTCAGCTTATTGGCACCAAAAGACTTGCTTTTATGCTTTGCCCGGAGATTTATGAGTGACTAAAGCCGCGTGTGGGTGTGTGTGAGTGCGTGCATGAATGCATGCATTAGCAGCATATGCACACCTCGCAGTCTGAAAGGGATCAGGTTGATGTGCTTATTGACACCTCACCTCCATCTCACTTCTTCCCCTCCCTGTGTCCCTTCTCCCCTCCCACCTTCCAGCCATCCCTCAATCCATCACCTTCCTTTAAAAGCCTGTTAGGAAACCCAATACCTTTCATTAGCACGGAAAGATTAGCTTTTTAGCAGGAGGGGTGTGTGTGTTTGAGTGAGAGACAGAGCAGGGAAACAGTGGGTGGGAGGGATAAATAAAGATAATCAAAGATGCCTGTGCCAGACAGCCACTTAGCTTAACCTACAGTGAGCTGAGCACGCTCAAATACAAACACACAGTTACACGCACACACACACATACAAGACATTAAACACCTCACAACACTGATACCAAAAGGTCTGGAACAGTTTGAAGAGTTTCATTCCAAAATAAGATACCAACTGACATTGATTCCTACAGATTGATTGCTGGCATGAAAGTAAAGCTGATTATGGATTATAATTAAAGTTATGAGTCATGTTTAATCCCTCTGCTTGCAAAATAGTCTGGTTTTGATGATACAATCATTTGGGTGGATGAAATGTTAACTGATGGATTTTAGATAGCATCAAATTGGGATGAAATAGCATGAAAGACATAAAGTTACTGAATGAGAAGCAAATCATATTGTACTTTACATATTTTTGGGGAATTACACACACTATGGAAAAGACATCTGATCTTCAGCATTCCAACATAAACGTAAGGTCTTGTGTTTGACGTTCATTGTTGACGCTGAGCTTCAGTGAGCATTTTGTCTGAATGTCAGTAAAAATGAAGGAAAATATATGCTGTTTTCCTTCAATAAGGGCAGCCGGATATTGCTGCACAAATTCTCAAGTGATCGACTGAGATCTGTATGTATTGTATTGTCTGTATCGGATTGTTTGACCCAGATGAACTCGTGTGGTCGATATGCGTTGGTCTTGTGTTTTAATTATACAGCCCAACAATAAAGGATTTTTAAAAACTGTAGAAATTGATGTTTTTGGCCACTTACAAGCAGTACAGCATGCTGTAAACACAACACTGACAAATCACCCAACAGTAAATATAGTAAATGTGTTAGCAAATAGCATTTACTGTACACATCAAATGGACATTGAGCATCATTATCACTTATTTTTTGAGTCATTTTTCTTTCCAGTATCTACTCTCCTTATAGCTCCGGTCTCCACCAGCCCCTGTGGCAAACTCTTTCTTCAACTAGTCGCTAACTTTGTCTGCCTGCTGTTTGCTGAAAATGGATGTGTTTGCAGCTGAAAACATGATTGATGAGAGCTGTAAGACCGAATCAAAATGGTTAAAGTCTGTGTAAAACAATAATAAATGTGGTCTGAGTTTGTCACACCACGAAAACATGTGTTATTAAAAAAATCTCTAAGTACATAAAATCAGGTCTCAAAATTATGAAAAAATAAGCATTTTTCTCTGCTCTAAAATGCTGGGAGCGTGTCCGCTCCATTGTCTCATGTCAAACACCACTACGACCTGAATTCAACATGAAACATGGATGCTGTGTCTAGCAGCTTTATTGGACTTGTGCAGACACATCTGAGCTACTAAAGCAAGAGGACAGTGACCTATCATCTCACTGAAAAATCAACTTGTTTCTCTTTTTTCTGGAATCAGGTTATTAGAACTGAAGCGAGCAGTAAATGCGGAGCTGATGTGAGCTGAGAGAATTGCTGAAGGTGCGTTCATAACCGACCGTTGGAGGGGTGGGAGGGTGGTGTCATTCTTTCGCTTGGCTTATATAGTGTTGGGGGACCATGGCATCTCCGAGCCATATTTCAGGTCAGACCAAAAAATCCTGAACAAAGACTTCATGAACAACAGTTTGACACTACACAGTTCTTAGCCTTTTTCACATTTTCAGCAACTACTTTCTAACATGTACAATCTGTTTAGAAGAAAATCTCCCTTTTTCCTTTACACAGACTTTAAGTTGCGAGCTGTAAAACCAAAACAATGGGTTGAAAAGTGCTGAAATGATCTTGTAGTGCAGAGGAAATCTGCAGAACCGGATGATGATTCTTTGTGGGGTCGGCATTATGAGCGACACCTTTCAAATCACACAGCCCTCTGACCCACTGCTGATACAAAAGCATTGATTAGTGATTACTGTCTCTTCCTGGACACTACTGAGCCCTCCTGTGCATCAGTATCACCTGCCTTTTTTATTACTGTGGCGTTCGAGTAGCATTTCCTCTATTGTATTTATTGAACATTACACATGTATTTGATTTTAATTAATACAGCAATATGTCATATAATTTACTAACCTTCCTGCCTTTACCACTCCATGAGGTGTCAGCTTATGCATTCCTGACATAAGATGCAGACAATATGTTGGATTGAGTTATCAATGCTGACTTTTTAATGTGTATGCAATGCTTTAAGGTCACACTGTTTTTATTCAGTCATAACAAATTCTGACATAGACAAGCGCACACATACACACACACACACACACTCATTAGCCCCATTTTGAGTAATCTTGAAGGACTTGTCATTAGTAAAAACAATACCAATGCATTTCCCCTGGGATAACAGAGCAATCCTATTAATCTATCAGACAAACACACCTTACAGCCCCCCCACACATACACAGACACACAAGCAGAAAACACATAGTTATTTAACCCACTATTTCCCTGGAGAGAGGGTCTTTAACAGTAACAAAGCAGTGTCCAATCACTTACATACTTTTCCCTAGTGCCTCCTTTTTCCATAGAAAACAATCTGGAGAACAAGATTACGCACATACACACACAAAAGCATACATGCACACACTCACTCTCACACACACATGCCTTCACCTAATACCCATCAGCTTTTGGGACAAAGGAAAATCTATATTTCATCTGAGGAGCTGAGGTGTTTGTGCACACGCTGAGTTTGTTTGTCATTAGGCCTAACCCCTGTGGCTCACCTAATCAGGTTGCTGTGTATGTGTGTGTGTTTAATTCTGTCTGTGAGAATATAACTGTGTGTGTGTGCATGCTGTACGGTTGAAAAGTGTCGAGGACTGAGAGGGGTGGGAGAGAGAGTCGTGCAAACACACACTTGAGGCCGAATTAAAGTTATCGATCGGCCATGGCATGCTCTCACACAGAGATCAAAGCTTAACCCTGATCAATGACATTTGTCTGTTTGTGTGTGCGCGTGTTTTTATGCATCATCTCAATTTCCATCGAGAAAGCTGCATTAATATTCTTAGACTTCACATGTTTTATAACCATGCTACATCATCCTCACCATTAAGCTTTGATGTAACAAGGCACTATGCTAAGGGCTATATGAGGTGCTTTAGGCTAAATGCTAACACACTCACAAACACAAGGTTAACAAACTGATATTTAACAGGAACAATGTTTATTAATTAACACTAGACACAAAGTACAGCTGAGGCTAATGGGAATGTATTTGGTCATAAACCAAAGCATTAGACAAAAAAACCTGATCTGATGATGGCATAAGATAAAAAGCAGGGAATCCCCAAACTTAATTAAATTCATACTTAATTATTTTTGTTTAAAATTTAATGGCAATTCATTTTACTCAAAACCACAAATGTCATTTTGATAAAGATGTTTTGGTATATTTTACTTTCAAAAGCCTGAAACCCATTAACCAGTCAATAACCAGTTCATTTGTTGGAAAAAAAATAAATAAATAAAATAAAAAATAAAAAATTACATGACATACAAAAGGTGCCTATTGTCCCCATGTCTGCGTTACACTAGCCAGCTTCTCCAAAGTTGTCAGACAACCTCCAGCGACGAGAGGCTGAGCCTTAGTGTTCGTGTACGTGTCCGTTTGGCTGTAATGTTATATTTAGGCCTTGATGGAGACAGCAGATGGGGCGACTCTGAGTAAGGAGCAAACTGGACTGTGTCTCACAGTCAGGTAGTTGTGATGTAGCTTTCGTCTGTGAGAACTGTCCAGCAGATGGTGGTCAGAACTAGCTTGTCTGCCCTGGCTAGCTTGACTTTTAGCTCATCCCTCTTCTCCTTGAAGTGCTCCTAAATGTGTTTAGTCCCAGCAGCTCTCGATGGTATAACATATTGCAGCTCAAGGTACCAAACTAGCTCTTTGAATCCCACACCCTCTACTGCACTGATTAGCAGCATAGCATCAACATAACGCTGGCATACGTCACACACCAAGCTGAGACTTTTACTTCAGACAGCTAGCTAGTGAAGCCGAGTGTATACAAATTAACCTAAAAACACCTACAAATATACTCTCTGGTTAACTGCTAAATGGTTAACCACTGAATTTTGTGATCCGTTGCATCCCTAGCTGGTGTTACTTAAAGAAAAGTCAAGGGATCCCCAGTGCCTCTGGGAACATGAATGTCTGGACCAAATCGGTGGTAATTCCCTCTTTGGTAATCAAGCATCACTAAAAATTGAACAACATTCATGTGGTCCCTGCAGCAGACTTACACACAGCACATTATAACTGCATGAAGGGCAGTCTGAAGTCCTGTTCTCCTGACCAGCCAACCCTGTCCTTGGCCTGAACTCTGCACTCAGCTAACAATTACTCAGAGTTTCCCAAAGCATTTCGGTGCAAAGCAGTCTACTTTCCATACAATAACACCAGAAGAACAAGTGTCTTTTTGCTAATAAGGACATCGGACAGCACCACAGTTAACCTATAGGCAACATTAAACTAATTGCTGGCCGCTGCAATAATTGCGAATGAATGGCACCAAAATGACAGACAATCAGACTCTGTGCCCTACAATCTTATTCACCAGAGTGAAACCTCAGTCTATCATTTCCCCTCTGTCTACCTTCATTAGCACGTATTCACATGTAATGGCCGAGCACTGTGGCAGCCAATCAGATAAAGTAGTGTAGTCATTTGAAAGGAGGATGGTGGTACAGTGAGAGTGTCAGTGTGTCTAATTCCCTGCTTTGTTCTCGGACATATTTTAATGGAACCATGGAAACATTTGGCTCCTTTCACCTCATTTGGCTAAACCACTGAGCGTGAAAAAGATATAGGGTACAGGATGGCATTACTCTTTATCCAATCACATCATGAGGGGTGGCCTCAAAAGGACGGCGAAACAGTTCTTCTCAAGAGCTTTACTTTTGTCGCCTCTCTTTAAAGTTAAAGAAACAAAATGAGATATGGAAAATTTTCACCACCTCTCCAGTTCTTAAAATCCAATCCACCACTGCAGAGGACCAGATATGTGTAATTTGTATTTGTTCAGAGGTTTCCCAGGCGTATTTCACTCCTCTTTTATTGTTTTATGGTCTTAATATCTCAGAGGTGAGCAGATGATGATAAATCAATAGAAATAATACTTTCTCTCTATGTCAAAGACCAAGGGAACACTTAGTGTGTGTGTGTCTGAGCCTGAATCTGCAAACACACTTCTATTGCTTTGTGTGTACTGGTATCTCGGTGAATACCTATAGAAATATGCTTGCTATATATCACAGTGGACTAATGCGTAATCAGATTCAACTACTGACTAGGAGCACACATAACACACCCTACTTGAGCGTATATGGGTATTCACAAGCAACAAGAGGATGAGGCATGGGAGAAATTGTGATCTAGACCATCTAGGGGACAAAACTCTGGAGCCTGATAGAGAAACAGCCCCATCTACAGGATTTAAGTGTAACTGGAAACCAACACAAAGCCTCCCCCCTCACACAGGGAAGGTTTTGTACCCAACTTTAAATTCCAGTGTATCTCTTTGTCTCAGCAAAGCTTAATGAGCCTCCTGAGAGCATGCCCAGGTGAACTTGCTGTAAGAGGAAACTACCTGTGTGTACCAAAGCACAGAACAATGCTGTCCTTTTTTTTTTTTTCAACAAAAAAATACTGTATCTGCAGATTTTGGAGGGGACACTGCAGTACTTTGCCAGTGAAATAAGGGTGTTCTCTTACACAGAGTGTCGACAACATCCTGGAAGTGGTCAGCATAGACTCAGCGTTTCTGAACACAAGTTGCTGGGGTCCCCTCAACCAGAAAGCACAAACGCACTTGATATACTCAGAGGAGAGCAAGCTCAGGACTTAAACACACAAACAGACGCACACGACCAGGGAGATTGGCCATGCTCTCTAACCCCTTCCTGTGCGCACGGACCTGCTTCTCAAATATCACTGAGTCCAGACAGAGGAGGAAGACCTTTGCAGAACAAAGGAGAGGTCTGATAAAGAAGAGCGTGCTGGTGACACTCTGCCTTTTCTCCCAACTACAAAGAGAACGCCTGCCCCCGGTGACTCGTCCGAGTTGTCCCCCTCTCTCGACTCATTTGTGGTCGGAGAAAAATACAGAAGACGCAGAAACAGGGAAAATGGCAGAGGATGGGAGAGGGGGCAATTTTGAAGTGGGTCAGATTTGACTGATGAAAGGTAGTAGAGGACAGTTGCAGAGTGGAGTGGGGATGAAGAGACACAAAGAGGAATAGTAACAGGGGTTTTAGAATGAGAACCTGAGAGGGATTAAGCAAAGTCACCTTGACAAGAGGGGTCACACTTCATCCAAACTGACACTCTTTGTAAGGCGCCTGAAATGTCAACTTGCTGCCTACATTTTCTAGGGTTGGGTACCAAAATTTTAAGAGTACTGACTGAACTACAACCAAACAAAATATATCTAAAAGCTAAAGAAAGCACAGCTAATGTCAGCATGCCTGAAGCAAAGTTTAACTTAACCCTTCATGGACAATAAAACTTCAAGTGAGGCATCAACGTCACTAATTAATTAGCTTGTTGGATAGCTTGCTGTTGCAGATAACTGTTTTTTTTTCACTATCTTGGTTGATGTGGGGCTTAGCATTTTACTAGCATTAGCCAACCAATGTCCAAAACTTTAGTATTAGGGTGGCCAGGTACCCCTGTTTACCACAGACAGTAACCATTTTTGGTGGCCTATCCCTGGCTGGTACTGTCCCCAGAAACGTCCCGATTTAAACTATGCGTTAAAAACAGGCCACAAAGTGAAATCATATTTTACATGGCAAAAAAGATGTCTCAATTGCATTGTGCCTGTTTTGGAGCAACGGAGGTTGCAATTGCAGCTTCATATCACTCTTCTACTAACTATTTGCCTGCACTAGTTTTAGAGAAAACTGTTGTGAAAAATTCAGACAGAAGCTAGCAGTTGACAAGTGAATCCCCAACAACACCACTGTCTTTTCAAGCCAAGTAGAGTGGAGAGGAAGGCGAGGAGGAAGACTGAAGAGAAAGAAGAATATAGAGATAAAGATATGGAGATATAGATGATAACAGAGCCGGCCAAGTTCTCATGTCAAAAATAAGGCAAGCAATGGTCATCTTACTTAGTATGAAACAACTATTTGTGAATTGCATACTATTAACGGGGTAACATTACAGTATGCAAGCACTGCTGTGTTTACCAGCAGGAAGGATATCACATGTGCGTCCTCCGAGACCTAAAAAAAAGAGCATTTGTTGCTCTGATTTCAGACTGACAGGCTGGAGATCGTATGGGCGGGTTTGAGACGGGAGAGGGAGGTAGGGAGGGATTTTAGTTCAGTTTAATGACAATATTTAAATTTATAAGTCTGGACTTATTATTTACAACTGAAATGATATTTTTGTCACTGCAGAAAGAGTAAAGTACCGAAAAAGGGCACTGGTGCAGAATTCCAGGTACCAGTATTTTAATTTCACATTTTTACAACCCACAACAAAATAGCAAACTGCTAAATTGTACAATACATTACCATCAGATAATATGCACATTATAATCAGCCAATCGTGCTTTTGTGCATGTGCATGTGTGTTGTGTCCAAAAGAGCTGGAAGCCATGCAGAGGAATGAGACAGATGTGTGTGTCGGTCATTACTGTAATCGCCCCATTTACTTCATCTACCCTGGGAGGGACGGCTGGTCAGCACCATCTGGACACACGCACACAAACACATACATGGCAATCACGAGCCATGGCAGTGGGGTCTCACGGGTAGTCAGCCAGCAACAGGAGGGAAGCTCTGAAATGATCATTACATGCGTGTGTGTGTGCGACAGTGTGCATGCATTTGCCATCTTTGTCACTGTCTCAATTTCTCTCTTTCCCTGGTGACATTTTTCTCTCTTCGTTGCTTTTTCTCCCCCCTCGCCTTTATCCTTCTTTTTCATCCATTCCTCTGTCTCCCCTGAGTCCAACTGCTTCAGAAATACATGAATCTGTCGCTTTTCCCCGGAGACTACAAGACAAAATGAAAAAGGCCATGGTGAGTAGCACCAAAGTACGGACTTGTTCGAGACACCGAGTGCCTGAGGAGATGATGGTCGTCATGGTGTGTGTGCGGCTGAAAGATAGAGACCTCAAGCTCATCTACATGTAATTTTCCTCCCCTGACTGAGGACAGGGAAAGGGTGATGAGGGGACGAGCAAGAGGAGTGGGCTGAGGGGAGAGACAGAGAGTGAGCCAGGCTGAGGCTCTGGACTCGAGAGCGGCAGTCTGATCGTCAAGCAACACGTAGTCATAGCAACGGCAAATGGAGAGAGCGTGGAGGAGAGGTGGAGAAACAGAAGAGGAGAAAAGAAATGAGGGAGACGCGTCAGGTTAAAACTACATTGCTGGGAGATTAAATAAAGAGTTCAGCTGATGTTTTGCGATGCTACATGGGAGCAGAATATTACATCCACTTACAGGTGGTATTGCAGTTACAGTCAAGGAGCTGGGAGTTTAAATATCGCCTTAGGATACGTTTTTCTATTTGCCCTCTTACTCCTCCTGTTTACATTACTCAGCAACGACTGTGTTCAGAACTACTCTTGAATATTTATCACCAATAGCCGGCCAAGTGCATATCTCTATTCTGCTGTTGCTCTTCTGCTCCTTCATCACTCTATTCTCCGTCTCATTTGTATTCTGTAAGCTCGCTGCCCCTCCTCATTCTCCACCCCGGCATACACCCTCTCTTTTTTCCCTTTTGTCTCTCCATTGGCTCCCTCTCTTGCTCCTCTTGTCCCCCCGTTGTCCTAAGATCTCTTTTTCTGGCCTCCATCCCTTCCATCCCTGCAGAACAGAGCTGACATTGGGCATGAGGTCAGAGAGATGGGCAGTCATGCCCCTGCTGTCAGCAGGCTCAAATGGGCTTAGATACAGCGTGTGTGTGGAGACACCCGAGGGACACCCTCACTTGCCTTGGGCTCTGGACAGGCATAGACACACTCAAGCCCCACACATTCAGTCACACACTTTTGTAGGCATATAATAGTAGAAACACACACAAATACATATATTAAAACCAAGAGAAACTCCACCTAACACATCATATAAAGGACATTAATTCAAGCTGCATGACACACACACACACACAAAATACACAAACACACACGCACATTCACTTATGCAAACAGAGTGAGGCATGGAATTACAGATTTCGGAAAGGACAAATTCCCTTGGAGAACTGCCATGGATTATTGGCTGGTATAGCCAGTGTTGTGAACAATGGAAATATTTGCTGCTGATGAATGCTGAACACTTACGTTAAAAATAAAGACATAACCCTCCAAAGGTCAGACACATCCATTAAGCATATATACGTCAAGTGAAGTGACAAATTACTTCCATCAATTGTATTTAATGTTTAAGCGCGAACATTAAGCCAAAGGGGAGTGATTAGAGAAAATGAAGTGGACGTATGAACAAGGAAATCCGGTGTAATCTAATGGGAAATGACTGAATTGCATTTATATACGATATAGGAGAGATGAAGGCATTTTAAAGCTGTTAAATTATTAGGTTTTGACAAGTCTTCTGCTGAAAGGATCCTTATATTATATATTTTTAGGCAATGCATAACCCTACATATGGATCAAATGGATGACCATGAGGTTAGCAACACACTCAAATGTCAGACATCCCAGAGAAGCTCTGCTGCCTTTCCCCGTCAGCCCATTTTAAATTGGGATATGATTACATCCATGTATTAAGGTTAAACTCAGAAAGTGAAGGATCTTTAAAAGGGTAATCATTGCTGTGGTATTTTAAGTAACACAGTTAGAGAAATGTCCCATTTTTTCATGTTTTTTATTTAAATGGCATAACATGTGTAATAGGATGTCATGGCTGGGGTCACTTTGGATTACAGTTGAGGGATGCCATCAGAAACACTGTGCCACACTGCCCCCATGTGGTGACAATACACATTGCATAAGTTAGTAGAAGGGGGCACACAAAAGGCTACTTCTACCTTCTACTGTATTCAGATTCATTCTTTATTTTAATTTCTTTTACTTTTTATGGTAGTGGTGGTAGTTGGGGTTAATGTCACCACTGCATTAAAAAGCCTGCTGGGATATTTGAGGTTATCAGTGTATTAATAAACTCCAACTGGATGAATTTGACTAGAAAAGCTTTCTTTTCAGTAGCAGTTACCACATGTTCTTCCACATATTGAAATAAGAAACCCCAAATGATGCAAAAATTCTGAATCGACTTGTCCTGCCTTCTGACATGTGTACACCAACATACAGTTGATCATTTCACTAATTCTAACACATTGTATTTATCACTTTTTTTCCTAACAGGAAAGTGAACAAAGTGCTGATCCTTTTTTTTAAAGAAGGGCCAACAGCACATTTACTTTACCAACACTGATTACAAATTCCATACTCTGTTTTATAAATTTTTCATTGAGAGTATCTTGGGTCAATGTATGCACATTGGTATTCTCACAAACTGAGAAAATCATGGGAAAACAGCCTGCTGACTGAGAAGGCAGACAAGGTCTGTATGGATGCATCCCTTAAGTGGAGCTTCAGCCACTCCCTTATGGTCAGAGGTATAGATACCCCAAGATCGGAACCAACCGAGCAAAATCCATTTATCCCCATGGCAATAACTCAATTAATCATGATGCAGTAGCCATAGGGAATCTGGTGAAATACTCTGACTAGGGGATGTGAATGTGAATTACACGGATACATAGGGGATGTACAGTAGACTATTTATTTTCATGACAACTGTTGATATACAGTTATTGAGATGCACTTAAATTCCTGCCTGGACTGTGATGACATTTATGATGACTACTTAAGATGAGTTTTTTTGAGTGCTTTTAATGTGTCTTTATGTTTAATGTGTCCATACGTTCTGTTCACACATTGCATCTCAGAGGACGACAAAGTTTTTCAAAGTCTAAGTATGCTGCTATTCCAGTGAAAACCTTATAAATACATCTTGGGTGTATTATCATTACCTGTCCTGAAGGTGTCACTGTAGTGAGGTCTCCTCTGAAGGCTCAGGTTACAGGATTGGGTTGCAAGCCATACAGACAACACAAGCAGCCTCCACCATGCAGGATAATGAAGCCAGCCCATGCTGCGTTGTCACAGCGACAAGTTGAACCGTCCATCAAGGTGTGTATCACTTTTCCAGCTGGTAGCCCTCAGAGCTGGAGACAAGAGAAGAAACATAAGGCTGGGACAGCAGATAGAGTCCATCATTGTTATGGCTGGGGTCATTTATAGCTTCTGATCTTAACAGGAAGGATTGAGGTGAGTTTGTACCTTTTATCTGTCTCATCTACAGGATTCTCTTTTCTGGTTTCACATCCTCTACACAATAAATCAAGTGATGGTAGCCTTATTTCTTCTTCCTGCCAGCTGAGTCTTCATGGCTGAGGCCACCGGCACGAAGAGCAACAGTGGAGGTTTAGGCAGCGGAGGGGCTGGAGGAGTGCGTGTCCCCCAGGAGCCCTCTCTCAAAGCTGGGGTGGTGTTGTCAGATGAAAGGGTGGACTTCCTTCGGGAGCAGGCCTTCTGTGTGCTGCGAGTGAAGACGGATAAGTGGAACCGCTTCATTGGAGCAGAGGAGAACCAGAAGATAATCCTGGATTTCCTAGACCACATCTGGACCCACAGACTGCTGCTCTTCACTGGGCCTGGAGGGACATTGCATGCAGGGGATGCTCAGGTAAGAAATACACACAGCCATGAACTGAGTTTACAGAAAGTTCAGGCAACTGCTTTCTTAAATGTATCATTTTCTTTTTCATCCCCCCATTTTGGCTAAGTCATTTCTGTAGGAAAATTCAATTATGGCTATAGCCTTCAGTGAATACTTAATGGTGTTGTTCATCTCTTGTTTTCTGTATGCACTGTACATTAGAAATTCTGTATACGAATATCCCTGAGGTAAACATACTGTGAAACGATGATGTGCGCACATGCAGAGTGGCTGATGTTGAAGCACGTTTCATCATCTGTTTGCCTGGGTGGCACTGAGGACACAATTCATTAAAAAAAAAAAAAAGATTGTAGCAAAATTCCTCACATCCTGAGAGAAAAACAAAAACACAATCTGTCATGCACATACAATTACATACTGAATTTAGCTCTTAAACAAGACATATGCTGATATGCAGGTATACAAGTCTTACACAAAATCTCCTGGGCTCGCTATCTACACTCCATCTAACATACACATTTTTTGAAATAAGTCGCTACTTATTTCTGGTGCTTTCAATGCTGTTGAAAGCATTCCTACTGTTTTTGCATCCGTGAAGACATCCCCACCATGGAAAACCAAGCTGTTGTGTGTGCTAAAGAGGGGCGTAAAGAGAATCGCCCGCCAAGGATTCAGACACCAACTCCGGCTTGGAGAAGTGCCTGGATACCCCATGGAGCACCTACCTGTTGTCATCTCTGAGGTGTGCTAGTGTGTGTGTGTGTGTCTGATTATAAAAAGTCCAACTCAGGTGGAACATATGACGTGTGCAAAGATTTGGGTTTTCCAGCTGAGACTACTGCTGGCAGGGCAAAAGAGTCATGCATAGTTTGTAATTAGAGCAGTGACGGTTGGTCAATTAACACATTAGTTGATCAAATATAATTAGTTGCCAACAATTTTGATAATCAATAATCATATCAGCAATTTTTCAAGCAAAAAATGTCAAACATTTGGTGGTTCCAGCATCTTCAATGTAAGTATCTTCTGCTTTTCCTCATCGTTTCTGATAATAAATGAAGAGTATTTGGGTTTTGGACAGTGAGGTGGACAACAGAAACAAACTGAAGACGCCACTTTGGGCTCTGGGAAACTGTGATGAGCATTTTTTTTTTTTTTTTTAATATAGTGTTTTAACATTATACTAAAAGATTCATCAGCTGTGAAAATGATCAGTAGTGGCAAACCTATTTGTAATACAGGATATTTGTCCATTTATAACAGCCTGTGTGTGCTGCATAGGTGCTGGTGTGTGTGCTGTCCAACGGTCTGAACCACGAGGACTGGCCGCGGGTGGTGTCTGATGACATCCACAGGCACCTGGAGAAGCTCCGGAGCAGGGTGGTGACCCTGAGAGGCCGCGCCGAGGGACGAACGCTGCTCCGCTGCCCCTGTGTGTAGAGAGGGCCCGGCCTCAAGACATTGTGCTCAGGTGAGTCTGTATGTCTCTTATAGCCTAGCTTAATTTGTTACCGTTACTGTGTAGCCACATAATCAATAAAAGACCCTGCGTTCGTCTTTACTCCTCACCGCATTTCCATACTCGTTAAATGATCGTCTCTTCCACTTAAAAGAGTGTCAATCCGTGGGCTGGATAGTAAAATATTTTAGCGAGTTTAAGCACAGACGGTTAAGAAACCTCCAGAGCGTTCAAGCTAGTAGCCGGAAGTAACTTAATGCCTGCTTTTTTTCAAAATAAAATATAATCAAGAAATAAAAATATAACAAAATGAACGTTTCACTAACAGTTTCACGTACCTAGTTATATTAATCGTATTGTATATTTTCATATTTAGTAATATGTTAAGAGTTGTACAAAGCAAGCCGAACGAAAAACCAAGACATCAAACATCAAGTGCCATTTCCGGCCGCCATTTTGTTCACTGGAACAATTAAGGAGTGTGCTGACAAAACATTTTTCTGTAAGTTAGCCAGCTAGGAATATCTTCAAAATAGCAGTAAGTGTTGTCAGTATACCTGCGGGGTTTGACAAAGTTTGGTTATTTTAGGCAGATGTGCTAAATTAAGCTCTAAATTCTCAAATATACCTTTTCGCTACAGCCATATTATTATTAAACAGTGGGGTAAAAACAGGTGTTACCAATGATACTAATTAAGGTCTCATTCAGTTCAGTGTAGCAGGGCCTTTACAGTGAGTGACTGAGCAATCACAGCACCATGCTTCTGTTTGAACTGAATGGAACAGAGCCTTAATTAGCATCATTGGTAACATCTGTGTGCCCTGTTATTTAATGTCAAGATAGCTGCTGTGGAAAAGGTCCATGCATTTCTCATGTAGCTTTTGTGAAAGTAATATGGGCGATTGCCACCGGTTAATGCTAACTATTTATAGAGAGTAAGATGTAACATATGGAACTAGCTGCTTTTACACAAATAAGTTAATTATATTAATAGTATAAGTTGTTAATGCACAAACAAAGCACAAATGTCTGGTTACAGTGAATTTTGTCTGTCAAACTAACAAAAAAGATCTTAAAGCTGACTGTCATGGCATTTACAACTTACTAGAATAGTCTTTTAGATCTGTTTGTAGTTTGCTTGCTGTACTTTCATCTTCTAAAGCCCATATTGCCATTTTTACCCACACTGATTGCCCCGCTCTCTGTCTCCCTCAGCCCTACTGGTTGGCCACTGGACCGTGGCTTGTTATACTCTATAGAAACTCTGATAGTTCAGTGGTCTGGACAGATATGGAATATCCTGAAGAAAGACTCTGGTATGGTGCTGCTCCAAGGAGACCACCCAGGCCCCAGTGTGGAGCTGCAGTTTTGGACCACTCAGAGGGAAAACCTGCTGGGCATCCAGTCACAAGTATGACACTGACTCTGTGGAAGTTGGTAGGGATGCGGTGAATTCAAAAAGTAAACTGAAACTGCAGTTCTCAAAGTATCACCAAAAGAAGTGTTTAACTCACAGACTGACTGTGAGACTTTGTCATCAGCCCAGGTGATATACATGCAAGTGTCCAATATATTAGGGACATCTGTACAATCTAATGTGGTCTAATATAACCACCCTGTCATTAAGTTTACTGTTATGATGCCTGTAATGCTCAGTTTGTGGACGCTGTGTTTTAACATTGAAGTGACAGTAGTGGTGCTGTGCTGGACTGTGTTATACTTGGAGGTGTTTCTAGTAATAGGTGAGACAGTGTATTGTAGTTGTAGACCCAAGCAATGAACAAATAATTTTAATTTTGATCATTTTATTTATTCCAATCTAATTTACACATTTCGGACAATGTCGTTAAAAAGCAAATGTTATACATTTTGTAAAGCTAGAACTTAGGGTAGAGCTGTTGTATTGAACATTAAATAGATTGTGCAGATGTACCTAATAAAGTGGTCGCCGAGTGTTCATCCTACAGTGGTGTCCTTCTTTTCAGATCCAGAGCCCCAAAGTGGAGCGCATCATGGAGATCCTGAGACGAGTCAAGAGCAGCTATTACTCCGCCTTCAAGGACGTCTGCAACAAAGTCAATGAGGGTAGATCTGCAGTACTCATTATTTATCAGTGCTAATTAATTGATCTTCTCACTCCCTATATCTTTTTCATCTCTCACCTCTTCCTTTATCATTTAGTCTCTCACAGCCCAGCTTCTCATTTAGTTCTGTTTAAGATACATATTAAGAGGTGCCCCGGTTGCTCACTTAGTAGGACATGCACTCTGTGTACTGAGACAGTCAGTCCTCTGCAGCAGCCTGGGCTGAATTCCAGCCTGTGACCCTTTGCTGCATGTCGTCCACCCTCTCTGTCTCTCCCATTTGTTTGTCTTTGAGTGTCTCCCTTTAACAAAGGCAAGAAAAGCTCCCAAAAATATTTAAAAACAATAAACATATTAGGCAGTTGTTGTCTTAATATATACTGCTCTTACATTCAGAGTTTACAGTTATTACACCAGTGTACTCTAACACAATTTCTTAATTCCCATAATGCACCACTTCAGTGTTTTGTCTTTTTTCTCTGTCTCACAGTTCGCAAATATCATCATCATTATCATCACGCTCATGAGAAATGGTGGGCAAGTGGTGATCACATTGCCACTCAAATGTCACTTTAAAAACACGACTGTTAAATCACAGTATTATTTTAATTATGCTAAATTAACCCCCTGTTAGGACCATGTTCTTCATTAGTACTTCTATATGTCATTATCATAGCGGTGCTGGAAGCGGAGGACATAGATCTGTATCTACGCCCTCTGAGGCGACTGATCAGCAGCTTAGAGGAGAGGAGTTTCCCACACGTAGACGCTTTACTGCCTCCTCTCTTTCACACACTCTGTCTCATCTGGAGCCGTTCCCAATACTACTGCACTCCACAACGCATGGTGGTCCTCCTGCAGGAGTTCTGCAACCTCATCATTGAAAAGGTACTGTGATGCATCTCTGTGTGTGTGTGTGTGAAAGAGAGGAATAAGAGAAATTAAGCAACTGCAACAATTTATCTATGTAATGATTGTGTGTCTGTGTCCAGGCCTTTGCCTACCTTATCCCCGAAGAACTGTTTAAGATGGAGCTTGAGGAGGGGGTGGAGAGAGTCCAGATAACCATCTCAGTTTTGCACACCTTCAAGCAATTGTTTCATACTCACCGCCAGCAGATCCCCAAGTACTACAGTAACACCCAGACCATCAAGCTGTGGGACTTTCCGGCTACGCTTGTGTTCCAGCGTTCAGACCGCATCATGGAAAGGCTGCTTATGATCGAGGTACATGTGCTGAACAAACAAAGCTCAATGTCTGTTGGTTTTATAGGAATATTAGAAATGTGCACATCTGGCTGTTATTTCTAAAAAATGCCAGAACAGAGGAGATTGTTTACATTATATTATTTCAAGTAAATGGCTGTATATTCATTTTGAATGTATATTTTGATTTATTTTCTACTGAACTTATTATTTATCAAATCTGCTGACCCACAGAAAATGTTTTTTAAATTAAAATAACCTCCGTCCTATCTCTCTGATCCATCGGTGGCTTTTCTTCTCTCATCTGTAGGAACTTTTTGCAACAGCGCTGGACTTCCTGAAACTAGAAAAGGTTGAACTGGGAGGATCCAGAGGGAAAGTCCTTAGTGAGATGGTCTTCAGCATGAGCGAGGAGTTTCATGACCGCTGGCGGGCCCTCAGAGAGACCAAATATGACCCTCTGGACTATACTAACGATGTGAGGCCCACTGAAATTGTTGCAGTTGTCTTTGATATCACACTGCTTCGTAATTAATAACCCCCAATGGGCTGTGATTCACAGCAATTTATGAGTGGCATAGACAGGCACAGCCGAATAATAAAAAATAACAATTAGATATTTTTCTGCCCAGCAGTACAGTAATTGAAAAGTAGCAAAGCAAAGTAGTTGCTAAGCAACACGCAAGAATCAGTGACAGCAGGCGTTATTAGTCAGTGCATCAATATTTAATTTACTAGATATTTTACACTTATTTTGCCATAGCTTCCACTGTGACTCAGCCCATCAAAACTGGAACTCAATCAGAAATTGATCTGTGTTATAATATATTTTTCACAAGTGTTTGTTATTTCAGCCAATACAATCAACCCAGCTGGGGAGAATTTGAAGCACTGCAATGAAAATTTAATGGAATAAAAATAGCCTAATAATATAAGTGGACTCAAAGCTTTTTTAAGGGACTGAAAATATCCATCATTTCCTGCCTACTACTCATCTTGTGTGCAGGATTTTGTGCGTCACTACAGGCATTTCATGGAGCAGAACAGAGATTTTGACCAGAGGCTGGGAACTGTCCTCAATCTGGCTTTCCAGCACTCCAGAAACCTGAAGTCATCCTTTAAGGTATCACACTACAAACAATCCCCTTAAACAATCCCATTCCTGTATTTAATCACTTCCAGGTCATGCGGGGACAGGGTGCTCATTAGTTGCGCTTTCTTAGTTTGTGTGCAAAAGGAGCAAGGGGAGAGCATTAAGCATGTTGGCGTGCTATAATCACATCGTCTCAGCTGACAAGCATTTTGGGCATTAATGGGAAATTCTTGTCGGTGGCTTGGATTAAAAGACACAGAATCTTCAAAGTAAATTAGAACTGTTTTTTTCTTACTACCTTAATGTCTAAAATGTACACCGTGCATTGTGTTTGTTGTGTCCCATCTAGTTGTTAAAGATTTTCAGCGCCCTGCTTGAGAGACCCAGGATCCACCAGCTGTTCTCTCCGAATTATAACGTCTTATTGGCCATGTTCAACCAGGAAATAGACCACTGTCAGTTTACAGTTGACCAACACAGAGAAGGGGTAAGAGAGAGTGAACAGAAATAAATACTCTCAATGAATTTGAATATTGACACAGTTACTTTAGACTGTATAAAAATGCAGTCATATAATCAGACTCCAGCCATTTACCACACTAGATTATGTGATAACAGGTAAGTGTGTAAGAGTTTAATGTGACACATGATATAATTCACACACTTAGCTAAACGTTTGCCACAAATGTATAAATGTATTAACCTATCCCCTCAGCCAAATTAATTCAGCCTGTGTGTTTCAGCTGCAGTCAGGCTGTGCTGTCCTGGGGAAAAATATGCCGTCGGTGGCGGGCAACCTGAAATGGTCACAGGAGCTTCGTAATCGCATCCTCACCAACAGGAGCAACCTCTGCCAGCTGGCCCATATGTACGGACCAAGCGCACTCATCACACACAGACACAATTATCTCATGTAACAACTGTCAGCCAGCAGATCTGATTTAATAAAAAACAAGTAATACTCATAAGACTTTAACGTTTTAGAACAGTCAACATTAATTTTTTAAAATTGCTTTGCTGGTTCTAATACGTCTGGTTTGAAATGGAACGTAATATCTGTTTTGACTTTAAAGAATTGAGTTCATGCAGTATTCAAAGGAGTTCTTGTTATTGAGCAAAGGTTTTACACCGGCTCATAACTGTAATATGGTCCTTGAGAGCAGCCAGGCTCATGATGGACAGTTTTTTTAAGAGTTAAAATTGGTCCAGCTAAAACAGAGATGTTGTCTGTTTTTATTCCTTGTATTCTTCCTCCCTTATCAAAACCTGACACCTGTGTTACAAACAATGCAAAGCGACCATCATCAGTTCATATTTCTATCATACACACTGTGAGAATACAGTTTACTCGTCAAACCTGTACAGGATACAGATTACATTCATATTTTACTCTTTATTGTCATTTCCCCTTGGCCTTTTTACCCTCTCCCTCCTCCAGGCCTCTGGGGTGTGCCGAAGCGGACGACGTTCTCCGAAAGTGTGAGCGCATTCTTGAAGTTCTGGATCAGCATGATGAGGAGCTGTTCACAGAGTGGACCGAGGGTCTGGAGGGAATCTGTCAAACACATCTGAATGACCCACTGCTCACACTGGACGCTGACACAGGCCTGTTCCAGGTCAACTTCAGTCCTGCAGTAAGCACAGAGAAGATGCAATCAACAAGAAACACATTTTTGATCAGAATTCAAATATTTTCTATCGTGAAAAATTTATGATACATGAACATTTGATTATACAAATCATTTTATGATAATGATGTGATATATATGATATATCAATACTTCTGCTGCAACATATCACTGATTACTACAATACAATATTGATGTAGCCTCTACTAAAGTCCTGAAAGATTTTACATTTGCTTCATTTTCTTTTCTCAGCATGCAGTAGCTACTGTGTCTTAAATTACCAGAGGAAACAACAGTGGATTATTGTGAATCGAAAAAACTATTTGCATTAGCATCAATAACCACAGTATATGAACATCACAAATATAATCAACATGAACTCAAAGAAACAAGACAAAGTCTCAGAAAAGTGCAGCAGCAATGCGTATGTATAACCAGCAATGTAAAAATCAAGCACTATAATCCACGGATAAACAACCTACCTTTTACTGTATATAAATTTAATATTGTTTTTAGTGTGTAGCACAAAGGGAGCTACAAATTAATCTCACTATAGAACCCTGTGTTGTATAATGATGAATAAATTTACCTTGTTCCTTGACCTTGATGTACTGTCTATGTGCACTTCGCTCCTTTTTACCTTGTAACAGTGGTTGGCACTCTTACAGCTGACATCCAATTATTCATATCTCTTAATGAGATATCTACTTTAAGATGCAGTTCGTGTCTATTCACATTTCTTTTTCTGTCAAGGTAAAGAGAAACGAAACGATGAACTATAACTTTGGATTCATCAAACTGTTTGTTTTTCCTCCTCTCTCATCGTCTCTCCTCAGCTGACTTCAGTTCTAAGGGAGGTGAAGTATTTGGGCATTTTGAAGAACCAAAATATTCCTAAAGCTGCTCTCCATCTCTACTCTAAACGGGAGAAACTCTACATGGTGGGTAACTAAGTGTCTAGTGTTACACTGAATATCATGCCAGAGAGCTGTTTTTGTGAGTTATGTGGCTGTAAATGTTTTTTTACTTGTGAAATATAAAAAAAAATATCAGAGTTAAAGTGTTAACCCTGTATTGTATCCTGTAGTACACACAGACACTGACTCTGGTGACTCAGTGGTACAACCAGCTCCACAGTACCATCCTGGCTGTAGAGCTGGGATTGGTGAAAGATGAGATGGACGGGACGAAACGACAGCTGGATCCGGCTCTACGGGAGCTGACGTGGGCTCAGGACGACCTGTGGGACTACATTCGGACACACGAGACCTGGTCAAGGTACAGAATGCTTCTTGTGGATTTTAAGAAAATCTTTTGACTGCATTGTCACCAAACAAAAGGGCCAACATAATGGTAGTGAGTCAATCTTTTCAGTACTAAAAGAGAAGAAAACAGGAAAGAACAGAGAACGCAGCTTAATTAATCATGATTTATCATGTCAGATGTACATTATTATCCAAAAGAAATCACAGGAAGGTAGCATCCTCTTTTGATTTCTGTGACTATGTTTAATAGCTGCTTGAGGCGTACAGGCTCAGGTTTTTACTTTATTCTTTATTTAGCTTTTTTACTAGCAATAAACAGTCTCATGCACTGATACTTTTTATAATCACATCTTTTCTTTTTACACCAAGATACACGACTTTAATTCCATCATGGAAATTTTATATCCAAAAATCTTAGAGATAAACATATTTTTCCCCCGAATATTTCACTTTTTGGAGATATCCAAAAGACGTGGGAGTGATTGGCATCCATATGCCCACACTGTCTCCAGCACTGCTGTTGTGACTGCGACAGTTTACTTTTAATGTGGGTTTTGATGTAGAAACGGATCAAACATTTCCAACAAAAATCTTTCCACTTCTTTGAGTGTTTGGAAGCGTGCTGTGTTCTCCACTTTGATTGCCAATCCTCCTGTGTCTAGTTCTTTCTCCCATTTTACTCTAATAAATTCAATATTATTCCCTTTCTACTTCTGAAAATGTCTCAGCTGCATATTATGCTTAGGATTTAAAAAGTTAGTAAAAGTTATGATTTATTTTAGAGTTTATTCAATAGCAATATCAAAAGCTGCTGTGAAACTGTTGCCTGCCAATGTAGCATGAAACCTGGCATTCTCCTCGTGTAGTCTGAGCCAGCTTCCCTCAATTATAGCAAATACTCCTGAAACAAAAACAAAACACGCAGCTGTCAACCAAAGGGGATATAATTACTGGTTGTAATAGTTTCTCTCTTTTGCTATCGCCAGAGCATTTCTAGTCGAGTCCAAAAGAGTAAAGCTAACGTGGAGGCCATCCAGGCTCTTATGGCTAAATTCAGCCACCGTGCCTTCATCACCAGAAAGAGCCGTGCTTCTACTCTCCTCGACTTCTCGGACATTGAAGAGAGCGTTTCCAAACAGCACTCTCTCATCAGCAGTACAGGAGAGCAAATACACAAACTGCTGCAGGTATATTTACCCATCTTACTCTTGAAGCTGGAGAGGAGGACATGTATTATCTTTTGTGATATAATAGACATGATCTTTTTCCTTCTTAACTCCCACTAATGCATCACTTGTCCACCGTGCTGCAGGAGAACCAGTCTCTGCTCGGTGTTACAGACCTGGACAGCAGTGAGTGGCAGGCCTATACAGACTACGTGGACCGCATGATCCTGACAGGGTTCTCCAGTGCAGTACGCTGCTCTCTGCAGTACCTCATGGACAACACCGATGCGAACCAGCGCATTTCACCATTATTTGAGGTCCAGCTAGTGCTCAACAGCAATGAAATGACCTTCGACCCCCCGCTGGACTTCAGCCACAGTGGTAATTCTATGATATTGTGGATAAAATGGTGGCCAACATCACCAGCATGGCATCCTTCATTCCCAGAGTGGCGAAGCATAAACAGCTGGATAACTATCAGGTGCTGTAAAGATTAAATTATGTTTATACATAGTGTGCATACATACACCTTTACAGAAATACATTTACACATAAACACACCCTTCTCTCATGCCATGTTGTTTCTTCGTCTTGTAGTGCGACATAAACATAATGGAAGATTTGTCAGAGATGTGCCATGTCATACGCTCACGTGCACGTGCAGCTATTACTAAGGTAAGATTTGTTTTCTGTCCATACATACTGTAGAGGCTTATTCATGATGCTGACGGTTATAACAATTGTGTTGATTTTCAGGTCAGAGAATATCAGGGATCATTTGCCAGCTACCGCTACCTCTGGACTGATGACAGGTCAGAAGCCTGCGAAATGCATGGCTCTCATTTTTTTCACATTTTTCAAATTGCTTTATTACTGAAATCCAGAATGTCCTCACCTCTCATCATCATCATTTTCAGTAAAATTAACAAAAATATTTGCTAAAGGAAAGAATTAAAAAGTACATTTTAAGCAAAAGGCTTTTTTCCTCCTCTTTTACAGGTCTGAATTCATGAGGCAGTTTCTGCTGTATGGACATGTCCTCAGTACAGAGGAAGCCGAGCTGTATGCTGACTATGAATTGAAAAAGAACCCACCAACCCTGGACAACTTCAAAGAACAGGTGTGTCTTACATTTGTAGTTCAAACAGTCTTTAAACTGAAATTCACTTGAGCTTGATTTAGTGTATTTATGGATCTGGTAAGGACAACAATTGTCTCTGGTCTTTACCTTTTTGGCCAACGTCTCTGAGTCCCTGTCAGAGGGGGTGTAAGTACACACATTATATACTCAAGTAGAAGCACAGATGCATATATAAAAAAGAATGGTGAAAGTACTGTCTTTACTCAAGTAAACATGAAAAAGTACAGGGTCTGAAATGTACTCAA
Source organism: Lutjanus argentimaculatus (assembly GCA_034769285.1). Taxonomy (NCBI): domain Eukaryota; kingdom Metazoa; phylum Chordata; class Actinopteri; order Lutjaniformes; family Lutjanidae; genus Lutjanus; species Lutjanus argentimaculatus. The sequence goes on from JAWZSL010000011.1 coordinate 17,015,796, forward strand.
ATGTACTTTATCCATGTTAGAGTCTCCGTCTTGTCTGTTTCATCTTGTTATGACTTTTATGTGGTTTTTGTTTTGTTACACCTGTTGTGCACGATATGTCACTGATGAATACACCAAGGAATCAACATTTCAATCTGTTAATGTCCTGTCCATTTGAGTTGAAATCGTTGTTGATGTTCACATTTCCCCAGAAATTCATTAAAGTTAAAATAACAAGCCTGTCGTGAAAATGTAAAGACTCGAAAGTATACATTGTGACATTTGTGTTAAAATGTGGGGATTAAAAATAAAACACATTTGGTCACTGTGCCACTCTTCACTCCAGATCAACCTGTTTGAGGCTCTGTATGTACGGGTGAGCAAGATGGAGGACAGGAGGGTGTTTTGTGGCTGGTTACAGCTAGATATCAGACCCTTCAAGCACACACTGATGAACGTCATCAAGAGATGGAGCTGGATGTTCAAAGAGCACCTCCTCAACCACGTGAACCAGAGGTCAGACACACACACACTGCGCCAGTACGGACACACACATATGTGTTTTTATCACTCCAACTTGTTCGTTTAGAAACATTGTAAATTAACTACTGGTGTAATTCTTTTTATTTAATATCATCATTCATTAGACTTTTTCCTTTGCCATTTCTCTCTGCTCTGAAACCTTACATTATCCTCCTTCCTCTTTATTCTGCAGCGTGAGAGAATTATCATCTTTTGTCCAGGATACAGCCCACGGCCTTTCAAGCAAGGTTTCAGATGGCGACTATGCAGGCCTTGTGGACATCATGGGACACCTCATGGCCATACGAGACAGACAAATCAGCAATGAGCAGCACTTCAAACCTCTCATGTCTACTGCTGAACTCCTGAAGACCTACGGACAGCAGCTGCCTGAGAGCGTCTACACACAGCTAGAAGTGTGTACCAACGCACAAGTGCACACATTACCAGATATGTACATTTATCATTTGCATTACAGTCTTCACTCTATCACTACAAAATGCAGGAGCTGCCAGAGAAGTGGAAGAGTCTGAGGAAAATTGCATTCACAGTTAAACATGAAGTGGCACCGCTGCAATCAAATGAAGTTTCAGTTATACGCAGGAAGTGTGTCCGGTTTGAGGTGAGGCTGTGTGTGAGCAGGGTAGGATGTCAGTGTCACAACCCCTTACAAAGAGCTCAATATCTGACATATAAACCTTCTCACTTTCTGTCCTGCATTATATGCTCCACCACACCCCCCTCTGTGTGTACAGTTATAGATTGAAAGATGGAGGCAGATACACACAGGAACTGCAGCTTGAAAGAGTCCTGAATGTGCAGCTTTCTTTTCACATTTTAGGTGAAGCAGCATGAGTTCAGAGAGCAGTTTCGTACTGAACAGATCTTTAGGATCAATGTGGAGGAGCCATATAAACTAATTGATAAGGTGAGCGCTGGGAGAAATACTTTATTACCTATTCAAATGACAAGTTTCAGAGTCATTCTCTGCAAAGTAGCCCATTACAGTGAACGATTAAATCTATTTAATCCGCCTTTGAGCCACAGCATTTCAAAATGTCTCTGTCTTCAGTCTAATCGAGCAGTGGCAGTGATGGAGACAGAAATGAAGAAGCTGCAGGACACAGCTGATCTGTTTGAGGTCAGTTTTCCAGACTACAAGCAACTGCGCCAGTGCCGCTCTGACATCATACTGGTCAAAGCAGTCTGGGACATGGTCATCTTTGTGAAGGTAAACGTGAATCAGCACAAAACATTATAAACCAGGTAACAGGAGGCAGTTTCTACACTGTAGGCACCAACAAGCTGTGAATTCCAAACAATGGCTACAGATGACCTGTTAGACCAGGCCTATTCAATTGGCGGCCTGTGGGCCAAATTCTGCCCTTTAACGACCTCAATCCAGCCCTTTATCAAACATGAATATGGGAAAAAATGTATTCTGCTGACATTCTAAGTTTACATTGTTTATTAGAAGATCATCATGTTATTAGTAGACTGATTAGCCCAGTCATTGGATATGTCTGTTGGATATGTCACTTATTATCTTAAAAAGTTTTAATTCAGACTGTCTAAGCAATTTACTTCTAATCTAGAATTACAAAGCAAAGCTGCTTTGTTTTTTTTCCCGTACTTTTGTACATCATGTTTCTTTTCAAATTGTGAAAATTCATAAAGTAGAGAAATATGTAGTTTTTATACACATTGAAATTACTAACATTACAGGTCAGACATGGGAAATGTAACTGTCCAGTCTCTTGGCACTTCACTTTTTTCTGGCCCTTCTACAGAATAATTGAATAGGCCTGCTTTAGACTGCAGGGAGAAATAGATTTTCCTCTGTAAAATTCATTACAGGATCGCAGATTAAATGTTTCCATTCTCCTCCCTGTGCCAGACCAGCATAGAGGATTGGACCAAGACTCCATGGAAAGAGATCAACGTTGAACAGATGGACATGGAGCTCAGACGATTCGCCAAAGTATGACAAGCTTCCAGGGACAAACATTATAATCTTTAATTATTGCCGGGGTTGAGAAAAAGAGTATCTTATCTCGCTCTGTTGCACATTAAAGGAGATGAAGATGCTGGATAAGGAGGTGCGGGTGTGGGACGTCTATATGGGTCTGGAGTCGACTGTGAAGAACCTGTTGACCTCTCTGAGAGCCGTCAACGAGCTGCAAAACTCTGCTGTCAGAGAAAGACACTGGCAACAGCTTATGAACACCACTGGGGTACAAAACTTTCTCTGCTACCTTACAGTGTCTCATATCATCTGATTCAATACTGTTCAGTGATCATGTTTCTGCACTGTATACTTGCCACTCTGTTGAGTTTAGTTCTGTTCTTCTTTAATCTAGTCTTCATGTTTTCTACCTTCATCCAACTGTCCTGTCAGCTCATGTCCAGGCCTGTAATGACCAGCACAGTTCAGTGAACCCAATTATCCTGATCTGAAACCTGATCACGCTCATGGTTGTCGTGTATTACTTTGGCCTTCAGGTCAGGTTTGTGATGGGGGAGGGCACCACCCTGGGGGACCTTTTGGAATTGCAGCTTCACCGTGTGGAGGACGAGGTCAAAAACATTGTGGACAAGGCTGTGAAAGAAATGGCCATAGAGAAAGTAAGCATCATAGACACCAAACTGTCCTGTATATCAATGAAGTAGTTCTATGGGTCAGTATTTCCAAACAGAACAGACAATTCCTTTTTGAGACTGTCATAATATCTTCAAATAATTCTAAATATGGAGACAAGTACTGTCTCTAACCCTTTAACTATAAATGTTAACTTCTACTATACTCTTAGAAAGAAATCCACAAATAATCATGAAGGAGACTCACAAAGGACAATAAAGATGAAATCTCAAGTAATTATTCAAAATAAGATGCATAACATATTTAGCAACATCCTATCCAGCTGCACAATTTATCTTTTTCCTCATCTTCAAATGGTGGCTATCTCAAGAAACATCTACATTTATTCAGGTTTTGGCCGAGATAACCCAGACATGGAGTGTCATGTCCTTGTCATATGAGACTCATACCAGCACGGGAACCCCTCTGCTCAAATCAGATGAGAACCTAATAGAAACACTGGAGGACAACCAGGTGAGCGTGATAACTGTGCTGATTCTCCCAAGCACGTGATATCTAGTTTATTAAGTAGCTTAATGCTGAATCCTGTTCGGTATAGAATATCAGGCTCAAGGTTAAATTTAATATTTTAGTGTTGCTTTAATGCTCTATGCTGTGCAATCTCACTTTCTTGTGTAGTTTTATGAGGTACTTATCAATAGTCAGTGTATTAGCTACACCTAGTTTGGAGAAGCATCAGGAGTACCAGTGTAGGAAGCTGAGCAATGTACTGCTGTGGACAGGGTAACCACATGTATTTTAGCCACTTAAGAAAAAAAAAATCAGTTTAAATGTATGCTTAAGTGTGTGTTTAGAATATTTTCACTGCATTACTTGCTGTCAGACAGTCTTTTCCAATGGGAAACCTCCATGTTCTAAGGCAAATTTCACTCTGTCTAAAGCCACCAGACTCATTTAAAAGCGTTGAAAATATTCTAAATGTATTCTAAATTCTAAATGTATTATAAATTGCTGCTGACCCAGCCCACAGCAGCACCTACACTACACCGGTATTCCTTCTGCTTCTGTAAACTGGTGGCACGCCATGATGCACTGACAAGGGATAAATACCTCATACAACAGCACTTCAGAAAATCCAAACTATCCCTTTAAGGAGGTAACTGACGAGAAGAACATGCTGAATTGATATTAATGAATGTATTTATCTGAACATGCATTAAAGAGGTTTCTCAGGTCATCATGTAAAGCTCCTCCTTTTATTCGTCTTCAGGTGCAGCTGCAGAACATCCTGATGAGTAAGTACGTGGAGTATTTCCAGGCGGAGGTGAGCGGATGGCAGAGGAAGCTGATGGTGGCTGACCTGGTCATCTCCTCCTGGATGTCTGTCCAGAGGACCTGGGCCCACCTCAACAGCATCTTCACCAACAGCCATGACATCCGCTGCCAGCTGGCCAATGATGCCGAGCGCTTCCAGGGAATTCACACTGACTTCCAGGTAACACATACAGGCGTCCGTCTCATGATATGTTGTGTTAGGCTGTGTTTCCCTTTCTTTTTTCTTTGATTTTACGCCCTCTCCTCTCACCCAGAGCTTGATGACTGAGGTGGTGAAGAACAGTAAGTTGTAGAGTGACCAACCAGCCAGGCTTCCTGGAGAATCTGGAGACACTGCAGCAGAGGCTGTCCGTGTGCGAGAAGGCCCTGGCTGAGTATCTGGAGACCAAGAGACTCACATTCCCCAGATTTTACTTTGTTTCTGCCTCAGACCTGCTGGAGATTGTCTCCAAGGGAACGCAGCCCAAACAGGTGAGAGATATAAAATATGAAGAGATAGTCAGCACGTTGTGGTTATCAGTTCAATATATTCTTCAAACCGTGTCTCAGCTTTATGGAGCAGAGAATCTTAATAAAGATAAGAATGAAAGACAAACTGGAAATTTGACATTGATTTATTGTTATCTAATGTATGTTTTTTTCATTTTCTGAAATTCCAGTCGAGAGATTACGGTCTGTAAACAACATAACCTTTAAAATAGAAATGGAACCATAATCCATGTTTGTGTGTATGTGTGCGTGTGTGCATGTTTTCCAGGTGACCCGACACTTGCTGAAGCTGTTTGACAACATAGCAGATCTTCGCTTCAAGGACTCAGACAGAAGTGGAAGAGGGGAAGAGGATGGGGAGGCAGTTGCTATAGGGATGTACAGCCGAGAGGGAGAATATGTTCCATTCTCTGAGCCATGTGTCTGTGAAGGACAGGTATTGAAAAAATAAATTTGATTTCTGTGTGTGCAGGTAAAAAGTACAGATACTCTCAATTATTGCTCTATCCATTTGTCACACTAATGATAACAATATGTATCAAATTGTATGTGTATACAGTTGCAATGTGCAATTATTGTCACGCCCGTTATCCAACTATATATTGTACAGAATGTTTGAGAACATGCCTGCTGGTGTAAAGGACGTCGCCTTGTAATGTTCCTATAATGTTCCCAGACGTTCACAGTGTGGATGTAGAATGCAGTTAGATGCAGTCCTGAACGAAATGTCCCCTTGTGACCAACTGGGAATGTTAACGTCCCAAATGTCCTCTTTGTAATGTTGCAATGTGACCATAAAATAACCAAAAAGGAACGTCTCCCCCTGAGGTCATGTAAGAAACTGTTATTATATGACCAAATTAGACTCATAAGAAAATGTTCTGTTCAAGTCTTCAAAGAAACTCTCTCATATGACCAACTGGGGACCATTTAGTAATGTCCTCTTAAAGGAGCGATATGTAACAACTGCACAACCAAAATGAGCACTGCAGTCTAAATAGCAAGTTGGAGCCACAGACAGCATGTCAAATAGGTTGAAATCCTATTTGATATATGATCTGTGGTTGAAGTAAGTTGTGTTGGCAGGCAACAGGAATGCTCAAGGAGTGAAATGGGAAAGCAAACACGTCAGGTTTGAAACATTCATCACCTGGAAGAACTTTTTGGGAACATAATGCAAGGTCCCCAGAACGTCCAATCCTACATGGGCGTATTGGATGAAACTCTGTTTTTATTTTTATGCATTTTGTGTCTTGCTTCAGGCAGAGTGTTGGTTGAGTGCCTTAGAGAGCACCATGCGCTGTACGGTCCGAAAGGAGATCCAGGAGGCGGTGGCCGCCTATGAGGACAAACCACGAGACCAGTGGCTGTTTGACTACCCTGCACAGGTCTGATGTGTACAGTCATGTACAATTCTACATGTAGAATTACCACTTTAAAGCAGCTTCAAGGAACAGATTTGGTATTAGTTTTGTTGGCAAAGGTAAAGTTATTAACATTCCCAAATCATGTTATGGCTTCATAATAATAAGCTAAATCAAAATATAGTTAAGTAGCAAGACCAACATAAAATGTTATGTTATAAGCCAGCTGTTTTACAGTAATATCCAAACTGTGTCCTCTACCTCCATGGACTGTACACAGTCGCACATGTCTTGCAGTGTATTTCATAAACTGTATTTCATATACTTCTCTTCCTGCCCCAGGATCACACCAATAGTCTCGTTTGCTTATTTTGGTTACATATAGGCATCATTACTAAGTTTTGGCTGTTTCATAACCAGTTAAAAACTCCTTATAGTCTGTTTGACTTCGTCATACTTTATCTGCCTTTATTTTCTTTCCATTTACAGGTTGGGTTGACTGGTAGTCAGGTGTGGTGGGCCACAGATGTGGGCATTGCCTTCGAGAGGGTGGAGGAGGGATTTGAAACAGCTCTCAAAGACTACAATAGAAAGCAGGTAGTGCTATAAGTCCAGAGTAAGATATTGTTAGGATGGTGGGTGGTTAATTTGTTCAGCGACATTGAATTCTGGTTTTCTAGATCACACAGCTGAACTCACTGATCCACATGCTGCTCGGTGATTTAACCCCCGGAGACAGACAGAAAATTATGACCGTCTGCACTATCGATGTCCACGCTCGAGACGTGGTCGCCAGTCTCATAAGTCAGAAGGTGAGTCAGACGTACTGTACAGTTGTTGAATGAGGCATTACCCAAGCAAGAGGGCCCTTCTGTCAGTGTTAATGTATGTGTCTGTTAGGTGACGACAGGTCAGGCCTTCGCATGGCTGTCCCAGTTACGCCATCGCTGGGATGATGAAACCAGACACTGTTACGTTAATATCTGTGACGCTCAGTTCCAGTTCAGCTATGAATACCTGGGAAACACTAACAGACTGGTCATCACTCCACTCACTGACAGGTACACATGCACATAGTGCTATATGCTATGTCACTACATGTTGTTCACATTATTAAAGCTGTGTACTTCAAAGAGAGAGCTGGTGTGTGACCCATTTGGACAGGGTGAGGAAAAACATATAAAACAAACAAAATACAGGCAGCCACAGACAAATAGTTTACTTGTTAATTGTGGGGGAGAAAAGAAAGCATATTTTTTTCCCTACATAAACAAGAAAACTATTTATTGGTAAGTGCTTGTAATTTGCTTGTTTTTGATTCCTATCATGACTGTGTACCCAATACATAAATCAAGTCTTGGAGTTGTGCATGTTTTTTTATTGTATGAGGAAAAACATTAGCAGTGGTTTCTACAATCAATGTGCCTATAAGTACTTATCAGTGCTCCATTCAAGCTGTGAAGTTGTTGAAAGGAGGTAACTCCCATGCAAGCAGGTGTAAATTTAAGAAGGAAACAAGCATGTTTTGTCAATCTGATACGATAAAATGAGGGGAAAAAAATACAAGCATTGAAGTCTCATATCTGATCACATTGCATATCACATACATACTTGTGTTTTATACCAAATTTTAACAAATACACAGGTCATTGAATCCCAATTGTTATTGCTTACTGATGTTTAAGATGTTATATTTCGATTTTGCCTCTGCTAGGTGTTATATAACCCTGACCCAGTCCCTCCATCTGACTATGAGTGGTGCTCCCTCCGGCCCTGCTGGCACCGGTAAGACAGAGACAACCAAAGACCTTGGACGCTCCCTTGGCATCATGGTCTATGTGTTCAACTGCTCAGAACAGATGGACTACAAGGTAGCACAGATTCTCCAAATGGTCTCTTTAGTGTCCATTATGTCATATTTACTCCATTCATATTGTGATTAATGTTCATTCCACCCTTCAACTTACTCTCTGTGTCTCCCATCACATTTCTTCAGTCCATAGGCAATATTTATAAGGGTCTGGCTCAGACAGGAGTGTGGGGATGCTTTGATGAGTTCAACAGGATTTTAGTGGAAGTGCTGTCTGTGGTAGCTGTACAAGTCAAGACTATACAGGATGCTGTACGCAACAAGAAACAAAGGTAGATGTGGAAATAATGACATGCATCATGAGCTATTCAAATATTTATTCATGAATTTGTCTGCTAATCCAGTCTGAGATTTCTCTGCGGACCTCATTAGTTATCTGTTATTGGTACTGTGTGTGTGTAGGTTTCATTTCCTCGGAGAGGAGATTGAGCTAAAGCCAACCGTGGGGATCTTCATCACTCTGAACCCGGGTTATGCTGGCAGGGCCGAGCTCCCAGAGAACCTCAAGGCTCTATTCAGGTGTGGTATAAACAGAGAGGAAGAGGAGATTATATGTGCAAGAGTTAACAGATGTCAAAGACGATTTATTGATAGCTGGTTTGCTCACTGTTCAGGCCCTGTGCCATGGTGATTCCGGACTTTGAGCTCATCTGTGAGATCATGTTGGTGGCAGAAGGCTTCATAGATGCTCGTCTGTTGGCACGCAAGTTCATCAGCCTCTACACTCTTTGTAAGGAGCTGCTGTCTAAACAGGTACATAAAAACTCTTTCTACATCATATAAAAAAACACTGAACATGCGAACTATCCCTTGTGCTGTTTCATGGTAAACACATACTATTTAGAAAGTTATTATGAATGCTAAAAAAATGAAAAGCTGACAACAATCAGGGGAAATGCTGTACATATTTAGCAATGCAAACACAGTTCCAAACACTGAACTGACTTTTGGGTCTCAGTTTTATGGAAATGCAACAAATGGTGCAAGTAGGGCAGCTGCATTTAAATGTGTCTTGCTCATTAATCAGGTAATGGGCTGGGTCTTATTCCACTTCACACAACTCTTTTAGCATACGGATGAGAACTGAGAACCAGTTTCTGTTGAGAACTGGTTCCAGATGAACTGATTCATTGAAATCCTATGCCTCCAAGCTAATCAATTCTTTTATCGATGCCAGCATGTTTTTCTGATGGCAGTGCATTGCAAATCATTGACATCAAACTCATGTGTCTACATTGGGGAAACTTTCAGGAGGAGTTGTAGCGGAGAGCCTGGACCTTCAACAGGGATCTAGGGGGTCCCCAGAGTTACTTCAGGGGGACACCAAATCATTGTTTGATAAGCTGTTTTTTGTTATGATTTGTTTTGTTTTTCAAAAATTATAGATGCTAAATATTCCATGTTATAATAACAATAGTTCCATGCAGGCAGGCTTAGAGGATATTTTTTATTGAATAAGAAAAACTAAATGAAAATAAATTCAGTACAAATATTCTCTCATTTCATCCATTTTAATGACAGACAGACAGTGGAGGTTTTGAACACCTGAGTCACATGCATGCTTTTTTCTACTTTGTTTTGACACTGTGTTCAGACTCAGAGATAAAACAGTTGTGTTGACAGTGAAAAACTGGGTAGGCTAATTTTTTTCTCCACACAGGAGTTGATCAGGACTCAATAAGGGAACTTTAAAAATACTTTAAAATTCCTATTCTGCGCTGGAAGACAAAAACACTTCCTTTAATTCCCTTTATCTGTTAGGATCATTACGATTGGGGACTGAGGGCTATAAAATCAGTCCTGGTTGTGGCGGGGTCTCTGAAGAGAGAGGAGCGGAGCAGACCAGAGGAACAGGTACAGATCAATCTGTTGTTACTGGTGGAAGCTCTCATTCACACTGAAGCATTGCACATAAAATTTATAAGTGTGTTTGTATTATGACATCCAAACTGTCACTTCCTGTCTAGGTGCTGATGCGGGCACTGAGGGACTTCAACCTGCCTAAGATAGTGACCAGCGATGTGCCAATATTCCTTGGGCTGATCAGTGACCTGTTTCCTCAGCTGGACGTGCCGAGGAAGAGAGACCCTGAGCTGGAGAACGCTGTTCGCCAGTCTGTCAGCGAACTGCGCTTGCAGCCTGAAGAGAATTTCATACTTAAGGTGTCTCATTTTAACTTTATGTTGAAATGGAGGTGCTTTGTTCTCTGTGAAAAATTAAAATACTCTTGTTTCAGTCTCAGGATCAAGGGGTTTTAGTACAGTTTTTTTGGGAAGAAAAGGAGGAAAGATGCTATTTTAGGACTGTCAACTAATGTACATGAATATAATAAATATAATTATATACCTGGTGAATAAAACACAGGTTATCATTGTGTTTACAGTTATTTATACTTGTCTATACTTCAAAATTGTAGTTTTGAAGTACAAGTTTTGACTTGGATATATAGTATGTTATTCCTTTGGTAACTGGGTGTGCCCAGATCATTGTACCGCAGATCGTTATTGGCTGATATTCAGTAAAAATATGCAATCTGGAGATCCTGATTAATGCTTTCTAGTTGCCAATCACAAAAGCTGATCAATGACACAAAAAACCTGAGCCTGTTCTCAGCTGAGTTGGTGTCATTGTCACAGGCTAACTAACCTAAAGGAGCACTTCACCCCAAAATGATTTGTAAATCATTTACTCACCTCGTGTTTCCTTGAATTCTTGAAGATTTGTTTTTACCTCATGCCAGTGCTTCCTTGTGAATATAAAATGAATCCAAAACACACGATCCAGGCTGGTTGAAGTTGATGGTGCTACTCTTTTTAAAGTAGCAAAACTATACCAAAACATCTGTTTAAAAACTCATACAGTTCGTACAGCAAGTATTCATATAATAAGTCACATTATCTAGTCGTTTGCTCAGAGCTTCCAGAAAAAACCTTGCTAATGAAACATTTTCTGGCAGAAAGCCCTGAATGTGAACTAGTATACACCTGTGCCTCACCGCTCCTGTGCATGCATGCATGTAGTGAAGTCATGCTCTACGTTGCCACCTGTTGGAGATCCCGATACACTACAAAGCAGCCAAACTGACATAATATGCTACACAGCTGCTCTGACCAAACAAAAACACGATCAGTATCGGCCGACATGGCTCACAGATTACCAGCAATTGGGATCAGCAGCACAAAAACAGATCTCTTTATGGGAACATGAGGATTTTCACGTTCTGCACTAGGTCTATGATTTGTTTATTGATTACTTTTAGTATTTATGTGATCAGAAATCCAGTAAGATGTGTTTGTTGATGCTTGTGTGTCTACAGGTGACGCAGCTGGAGGAGCTGCTGGCTGTCAGACACTCTGTGTTTGTAGTCGGCGGACCAGGAACTGGAAAGAGCCAGGTTAACTTCTGTATAACTACTGTATCCATTATTTGTCCATTTACTTTCAAAGACACTTTTTATAACAGCCCTCATACACAAACAAAAACATTTTCAGGTTGCAACCGTACTGTTAAGTCCGGGTTTTATTGTAGGTCTTTGTTTTATTAACACAAAGAAGTTGCATCAAGCATCTTGTATGAGCTTGTGTGAGTGATAATGATTAATTTGCTTTTGTGCACAGTGTGTTAAATATTGATGTTTATTCATCAGATCTTGAAGACTCTCCACAGAACCTACGCAAACATGAAAATGAAGCCCGTGTGGAGCGATATCAACCCTAAAGCAGTGACTACAGATGAGTTGTTTGGATACCTGCATCCTGCTACCAGGGAGTGGAAAGATGGTGAGGGGCTTGAGGATTTTACGAGGAATTTAATAAGCTGTAAATGATGATCAAGGGAACCAGTGTTTTTGGGCCAGAACCAGATTTTGGGTTGCTGTCAAGCAGAAGTTATGTTGGTGCCAAGTCTATAATTTATTCCCAGACCTCTTCTCAGAATTAATTAGCATTTGTTTAAGTATTTTTTCTGGTTCAGGCTTAACTCTTGTTTGAATAGTTTTGATATGAAATATTTTGCTTTAGCACAATATTAATGATTGTATGTGAGGTTTGTTTTTTGTTTTTTTTTTCCTAGTGGCAAAGTGCAGGAACAGCCTAAAGAAAATAGTATTGATATACCACTGTATGTTTTACTCTACTGCAGGTCTGTTCTCTTCTACCATGAGGGAGCTGACCTCAGTGGGCCATGATGGACCCAAATGGATTGTTCTGGACGGGGATATTGACCCCATGTGGATTGAGTCACTCAACACAGTTATGGATGACAATAAGGTCAGATTGTTCTCTGATATTGTCGTTAGTTTCCATACTTATGAAATGAAATCTTGATATCATGTTAATAATGCACATGAATCATAATAATCATAATAACTGAGTCTGTTTTTAAGAAAGTGTGTCCAAACTCTTTGATTTCAGCTTCTCAACTGTGAATATTTTCTGGTGTCTTTACTCCTTTATGACAGTAAACTGAACATCTTTGGGTTGCGGATGAAACAAGACATTTGAGGACGTCAGCTCGGGCTTTTGGGAACAGTGATCAACATTTTTGACCATTTTAAGAACCAAACAACTAATTGATTGATTGTGAAAATGATCGACAGATTAATAAACAGTGAAAATAATTGTTAGTTGTAGCCCTAAAAAAAATCCTGCGTCTCTTAAACATACTGTATGCTCTTGAACCATAGCAGTTTCTCTTGTTTATCGTTATGTTATCGTATGGTTACAGACTCTCTCTTCACTTCCTGACACTCGAATTTTAAGTGTAATTTATACTATGACTATAAAATCTACCTCTATAGAAATTGCAGTAATATCGTTATCATGAATTCTTTTAATTGTTTAGTGAAAATATGATATTTGTGACAGCCCTACTTCTAATGCTGGAATTTGTCCTTTATCCGAGGGTTTGTTTATCAGTTGCTTCACATTTTCCTGCTGCTGTGTATATTTGAACAAATGCTTAAACTCTACAAAACATATTTTCTTTCCTCTCCTCTGTCCAGGTCCTGACTCTTGCCAGTAACGAGAGGATCAGTTTGTCCTCCTCCATGCGTCTCCTCTTTGAGATTTCTCATCTGAAGGCTGCCACTCCAGCTACTGTGTCCAGGGCAGGGATACTCTACGTCAACCCACAGGACCTTGGCTGGAGCTCGTACGACACGCACACACACACATGCACACATGTAAATCATGGACTTAAATTGCACTTAGCTTAAGTTAACAGTGCTGTCTTTACTGTATTCCCAGGTATGTGACTAGTTGGATAGACACCAGACAGGCCCAATCAGAGCGAGCCAACCTCACCATTCTGTTTGATAAGTACGTGCCGTACTGCCTGGAACAAGTCCGCTGCAACCTGAAAACCATCACTCCCATACCAGAGAACAGCATGGTGCAGGTGAGAATTCACACAAAGTGCTCATTAACGTGTCTTGTGTCCTCTGTGTTATTAAACCAGAAGATGAATTTTTGTGTTGCATTCTTGCATGTTGAACCTGTTCATGTGTTTTGTCAGACACTGTGTTCCTTGTTGGACTGCCTGCTGACAGAAAGAAACACTCCTGCTGACTCTCCCCGAGAACTTTATGAGATCTACTTCGTTTCGCCTGTGTCTGGGCCTTTGGAGGGGCCCTCTTCCAGGATCATGTGTGTGGTGACTAAATGTTTTCTTGAAGAGCTCGCTTCTTTAGACTGCTGTATTTTACATGTTAGATAATTAGACAATCTTAGATTACTACCAGTGAAAGTAGTAAAGTGTAAGTGTAAGTGTACCATTAAATGATTCAGTGCCAGTGGTGCAGTACCGGTAAGAGGGAATAGCAGCTGACTGCCAAAACCCTCATACAGCCACCTGTCATGATCACATTTCCAACATGAAAACACATCTGCTAACTGTAAACAACAGTTACTTTTCTTATAAACTGCTTCTAAATTGTTCCAATGTGTTTGTGTCCAGAACACACCAGTGGGATTTTAATCCGTGCTGGAGGGAACCCTGCTGCCTTTTCACAACTGTTCAGTTACTGCTGGCTTACGCCACCTTCAGCTGCTGCTGACTGTCTGATATTGAGGCTGTGGGGTTTTGGCAGACAGTCATTTATATAGTGTGATTTTTCATGATGTTCAGTTTGATCCCCACAGCATGGACAGCAGGTCAAACATATGCAACTTTCACTGTTTTTTCTCTGACTCTGGCATAATGATGGTACAGGTGTGTGTCCTTACTTCCTAAACACACACAGTGCCTGGGAGGGTGAATTTTATTCATTATTTCCATACTTTAACATTTTTTCTTTACCAAACTTTCACCAAAGTGTTTCACTTTGTGGAAAAAGGGCTTATAAGTTATCTTCCTTTTTAATATGCTCACAAGAGACATTTTTACATAACATGGCACCGTTAGCTCTTGTTTTATTTATGTGCCTAATGTACTGAAAATCCAGACAGAGAGTTAAACTGTTGTCAATTAATTTAGCTCTAGTTCTCTCGTAATTTAAAACAAAGTTTTGTCAACTTTCACAAATTATTCTGTGGCATCTAAACCATTTAAATAAATCCTTTCTATTCACGATATTCTCTCTCACCACACAGGCTTTAAAAAATGTTATGTGTGTGTTCAGGGAGGCTTGAAGCAGGCAGCAGTAGGAGAACAATATCAAGCAAATGTAAAAGTAGTGGTACCAGCAAGATTATTTTGTTTTTTCTCAACTAGCTGAATGACTACCGTGCCGAATTCAGTCGCTGGTGGTCTAAGGAGATGAGAGCCGTGAAGTTTCCTTCCCAGGGCACCGTCTTTGACTATTATATCGACTCTGAGACTAAAAAGTTCACTCCCTGGAGCGAGAAGATGGTACCATTTGAGCTGGAGCCCGACGTACCACTACAGGTTGTGTACTAATGATTTGTGTAGTTGTGTACAAACAACAGAATCACTGCACGTCATGTTTGTACTCATTGTTTACCCCATTTTGGACAAGCCCTTTCACTCAGGTCATGCAATGTGTGTTTCAGACTGTGTTGGTCCACACTCCAGAGACCATCTGTCTGACCTACTTCATGGACCTGCTGCTCCAGAGGGGCAAACCCATCATGTTAGTGGGCAACGCAGGAGTGGGCAAGACCATCCTGGTGTCTGATAAAGTGGCCAAGTTGAAGGAGGACTACATGGTGGCTAAAGTTCCCTTCAACTACTACACCACCTCGGCCATGCTGCAGCGTAAGAATCACACGCCGTTTGGTGTTTGCTAAATTTAAATACAGATTCTACTACTACTGATGGCACAGTAGGGGTTTTGCAAGATATATCAGTGCTAGTTATTTCAGAATACAATGGAAAAGTGCAAATTTCTTGCACAAAAGAATTTGAGAATTAGACTTTGGGATTGTTTAATATTACTCAACACATGGTGTGAATAGAGAAACCCAGCTACAAATAAGATTCTGACCATGCCTGTATCACAGTGTATTGATATCTCAGTGTAATACCGCACTAGATTTTTTGAAGTGAGATTATATGAGGTACGTCTCGATTGTCATTTACTGTATTACCTACGGTAGATGGCAGTCAGCCAGGCCCCCTTATACCGCCGAACCTCACAATTTGGCGGTATGTCAACAGCGATCTACTGCAGATAATACACAGGGTATGGAAAGTACCTCCTACAACCCACTTCAAAAAATTTAAACTATTCCTGTATTATTGCTTAAATTAAATAACATTCATTTCTTGTATTTTGAATTCTCTTTTTCTGGTGCAGACTGCATTAATATTGAAATCCATGACTGAGAACCACTTTCTTGTCATATGCATCAACTGTCTCATGCATTATTTGGACCTCAGGTGTCCTGGAGAAACCCCTCGAGAAAAAAGCTGGTCGTAAATTTGCTCCTCCTACCGCCAAGAGACTCATCTACTTCATAGACGACCTCAACATGCCTGAGGTGGACATTTATGGGACCGTTCAGCCGCACACACTCATACGCCAGCACCTTGACTACAACCACTGGTGAGACAGAGACACAATGCACGCACTATAATCTAATTTTGCATAATTGTACAGTACAGTTACATGCCCATAACTGTGTATAAACACTTGTGCTGTGTAATGAAAATGGGTTATACTTAATTTGATGGTTAGAATCAATTTAAATGGAAACAAACATCTGTAGGTATGACAGACAACGGCTGGTGCTGAAGGAAATTCATAACTGCCAGTATATCACCTGTATGAACCCAACAGCTGGAAGCTTCTCAATCAACCCCAGACTACAGGTACACACGTTCACACACACCACATCACCATCGCTCTCTCTACTACAATTACTTTACATAATTAACTCATGTAGCATTTTTTACAAAGTAGTTTATCAAGGTGCAAATGAACAGAGAATGGATTTAATCAGCAGTAAAAGCAAGAAGCAATTACACATCCAAGAAATGATAAACAAGCCAAAAAAAAAAAAAAAAAAAACAGAAGTGAAATTGAAGTGAGAATGTCCTCAGAAGCTGATAAGTAATGACAAGATGAATCTAGTCAATAATTACATTTAGAGAGCAGTTTGACAGCTGCTTCCTATAGTGTTTTAATGGAAAGCCATTGTCACATCTCTCATTACTCCTTTCAGAGGCATTTCTCAGTGTTTGCAGTACATTTCCCCAGCGCCGATGCATTAGCAACCATCTTCTCCAGCATCCTGTCAGCTCACTTCCTTCAGGGAGGATTCAGCTATGGGGTCTCCCGCTCAGTCGGGACTCTCATACAGGTACATTCATAGGATCAGTGCAGCATTTGTCTATATTATAACCTAATGTCAGTCTTCTAATCAATGCATATATCAGTCTATCAATTTATCAGATATTCTATCTGTAATAATGTCCATCTGTTTGTCTGTTCCAGTATCTATCCATCTGTCTGAATATCTAACCATTTATCTCAATATCTATCCATCTTTTTGTTCTGCTTATCCAGGCAGCGATCTGTCTGCATCAAAAAATCAGTCAGAACTTCCTTCCTACAGCGATACGCTTCCACTACATCTTCAACCTACGAGACCTCTCTAATATATTTCAGGTAACACACACTCGGTCAGTCAGATAAAAAATACCAACAGTCACACTTTATATTGAGGTGCCTGTAATAAGCATTAGTTAATAGGTAATAAGGCCCTTGCGAGATGCTTATTATCATTACTGTTTGTTTATAACAGCAATGCAAAGACATTTACTGAGATAAACTCGCTTTTGTTGTTGTTGTATTAAGATTTCTACATATTATTATGCATTCATTTGCAGCTAGCTGTGCATTTTGGGGCTACCGGATCTTAAGTGTGAAGTAACCTTCTTCAGCAGCCTTTAAACCTGCTTAGAAGTGCTTAGAAATGTCTTAATAATCTAACAATAAACATGTTTATTATGCTGTTATTAACACTTAGTGCTCATAACACATTTTAATATTAAAAGGCATCTAATAAGGACCTTATTATGTATTAACTAATGCTTATTTCAGACACCTTAATATAAAGGGTTTACCTACAAAAGTATATTATGTTAGACACTTGGATGAGTTATGTTTAATTATGAGACTCAGGCCCATTACCTATAGTTTTCAGTGGAATAATAAGTGGTCGCTGAAAGATTATACATCCATTTTAGCTGTCAAGCCACAAACAGTATATCTGACTCTACCTGTCAGTGAGAAACCTGTTTTGTGGGGATGGAGATATGTGTGTGTGACTGAATCTTGTGATTATTTGTTTCATGTATCTTGGTGTGTAGGGTATCCTGTTTGCCCTGCCGGAGAGTATCCGTTACCCCATGGACCTGGTTCACTTGTGGCTGCATGAGAGCTCCAGGGTCTACTCCGACAAACTGATGGAAGAAAAAGATGTTGAACTCTTCAACAAAATCCTGCTGGACACTGGCAAGAGATACTTTGAGGTAAGAAATAGAGAATGTACAGTAACGTCCTTATCTTTAAATATGTTTATACTAAAATACTAGCTGGTCTGGTCAAAAGTCCTCTGTCCTTCTCCTGTCTGTTCAGTTGAATTGATGTTCAATTTTACATCATCAAATTGACTAAGCATTATGCTGTGTTACAGCAGTGCCCTTAGTTCACATTTATATGGGCTAAAATGAGATACACTGTATGATAATAATTACACTAAAAGCAAGAAAAAACTTAAAATGACAGAAAAGTCAAAACAAATACTTATCAGAAATGTCTGCTACTTAATTGAACATTAATGCCACCTGGGTGGGTGGATGGGTTTGTTTGAATTTGGGTATAACTTGTTTGTTTTTGCTATTTTTTGTGGAAAACGGAAATAATGGAAATACTGGACCTACAAATCGTGTACGCCATACTTTACACTTCCACTAAGTAAATATGTTATAAAAAATGTTTAAAAATGTACAATGTTAGGTGAAAAGTGTCCATTTTTAATCAACTCAGCAGCTGCCTGTGGCAGAAACTGAAAATAATTGGTCTATTTCGAGCCATTACAGGGCAGTTTAACTGTGGCATGTTCTGTGTTTTCTTGCCTTTTTCATATCTCTGTTTGTGCCAATTTTCTCCAGGGAATAGATGAGTCCATCTTTATCCACCAGCCTTTGGTGTACTGCATTTTGCCCAGGGAGTGGGAGAGCCGCGCTATCACCAGGTTCGACACATGCAAACACACACACACACACACACACATGCTATTCCAATCTGATGCCCATGTTGCTCCTTTCAAGCATCCATTTATTCTTTATTAACTGTGGTAATAAAATGGGTGAGTTTAATTGTTTTTGACTTGAATCAATTTGCAGTGTGGATTATCTGTAGCTCACTTATTCAAAAACCTTATGGCGTAAATTCTGCTGTCATGTCTAATCTGTCAGAAAATAAATGAGGATGAATGTGCTGTCATTAGAAAACTAATTACCTTTCTTTTCTGTGTAGGGTTTGAATTGAAAGTTAATCGACTCAAGTCTTGATAAGAACTTAATTTCATTACATATCTGGAAGTTACCCCATAGTTACTTGGCCACTGCTGCCCTTACTCACGTAAGCAAAGTTTGTTTGTTTGCCCGTTTTTTCAGGCTTCAGACTGGGAGAAACTCCAGAAGACACTAGCTGACGCTCTGGAGCATTATAATGAGCTGCACGCCGTCATGGACCTGGTACTGTTTGAAGAAGCTATCCAGCATGTGTAAGTCGAACATATACCATCTGCTAACGTGCACAAGGGAGCATTTGCACAGATGAGCACACATGTAAACCACAGATCATACACACTCTGTTGAAGCTGGTGTTTGTATTCAGGTGTCGTATCAGTCGTATCCTGGAGGCCCCCTATGGTAACGCCCTGCTGGTGGGTGTTGGTGGCAGTGGGAAGCAGAGTCTGTGTCGGCTCGCTGCCTTCCTCAGCTCACTGGAAGTTTTCCAGATCACTCTGCGTAAAGGCTACGGCATCAATGACCTCAAGGTAAACGTGTATTTACTTATCCGTGCACTCACAATAGATACAAAATGTCATTGCACTCTTTGATACAACTAAATGCCAGATGAACCTGTAGCATGTCAAATTTATGTATTCTTTGTCCTTTTTCTGCAACCCCTCGTCTCCAGAGTGATATAGCAGCATTGTATATAAAAGTGGGGGTGAAGAACATTGGGACAGTGTTCCTTCATACAGACGCCCAGATTCCAGATGAACGTTTCCTGGTGCTCATCAACGATATGCTGGCCTCAGGTTTGGATACACAGACTGAGGATGAGTGGCTGTTCTTTTCATGAGAAACAGAATTCCAGCTTTATTGTGTGAAAAGTTACTTGTGGGGAATTGAAGCTCAACGACTGCCTCAGTTCAACTTGTGTACAATAACAAGCAAGCAAGAAAAATTTCCAGAGGACTCCAGTGTAAAACAGGATAAGACAAAGTATTTTTAATCCACGGTTTTATCCTCTTACAGGAGCGTTAAAAGTTAAGTTCTCTTAATCATGAAATAACTGTTCAACAGTAAGAAAACTGTGAGGCTCAGTAATTACTTGAGCCTTAACTGAATTACAAATTCATGAACCAGAGCTTCTCTTTGTTACCTTTTTACAAAATATCATGCTCAATGTGAATTAAATCAAATCCTTATTTATTATGCACTTTCTCACTTATCCCCATTTACATAAACTACCAAACAAAATACAGATGGAGCTTCTTTATCAAACTAAAACATCTAAACATAACTTGGTTCCCACACTACTGAAAGCACACTTGCTTCAAGGGAATATCAAGGACCTTTTGTGCATGCATTTAGAGTATAAAGAGTTTCAGAGCATAAATTCAACTGTCTGCAGATTTTCATCAGCCAAATTTAAGTTCTTTGGTTGGTGGTTAGTGGAACCACAGACCTGACCAAAATGTAGTTGTGAATCATATTTTTCATTAATGTGGTGGTGCATGAATGATTCAGTCCCATTGAACAGACGGCATTATAGATTACACCTTAAACTTTTACATGTTTTGTCCCAATCAAACACACTAAAAGTGTGTTTTGTTTGAACTTTTGAGTATTAACAGCAAGCATACAGTACAGACAGAAGTGCACAACCCTTGTTAACTTGTCATTCCCTTTCTCCATCCCCTTGTAGCAGAAAGAGTACAGGGCAGAGGGGTGGTTTAGTTAGTCTAGACTGCCTGACTGACTGATCCTTTATCTGACTGATGTTTGTGGATGTTACAATCGATGCCCCCGACCATGGCTCTGAGCTATCAGTAGCCTAACTGTGCTGTGTATTGATAAATCTATGGTGCCGTCCGTATTGCTGAGATAGCAGATGGATTTGTAACAGCGCCATTTCCACTCAGTCCCATCCTTCTCTCAGTTTCATTATGGATAATAATAATAATAATAATAATAATAATAATAATAATAATAATAAAATAATAATAATAATAATAATAATATTCTATATATTAAATACTATAAACACTCAATTCTATACTTAATTTGTAGGCTATGTACTCTGTAGAATAGTGTCACCTTCATGGCCAAAGTGACAAATAGCATTGTGCAGTCACAGAGTGAGAGGATCATAAACACAGTTCTGTCTGTAGTATCTCTGTAATATTTCTATGATTGTTCAATAGCATCTGTGCTGCTGAAAATACTCTTCCAGACCCATGGGGGTTAGGTAACCCTAATCTTCCCATGGGGTCATCCCCTCTGTTAAAAATGAATAAATCTCATACTGAGTACTAGTGAACACAAAACAGCTCCACTACACTCTGCTGAATTCTCTATTCACATTATACTGTAAATAGGAACAAATACACATTTTGAGCTTGCATTGTCTGTGTTATTTAGGTGATATTCCAGACCTGTTTAGTGATGAAGAAGTGGATATGATTGTGACTTCCATCCGGATGGAGCTGAGAGGATTAGGACTCATAGACACCAGAGACAACTGCTGGAGTTTCTTTATTGAGAGGATACGACGGCAGCTCAAGGTCTGAAACATCGTTTATGTAATATTAACCACGTATGATATGATGTGAAAGTGTAAAATGATGCCTGCTTTATTTAAACACATTTTCCCAGATCACTGATGGCATATATCACTTGTCAACACCCTCTTTGTCCTCTAGGTCGTCTTGTGTTTCTCCCCAGTTGGGTTCACGTTGCGG
The DNA here is from genome assembly GCA_034769285.1 of Lutjanus argentimaculatus. NCBI lineage: Eukaryota > Metazoa > Chordata > Actinopteri > Lutjaniformes > Lutjanidae > Lutjanus > Lutjanus argentimaculatus. The sequence continues at coordinate 17,037,621 of JAWZSL010000011.1, forward strand.
ACACGTGCGAGGAAGTTTCCGGCTCTGGTGAATTGTACAGCCATAGACTGGTTCCACCCCTGGCCTCAGCTCGCCCTGCAGTCTGTCAGCTCCACTTTCATAGAGAAGATACCTGGACTGGAGGTGACAGCACATTCAACTAGCACTTACATTCCCTGTGTTAATGCCTCTGCTTTCAGGAGTTTGAGAATAGAAACTTGTATCTTAAATAATGGAAAAGAAGGTAGATTGCCAGTCATACCCATATTTATGAATATATGACCAAAAAATACCAGAGAAATATTAGAGTTGTTAGATTTTATCAAGTCTATTAAGAAAAAATTGTCACCAATATAATAATTCCCTAAATCCCTGCTTGTGTTTATCCTTTGCAGCCAAATGTGCGGGCATCTATCAGTGAGTTCATCTCCTACGCCCACACCAGTGTCAATGAGGTGAGTTACTGCAAAGCACCATGGGTGATAACTACTCTTGACACCTTCTGTGACACCATCTCTTGGGTTTCTTCTTCATCCACACTGTACAGGTGAGTGTCAAGTACCAGCAGAATGAGAAACACTTTAACTACACGACCCCGAAGAGTTTCCTGGAGTTTATGAAACTGTACGGCAACCTGCTGGGGAAAAAACGAACAGAGCTGACCCAGAAGATGGAGCGGTTAGAGAACGGTCTACAGAAACTGCAGACGACTGCTTCACAGGTCAGACAATAAACAACATACTATATACAGTAAATGCAGGCAATTGTAAACTATGTACTTTCCCCAATCAATCACCATTTTCGTGTTTTTATTTCCCGGTCTCCTCCTTTCTGTCTCACTCAGGTAGAAGATCTGAAAGCCAAGCTGGCCATACAAGAGGTGGAGCTGTGGCAGAGGAACACGGACATAGAGGCTCTCATAGCTAAAATAGGACAACAGACAGACAAACTTAACCAAGAGAGAGCTGTCGCAGATGCAGAGGAACAAAAAGTAAGTCTGTGTGTGTGCCGGGCCTCTGTGGCAACAGTAAAATGATGTGAAGTCCTGAATCGTAGAGTTAATGCTGCATTCACATGCTCCTGGAATGGTCCCATTTCCAGAGTTTGGAAGTCGTTATTCCAACTTCTGTGTGAGCTTGAGTGTTTAGGTTGTGATGTGGACACAACACAGACGCTACAAAGGGTACAGTAGGGTTGTTGCTGTACTTGTTGTAGCATCTGTATGATGAGTTTGCTGAAACTAGGCTCCCAGTGAAGATTCATGTTGCTATCTGAGTATGCTGAAACAGTCTGAATCTTTATGTTACAAAGTGATTTTGTCATAGACTTGTTGCTGCACCAGTACATTCCACATTTTTGCAGACTTTCCTAGCTGTTGTTGGGACTTAAGAATAGTCATGTCAATTGTCCCAGTCAGGATCTGATTTTTCCATTTTTTGTCTTTGTTCTTTCCCCCTGTGCATACCAAACATATTTACAAATCTGATGCAAGCAAAACAAAACAAATAAACTTAAGTTGTCATATTGGTTTTGGGAAGATGTGAGTGAGTGAAAGTGGTGTAAAGAGGAATCAGCTCTGGATGAACTGCAGAAATGGGGATCAGGTTTTATGAATAGGATCAGATTGTCTATTAGGGTTGTTGTGACCTTTTCTAAGTTTGTGTGGTTTCATAATTTCTTTTGTCTTTCCAGTTAATGTTTTTGGCAAACATTAATGCTTTTAAGATGAGGGTTTAGAGATGCTGTGGGATTGTGAGTGAGAAGAGATTGTCTAAAAGAGCGATGGAGTGGGGAGAGAGGGATGCTGAGGGATCAGATTTTTCCAATTATTTCAACACCACATGGATGCAGGGTTATTTCATGCCGCTTTGTCACTTCATATTATGTATGTGGGATGGAAGAGCAACATTTCATTCAAAGTACAAAATAGACATCACACATCTTTCTTTTGTTTCCTCAGGTGGCAGCAATCCAAGCTGAAGTGACCAAACAGCAGAAGGAGACAGAGGAGGACCTGGCCAAGGCTGAACCTGCCCTGCAGGCAGCCAATGCTGCCCTCAATACACTAAACAGGGTAAATCACTCATGTTCACAAAAACAGACCTGAATCCTCTCATCACAAGTGATTTATTTTATTTGTTTTATTTTATTTCATTCAATTTATTTTATATGTGACAATCTCTAGTGGTGCAAATAAACAATGAAAAATGTGCTGCAAGGTTGGCTCCATCCCAGCCCTCCAAATTAAATTTTTATGTGTGTGTCTGTGTGTGCTCGTTCAGTTGAACCTGACAGAGCTGAGGACGTTCCCCAACCCTCCAGCTATTGTCACCAACGTCTCAGCAGCTGTTCTGGTTCTGCTGTCTCCCCAAGGCCGAATCCCCAAAGATCGCAGCTGGAAGGCTTCCAAGATGGTGATGAGCAAGGTGATATTTTACAGTGATGTCTCGTAGCGTTTCTCAGATCTGGATACCACAAAAGTCCGTCATCAATAAATTCCCCAAACTGCTGAAATTAACATTGTGTCGTATTTGAATAAGTTATAGCTTTTTTATTCCTCGTCCATTGTCTGAGCTGCCAACCCGGCTGACGATGGAATATTTAAGTTTATTGTGAATCTGTTTTCATATTTCTTATGATGCATTGACAGCTGTTATTATTCAGTGATGAATCTGCTTTGCTGGACCTTGATTATTTTATTTATTTTACTAAAAGCCTGTGTTATACTGAATGTTTTATAACCTCCATGTTTTATGTTCCGTGTGCTGCTGCTGTCTTGGCCTCTTATAAAAGAGATTTTTAATCTCAGTGACGCACTTTCCTGGTTAAAGAAAGTTATAAATAAACCTGAAAAAGAGATTTTAGCAAACACTGTGTATCATTCGGCAGTTGCCATTATGGTGTGTAGTTCAGAGTATTTTTATTTTATTCCTCTCCTCAATTCCTGCTCACGATTTTGGCCAAAAAGCTTGCAAAACTATTATATATTGAGATTGTGAGGTGATGCCATTTTTGTCCAATCCACACACATAAATGCACATCCAGGTGGACGACTTCCTGCAGGCTCTGGTGAACTTTGACAAAGAGCACATCCCCGAGGCCACGGTAAGGTGTGTGAGAGACGAGCACCTCAGTGACCCGGAGTTCAACCCCGAGTTCGTGCGACAGAAGTCCTCTGCCGCTGCGGGGCTCTGTGCCTGGGTCATCAACATCATACGCTTCCACGAGGTACGCACTAATACACCAGCTGTCACACATAGTTAGTGTCCTCCAAGCTAAGCCGGTGTGTCGTGTTTTGTCACTGTACAGAAAGCACCGTGTTCTTGTTGTTTGATAGGTTGTTTTCTGTTTCCTCCACTATTGTCCCGGGCCCTGGATAGATTTTTGTAAGTACAGCTCTGTTGTTGTCTTTATATTATGGGATTTCAAATGTACAGTGAGTGCACGATGATATTTTATGTGATCATATAGATTAAGTGCTTTCGTAAACAATTTTGTTTCTGGTCACGTACTTTTTCAGGACTCTTATGGCTGTTATGGGTCTGTGTTGCATGGTGTTTTACCAATTAAACTTTACATACAACTCTAAATTAACTAACTGTGCATTATTTCTAGTGGAGCCAACTAAACAATGAATATTTCTGTGTCAGACTGCTCTCTGTGTATGTTTGTTTTGTCCCAGGTCTTCTGTGAGGTGGAGATGAAGAGGATGTGTCTGTCTCAGGCCAATGCAGATCTGGCTGAGGCTGCTGAGAAACTCGAGGCCATCAGGAAGAAACTTGCTGTAAGTCTGTTTAGTTCATTGTTCTGTTCTTTTTCTTCTGTCTTTTGTTGTTTCCTTTCTTTATTTCTTTTGTTGCATTTGTGAATATATTTATATTGAAAAAATAGCAGCCTACATTTGATTAATGTGACTGTAACTAAGGGGCTGCAGTTTTTTCATAACTGCTAGTTTCTCAAACTGTGGTGGTACTCAAGCTCCCTCTAGTGGTGAAAGTAAATTATTCATTCATTCATTGTCCGTAACGACTTAACCTTGAACCTTGAACCTTGCTGACACTGGGCAAGAGGCGGGGTACACCCTGGACAAGGTGCCAGTTTATCGCAGGGCTGACACATAGAGACAGACAACCATTCACACCTATGGACAATTTAAAGTCACCAATTAACCTAATTAAGGCATGTCTTTGGACTGTGAGAGGAAGCCCGAGAGTACCCGCAGAGAACCCATGCAGACACGAGGAGAACATGCAGACTTCTCACAGAGAGGTCCTGCCCCAGCCCCCCAATCTGGCAGGGGGATTCAAACTTCTTGCTGTGAGGCAGCAGCGCTAACCACTGCACCACCAGTGATTTAAAATAAGTTTTGTCATTCAATATCAGCCTGCTGCGTAGTTACATTCATACACACATACGTTATCTATCAATATTTACAAGCTAAAACTGTGATGGCAAGACAGGTAGCAGAGGTAAAATGAAAAGACTAAAACTGAATGTGTGTGTATGAGGGGCTGCCCCTTACAGTGTATTAAAGAGCTGTGTGGAAGAGTTTAAGTCCAAGTTCTAGTGCTGTCCCTTTGTACAGTGAGGCTGTGGCAGACATCAGTCAACAGTAAATAATCCTCTTATTAGGAATAAACTGGCCTCCTGTGTGGACTGTCCATAGCTGGTTTAGGGTCAGCCTACCCTACTGTATCTTAATGTTGTCATAATGGTGGTATTTAGAGAGCCTAATATTTTCTCAGGAGGTACACAATGTGAAAAGTTTGAGAAACACTGTCATAGATAATAGGCCATCTGGCAATCCACTTCCACTTCTCCTGCAGCAATTTCTCCATAATTCTGATTGCTGAAGCTAGCAGCTAACATAGTATAGCTACTGTAGACCTTCCTAAGTGCATTCTGCGTGGGTAATATGTCTTTGTGAGCGATAATTTTCAAACACTTATATGAGATAATTCATTAAGAAACATCAAAGGCCACAAGTCATCATATTTTTGGCGTCTCCCCCGTCTCTCTCAGGAGTTGGACGGCAGCCTGGAAACTCTGACAACAGCTTTTGAGAAAGCCACATCAGAGAAACTACGCTTTCAGGAAGAGGTCAACCGCACCAACAAGACAATAGAACTGGCCAATCGGCTGGTCAAAGGACTGGAGGTGGGCACAGCGGCGACCAATGGGAGATCAGTTTGATTCATGATTCTCAAAATTGATTTCAGACATTTTGCAGTGCAGTACATCTGTCTATAGTATTGAAGTATCAGTTATTTTAAGTGTATGTATATTGAATGTGCCTGTCTCAGAGTGAGAATGTGCGCTGGGCCCACTCAGTGGCTCAGTACCACGAACAGGAGGAAACTCTCAGCGGGGACGTCCTCCTAACCGCAGCCTTTTTCTCCTATGCCGGCTCCTTCTCCAAGAAGTACAGGAGAGAACTGCTGGACAACCTCTGGATGCCCTTCCTGCGCAGCCAGAAGGTCACAATCCAACAAACACTTAAATACTTTCCCATAATTATTCTACTATGAACAAACATTTTCCTAAGTTACAAGGCTATCTTTATATTTGATGTGAAAAATGTGTCACTATTTCCTTTTTTCCTCTATCATTCCCACAGCTGCCGGTCCTCACAACTGGAGATTATGTTTAGCTTTCCATGACAACTCACTTCTTATTTTGCTCATTTCTTCGTATCGTCTCTTCATCAGGTGCCCATTCCCATGACAGAGGGCTTAGATCCAGTGTTGATGCTGACTGATGATGCGATGGTGGCACAGTGGAACAATGAAGGCTTACCAGGAGACAAAATGTCAACTCAGAACGCGACCATCCTCACTAACTGTGAGCTTTGGCATTAAATACATTATATCACCTCATAGGGATGAAAGCAGGCAGTGTAAAGAGTTCAGTGCCAGATTTGCTCAATAATGTGTCAAATCTCAATGTGGCAGTCATGTGTTTCTTGCTGCAGGTGAGCGCTGGCCTCTCCTCATTGACCCTCAGCTACAAGGCATCAAGTGGATAAAGAGTCGCTATGGCAGCAGCCTCAAGGTTGTCAGTCTGGGGCAGAGAGGGTGAGTGTTCAAAGCTCTTAGGTGGAGATGAAACCTTTCAATATAGACCTGCTCTGCACCTGAGAGCTGCTACATATCCGAATTCTTTAATGAATCTACAGCGTACGTATTAAAAACCTATTCTACTGTGAAAAATTCTGACATAGCACACTCTAGCTATCACTAACTGTTGTCTGCTGCTCTGTAAATGTTCTTGTTCAATTTTCTTTATTAAAGGGATAGTTCTGATTATTTAAAGTGGGGCTGTATGAGGTACTAAAGCAATATCACACAAGAGGGAGCGCTGTTGTACTGAATATCAGGACAGCTGTGATTCAGTTATAAGCATGAGGCCACATGAGGCTGTACTCTATATCAGCACTCGTCCAATCTCTCTCGTCCAATCAAATTATGCAGTCAGAAGTAACTGTTGTGTAATTATCCATAGTCAGTGTATTACGTACAGTAGATGGCAGTCAACACCCCCAGTTTGGAGAAGCAGAGAGGGGCAGCAGCACGGAAGCTAAGCAATGTACTGCTGTGGACGGGGTCAGCAGCAAACCAGATTTAACCACTTAAAAAGAGGATCACCTAAAAAGTCAATGTCAGTTCAAGTGTGTGCTATATTAAGACTATTTTCACAGCTTTACTAGACGTCCTTTTCCAAATGGAAACCACTACATGAGCCGTTATCTCATTCTCTCCAACGCAACTAGACTTCTCAAGCAAAAACAGCAGCTGATGGTCTACTGCTGCCTTGGTTGGTTAGTTTGTTTGTGTTATTTTGTGACTTTGGTGAATCTGAACTAAGCCTTTAAAGTTACACAATAAGACAAACAAATTAACAAATCGAGGCAGTGGTAAAGGAGTCTGGTTGATTTGTCCCATCAGGAAAAGCTGTCTGACGGCAACGTAAAGCAGTGAACATAAATATAAATTAAATAAACTGAACACACACTTGAACTGATATTGATTTCTGTCTGTTTAAGCGGCTTAAATGGGGCTGTGCCGACTGCCATCTACTGACTATGGATAAGAATCTCATTCAACCCTTCTTCTAATAATCTGAACTGTCCCTTTAATGGTAGATGTTCTTATTCCAGCTATGTAGATGTGATAGAACAGGCTGTAGTGGCAGGAGACACGGTCCTCATAGAGAACCTTGAGGAGACCATTGACCCTGTTATTGACCCTCTGCTGGGACGACACACTATCAAGAAGGGCAGGTAACTCAAAACACACACGAGCATGTGACTGTGCGCACAAAACAATCATTTGTTCCTTTTAGTTTGTTTTTTTTCCTGTCCTCTCCTCTCATGCTTTATGACTCTCTCACAGTTGTATAAAAGTTGGGGACAAGGAGTGTTTCTTCCACCCGGGCTTCAGACTCATCCTCCACACCAAGTTGGCCAATCCTCACTACAAGCCTGAGATTCAAGCTCAGACCACCCTCATCAATTTTACTGTGACCAGGGACGGTCTGGAGGACCAGCTGCTGGCCCAGGTGGTGAATCAGGAAAGACCCGACCTCGAGCACCTCAAGGTGGGGTAAATATGTTATTAGGATCCTTTGTCCCTCTACCATATGTCCCCTTGTCTTAAAACATAGTGCTCTTGGACTTCACACAGTGTTGATAATGTTTTTGCTGTTTGTGTGAATTCCCTGCAGAGTGAACTGACCAAACAGCAGAACATGTTCAAGATTGAGCTGAAGCTCCTGGAGGACGAGCTGCTGACCAGGCTGTCTGCAGCAGAGAGCAACTTCCTCGGTGACAACGTGCTGGTGGAGAAGCTTGAGACCACCAAGCACACTGCTGCTGAGATTGAGATGAAGGTAACAGGGTGAATGTATGTTCTTAGTTGTTGTGAGTTCACTTGTGTTGCATCGCTCCAAGTCCAACATATTCCTTCCACATTTTCTCCAATGCTCTACATTTACTTCTCCCTCCCTCCTTTCTCCTTCTCAGGTCCTGGAAGCTAAAGTTAATGAGGTGAAAATAAACGAAGCCAGAGAACATTATCGTCCCTGTGGCAGTCAGAGCTTCTCTGCTCTACTTTATTATGAACGATCTCAACAAAATAAACCCAATGTACCAGTTCAGCCTCAAGGTAACCAAAAAGTCAAGTTAAACTGGCAATCTCAAAGATTTTCTTTTAAATAAATGTCTGTTAGTTCACTGTCTTTTACAAATGAGGTTATACAATGGTGAGCATATGACCCACTGATAAAAGAATTGCAACATTTGCAGTATTTTAAACTTGGTGTCTGTGGCAAAATTCCCAGTAAAAAAAAAATCTGTATTAGCTTAAGTTACTGCGAATATAATCTCTGTAAACAAATATCTGCATATGAGTGCAGCTTCACATAAAAAATATTTAACTGGCAAAACACAAGGTGACTTTTATTAAATTAGTCACAGGAAAAGCAGTGTGTTTGTCAGTGAGCTTAGACTTTACCGCTACTGTTCATCAGAAATGCATCCACGAAACAAGACAATGGTCATTTTTTGACACCAGATCAGTTAAAAACATTGCAGAGAGTAAACGGACAAGAAGGAGGAGCCATTAATGCAGTGAGAGTTCCTCCACATCTATTCTACCTCTTGTTTTCAGGCCTTTAACGTGGTTTTCCACAATGCGGTGGCGATGGCGGAGGCCTCTGAGGATGTGAAGAGCAGAGTGAACACGCTCATAGACTGTGTTACCTACTCCACCTTCAACTACATCAGCAGGGGACTATTTGAGGGAGACAAGCTCACCTTTACGGCACAGCTGGCCTTCCAGGTGTGTGTTTGTGTGTGTGTGTGTGTCAGTGTTAAAGAGAGAGTGTGTATTGTGTTTCTGACTGTGTTCTCCCTCTTTTAGTTGCTGCTGATGAGTAAGGAGATAGATGTGCGAGAGCTGGACTTCCTGCTGCGTTTTAACATCGACCACAACTACATCAGCCCCCTCGACTTCCTTTCCAACTCAGCGTGGAGCGCCATCAAGGTGGCACACACATCCGCATTGTCGATGGCCCATATTCATAAATGCTATTGTCGAACACCACCCGCTGCTGTTTGTCTTTGCCCAGGTGATGAGTTTCACTGATGAGTTTCGAGGTCTGGATCGGGACATCGAAGGCTCTCCTAAGCGCTGGAAGAAGCTGGTGGAGTCGGAGTGTCCAGAGAAAGAGAAGTTTCCTCAGGAGTGGAAAGGAAAAAGCTCCCTGCAGAAACTCATCATGATGAGAGCCCTGAGACCTGACCGCATGACCTACGCTCTCAGGTGAGCAGAGTTTCTTCTCGTGTGTTTTTTACTCAGCAGTGTTTCCTTTTTCCTCATAATGTGTATGCATATTGCTCGTCCTTTTGGATTATCCTGTTCTCTGTTACTTTTTGTGAATCTAGATTGTTTCTACTCTTCTTACTGTTACACTGTAGGAACTTTGTGGAGGAGAAGCTCGGGGTGAAGTACACAGAGGGCCGAAAGACTGAATTTGCAAAGTCCTTCAGAGAAAGTGGTCCAGCCTCACCTGTGTTCTTCATCCTCTCCCCCGGAGTGGACCCACTTAAAGATGTGGAATCACTGGGTACTGTAAACATGCAAAGGCTGCATGATCTCACACACATATTTATATACTTTTATTATTTTTGCATGGACAGTAACTGCTTATTCTTTACTATTCAACAGTGATGTATCTTTGTTAAAGAGGAGTCCCTGGTGGACCAATATTACCAATAAGAATGATTAGTGAGGACAGAGAATGCGTTTCAGTGGGAGTATGATCACATAAAGGGGGGAGTTTTAGTCTACATCAACATATAAAGACTTTCAACCCTGTGTGTTTCCAGGAAGGAAGCTGGGTTTCACTATCGACCTTGGCAAGCTTCACAATGTGTCCTGGGCCAGGGCCAGGAAGCTGTGGCTGAGGTTGCCATGGAAAAGGCTGCCAAGGAGGGTCACTGGGTTATATTGCAGGTCTGATTGGAAGAAAGATGGTTTACTTTGAATATTTGGATAGTTAAGACTAATGTTTTATCACAAGTTAGAAATATTGGACTTAAATGTCATTTATGTAGTTGGTTTGTAATTTAAAATAATTTATAAATTATGAATAATAATGTTTTTTTCTCAGGAGAAATGTTACTGAAACTCTAAATACTGTATTCACTATGCTGGGTTTTGCTTGTGCGTTTTCATTCTCACGTCCCTGTAGAACATCCACCTGGTTGGTCGCTGGCTGGGTTCACTTGAGAAGCTGCTGGAGCGATGCTGTGAAGGCAGTCATCCAGACTACAGAGTGTTTATGAGCGCTGAGCCGGCACCGACACCACAGGAACACATTATCCCTCAGGTAGAGATGCTGTGTATGCAGGAAGGTCATCTCAGTGCATCAAGCATACACATATAATGATTGCAGGCTCCCATTCATTGCATTATAAGAAGGATCACTACAAAGATGGACCTTTTTTTTAAGAGTAAGGTTCTTTTTGTTTAACCAGAAACAGATGCTGTGTCGCTCTGTTCAGAGAGACCAGACTTTATTTAAAAAAAAAACAAAACTGTGATTTTACCTCTCTGGTTTTTCTTCTGCCTCAGTCAGTTTGCTTGCTTGCTTATTGTGTATTGTGTTGTCTAAGTGTAAGGCAGCTAGACCATAGAGGTAAAATCGTCCTTCTGTTTAAACAAAAGGGATCATGCTCTTTTATCTTTGTAACGATCCTTTCCATAATATTGTCATTATGTTAAAATAACAATCTGAACCTGTTGATCGCAAAAACAAAAACTTGTAGGGGACATTTGATGGTGTGCATTTGCCCCGAAGGACAACTTTGCAGCCTGTTTTCATGGCCGACTGCTGCAGCAGTCTCACTCAATTCTGGACTAGTTTCAAAGATTGTTGTCCCCATTAGTCACTTAGAACACAAAAAACATGAGAAAATAGGTTGAAATATGCTGAAGTTACCCTTTAAATTCAGATGAGAATCTTTTCCTCAGGGCATTCTGGAAAACGCTATCAAGATCACCAATGAACCTCCTACAGGCATGCTCGCCAATTTGCACGCTGCTCTGGATAACTTTGACCAGGTGAGAGTCTACTTCCTGCTTTGTGTGAGTTGTGCTTATTTGTTTATTTATTTATGAATTCACTGGCCTGTTTTTAGGGCATCCTGGACCAGTGCAGCCGTGAGCAGGAGTTTAAGACCATCCTCTTCTCTCTGTGTTACTTCCACGCCTGTGTGGCAGAGAGGAGAAAGTTCGGACCACAGGGCTGGAACAGAAAGTACCCATTCAACACCGGAGACCTGACAATATCAGTGAACGTCCTCTACAACTACCTGGAGGCCAACGCACAGGTGGGCTGTGCTGTTGGTGTTATGAGCAGATGAAATGGTGCATAACAGCATGATGAGGATAATAAGATGATGATTGTACTGGCAGCGATTTTCATAACGATTATGATGATGAAGGTGCCGTGGGAGGACCTGAGGTATCTGTTTGGAGAGATCATGTATGGAGGACACATCACTGACGACTGGGACAGACGGCTCTGCAGGACGTACCTGGAGGAATACATGCAGCCCAACCAGGTTTGTGCATGAGGGAGAAAAAGACAAAGAATGTAATCTTCCCCAGTGAGGCTCATTGAGGTTGAGAGTCGTCACGCCCGGCTGTGTTCTCGCACAAGAGGACCAAATGTGAACTGGCTTTGGTGCAGACTGGATATGGCTGCCAGATCTAACTGTGTTTTTGGATTTGGCTGGAAATCGGCTCCAGTTAGTGGCGATTTGGCTACTTTCGGGCCAGACACTGTACATGTGAGCTAAAGAGTGTCTGGCAGCCAACACGTCAGATCTAGGCCAAGAAATTTTGGCTATCTGAGTTTGGATAATTTTATGCTTTGTGCTGTTTTAGAAATCTGAAGCTTCTGTTGTTTTATTTCCCAGTTTGACCGAAAGCTTTCTTTGGCTCCTGGGTTTGTCGTCCCCTCCAACCTGGACTACCAGGTAACTAGAAACAGAAACCATTTGAAGGAAACTTTTCTTAAAACAGTTTTTATTTTCTTAACATTTAACTGGTCTGAACAGAAGTGTAACTGCATCCTGGCGTGTCTCTCTGTGGCTATAAAGTAAGTCATTACTGGAAAAAAAAGTAAGTTCAGCTGTCCCTCAATAAATAAGTTTCAATTCCCACAGAGGCAGTTCACACACTAAATATACAGTATTTGATTGTAAAAATACTTTAGCTAGAAAGGCATTTGGAGAGCGCGAAGGCCAAAGCCCGCTCTTCTATGATATGCAAATCTGAAAGCACAAACTTCACAGTCAATATGATTTGATTTGATTAAATTTTTATTATTGTGTCATGCAGAAACAATATGCCATAGATATATGGCATTCATTCCGCCAAGAGGCTAAATACCCTATCTCACAATATTAACAAAAGGGAAAAATAATTAGCGTAGCCGCCCTGTGGCTTGGATGCACTACAAAATTTAATGGGTTCTTTCTTGGCCCCACCAATTTTCATGAAAATCAGGCTGGTGGTTTTTCTGTAATCCTGCTGACAAATAGACAAACAGAGAAACAGATGACACAGAAAATAGCCTCCGGGGTGGTGGTAATAAAAGAACAGAGTGACTGAGAGTGTAATAAATGTTTGAGTGTAATAAAAATTTGCAATAAATAAATTACAATAATTGATGGATGGCATTCTCCGATTTTTCTCCCTACATCTCCAGGGCTACCACGATTTCATAGATGAGATGCTGCCCCACGAGAGCCCAGTGCATTATGGGTTACACCCCAATGCAGAAATTGAGTTCTTGACAGTGACGTCAGATAACCTTTTCCACACTCTGCTGGAGCTGCAGTCTCCTGATGCTGTGATGGGGGAGGGAGCCTCACAGACGCTGGAGGAGAAGGTAGCTACACCCACATGTTCAATTATACATGTTCAATTAATTCTTTAAAGAATCCGTTTTTTTGTTTGTTTTTTAATTTTTTTTTTGACAGAACCTGTCCGTGAGCTTCTCTACAAGTCAAATCTTTGAATTTCCCCCCATGGCAGCAGTTTGAGATTACTCTCATTCTCTACTTATAATAATTACCGACTCCACTCTGTCAGGTGAAAACGATTTTAGATGAAGTGCTGGAGAAGCTTCCAGAGGAGTACAACATGTCCGACATCACCTCGAAGACAGCTGAACGCTCCCCGTACATCCTGGTCTGCTTCCAGGAGTGCGAGCGCATGAACATGCTCATCTCAGAGATACGACGCTCACTCAAGGAGCTTGACCTGGGACTCAAGGTGCTCTCATACCCTTGTGTGTGTTTGTGCGTTTGAAACGGTGCAGCCCTCGACATCTTGACATTGTCAAATTATTGATTATAATTGCTACATGTGGCGCCTTCACCGTGTGTGTTCATGGTGACGTAACAGTTAAACGTGTCTGTCTCAGGGTGAACTGGCCATCTCCTCTGAGATGGAGAAGCTGCAGTCAGCCCTGTTCTTTGACAACGTTCCTGATACCTGGACCAAGCTGGCCTACCCCTCCATCTACAGCCTGGCTATATGGTGTGTGTCTGAATGTTAAAAAATGTAGGGGATATATTAGAAATTCATCAGAAATCATGTTTTTGTTTTGTGTGTGATCCACTGTTTTAAATGCATTTACTGGATGCACGTTTCCATCAATGTCATTTTATATTAGAAAAGGCTGGAATGACAAAATTCAAAAAAACTTACTCAGTTTTTTCAAAAAAAAAAAGAGTTAATGTGCTAAATGAGAGATAGAAACACTTTTTCTGGATGAGTTCTGACGTATCCAGCTGTTTCCACTCTGACTGTCTCCTCATCGCTCTCTGATCTCACCACACAAATCTGATGCAACCCTCCTCATATTAATACAGTGGTTCCCAGACTCAGGGCCGGGCCCCGCGTAGAGGTGCAGAGCCACTGCAAAGGGAACACAGAAGACGAGGAGAGACATAAAGAATGAAACAAAGTTGAAAGAATATGATCTAATATATGGTCCCCAGTTAATGTTAATTATTAGTAAAAATTGTGGGGTGGGGGGGCGCAAGCTTTTTTTCGGCTTCTGAAAAAGGAGAAGAAGTTTGAGAACCACTGCATTAACAGATGTATCAAACAAATGTCACATTTTCATTGCGTTTTCTTCTTGTTTTTCACCATTTGAGGTTCTGGCGTTCTTTTAATTATCATGTCGTCCTGTAGCGCCCTCTTCTTCTGCAGTGGCATACTGGTTTTCTAACGGAATAATTGGTGCCACCTACTGGTTATTTTTATGAACCAGCTCCTAATAATCACATCCAACCAATCAATAGATAGAAAAACAGTCATTTGCCTTTTCTTTCGCGAAAATCCGGTGAAACTTTGCAGTGCATTTGGATGGAAACCTAAGAGATATAAGATCTGTTCTGTCTCTTTGTGTGTGTGCATCAGGTATAACGACGTGTTGCAGCGTTGTAAAGAGCTGGACAGCTGGACTCAGGACCTGTCTCTGCCCAGTGTTGTCTGGCTGTCTGGACTTTTCAACCCACAGTCCTTCCTCACTGGTAACACCCATTCGTGCACACAGATAAGAGCCTGACTACTGTAGGCTCGCCTCAAATATTTTCAGGACTCTCCCCACATTTTTTTTCTCTTGCATCATCCCTTGTTTACTCTGGCCTTCCAGCGGTGATGCAGTCTTTGGCTCGCAAGAATGAGTGGCCGCTGGATAAAGTGAACCTGACGGTGGATGTGACCAAGAAGTTTAAGGAAGAGTTCAACCAACCTGCCAGGGAGGGTGCATACGTATATGGACTTTACATGGAAGGTAAAACGAAGCCTGTCTCTCTTTCCTGTCACCTTTTTTTTATTCTGATCCTTCAGCAAGACTCTATCTTCAAATTTTGAGTCAAAACAAAATTTCCCTGCTCTGTAAATCAGTTCTCCTCCCTCCTGCCCTCTCCACTTGACCCGTGTCCCTCCACAGGTGCGAGGTGGGACACTCAGGCCGGGGTGATCGCTGAGGCCCGTCTGAAGGAACTGACCCCAGCCATGCCTGTCATCTCAGTCCGAGCTGTGCCCAATGACCGCCAGGAGACCAGGAACATCTACGAGTGTCCCCTCTATAAGACCAAGATCAGAGGCCCCACATATGTTTGGACTTTGAGCCTCAAAACCAGAGAGCGGCCTGCCAAGTGGGTGCTGGCAGGAGTGGCTCTGCTGCTCAGTGTGTGAGAGGGAATTTAGGGGTCGAGACTTGAGAGGGATTTTATTTTATTGGGCAAGGTAGGTGTGTTACCATGTGGTGAAAAGGAGGGTTCTTCAGCTTATTTGTCATTTATGTTGTTAAGTTCACATATACTGCAATATTTATCAAATTCTGTTCGGGAAGGTCTTAAATATGTATTTATTTAACACTCCAAGCTCAAGAGTTGAATTGCAATGCCTCTGTTGTCTGGTTAAAGACTTTTAGATTTTTGCTAATAAATATATTTGGACAAATGTTCTTTAATTCAACCACTTATTGCTTATTATTTAGCTGATGTATGTATTTACTCAGAAGAATATGCCAATATTTTCACATTTAATGTTTAATTTTATCGCAAAATAGGCCTTAAATTTAATTAAACATTGGCATTAAAAAGTCTTGCATCAGACATAAATGTAGACACCCTGTATAAATTTATTCTATGGCTTTGTTAATACTCGATTCTGGTCAGTTAGAGCATTCTACGGTGTTATTTCTGAACAGCGTAACGCTGTTATGAATAATAGACCGCAGTTCTAATCATAGACTCTGACGGACGTAGCAGAAGCAATAAAATAAATCATGAAAAGAATTTTTAAAACAATTTTGAGTCAAATGATTGATTTTTTTTAGCGAGTAGCAGTGTAATAAGCGGGATAATGTACAGTGAGCGGGTCATTATTGTGAAATAAACCCCAAAAAGGTGATGCAGGACATTTTCCCTTACACACTGGAGACTGGAGACCAACTCTAATAGAGCAAAGTCGCAGGAATCAGTTTCTTTTCTTTTTATTGAAAAATGATAAAATATACAGAAAGAAATGCCAAAAATTCACACACTAGATCACAGTTAGAACTGATAAAGTCAAAGCTTGTTTTGAACAAATCAAATCTACAAACTACCAAAAGATTCTCGATAAGCAGAAAAAAAAAAATCAGATAGTGCTGCCTCATTAGAGCGGCATTCAAGTGTGTTTCTAACACTTGTACCTCTTACAGTATGTTATGCAGCAGTTTTTAATAGCACATTAAATTACACAGGTGAAGTCATTCTGAAAACATGACAAAGTTGCTCCTTCCTACTTCACAGTACACATGGGTGTAGGATTCATCCATTCAATAAAAAACAGTTTTAACAAAAGAAATGTGTTTTTACCAGCTCTGTTTCAACTGGAGATCCTAATGCACATACTGTAGCTCAGGTACTGTACGTGCTAACAAGTCACAATCTGTCTGGTTTGGCCTCTGTGTGTGTTTTCTATGTGTGTTTTCTGTGCGTGTTTGTGTGTTTTCTAGTCACTGTCAGACCAGTCGAGCTCCATCATGTCCATGGCTGCAGTCGCCATGTTGATCTTGGTTCCGTGTCGCACGCTGCAGCTCTTCACAGAGTTCTGATTGGACGAAGAGCGCATGCTCACCTGCACCCCCGAGTGGCCGATGACCCCGACTTCACCCCTGATCTTTTGGCTGAGGTCACCTCTGACTCCCTGGACCACGACTCCCACGTCACTCCTGCGACCCCTGACCCCCACCTCGCTACTCCTGACGCCGTGACCCACCACCTTCATCACCCCCAGGTCCCCCATGTCCATGTCCATGTCCCCTAGTCTCTCCATCTCCCCCATCTCGTTCATGTCTAAGGACAGCATGTCACCGAAACTCCCGTGGAGACCCTTGAACATGGTCGGGAGCCTACCCCCTTCCATCCCTCCCTCGTCCTGCCTGTCCCCAAACTTCTCTATCTCCCATCCTCCTCCCTCCTTCTCCCTCTCCCCCTCCGCCTCTCCAAACCCCCTGAAAACCCTCGCACTATGGTGGTCACCCTGCTCCTCTGCATCCCTCCTCTGTCCCTGTCCCCCTCCTCCCACGTCCTCTCCTCCCTCTCCACTACACCGCCCGGGAAGCTCCTGAGTGTCACCTGCACCCTTCCTCCCTCCAAACTCCCACTGTCATCCCTGTCCCTCTGTCCCCCCCAGCTTTTCTCCTCCAGGGTTCCCTCCTCTTCCTCGTCCTCCTCTCCAAACCTGCCCTGCAACCCTCGGAGCATGGCGTGCAGCCTCCCGCCGTCGAGCGAAACCCATCCCCCTGTCCAGCACCACGCTGCTCCCCCTCTCCGTGTCTCCGTTGCTGAGGGTGCGGAGGAGACAGCTGACCCCGGCGCTGCTGACCCCGGCGCTGCTGAGCCCCGCGCTGTTGGAGTCCTGAGAGTGCGAGCGGAAGAAAGAGCCCGTGGAGCCGATGGACATCGGTGTGAAGAACTGATGAGGTCAGAAAGAATGGACGGAGAGGACGAGGGTCAAGATCATAAAAAGGTATGGTTTAATTTTGTTTTCAGGTGTCTGACCAGTCTTACTCCACTACTACAAAGCTGCACAATCACAATATGGCCAAGTGCAATATCCAAATGGCAAAAGCTGCAGTTTTAGAAAACCTGAAGGAAAAATGTGTGACAAACAGCATTATCGTGAAGTATTGTAGGGCTGAGAAGTCCTGGCCGACAAATCTTGTTCTCTAGATGTAAGACAGACCCCAACATATGTCGCATTATCGGGATTTTTATAGTTTTATTTAAGTGAAAAAGAAAATTGATGCGAAAATAATCGTTAATCATAACACAATATCTGTCATGTGATATTTTTGACCGTATTGTGCAGCCCTAACTTCTACTTACTGGTGAGATGTTTGAGCGCTCCATGAGTAGGGAGGTGGGACTGGGAGTCATGTTGGATCTCTCCATCAGCCTCTCCTCCCACAGTCTCAGCCTCCTCTCCCTCTCCTCCAGCTCCTTCTCTTTGGAGTAAAGCTCCCTCTCCAGCTTCCGAAGGCGCTCCAGGGTCGACTCGATTTCACACCTGTGGTACGTGCACACGCAGACAGAGTATCACGTCAGCTATCGTGACTTTTGTTCATGCAGATGTGGCCCGCTGCAGCCACAACAGAACAAATGACAGGTTTGATTTAAAAAAGGTACTCAGGAGAAAGACACTGGAATTGACCCTCTCAATTTTCCCGTTTTTCATTCCCCTCTCCCAGTTTTCTCCCAGGGTCACATGATTTATGAGAAATTTTAACACATCCATCAAATGCCATTTCCTGAATCCAGTTCTCAAACAAATTTTAGACGTCCCAGAAAGAGAAACTCCAGTTTCTTATCGAACGTTTTTCAGGAAAGGGGCACATTTTTTCTAGGAGCAACCTAAGTAACAAAATCTTAGAAAAAACATTTATAAATTTTCTGTGGCATTGTAATCAAATCTGACATAGGAGTAGGTAAGGCTAATCACTGTGGTTTAATTGTTTTCCAGCTAATAAGTGCCAAAAAATGTGTACTTATTATTTTGTTATTTTCATACTTTAAAAGTCGTCAGAATGCAGGAAACAAAGTCTATGAAACTCAAATTTTCCAGGAGGAGGACCCTCCCTATTTCTGAGATCTCAAGGATGCCAAGTCTATCAGTAGTGCATGCTTGTGTGGGTGAGAAAGTATTTGCTTCATAAATTATACTCTTTTAGTGAGAGCACTCAAGATCACTAATCTTCTGAAAATCTTTTTTGATGTTTTATCAGCTTGAACCAGTCATCAGAGTTCTGCAGTTGCAACACAGGTACTATGTAATCCCATACCAGTGTGGCTATTCAACTTCAGTAGCACAGGGGCCAAATAGAAAAGTCAGTGGATGTTTGAGAGCCTCACAGAATACTTTGTTAGGTTAATGGCTACATTGTGTATGCATTAACTTGTTAATAATTATTTGTGTAATTATTAATTAATTACAGTGCACTTTGGAATTGGCGATTTTTACAAGTCTCTTTAGCTTTGAGAAAGATATGTTGATGCTTGTTCTGATTATACAGTCTGTGGTTCAGCTGTCTCAAAGTAGCTCAGACATGTACTTTAGTTTTAGTTTGATTTATCTCATCATCGCTTTGAAGCTTTGTAATTTTCACAGTGGACTTTTCACAGCGCAATTAGAAAGTGTTCGCCTTTATCACAGGGAAATATCATGACTTCTGGCGGGTGGGTCATGAGCATGAGCAGCCAGCGAGGAAAATATATTATCTAGGAGTAGTCGAACACTAATTTAGCCATCTGTTACCATGGTAACAAATAAAGCTTCGAATCATTCTTAGGACACACCTGTCAGCCCGATTTGCCGACAAAACGGCCAAATCCAGCATGCGGGCCACTAGTTGAATGGGCCTGGTATACAGAACAAACCCTGTACTAACTGTCACAGTTTACTATTTTTGCATTAATACGCAAGGAATCGATGTACTTTTTGTATTTTGTAATGGCAGGAAATTATGCAATACATGCACTGATGCAGGTCAGTCACACTTCCATCTTTCAATGCCACTACAAAATGGTTTTCTCAAGATTTACATATTTTAGTATACTTTGTTTGAGTATACTAGAAACACTTTACATACTCGAGCAATCTACAATTACTGTGTACTATGAAACTGGATCAATATTACCAATCATAGCTTTTGGCTTATAGCAAAGCTGGCAACATTTAAAAGGTTATTCCAATTTTAAAATGAGTTTCTAGCTTCCTGTGACAGACTTCATGACATAACATATTGAGTTTACTTGACTATTCCTGCAGGAGACAATACTGCTCATGCAAGAAGTAAATCATGTGTCAACGGTGTCAAATATGCAGCTGCAGTTCTGTCTGCTGCCACAAGAGGTCGCTGTGAGAGTGAGTGACTGACTGTCCATGAACCTGCATTCACAAACACAATCAACTCTCACAGCAGCTAAATATAGACAGATCTGACGCACGGCCATACCTCCTCCTGTGTTCCTTCCATACCTCCCTACTCATTCATCCCGCCCCCTTCACCCTCCTCACTCCTCCTCCCCCCACCTCCTCCTCCTCTCCGCCTCCCCTCCCCTTGTCCAAGTTTTTCCACCCGTACCCAAAACTTCACTCAGAATTGATTGCCTCGCTGTACTCATGTTAAATATGCATAGAATCTCGCACCTTCTCTCCTCCACTCCATCCCCCACCTCTCTGCCTCCCCCCGTCTCACCCCCCGTCATCTGTCCACCCCTCGCTTCCCACTGTCCTCGCTGTTTCTCTCTTGTTCAGTGTTTTCGCACGCACCCAACACATTTCTGTTCCTCCCTGAACTTCTCCTCTTCCTCAGCTCATACTTGACTTCTCCTCCACCTCTTCCCCACCCCCCCACCCCCCTGCCCCCACCCCTCTGTCGTTCTCCCCGTGGAGGAGCGAGGGCAGAGTGGAGGAGTGGAGGAATCTCTTCCATGGACACTTTCCAAAGAGCTTATTATAGACTGAAGTAGCGCACAGGGTCACAGATTTAACTTCTCTCCTGAGCTTTAGAGTCCACAGAGCTGTATATGTATACGTGTGTGTGTACATGCTGCCACGTGTGTGACTCTGTTGAATTTTTGTGCATGCATATTGAGTTTTATTTGGAGTACAGTAAACTGCAAACTGCATTTGTCACTCTGACAAGAGACCAAGACTCAGAGACAGTATACACAAAATTAAGATGCCTCACGCTCAGACGCAGTGCAGATACACTCAGTCTTCAAAACTCTGTGTGTGTGTGTGTGTGTGTGTGTACCTCCACTGGTCCTTGTTATGTAGGAAGGAGTTACACTGGTCCGGTAGCCTGCTGTCGTTGGCCATGGTCTCCAGGGTTACCAGCACCTGTTTGAACTGCGGACGCTCCTGTAGGTACATCATGCACACAAGATAAAATAACCAGCTGTCACAAGTGAGGCATAAGGAACATTTTTTAGGACATTAACCGTCGTGTCCGTTTAGCTTACCTTTGGGTCTGCTTGCCAACATTTCCTCATCAGCTCTGCAAAACTTGCTGGACAGCTGGTGGGGATGGTCAGCCTCTAGATACCCAGACACACAAACACATGCAAACACAAGAAGCAGAAGCTTTTACATTCAAACAGGAAAGTTATATCAGACCACCATGATTTTAAGGGTAGTTAAACTTACTGAGAACCATTTAAAGCTAAAAACGTGGCTTCAGTTCTCAAGTATTTCTCCAGAACATTAGATGTTAGAGACTAAATAAGCTAAATCCAAGTTACAGTGAGACTGGACAGCTGCTCTATCAGCTCTGTAAGGCTGCATTTCAGGTGCAGTAACTGATTCTGGAGAAAGATAGTTGATTGTTGAGTCTCATTCCCAGGTCATTAAATGCTGATGTTTTGGGAATAAGACTCAGCAATCAGCTGAATTACCGACCTGTGATTGCCTCCCATCACAGGCTAGACTTTCTAAAGCCTGAAAATAGAGCCAAGGGGAGGAGCAACAGTCTAGTTTTCTACCAGACCACTTCAATTACATTATACTTCAGTGGAACTTTTGCCCAATGACATAACAAAATAAACTGCCTACCCCTGCTTTAAGCACAGTGGAGCTTTGAGCTAAATGCTAACTCCATAACTCTAACTTGCTCACAATGGCAATGTTAGCATGCTGATGTTTAGCTAGTGTAATGTTTAACATGCTTACTATCATAGTTTATCATGTTTGTAGTCTAATATTTGCTTATTAGCTGTAAACACAAACTAAAGCTGGACAAATTAAAATTTGGACTTGATGACAAAGTAACAACTCATCCTGAAGAGCAACATCAGTGTTTGTGCCAAATGCAAAGGCCGTCCATCCCATAGACAATTCACATATTTTACTGTGAACCAAAAATGAAAATCTCATGGCAATTCATCTAATAGGTGTCAAAATATACATTAAAATATAATTTCAACCTCATGGTAGTGCTAGAGTCTGCTAGCATGGCTAAAACCATTTAAAGCTATCGTTTATTAACACTCCTGCTCTTGGCTGATGTGCTTCATCATGACAGTGCGGGTGTGGTTTAATCAGATTTGATTGAGAGTGGCCTGGAAGCACGAGCAAACATCCCCAACCCACAGCTGTCGTCTCACTTTGAATCAGATATTTTGCTAAATCCCGATCGGTTCTCAGAATTACATAGCAACGCCCACCTCAAACCAGGGAGAGAAGCACAGAGAAAACAAGAAATCATTCATGTGAAATATCTAAAATCTTTAGTGGAAAATATTGTGTTCACTCTGAGCCACTGTGATCACATCACAGACTGAGAAAATATGTTTTCAGGGACTTTAAAACAAGCAATATTCCAGGCACACAGTAACACACAGGGACAGGTTATTTTTTGCGTGTTTATATATTTAAAATTGCATCACATTACAGACCAATAAGTTTTTAAATCAGCTAATCATTTTGTTTAATGTACAACATACAGTCTGTTTATTTATGAGGTAAAATGGGTCAAAGTGAAAGCGTCTGGGTCGCTGTTTATCTCTCTGTAGTTTGTAAACTGCAGTAACAACAACACTGAACTGCACCGTGCCACTGAGATAATGTCGCCCCCCCCCCCGCACAGAAGATCCCCGGGCATCATCAAAGGTCTGAATGAGCCCAGACAGCTCCATAGTACCGCGCAGTAAATGGAAACAGTTTTCTCTGGGGATTAATCCTAAAATATCACCGACTGTGAGTGGAGAGAGGGCAAGTTAAGAGGGTCAGGAGGAGAGGTATAGCAATGGAGGGGAAAATCAGAGGGAGACTGGGAAAGGGAAACAGAGAGAGAGAGTGAGTTATTTAGGGAGAGTATTTGGAGATTAGCCAACAGCTACGCAGGAATCATGTTCTCCGAGTTGTTTGTTGGCCCCCTATCTGTGTGTGTTTGTTGAAAGGGATTCAGACATGTCGATAACTGAAACACATACACTGTGCGAACCATCATCTGCCATAAACGTCTTGAATCAGCCCTCCTATCACCGTAATCTTTCCTCTTTTCTCTCCCTCTCTCTGTGCGTCTCTCTCTCGTAAAAGCTTTAGCCGGGGGGGCAGGAGAGGTGGGTGGGGGGAGTCTGGCCGGGCTCCACTGCTGTGTATCCAGGCCTTACAAGAGCAGAGAACTGACATCAGGCCTAAAAATACCCAGCCTCAGCCTCACCAGCTCGCAGTGGAAACCATGAGAGCATCGCATTGTTCCTCCAGCCTTCTCAAACTCTGCTGTGTCTACATGCTGACACTGTGTACAGAAATATGTGTTCACATGTGTGAGTGTGTGTGTCTGTTGGGGTTACCTCTTGTTTTTCCACCACCAGCCATGCGACCTGCAGCCCTTCGAAACCTTTGAAAGGAACCTCCCGAGTCAGCATCTCCCACAGCACCTGGCCACAGAACAGACGGCGTCGGTTCATTCAGACAGACGGGATCTCTTTGATGCGCTGCTCGTAGCTCCAAATACTTCAGGGTGTGTTTTACAAAACTCTCTGAATAGTTGTGAAAATGTCTTAACGGAAGGACACCACTAAATAAACAAATACTAGTTGACCAATATGTTATTTCATGCACATTACAGTCTAATATACAGGGTTATCTAAGCCAGTAACGTGTTGTTTTAGATTTTTATTAATTAATGACATACAGAATACATTGAGTTATGCTGTATATTTCAGAACATGACTGGTATTTAAAGGAGAATGCAGAACATTATTCTATAGATTATAACAATATATATTTAACACTAGTCAGTAACAGTTTTAGATTAGATTCTCTGTCATTAAGGATGTGTTAACATTTGGAAAAGACAATAGTGATGAAGGAAAATGTATTTATCAGCCGACTGATTAATTCACTACAAAAATATCTAGTCCAGTATGACAGGGAAGCATGTGAAATTATTCCATACAAACAGATAGAATAGCTGATACTGATATCAAACAGTACTTCTCTTAAACTTTATTTTGAAGAATATATATTACTTTTATATATTACTCTTAACAAAAGAAGTCAAACTTCTCAGATGTTAAATGTTGAAAGAAGCCAAATAAGAATTTTGCTGAATAAACGTCTCTAAAAGTGGCAAAATTATTTAGTAAAACCGATAAAGGAATAATTAAAGGAACTACAAGTCTGAGCATTAAATTCCAGCTGTCAGTAGCTGACAGTCTTTGATACGTTGTACTAGGGCTGTGCAATATTACCAAAATCCTATATCCTGAAAGAGTTCACACTAAATCCAGATTTAAGATATTTACCATGATGAATTTAATTGTTTATATAAAATGACCACATGGAAAGGCCCATTTCCTGTTACATTTTGAATTATATACTCGACTTACCGAGGGTCCTTATTCATATTATTTATACTCTGTTTGGGGGTCTGGTCTGCAGAATAATTCCCAAAGTACAGTTTTCTGCAGCCCCGTCTTTAGGTACAAGCTCCCCGTTTTGTCTTGGCTTCTCCTGTTTGGAATTATTGCGTTCTGTGTCTCGTTCACTCTCCTTCATGTTTGTTTGTGTTTTCTTCAGGCAAATTCATCAATCAAGAATGCAAAGCATCATCCAAATGAAGGAAAATATTGCCACGTATTGCCAAATGTGATTTGCGAAACAATAAACGTTTTTCTATTGTCACAGGATATGTATCATAATATCAGCCAGCCCTAATCAGTACTATATTTTGGTTGGGACCAAAAAAATATTGATGTTTGATTCCTGACCTTACACTGATATTTGCACAGCACTGCCAACTCACCACGCCGTAGGAGTAGGTGTCACAGGTCTCGGAGACGGGCAGGCTCTGAATGACTTCAGGGGCCATCCAGGGAAAAGTGCCCACCACCGTCATGTGGGTGGTGTGGGACAGGAACTTTGACGCCCCAAAGTCACAAATCTGAAGTCCCAACAGAGAGAAAAAAATGATCTGCGTGTCTGAGCTGATTGAAAAATGCTGATATGTGTCTGTCTGAACATCACAAGAGGACTGTTACAAACCTTCAGCACTCTGTCTGCTGTCATTACCACTGAAGAAGAGAGAGCAGAGAAACCAGTCAGAGCTGCGTGACGTAAAACAGTTAATAGCTAACAGATAACTGGCAAAGACAGCTCCTGGTTAAACGTTCACGAGAAAAAGAAGCACAGAGTTTGAGGAACCAAATTAAAATGTGTTTACCGTTCCGTGACTTGAGGTCTCTGTGAATGACTTTGACTGGAGCTTCTGCGTGGAGGTAATGCATCCCTGCAACAAGATCGAGCATTAATAACGGTCAGAAACTACAAAAACTACAACCTTCTGATGTTTATTTTGATTCATTCTGGTTTGAGCCAAAAAACCAAGACCACTGGATGAACTGGGATTTTTAAAAAAATAGGCTAAAAGACGACATTTACAAAACTTAAAAGGGAAAACTAAAGAAGACAACAAATTGAATCAGTGGGTCTCATATGGTCATAACTACTTTTGTTAGACAATATACTGTTCCAGAAACAAGCAACAAATGGTAAGATTGTCATTTTAAGACCATTTTATGCCACAGATATAATGATTATGTAATAGCATAATAAGCGCCCTTTCAAACAGTAACAGTAATATAGTAAAATGGACTAATATATAATATATATAATATAATAAAATGGACTCTCAGCCTCTCACTTCACTTAAATTCACTTAAATAAATATTAAATGTTTGGCACAAAATGTTGGTGACATTCTTGTGTAAACAAACATGTAAACATAAACTGATAACGTAAAAGTTGTGACAAGTCTGTCTCATCTTAATCTGGGCACAAAGTTGTTCAGTTACCTTAAAACCAATCACAGAGAATATTTGAAACTGTAAATGTTCCATAAACAAACTTTCTTCTCTCTCTTCTAACTTAAGTAACATATGTCCAGAGTCATATGTTCTGCTGATTTGTACATTGATGTATTTTGCCTGTGAACAGTTGGTAACATTTGCAGCAGTCAGAGCTTCTTGTTGTTGAACTCGCGCAGGTTAGAGACGTGATTGAGAGCCAAATAAAAAGCTGCGTAAACTATAAACTCTGGTACTTGAGAGTGTTACAGGACACCGGTGATCGTGTCGGTGCTCCCGCCCCTGCTTGATACCAGACGCTCGGCGACTCGACCCTGACACAGAGGCGTTATTTTTGATTATTATCATCACCTTTGGCTATCTGTATGGCCCACGTCATGATCTGCTCCATGTCCATCTCCTCACTCTGCTCGCTGGAAAGGTACTCATACAGAGACCCTCCGCTAGCATATTCTGTAAGAACACACACACACACACACACACACACGAGTAAAGGTCATTATGGGAGAACAGTTAAACAGAGAAATCATGTGTGCAATGGGACCAAGATACTGGATGAAGTTTGATGTTATAAAACTGGTTATTTAAAGAATAAATATCCACTTTTATAATGCAATTACAGCTAATATCACTTCACATATTTACAAACTACTACATCAATATATTATAATGTGTGAGATGCACAGTGGAGCACACATAGGAGGTAGCTCAAATCAGTGGAAACGCTCACAACTTTCACACCCTGACTGTCTAATCCAGATTATCTCTGAACTTTTAAGCTTTTCCATTTCCCCGTTAAGTCTGACAATTCAAAGAGACAAGTAGAAGACAATCAAAGGGGTCCTACGCAGCCTGACAAATAGAATATGTATAAATCTTTCTTTTTAAGTCGCTGCAAAATGCATTTTACTTGGACCAAACTCCATCTCCTGAACCAGCTCTCGTTTTTTTGCCTACTGTACTTTTTTATTTTTAGTAAGCGATGGGCTCTGCTGGACTCAGCTGCAGGGAGAATTGTTGCTGGACATGACACTGTAGTGGCGTGTCAGTGCTTTATCTTAACCATGTGACCCCCATCCAGGATTACAACCACAGACAAACATGCTGGTCTCAGTTACAAATGTCCTGCCAGGAAACACAGCAAGAACCAGCGCTCAGAGTATACGCCGATACTTCAAAACACCACACATAAACACTTGCCGGCCGCCAGAGCATGTGCTAACGTGTCTGTTAGTGGCACGCTAAGGATCGAATACACTCTAATAAAGCTAATATATATACACACACACGCACTTGTGTAGTTTTATATGAGAGGACAATCTGCCCGGAGCCTAACCCCTTCATGCCTCGTCTTAAACCGAACCTAATGTTACTTAAAGGGATAGTTCAGATTATTTGAAGTGGGGTTGTATGAGGTACTTAACCATAGTCAGCGTATTACCCACAGACATATTATATGTCGGTCTGTTGCTGCGTTACATCAACATCGTCACCATAATGGACAGAGCGAGTCAGACCTGTGAGCAAATACATGTAAACAGGGGAGCTGCAGTTTTTCTGGATAAAAAGCACTTCAACATTTATTTTTCAACCAATCGCAATAAACTGTTATATTCAAGGGTTTATGATCTATGTGAAGGAAGTTAGAAAAACAGAACTTTTTTCTCACTCCATGTAGATCATAAACCCTTGAATATAACACATAAATGTTGTAGTGCGACAATTCAACTGCCAGTGCAGCGTCTAAGTATATATGTCTATGGTATTACCTACAGTAGATGGCAGCTGGCACAGCCCCAGTGTGGAGAGGCAGTGGGAGCACCTGTATAGGAAGTTAGGCAAAGTGCTGCAGGAGACAGAGGCAGCAACAAAACACCTAAAAAGTTTAAGTGCAGACTATATTTAGAATATTTTCACTGCCTTACCTTGCTGTCAGACCACCTTTTCCAACAGGAAATTCTCCAAACCAATGAGTCCAGACCCCTTTGGCAAAATTAGTCATTTGACTTTATAGAACAGAGGAGTTGCCTTGATCAGTTAGTACGTGTGACTTCAGTGAATCCGTACTAATCCTCAAAAACACTGAAGTCACACAATAACACAAACTAACTAACAGATCAAGGCAGCAGTAGACGAGCATCTCCTGTGCTCTGCAAGGTAAAATAACTGATTTATTATTATTATTTTTTAGGTGGCCAGAATATGTTTTGTTGTTGACCCTGTCCACAGCAGTTCATTGCTTAGCTTTCATGCTGGTGCTCCTCTCTACTTCTTTAAACTGCGGGCATGCCAACTGCCATCTACTGCACATAACACACTGACTGTGGATAAGTACCTCATACAACTCCACTTCAAAAAATCCAAACTATCCCTTTAAAGTCTGTTACCCTAAAGATAATAAAACACATCTCAGATCATAGAGCACTCAAAAGATAACTCTTATCTGAATGAAATTAGGGATTGAAATACTCTCACAACAATATGTTGAGGGTGTTCTTATCATCATGACATCTGAAAGGACAGAAACACAAACACACACACACAGACGTGGGGTCTGACCTGTGACAATGCCATAGTTGGGAGATTCCAGCACGGCTCCATAAAACTGAATGATGTTCTTATGACTCAGGACACTAAGAATCTCAGCCTGGACGAGGAGACGAGAAAGAAAGAGAAACACAGGGACATGAACAACTGTCCTCCATCAGTTTTCCAATTTCTGACATTGAAACATGACCTTTAAGAAAATAAAAAGTGCTGAAAAAAAAAAAAAGTGTAAATCATTCATGGTGGACGGTAAACCTAAAAGTCAGATCTTTTGACATGTCTTTGGGTTTTAAAGGTGTTCCTGACCAGCGTCCAGGATGCCTGGACTGAGTCTGAACCTCTTTCATATCACAGGTTGTTGAGTCCACACCAGAGTGACAAACATGCCATTAATCTAAACTGACACACAGGTCGTACCCTCTGCGTA
The DNA here is from genome assembly GCA_034769285.1 of Lutjanus argentimaculatus. Classification (NCBI taxonomy): domain Eukaryota; kingdom Metazoa; phylum Chordata; class Actinopteri; order Lutjaniformes; family Lutjanidae; genus Lutjanus; species Lutjanus argentimaculatus. The sequence goes on from JAWZSL010000011.1 coordinate 17,066,528, forward strand.
TGTGGAATATGTGACTGTTGCCAAGCAACATAATAACGCATCATCAATTATAAGAAATCACACACAATAAAAACTGCATTTTAACACCAAAATGTTTTCTCAATAAATAGTTTTTCTTCCAAAGAGCGTTTTACGTTATCTTATCATTTTTATTCCCATCATTTCTACTTCAGTGTGTGTGAGGTTATTGCACATGTAAATCATGCTTTCAGTTGTGAATGTGACTAAATACAAATCTGAGGTACTTGGGCTTTACTTGATCATTTCCATTTTGTGCTTCTTAATACTTCTACTTAAATGTTTACTTTTACTCAAGTGCTTTTATCTCACAGCTGTAGGCCATTCTTTTATCAGTATGTCTGTACTGTATGTCTGTTGCTTTTTACTGAAGTAAATAATTTCTATACTTCTTTCACAACTGTGTGAATATAGTGTCCATGCAAAAATCAGCATTTAAGCAGGCCCTTAAAAAGTCCAATAATCTGAATTTTAGGCCTTAAAATATATTTAATACAATTCTGACAGGCCTTACAAACTGATTGGAAGATGTCAGCATTTTTTATGAAGTTGGATTAAATTTAGTCTCACTTTTAAATCTGTTCTGGTGGAAAAAAAATAGCATTAATCTTATATTAAAGAAGCAATATATAACGATTCCATGCACAAAAATGAGTACAGCCGTCCAAATAGCAAGTTGGAGCCATAGATCGTACATTAAATAGGTTGAAGCCCTATTAAATATACGATCTATGGCTGAAGTAAGTTGTTTCCTTCCGCCTCCTGACTTGGGGAAGCTCAGACAGGTTGCAGGAACACTGCAGGAGTGCAAGACGAGTGCAACATTGTTATTGATTATAACAAGCAAAGAAGAGTCCTGTCTGTCATTGTAAAGTTTAGCCCATTATCCTGAAAACAAAAGCCCACTGCTCTGAAGATGCACACTCTGGAGTTTGAGTTCAGTGATTTCCTGCCTGCATTAACATATTGATCAATTAACCTTTATAAACTCGTTCTAAAAGGTCATTAATGATGTCATAAACACAGAGACACTTATGTCATTCAGTGCAGTCCACACTAATGTGAACTCTAATTAACGGACAAACAAAGACAGTTATTCTGGCCTGGAATAGAAATTTTAAAGGAGGACACCACGGCTGTAGTGTAGAGAAAATGAGTATTTCAATTTAGCATGTTTCCTTAATCTCTGATGACATTTCATGGTCATTTTATGATGAATTACAGATTTAACATTTCTTGCATAAAGTTGGATTACTTTCAGTCTCACTTTTAAACGTGTTTTTGGTGAAAAAAGTGTATTGGCTAAGCTGTGACAACAACAAAATGAAACAAACATGGATTCAGATTGTCCTTCACATCCTTTGTACTTTTTTGTCAGTATGAATAGGATGAAATAAGTCTTAAACTGCATTCATAATGGTCTTAAAAAGTCTTAAATGTAATTTGTTGATCCAATAAGGCGCAGTTCTCCTGCGATCCATCAATTTGTATGTACGTATGAACCGTACACACACACACACACTTTCATGCATGTCTGCCCACCCTGCGTGTGTTTGCATGCGGGTGTGAGAAAGTGAGTGTGAGAGGAATAATTCAAATGACAAATCAAACTCTGTCACCTCTGTAGTTCTCCGTAGCTGCTGGCCCCGTGTCATGTGCATGCTTTACATTACATTGTTTAAACCTGCTGCCACAACAATAACACCGTGCCGGATTCACCCAGGGGTCACCCTAAACTTCTAACGGCTTCCTGACACTCAGCCGTGAGCCTCCACCGGCCCATGGAAGGAAATTATGTTTGGATTAGCATCGGGGGTCACACTCGTGAAGAACCACCCGGGCCTGAAGTGCAGTTAGTGCATGAAGCCCCAGATGACCACACACCTCGCCCTAACGCACAATGGGAGGAACAGGGGAGTGCTGGCATAAATTACACTGCTCCATCTACAGTGAGGAGGAGGGGAAAGGAGGAGGGGGACGAGGAGAGGTATGTTTAAGATAAACACATGCTCAACAGCAGACAACAGGGGAGGGGGAGGGAGGGGTGTATGAGTCCAAAGAGAATCTGGGAAATGAGTGGAGTCATGCTGAAGTTTGGAGCAGAAATGTGCCGGAGATGACAGATGACTTATAAATACGTTGGATTTTCAAATGATGTGTCTCTGCTGCATAGTGTGTGACTGTCACGGGTGTAGGTTTCGTTCGGCACATGAAGTAGGGGGTCTGGGGATCCTCCCCCTGGAAATTTTGAACATCAAACTTAATTGCCTGCATTCTAGTGATTTTTTTATGCACAAATTTCTGTATTTTCTGCATCAATTTATTAAGGAAATATCTTTTAAGTAAAGGAAAACACAAAGTTCAGGGGCCAGATCAATTCAAAGTATAGACTGGGTTACACCAGCAAAGATTAATTTAATCTAAAAGAAGCTGTAATCAGAGTTTAGCAAAACTAGGTGTAAAAATGAGCAAATCCACAATTAAAAACTAATCTCAGTTTAGTAAACCCAAGTTTAGTGATTTAAAAACTAAATTAAACAGAGTTTAATCAATATATAGTCACTTGCTTGCCCAAAGTAAGATAAATAGATAATAAAAAATGAATGTGAGTGGCGTTGGGACCGAGTGCTTAGTATAAAAGAGAGGGGAAAGCTATTTTTGGGGGGAGCGCTGCTCTGTGTTCCTTATCGTTGCACGGTTTGCTAGCTAGCTAAAAAGTAAACAAAACATTACACTGTTTGCTGGTTGGCTACAACATTAAAAAAAAAAGTTACATTGTTTTCTAGCTAGCTAAAAAGCTAGTTAGCCTACGGATGATGGTTCAGCAGAGACACTCTAAGTTCTCTATTGATAAAATCTTGTTGGGCAAATTATTAACTGGAGTAACAGAAAGGACGTTCATCATTAAACTCAGCTGGGTTGAGTTTGTCCCTTAACTTTCTTTAATGATCTTCATTGTTTTTCTCAAAACATCTCAAAAACGGCAGCCATGTTAAAAGTTAAACCTCTGCAAGTTTAAGTTTTAAGTTAATACTGGATCACAGTTTAAATTGGAGTTTAAAAGTTTTGGTGCAACAGAATTAAATTAAACCGAGGTTTAGAGTAAAAACTAATCTGTGGTTTAAATTTAATCTTTTTTCAATTTAAGCTAGTTCAAAAGTTCGGTGCAACATAATTTAAAGTTAAACCATGATTTAAGGCAGGTTCAAATATTAATCCTTGTTGGTGCAACTCAGCCATAATAGAATATAATGCAGCAACATTTATTCTCCTGTAGATAAACTTATAACTTTATTATTTGACCCTGTCATCTGAGGATTATAGACTCTGTGCAAATCACAACTTTTTGAGGAATAATGTCCTCATATTGGGCCTCCTTCTCCTTTCTCCCTTCTGGCTCTTCCATGGTCATCAGCCGTGCAGAGCGGTTTCTTTTTCTTTCTGTTATGGCAGACTGCATACTGCCACCACATACTTCACCAGAGACACTGTTTTGTCTGTGAGTCGGGTTCAAGCAGTTCATCAAATAAAGTCCTCTCCTACTTTCATGTTTTTGTTGGTGGGAACAAATCCATGTGCTCAAAATACTTAAGGGTCACGTGTCCTGTGTGTCCCCCCTAAAATCTACACCTTTAGTGACTGGTGTGTGTGTGTGTGTGTCTCTTCCTTACCTCTTTGTCAATCTTCAGAAGCTTCTTCACCGCCACTTCCTTGTCCTGGGAAATCCAGAGGGCTCTGTAGACGCTCCCAAAGCTGCCTCCTCCACAGTTCTCATAGAAGAGCAGGTCCTCATGCTTTATCTGCACAAACGACGAGCCAGGGGACGACATGGCATACTGACTCACACGCGCACAAACACACACATTCACACACACACACACACCAAAAAAAAAAAAAGCCCCAAAAAGTGTGCACCCTCAACCGCCGGAGCTGACCCCAAAAAGTAATCAAACCAAGCCAGGAAATCAGGACAGAGCGAGCGAAGGATAAGAAATAAGGAGAGGCGGAGAGGTTTCCTGGATGTTGTCAGTCAGCAGAACAGATTGTCAGAGAGAAGAAACCAGAAAGTGCTGGAAAGAGAGAGAGAAGTTTGCTCCCTGTGAGTCAGGAAAAGTCGAAGCCCCCCTCTGTCACTACTAGACAAGGTATTACATTGCCTGATAGTGGTGATCCGGTGTAACTACAACGCACACATGCACAGAGCGTGAAGATGAAGGGGAGGTGAGCGAGGGTTTGAGTGTGTGTAGGTTACGGTTTGCAGTCAGAGTGTGTGTGTGTGTGTGTGTGTGTGTGCAGTCTGGCTGTAGCAGACGCACTGTTCAAATATGGTCACTGGCATCCAGGGCATTCCTCCTTCCTGGATAACTGTGGCTATATAAAGCTCTCCATACACTACTCTACACACACACACACACACACACACACAGACAGAGATATACAGCTCTAGCCTATAGCCTGTCAGCCACAATAAATCAGTTAGCAACAAGAGTGACTGCCACAGATACCTAAAACCATCTCTCACACACTCTGCATCTAAAAACACACACACCAAGAGAAGCCAGGCGGTGATGTGTGTGTGTGTTACTCAACCCGACAGGAATGACCCAGTGACATCATCAAGCAAGATAGCCATGCTGACATCACTGAGAGGGGACAGGTGAGATCAGCTCGGGGAAGTTAGGACACTTCTCAGTTGTTGACAGTAATCGGGTGCAACAGGAGACCTAATCGTGATTCACCGGACAAATAAAACATGACTGAAAGGCTGAAGGCCTGCTGAGAAGCTCCCAGAAGCTGCAATGAGTCACCGCGCCCCAGAGTACAAAGGTGTTGGATAAAATAAACAACACGGAAAGGATTTTAAATTCATGACTTTAGGTTAGCACTGCAGGGCCAAATTCAGAGGGGTTCTTCTTCTTCTGAGGAGCAGGCACGAGCCCGGCAATCAGTAAGTTAAGCCTCATTTCTACCCAAAGTATCCATCAAGGAACTACTTCTCAATGAACTAAAAGGTTCCTTCAGCCAGTTATTTTCTCCATTTTCCACCATGGTTTAAAGACCTGCCAAGACAAGCAGATTAGTCAGATGAATGTATGAACAGCGAAGGCTGCTTTCTCATTCTTGAGTGAGACTATTCAACCACGGTCGTCATGAGTCCATCTGTTGTATGCCATCTCTGTACCACTTATATAAAACTAGCCATATAAATGATTGATAAATGGTTTAAAAGTAGGTCATTAAAGGAGCGATATGTAACAATTGTGCACCCAAAAAGTGAGTACAGCAGTCCAAATAGCTAGTTGGAGCCACAGATGGTATATTAAATCATTTGAAATCTTATTTAATATGTGATCTAAGGTTGAAGCGAGTTGTTTTCGACGCCCCCACCTCCCCAGACTCAGGGAAGCTCAGACAGGCTGACAGCTATAGATGCATGTTTGACGTCTGCTTTCAGATGAGGAAAATAGAAAAAACACTGCAGGCAAGTCGTTGTTATTTTGGTCGGGTTTTACCGCATCACCATCTTCAAGTCTCTCTACCACTTGGAACACATTTTGAAGTCATCAAAAGCGGATCACTGTTAAATTAGCTATTTTTATTTACAAGGCAGACCACACATACAGTACAGTTACAGGCTGCTCCGGTGGGGGAAGCCGGCGGCCTCACAGCAGTTCTCGACACACACCGTCACATCAAAAGCTCCTGAGATCAAAGGAAAATTAATGACACTTGTCAAGAACACACTCAAAATCTACACCCACATATATAAAAATAAAGTTACACGGACTGATCACGACTGGTGGAGATGAGAAGATTTCCCCTCGAAGCAGAAGTTGCCCGTAGACTCAGTGCCTCAGAATCAAAGGATCTGATAATAGATGACCTCAGAGTAAATCGTAGCAGGCAACTTCATCAACTAGAATAATTCATATTCTTCAGGAGTTTTACTCCGATGCAAAAATAAAACGCAATACTGTGATGACAAATTTGAACACTTTCTGCAATACCACTCGGGCTTTAAAGGGATAGTTCAGATAATTTGAAGTAAGGTTATGTCAGGTACTTTTCAATAGTTAGTGTTGTCAGTGTGGAGTTTAGAGGAGTAGCAGCACAGAAGTCAGCAACAAAAGGTATTTTAGCCACTTAAACTAACATTGATTTTTCATTTCTTTTTTCTCAGATGGACTTTTTTTTTAAGTGTACTCAATATTTAGAATATTTTCACCACTTTATCTTGACGTGAGAAAGCCTTTCCTGACAGGAAACCAGCGTTAAATAAGCCAAATATCGCTCTCTCCAAACCAACCAAACTCCATAGGCAAAATCAGTATTTTACCTCGAGGAAAACAGGAGCTGCTGGGCCACTGCTGCCTCAAACTGTTTGTTTGTAGGAGTTATGATGTGCCTTTTGTGTTTTAAAAGGATAGTTTTGATTCACTGAAGTCACACAATAATATAAACAAACCAAAGATTGAGCCGGGAGTAGAGCAGCAGTTCCTGTTTTTGATGAGGTAAAATGACTGATTTCGCCTATGGAGTTTGGTTGATGTGGAGAGAGCGATATTTGGTCGATATAATGGCCGTTTCTGGTCAGAAAAGGCTGTCTGATGGCAAACTTAAGCAGCGAAAATATTCTAGTATTGTGTTTTTTTTTAGGTGGACATTTTTTAAGTGGTTAAACTACCTTTTTTTGCTGACCCTGTCCACAACCGTTCATTGATTAGCTTCTGTGCTGGTGCCCTTCTGCTTCTTCTTCTTCTTCTACACTGTCTATTGATTAGTACCTTATACAACCCTTCTTCTAATAATCCAAACTGTCCCTTTAATTCACTAATACTCTGTTTAGTAGTTTTGAAGTGTCTGACTAGTTAAGGGACACCGATACTTACCTAAAGGACATCAAATCCTAAAGATTTTCAAAGACTTGGATATAATTATTATGACGTAAATAAGTACTTTCAGATTTCATATGTATCTGTATATTTAACGGGGAAAATGAAGAGTCTAGGTTACTACAGTTTATGTTTTTCTGGCTATGAGTAGGACCATCAGGAGAGTAAGGTTTGCTTTACAGGCAGGTACAGTAATATATTGTAAACTAGGGCTCATTTGGGGTAGCACAACATTACAGGACACTCTGATAGAAATCCACTGTATAGAACACAAAGCCTATGAAGTTTCGGTCATGCAGGATATTGATTCCAGTTCTATACATTACAGTTCTATCTAACAGGTCCCCAAACAGTAACAGCTAGTACGGTTAAAACCCTCAGAGACACGTCGACGAGAGAGCAGCTGAACAGTTTCTGTCCAGGGAGAAGAGGCTTTTAATGGCACAGTATAAGTCCTTGATCCATAATAGTCCATAATAATAGTGCTAAAGTCATTGACGGTTGTGATTTGCTACTGAACGACCGGTTGAGTTGAGTCATTTTATCCAGGTAACGTGTGTGGTTGTTGTTGTGTTTTTTTCATATATATATATATATGCTAACGTCACAGAGAAGGCGAGATGGTGGTGGGAGATCTGGAGCTCATGTCCGCCGAGGCTCCAGTCTGTAGGAGAGCTGCGTCAGCGCCCTCTGGTTGTCGATCACACAGAGCTTCCTAACGTAACCCCGAACCTCCGCTTGATTCTTGTTGGGTTGGCATATGTCAGGATCTAATGTGGCAAGAGCAAAAAAAAAAAAAACAGAAAAGATTGTGATGAAGATGTGTGCGAAGCTGGAGTGTAGATGTGATGAAAGTGTGCTGATAAGGAACGAACAGACTTACTGAAGGGTTGGCTTCTACAGTGCCTCACTTGTCGAATTGTGTTAGCTATAATACGCTGAAGAGATAAGGATGAGAGACTCTTTAGATATTACAGAAATCTTGGAGGAATTGTGACTGTCAAGCCTCAAACTGCCACCACCATGTTTTTTTGGGGAATGTCAAAACACACAGAATTACTGGAGGAAATACATTTACACACGGATGATGCACGCTGGACCTACCATAATAAAGAAATAACAGGGATGCACCTGAATACGAATACTTAATTCAGAAAAGCACAAATAATGGGATGGATTCACTTCTACCTGAAATTGCTCATTATTCAGGACAAAATAATTTCCAAACTGTAACACAGTAACATTTAGAACATTACTTGTTACTTTTATCTGAATGCATTTTTACACAAGTATTTAATTTTAATATTATAATATTATTCTAATACATTCTAATATTAACATATGATCATATTCTACTACTCTGACCTGCAGAAAAGAAAAACACATCAAGAAACTTGAAAGCAACATCATTGCAATTTCAGATTATTCTCTTAAACTGAAGGATATTTTTTAATATCTTTACTTTAGACTTTCCAACGCAAAACGGAACTATTTTTTTATAAACATTTTTTTCAGATTCTTATCACTTAATGTCCTCCAGTTAAAGAGCTGGTGGTGACAGGGTTCAGGCAGTTCATAAAACTAAATCACATTTTATATGATATAAAAAAAAAATATATAAAACATAATCATATGCCGATATTAAAACAACTTAATTGCATTTTGATCTTAAGTGACAGTAAATGTATCCCTAAAATGATAAGTTTGCCATTACAATGTGCAAAGAAAACTCACCATTTTCTCAAAATTGACCATATTGTCAATGAAGGTTTTGTTGCCCTCATGAGTAAATGTCATATCTGTGAAAAAAAAAAAAAAAAAAATAATTAAATTAAACAGCAGTCATGTTGCTTGCAGAGTTCATCTCCATATGATTAAGTGGTATTCTTGGTAAAGACGTGCGTCGTACCTTTGAGAAGGAGGGGCATGAAGGGGATGATTGGCGGTTCCAGTTTGGTGACAGTGAGTCGGTAGGACCGGTGGTTTCTTGATGGGTCCTGTTACCAAACATATAAACAGTGTCAGTTTCCAAGACGTTTGAAACTCAGTTTAACCAAATTACAAAAAAAAAAATCTTATTTAACCATAGTGGTATAGCTACTGTTTGCAGGCAGTTTTAGTTTTATTCATCCATCTTTTTCTGTACCAGTGATGGAATGTAACCAAGTATATTTACTCAAGTACTGTACTTAAGTACAAATTTGAGGAACTTTTAATTTACTAGTTTTTTCTTTTCATGCCACTTTCAACTTTTACTCCACTACACGTCAGAGGGAAATATTGTACTTTTTACTTCATGACAATCTTCCTTGGTTTTTATGTTTGTTTGTTTTTTTATGCAAAAACATTTACATTTATGAACTTTACTGGCTCCAGCTCCACAACTTTTTCTGCCTTTACTTTTAATCATTTTAATTTATTTTTAATTAATTTTATTCCCTCGGGCTGTGGGACGGCTTTATTCATCCTCAGCACTTCACCGTGCAAAATAGCTTGTTTTGTTTTTATTTATTCAACCAATCTACTGCTTGCTTTGGTTTTTGCTTTTTGTAAGTGGCATAAACGAACTACAACTTATTATTGCTATATAACACTGTGTTGTATAATGAAAATGAAATAAATCTACCTTGTACCTTGAATTTTTCTTTACCTATGGTAAGCATTGTGAAGGTGTCACTTTGGGCTCTGGGTAATCGTGACTGCATTTGTCAATATTTTCTGAATTTTTACAAACCGAGCAATCTGTTTTTGTAGAAAATAATCAGCAGATTAATCCATAATAAAAATAGTTCCAGCCTAAAACAGTAAAATCCTGTTTTTATGTTAATGCATGAGTCATAATATAATTATTCATAATAGCCATTTTTCTGCACTGAGTATGTTACATAAACAAGCTGAATACTTCCCACACCACAAGGGGTCAGTACTCAATATCTTCAGTGTATCAACTGAAACAACCCGGTACCAAATGACTACTTGTATGTTTTTGCTCACAGCCATCACTGCAAACATTGTAATGCAACATATGACTGGCCCACTTTCCCAGCAGCTACAGCCTATACAGACTGTGATGTGATGCATGCAGAGATGTCAGCAAAACATTAGAAGCACGGCTAGACTACACAGCTGGGGCATCTGATCAAAAAACATGCACAATGTGAGGATGCAAAATCACATTTTATATGATATAAAATCACATTTAATATATATAGATTTCTGCTGCCACTTTAATGCAGTAGTGGGTAATAGATCTTTATGCAACTCACCATCATACTCTCAAACTCAGCATAGAACTTCTTAAACTTGGTGGGAAGTTTCTGTCAGAAAAACATGAGATTTCAATGTAGTACTTCACCAACAGTGGAATACACTCCAGTTTCACTGAAGCTCTAAATATAGATTAGACAAAGTTTACCTCCCACGTCTGGCTCAGTCTGCTGACAGCAGGGTTGCTCATCCCCATAATGATGGCAAAGAATGAATTCAGGTTCTTAAATTCCGACAGCTACAGACAAATACACAAACAAGACATAAAATGAATGCAGTGAAAATCAAGCATGTATATAATAAACACTTCATCTAAGTGTGTGGATATGAAGTGTGTGACAGCAGCAGGTTAAACTCACTGTGCAGCGATCTTGATGAACTTCTTGAGGAGCTGGACCCTCTTACTGAGCTGCCCGCAGAGGCAGACCTCAGTGACCACCCACAGCTGGACCTGGTTGAACCTGCGCAGGAACAGGTCCAGGTTGGCCGTGGTTCTCCTGAAGCTCTGTCGGCCAAACGTGTGGTAGAGCAGCTCGTGCTGAGGAGAGGAGGGGAGGAGATGTTAAGGAGGGGAGCAGGTTTGAGTTAATCCAGTGGACGGGTCCTGCCACCTCACATCTGTCAAACATTACTCCTGCAGGTTTTTGTCTTATGAACAGTGATGCAGCAGAAGTGAGGAGAGCAGCCTGTAAGAAGCCAACTTGCTGTGAAAGGTTTGACTTTTTTTGTGTAAAATAACACGACAACACTGTACACGCTTGTAGCAGATTGTAGTCTTCTATTACTGGCCTGAAGTTGTTTTTTTTGTGTATGTGTGTGGGTGAGTGTATATGTATGTGTGTGTGATACCTCATGCACACAGCTGAAGAGCTCCCAGTCAAACATGGTCATTTGATAAGCCAGGTCCTTAGAGCTCATCAGCTCAAAGGTTGACATGGAGCCTGCAGAGGGACCCTCCTGGTCTGGAAGAGGAGTCTATGGGACACAGACACAAATACACATACTTGTAAGTTCACACAGTTGCATTTTTCAAGCTGAACCCTATTTCCCTGTGTTTTTGTGTCTACGTGACTAACGGGGACAATAACTTTTATTTTTTAGGGCTCTACCAACCGAGCTACCAGGCCACGGGGGACAGCAGTTCTTCAATTTTTTAAATTGGTCCAGTATTGAGCGAGACAGCTGCAGCCAAAAAAAGCAAAACCAAGCCTCAATGGAATTCCTCCAAAGTCAGTCCACTAAAATTGTTTGTTTTTTCCACTGACAGCCTCAGATTGTTGTGTCTGACAACATTATGGAAAGGATGGCTACAGAGAGAGACATTTTAAAAGAGACAGATAAAGTTGTTTTTTTTAAACCAGAAAAAGCTGATTTATTGCTTTTGCCAAACTAAACAGACTCCCTTTACAAAACGCTAATTTTAACATTGTCATCTTCCCTCAAATTTGACAGAAACAAAATAAAAGTCACCAAAAGCATCATGGTTCACTCTTCCAACAGTCACTAACTCTGGTTTGGTCGAAAGAATACCCTTAATTCACCACATTATTTGTGAAAATATCAGGAGGAGGTGAGAGTGAGACAAAGAGTCCCCACAGCAGAAAAGCAGTGGGGAGAAACGGGAGATCTGAATTTACAGCAGGGAGAAAGGGTGTGTGGAAACCAAATATTTCCACATCTAACTTGGTGCATTAAGGGTTTATTTTTTGTGCCTTTAATTAGATAGGACAGCTGAACATAAGACAGGAAAGGCGGAGAGAGAGTGGGTAAACGACATGCAGCAAGGGACGATAGGTGGGAGCTGAAACCACGGCTTCTGCAGACGACTCACAGCCTCAATACATGGGGTGAATGCTGCACCAACTGAGCCACCAGGCCACTATTGAGGGTTTATTTCATCCAAACAACCAGAGTCAGCGATCGCTGGAACAGTGGAAAGACAAGATTTTTCTGGTGAGTTTTATTTTGTTTCTGTTGAGATTGAATGAGGATGACGATCTTAAAATGACTGTTTTGGAAGGGGGGTCTGGTAAGTTTGGCGAGGGCAATGAAACAACTGTTTCTGGTTAAGCAAACGTATCTTACTCTAATAAAACAAACAAACAAAAAAAAGGTCTCTCTCTTAGAACAACAATCAGAGCCTGTCAGTGGCAAGAAAGTACTTTTGGTAGGCGATGCTTTGATGGTGCACTGTTGCCCAGAAGGATTACATTGTAGTTCAGTTTCACTTTTGCTGGCTGCAGCGGTCTCTTTCAATAATGAACAGATTTCAAGAATTGCTCTCCGTATTAGTCACAAAAAAACATGGGAAAATAGGGTTTGCGTTGAAAAATACCTAAGTTACACTTTAAAGAATCAATGTAGTGAAATCAATAAATTTTTACAGGTGTAGCTTTGTTCAAACAAGATATATTACTAAACCCATATTAAACCCATTTCATAAAAACTTCAGAGCAAACGCTCATCTCACCAGACTGTTGAGCTGGTCTCGAGGACAGGCGAATAATCTCCCGTTGATGCTCAGAGCAGAAAACACTGACACGTCATTAGGCTTCACGATGAGTTTTTCTGTAACAAACATGAGGATTAGATGAGTTTTCATCACCACCCACATACAGTATGTCCAAACACTAGCCTAAAAACAATGGTCAGATTTGAGATTTGACACCACTTTGATTTTGCATTCACTGTACACATGGTCAGACCCAGATAACAGTCTTCAGCATGTGTCCAGGGCGTATTTGTTGCAAGAACTCATTGAAATGACTGATAATGTGTTTGTAGGTAACGTTGCTGTGAACTGCTCTTTCACATCTAAAGTCACTCTGTGTTCTTACCACCAGAAGAGCTGAGGTGGACCAACAGGAGCTCATCAGTGGTGCCCAGTTTGTCAGCCACTGCGCTGATCACTTCTCTTCCCGTCGCCGCCACGGCAACACGGATAGTCGTGTATGTGTGATCGCTGCAGTACACCTTCAACAGGACTAGACACAGAAATAATATTGAAATGATTAAATGTTTGTTTTAAAAACTAAAAGAAGAAAATTCACATCAACTTACTGTCATCTTGATTCCTGATGGGCTGTTTCTTCTGCAGCCTTTCTTCTCCATTGCTGAACTGTCGTATGAGGGTTTTCTGTTGAAGACAGGCAGTGTTTTGTCAGAATCCATATCATCATCATGATGCAGCCAACATACAAAATATACTATGAACTTTAGTTGAAGACAGCAGTGTGGACACACCTTTTTTGTGGCTTTGGCTTCTTCCGAACTAGAAAATGTAAAAAATGTAGAAACAAAAAACTGAATAAATGTGGGTGGTTCGTGAAACATTACAGTGAAAGTTTAACATGCAGAAGCTGGGGAACGTACTGTAGTTTGACGACTTTCTCCAGGTCGGAACCAAGTCTTTCAAAGCTCTCAACATCCGAGAATCATTTGATAAACTCCCTACAGCTCCTACAGAGACAGAGAGCAAGAAACACAATCAGACCTTCATGCATCAGTGCAGGTTTTGCTATTTACTGACATTTAAAAGCTTTTGGTCACCTCAAGGAACGAGATTGGAGCAGGCTCCTCCTGTAACAAGTACGTGTGTGTGTTAGCCCAGCGCAGGGTCAGAATGAGGGCCCTCCGCTTTTGTTGAGCGCATACTCCAACCTCTCCTGTTCAGAGCCAGGTGGAGACGCCGCATGGTAGGTGCACACGAGGTTAAAGATAAACAGTAACATCCAGAAGTGGAGGTAGTGGCGTATAAAAAGATATACATTTGCAAATTAGTTTTCACAACACAAAACCAAACCTAAATGCTTTACTGAAACTAAAACTGATATTTCAACCAACTCAAGGCCACAGATGACCCTCATCACTACATCCTCGGTACCAAATAAGAGTATAATCATCATCAGTGCTGCAATGGTGAAGCACAAGTAACCGAACACTTGTGCTACAATGACTAAGACATTAAGAAAAGACCTCCTCGGCTGGGATTACAACTTGTTACTATGGTGTGAAGGGAGGTGTGCACTTGATGAGCAGTTCATTAGTGCTGGATGGTCAAGTGCTGCTTCAGCGCTTCCATAAGCAGACACACAATCACAAGTTGCACAATCCAAGATGCTGTCAGTACCACCGTTATAGTATGAAGCAAACAACAGACGTGTCCGTCCATTTCTGAGTGGGTTTGTCAACGTAATATCCTGCTGCAGTTATAAATCTGCATGTGTATTACCAATAAGTGGGTATCATGCATGAGAATCACAAAAAGATTACATTAGATACACTGAAGGACATCATAAATATGTGGTGATATGGATGGTGAGATGTGCCTGTTTTTCTTGAGGGGTCAATATGTTTGAATAGCTGTTTCTTATTGTGGATTTTTGTTTATTATGTTGTCTTTGTTAATGTTATGATTGTCTGCTACCTTGGCCTGGTCTCTCTTGTAAGACATTTTCGATCTCAGTGAGACATCCTGGTTAAATAAGATAAAACAAATCACAGACGATATGATTTAAAAAAAAAAAAGAAGGAAATACCATGTATAAAGGCAGAAAGGATATTGTGCCATGAGTAGAGGGCACAGCTGGCTGTTGGGCATGAAGACACAGTGCATGAGGACAAAATCATCCACTGCTGGGTCTAACAGACAGGAAGAAAAACAGACAACAAGATGTAGGAGACTCAGACAGGAAAGGAAGAAAGTAGGGCTGGACAATATATTGATTATATCAACATTGTGGTATGAGACTAGACGTTGTCTTAGATTTTGGATATTGTTATATTGTCCCTGTCATCCCTACAATATATAATATCTATATTGAGGTATTCGTAAAAAAAAAAAAAAAAAAAAAGGTGTGATATTTGATTTTGTCCATATCGCTCAGCTCTAGGATGTTTAATCTACAGCAATGCTTTATATTCTATAGGATTATCATATGTCTGCACTATTTGAGAATTTATGGAATATTATTTTAGAAAATGTATATATCAAGATATATATCGTATTCTGCGGAAAAGCATACAAATATTGAGATATTATTTATGAGTCATATCACCCAGCCCTAGAAGAAAGAATTAAGGGGTTCAAAAAGTAGCATAAATATCAGTCATTGCATTTGATATACTGTCTGGACTATCTCTGGTAATCTTTTCCAAATTCATTTAGGCCTAAAAGTCTATTCATTTTCCTTTTTTTCCCTATTCATCTACCTGGCTCACTGTGATGTATGTCCATCCTCATGGTCTCCAGGAAGTGATCAAGAATCTTCTCTGGTGTTCCTGATATCACAGTATACCTGCAAAAAAGGTGAGAAGACATTAAGAGTTAATTTTTTAAAAAAGCACAACAAGACAGAGAGAAATACATTCTACTGTAGACTTGAAGAGGTTAAGATAAACACTAGGGATGTAACAATATATCACATATTGTGACATTGCAATAAAAAATATCCCTCAATACCATACTGTGATGATATCTACTGTCATATTACATGGTAAACTATTTGATTTTATTATTATTAATATTTTATTTTATAAATGGAATAGTACTGACTGCTGCATTGTTGTTTTGCAACTGTATACTGTACATAAATCAAAAATTAATTGCCAAAGACAGTTCATGTCAATTTTTGCACATGCTATTGCTGGCTACTTTTATTTTATTTTATGTTATTAAAGACAGAAAGCAGAAGAAATTTAAGGTAAAAGGAAAAAAATTATGTTTGTAAGAACAAAAATATGCTGTACACATCAGATTTATATTTAATAAATAATATTAATTATTATTATATAGTGATATATTTAAAAAATCAAGTTGTCATTTCTGTTTTTTAATATTGCGATTAATATCGTATCAAGGAATTTTTATCATCGTATTATCATACCTTGAGTTTTTGTTACTGTTACATCCCTAATAAACACCTTTTTTAAATTTAATAAACCAACACCAGTTTGATTGATATTTCCATCAGATCACAATAAAAAAAAACATGATTTATGAAAGTTTAAAAAAGTTGAGATATCTTGTCAAAACAACACAACACCTGTTTGATATTCTTTGGAGTGCACCAAAAAATATATATTTTGGATTTAGGAGAAAGAATACAAAATGAAAACAGAGATATCTGTTTTTGTAAATAACCCTTTCACTGATATGTATGCAAGCTTCCTCACACGTACTTGATGCTTCCCATGGTGGAGGCGCGAGGACTCTTTTCTAACACCAGCACCGCTTGGTCATGCTCTTTCAAACGCACTGTGTTCGCTTCCACATCCTAAAAATACAACAAGATGCATGAACAGAATCAGTAATATCAATTCATGTCAAATGCAAAAATGTGACGTTTTAAATGTAATGTAGCTGCTCTGCCAGAAGGGGGAGACAGACATTATAGTCAGGCAGCATCACCCGGCACATAGTGCAGTATGATGCTTCATCCAGCCCAAATGAATGAAGTCAGAATGTGGTCAGTGGATGGCATCAAACTTTTGGACTTATCTTTTGACTTAGCAGTGACTTTGTGAAAATACACTGCTATAATAACACTACTGATAACAGTTTGGACCAGGGGCAGTAATTTGGAGCTTGTGAGGCTACACTCGTCCACCTCTCCTCAGCCTACCCTGAGTATCCTGTTGAAGTCTTCTTTGTCCACACGGAGGAAGTGGCAGTTGTCCTCTCTCAGGACGATGGAGGCAGCACGAGGTGAATCTGTTACCAGGGCCAACTTCCCAAAGTCATCACCCTCGTGGAGTGTACACACCACACCCTAAGACACACACACACAATGCATGCCTGAATGTACACATAAACAAACACATTTTAAGATACAAACAAGCTCAAATGCACACAGTTTACTCGTCATCCTAATCCCTGAGGAAAAATCTGAAAGGAGCAGGAGCTCTCTGGACGAGGATGAATCATCTATACTCATCTGTGTGTTGTGTGCAGAGTGCACGTGTGTGTATATGTATGATCAGTGTGCATGCACGGCATGTACATGAGCCTGTGGAGTACATCAGCCTGTACAGTGGTTGTAAATCGGTGTGTGGTGTGAAATTGTGTATGCGTACAATCCCCTTAAGCCATTTAATCATAGTGATGAGTCACGGTGAGCCGAGCAGAGTTTGCCAAACTCCACTGCTGGTGTTTCCCAGCCCCACAGGGCAGATACTGCTGGTCTGCTCCGCACACACACATGATCAGCTGCACATTTTAATCCTTTACTTACAGATGAAATATCATCAAATGAAGCAGAAAACCTGAACAATGCTCATGTGTCACAGAAAGAAATAGAAGCATGTAGGTGGATGAATGCACACACACACACACGCACCTTGCCATAGATAACCACATTGACGGAGCCCTTCTGAATGATGTACCATGATGTGCCCTCCTCTCCTTGGTTGAACACTGGAAAATTAAGAGGACAAATATATATTAGCCTCATTTATATGACTAACACACTCATTCTACACACCAAAGTATTCAAACTGCAGAGCACGTCTCCACAGGGTCCACAGAGGGAGACGTGAGCTGCAATTTGCATCAAAACTCGTACTCATGCTCAAAACATAACTCTGATATAACAAATATGAACACACAGGCACACATATTTTTAGATCACACTTCCTGAGGATATCATGATCTCCAATATTTATTAATCTTAAAATAATAAAGATGTTCCTTAAAGTAATCCAATGATAGTTGTTTGTACATACATGGGTTTATGGTGCCAGCTTGCCAAAATGTAAACAAAAAATGCATCAAATTGGAGCCCAACAGAAGCATTTGGTACACCACAGGTATTCAAACTGCAAGGCACATCTCCCCAGGTGGACACGGAGGGAGAGATGTGAGGCGGAGGCACAATTTGCGTCAAAATTCATACTCCTTCTGAGAGTTATAACTCAGTCAAATCTAAACACACAGACATGATACATGTATTTTTAGATCCAGTGCCCATAGCAAATAAACAGCTATAAATCTGCTTAGAAATCATTGCATTTTTAAGTTTTTTTCACTATCAAAGTAATCCAGTGGTATCTGTCTGTACATCCATGGGAACACTGCAAACAGGAACTGCTAATAGCTAATTTGGCATACTTTTAATGATGCCAAGTTGTCAAAATGTAAATAAATAATGCAAAGAAAACAGGGTTCTAACTGCAGCCAACAGCTAACTACAGTAACTGACTCCATGGCAACATTATACTTCCTGTTTACATCCACCAGGATGCTTAAAGCAGAAGAGGAAGAAGAAGAAGATGAAGAAGAAGAAGAACAGGACTTATAATGTCCCTTAATATTAACTTTTTCATGTTGTACTATCAATACTTTTGTCCACTTTATGTCCAATCAACATAGTTCTTATATTCTTGGAACAGTGACATGCAGGTATTTGAGGGGTGTTGGGGTGATGCAGTTTTTTGATTCTTGTCTGAGGAGGGGCCCCACAATGTCACAGACTTTGAAAACCCCTACTGTGCACTGTGTACTGTACACATACAAACATGAATTTTATCACAACGTGAAGACTCACACACGGTTCCAGCTTTTGCATGCGACTCGAAGATCACAACGCTCGCCAGTTCCCTCTTCACCTACAAACCAGAGCACAATGTTCAAGTCACATTGGATTTACAGTGGATGTACTGCAGAAACGTGAGAGCAGAAAAATGTACAGGTGAATACCACTTTAAAATAAGACCACCCTTGTAAATGATTTATAAATGTTAGGTTGTAAACACTTTAGAAATCATTAATAAGCAATTATAAACAAGTTATAACAGTGTTTTCATGCATCTATGTGGGCTCACTACTTGGTGAGATCCAGTTACTACAATACAATATTACTATGACACTTAAAGTCACAATACGATATTAAAGTGATTTTAAACAATTTGCGATATGTTGAGTATTGCAATAACATATATTGCAATTCAATACCTCCCTTTTAAACTCTAAATTATGTCCCCAAAGGAAAACTTTGTCAATATCTGTTCTAATAGGATAATATTTTCAGTCTGTTCATCTCACTTCAATCATTTTCAACATTTTTAGTGCAGCAAAATGGGACTGTCAAGGAGACAGACCAGTTCGGCTGATCGAGACCTCTGTGGAATTCACCAGAAAAAATCCTCTTGTACAAACCAAGTTTAATTCACATTTGCAATATTAATAATTTATACAGTGACAGATCGATACTTGGCATCCATGTATTGATGCAATATCACCCGCAAAATATTGAGATACTACACTGGTAGCAATTATTTCCCCAACCCCTGCTGTTTACTACCAGTTAATCTTATTAATGAGTTACTAACATTTGCAAAGGGAGCCTTATTGTAAAGTATAAAACACTGCATGCAGAAAATGTAAATGAAATGTAAACAATATTGCCAAAGCTTTATGGCAAATGAAACTTTCTGACTATTAAGATATTCCGATGGTGGATAAATGGTTGTAAGTTACTAACAAATGATGATGAGGACAAAGCAAGCTAAGTAAGTAATGAGATCTGAGGCTTAACAGTACAGATAAATGTGGGCTCACTATTTGGCAAGCAACAGGACATAAGCACTCTGTTCAAAATGATAATGAGTTTAATGAAAAATGAAAAATGATTTAACCCCATTGTTTGTGAACCACTTCGATCTCCTGGTATGTGATTTTTCAATGCTGTATTAATGTGATTACATCTAATACACATAATACAGATTCTGGGAATACTGTATATGGAGCATGAAAAGAACAACAAAAACAGTTCTGGAGCTGTTACAGACTTAAAGACTCCTCCACATGGTGAATTCTTGCTAACACAGGGCAGAATGGTGTAAAACTGTGTCCCATTACAGCAAATGCTGACAGCGACTACAACTTCTCCCTCTGGTCTTAAAAACAAAGAGACCGCAGCAAGTGGCTCTGATGAATTAGCGGCCTTCTTGAAAATCTGTACTGTCCCTTTAAAAGAAAAGTGGACTGGCTGACTCACAGTGTTGGAGAGGTGAGCTAAGGCCTTGATGTGAAGCAGCTCATCGTAGATGATCTCTAGGTCATCCCCTGTCCTCTGACCAGGCCTGCAGACGCACACAAGAGGTTAGTCAGAGTGAACTCACCACCAACATTTCATGCATGCACTTCATTTTTTATTATTACACAGCGCTAAAATTAGTTATGACACATCCTCATGCTAAATTACTGTGTTTTGAAAGTAGGCACGACAGATGATTGTCAGAAAGGTTAAATAATCGGGATGTAACAATACCAAAAATTCAAGGTATGATAATACCACAATAATATATTTAACACAATATTAAAAAAAACAAAGAAAAATGACAACTTGGAAAAAAAAATCCTTTATTAAAGGTGCAATATGTAAGAACTGGCCACCTGTTGAATTCAAATATGGGGCAGCATATCACCAGAATAACTATTAGCTGCTGACAACTGTAGCTGCCATTAGCTTGTTGCTCAATTAGCCATGCAGCTAGTGGTCCAGAGTGCCAGTGGAGTGTTGGTGTTTACACCGGTAGCACAGGAGCTTTGGACAGCCAGGGAGGCCCTGGGTGGGGGGAGTTAGCATGTTAGCAGTTTTGACATAACATCAAAACTGCTATTTCAACACATTCTGTTGATAATCTGAGTTAATTTTGGAACGTTTTTAAACTAAAATTCTTACATATTGTACCTTTAAATAATATATCTCTACCTTTTTTTGTTCCATAAATTTCATTTTTCATTGCTTGTGTTTTCCTTCTTTATTAAAATAAAATAAAATAGCCAGCCATGATCTAAGCATATGCAAAAAAATTTGGCATGAATTGGCAATAGCCAGCAGGACTCCTTTTATAAAATAAAAATAATAAAATAAAATAATAAACCATGTAATATTGCAGTAGATATTCTCACTTCTCACTAGAGACTTTTTTTTAACTGCCATATGATATTTGATATACTGTTACATCTCAATTAAATAAGCTTTTTGATTTTTATCATTATTGGTTGTTACTGACGATTTCCTGAGGATCATGCGCAGCAGTGCGTCTGGGCCGATCTGAGCGAGGAAGAGGATGGTCTCTGGCAGCTCTTCCTCGCTCTCCCTCTTCTCCTCCTCACTAGGCAACGGCGTGTCCTCCTCCTCATCGTCAAGAAAGCGGTAGAACAGGTACTTGTCCTGGAAACCCAGCTCCTGGTCCACTGAGGAGTGTACACATTTAAACACATGTATTGTGTTTGCCTGAGGATTTTCAGCAATTACAGTTTTCTTATCTCAGAACATCATTTCAGACATCTTCTTTGAAGTGTATGAATTTGAGATTCAATTATATTTTATGTTTCTGCTTCAAAACTTCTAATTAATTCCCACACTGGTATTCAGACTGACACTTTCACTGCGATTGATGTTCAGATTTGGGAAAAACACCAGGCACCAGTCGAACAGAGACCCTTTTCTTTAGTCAAAATTTCCACTCTGGATAGGAATGAAAGTCTGAATAGCACTTAAAGGACCAATGTGTAAAATTTAGTGGCATCCAGTGCCCTCTTTCCATACACATGTGCTGGCTTGGCTTGGCTTGACTTGGTACATCAGCCCAGCATGGCAGAGATTTACATTCCCATTACAACAGGGAGCTACCTGTTTGAACGTGCCTTTTAATGGAAGGTGAACTTAGCTCGAGTTGAGCGGCTGTAAAACGGGGGATAAACACATTTTTCCTTTAAATTCTTTTCACAATACCCCCCACCCCATTATTTTGTTATTTAGAAACTTTTATTATGAAGCACAAAAATCAGGAAATGATGGGTTTTCATCAGCACGACTTGACAACCACTTGGTTTGTCCATTCTGGACAAACATGGCAGTGCAACATGGCAGCCTCCGTGGAAGAGGACCAGTGCCCTCTGTAGACACAAACAGCTCATTCTCAGGTAACAAAACACAATGATTCTCATTTTCAGGTGATTGTACACTCAATTATATTCAATTTCTGTCATATTCTGCACATAAATCTTACACGCTGGACCTTTAATTCTAACTTATGCATTTAATAATACACACAATTAAAACAGATAATGTGAAGAAATTAACTCCCTTTTTTTCATTTTTGGCTGCTTTGAAATTAAGGTTTGGGAGCTGACGATTGTATCATAACTGTCCAGTGCACAGAATTAGACTAAACAGCTTATAGTTACACTCTGTTTGCAGCGGCCAAATCTGGCCTTTTAACGACCTCAATCCGACTCCTTCATAAAAATGTATAAATATGAAAGCCCATTCATTTGTTATGTCTGTTGATAAGCACAAAGATATTTATTTTTTAACTCAGGCTGTTTAAACAGACGGAATTTAGAACAGTCAAAGTGAATGAAAATTGAAGTTAAATGCTTTATTAAAACAACAAGCTACTTCTAATTAATATTACAAAGGTGTGGTTTTTTTTCTTTCCCAATTGTGAAAACTAAAGGTGCACTGTTTTACATGTTTAAATTCTGAACTTTACAGGTCAGACACAGGAAATGTAAATGTCCGGCTCCTTTTTTTTTTTTCAAATCTGGCCCTTCTAAAAAGTAATTGAATAGACCTGGACTATATGATGAGAAAGCAGTAGAGAAAAGTTTTAGTTACCATGGTTGAGCACCCCTTCTTCTAGTAGCGCTTGCCACATCCCAACAGCATGGGACCGTGTGAGAACACAGGCACTCTGCAGCACCAACCAGTCCACCAGCTCTGTGCCTACACAGCATTGTCTGCAATACATACATACACATTTTTACAGTGCTGGATGCTTGCATAATTCTGTGTAAGCACACAGCTGTCATTGTAGGGAAACAAACTCCTGTACCTGTATGTCTTGAGGTGGTACTTCCTGTCTCGGATCATGTGCGGGGCTCTGGACAGGATGGCGTTGCGGAGAACCTTCCCCGCTCTCTGCAGCTTCTCTGAAGGAACCTGCAGAACACACAGGAACGCCAGGGTAGTTTGGTGAACTAATTGCTAAAGGGAAGATTAACCACTTTTCATACAGATGTCCAGTCAGTATTGACGGTAAGTCGCCTATTGAAGTAATAAATTCCTCAGTTCCTCTTTCTGGACACCAACTACATCACCGTGATATCAGTGGATGCAGGAGGAACAACAGCTTGAGAGATCCTGCTGCAAAATCTGTCTTTGTAAATATGGCTCGCACAGGAATTTATTGGTTCAAGTGTCTACATTTACCATCAACACTGACGGGACATCCACGTAAAAAGTGCTGCATTTCCCTTTAACTGCAATCCAAGAGTCAATATTTGCAAGACTTGTGCTGCTTCCGAGTTATAACATTTATACAGACAACGGCAAGAGAAAAACCCATCTGAGAACACATCCTGAAGAAAAGAAAACAACAATGCTATATTATCAGTCGAGCTTGCTCGTATACACTGCAATATTTACTCTCTGAACTGACCAGAATAATGGCACAGATCTCACTACTCATGGAAGCTAATATTACAAAGTCAAATAAACAAATTCTCCTGTAAAATAGTGCCATCCCCCGTTTGATTTTTATTGACGTGCTGCAGCAGGTAGATGTGAAGGCTAGTCGCTCACAGAGCAGCACTACACAACACTCATAACAGTACAACTCCACACACTGTGAACACATACAAGCAAGCACATCCTATACAGATCACACCTGCACCTCAGAAACAGGGAAAAAAAAGGCAGATGTGTGTACACACACACAGCTGCTGAGGAAAACAACAAAGGAAGGCATGGTAATTGGGCAGATGGGATCTTTCTTCTGTGTGCATGCATTAGCTAGCATTAGCATATCTACAGAGGATCACAGCTGTGAGTCATCACTTGTCTCTTTGCAGAACACACACACACACCACCAAAATTCATTCTGGCACTCCGGTTCATTCACAAACATGACAGCATGCAGCAGCGCACAACAATTTTGTAACACAGTGTGGTCCAGTTTGCCGTCCTCTCTCTGCGCTCTACACAACGGTGGGTTTTTTAGACATCAAAATGACTCATCTACGGGCTAGCTCGATCAAAAAAATGATTTTGTTGCTCTACCCTCCATGCCCTGTCCGCACCGATTTATTGACACAAGTAATGAGGCGCAGAGGAATCCAAGACAAACTGAGACTGCCTGGATCCACACAGTACAGTATATTGGTTGCGAGTTTGTTTCATTCATGCTTTGTGTGCCGCGAGGAAGGCCACAGCTCTCATTCATTTATAGCATCACGTTGCCATGCTGAACTTTTTTTTTTTTCTTCCTTTACAAATCCAAGAGAGACCTTTGGGTTCCAAGCGGTGAGCTGCAGAGAGCGTTTACCTTGTTGTGAGCTTTGTTTGCAGAGTCTGAGTTCATGTTGTCCTTGTCTGTGAGTCCTGAGGAGAAAAAAGCTGTTGTCAACATGGTCGAATTTTTACAGATAGTTTTCATTTGCCAAAAAATAGAAAAAAGAAAAAAAAAACAAAAAAACAACCAATTTCATTCTGTGGCTTTGATACAAAATAACAAAACACAAATGGAGGCGTGTGAGTGAGAGCCGCTGCTCAGCAACACACTTTGATTCAGTGGCACAGCGCACACCCACTGGGCTGGACAACGGGTGCACTGAGCTTGAGGAGTGGGAGGTAAACAGTGTGTAGAACCAGACTATTTTAACATTTAACTCTGTGAATTAAGGAGTTATTTTGACCTGAGTTGGCGATTGTTGGGACAGTTTTACGATTAGTTAACAAGACAATTTAACTCATCTTATTTCAGTTTATTTTGTTTATTTAGCAAATGTGACAAAGCGAACCTGCTGCTCACACAAATCTCCCCGCTGAGACTCAGGAAGAAAGGAGAAGGTGGGATGGGGGGCAAGAATATATCGGCAATCGCTGGTTGATGGGCTGACAGTGACGGGTTGGAAAATTTTAACATATAACCAACTCTAATAGGAATGCACAATATGGATTTTTCCAATTGATACTGATAATTACCTGCTTCTCGTGGCCGATACCAATAAGATTACAGATAATTTCACATTTTTAAAAAATTTATATAACCTGTAGTTTTTGCACACCTGAGGGTAAGAAAGGCTTCGATGCAGTGGCCGACACTGACATCACTATTACAACAAAACAAAAAAACAGTTCCGACTCTTCAAAAGTTAATTTATTTTTTATAGTGAAGTACATCAAAAAACTTCAACTTCAAAAAATATATATTTAATAATAATTTGTCATATCAGCTATATCGTATGTATCAGATATAATTTCATTATCGAAAATAATAAATAATAATATAAATTTCTTAGCCTGGGAACCAGACGAATCTGTTTAAGTCATGTTTTCATTGCAAATTAGTGTGGAAATGCCAACCTATAAACTTCCTACTAACAGCCCTGATATTTACAGTGCATCCCTAGTATAATATCTTGAAAAGGAATCAGGAATACTTTAGAGTGATGAAATACATTGTCTTTATTTCATACAATAAAAATAAAAATGAAAAAATTCATAATACTTATTATTATTATACTATAATTATATTATTATTAACCAAATACAACCTCATTTATTCATCTGTTTCACAATGTTACATTAATAATTGCACTGTTTTAAGTGCAAGTAAACATACTTTGGTCAAGTAATTAAACACATTACCAACATTTTAAATTTTTTTTTTCTTTTTTTCCATTCCAGTGTGTGTCTCTACTCACTGTCATTGTTGGATCCACTCTCCATAGCTCCATAAGGAGGGGCCAACAGTCCAGCCAAGCTCTGACGATACTTCTACAAGACAAAACACACACGTCAGAATTTACGTCCTACTGTCTTGAAAACATTTACACCTGTTACTATGATGGATAATTTATAAGACATCATCATCTATTAAACATCAAAACCCATCTCTCTAAAACACGGACACTGTGTCAGTTTCAAACACACACACTTGCTCCAAGTGCCTCTCAAAACAAAGCCCTTTGTACAACCAAGATCATTTACATGCAGAACAACTAACATTATATAACACACACACACAGCAGCAGCAGCAGCAGCAGCATTCAAACCAGGGTTAATGAGTGTGTACAGATGCTGCTATTACAGCTGTTACAAACAATAAAGTGCGTTTGCATTTCTGTAACAGAGACACTGACACACACAGCAGGTCATTTTGAGTCTGAAAGTGCCAAGTTGCTCATCTGCAAGGTCATTACCAAGTGACCTATGCCCTCAGAGGACCGCAGGAACACACACACATGCAGAGACAGCAAGAAAGACAGAGAGAGGATCTGTTTGACCTAAAGTCACAAACACTCCCTGTCGATTTCTTTCTCTCCCATACAAACACACACAAACAACCGGTACAAACACCGCAAAACAATTTCTGGAAGTTTAACTTTCATTTTGTGAGAAGACAACAGAGGTAAATATAAGAAAATATGACAGTGAAACACTTCCTAGCCCAGAGCACACCACAGACTATTACTACAGTGTTTCAGTCGGTTACAGTCACACTCACCTGAGGGAACACACTCAGCTGCTAATACTGGAGGGACTGAAACCCCGGAGAGCTGCCCTCTGCTCCTGTACAACTCACACACAAGCCACCGGATAGCATCCTGCTCAAAAAAAGCTGCTCTCCTCCTTTCTTTCTTTCTTTTTTTTTTCTCCTCTTTCTGTCCTCTCTCTTCCTCTCACACACACATACACACAGTCGCCCCAGTGTCTTTCTCAAGTCTCTTGCTCCCTCTCTCTTGGCGCGATCGAGCCAAGAACCAAACCACTTTCTCTCACAGGTTACCACGGTGATCTGAGTCTCCGTACGACTGAGCTACTCCAGTGGAGGAGGACAGAGAGGCTGGGAGGGAGGGCGGGAGGGAGGGGGGAGGCAGAGAAAGGCAGCAGGGGGAGCGAAAGAAAGGAGTAGTGAGGATAGAGGGAGGCTGGCAAAAGACACAGCACGGCCAACAGAGGAGAGAGGAAGTGGGCAAGAGAAATGTGGAGCAGGTGAAAGGGACAGAGGGGTAAATGCAGAAAAAAGAAAGTGAGAAAGTCCAGGCCAACCAGCCATCTGCTGTAAATAGAGATG
Source organism: Lutjanus argentimaculatus (assembly GCA_034769285.1). Classification (NCBI taxonomy): domain Eukaryota; kingdom Metazoa; phylum Chordata; class Actinopteri; order Lutjaniformes; family Lutjanidae; genus Lutjanus; species Lutjanus argentimaculatus. The sequence continues at coordinate 17,093,797 of JAWZSL010000011.1, forward strand.
TACCGATCCGTTGTTGTTTTTTTTTAAGTTCTGATCTGGTTACGATCTCTGAATTTGGATATCTGCCGATACTGATGTTATACTGATATAGCGCACTTTTTTCCTGATGTTTATGATTATTTATTATTTTTATTAATAAGATTACATGAGGCTGAAACTGAAAGATGCCATTACACGAGTTACATTACACAAACTACACAAGCTTTGCAGACTGACATTCACATGTGCAGCTGATAGCCTGAGAGACCGCTCTCATTTAAATCATTTTCCACGATGCACTTTGCTATTTTACGTAATGTTTTCATAATGTGTTTGTTCAGAACATGGCGGTTTGTGCTGGTAACTGTTACTTTTGTGCTGATCTATTGTTTGACCGTGAGTGAGGTGTGAGGTGTGGCCTCACTCCAGCTGTGTCGCACCTCAGAACGTGTTTCCCTTATATTACAACTGCAAATGCAGAGTGTTAGTGAAAAGTGCTATTCAGCTATTAATTTGCACTGCTTTAATGTAACACTTGGCAAATACATGGTGTTGTAGAATGTAGAATGTGGATCGGTGTCACAAATCCAATATCCGATGAAAGCCATAGCTCAATGTCGGCGCCTGGCATTAATGTTAGATCGGATGGGTCCCATTTCTATTGGTAAACTGTGTTTACACACGTCTGTCAGGAACAACAAAATGTTTTATGTTTACAGCCTGTTTATTCATCTCACTTTCACTTGGTGTGTGAATTATGGAGCAGCGGTTCTTTCTTTTCTTTCATCCTTTCATCAAACACATGACTGCATTCATCTTGTAGCTTTCTAGTCCTCACCGGCCGCACACAAGCACATGCACACAAATTAGCCCATGCACACACATAAAACACAGAGATCTTTTTACTACGAGCTGAATAAGATTCAAAAGAGGACGACCTCGGGCTATGTTTTCTGCTTTATGTCTTCGGTCCTAAAATAGATGGCAGAGAGGGAGACTGAGTGCACTTAGTTGACAAACAAACACACTACAAGCCCGATAATAAGATGGCACACACGCTTTAAAAACCAATTATTGTCCTATCTCGCTTTTATATATGTTCCTGTTTTGTAAAATGGAGATATCACATTTCAGAAAATCCAATTTCATCTGGTAATAATCATACTGAAGAAGTCATTAGCTTTTTTCATAAGTGGCAGCAATGAATAGATAAATACTTTTTCTACTGAGGCCGAGAGGAGAAAAGCCACTAATACAACATTGAAAAATCTTTTACTAGGTTTGTCAAAACGGTTGTTGAAAACAATGCTCAAAATCTTATTCACTTTTCATTCATGATAAGGCTGTTATGAATTTTTACACATTTATTGCTCAGCTTAGCTTTGTTTTTATGTTTATTGCTCAGTTTTGTTGAATACTTGATTCTGATTGAACTAAACAGTACATTACTTTGGATGCAGTTCAGATCAAACACTCTGGAGGGTGTATATATATACAGTATATACACACACATTTTTTATACATTTTTTTAAGCAAGTAGCCATGTAATAAGCAGGATGATGTATGTCAGAAGGGTCTTGAATCACCCTAAAGGGGTTTGTAATAATGATGATAACATAAAAATAATAATGACCCGTTCATTGCACATTATCCCTAACATCTTTTTAAATTTATTTATTTATTTACAAGTCTATTTGACAGGGAACACATATAATAAACATAAACTTCAATACTTGAAATCTGGGGCCATATTCACGAAGCTTCTTAGTACAAAGAGTTTTCCCAGTGATGAAATAATAAGAAAATTCTTAGAATTGTGACAATTTCTAAGACTTTTCCCTTAAAGTTAAGAGTAGATCCTGCTAAAGATAAAATTTATTTAAAAAAAACATCTTAACCTTTAAAAGAGCTCCTAAGGTGAAAGACTGTTAGGAGCAGGGAGGAGGACTTTTAACGGGTTTAAGAGTTTCTTAAGCAGAGGAGGAAATGGCAGAAAGCCAACGAGGAAGCAGAAATATTCACCAAAAACTGAACGGCAGTGAGTTAATGACACACTACAGGTTAAATCGTGCAGAGATAATGTTTGTGATCAATCTTGTTAGTTGTGCTCACATAATAATGGTAATTAACTTTATTTATATATCACTTTTCTTAACAATGTTACAAAGCGTTTCACAAGAAGAAAAAAACCTGATAAATCTCCCACATAACGCCATAACTCCAGAAATGAAAGTGATCACAGCGGTGACACAGTTCACTGAACTTCCACTGGATGTCCACACCCTGTAGGCTCACAAAATGGCATTCATGGATGCATATATTAATTACAAAACGATTGTTTGATGAGTTAATAACAGATCATGGAATTACAATGAATGATTATATTGATTCTGTTTAGTCACCTTTATAGATTCATGGAAAAAGAATGAAAATCAAAGGAAGTTCCATTTTTTGTGACTTTAATGGAAAAACCCAACTGTGCAAATTTTGTGGCTCTTGAAGGGATCGCACAATCACCCCGAGGTGAGGTTCTCGTAGTTCTGCTGTTGCTCTCAGAACAGAGCTTAGTGAAATCCTTTAAAGGGGGTGGAGCCAAGCTGTGGATGGTTTTACAAAGTTATCGTACATCCATGAAAAATATTAAATTTTCAAGACTCAACAGATTAAATTTGGTAAGTATATTATAGTGGTGGTAGTGTTGTGGTTTCTTGTGCAGAATTTTTAGAGATTTCTTACAGATGGAGTACAGGGATTTCAGAGCTGGCCTGGGACCAATCTGTGGTAAGAAAAGATCATCATCATCATCATTAAACGATCGAGTGTAGGAAAATCTGAGCAGCTTCTAAGGAAAGGTGATGTCGAATGTGTCTATGAGTAGTGGACATCTTTTTGATGTGCTTTTTAAGTTAAACCTGGATCCAAAATAGAATAAACCAAGTATTTGAATTGACTAATCAATTTTTCATCAGATTGAGTGACTTCTGACCTCTATGTGAACAGAAACACGCAAAAAACAATTATAGGTATGAAAGCTATAATGTACTGTATATGTGAAAAAAAAAACATTCATTTAGAACATCAAAGAAAACGAGACCTGTTGGATTTGACAATGCAAAATTGGAGATTAGAGCCTGACAAAACAGGGCAGCCACTTGAAGTCTGCGGTTGCCGACCGTGAAGCTACGGTAAACTAATCCACTGCTGTGCCAGGACTTCCTCTCTGAGAGGGACCCAGTGAATGGAGCGGGTAACCTCAAAAAGGAGGCCCACAGAGAGGCCACTACTACAATGCCAACTCTCAAAGGAGATGCCAGGCCACAGCCATGGTACTGAGTGCTGATTCTTCCAGCTTGTATGATACAGTATCTGTTAGCAATATCTGATATCAGCTGCTGACTGTGAGTTTTTATATTCTGAACATGACTCATCTTAGTTAATCAATACTGCAGTACTGTTGGCTGTTTTCCCTCTTAGATACACAGTGATGTGTTTTATTGATGGAAGTTATGTCTGCAATATACCAGTGTTAGCCAAGAATGTCAATACTCTCAATTGTAATGCTTGCAGCAAATTACCTTTTAATGCTTAAGCACAAAAAGAAAAGATGAGACTGTTTGCATTGCAGGTGATATAATCAATTTCCTTGTGTTTCAAAAGAAAATGGAAATTTGTTCCTTATGTATTGAGTGGACACCAGCTGCGACATGTCCTCTTAAAATAGACCTTTTTTATGTTAATATGAAATAGTGGAGTAAACACAGGTGTTAACAATGATATTATATAAGGTCCCATTCCATTTAGTGAAGCAGAGCCTTTCCGGTGAGCCAACAAGCACAACAGCAGCACCCTGACTCTGTTTGATCTGAATGGAATGGAACCTTAACTAGCATCACTGATAACACCTGTGTTTACCCTGTTTAACCAAAATGGCTGCTGTGAAAAAGATCCATTCATGTCGGCAATAAATGTGCTCTGATTTCCTTGGGAAAAAAAGATATTTGTGTTTTTATTCTCATTCTTTATATGAATACACCATTTATGTTGTCACAGCAGTAAAAGCACAGGTGTAAGTAGTGATGTTAATTACTAGAAAGGAACGCTGCACGAATAAAGTTGTCAGTGTGGATCAATTACACCTGTGCTTTTCATGCAATGACCAATTAAAATATCTGCTGTGAAATAGGTAGTTTAACTAAACTTTTAAGTAAACTATTCTGTCTGTATACACAGGATAGCAGTGTCACTATTCAACTTCCAGTTTTAAGGTCATGATTTGGAGTCATTGGTTTTATGCCGTGACAACTGTCATTTACACTTCTTTAAAGCAGATAGTCTACATGAGATAAAGTGTGATATAATGGCCGGTAAGCTGTGCTGTGTCATCTTTGTCTGTGTTGTGTTTTGTTTTTTTTTTTTCCTTCAGACATGCACTGGATACCCCAAGTAGGCAGGGCTGGACAGGAGAAAAACTGGGAAAATCGTGAAACGCCTTTGATCTCGATTACTGAGAAACTGACAGCTCATTTCAATCAATTTATTAAATTTAATATTTCAATTCTGTCACCCCTAATATAGGAATATATTATTTGTTGAAGCCAGCTTCACCTGCTTACTGACAATTAGTCTGACCACATTAGGATACTATCTAAACTCCTCTATCATTCCAACACAATCAAAAGTATTGAAATCAATCCAGCTGATCCCAGGAGAAAACCTCAGCACACAGTTGTTTTATTCATGGTGGTACAAACACTAATATACACTTATAACCTTTAAATTCCCACCATACTTCCAGGCTAAAAATACAGAACACAGACAAAAAAGAACACTTTTTTTTGCTCAACTGGGTGAAGTGGGTCAGAGATCTCTTTGCACAAAGTCATGTACAACAATCGCCTTTCCTTCTCCTTACAGATGGACTAATTGTGACTGAGTGACACCTTGTGTGAGTGAGTGAGTGAAACTACAGGCTATAGCAGACACTTTGCCTCTATACCCAGATGAAACCATACAAAAACAATTTTTAATGATGCACATACTCTCTGGCCTGCTCACAGCCTTCTTGTACAACACTCTCAGTATCGAAATTGGCAGCTCTTGGCCTCTCATTGCTAATGCTTACATCAACAGCTCTGGAATAAACAGCATGTTTAATTCTTTTTTACCACTTGCCCAATCATGCAAGTAGGTTGCTAGATTTACTTGCCCAACATGGCATTTGAATTGCCCCAGGCATTGGTTTGGTGAATCATCCCTTGTACCATAAATGCTGCACTAAGTTCAGAGTAAGTTCTGAAAACAATAGACATTCAGTACTACACACAAGCACACACAGGCATGTACTGTACATACACACTCCTCTTCCTCTCTCTCTCCCTGTCTCATTGTTGAGTGTCACCTGAGGTGTGTGTCTAATAGGTGGAAAAGGGGGCACTGTTATGGTGGACAGCCCTCTTGTGGTTAAAGGCACAATTACAGAGGAAGGTCGTCTGAAAATTGCAGTCTCAATGGGGAATTTTCTCCAAGCCGGAAACCTTTAGGTACGCTGCCGAGTTCAGCTCATCCTTACAGCTACAGCAGCTCATACAGTTTTTTTAAAACTCTATCTTTGTCTCTCACCTCCCAGAGGCTCTTGAATCCCTCTGCTCGATACGCAGCAGCTCGCTGGTCTCTCTGCTGACAATGGTAGCGTGGCGTGGTGTGTTGTCCAGGATGGACTCCCCGAACGCTGTCCCGATCCCCAGTGTACAGATCGTGACTGCATCCTGCACACAAACACAATATATTTGTTTAAACGACTTCTCGTTGGAGCATAAATGTGTGAGGGAGACACTAACTTTTATCAACATAGCTAAAAGAGCCCTACCTTCTTTAACATGTTTGTATAATCCTGTTTTGTAATGTCATTGGCTTCTTCATCTGTCAAATCTGTGACAAAACGTAAATCTGTCTATGTTTTTTTAAAGAGCCCTACTGCACAAAATAATACCGGTTACACTGGTTCTGATTTTGGCTAAATATACTACTATGGTTGCAACTAACAATTAGTTCAATATCTCAATCTTAAATAGCAAGTTGGAGCCATAGACGACGCCATGATTTGTTTCCCCCCTCCAACTCAGATTTGAGGAAGCTCAGGCAGGCTGTGGGAACACTGCAGGAGCACAAGACAAGTGCAACATTGCAATTTGATAATAAGAAGTGACGAGTCCTACGCTGTAAATTGATCAGCTGTTTATAAAATCTGTTATCCTTAAAACAAAAGGCCACTGCACTCTGGATTTTGTGTTCAGTTACTTACATAACATATATATTATATAACATATTTCTCAATTTAACCGACATGAACATCTACTCCTTCTGACAGATTATCAATATTTCTTACTCATAGATAGATATTAACTCAGATGGCATTAAAGTGAACTCTAATTGACATGAAATGGGTAAACAAAAACACAAGTTACGGGCCAGAGCAGAAGTTCTGTAGCATTGTTGGCAGGCAACAACGAAGAAGCGAGTATTTGCATTTTGTATATTTTGTTAATCTATTATGACATGTCATGTGCATTTAATTATTTTTTATAGTAAATATATTGCAGATTCCTCCTGTAATCAATTAGTCTGCAAATTGTTTGGTCTATTTACAGTAACAATAACGTAAACAGTTACAATGCCCATTACAATTTTCTAGAGCCCTAAAAGTAGGACATTCACACAGTTTAGAGGCTTAACAAGAGAATGTTAGGGTTTTTTTGCTTAGATTGATTATCAAAATAGTTGCCGATTCATTTTCAACTAATTGCTGCAGCCCTAGACACGACTCAGCAGCAGTACAAAGACACATCCAAAGGTTTGCTTTATAAAAATGGACAGACATGAAGAGCAGACAGATTAATATATGGTAATGAATGCAAATCAATTCGAATATGAGGGACTAGTAAACGGAGTCTCCTGTAAGGAAAATATCTGTGGGTGCTGGAAATAATTGGACAGGCTCGAGGCAAGCAAACACACACACACACATGCACACACATATTCCCACACCATCCACTGATTTAGAAAAATATTCTGCATGCTATGGAAACCTTTTCAGCTGTCCAAACTGACATTTCAAATATAGCCACAGAAACTAGGCCACCAATGGCACTTTAGGGCTACATACACATAAAAAGAACGTCTCACAATGGAAGGGCTTCTTATCTCTGTCTTTAACCCAGGAACAAATCCCCTCTCCTCTCTCTTCTCTCACACATCATTCTTCTCCTCTATATGTACAGTATAACCCTGTTTCCACACTCTGACATAAAGGGCATAACAAGTAGCGGAAAGCACAGCTCTCAGTGGACTTGTTTTCTGTGCTGTGGCAGCTTTGCTCTGGCATATTTAAACAGGGAGACATGAGCTAATGGACTAGAACAATGTCAGCATTGAGGAGAGTCGTGCAGGACCAGGTTTCCAACATGAGGAGCACTTGTAGAGCAAGCCCGGATCTCCGCAGAAGAGGTTATGATAAGAACAGGACAAGAGGGGGGTAGGAAAATGGCAGCCGTGAGAAATCATGCATCTTCACAAAAATAGAAAGCAAATTACAGAATGAAGCCCGTAGTGTCCGTGATTCAAGATTCAATTCATTATTCATTCATTCATTTGTGATTCAAATGATTTACTGTACAGGAGACACACACACCAGACACACAGCAGCACGAGTGAAACTGAGCAAGTTATTGTACATGAGGCCTCGATTTGACTTGAGCCTACCTGGTGATTGGCAGTTTCTGACACTTTGACATCCAAAGATCCCGACAGGACAGCATACCAGCTGGTGCCTATGTCTCCCTGTCGAAACACTGTGGACATTAAAATACATTAAACATTGTCAGATGCTGGTGAAAAACATTTCACTCACATGCATTCATAAAAATGTATTCCAGCTCTCAAATATCATATATTAAGTAAGAAAACGTATCACTTTTTTTTTCCAAATGGTAGAAACTACATTATGAAAGATTTTGTCACCTTCTATCCTTAAAGGGACAGTCCAGATTGATGATGTGGGGTTTTATGAAGTACTTATCCTTAGTCGGTGTATTACTACAACAGATGGCGGTCAACATGCCCGCAATTTGGAGAGGCAGCAGGATTCCCAGTGTTGGAAGCTAAGCAATGAACTGTTTTTGACAAACTCATCAGCAAAACATATTTTAGCCAGGAAACTAACGTTCTATAAGACAGATATTGCTCTCTCCAAACCAACCAAACTCCACTGGCAAAATCAGTCATTTTACCTCCCAGAACACAGGAGTTTCTGGTCTACCACTGTCTCAATCGGTTGGTTTGTTTGTGTTATTGTGTGGCTTCTGTGTTTTAAAAGTATACTTCGGATTCAACTAACAGACTGTGGCAGCGGTAGACCTGTGACTCCAGTGGTCTGTGAGGTAAAATGACCATTTTTGTAAAAGGAGTCTGGCTGAGCATGAGAGAGTGATATTTGACAGATATAACTGCAGTTTCCCTTCAGAAAAAGCTGTCTGGCAGCAAGTAAAGCGGTGAAAATATCCTAAATATAGCGTACACTTACACTGATACTGATTTTGTGAGGGGTGGGGGACCACTTTTGAAGATATGGATATATGGATATGGATGGATATGCAGCTTTTCTCTCTTTTATAAGTGTGTAAATATCTATTGAATATCTAAACGGTACTAATTGGACTCTGGGGAATTACTGCGGCACTTGCACAATTTTTTGATATTTTATAAACAAAATAATTTTTTGAAGTAGTGGTACAAGTAACTGGCAGAATAACTGATATCACAGTAATCATCAACTGTAACCATAAAAAGGCCTCTGCAGTAAAGTGATCAAATGTGCAAACATATATAATCCTAAGAAGAAGGTGTTAAAAAGGCTTGCATAATCTGTATGCAGAGAGGTGTTTACACATGAATTTAAAATGATCGCACTTTGAATTCCAGTGCATCATACCTCAAACAGCAAAAGGATCTTCTTCAGCCTGACATGACATATAATATCACACAGTATACTGTATATACTCTATAATGATTCTTTTCCGTGCTTTACTCTAGAGATACAGTGTGAGCCTGACAGTCTGAGAAGCATCTATTGTCATACACATAACCACAACTGTTACATTTGTGTGTGTGTGTGTACTTGTACATACACGTTATTCCTTTCTCCAGGCATTCGTAGAAGGCACAGGCGCAGATCTGCAGTAAGAGCGGAGGTGGGAACCTATGGAAGGCTTTGACCTCTCTCAGTCTGGTCAATATAATGTCCACATCCTCTCCCGAGCGCTCCGAGGGCCTGTGAACAAAACAACCGTTCATTAGGTCTAACATTAGCTGTTAAACAACCATATAAGTGCTTATTCATGTTTTGGCCTATTAACTGCAAAACTGCTTTTAACAAACCGATTAACTGCGGGATGTAACTTGTTCACTGCGATTGATTACCTACCTCAAGCAAGTCCATCTCTGCAGGAGGGTAAGAAAATCAATCAAAAACCTACAGAGTGCTTTGGAAAGTGTCTGGCAATGATGCTAAATATTTGCAATTAGCAGTTAATGGACTAAAACAAGAAAAATCGGTGGTATTGTCCTTTAAGATAAAAGGCAGCGCTATTGTTTTAGTGTTATCTTTGCGTGTGTGTGCGTGTGTTGTGTGTGAGAGAGAGCACGCTGCTTCATTGTTCGGCCTGGTGTCTTAGTGATAACAGTGCGGAGCTGCAGGCGTTACTTCTCTTGGCTCAGACCCCCCACAGAGTGTTGATGCAAGATCTCATTTGTACTGCTGCTATTTCTAATACGCTTAAATCTGAGCACACAACACACACAGAAGCGTTGTAGGACATCTACAGGGGCGCGCAGACACAAGAACCCACAGAAGTTTGATCTGAGAGCTTAAACATTCTGTTCAGTGATGTGGTTGGTGAAAAACTACAAAGCCAAAACATCTCAGAGTAACACACACTGCTTTTAGCCCCATTCATTCACTTATTTTGCTTGTGACTCATCCTTCCGTGGTGTGTGTGTGTGTGTTTCATACAGAATAGCTAATGCACTGTGGGCTCCTTCCTTCACAGATGAGAGGCTGTCTATCCCCTCTCCTCCTACATCTCCTTCCCCTTCCCCTCGCGTCAAGCTTTCTCCTCTTTGTCTGCCTCCACTAAACACTTCTCTTATCTCCATCCATTTTTCCTCCCCTCTCTCTTAAGACTGACTTGTGTCTCTCAGCAACACGATAGGCATGATAGGAAAGAACAAATGACCCCCTTTTTCCTTCACTATCCTAGATTATTTCGTACATCAGAGCATTTCCCAATAATGTGTGGAGTTCCTCAAGAGTTGATTCTTGGACCTCTCTTATTTAATCTTTACATAATCCCAGTAGCAGATATTAGTCAGAATTTCGAGGGTCCTCTTAAATTTGAATATTTTCTGGTTCCTTTATTCCTCGTTGACAGTAATCTGAATATCTTTGGATTGTGGACAAAAGACAACATCCATGAATGTCATCTCAGGCTTTGGAAAACACTAATCAACATTTTTCACCATTTTCTGACATTTTACAGACCAAACAATAATTGATTAGTTGAAAAAATAATTGACAGATTAATTGATAATACAAATAATCATTAGTTGCATTCTCTAGAACAGCGCATTTAACATATTAGTAGATGGTGTTCCAAATTTTTCTCTGTTTAAATGAAGAAAAAATATTGTCTTGGAGGCCAACAAAGAAATACTTAAAGTCTGTCCTCGCCTCATTAGTCTATCCTTAAAGACCAAAAATCCAGCCAGACACTTCTGTGTTATTCTGCATTCAGACCTCATATTCAGCAGTCATATTAAATCAATAATTAAAATCTGACTTCTACCACCTTAAAAATATAGCAAGGATCAGAGACTTAATGTCAAAACAAGACTAAGAGAAACTTGTACATGCTTTTATCTCTTGCAGGCTGGACTTCTGCAATGGTCTATTTACAGATCTGACTAAGAAAGCAATCAGACAGCGCCCACCGATCCAGAATGCTGCTGCCAGGGCTGTTACAAGGACCAGAAAGGTTTACATATAGCTCCCACTCTCAGATCACTGTACTGGATACCAGTTTCTAACAGAATCAACTTAAAATTCTACTGCTTGTCCTTCAATCACTGAAGGGTTTAGGTCCAAGATGCTTATCAGATCTACGACCAAGAATGAACCCTGCAACCTCTCGGGTCAGCTCGTTCTTAATTACTGGCCGTTCCCAGAGTCAAAACTAGTAATGGTGACACTTCCTTTACTTTCTATGCCACTCACATGTGGAACAAAGTGCCAGAGGAGCCAAGACTTGAATCAGTGCTGACTACTTTCAAATCCAAGCTAAAAACCTACCATTGCAACTGCAACTATTCTATTGCTTTTATCCTGTATGCTTTTGATTGCTGTTAATTTTGTTATTATTCTATTTCTGCTTGATTGTTTTTATCACTTGGTTTTGGGGGTTTTGCCTTGGTACTCTGTAAAGCACTCAGAGTTGCCTTTGTGTATGAAATGTGCTATATAAATACATTTGCCTTGCCGTGCCTTTACACTACCCATTTTTTCCTCACCATTACTGGCACGTTCACATTTCCCCTCCATCCATTAAGTCCCACCACTGCTAACACACCCGCGTTCACTATCCTCCCATTATTATCCCTTCATTTCTGCTTTGAAAGCTCACAGACAGCAATGATTCCCCACTTTTACCCACACGCACATGTACATACGGGATAAACACACATATATTTGTGTCCTCAAGCTGTAGCAGATTGTCCTTCGTACCCGGGACGGTACTCCCAAATAAACACAGACTTTAGCCTAAAGGTCTGTACGGTGCACAACACATCCTTCCAGTCCCACAACATCTGCCATGAGCTCAGGGCCATTACAGACGGGTCTTTTCTTTCTCTCTATGTCTTTTTTATCCCCTTTTTTTGGTCTCTGACTCATCCTCCCATCATCCTCCTACCGCCTGCGTATTGGCCCTCGGTGTTCCGACTGAACGTCATATCCCAGTGTAGGCTGGGTTAATGGTTTAGACAGGTGGACTCCCACACACTGCAACAGGGAGAGACAGGGAGGTTAACTCTGCAGGGTTGAATGGGTAATACCAGCTCACCCTTCACCTATCCGTTTGCAGTGAAACCGTTAAGATCCGTCAGTTATAATCCCCTGGTTAAATCCTTGTTCACTCTTGTCTTTCTCTGCTCCTGTTGTCCTCTGTGTCTGCTCGCTCCCTGCCTGTCCAGAGGAATCTGCCTCCCCCGTTAGTGTGAGACGGATGTGACCTGAGAGCTGTTCACCTGATCTTACTGTTCCTCCTTCTCTCCTCCTTGACTTCTCCCTTCCTCAGCCTTTTCCTCCCCCGCTGTTCATGTCAGCAGAGATCTCAGCTTTCAACCACAAATTACGGACGCACACACGCAGGATTTACAAATTGACCAGCGTGACACACTGAAGAGAAAATTGAGAGACACCAGAAGGTTCTGCAGATTGTTTTAGGAAACACCCATCTGGTAAAAAAAAAATCACTGTTTCCAGACAAAATAAATCATAGGTTGATTTGTGGCTGCCAACCAAAATGTCAGGCAGCCTCAACACAAACAGATCTCCCGAGCTGCCAGATTAATCCACTACTGTAGCAGTGAGACATTTGAATGGTATGTACACACAGCTCGTTTGACACCCATCTGCATCACCCAGTAACAACCTGAGATGCCGTGAACAACACTGAATATTAATCAGTATAAACACAGCACAGTTTTCATTTTACCATTGAAAATTACTCACCAAATTACCCATCTAGCCTTGACATATTTGAAAATTAACCTACATATCGTATTTGCAAATAGCAATGACTTGACACCATTTTTTCATGTCTGATACAATACAGATACGGCAACCTTGAGTATCTGCCAATTCTGATACCTTCTTTTTCCTTCTGTTGAGCAACTAAGCTGTTAATAATATATTTGTATGGATGCACTTTGCATAACTTAGCCATCTAAGAATCATCACATTCAAACTGAAACAAATACTCTACCCAAAGTTTAGTTAGGCCTAGGCAGATACTGAGTATTGGATCGGCACGTCCCTATTTGCAAATAAACCTACATATCAGTGATGTACGCATGGGACAACAGGTTTAACTAAAAGTGGTAAACTGGTCACAATGCTCTGTGCTTCCATTTTCCTGCAGCAAAGGGACATTAAACTTCAACCAGCATCTGGACCGGTGCTGTGCGTGTTGACGGGAACGTCTATTACCTGCCTGGGGAAACACTGAACCGAACAAATCCGATCTTATCTCACACACTTCACACTCACTGGCAATAAATGTCTGTGGTCGGATATATGAGGGACAGTCGTATCTTAACCTCCGTCCTGCTTTTAAGTTCCCTTTCTCCCCCGCCTCTCACTCTTCACTTGCTCACGTCAACAGTTACTGTAAGACGAAAGCTAACAAGCACACACACACACACCCTGCTGGATATTGATTGAATAAGGAGGTGCATAGCTGAAGAGCACTGAGTGCTCTACAATAAGATCCTGTCCAGTCTAATATTATGACCCAGGCTGCCCTTTCAGACACCCACCTACTTCTGTAAATCAGCTTTATTTAGTTTAAGATATTCACTAGTGCAGTGTGCTGCCTGGTGGGTGTTTTGTTTTAATTGTAGACACCAGACTGAACAATAAATGTAAGAATTTTAGTAGAGTAAGAATCACACCCTCTCTTACAATGATTTTACATAATATTTTACTCAATTTAACCACATTTAAAAGGATACTTTGGGTTGTTTGAAGCGAGGTTTCATCAGGTAGTTACTCATGATGTGCATTACCAACATTAGATGGTGGTTGGCATGCCCTCAGTTTGGAGAAGCAGCAGGAGCACTATTGTAGGAAGCTACGCAATATATTGCTCCAGACAGGATCAGGAGCCAAATGTATTTTAGTCATTAAAAAAATCTGCTTAAGTGTACACATTTAGGTTATTTTCACTGCAGACAGCCTTTTCCAATGGGATGCGGTTATATGAGCCAAATATTGCTCTCTCTTGATCAACCAAACGCTTTGGACAAAAACAGTAATTTTGCCTTGCAGAACACAGGAGTTGTTGGTCTCCCGCTACCTTGACTGGTTAGTTTGTTTGTGTTATTGAGTAACTCTGGTGAAACTAACCCTTTAAAACACCAAAGTTACACAATAACACGACTAACAGATCGAGGCGGAGGGAGACCAACAACTCCCATGTTCAGCGAGGTAAAATTCCTGGTTTTGCCAACTGAGTCTGGTTGGTATGGAGAGAGTGATATTTGGCTTATAAAACAGCAGTGTCTCATCGGAACAGGCTGTTGGGAAGGTAAAGCGGTGAAAATATTGCGTAGCTTCCTGCACCGCTAGTCCTGCTGCTTCTCCAAACTGAGGGTTTGCCAACTGCCATATACTTTAGATAATACACTGACTATGGATGAATACCTCATATAACCCCACTTCAACTAATCCGAACTGTCCCTTTAACAACAAATTATCGACAAATTACACTCAACTAATACAGAAGTTCGGCAATTAAATGATTAATCAATCAACTGAAAATTGCCTTCAATTTATTTTTAAAGCAAAAACGTCAAATATGTAGTGGTTCGAGCTTCTTAAATGGGAATATTTGTTGGTTTTCTGAGTCTTTTATTATAGCTAACTGAATTGTTTGGCATTTGGACTATAACAGAATGAGTAAAGTCAACATGTTGGGCTCTGGAAAACTATGATGGGCATTTTTCATGCTGACATTTTATAGACCAAACAATTAATCAAGAAAGTAATCACCAGATTAATCAAATATGCAAAAATAATTCTCGGTTGCAGCCCCACACTAATGGCTGACAAATACAACAGCACATTGTTATTTACATCATGCATCTAATCTTATTACAGGTGAGGATGAGAAGACAAGATGGTAGCTTCAGGTTGCCAATGGTAACGTGAGGATGTGTCATAGTGAGGTGTGTACTGTATGTGTGGGTGTAGGAGCTGTGGGGTGCATGTCTCATGAATCATTGCTTGTTTCAGGTGTGAGTTGTATCATCTACAGTAATTAGCGTTGCCATTTCATCTTGTTTATTTATTCAAGGCAACTCCCCATAGATACCAGCTATGTCTTTTTTTGGCACAGTGTGCTTGCAGCATGAGACCTTGAATGTTAACTGGGCAGATCAGGCAGCATGGACTAAACACTGCTGCTTCTGGATTAGGACAGGAGGATGAGACTTGCTAATAAAGATACTGTAAATTGACTGTGCAGTCATTATAACCTGTGCAGTCAGACCAGAAAAACACAGGCTCACATGCAGCAGCATTGTGGCAAATATGGGGAAAAAAAACAATGCACTGACCTGCCTCTAATCCTCATTTCGAGGAAACCACTATGGTAGTATTTTAAAAATGTATGGCTATTTGATTTAAGCCGACACACATAAACCATGTGCGCTATATCAGCCACCTATCACAGCTCATGCAGTGCAGAGACATCCCAGTGAACCTCGAAGCCACCAACGCCTTTCTGACCGAGCAGAGACAAAAACATCTATTTAAAAAAACACAGTGGGTGTATATTGTTATGCACTGCAGCCTTTGAGGGGGTAAATATTCACTAAAAACGAGAGGATGCTCAAAACAAGGCGTATCACGCTATTACTGCACACTCACACACTGCACACGCAGCCGATCGCCGGTTGCATTAATCACGTTGACGCGGGTGAATGAAAGAGGGGTCGAGAGAAAACACAATCATCGCCCCTGCGTGGGGAATGCACAGCGTGGAAGTGTCTGTGCAGCGTGAGTTTATTCACCCACCTTTTATCCAGGCAGCAGATCCACTCCGCCGACGGAGACGAGTTCGGGGACGTCTGCACCGCGACCATCTTCCCCGGCCGAGTGACGGTGATGCTACCGGAGGGAGAGGAGAGCAGAGGAGGCTTCCCGGTTGTCGGTGGTCGTTAATGAATGTGAGCTCCGGCTGCGCCCCCTCCCTCCTTCCCCGCCCCTCCGCTTCGAGCTGCTTCTGCTGCTGCTGCCTTCATCATGGCATGCAGATGACTTGTGTCAGACTGCCTTAATGGGCTTTTTGTAGGGCAACTAGAGGGCTTACAAACAACACAATGATATACAGTACAGTGCAATGCTTGGAGACATAATTAAACATTGAATATATTAACATGTCATTCGTTACCCTTCTAAAGGACACATAATGCTTACATGCACAGTCAGTAAGCACATTTGAGTGATAGGGAAAATCAACAAACTCAACAGGAAACCAATCCAGGCAAAAATAAGTGGTCTACAAGGAAGGAAAAAAGCTTTCGTTGTAGTGGCTAAATCACTCAAGTATATTATTTTGGAGGTGAGACTACAGGTGCTTAGCAGTGGTGGGCTCATGGGTGGGGAGTTCAGGGCAGGGCAGGTCAACAATCAGTTGCCCCCCTGTCATTCAGGTCAGCACAAATGCCTCTCTGGTTAGCTCTGGTGCTGCTACATTTTGACGTTAGGTGCAAACATCCATCAAAGCAGAAAAAAAAAAAACCAGGATGCTATAGAGTACACTGGAACATTAACGATCATAACATTCATTTTCCAACGAGAGGCTTGTCTCGCAAAAGTGATTTGTGAGAAGCACTTCCAGCTGGTTGCAAATGAGGCAGTGTCTTCTTTCACAAAATGAGTGTTGCAAATTGCAACTCATGCCTGGTGAAAGAAAGTAGTAGAATATAGGAGAAACACATCTAAAGAAAGAACTGTCTTTAGAGTAGGGTTGCAAATATTGTGCATTTTCCTGAACTGATAGTTGAACATGTTAGTAATTGGTTAATCACAAATAAGATACAAAACATACATCTTTTTCTCAGTTTAAGTTTCTTTAAACAATTCTAGCAGCACATTAGTTACATGAAACATTAATTCAGACAATAAGGCTCAAACATCTGCTCTTGTCCTACTGTCCTTATTCAACAAATGGCTCCACCAAACAAGTGGGGCACTCTTACTGCCATTTCTTGACTAACAAGGCAGACTAAATCAAATCGTGAGGAAATCGGTGGAATATTATACACAAAACAGTGTAGTGTGAGTATCAGTAAATTCTTTACTGCGATTAAGCGATCAGTGATTAATCATTAACATCCCTACTTTAGAGAAGAGATGAGATACTTTGTTTTGTACTTGAGTAGTTTTTCATTCAGCTGTCACCAGCTGGCGATTTGTTAATTTTTAACAGGAGGGATGGCCCAATGGGAGCCCCCTAGTGATGACAATAGCAGTTCTTTTAAGTAACCTGCTATATGTGCTATATAGTTTAGATAATATTATAGCTCTAAGATGAAACTGATAGGAAGGGCAGGACTGAGAGAAAAAAAAAAACAAATCTATCTGATCTATCGTCAGCACCATGGACAACACCATACACAGCTAATGATATTTCAGAGCCATGGTCGGGGGCATACATTCTAATTTGCACAAACCTCAGTTAGACAAAGATCAATGAGTCAGGCAGACTAAACTAACATAATTAACAACCCCTATCCCACTGCACTCTCTCTGCTACTACAGAATGGCAGGTTAACAAGGGGATGCATTTTGGCCATTTTGATAACAAGTGGGATGTCATCCCCTCTCATATTGTCTACTGCACATGACAGATCACACCACTACAAACACCAAACTGCTGAACAGACACAGACCAAAAAGAACATCAAAGATCAACAAATGTGAGTACTGTCAGTAATGTAAAATGAGAAAAAATCAAAACATCTTGGTATGTAAGTGTTTAATTTGATCAGTGAAATATGTCAAAATTAACAGGCACAGAAAGTTACCACATGCTGCAAGTTGAAGGTTGCATGTTTGCTGAGAGATGGAGATACTGAGGACCCAGTATTCCCATCTTCTCTGAAGTCCTGGTAGAACCAAAGAATACCACTGCATAACTCTGGGGATTCTTGAAAATGCTGAGTTTTTGGGGTCAAAGTTCCACTAAGCTGCAAAACGTGGCAAAAAATCGAAGCAGTGAACACCACAGTGAGAGCAGGGCATCCCTACATGCAGAAAAGCAGCATCTGCCCCTAAATAAAAAAAACACCAAATGTGCAAGAAAATCTTTGTCCCTATTCATTTTTATTGAGATTGAGTCACCTTCCAAAGCATTGTGGGATAGCAGACAGCATGATATTAGCATGCAACATGAGAAAAAGCGGAGGGGTATAAATATAGACATTTTTAACTAAACACAAATAAAGGAGAAGTAGGTCAGGAAGTAGGAGAGGGATCTACCAAAAAAATGATAGAATAATAAGTGGTAGACTGGTTTTGTTGTCTCAACAATGGAAGAATAACTCTTCAATTCAACACTGTCTGACTGTCTGAGAAATTGACAGGCGGTTTATTTGCACAATGCTTTGTTATGATTGTTTACTGACTTAATACAATGACAAGACCATTGAAGCAAGCAGGAAGTAGCAGAGATGGTTTGGTTCAATCTCTATATGAAGCAGATGTTTTCATTTTGACAGTCTGTGCACACAACTGATAAAAACTCATATGATAATTATGTGAACAGGAGGACAGGACAGGAATTATCGAACAAGTTAAGAAAATTGTGTTGATTAATGATATTGCAGACTTACAAAATTAGAAAAAGACAAAATCACAACACATACATGACCAAGCACTGTTCCAGGGTATTCTTTTAATTCTTGACCAAATTATCAGAATCACAAATGTAAACTAGTGAGACTGAAATCTTGCAATGAAAAAAGGTGGAGGCAAATCAGAGGACTGTCAGTATGAAGTCATCTATATCAACATGGACTAAACAAGCTGTATATGATCAAGCTTCTGTAAACACAGGTTTTGATGCTCCTAAACAAAGATCAGTGAAAGATGCTGCCGCGTTGAAGGACGCTTCATGAGAAACCGTGTATGAACAAGCAACAACGCAGCGTTTACTTTCATTTGTTTTGGTTCAACCCATGTGATGATGAGGGAGAGGCAGCGGCAACAGCAGCAGAGACGCAGCCTGTCACCGGGATGACCGCAGCCACCGCAGCAAAGGGAGGAAGGGAGTGAAACGAGGGAGGGAGGGAGGATGAGGAGGAGCAGAGAGGTTTTGAGGATTCAGCACAGCCCAAAATCATAACTTACGTCCCATGCGTACTCTATATCTATAAATATAAATCTATATGTGAAAGTAGGGAGAGGAGGGAGAACAGAGAATGTGAGAGGAATTTAGGGATTTATTCTGTGGTCTGTTTCTGCTCTGGAAAGGCATGGCAGGTCAGGTATAGAAAGAGGAGGGTAAGGGACATGATAAATGAGGCACAAGGGAAGCAGGAGAATTACTGTCGCATCTCAACCCTCCTCGATTCTCTTCTTCTCCTTTCACCCTGCATACCGACATCATTAAAGCCATTAGTTCTGCTGCATCAGGTGAATTTCAATGTGTGAATGTGTGCACCTGTTGATACTGGTTGTGTGTGTGTGTGTGTGTGGTGTGTGTGTGTGTGTGTGTGTGTGTTGAGTGGATGTTTACGCTTGCCTTGCTGCATCTGTTTGAAATGGCACTAAAGCACGCATGAATGTAATACTGCAGGCGATTGAGCAAGTTTTCACCATATTGTTAAAATGGAGTGTGTGTGTGTGTGTGCATGTGTGTGTGTGTGTGTGTGTGTGTGTGTGTGTGTGTCAGTCCAGCTGTCTACAAATTAGTAACATTCTATTTTTTAAGATGTTCTTCCTCTTAAAGCTACAATATGTAAAATTCGACATTAAAATGTATAAAAACTTTGAATTGGAACTTTGAATCAACACTGAAAACACTGAAAATACATTTCATACAATTTGACGAAGGCCACTGTTTGTATTTCTCCTAGGTTTGATCAACTGAAAGATATCAGCTACAGGCAATTGGAGTCCCTCACCAGTTGGGTTTTTTGGGGCTATTTTTGTCATTTTATTTGCTGATTTAATAGTCTCGCACTGAAATGAGCGTAAGAACCGCTGCTCCCATTCAGCAGCACAGTGCACACCCACAGACCTGAAGAATGAGTGAAAGGATTTATTTTGACAAATCAGGATTGGTGATTGTTGGAACAGTGGAAATACTAACCGAGTTTTGGGGAGATTTATGGTGAGAATGAACTACAGCTGCACAGTATGGTAAAAAAAAAAAAAAGCATATTGTGATTATTTTTGACAAATATTGTGATTACGATTTGTGGGAATGATCTTTTGTGCATCACAATCTACATTTTCATGATGATGTGACATTTGTTGGGATCTGTAAACATGTTTTCTTACATCGGGACAACAAGATTTGTAGGTCAGGACATCTGTGCAGCACTACAGTACGTCATTATAAAACTGTTTTGTCACACTTTTGTCACTTTCAGTTATCAAAAAATTGCAGTTTGTGCTATTTCAATATTGCACTTGGCAATTAAAATAATATTTTGACTCATTAATAATCTATGTACTAAATCTAGAAAACTTCAAATATTACTTTGATCAATGTAATAAATGTCATTGATCCACTCCATTTTAATTTCAGCCATTAAGGGTTTGACTTGGTTCCGCAATCACAACATATTTTCTACAACAGATGTTGCCTACAGCACAAAAGATTATTGTCATTGTGGATTAATCTGTCAATTTAATTACTTAATAAAATTGTGAAAAATATTGATCAGTGTTTACCAAAGCCCCAGATGATGCCGTCAAATGTCTTGTTTTGTCTAAAATACAAAACTTCTCTAACTTCTCTTTAACGTCCTGGAGAACTAAAGAAACCGGAAAATATTCACATTTAATTTTGTCCTGTATTTCTAACTAAAGTGACTCAGATTATTAATGGTTGAAGCTCTACAACCATTAATAACCATGCTTCTGCAGCAGCATTTTTACAAACCAAATCACACAGTATGAAGAAAATCAGTTTTTATGATGTGTGACCCTGGTGAGAATCGAATCCATATAACTCTGTTAGTGTTAGTGCCAAGCTGTCTACATATTCAGCTACACAGAATTAAATCATTACTGCTGATGCAGTTAAAATAACGTATGTGCAGTACACACATCTAGACACAAAGTGGCAGTATCATTGTTTATGGATTCATAGATGCACTAACACACAAGCTATAAAAACTGCAGTTTAAGGGACACGTCAGACTGATTCACAGCACAGTATAAACTAACTGTGCAGAGCTGCAGAACTGCTACATTGTGCTGACCTGTGTGTTCATCCCAGCTATGGTTCGACTACAGAGAGTGTGTGTGTGAACGTGCGTGTGTGTGTGTGTCTGCATTTAAGTGTTCAGAGGATTGAGTGCAATTCCCTCGTGAAGCTGGGAAACTCTAAACATGGTTGACTGAACAGATAACCATATGGGGCATGACTGTCTGCCAAATGCAGCCTACATGACACACACACGCATACACACACACAGAGCGGATATCATCAGCTGTCAGACAGTATCTCAGCCTAAAGAAAGCATCTGTCCTTTCCCCCTAATTTGACTCTTTAAATTAACAGTCTTCATGTGACACCAGTTCATTAAAGCAGGACAGAAAGTTGTAATTATACGACAGCCACACAGATGCTGGATTTTTAAGGTGGATACTGATATTAGGTAAAGCCAGACATCTATCAGTCCGCTGATATTATCAGCCTGATATTGGCCTTGCACAGCTGTATCACTCTATATCAGTACTGGCATATAGGTTGTCTGATATTTTTTTACATAACATAATTTTATTATTTTTATTTATTTTGGGGGGGTGCACAGCATTTTATGTATGACATTTATAATTATTAAAAATACCTGTTTCACTCTTTCTGTGCCCTGATGTCATTTCGGATTTTATGTATAAATAAAATAAAAGATATCAGCCAATATATTGATATCAGAATTACTCCCTAATATGAAAGGATCATTACCAAGTGGTAGGGCTGCATGATATTATCCATACATCATCAGTATTTAGTCAATAAAGATGCCAAGATGACACTTAAATCATGTGCACGTGACACAAGTATGTCTGCGGTGTGGAGATTTTTTGAGGTGTCAAACGGAGAGCAAAGTTGCTATTTGCAAATGACTGCTTAAGGTCTGTCATGCAAGGAGGAGCCAAATTGCATATCTCCAACAGGCAACAGTAAAAAAAAAAAAAAAAAAAAAAAAAGACCGTCAGCAGTAGTTTGTTTTTTGTTTTTTGCCCAGTGAATGTGTACATTTTGAAAAGGACTGTTTCATGCATGGGTCAAATTGGCTTGGGGCCAGTGATGGTATTGTCATCTCACAAAGGAGCCACTTCCATGTTCAAGTACAGCAAAAATGCAGTGAAAACTCTCTGCAGAATCTGCGCTGCCACTGTGTTTGCAGATACAGAAATATTGTTGAACAAGCTAATCTTTTCTGCTTCAGAAATAAATACATACTTTAAAAAAAAAAAATTGATTGTGTTTTTATTTCAGTTTTATTCACCTGAACGTTTTTTTAAATAATCCTGGGGCTAGATTATATCATATTTTTGACACCATGTTACGGGCCAGAAGGAGTTTGAAGCCACTGATTTTATGTCTGGACCTGCCAGTGGGTCATCATGATACAAATGGCCATAATATGTTACTACCCCTACAGTCTTGATGTTCACTGCACTGAGGTGGAACAAAATATGTGCACATAAATTCAATATCCGCAGTCAGCCAAACCAAGTTGGAAAATAACAGCATATCGGAAAAAATACAATATCCTTGGCACATATGTTTGGCATTTCTGTACTAACGTTTCTTATTACTCATCAGCTGACATATACTGTACCCCAGACTAATACACAGTAGCTGGAATAAGGTGATATCAGCCAATATATTGGTGAAGTTCTACTAAAATCAAGAGGGACAGCGAGGAAAATGTGCCGGTGTGTCATCAATGTGTGTCCTCTAGCTTTGTGTAGAAGCCACTGACAGCGATTTGTCATCACGCACCCCCATCCTCTCTTTACCTGCTCAATCATCATCATCCAGCTCAACACTATGACTGTGGCAGTGTTTTGAATACTGCCTGTGTGATTGTGTGTAGACATGACTGTCATCATAAAAAGAAAAATCCTTATGTGAGCCTGAGGAGGGAAGAGCACCAACTTCTAAGTCAAGGTGACCTGCCGCTGGTGAGAGAAATGGGAGTTGAGGATTATGTCAGCACACACAGGTCCCTGTATTTTTCATTTTACCCGCCATCAATTATAAATATCACTGCTGAGTTTAATAGAGGGGATTTGCTCTTATTCCCCAGCAGCCATTATACCTGTAATTTACTGTTTTACCATTCATATGATTGCCACCCCCTGAGTCTTTCACATTTTACTTCCACAAATCCAGGTTAAATATCTGCCTCCATCCACTCTGCCTCACTCACTTTCTCGCAGCCTTTACCTCTCTAAATTTACTGTGCCACCCACCCCGACATCACTCCCTCATTTTCCATCTCTACCTCAATTCACTTTCCCTCCCTCCCCTCCCTCCTTTTGGTTAGCCTCATTCAGAACGAGGCTTTTGTGATTGGCTAGTATTTATATCAACTAGGTCCCAGTGCCACCTGGGACAATGGTCTCCAGTCAGATCCAGGTCACAGCAGGCAGAACCATTCTTCGGCTCTGCCTTCATGGATCAGTCCGGTCCAGTCCACTCCAGTCCATCTGCCACGCGAGCCAAGCTTCACAGACAGACATAGCTGCTGCACCGACTCACCCACTGGCATCACACACACAGGTAGGTAGGTAGGCACACACACACACACACACACGTACATCAGCAGGTGCTGCATCACCGCTCTCGTTTGTTTGCCTCACACACACACATGCACGCACACAGGTAGATAGTGTGAGATCTGGCTGACTGCACTAACCTGCATCATGCACACAGGTGAATATCCACACAAGCGCCCAGGAGAATCTCTGTTACAGTGATATTGTTCCTCACAGCAGATGACAGCACCGGCAGTGATGCTGAAAGACAGGTAAAGGTAAGTGAATGTAGCAGCAACCTGCATGTTTGATAGTAGTGTGGGATACAACCACTTTACAGCAGGCTTTATGTGCAACATATGATGCCAAAATGTAAATTACTGGCCATGATGGAGAGATACAGTAGAATAAAAGTCATAAAAGCAGTAGGGGAGACTGGGGACAGTTGCAACACTTTTTGCATTTGTCTGTTACTCAGAGATTATTTGGACAAGACCAACGAAAGCTTTATATATAAACTTACCCCTGTCTGCTAATTACACATACCATTTAAAGATGATTTTATATGACATATCGTTCACAATATTTTATTTGAATGTAAGAGGTAACCCCACTCCTGGGGACAGTTGCAACACAATCTAGGGATGATTGCAAGATGTTAAAAATATATTAATTTTAACTAGTTAACTTTTGCTTTTGTCTCAAAAAGCTAGTATTCTGAAAATATGCATTACCAGATGCATATCAGTTATTGAGTTTTGTTTGTTTAGGCGTAGAACATAGGCCTACCTTAAATCAATGTGGAGACATGACAGATGTTATTCAGTCCTCATATTTCTGTGTGAGACAGGAAGAATGGAACAATTTGTAAAGCCACAAACTTTTATTAAACATGTATTTATTGTACAAAAGCTGCAACAGTGACTCATTTATGTTGAAAAAGACTGTTGTGTGGTCTGTTTTGATATGACTGTCAAGCTTGGAGATGGTTGCAACAACAGAACATCAGGTGCTAGTTAGACATATTCACTGCATCTGAAACCACTTATTACGTACTACATACACTAAATGTGTTCTATCGTTCAACATACCTTTGTGCAGATAAACAGCAGTATGTATCTTTTGGACCACTCCCTTCTCACGTACTCCTTTTTGCATCCTCGTAGCATATTAGTATGGAATTTCAGACACAGCCACTGACCTTGACACGTGCTAACCATGTCACTTAGAAGTCAAAACAAAGGAAAAAAAAAACAAGGGTCCAAACTAAGTGTGTTTTGTTTAGGGATGCGCACAATTAGTTGACTACACGATTAAAAGCCGCTACTCTCGCTAGTCGGCCCCTGAAATACTAGTCGTTTAAACTATTTATCAATATTTATTTGTGTACAACTGTTGCTTCCATGATGTTATGCCGCCGCCCGCCACCAGCCGGGGCTGCGGCCCCATCAGACGGCAGCCCTGCTCGCCACACACTGTAGGCACGTATACCCCAATGGCCCAGGCAACCCCGGATGTTTATATCAGCTTGACAGCTCGTAATACCAGCATGGTTTGGCAGTGTTTTAATCTAGAAAATGGAAATAATGTTTGTAGACTGTGACAGAATAAACTAGCATATAATCACTCGACTGCAGCAACATGTGACCACATTAAGCACAGACACAGACATTGACCTGCAAGCAGAGCAGCTGCTAGCAATGCTAATATAAGCCACAATGTGTAGCAGCAATTAATAAATAATGCTCAATTTTAACTGCTTTCTGAGTGTTTTCTTACTGTTAGACTAGTCGACTAGTCTAAATTAAATTTTGCGTTTAATCGACAGGAGAAATGAATCACCAGGAACATCCCTAGATTTGATTTGAAACTTACTTTCATAACTTCTAGTTGAGCATGTGCAATGTGAGTATCATCACTCTAAAATGTTTCTGATTGGAGGAATAAGGCTTGTGGCAACCATCCCCTGTTGCAACTGTCCCCAGTCTACCCTGCAGCAGTGGTTCCAAACCTTTCTGAGTCGCAGCAGTCCAAAAAAATCAGGTTGGTGTTCATGACCCCAAAATTTACCATAGTATACGAACCTCATTTCCCATCATGCCTAGTGCTGGACTGAGTAGTTCGAGTTTGCTGTGTTATTAAAAAATAAAATAAAATGTAAACGTTTTTTGTTAGTGTATGTGTGTCTGATCACAACAGTCATTTTTGTGCTGGTTTATAGTTTCAACCAGAGTGAGAAGGCTGTTAGATTTCTTTAGGCCAGCAGTGTTTTACATATTTTTGAGTCCTTGTCCCTTATGTTGAACGTCTGAGGGGTGATGTCCCTCAGAGATGCTTCCCGGCTCTCATTCTGTGCTCCGTGCCACAATTTTGTATTTAATTCTCCACAGTTATCTTACAACCCTCCTGAGGGTCCTGACCCCAAGGTTGAGAACCCTGTCTGGTAGCATATGATGCCAAAAATGCAAATTAAGAGTTACTGGTAATTATGGAGAGACACAGTTAAATGTAAGCCATAAAAGCAGCATTATATGATATATGTGATTATATTTTCCTCCCCACAAATGGTCATTTAACACTATAAGAGGCTTAAGTGACCACTTGACCAAAAATGTTAAGACTTCCTAGTGTGGGTAAATAAGGGACAGATGCAACAATTGACCCCCCAAATGTAGACTAACCTTGCCCCAGTGCTGGTCCCCAGTCACTCACCGTCAGTGTTTCACAGTTACTAGAGTAGTTTACACAGGATTACCGCGGATAATCCATTTACAGTATTTAGAGACATGAGTCGCCATCTGTCTGCATTTAACACAGCGAGGGAGCCGTCAGCAGCACCGGCTGACTGAAAAAACAAACACTCAAACGGTAAGACGAAGCTTCAAAACGCTACCGAGCCACCATTGCTGTTCACTAGGTAACTGCTCGGGTTAGTTAGCCGTTGGTTGTCACGGCGACAGAACCATATCGACGACCTTTAAAACTGCGCGCGCGCGCTCCGGTCGGGGTCGGTGCGATTTGCTGCCTTCAAGTACTGTCGTAAATTTCTGCTCCAACTATAACGCACATCGTGTAGCAGTCTTTAAGACTTTAAGAACCCTAGGAAGACACAGCAAACGTTATGGTTTGCTTAACGCCAGCACAGACGGGAAGTAACTTGAGTAGAAATATTCCATTACAGTGGTGAAGTAGAATTTTCAGAAAGGGACGACTGGGGACAGTTTCAACACTGTTTTGCATTTCTCTCAACAAGTCAATACTATATGGACTACACCAACCAAATCTTTATATGTTAAACTCAGATCTGTCTTCCAAATACCCATACTTATTTAAAGAGAAAGAAATATAACATACATTCACAATATTTATTTGAAAGGATGACGTCAGATGTTAACATATTAAAAATACATTATACTTTTGCTTTTTGTCTCCATAAGCATTGTATTCTGAAAATATGATTTGTTTTACACTAAGATTATGGTATCATTTTGTGTTTTTTATTTAGTAATATTTACCAAATGTCAGTTATATGTAGAACATGGGCTGATCTTGAGTCAGTGTGCAGCTGTTACAGATATTACAGATGCTATTCAACCTCTTTATTTCAATGTGAGAAATGAAGAATAGAACAATTTGCAATACAGCAAATTTGTATTAAACATATACATTTTGGGCGACTATGCTTTTATGTACTTCACAGTGATTAGTTTACATTGATCAATACCACAGTATGTTGTGTGGCAGCTTAGTGTCCTGTTCCCACTCTATCAGACATTGTCCTGGACACATGTAGGAGTATCATCGCTCTAGCCTGTTTCTGATTGGAGGAATAAGACTTGTTGCAACTATACCCTGTTGCAACCATCCCCAGTCTACCCCATCTGGACGTTACTTGAGAATTTATTTTTCTGACAACTTTTCACATTTACTTCCTACATTTTAACACAAATATTTATACTTTCTACAACTTACATTTTCAAAACAGGCTTGCTGCTTAAGTTTTAATGCATTTGAGGGGAACTATTGATTACTTTTATTGCGGCCTTCCCAACATCAAGGCTGATTTCAACCTAAACATGAGACAGTAACACAAAGAACTACTGTTTGAGTAAAGATTGTGTGAACTTATTCCAACTCTGCACAGCAGCCATTAAAATTGAGGTTAACCACGCTAATTAACTTTGCAAGTTGAATAAACAAAAAGGGACTGTACAGGCCTCAAAAATACCAGTTTGGTTGTTTATTTGACACAATATACCAAGACATTAATAATAAAAGGGCTAAATCATTACCCTTAGACTATTATTAAATGAAATGCGCATTTCCCCGAGATATTTACCAGTCCCTGTGTACTTTACATCTGCTCATTTTCCGACAGCACGCGAACGCAGCGGTTGCCCAGAGGACTTCATTGCTCCTGCAAACAAGTTAATTGTAACTAGCCGTGTAACAAAAACGCCTCATGGCTCCGTTTTGTGTTTTTCACGGTGGTGACAACCGCTAATCCTCCAAGTGAGTGTGAGTACACAGCCTGAGAACTGTTAATTTTAATTCTGGCACCGATTGCTGCAAGTTAACCTACTTGATAGTCTGTGTCTGCAGTAATTTGCATTAATGATCCGTGGCCACTTCACCTGGATGAATGCGTTGCACTTAACCTTTTCTCAATCCACTCTTCCAGGAGACTCCCGCTGTGGTGATGGTGAATTAATGTGTGAAGATTACCTGCTGACAATGAAGCTTCCAGATCAGGAGCCTGCCTTAGTCACCTGCTGTCATCAAACAAATGCAGTAACCAATTAAAACACCAGCTCTCTTATCCAGCACATTTATTGCCTTATTGCAACCATTCCACTGTACTGTACCAGCAACTCCTCAAGCGTTATCCACCTGCTCAACACTTGCCCAGGTGCTTTCATTAGCTGTGAAAAACCTCACCTCCACAGTTTTTTTTTTGTCACTTCAGAGATACTCCATCCCCAAATGATGCGGACGGACAGCAAAGGCCGAAGTGCCTCCCCTCACAGGATAACCTATAAGACTGACTTCCACGCCATCAAATGTTCATTTGACGCTGGGACCAGTCTACAACCAGTGACCAAAGCTGCTGCTGCTGCTGCTGCTGCCCAGCGCTCTGCTGCTGTGCACCCAACCCGGCTGCCATCCAGGCTGTCAGATCCCATAATGTCTCACACCAGCACTAGCGCCAGCACCGGCAGCAGAGGGAGGGTTCACAGCACCAGGGGCACCAAGATCAGAGACAACATCTTCCTGCAAATGGACAGCCAGCAGCTGAAACAAGATGGTGGTCCGGTGCTGAGTTCTGGCTCCACACCCGTGCTTTCTCCCCATAATCCTACCCCACAGCTTCAAACTTCGCCTTTCTCTGGATCCAGACGCTCAGTCGTCAGTTCCTCGTCTGTCCTGAGCACTGTGGCCAACATGTCTAATCTGCAAGATAAACTATCCAGATCAGAGGAGATAGCGGATATCGACAGAGCTGCTCTGGCTCAGAAGTTCTCCGTAACTCGGAGGTTGTTCGAGACCAAGGTGATGGAGGTTGAAGGTGGTGGAGGGCAGGTTTCGAAAGGTAGGGGAGGCAAGGGGATTACAGATGGGAGAGGAGAAGAGGAAGAAGGGAGAGGAGGTGACAGCCAGCAGGAGGCAAGTGAAGAAAGGAAGCACACGGAGGAGGAGAGCTCTAATAAAGACAAATCCATAAACCTACCCCTCATAAATATTTCCTCGCCAAAGCCTGGTGCACAGGCCTCGCTGACAAGGCACCCTAAATCACCTGTGTCCGATGGCCCTAGTGAATCATCCAACACATCTCCCTCCTGTCTTCACAAACATGGTCAAACCACAGCACCACAAACGGAGGAAGAAAGGGCAACCCTTGACCTCTGCTTGACTCCCGAGGAGCCAGTGAGGGCAGAACTAGTTGACGTGAAAAACGAGTCATCGGAAAGTGATGAGAACGAAGAAGAAAAGGAGAAGAAGGAGGCCAAAGTAGGAGAACGTGTGCAGGACCTAGTGGATGATGTTTTTGAAGAGCCCAGCGTGGAAACAACCACAACATCTGCGCTGGAAAATGGAGTGAACAGCAGGACAGTCGCTCCCTCAGAAGAACAGGAGCAGGAGTCATCAGCCAGAACGTCATGTAAGGCAGAGGCTGAGGGTGACGAGGAACGTGGAGGAGACAAGTATCGGCAGGTGAATGAACAATGGGAGGGGCAGAACAGACAGTTTATTGCACGGGCTGAGAAGTCAACAGAAAAGGGGGATTACAGCGAGGAAAAGACAGATGCAGGAGTGAAAGATAGTGCTGGAAAGAAGGAGAAAGGTGTGATGGAGGAGGAGGAGGAGGGGGGTATTGACAAGGAGGAAGGGAGGAAAAGTGCTGAAGAAGAATGCAAACAAGGTCAAGAGGAGGAAAGAAGTGAAAAAGAGGAGCTGGAGGAGGTCAAACATAAAAAGGGCAGTGATGGGAAGGATAAGGCAGGAGGAGGCCAAGGGGAGCAGACAGGAGCTGAAGTTATCTGTGGGATTGAAAACGAGGCTTTTGTGTATGAGCAGGAATCCCAGTCTCATTCAACGCCATCGAGACAGGATCGGGAAAGCCCCACACGTGCAGAAAACCTGCCTTTATTGGAATATGAGGAAATTCCTGGTTTGCCTGAAGTGTCCGATCAGGAGGATGAGGATGCAGCGGAAGCTGGAAAGACAAAGGTCAGGTTCTCCACAGCACCAATCAAGGTGAGAGGAAAAAAAAAATACAAAAAACTTTGACAGCTGCAGGGTCACTTGTCTCTAAATTTCATGCATTTTACTGAGGCTTGTCATTGTAGATTTGTGTGACTGTTGGTTAAAGCTGGCGTTTGAATCCATATAAGAGAAGTGTTAGCCCAAAGCCATGTTTCTAATCCATTAGACAAGGAGGAGGAGGAGGAGGAAAGGCAAGACCCCACATGCTTCATTCTGTCAGCTCAGAGTTGACTCCATGTAGAAGCACAGAAAACATTCCTGTGGGCGTGTAGGGCATTCATCTGGCTCAGTTTATAACAAACTGTTGTCGCAGCGGTCAGTGTAGTATCAGTAATTATTGACACATGGAACGTGTGTGTGTGTGTGTGTGTGTGTGCATTGAGATTTTTTGCAATCCTCTTATGTTTGTACAGTTTGCTCAGGGCTCTGCACTTCCTGAATCTCACAACCTGACAGATTTGCCAGCATAATCGTTTGTGTTGTTGTGTCAATATCTGCGGTCTGTTCTCTTTACAGTCTGCTGTATGGGTGAACAGACATACTAGTAGGTATCAGTGCATAAAACCGTATTATTAGTGGGCATAATTTTTTAATATATTTCATTCTGAGGCTTCCTAAGCTACAATTCAGATGTGCAGGAAAAAAGTACGGAGAAAAATAAATAAACAAAATAAAGTAACTACTTAACAGCTTGCATAATAAAAGACTGACAGTTCGTGCTTAAGTCACTGTGTTGACTTAAGCACAAACTGTGCTTAAGTCAGAAATTTACTTGCCCAAAGTGAAAATGAACTTGCTCCTATATTTATTTTTATTTTACCAAATAACAGCAAATGCTAACGTCAATTGTCATGATCAGTTTAGGGCTGCAACCTCTCTAAAATGTCAAAAAATAGTGACAAATGTCCATCCCAGTTTCACAAAGTCCAAGGTGATCTCTTTAAATGCCTTGTTTTTTCAGTCTAAAACCCAAAAATATTCAGTTTAATATATTAAGTAACTAAGAAAAATGGAAAATCCCTGTATTTGAGAGGCTGAGAACAACACTGTCTGCCATTTCTGCATGAAACCATTAATCGATTATCAAAAAATTGGGCAAGTGAGCTGCACGATTTACTTGATTGTTGAGCCTTAAATTAGTTGGGTATGTTGCTCGTTCTCCCCTGGTCGCGTCTGGGTAAGGAAGTAATGGGGCTCAGAGATGTGAAAATGTTTGAACTGAATTGGTTCACAAGAACCTGAATCTTTCCATCTGGATGACTGAAATCATGTCAGCCAACCATCTCTGGAAGGAAGGAAGGAAGAAAGAAAGGAAGGACAGACAGGGAAGAGGCTAATTTTTGTAATTCCCTCATAACGAGTCTTTTGGCAACAGTCATCCCCAGCATCAGGGACTGTTAGATGGCTGTTTGAAAGCACAGAGTGGATTGTGAGCCAGTAGGGCTAAATTTGGCATCAGTGTTGACATAATCTGAAGCTGCTGCGGCAACTTAAACCATGTATTCGAATGCTGTCTTTCAGGTGTTCTGCACTTACTCCAACGCAGAGTACGACAGACACAATGAGGACATTGACCCCGTGTCCGCCTCGGCTGAGTATGAGCTGGAGAAGAGAGTGGACAGGATGGATGTCTTTCCAGTGGAGATAGAAAAGGGTCTGTCTGTTTTGCTGCTCTTTTGCACATCTGTCTTCCTCTGTCTTTAATGTCTCATAGTGTCCGTACTGTATGTGTTTGAAGGTCCACATCAGAGCCCTGCAAGAAGAGAAATCACATATCATTAATACTGACAAATATTAGGTTAAAAACAGAATTATCATGATATTCTTACCTTTCAGTCTAATTTCATGGACCAGTTTTACAGCTGTAGCATACACAATATGATTCTCATCGATGAGAACAAGATTTGTCGGCGTCTCTGCAGCACTACAGTACTTCATTATAATGCTGTTTTGTCACACATTTTGCCTTTATCAAAAACTGCAGCTTCTGCACATGGGATATTGCTTGTTGGCCATATTTGATTAATTGTGCAGCTCCAATTTCCTCCTGAGAGGTTTTTTTCTCTCTTTTCATGACATATCTTTCACTTATTTATGATGCACTCTTCCTCTTCTTCATGTTGAAGATAAATTGCTAATAATCTTTTCCTTCTAGGAGATGAGGGTCTGGGAATCAGCATCATTGGAATGGGTGTAGGAGCTGACCAGGGACTGGAAAAACTGGGAATCTTTGTCAAGACGGTCACTGAAGGAGGAGCAACACAGAAGGATGGAAGGTACATTTCAAGTTTCATTTATTAAAGTTTGACAAGGCGAGGGGCAGCAGCATAACATAGTTTTTAAGCAGTGAATTCTGAAATGCTTCAAACGTAACAGTGATCAACATCTTCAGCAAAAGCATAAAATCAAGAGCACGAGGACACAAGGGTTTCTTTTGTTTGTGTGTGTGTGTCGTAGGATTCAAGTGAATGACCAGATAGTGGAGGTGGACGGGGTCAGTTTGGTTGGAGTCTCGCAGCTGTTCGCAGCCACAGTCCTCAAGAATACATCTGGCCTCGTCAAGTAAGTTCTCGTGTTTCAGTACAACGTTTTGTGCTGCTGTTGTATGTTTCTCACTATTTGCACTGCCGCTACTTTGGGAGAGTGAAGTCTTTCCCATTGGTGATCAGAAGCCAGGTATTACAGTGCAGTTTTGGCCTGAAATGTGATTTGTTGGTGTTAAAAAAAAACAACTGTCCCTCTGAACAGTGGCAGTCAGACTTTTGTTACATAGTTGAAGTTATTTAAAGATGAAACAGTGTTTGCAAGATAAATATAATTTTTCTCTCCCCAAATGTTGTTTTTTAAAGGACCATTCCAGTGCTTTAAAATAGGAGTTCTCAAACGTTTCCAGCCCCCCAAGTATCAAAGTGTAGATGGTTATTAATAAATTAATAAATCTGTGCTTTATGAAGGCTGCATCATACTTGTGAATTTCACATGGCCAGGAGTTCTTAAGATTTTTTTCGACTGAGCTTTTGGAGCTGGGGTGTTGGTCTGCTCATCAGCTCTTTTCCTTTCCAAAAAAAAGTTGTGAGTTGGCACTAAATTACAGGAACAATCACGCGGCAATATTGACCAAGAAAGATGAATCCTCCTGCTCACAGAGCGGTGCCGGCAGTACCTACATGTACCAGGATGTATTGTACCCGAGCTTCTTTACACCCACGGCCATGTTGCTGTGTTATCACCACCCTAGCCTATAGCTGTACTTTGTTGCACGGAACATAGCATTACATAACAAAAATACTCATCTAGCCTCCTGGCTACCCAGAGCCAGAGACTAGAAATCCAAGCTGAAACAGCCTGTAGTTCTTCCTTAACACCAACTACATCACTGTGACTTCACTGGATGCAGGAAGAACAACAGATGTTTGGAGCAGGAGACCTCAGATTTCTTGGTCAAGACAGCAGCACTGAGGAATAAATTGCTCCAACTGACTACATTTACCATCAACACTGACTGGAAACAGAGCTGTTTCTTTGAAAAATATATAGAATAGAATAGAATAGAATAATATGCCTAGATAGTATGAAAAAACGATGCTTGCAACTGCATTAGTGTGCAACAACATGCGGCACTGTGATAACATGATAGACCTTTTTCACAGAAGACATTTTGACATGCATTAGCTGCTTCAGTTTCAGGTTGCTGGTATTGTGCCTTAGAGGCTGACATTTTTTCTGGATTCCTGTGGGATGGGAGTCGATTACACTATTCATCACATGACTGGGAGGGGACAGGAAAAATGTCAACCGGAGCAGGTACAACAGGAATCATTATATAACAATAGCTCAGTTTTTATATATATAAATATGCAGTTCTAATATGAATAAGCACTGCTCTCTTTATTTTGAACATAATTCTAGTCATTCTGGTATCTTTTCCTTTATTTCCCCTGTCTCCTCTGCTTGCTGGTTGCTCACTTGATCAGTGCATGACATGTGTGGACAACACAGGAATGGGAGTGAAAATCCACTCCACGTGCATGTTGGCTCACCGCCACACATGCCATCGTTAATGTAACCAGCAACACCTGTGCTTTGCCTGCTAAGAAGTCAAAATGTCTGCTGTGAAACAGGTTGGGGTGATTACTCACAGCTTTGATTGATTTCTTTGTTTCGCCTGTAGGTTTTTGATTGGCCGAGAGAAAGAGGGGGTGGAGAGCGAGGTGGCACGGCTGATTAATGAAAGCCTGGAAATGGATAAAACATCCAGAAAGGTATGTTTTCTTAAAAAAAAACAAAAAAAAACAAGGAGTGGAGTTTCAGTCATGTTAACAGTTTCTTGATCGTGATGCTTTCTGTGTGTGTTTATATATATGAAGAGAGGAAGAGCGTGTGAAGATGAATACAATGATAACAGCATGTCAGAGAGGGGCTCAGTGGCGGAGGAAGAGGAGGAAGATGAAGAGGAGGATGTGTCTGTCCTTTCCAGCCTGGATAACTACCAACTCTGCCTCAAATACCAGCAGGTATTTTAGATTTAGTTAAACAGTATCCTGTTTACCTACTGTTGGATATCAGGTCAGTATCATATTAAAATGGGACATTGCATCAGAAAAAAAATCTGTCAAAATGGGATTTTAAAGAGATGTCAGCTGAAGAGATGTCTGCTTTCTCTTGAATATAATGGAACTAGATGGCACTTAGCTTGTGGTGCCACAATCCACAGATCTTGTTATGTGCAGTTTCATGTGGCAGTAACTTTCTTTCTACCAAATTATACCCTCCAACCATATCACACCGCAGAAGGAGGCGTGCATCTATTCATGGATGAGAGACTTGTGACAGTGCAGGATGTAATATCGGGGAGGTGAGGTACCTGCGCAGAGGATACGAGAAGACAGTACCCACCCCAGCGACAGCCTGTTTACCCTGCTGCTGTCTGGAAAGAGATACAGAAGTATCAGCTGCTGCTTTTCTTATCTTTGAGACTTTGAGCTTAATTCGTCCTCAGCACTCCTCCTTACCTCCAGACCTGCCAACATTCCTGTTTTCTTGCTTCTCTGGGAAAACGTCCATAATATGCATGGTCCTCAGACTTTATTATCAATAATTGTCGTACAAGGATCCATAAGTTCCTCCTGTATTTTGAAATCTAAATGTTCTTCTGCCAATCTAATCAATCAAAGAGGGAACTACGTCAAAGACTCGCTATACAGCCTTGTCGTATAATGATAAATACATCACTTTGTATCCTTGGAAACAATAATGGTGTGCACCTTAGTTGAGCTGTAACATTAGCACCGCTGACCTAGCTAGCACGGTGATGTGGTTGGTGGGTGTAGTTTGGTAGAAAGAGAGTAGTTCCTACAAAAAACTGCTCACAACAAGATCTGCGGATTATCTTGAGTAACCGCGTCGTGATTGCTGGAAACGGACATCGCTGTTGATTTTTTCGTAACGTATTTTTTGGCACTTTGAAACACAAGCTGAGTGCCGTCTAGTTATTTTATATTTCAAGACAAGACAGACATCTCTACCACTGATATCTCCAAAACTCAGCAGCTCACACCAAAACAGTCTAGATGGATAAATAGCGCTAAGGGTAAGAGGAAAAATATTTATATTTGATTTTGGGGTTATCTGTCCCTTTCAGGAAAAAAAAAGATGCATTTCATTTCACCTTTCTTTTCAATTGTACAAATATAGATAAAATAATTGTCAGTACTACCCCTTTCTTCTCATGTAAAACGAGTCAAATTTGGTTTTCCGCCCTTTCTGTCTCTGTAGCTTCAGTCAAAACTACAAAGCAGAGTGGCCCAACTAAACCACGCCAGAGAAAAGGTAGGTCACTCAGCTGAGATTGAGATCTCTCTCGTACACACGCACTCAAACCAATAACTGTACTCACTTTAATACACTACCTTTGCAACCACATTTGGAACAGTCTGACCCATTTAACTGCGTATGAGTTGGCTCCGCGTGGAGTTACTAGGACACGGGCCGCGTTCCAACACTTCTGCGCGTCAGCCCTGCTTTTCTGCCTTTGCCTTGAAGTAATCACTGCTGTGACATAACTGGGTTGGTGAAAGAAAAATCTGGCTTTCTTCTATCCAACTGTGTTAGATCAGTGAATACTTCATTTGTTGTATCGAGACTCTTTAGGTAAGAGGATTGAAGAAGTGCACCGACCAGTCTCCAGCTCCAAGAATAGATTTTGACACATGTGACGTAAATAAAGGGCCTTTTTTTTGGAGCTCCTTTCTTTCCCCTTGTGCGTATGACATTTATCAGACACGTGCGTTCATGAAAAACCTACATAATCTGTTCTTTTACTGTATGTCTGTGAAGTTGAAGGCATTGGAGGAGCAGCAGGCCTGTTGGGAGAGTCACAAAGACGAGTTGGAGCAAAGAGTGGAGGACGGAGAGGAGAAAGCTGACAAACTAGAGAAGTACGACGCCGTAGACCGCATATATCATAGAAATATTTAGTAGATTTTTAAGTATATAAAAATCTAGCGAAAAGATGTAGGTTAAGTGTAAAGCCTGCACAAGTATAACTATGTCAAGAAGCATTTTGAAGACTATAATGATGGTTAAGAGGGCGCTAACACCCCTCACTCTTTTTATCAGGTATTGGCAGGAGGCCCAGACACTGTGCAGGGTCGTGAGCCAGCGACTGGCTGATGCCCAGAGCCAATCAGAAAGCTTGGAGATCAAATACAGCAAGGCCAAGAGACTGGTCCGAGAATACCAGAGCAGGTAACTTATCTAATCCAGTTATTTCTCCGGCAATGTGGAAAATGGCTCCTAAATTACTGCGAGGGTATTTTGTCAGCTGGTAAAATTATGTGAGTCCCCCCATATATTTGTTCAATGACAGAAACAAGGCCTGGAGTCGTGCTAGACGTTCAGGAGACCCTCAACACTGGCTCTCCTTCAGACAACTTAGGAATAAATGCACCTCGGCTGTAAGAAAAGCCAAATCTGAATATTTCTTATCTCTAATCACTAGCTCCTACTCAAATCCAGCTATGTTCTGGAAAGCAGTGAACCTAGAAAAAAAGGAAGACCTCAAATACACTGCCCACTAGTTTAAGAACTGATGACTGTGTGATTTCTAACAGATCTGATATTTTCCATGCATTTAATAAGCACTTTGCAGATGTTGCATATTTATTTGAAAAAGAATATCCTGACCTCCCGTCAGTTGATGTTGGTTATTTGAATGCTGGGGAACACACTTCTTGTTTTTCCTTCCGCCCCTTCCATTATGCTGAGGTTCTGAATGCACTGCAAGCCTTAGACTCCAGGAGTTCCACTGGAGAAGACAAATTGGATTCCTTCTTTCTAAAATTGGCTGCTCCAATTATTGCTGAGCCATTAAGGCATATATTTAATTTGTCCATGACAACAGGAAATTTTCCTACCTTATGGAAATCTGCACATGTAATTCCCCTGCATAAAGGAGGCTCAAGAGATGACATGAACAATTATCGCCCGATCTCCAAACTGCCCTGTTTAGCAAAAGTGATGGAATCCCTGGTAAACAATCAACTAAAGTCATTCCTCTCAACCTACTCTGTGCTTAGCTCACATCAGTCTGGCTTCAGAACAAATCATAGCACAATTTCAGCCATTACATTAGTCACAAATCACATCATATCAGCACTGGACAAGAAGCAACACTGTGCAGCAGTTTTTGTAGATCTGTCCAAGGCCTTCGATACAGTTGATCACGATATACTGTTAAGTAAACTGTTCAACATAGGACTGAGTGAAAGTGCATGTGCCTGGTTTCGTGACTATTTATCTGAGAGGCGTCAGTGTATTAAATCAGGTGACACCAAATCAGACTTCTTGTTTATCAATAGGGGTGTGCCGCAAGGCTCTATTTTGGGCCCTGTACTCTTTTCTATTTATATTAACAATATTGTCTCCTCTTTAAGTGGTTGCCATGCCCATTTGTACGCGGATGACACCATTGTTTATTGTATTGCAGACTCTGTACAGCTCGCTATCAACAATTTGCAACTTGCTTTTAATGAGCTTCAAAAATCTCTTTTAAATCATAAACTTCTTTTAAACGTAACAAAAACAAAGTACATGCTGTTCTCCAGAGCCAGAAATATTAACCATGAAACTTTGAATTTGGTTACTATAGAAGGCTCTAGAATTGAAAGAGTCACTGAATATAAATATCTTGGCATATGGATAGATGAGGATTTAACATTCAAACACCACGTAAACAACCTTGTCACTAAATTGCGTCAAAAGATCGGTTTTTTATACAGAAACAAATCCAGCTTTCCTTTATTCTGTAGGAAAAGAGTGGTTGAAGCTGTGTTGTTATCTGTCATTGACTATGGTGATGTGATTTACAGACATGCTGCAGCTTCAGTTCTAAAGCCTTTGGACAGTGTATATCACTCTGCTCTTAGATTTATTACGGGTGACGGGTACAGAACTCATCATTGTGTTCTGTATGAGAAGGTTGGTTGGCCTTCTCTGGAAGAGAGGCGCAACAAACATTGGCTTTTATATATCTTTAAGGCCCTCGTTGGAAAATTACCACCTTACATCTCAACCTTGTTAGAATGGAATGCTGGTAGCTATACAACTCGCTCTACCGATCTGTTACTTCTTAAAGTTCCTCGAGCATGTACTGAACTTGGTAAAACAGCTTTTTCTTTTGATGCTCCAAGTTCATGGAACATCCTCCAACACTCCCTAAAAATTCATGTTCTTCCTTCTCTTTCAGAGTTCAGGACTTTGATTTCTAGCCATTGTGTTTCACATTGCAACTGTTTTATCTGATTTTCTATCTACCTTGTCACTGATGTGATTGTTGTTCACACTGATTATTCTGTACTTTTTAATGTGCTGTGGTTTTAATGTGTCTGTAATCTCGATGGCATTGGAAATGAGGGAAACCTCAATGTCCTTTCGAGAATAAATAAAGGTTTGAATTGAATTGAATATATTTGGATTTTTTTTTTTTCCCAGAGAGGAGGAGAGGGAGAAAAGAGAAGCAGATCTGAGGAGAGAAATGGAGGAGAGAGATAAGCTGCACAGAGAGACAGTTGAAAGACTGCAAATCCAGGTGAGAGGAGACTCCTCAATCCGGCGTGGGTTTACTTTACCGAGGCTGCCATTCCTCTGTAGTCATTGTCTCTCACTGTTTATCACAGATAGCACAGCTGGAGAGGAACGGGTCGGAAAGAAAGAACCAATCTGTGGACTCCTCGGTCACAGGTAAACAGTTAAATTGCTGTGTGCGTTTTATGCGACTGTATGTGTCTTTGACTTTGTGTCGCTGCTGGCAAGTAAAAAGTTCAAAATCATTCATTTTTAAGGTTGTTACATGACATTATTTTAGTGGATTCAGAAAAGGTAGAATTGATGAAAGCTTTTTGTGTTGTTTAAAGGTCCAGTGTGTGACATTTACAGGAGTTATTGGCAGAATATGGCAGAAATTGAATATAATATTCAGAAATCTGTTTTTATTAGTGTATAATCACCTGAAAATAAGAATAATTGAGTAACAGAGGGGGTGGGTCCACTTCCATGCAGTTTGCAAGAGCCAGGGTTTGGTTTGTCCATTCTGGGCTACTGTAGAAACATGGCAGTGCAACATGGCGACCTCTATGGAAGAGGTCCTGCACTCTATGTAGATATAAAGCTTATAAAACATACTTATGAATATCATATTCCATTTCTTCCAATAAATCTCTGTAAATCTTACTGGAACTTAAACAGAGTTGTTCCAGTGAGGAAAATATAGTGGTTTGTTTTTTTTCAAACCTGTTGAAGGAATTGTGTTTTCGTCTCAGGTCCAGACTGGAATATTCCAATTCCTGACACAGGACGTCTAGACTCCAGCGCTCACATAGCCAGAGCTCAGCTGGCCCAGAAATC
This sequence comes from Lutjanus argentimaculatus, assembly GCA_034769285.1. NCBI lineage: Eukaryota > Metazoa > Chordata > Actinopteri > Lutjaniformes > Lutjanidae > Lutjanus > Lutjanus argentimaculatus. The sequence continues at coordinate 17,134,286 of JAWZSL010000011.1, forward strand.
CAAGCGTCACCCGCCCTCTCGAGACAAACTCAGAGAGAGCTTTAGGAAACAGGTAGGAGACGGAGCTGTAAAATTGACACTAAGGATGTTTTCACAACTGGTTCATTTGGTCCAGACCAAAGGGGGAAAAAATTATACTTAGTTGCATTTTAGTTCTGGTCCAGTTTGTGCTCACGCTGACTTTTTACAAATGAACCAAGAAAAGTAATCGTGGAGTTGTACAGACTAACAAGTAACTCATTGAACAGACAGTTGGCAGTTGTCATCCTGCATCATCAGGATCCATGTAGGGAAATCAAATTCAGGTGATTGACAAAAGTTTCTGCAGCACTTTAATGTTTCTGTTCTGTATATTTATGTTCTTTAGTGTCACAAAGAGCTCACAAAGAAATAACCAGTTATAAGCATTATTTAGCAAATCGCGGCATGTTATGAACACTGGCGGGATGGGGGGGGGGGCACTGGAAAAATACTACCCTTCACCCATTTTTTTTTTTTCTGACTGTGAGATGGCTGTCACACACTTTAATTAAGCGATATCACACGAGAGGGAGCGCTGTTGGACTGAATATCATCGCTGCTGTGATTCGGTCGTGGGCACGAGGCCAACTGCGTGTACTTTGTCAGATTAAAAAGTGTGTGACGGCGATCCCACAGTAAAAAGCCCTGAATCATGTCAAGACGCCTCCTGTTTCCTCAGTCTCGATCTGTTAGTCATTGTAACGTCAATGTAGGCTGACGGATATTACTGTAAAGCAGAGTTATACATGTAGTTTAAAGTCCTGATGAGGTTGTACTCTGTATCAGCACTAATGAAATGTCTCTCATTCAATCAGATTATTTGATCGAAACTAACTGTTGTATAATGGACGTAGTTTGAACAGCTTCTAACCCCGTTAATCAGGGAAGGACGTGCATATGTGTTACTAAATTATTTTCGTAAATATAGACATCTATGTGGCTTACACAGATCAATTATAAGATCACCTCCTGAATAAGTTTCAGGATCAGCAGATTTATTTGTCGTTTAGTTTTTGAAATCATGCTCGGAACGTGTTCGGCTTCAGGGTGTGAAAGCTGTCAATTTAGTCCTGGCGCAGATCAAAGAACCGGACCAAGACCACTTGAAAAGGACTCGGGTCAAGTTCCAACTGGACTCTGATGTTTGGATTGTGGTGTGAAAGCAAACGAAAAAATTACAGGATTTTATGGTAGAAGGTATGTGATTTTTAGCATGCTTTCAAAAGCTAAACTAATAAAACCACCTGCTGAGCTGTATGAGCCATGCATATTTATGCAAATTATTTGGTAAACATGGTAACATGTACACAGGTTAGCACAGATATTTTACCTGATTAATAGGTTAATAGCTGTTCAAACTGCTGTTCTTGTGTCCTACTGGGTACTTTGTCAGATTAAGAGAAACATGAACAAGAAGCGTCCTTTTCATCGTTTCTCTGCGTCATTATTCCCAACATACAGTTGATTTGTAGTCTAATAATTATGCTTATAATTAATTGTTCATGAGCTCTTTGACACCAAATAATATAAATATACACATCAGCAGCATTGAAGTGCTGAATATACTGTCACCTGGAGGGTTGTATTACAAAGGAAGCTCAACATATCCAGGCTTTGTTTGCCTGAGCTGGCACCTCTCAGAGATAACGGACATCGCTCCTCTGAGTTGCTTCATTTACTCCTCTTGGTTTGTCGGTGTGAACAAGTACCAAAGTAATCAAACTACAGGTGTGAATACTCTCTAAATTTGCTTTTTCAAACTGTGAAACTTAAACAGACGTGTGCTCGTGTTGCTTTTAGGAAGATGAGGCTCAGAAACACCAGGAGGGCCAGTTGCTGTCTGCTCCCACAGTGGCACAAAGGAACAGCAGAAGCGACCTGTCCAGTGCCTCGTCTTCCACAGCCCTCAGTCCTCAACCTCCCACCAGCTTAGTCTTCACCCCTCCCATCTACATCAACGACACCGTCACTCCTTCGCCATGCAAATCCTCCGCATCCAGAAAGTCCAAAAGAAATTTCCAGACTTCAGGTGCAGGGTCTCTGTCGCTTTCTTTTGTCTTAGATTTGGGATCATAACATCCTAAAACATGTGCCACAGTGGCTGGTTGAAGAGAGGCACTGACAGCCTTTTTTTTTTTTTTTTTTTTCTGGTGGTAGACTTTTACGTGATCCTTTTAATGATTATAATTTTTCTTTTTTTTTTTCTTTAGTGGCCTTCGCAAGTCTCTTAGCAAAAGGAGAAGTGAGAAACACCGCAAAAGGTCCATAAACAGCAGGTATGATCTCACATGTACACAAAAAAATAAAATGAAGCAAGAAAATTTTGAGAAAAATGAGAGACTAAAGAGATTGTTCAGACTATTTGAAGTGGGGTCGTATGAAGTACTTATCAATAGTCAGTCTTTTCTAGTGGGAAAGCACTGAAAATATCACCTTTTCCAAACCAACCAAACTCCATAGACGAAATCAATAATTTTACCTCGCAGAAAACTGGAGTTGCTGGGCTCCCGCTGCCTTGATCTGTTAGTTTGTTTGGTATTTTAAAGGACAGTTTGGACTCATCAAGTCACACAACAGAAAATCACACATTAACACAAACTAAGTTAATCGATCGAGGCAGCAGTAGACCAGCAATTCTTGTGTTCTGCAGGGAAAAATTACTGATTTTGTCTACGGAGTTCGGTTGGTTTGGATGAAGTGATATCTGTCTAATATAATGGTGATTTCCTAACAAAAAGGCGGTCTGATGGCAAAGTCAAGCGGTATAAATATTCTAAATGTAGTGCACTCTTATACTCAAATTATTTGATAGCATTATAAATAAAATCCATTCCAAACAGATGATCCAAACTATTGCACACTACCACTCCAGACAGATTTACAGTATCACCTGTTTTCACCTGCGCATTTTTAATTTATACAATTTAAAAAAAGAGACGAAACACCAGATATTAAACGGTAAGAACTTAGCTAAAACGGTCTATAATGTATACCTGTTGTTTTCTAGCGGAGGGTCGTGTGGTGACCTGGTGGATGAGCCTGCTGGAGTTTCTCCGTCAGGTTCAGTCACCTCCATGCCTTCCTGCCTGCCCTTTCCCTGGTTTGGAGAGCGAGGGAGAGAAAAAGAGGAGGAGGCTGAGAGAGGCAGGGAGAGACTCCGATCTGTGTCCAGCAGCAGCTTGCCGTACCTGACCACCACAGGGCGAAGAGATCAGGTAAGAAAAGATGGACTGATAAAATGTGCACATGGCTCCATGGAGGCTTAACAGGCTAACTTAGACTAATAAGGATATAAATTAGGCTCTCAGCCTCTTCTGCATGCCGTCCTCTGTCTGAACTTTCTGATCTAGATCTCTTGTACAAATGGCAATCCTGCATCTACGCATGAGTTTGCATGCAACATGTGTGTAGCACAGTATGTAGGCAGCCCTTTTCTCTTGCTTCCAGAGTATTGGCTCTCCAGTGTGCAGCTCCAGCATGGTGGGTCATGTCTCTGATCTGTCCCTCTCTGGACACTCTCACACTTTCACCTTTTCCTCCACTGAGGTGAGTCTGTCCTTCCCCTTCCTTTTTCTTTCCTTTTTTCCTCTTTCTTCCCACATGTTGCACTCTTTTGTCCAATCTTTTTTTTTTGTGTTCCCAAGTCTACTCTCCTCTTTAATTACAGTTTCCTTCCTTCCATTTCATTTATTCCCTTCTCCTTCTTGCTCGCTCTGTCTGCGTCCTGTCTCTGGTGTCCTGTCAGACGTTGGACGATGACCCAGTTCCCACCAATAACAACAACCAGTGGCAGAGCCGACCCGTCTTGGAGTGGAACAACCAGCAGGTGTGTCTGTGGTTAATCGCTATGAACATGGACCAGTACGCATCTGAGTTTGCTGCCAAAGGTGTGGACGGGACACAGCTGCTCAGCATGGACAGCGACAAACTCAAGGTGAGCTGTTAAGATGATGATGACAGATCAAAATAACTTTTTTTTTTCAGGTTAAAACAAAAAAGAGAATTTAAAAAAACAACAAATGTTGATATGGGTCACACATCCGCACTAAACAGGGGTTTTCAGTTACACGGTCAATAGGTTACATGCAGAGTATGCAGTGTATTTTATTCCAGTATTTTATATTATATACAGTTCAGATTGTAGCCTTTGGGAAAAGGTACATCCAGCTGTCCTGTGATGGCGGGTTTGCCTGCAGCTACTTCTGTATGATGGCTTTCTCGCCCGCAACTAAATCTACTCCCAGATTCCACCTGGGCCAAGAGTTTGTCCAGGACTTTTCCCCAGGTATAATCTTACAAAAGAGCAGCTTCTATTCCAAAAATGTTCCCTATTTCTTTGGCAGTATATTGCCCGAATGAATGGATTAGAGAGCAGCTCTAAAATATATGAAAATGGTCTGCCACTGATTTACTACACCGCCTCTAACATCCATCCTGTCCCTGAGAACCCTGCTGGGTAAATTTTAATTTTTGGTCACAGAATTCTCACCATGAGCTGAACCTTTGTCTTCATATTAGTTTTATTATTTCTAATTGATCTATTTAATGGCTAGTAGTCCTAATATCAAGTAGTCGATGTGATTTACACTGTGATTGAAAGTTTTATATCGAAATCTTTTAAATCCCATAACATTGCTATCCCAGACTGAATGGTACTCCCTCACCTTATTCTGTATTTTTAGTTATTTAAATTATTTCTTGTCTTTTATTGTGAACTCATGCACGTGTATTTATTTTTATACATATTTAGATATTTTTTATTTGCTTTGTAAATAGATGTTTTGTTTCGTATATGTGACCAAATTCCCTTTTTGTGTGTATTGTCATTTTTTCCTTTTCTATTATTTTCTTTATCAGTTCTGTTTCATATGTTTTTAATATATTTTATATCTGAATTTAAGCTCTGCAAATGCTTTTCTGTTTGGAAATCCAATAAATAAAGTTGGGAAATAACTACTGTTATTATGCAGACCACACTGGATATTTTGAGGCCGACAGCAGTATAAATATTTAAGATTTGTCCAAACATGCTGATATATCTGCAAGGCTGTACTGGTTATAACTGTAATATGTGATGCTTCTGTCACATTTAATGGGCTTAAACCACTTTTGTTGCTAATTATGATGATCATAAATCTGGTTTTGTGGGAGGATCATTAACCCGAACCTGTGTAAAATCCATGTTCCTTCCGTTTACATTCTGCTGCACTTCCCGCTGTTCTTTCCTCCGTCATCAGGCTCTGGGCGTGTGCAATCATAGCGACCGGTCTGCCCTCAAGAAGAAGCTGAAGGAGATGAAGAAGAGCGAGGAAAGGGAACAGAGGAAAGGAGAGAAGAGGCTGAAAGAGGAAAAGGAGAAAGAGAAAAATGCAGTTTTGGAAAAAGAGGGCGAGGAGAAAGCGAGGATGACGACGGAGGAAAAGTCTGTAAAAGATGCCAGACGCAGTGTCAAAACCGTAAGAACCGAGTCACTTTTATAAAGGTGATGTCAGAGATGCACCACCAGCATCAGACTGTTTGCAGTCGAACACACAGAAATACACTTGAACCAATGTCTGTTTAGTTAATAGAAACATTTAGATCTACTGCAAACGTCCTCTGTTGTTCACGTCTTAATAGTTCATCATTTAGGAAACAGAACACTGGATGGTTTTAATGGATAAAGAAATCTTTGGTGCTGAGTCCAAAGTTCACACTCGCAGCAGACGAGCGTCTCTCGTGTCGTATATATGTCAGGTGTAAAGTGTGTGACAATTTATTACTGTTTTACATTGACTTTTTTTTTTTTATCATGAACCTTAAATTATGCTTAGAATGATTTTAATATTTAACGACGTGCTGATTTAAGCACCCAAGTATTTGCTGTAAATGCTTTTTTTATGTATTAATAAATAATGCTTTAAACCTTCTTCCTGATACCTTTTTTTAAACTCATTTGTTTGTCCTTGAATAATCACACGCAGGACACTTGAATATGACAACATTTAAAGGTTTTTGGGATAAGTGGTAACATCAATGAAGGAAATATTTAAAAGCCTTCCTGTTTCCTTTCCCTTTTTTCTAAGAGCACTCAACATATTCACCAATATCTAAGTTTCTTCTTAAATTTCTTCTTAATATAGGTCCTAAGAAGAGTCTGTCAGATGCATGATATGTTTTTAAACTGCATCCTGTGTTTTTTATAGTTGATGAATCTCATTGTCCTTGTCAGTGCCAGTTGTTCCTAATTAGCATAGGTCCCCTGTTCCCGAACTGGGGTACGTGTACCTCCAGGGGTACATGAAGTGATGTCGGGGGTATGTGAGACTCGCATCCTCTCAAATTCAGCCAAACACTGGAGATCCAGTCCACCAGTCCCCATTTAAAGGCATGAAACTGCAGGGCCATGAGGACACAGAAATCACACCCACAAAATGGCATGGATGCTATTATGCGGTCAGTGAAAGCTGTATCTGGAGAAAGATGCACCGCTGAAAGAATACTTTGATGTGACACAGATATCCTTAACACTTAGACACTTAAATACATGATTACAATCATTAAAAAATAAAGATATGCACTGGGATGTGATTTTTTTTTAAGTGATGTGTGTCTTTCTCAAGCTATAAATAGTCACACTGTAAAAGTCAAATTATTTTAACAGACCATAATGCTTTGTAAAATAATGAAAATAAGTATTTAAAATATTATAAATGATACAAATATTTTTACCTAGCAACTGAAGAGTTGAAGAAAACAATAACCAATTATTTTGCACAAACATGTCAGTACTCAAATGTGTGTAAATGTGCTCCTGAGTGTGCGTATGTAGTCTTACCTGAGAACAAATCCCAAATAATAAAAACATTGTTGAATATCTGAATCTTTGCAAAAAAGTTACAGAGCAACTCTTTTTCTTATTTAAAAAAATTTTATTCAAGAAACTCTTTGTTTTTTCTCCCTCTTCCTATTTTACAGCCAGTGAGTAAAAGGTGAATTCTGCAGAGGCTTGGTGGTTTATTTACAAACCGAGTGCTCGACAACTGTGGGATAAGTTGCAGTTCCTCCATAATGTACAACCTGAGGCACACTGAACGTAAAAAATTCTGATTAATCAACAAGTTAAGGCAGTTGCATAGTAAAAAAAAAAAAAAAAAAAAAAAGGGGGAAATAAGCACGATTTTTAGTTAAAAAGTCGCCCGTGTTTGCGTTCCATGACTCTTTGGCCTGTAGGGCACGTAACATAAAGTACTCCTCACGAAGAATAAATACAAACAATTCTGCAAAACATTCAAAAAAATGTACAAAAAACCTTGAAATAATCCCTCCCTCCCCCCAGTCAACACTGTGAATGTAGCAAATGTACAAAAAAAAGCTCTGACAGACAGTAGTTGTGCGGGATCGTCTCCCACACATTCAACTCTCCTCCTCCAGTGATTCATACAGACTTTATCCAAGATCAATTCGGCCCCTGAAGCAGAATGTTCGATCAAGTATCACGTCTTACAAAATCTTTTTTTTTTTTTTTTTAAACAAATTATTATGTTCCTTGATATTTACAGGACAGGAATAAAACTGAAATTTGTGAGTGAAGTTTGGAGTTTATCAGTAAGCGGCAGGAATCTGCGTGGAGTCAGATCTCACTGGCTGTTAAGAATAATGTTCCTTGTCGTGCCAGGTTGTCATCCAGGGCTTCTTCTCCAGGGTTTCCCAGTTACCGTTCCCGGGGCTTATCGCCCTCTCCTCCCGTTTGATCCGAACCGCATTGTAACTGGGAACCTTGTCTTCATATTTGTCTCGCTTAAAAAAGCCACACTGCGGAGAAGAAAGAAACGGGAGACAAAGGTTCAAACAGTGTTTTGTTCTGGGGAAGAGGCTATTTAAAGACACTCAGAGGAAGCAAAGGAGTTTGATGAGACTGATTTAATGTCATCAGTCCGTTTCACAGCAGAGATGCAGAGAATCCATTAAGAGGTGTACACAAACCATCTGCACTCCTCTTAAAGACAGGAAGCATGTCGCAATGCCCCTGTTGTTAAACGAAGACAGGAAGAAACCTGCAGACCGAGTGGCTGCATGAGCACCAGCAACAACAAAAAAAAAAAGGAAGAAAAGAGAGAATAAAAAAAGATGCAGAGCAGCCCCCGTGGTGATCCTCAGAGCAATAACAGTCCTTGCTTATCAGCCATCACCTCCCCTGGCCATGCAGGTAAACTGTAATAATCCACACATAATCATGTGTGAAAATCTTTGTCAGTCAGCTCTTACAGTAGCATTCATGTCACAGTGTGAGAATTTGCCCTTTTGTCTGTTTAATACCAGAAAGCAGCGTTTTGTTTTTTTTTTGTTGCAAAAAAAAAAAAAAAAAGAGCGAGAGAAAACGTTTCACCCAGTCATGCCAGGCCGGCTAATTTTACCCCTCTCACTTTTTTTTTACGCATTTGATGTCAGTCTCTCTTTTTCTGATGGGTCCTCTTTATTCTTTTTCCCAAAGACTCCACACTGAGGAGAGGCAAATCATTAGAAAAAAAAATGTTGTTGTGTATACTTACAGTTGTTCTGTGAATTGACTTTTTTTCAGTTAAAATCGTGAAAATGTGCCTCCGTTTTTTATTAGCTGGGGCAGAGCGTGTCCCGCTCCTGCTCCTTCGGTCCTACCTTCCAGAGAAGGAAAGCCAACAGGGCCAACAACATCAGCCCGAACAGGATGGAGAGCACATGATCCACCACGGCACGCCTCCTCCGTACTGGGCCGCACGCCGCTCAGGGTACACCGTCAGTCTCACCTGGAGAACCCAAGTAACGGAACATCAGTACTGAGACTTCTGGATCAGAGTGTTCTTTTTATTCTTTCACACACAAGCTCAGGTTTTTGATGCACATGCACCACTCAAGTCATGCAGTAAATACTCACGTCCCCTTCTTTGGGCGCAGCACCGTCACATTTTATTTACCTGTGTCTCTGCGTTTTTCAGCACTGTGTTCTTTGCTGTGCCATCAACATGCAGAGAGGCCTTCACTATCACCTCCACATGATGTAACTCTGAATAATCCTGTTAAAAGACAAGAGATCAGGATCAATATTTATTAATCAAAATATTATCAAAATCGTAATATGAATCATAATATCATAACCATTTTAAATGTAGCATTGTGGTGCTACAGAGATGCCCCGGCCTACAAATCACGTTCTCCAGACCGTTTGTTTGGTAAAAACAAATCACATCATGATTTTTTGAAAGAAAACAAAAGGCAAAAAAAAAAATTCTTTTTGCAAATTGTTCAGCCCCAGAAAACATTGAAATAAACAAGATTAATTTGATGCAATAGTTCTTGGCCCTTTTAATAAAACAAAAATATTGACCTATGAGGCAGCATCCAAAGCAAGAAAAGTGTTTTTAATTCAATAGTTCTTAGTCTTAGACATTCCTCCATAAACTCTACATGGAGGTTTTCTAATGCGTGCCCTCATTTACAGTTTTGAGTGTAATGACTACAATATGTGATTTACACAGCGCTCTATTATTAAGTGACAGACATGTTATAAGTTATTAGTTAATAAGTTAATCATTCAAATTCATTGTGTTTTAGTATTTAGTTTTAGTGTATGCTTCAGTAGGTCCCAAACACCCAATTGTCTTTTCCCTTTAAGATCATAAACTTGAAACTACTACAAAAATGAAGGGAAAATGTTACATTTTTTAATTTTAAATACACAATATGTGTTATAATTTAAGCCCTTCACACAGTATTTTCCTGCAGTCCGATGTGTTACCTCAATAAAGGTGCCGTTCCAGAGGCGAGAGTGGAGAGTGATGATCGCATTACTGTCCAGACCCCGCAGGGGGCAACTTATCTTCACACAGTTTACCCCATTGTCACAGGTCTGTCAGCAAAGAAGGAAACACAAAGTTACTATTGAGTTACCATCCTACTGGTTGCAAAAAACACATAAAATATAATAATATAAAACATGAGATTGGTATGTGGTGTTACCAGAGTTTCTTTCTTTTTGTCACTTAAACGTGAGAAGAGTGCCCTCTTCGCTTTCTTGGGTGTTTCCTGCTGCTCTTCTCACCCTGCTGGTACTTGGTGCCTTAAAGCAGAGAAGAAAATGTGAACGAAGCAATTTCTTTATTTGTCTGCATGAATATAAATTTATAAATTGTCCACTTCTTCCGCCACATATGTAAACTGCTATTTGAAGAAGTACAACATGCAGGCAGAGTGCAGCACCACCTTAATGTAACATGTTCACTGACCTTGTTCAGAGGGTTGATCTCTGTTTTAGGATTGCACTCCATGTTATCCACTCCAGTGGCGCTGATCTTCATCAGGTAGAGCAGCCACTTGCCGCTGGTCCTCTCCTTCGGCCAGAAGATGTCGAGGGTGGCAGTGCCCAAGTCTGTCAAGCGCCTTCCCAGATTGATGATCTGTGAGTCAAGACAGGGACAGCGCTCAAATAATACAGTTAAATTAGATAATACAGGCTGATTAGAAAACTACCCAACTCAGGAAAGGAAAGGACCCTGGATCTTTTCCTGTACTCACTCTGAACTGGTGTGTGATGGCACTGCCCATCTCGTTCTCACTCTTTATGGCCTCCTCACCTTTGACCTCTCCTGAAAAGTAGACCTGAGACGGCTGAGCTTGTCTGGAAAGAGAGAGACGCACATTTAGTCACCTGAATCTGAGAAGATGTGTGTGTTTTTAGGGCATTGAAATCTATGTGTGTGTGTGTGTGTGTTTATGTTTCTTACCCTGATACAGACAGCTGCAACGTGATGGCCACGTTTGCCTTTGCTTTAACGGGGGCCATTTTCTGCTGGTCACTTGTCCTGTTGGATCAGAGGTTACGCACGGGTCAAGTCAGATGAACTACAAATCTTAATATATTTCAGGAGCATGTCTGGCTGTATCTGTAGCATTATTTATTCATTTGAGCCACTCAATTCATCATCAATTAAATGCCAGACATCTCTCAAATGATCGAACCATCCATCACTTACAGAGAGCTTCCAGCTACACCAAACTAAGTCAAGTACTCATGCAGACAAGGTTAGCAAGCAAAAGGTATTTCAGCCACCTAAAAGTGCCAACCTAAAAAAATCATGTTCACTATATTGCTAATATTTTACAGCCTTGATGGGACAGCTGTTATACAAGTCAAATATCGCTCTCTTCAAACCAACCAGACTCCACTGGCAAAAACTACAATTTTACTGCACAGAACATGTGAGCTGCAGGTCTACCGCAGCGTCAGTCTGTTAGTTTGTTTGTGTTATTGTGTGATTTTGTTGAATCTGAACTGTCCTTTTAAAACAACGCAGTGGTGGTAGTGGAGGTAAAGTTACTGTTTTTGGAAATGGAGTTTGGTTGATTTGGAGACAGTGATATTTGGCTCATACAACAGCAGTTTCTCATTGGAAAAGGCTGTCTGACAGCAAGGTAAAGCAGTGAAAATATTCAAAATATAGCATCATACACCTCAACTGATATGGGCTGAAATACTTAAGCTGCTGTCCCTGTCCACAGCAGTACATTGCTTAGCTGCCAACAACAATACTCCTGCTGCTTTTCCGAACTGGGGGCGTAATACTCCGACTATTGATAAGTACCTCAAACTATCCCTTTAAAAATCACTCGCCCTCTAACTATTTAAAAGTGTAAATCAGTGTTAATAGGTACTTATATACTTACGTGTCTAGCTTAAGCTCAATCTCCACATCAGTGGTGTTGGAAGAGATGCCTGCTGTGCCCAGAATGATGTAGAAGGTCGTCTGTATGCATGAACACAGAAACATTATTTAAGTATTAAATAAGTGCCACTTGTGCAGAGGAGGCAGACAGTGCTTCCAAAAGTGACTTTCTCTCACCTCTGAGTCACGTTTGAAGGGGTTTCCGAGCTCACAGTCAGCCTGAGAACCGTCTTTATTGGCTATACAGGTCACCTGCCGGTCCTGAAATCGACAGAAGTCCCAGTCAGGACCACAGATTAGTGTGTGTGTGCGTGTGTGTATGTGAGTGTGCGACTGACGGAGAAAGAGAAGCTCACATCATTTGCATCACGGAAAGCAGAGTAGGTCAGGGTGCGTGGGAAGGAGGCGAGCACAGAGGCTTCGTACGCATCATCTCCATTCAGATTGGTCACGGTGACCTCCAAGGCGATGTCCTTCTGGTCGCTGAGCGAGATCACCGGCACACCGTTCTCCCTTTAGACAGACACAAGTTATGAGCCCGAGTGCTGATCGATGTGCGTACACAGAGGAAAACCAGAATAAAAATTATACTTCTTTAACAAAAAAATAAAGGTGTGCTCTTACAGCTTTAACGGCTTGAACGTGTCTTCGTCAGTTGTCCTGTAGCCGTAGCGATATTTCACCTGCAAGTTGCTCTGACAAACGTTGTCGCTGCCACAACCCTCTTTCAGGAAATTCACCTACAACCAAAGTTACACACACACACACACGATGACCTATATACAGTGGGAACATCAACAAATTTACTGCTATCTATAAAGTTGATACGTCCCCAATTTAAAGAAGCAGAGAGGGGCACCAGCATGGAAGCTAAGCAATGAACTGCTGTGGACAGGGTCAGCAGCAAAATGTATTTAATCTATATCACTTTAGGTGTACACCATATAACATTGTACCATCTTCTGACAGGAAACCGCCATTATACAAGCCAAATATCTCTCTCTCCTGCTGAACCAGACTCCTTTAGCAAAATCAGTCATTTTACCTCACAGAACACGGGAGTTTCTGATTTGCCGCTGCCTCAATCTGTAAGTTTGTATGTCTTTTTTGTGTGACTTTGGTGTTTTAGAAGGTTAGTTCAAATTCACCAAAAGTCACACAATAACACAAACAAACAGATTGAGGCAGCATGTAGAACAGCAACTCCCGTGTTCTGTGAGGTAAAATTAGTCATTTCATGACTGGAGTTTGGTTCAGCTAGAGAGAGCGATATTTGAATTCTATAACGGCAGTTTCCCATCAGAAAAGACTGTCTGACAGCAAAGTATAGCTGTGAGAATATTCTAAATACAGCATATACTTAAAATGATATTGATTTTTTTATGTGGGCCTTTTTTGAGCGGTTTAAGTATATTTTGTCGCCTCGCTGCTTCTCCAAACTGGCCGTCTACTGTGGCTAATACACAGACTATCATTAAGTACCTCATACAACCCTACTTCAAATAATACGAACTATTCCTTTAAGTGTCATACGTACACACCTCTGATCGAGTTGTCTTCGGTATGCTGGTGTCCAGGACAGGTGACAGCTGATTAGCGCTCTGTCTGCGTTTGCGTTTGGCATCCTGGATCTCCACAGACACGTCGATGGGGATCCCACGCAGCTTGTCTTTGATATTTTCCTGCCAAATGATGTCATCACGCAACATCAGTCAGGTCAAAACCTTTATTGTCATATAGTCTGAATTTTTAACTCGTAACCAGGAAACACAAGGTATAAAAAGTGAAAAAATGTAAATCACAAGAATATAAATAATCAGATATAAAAGAAAAAGGAATAAATGCATTTTGAAAAAGAGAGAGGAATTTCGCTACCTGTATGGCGAGCTGACGTTTGATGCACTGTTTCTTTCCTTTGCTGGCCATGGTGATGGTGCCTTTGAGTTCGTAGTTGTTGTCAGTAGCGTCTGGGAAGTTCGCCCTGGCAATGAGACCATTTCTTCCTGTGGTCGGCGTCGGCCTCCAGGGAGTACGCCACCGCTAGATAAGATGGAGACGGGTACATAAAGGGGAGAATCAGACTTCATCCTCCCCCACTGTGTATCAATATAATCAATAAAGTTTCTTGATGTTAACTCTCTGTATGTTCTAATAATAACAAGTAAGCTCTAATAAAGAAAACAATGGCTCAGCTTACTCAGACTGGGAGCGTAGCTCGCGGGGTTGGCGCTGTAGGAGAAGCAGGCCTCAACTTCCAAGCTGGGGACACAATGCAGTTTATCCACAGTCAGAAACAGTACTGGCATAGTGTTTAAATGTGAATTTGGTATTTTTCAACCTGTTTTCCCATGTTTTTGTGTCTAAGAGACAATGGGGATGAAACATTTTTAAATTGGTCCAGTATTGAGCATAAGCCCCGCCCTCCTTAGCCCTCCTGTTCCTAAGCTTGCCAAACTTTCCATTCTTGCACTACATCCTCCTCCTCAAACATACACACACACATACACAAACACCGATGCAGTGGTATCTAACAAGTTTGGCTGGAGGTAAAGTTACTGCAGCTAGTAAGCTAGTGTTAGTTAGCTGGACGTGCTAACGTTTGCACCTTATGCTAGAGCAGATGAAGACAGAGTTTAATCCATTCACCACGTGTGCTCTTGTGTTTGATGTTTTTGAGAGACTACAGAAAAGACGCCACCCGTCCAGACTCATGAAACGCTGAGTATCGCTCCTCTCTGAGCCTCCTGCACGCCACGTCAACATGAAGAGAAATGGAAAGCTTGTCAGCTGTAGTTACGGTTGCTAAGCTATGATTGGACAGTTGCCATTGGAGGTGGACTATACTGGACCATTTTCAAAAACAGATAGGGTTCAGGTTGCAAAATACTCAGTTTTTACTACATAAGTTTGATGAAAAGTCCAGAAATGAACTGCATCTTTTAGGTTACATCATATTATGGTTCTGCTTAATGATTACCGATATTTAAAGACGGATCTTTCATCAGCGTTATTATCGGGCTGCAGCAATAAGTCTTTAAAGAGTCTGCAGTTGATTCAAAATGCTGCGGCTCGTATACTAACAGGAACTAGGATAAGAGAGCATATTACTCCGGTATTAGCTTCACTGCACTGGCTACCTGTAAAATCTAGGATAGAATTCAAAATCCTTCTCCTTACATACAAAGCGCTTAATGATCAGGCACCATCTTATCTTAAAGAGCTTATAGTACCTTACCATCCCACTAGAACACTTAGGTCTCAATATGCAGACTTACTGGTGGTCCCAAAGATCTCCAAAAGTAGATTGGGAGCCAGAGCTTTCAGTTATCAAGCTCCTCTCCTGTGGAACCATCTTCCAATTTCTGTTCGGGAGGCAGACACCATCTCAACATTTAAGAGTAGACTTAAAACCTTCCTTTTTGATAAAGCTTATAGTTAGGGCTGGCTCAGGTTTGCCCTGACCAGCCCCTAGTTATGCTGCTATAGGTTTAGGCTGCTGGGGGACTCCAAGACACACTGAGCTCCTCTCTTTCTTCATCTCTTTCCCCAGATGTTTATGTTTATGTTCCATTAATGCCTGTTACTGACTTGATTCCTTCCCCGGAGTCTTTCTGCTTTGTCATCCTGCAGATTCCCATGGACTGTGGCTGCGCATGGATCGCTGATCACAGCTGAACCTCCCACTGTGGATTATTATAACTCACCTAATCAATCAAACATTCATCACATTGTTGTTGTTACTATTATTATCATTATTTTATTATCATTATTGTAACATCTAGTATTAGTATTATTATTTACATACAGCTTACATATTTATATGTACTACTTTTCCCTACACATACTGTAGTTTTACTATTGATGTTCTGTTACTACTGTTCTCTCTGTCTCTGTTCTTTTCTCTCTCTCTTCCACCCCTCCCACCTCCCCTCTTTCCTCCCCTTTTCCTCTTTCCCTCTCAACCCGACCGGTGCCGTCAGATCACCGCCCACCATGAGTCATGGATCTGTCCGAGGTTTCTGCCTGTTAAAAGGAAGTTTTTCCTCGCCGCTGTCGCCAAAGTGCTTGCTTATGGGGGGTTGTTTCAACTGTCGGATGTAAACAAAATTATTGAGTGTGGTCTAGACCTACTCTATTTGTAAAGTGTCTTGAGACAACTTTGTTGTGAATTGGCGCTATATAAATAAAATTTGATTGATTGATTGATTGATCATCGTTTTTTCCATAAATAAAATAATTCGTATTTGACACAACAGTGAAAAACCTAAGGCACACATACCAGAAGGTGTTGCCGCAGTTCTTCTTGGTGAGGTCGATTTCCTTCGGTGAGAACTTGATCTCCTTCTTGATGTTAATGACTGGACGGGCTCTGGGAGGACAGAACACAGTGAGCGACTCTACAGCCATGATCAGAGATGTGCAGTGACAAAAAACGTAGCAGTCCACTCACCTGAAGACAAAGACAGCATCAGAGAGGGATCCGACGGCCATGTCAGGGTAGGAGTTCTTGTCCAGGTCCATGTTGCCTGCCAAAGAGTAGCCGAACAACCTGACTCCCAAAGGCTGGCCGGACAGAATCTAAAAGCAAAGATTTTTATTTCACCGAAATTAGAATGAAGCTTTTAGGGTTCGAGTGTGACATTCAAACTGATTTATATAACTGCTGAAACAACACTGTTATTTGTATTTTTGGTTTGAAACTGTTCAGACCTGGTATTAACATGTGGAAAATCTTGAGAAAACTAAGTTTGCATCCCAGCGCACCACAGAGCCTCTTCCTGTCTGCTCTTCACAGCAACACAAGCAAACTTATTGTGTTGAATTTAATGCCAATTTTACAAGAAGCCATGAATGATTAAGAATTTGTCGTAATGGTTTCACTTCCTGTTCTGTATACAAATAAACACATTTGCAAAATGCATTGTTGTTTTTAACCCGTGGCTCAACAGTAGTAGCCATTAAAATGCTGGGACAAACAGACACAAGGTTTTTCGCCAAGGAAAGACATAACTCAATATTTAACATATGCCGAATTTACAAGAAGGGCAAAATAATTTGTCATAGACAGTTTCACAAAGTTTTTAAAGTTTATAAAGTTAGTCCTCACCCAACAACTCTCAAACTGCTAAATTTTTTAAAGGGAGTCTGTGGATATTGCGGTTAGTTTACACCACTGAAAGAATGTGGCCAAGTGCAGTCTGAGAAATCGGATTCAAACGCGTCCTCACCGCGTCCTGGGTACATTCACACATGTACCGTCCACTTGGGATCAGATCACACAGGATGCATGTTAATACCAGGTCTGACAGCCTTCCTATCACACAAAACAAAAGGCTGCAGCAGAGTTAGAGCTGAAAAAGCGCAGTTAGTTATTCCACCAGTTTATTACATACCTGTGCAGCTTTTGGAGAGCTGAGACCCTTGGATGATCCGTGGTAGACGTAAACAGCCCCCACACCGTTTTCCTCATAAGGAGCTCCAACTGCAAAATCTGACAGCAAGAAAGACGACAGTGACTCACAATGTGGTTCAATGTTCAAGGAGGGTGGAGATGACACACAACTGTACATTTACCAATACACTGCACGCTTACATGCTTTTATTGTCTGTCTCACTGGCATTAATGTTTGGATGGGTTAACACTTTTTAAAGCTAAATGAGGAAAAAAATGAAATTCTTTTAATAGCACCTAAAACAAGAACAGAAAAATTGCACTCAATCTTCACCATGGTAACCATCTTGATTGATGTCTCCCAGGTTTTCCACAGCCAGGCCAAACATGGAGTCCTTGTGTCCGTCTATTCTGGTGGGCTTGACATCTTTCCACTTTCCGGCTTTGTTGATGTAGACGTAGACGGCTCCTCCGATTTCTCCGTCCTTCTCAAAGTACTGAGGCGCTCCCACCACTATGTCCTGCCAGCTAACAAACAAGAGCGTAACTTTGTTTGTGAGCGTACAGTAACAGTGAAAACACTTTTCAAAGCAGGAGTCACAGGCGGCGTTGTGCATCACTCACCCGTCGTTATTCAGATCCAGCACGGCCAGATCGTAGCCGAAAGACGAGGCCAGCCCTTCGCCTTCCAGGGTGAACTCTTCTAACATGATGTTGGATGTGTCCTCGCCTTTCTTCAGCATGACCACCGCTCCGCTGTGGTTCGCTCTGGGGGCTCCCGCCACCACCGTCAGGTGGC
This sequence comes from Lutjanus argentimaculatus, assembly GCA_034769285.1. Taxonomy (NCBI): domain Eukaryota; kingdom Metazoa; phylum Chordata; class Actinopteri; order Lutjaniformes; family Lutjanidae; genus Lutjanus; species Lutjanus argentimaculatus. The sequence continues at coordinate 17,152,176 of JAWZSL010000011.1, forward strand.
CCTTTTTGGTCAGACTCATCCCGGAGTCCAGAGAGAAGCCTGGGAGACAGAGCAACTTTGTGACATGCTTCTTTATGACAGAGCAACTGAAGTGACACCAGAGACAAAAAGTATCTTGTAACAAATTACAAATTCTTGCTCCTCAAATGTTTTTAAAATGACATAAAAATGTAATTAAAATGAATGAAGTCACAATAAGCAGTCTAAATATGGGTCTGACCTGAAACCCCCTACTTTGAAAACGTGAGCTCTGCTAATTTCCCACATCACAGATTTAAAGGGGCCAATCAGGAATTGGAGGTGGGAGGCTACGAATTCAGGGGTGAATTCTCTGTGGTTTCAGGTCATCATCACCAGAAAAACAGCCGTATGCAAGCAGCTTATTTAAGTTGTTAGATGGCAACCTCTAGTGGTCATATTACTTATGATGGGAGCAGTGTAGAGAGTGAGAAAGCCTGCTACAGCTGTGGTGTCCGCCTCTCAAATACTATTCTGGGCAGGAATAACTGTTTATGTTTAGCTGTTTCATATTAAGCGGAGCTCAAATTTATCCTGAATGTTCACTGCATGAGTTAGTGTCTGTTTGAGTTGTAAGAGATCATTAATAATCTTTAAGAAAGTGTAGATGTTTTGCTGCAATATCCAATCATATAGTGATTATATACTTTTATCTTTGGAAAAATTTGCACTAAACACCAGGTCATCTTTCCTTAAGCTGCTGGTCATGAGGAACCAGTAGTCAGTTTAAACCTGAGGATGAAAATGTGTCTTATTTGAGAATAAAATGACATAATGTATTTTATGTTTTCTGTAACAAATTACACCTTATTTTTCCCCAGCAGAATATTATTAACCAAAAATATTTAAATACATATTGTAAATAATAATAATAATACCTGAAATTCTGCCCGTGTCTGAGCGACGGTTGAAAATGAATGATTTATCAATGAACAGACGAAGAGACTGAGCGGGGGATTTACCCAGGTAGCTGTTGGCAGGAGCGGGGACCAGGTCTGGGTTCTTTTCATTCTCGTCTCCCACTTCAAAAGGACCGTCGTCATAGATGCCCATCTCTAAGAAGGTGTCGTTCTTTTGTTCCAAGCGCACCACACCTGGAGGGGAGGAGACACACGAGACGAGATAAGACGATAGACATCTGGCTTGCTACGAAGGGATGAAAAAACCCATAATGCAATATTCCAATCGGCAGTAATGTTGAACACATGAGTAGAAAAAGCATCGCTGGCGAATTCCTTTAGAATGAAAAGTGAACATCATAAATCATATAGATTAAATTGATTACAAAACATGTGCAGTTCTTTCATAGCTTGTTATCACACACACACAACACAACACATTACCTTTCCAGTTGTAAGCCCCAGGAGCCCCAAAGATGAGGTAGTGGTACTGCTTGTCGAACGTGGCGGAGAGGCCCTGTTGGCAGGAGCCAAACATCTCGTGGCCTCTGGGCCGGCTCTCGCAGAAATGCCAGCCGCCTCCGTCTTCGCTCGATATGGGATCGATAGTCAGATCCTGACTCAGCACGTAGCAGCGCCCAATAATGTCACGAGACTCGATGGCCGTGTTCACGTTGGTCCGGCGCTGGTAGCGATGGGCGCAGGTCTGCCGGGGACACAAGAGAGACACAGCTGAGGTGATGTTGGTTAAAATCAAAGATGTGTGAATAGACAAAGGCTCACAATTTAGATGCCACAGTGATGAACCAAATGAGGTCCAGTGTTACCTTTAAACTTCACCTTGAGCAGATTCAAAGCCAGACGAACCAATTATTCATGTATATTTTAGGGCTGTTTAGTTGGTTGGTCGTCAGGCTCATGTCTGACCAAATTCTAATTGGTTGGACAGTTGCTGGTTCTAATTTAATAAGGAGAAAAAAACTTCTTAACTAATTATTAATTGATTGCTTTAAGTGATAGGCTATTTGCTCAACCTTTAATCGGCTCGAAATACCATGACACCATGTCAACATTCGCTTCATCGACCCCCAGCCTCAGAGGAGCGAGTGGATTAAAGGTTCATTTTTGATGACACAGTGTGTGCGTGCATTTTACTCCGCCACTCCGGGCTGCTTCATGAACGAGTGGTTCAGTTTGAGCCATTTTCAAGCGAACGTGCTAAACTTTCAGCTTTTAAATATGAGGATTTGTTGCTTCTGTCTGTTTCACATAACTGTAAATCAAATTTTTTTTTGGATTTCGGACGGCTGCTCAAGCAAAACAAGTAGTATGGAGATGTCAGAAATGGTTTTCTGGCAATTTAGAAACCAAACAATAAAGTGATTAATCTAAAAGAAAGAAGAAAAGAAAAGAAATCATTCACTGCAGCTCAAAAAAAAATCTTTATCTGTTTGATTTAGGACAATTTTGTTTGTTATACATCTCATTGTAATCCAGCAGAGCATGTTTGATACTCCTGGAAAACTTGAAATATTGGCATGGTGTTGAACATGATTTTCTGGGAGGGGGGGGGTTTAAAGATATATTATAAGATAGATTTTGATAATTAAGCAGAGCTGAAACTGATAATTACTGTCATTATCAATTGATCTGCCAATAGTTTAGTCTATGAAATGTTATAAAATTGTAAAAAAAATACCTGTTGCAATCCAAAACTCAAAGATATTAATTAATTAATTGATTAAAAAATTATGAAAATAGTTGCTTATTAATTTTCTGTTGATTGACTAATCAATTAATCTACTTATTGTTTCAAGTCTACAGCTGAGTTTATGACATCAAACTGAAGTTGTTCAGGTTCAAGTTCACGGTCAGACACAAAGACACACAGTCTTACCACAATCTTGCCTCCTGGCCCCTGACTGTTGACGGTCACTCCCATCCACTGGTTCTCTTTGCTCTCTTTGCGCGGGTCCTCTACACAGAGACAGGGACAGAAATAGACACAAAGAGGGTATTGTGACTCAAATATTGGAAGAAAAAAAGTTTCAAAAAGAGGCAAAAACATATAAGATGAAGTTCACAGGTGTCGGCAGATTTCTCACCGTCATTATCAAAGTTGACTCTGGTGCAGCGGTCTGTGCTCATGTCACAGCTGTACAGTCCTCCTGTCACTTTAGCCTTTTGACCACTCAAGGCTTTTGCCTTCGGGGCACCAACCAACAGTCTGAAACACACAGATGAATCTGTTAACACATACAGTATGCAGCTCGATCAAACGCACATTGTGAAGCAGTGAAACTCATCTGCAGTCGAGCATCATGGCATTTCTTCCACTCATACATTATATTATCACACATTCCAGTCTACTGTGTCACACAAAAGCACACACATCCGCCACCAAACTGATGTTCCATGTCCTCACGGTCCGACTGAGTCAAAGACCCCTTTCAAACGCCTGCCGTGGTTGACTGAACCAGGCTCTCTATCTCTCGACACACACATACACACACAGAGGCTGCCTTTGTGAGGAAAGGACAAGGGCAAATGCCACACCCAAGTCTTGCCGATTGGCAACCAGTTCCCAGGGTTTCCTACAGAGTAAATCAAACAAGTCAAGGATGTCTTCCTTCAAACAGATGCTTTGTGGAGATTTACAGTGAAGTGTGGGGCACATACACACTGACAATACACCAATTTCTCTCTCTCTCTCTCTCTCTGCAGTGTTGGTGAGTAGATAGTTGCATGTAACCAGGTGCATGTAATTAAATGACAAAATAAATGTAATTGCAATTAGTGCAGTTACTGAAGCAAAATATTTAATTAAATTACAGTTACAAAATGTTGATGATTGCAAAGGGTTAAACTACAACGTTCATTCTGTTGCTTTGCATCTTTTCACCATGCAGGAATGGCTTCGTTTGTCGTATTTGCAGACAACGCTGGTGAGCAAATTTGAGCGCAACACCATCGAGGGTAAGACGGCTTACAAGGAGCTGTCTCTACACCTGTACCGGCTTCATTCATCGGGCAGTAGGTGCTCTGGTTTTGAGCGCTGTTTTTAGATTTGTTCTCTGTCTCTCATCTGCCAATCTAACCAATGCTACTTGCTCCGGGCAACCTGAGTCTACCATGTCGCGATCGGCCGACCACGTCAAGGTGGGTAACCATGTCATCGAACAAGAACACCTTTCAGTAATGTAATGATGACACAGTGTGTGACGTAATGTCCAGGTCACACAGAATAAAGCTGTTAAGTTTACTTTTGTCAGGTTCAAATTTGTGTTTTTAGGACTTTTCAGCTTTATAGCACATTTCTTAGAAACAAAAAGTAATCACATGTAATAAGTCACATTACTTTGATGAAGAGATTAAAATAGTTACATTACTTATTACATTTTTAACAGGGTTAAATTGGTTAGGGGCCACTGATGGTATTGTCATCAGCAAACAGCAGTTTCTATACAATTTTATACGCATTAGTTAACCGTGCTGTGGACGCAAACTCAAAAACTCGTCTGTCGCTTCGAATCGGCCATTAATACCCCGGATTAAAGTGACGAGCTGAGCGCTTTTAGTCAAAACCGCCTGCTGTAACCTACAACATTAACAGAAGTAACCTTGCCAACCTTGTCTCCCTGTACTTTTCAGGAGCTCTCTGTCTGTCCACAGTTCCATGACCTCCAGAGTTAATGTTGTACAGAACACTGTCTTCACCAGATGAGATTAAGCAAAGCCATTTTTAGCTGGAACACAAAGCCTCCTCAGATACTCACACACACACACACACACACACACGCACGCACACACACACACATCATCTGGGAGGGAATTTACAGAGACATATAGTCAGAGTGAAGAGCTGAGGCCTAATGTGATCAGCATGTCTGCAGTGTAGGACTCACTAGTCAACATTAACAGCATGTGGGAGGAGATTTCAAACTATGAAGCTAACTTTTTCAGACAAGTGTGAATTATCAGGAATACAGACTTCAGCGGGCGTGATGCGGATTAGCAAAGGACAATAAATCTATTTGTATGTCACTCAAAAATATGGCAAAACTGCTCACAAAGTTGTCGACAGTCTCATGCTGCCGTTTTAAACAGGATTTGCAGAAAATATGAATACATTTCTCTAAAATAAAAGGGATTAAGCCAAGTTGTCAGAATAGAAGCACACTCCTTCTGTACTGATAGACAAGTGTACACTGTTTATCCCATTTTAACCACTGGAGCGGTTTGGCCTTGATTTATAAACCACAGCTCTATAATCTGTGCAGTTATCCCACCCATCAAGTGTCCAATCAAGAGACACTTGACATTTGATACCACACAGCGTGAAGTCAACCCCTCACCTCTTTGTGCACTAACCCAAAAGACAAAAACATATTTTCACACCCAGCGAAAACTGTTAGGCACATGCTCGTCAATCAAAGATGAGTCAACCCTGTGAATCCCAGGTGGGCTCCCATCATCATCCCAGATGCAGGAAGGCAGGAGAATGGACGGAAAGTGCTCTGCCAAGACACACATGGACTCTGGGAAATGGGGTCACTGGGCCTGGAGTCTCTGCTGCATGGGTACTGTAGTTCTAGGAATTGTGGCGCTCATTCAGACTCTTGTTCAGCTGTTTCCTTTGGGGTAAATGCAACCAACAATAGTGCACAGAGCGTAATATCTGCAGGAATACACCTGAGTTCTCCAGCGTGCTTTTATGATGTTCCTGTACTGTTTTTTTTGTCTGGGGTCAAACACAGGTTCTTATTTTCTGCAAGTGAAAGAATGTATCCAATGTATCCAATATAAAACCACAATATATCAAGATTATATTAGTAATTAACTGAAAAATTAAATAATTAAGGAAGCAGAAAGTTAGAGTGGCTGCTTATAGATCCAGTTGCTCAGGGGCTGTATTACAGAAACTTCTAGCAAACAGCAGTGTTCACTAACAGTAGCTAATGGTTTTGCTTAAGGCTTTTGGTTTCAGGGCACCAACCAGCAGCCTGAAACACACACACACACACACACACACACACACACAAATGAATCTTTTCACACACATGCAGCTTGATCAAACGCATATTGTGAATAACAGCAGCGTTCGCTAACTGTTTCATCTGTATGGCTGCTCTTTTAGTGCTTTTACACAATGGATACAGGATACAGTAGAAACTGTGCGTGTGAAGTTAGATGCCTGTCGTTGATTTCACTCATTTTCTTTCTATGTATGTTTCAGTATGTTTCAATGATAAAATAAAACAACAGTTACAAAGTTTTTTAGCTCAGTGAGGTGACACAGGGTAGTGTTCGTTGCTAGGTAACGGACATAAACATTGATAAATGGTGTTGGATTGAGGATTTAGGATTTCCTTTAAGACATAAGAGATGAAGCACGACAAGACAGTATTCCTAAAGTCATATTTGCTACTGTACCAAACTGGGGAAAAATCCTATTTTAGGAAGTTTCTGTAATACGGCCCCAGGAATCCAAACTGGAGACTGATCCCAGCAGACACATTATCTTTATTGCTACACATTATCACGATTTTTTTTTTGCAAGTGAAGAGTGAAGCGCTGACATGATGTGTCGGGGAGTTAACACTGAGATAAGGCTGACCCTCTGCCCCACTGACAGAGAACCAGCTGTTTATCTAATCATTCGCCACCAGCAGAGGAAACCCCAACACACAGGCTTAGTCTGCAGGAAGGACAAAGACAAACAGACAGAGAAAGCGTGTGTGTGTGTGTGTTTGGATACAAGTGTTCATTGACTCCCAAAACAAACACACACATACTGGCAACAACAGTCAGACTGGCAAATTGATAGTTAATTAAATCTTAGTTACTAGTTACTAGGCAGTTACTAGTAATAAACATCAGTTGCAGTTTTATAATGGCCATCCAAATAATATTTACAGATGCACAACACAGTATTTATTAATAATCTAAGTATTAGAAACATCCATAAGTATCCAGATAATGTTTATAAGCTCTACGTACCCCTCTAGTGTCTATTTTGCATGTGCAGGTCTCTGTGGTCAAGTTAGCAATGATAAATGAGCAACATACAGGAAGACTTTCAACATGCAGCCACAAAAACTACTTAGGTATAGGAAAAGATGCTTTGGGTTAAAATAAGTACAGCACTCACAAAAGTTCATAGGTTACTCGCGTAAGCACGTAAGCTATTTTTCTCATCAGCTGCAACTTTACAAACTAATTGTTAACCATTAAGTGATGTAAATATCTGCGTTATCTGTCTCTGTACTAATTTTGTAAAGTTTTACAGATCTTTTGGTGATGTAAACAAATACTTAAAGCTGTAATTTGTGACATATCTGCAGTTAAATGTCTAAAAACAAACATATGTTACATATTTTGTTGAGCTGTTCACTTACATTATCCCAAATGTTTCCAACAATGTTCAGTCATAGAAATCAATAATTTATTCAAGGTAACGGTGCATTTCCTGCTAGTTGTTAACACATGTGACTAAATGTAACATGAATGCAGCATGAATAAAACTTCGCTTTGACGCTGGGTTCATGATTTCTGCCTGAGTCATGTATAGTGGTGAAGAAAACAGCTCCCATGATCTCACGCCACTTCAGAACATCATCAAACTACGTCTTTTGTTATTGTTTTAATGTGAGAGAGACCCCTAGTGGCAGAACTTACATATTATATGTTTAATATTGTTTGTTAACAGTGAAATAACTAGTAACTAATGTTTAATTAACTATCAATTTACCATTTATTAATGATGGCTATTATATAGAGTTTTTTTTTTTCTTACAGCAGCAAAACTGGCTGCTCAGCCGGGGCACAGCTGGTTGCTTGGCAACAGCCAGTGGCACCCTATCAACTAGAGGCGTTCACCTCCAAATGGTTTGCAGATCCAGAGGTTCATGTCATGTATTACCCAACTTCTGCCTCCATCTGTCTGCCAGGACCGACCCGCCGACTCTGACTGGCTGAATAATGGCTCATATTTGGTGCCCAGATGTAAAACTGATTTATGTTCCTCTCGCATTCTTTCAGACATCACCTTCTTTCTTTTTCTCTTTCGCTTTGATGTTGGATAACCTCACCTAACCTGAAGAAAATCTGACTCCCATACTAAGACCATACACAGTAGACTCGCACACAAAGTTGGCTTAAATGCTCAACTCAGTCTTCCTATCTCCTCTATCATTTCTGGAAATCTAGACACAGCATGGCATTGACATTACTATTTAACATGCCGCCATGTGTTGCTTTCCTCTTTCTCACAGCAGGCCTCTATATATATCCTGTACTCTTTGTGCTACGTCCATTTCCATGCATTTGCTTTCCCCCGCACATTTCTCACACTCGATCCGAGCCCTTAAACTTCATTCAGCTCTCGCTCTTCCCTCGTCTCTTCATGCATTTTGCGCTTTCCCTCTTGATTTTATTATATAGACAGCTCCTCCATCTGGTAATTATGACCAACCATGGAATGCAGCACACACACAACACACACACAACACAACACACCACACAGACACGCACAAATACCCACAGACACACATGCATATACACAATCCCATCAGCTCCTGCCTTGTCCTGTAGGTACATGAATCACTCCTCCCTGCAGGGCATGACAGATACTGGGAGATTAAGTAAAAATTGGCACGCATTTGCTGCACACCCAGCAGTGAGGAGGAGAGACACACACACGTGCAACATGTTGATACATGTAAGGTTAGTTTGGTGGGGGTTTTTTTATATTGTTTTTTGATTACTAATTAGCTATCTGGCAATTCACTCAACCCCCTTATTTCAGCTATAAAGAGCAACAAATTCACTGTTAAAAAGAGGCTGTGGTGGATGAATGGGTTACGCCTCCTCTCCTTCCCTCTCTATTTCTCATGGAATGATACTGAATACAATATTGGATGGCTGGAGTGCCTTCTTTAAATTAAAAATGTTTGTGGCAATGTTTGTTCTCCTGAACCGCCCCCCCAAAACCATTTCAACACAGGACAACAGTACAAAAACATGGACTGTTAAAACATCGAGAAAACTTCGGCCCAACTAAGATTCTTAAGTTTTGAAAAAGTTTTACCAACTAAGATTGTTTTGTTGAGATAGATAAACTTGAATCTTTGAGTTTTAGAAACTGTATTTCAAAAATTGCTACTATTTTCAATTGCAACTTTTCATTTGTTCTTTTAAAGGAGTGAAATAATGACACATCAGGTTCACTGCTCATCTGTCTCTCCTTTTTGTTGCCTCAGGTTAGGAATGTATCAAGCAGCTCTCTGACACTGTTCCAAGTGACTGACAACAAGGCAACGCCTCAGTGCTCAGCCACAGCATGCATCAGCACCATTAAAACACACCAAACAGACACTCACACACACATGCACATGCATCCACAGGCAGGGCATGAATACATGTGCATACACACAAATACACAGTCCACAGGGAGAGCACATTCCACCTCTGGAACAGCAGCACGAGTGCCGTCACTCGTAATACAAACATGGCTTCCAGCTCCAACATGCACACGCACATTCAAACCTGCGGCGTAATTCAAGTTCATGTTCATCTACTGCTACACTGATCACTGTCAGGATATTTTACTCATGTTAGAGACGTGTTCTAAAAAAAACTATGACAGTGGGACATTAATATTATTATATTGTTTTGACAACAGATTAGGGCAAACAGCTCTGCGTCATGGGAAATAAACCCACTGAAAACATGCCTGAAATAACACCTTTCAAAATAAGGTTTAGAGCTGCAAACATGACTGTGAATAAAGATGGACGACACGTCTCCACTTGCCCCCACTGTACAAAAATGAAGCCAAAAAATTGTAGACACAAGTGCTGCCATGTTGCGCTGTCAACATAATTTGGAGTATCATGGTCCCGCCTATATACTCAACTGATTTAATTGTGAGCTCAGCTGTCAATCACGACATGAAAACCAGTTTTTATGGCATCAAATAATTAATTAAAACCACACTGACCAGAGAAAGTTGTTTGTTCCATGTCCTATCAACTAAAGTGGAGGGGGCGGGGTTTATGACCTATACTGCAGCCAGCCACCAGGGGGCGAGCAGGATGTTTTGGCTTCACTTTTGGGGAGCTGTCATGCTGTCCATCTTTATATACTGTATCTCAATGATACAAATATTTTTTTTTATTATCGCTTAATCTTCCGATTACTCTCTCCATTAATCAATAAATAGTTTAGTAAATAAAATGTCAGACAATAGTGCCAAATTCCCATCTAAGTTCCCCAGAGCCACAGTTAATATATTAAAACTGCAATCAAATCAGCCCAAAACTCAGACGTATTTAATTTACTATCATAGACCAGCATATCTTCACATTTAAAAAGCTGGAACAAGCAACTGTTTGCTTGTTTTTGCTTAAAAATGACTTCAGGGATAATTAACATATGATGAAACTTACAGATTAATTTTCTATCAATCTAATTCTCGATTAATCCTCAAATTGTTTCAGTAGTTGACACCTTCACTTGCAGCTCAGCCTACATTATCTCCACTGGTATGTGTTGTTTTTAAGTTCACAGAATCCAACTGCGCTCTGTGTTCCTGTGTTTGACTTTACAACCTGAAGCAGGGGACTTTTGCGGTGGCTCTGGTCTCGTGCTAATCACCATGTGTCTTTCATTTAGACACACAGCCTAAAACTAGGACACAAACTGCCACTGTGTGTGTGAATGTGCAGCAGCAGCAGTAGTAGTAGTGGCTGTGTGTAAATAAGTTCAAGAACAGTGTTTAACCTCTGTGGAAAAGGTTAAAGACTTGGGGATGCTTAATTACTTTGAGTGGTTAATACTTCAGTGTATCTTGCAGTGGGTAAACACACTGTGTGACCCCTGTGCATTAGCTATACAAATACTGCTACTACACCTGTACTTGGCGAGCAGTTTCACCCCATCTGTTGAACAATTACAAGAAAGAAAAGTGTGTGTATTGATCATTTCTGTGTAAAAATCCACTTAATACCAATGCAAGTAGTTTACACTCGATTTTAATCCCCACTAGAGGCAATTATTATGTTTGAACTGCTGATACTGTAGGGTACTAAAGTGCTAAAGTAGCATCTTACGCTGTATTGGGGACAGTGAAATCATATAACTGTAAATTTACTCAAGCACTTTACTTAATTAGGTACTTGAGAAACTTGTACTATACCTGAATATTTTTATTCTGTGCTACTTTACTTCAACTTTACTCATCTGATTATCGACCTGGACGATTATCAGATCTGTAATTCTGCATTTTTAAGATTAAGGGAATCTTTTTTTTTAAACAACTGCCAATAAGATAAATTAAAACTTTGGGGAGCTATTTTGTTCATAAATTTGTTATCATTATTGCTACTATTTGTATATCGAAAAGTTCTACTTTAATTAAACACGTGCTTAAAGGCGTTTCAACAAAGTTTTGTGTTGTGTAACTCTAATTTTTGACACCTACATTTTCTTTTTTATGGCAAATATTCACAATAACTAATAATCGGTAAGCCTGTTGATATCGACCCAAAAAAACATTTCAGTCGACCACAACCTTACGTATATACCTCCACTCCACTACAGTCCAGAGGGATATAATTCACTTTTTACTGCACTATAGTTATTTAACAGCTAAAGTAACTAGTTACTTTACTTCACAGGAGATTATATACAAAACATAAGATGAGTTTGCTATAGCAATGCTGTAAATTAAACTACAATCATGTATAAAGCAGTTAAAATTAGCTTCACCTCAACCAACTATGACATTAAAATGCTACTTACATGTCAATGCACTTGTAATAACAATCCAGTGATATACTACATGATAATATAACACTCATTTTCTACATTGAGCGCTTTTTAAGTACATTTTGATAGTTGCTTGCTTTTTCTTATGTAACAGTGTGGTGTTCCTGCTTTTAGAGTACTTGAATGCTTCCTCTACCACTGATTATGGACCAACAAAAAATGTAATTTCTTAATCACAAACACAGGCTACATGTTTAACTCTGGCAGGCCTCTTATAGTCCAACAGATTCCCAGATTAAAGAATTTGACTGCTGTGATCTCAGGTCAGTTAATATTAAGGCTATTCAAACCAGTGACCACTTGATGGCAGTTATCCTTTACGCAGAGTGACAAATCCCTCTGAAACAATGCCCATAAACATGCCAGCAATGATTCAATGAGATGTTTTGCCCCCCCTAAATACCTTAAAACTACTTTGAGGGGAAAGTTTTGGAGAAAAACAGAGAGGGAGAGAATAAAAAAAAAAAAAAAATCTGCTGGTCCAACAAAAACTCACAAATAAGTAACCTGGAAGGAAAGTCTGGACAAAGATTAACTAGGCCTGAGGTTTAACTTACAACAGGTGCTTACTGTAAGGTCTTTTAAGAAGCTGAATTTAATGATTTCCTGAGATTTAGTGAAAAGGTTTTTGCCTACAGCTTTGAAACTACCTGCGACATACCTGAGCTCAAGTGTTCACACTCTTCTGGCATTTCCACCTTAACTTAAAGGGTGTCCGCAGGTCTAAAAAGTCGCTTTAAAAGGGGATTTTTCATCTCCTCTCGCAGCTCTAACGACCTAAAATAAACTCAGAGTCGTCTACTTGCTGTGACACTTTAATTACATGGCTGCAGAAGTTATTTTAATGATATGTATAGTGTTTTTTTCCGAGGCTGCCTCCGCGCTTGCGCCCCTTCAACACAAACACAAAAACTGCGGCTTCTTACATTCTCTTATCCGGATCAACCTGCCGGTGCATGGCGAGAGAGAAGCCGAACAGGCTGCCCGGATCTCCGCTCCTCCGCTGCACATTGTCGCTGTCCAGGTTGAAAGCGGAGAGTCGTCCGCATCCCGAGAGGAAGACGAGCAGCCACAGTCCACAGGTGATCCTGGCCTCCATGAGACGCACGGTCAAAACGCAAAAGTCCCCTGGAACTGCTGAGAGGTGAGTCCTCACTGATGGAGGTGCAGACTGGAAGTGAACTGTAATAAACTGCTGGAGGGTTGAATGTTGTCCACTTTGCTTCAAGCCCCGCCCACTGGCCTCCCCTGGCACACACACACACACACACACACACACACACCCCCACACACACACACCAACCCACCACACCTCAAATTTCATGGGAATCTAACTTATATTGTAAAGTACATTTAACCTGTGGTGGAATAAGAACGTAGATAATTTATTAAAGAAGAAGTTAAAAAAGGGTACAGCAATGTGAAATTCATTCACATTCATAACAAGTCCTGATTGGAAAAAGTAGGGGAGACCAGGGCAGCTTGTCACATGGATAAGTTGTCACTGGTACTGGAAATATCTCCAACACCGGATGGCACTATCTAACGACTAAATTCCGCCAGGCGCGGCTGCGTCGTGTTACGGCCCGCCACATTAACTGGAGCTTGTGATTCCACCAGCAGCGCCTCGGCGCGTCCCAGAAGCAGCTGTCCGCTTCAAATACGTGCTGACTTTATTTCTGACGGATGCCGCATCAATTAGCACAGCTGTTTTTCAAAATAAAAGTCCCCATGCAGACCCACAATTGTAAAGACAGACAGAAAAGAAACTATTTAACCACGTAGCCTGCTTATCCATGGTACAAGCACAAAGAGCAAGGAAAGAGGGCCTAATCAACAAAATCTGAGCAAGTAAACATAATCAGATGGGAAAAACGCTCCAATGCTGAATTGTTTCTGAAACGCTGATGGTGGGCGCTGCAGCCACGCAGAGGATGGATTAGAAACGTGGCGCAGACATGCTGTGCTTAGTGGAATCAACCGGTAAGAAATCCAACAGATTCGTGTTTATTTTGCCACAGAATAGAAGAAAGAAAAAGTGAGCACATTCTGATACCTAAACCGAAGTCCTGTACCAAAGCTACTTTGTGGTATAACTAGGAATAGCACATGTCACGTGACAGTTTTCCCCAATATTCATTATCCAGCTGCACCCCCTGCAGAAGCCGACCTAGCAAGCTGCTAAATTTGGTGGTTGTTATGCAACATGTAATCAACAGTGTGTGTGTTTATATACTTCTTCACACGGTTATTAAAAGCACAATTAAATTGTTATTAATGATGTGGCCACCAAGGAGGATGCAGAATAAGCCTTTAATTTAAAAAATGATAAATAATAGTTTCGTGAGAATATGCAAACAAAAGAAAGAAAATAAAGATGAAAGATGATTAATGCACACCTGTTAAAATGGACTGAATTTTTTTAAACCATAACCACTGACATAATGCTAATGGTGGTGAGGCATGATAAGCTGGAAAATATTAATAACATTTGAAACATCTGTCTGAATAAATTAAACTTTTAAGTGCAAAAAATAGTGTGGGAAACCTCTACTTTTCAACATGTTTGTATTTGTTGAAAAATATGATTTGACAATTTAAGCCACATAGTGGCAACTTGTCACAAATGCACATTATGCACTTAACCATTTATAACTCCATATTAAAGTCAATACCTTGTTAGTCTGTTGTTGGTTTGCAGCAGATCAATTCTGTAATCTAAGCAGCTTGGTGTCAAAATGCCGGAGGCTTTGTTAAAACACATTAGCAGCAATAAAGTGGTGCTTCAGGCGACGCTGGCAGCTCCTGACAGTAGATCTCTCAGCACAAACACTATAATAAAGACTTTAGTTCAACTCCCTTGGAAACAGGCATAAACAAACATATCCTGAGTACCACAAGAGGGAAAATATTGGCAAAACACCCAGTGACATGAGAGTGCAATCTGCACACACACAGTAAATTGTGTTTACTGACATCCTTGCAGTTAACAAGGCGGAGCAGAGACAATGGGCTGGGAGAGGGAAGAGGAAGAGGAATGATGGTGCAATAGTGAGACGATACAGAAATCTAGTCAGAAATACTGATAGTTTCTTTTGGTGAGAGAGACAGATGGAAACAGAGAAACAAAGACTGAAATTAAGACCTGAGGCCGGTTGCACAAAACACCTAAAGTTTTCTCAACAAGTAAGGAACTTAGGAGTTCCTTAGTTAAACGTAGGAGTTGACTCAGCCTTAACTAAGCTTAACTTAGCCTTAACTTCGGAGTTAAGGCTTAATTTCGCCTCCTTAGCTCGGGGATTTTATTTCAGGTGTTGCACAGAATCCCATGAAAGGTTTTCACTGTTAAGGAGAAACCTTAAGGCATTTACTGCATTGAAATTGATTTTACATGCAGCTTTAAAATTCTAGAGTTTTCGTGGAGACCGTTTTGTTGTTGGCGGTGTTGTTGGTGTTGTTTGAAATAATCCTTCCTAAGTCCCGCCCCTTCTCACTCTGTGCTCCAATGACAGTTGAGCAAACCTCGGTTAACTTTCTCCTTTCCTATTTCCTGCACTTAGTTATGCTGTGTATTATCTTGTCTATGCTGAATTGCAAAATTGATATGCTCACATCTTAAGTTAGCTAATGTTAGTAAAATGCAAGCTGACTAGCAAGCCAAACTGCATCTATCATGAGCTAGATGGTTAGCTAGCATTTACACACTTACACATACTAACATTATGTGAACATATGTCCACATAATGAACAGTCACACAGAGTTTAAAAGAGGCGGGACTTAGTATGGGTCAATACCTGTTATTGCCTCCATCCAAGAGGTCCTAAAGAACTACAACAACTGGTCTATTTGTGGCCAAAATAGAAGCAATCTGTACAGAAGTTTTTCCATAATAAAGCAGAGAAAATATTCCATATGTAGTGACCTTAATTGATTTTTATTAGGTGGAGCTTTCTTTGGTGGCTAAAATATGTTTTGCTGCTGACCCAGTCCATAGCAGTTTATAGCTCATGTTTGCCAACCCTCCTGATTTTCCCAGGAGACTCCTGCTTTTCCTTGCTCTCTCACTATTTACTCCTGGGAACACAGATCTCCTGTGTTTCTCCCAATTTCTGACAAATTTTCACACCTTTTTCCTTTTCATTATCTATATCTCATATCTTATATTATTCTGACTGACTCTGTACAGTATATATAAGCCATACAACTTTAAAAGTCTAGTTCCACCCCGACAACAGAGCTACACCAAACCAGACTTCCTGGGACATCTTTTCACAAGTTATGTATTTATAAAAGTATTTAAGTTATAGATATAAACTGGACTGTGACAGTAACTTTAGGTAACGTTATAGCCTAGCTAGCTAGCATGAAGCAGGCTTAATGACTAACCTTCTCATTTTGATTATAAAAGACATTATTTTAACAGAATTTATGCATTATTGATTTATCCCAATAAACCCAGCCATGTTGCGGTTAAGATAGAGTCAGAGGTACCTGAGGTTGCAGCACAATATTAAAGTTCATTGCAGTAGCTTTACGTAAACATTTTAAGGAAACTTTAAGGAGAGGAGATAAGGGTGTTTTATGCAATGATTTTATTAAAATAAAATCTTAACTTGGACTTTAGGAAAAATGTTTTGTGTGACCGACCACTGGTTTTGGACCAAACAAATAGAATAAATGGAGATGTGCAGCAACTGGTGTGTTTGCAGAACAGTAGCTGGCCTCCACAAACCACAGCCCAGAAGTCCAAAGCTAGAAATGAGTCAGAATTTAGAGTTACAATCCTTTCTGCGCTCTCCCTCAGATCATTACATGTTATCACCACAGTGGCCTGTGTCTTCTGTAATGACTCATTAGATGAGTCACAGGAGGCCCGGAGGAGCCGGAGACCAGACCGGGCACAGGCCGGCACATTAACACACTCCCTCACTAGATGGTTTTCAAGGCATTCCATGAGACGCTGACCCAAAGCCTGTCCTCGCAACACAGCATTTCGACAGACAACGCAGGCTTTGTCTGCACATTGAGAAAGAGGGCAGACAGAAAGGGAGAGGGAGGAAGAAAGAAACTGCCCACATACAGTATAAAAGGCACAAATAATGGTGGAAGAGGGGAGCGCAGACGGGGAAAAGGGCAGGGGAGGAATGCGGCCCCTGTACAGGTCTGTTATCTACTGAAGTTACTGAAGTGTTCATGATCTCCAGTGAGGATCAGCTCTGTGATTCAACAATACTTGGAGCTGGATAAAAACAAAAGTTTGCCCCAGGATTTTATGATTTTTATTAAACAGAAAGGAAAATAACACTGTACAAAAACATACAGGAATTTGATAGAATCAAGTCAATCTTTTTCTCATTAACTCATCATTAATATACAGGTTTTATTTATTAATTTATGTTGTTAATAAAACTTTAAAATTCTAGTACTTATTTCCAGAAACAACTTAAAATGAGTTATTTCCAGACTTGAAGTCTATTTGAAGTTTTGAATTATTACAAAATTTATCTCAACATGTCTTTTTAAAATTCAGTCAACTTAAATTTTTAAGGCAGCCTGGACACAAAACAAACTTATTTTTATGGTGAAGGTGCATTTTATTTGAACAGTCTCCTTGAATCTGAGTTTCCAAACTGTCTTTTTCTGATAATTACTTCCTTCTTGAAAGTAGTGGAATCCCTAAATCACGTGACCGTCTGCCTGTTGACTCTATGTTTTGCGTCCGTGTTGTAGTTTTTCCTGTGCAGTTTGCTCTGATGTTGTTCCAGTTCCAGGTAAGAGCGGCAGCCAGCTGGGTGATCGGCAGTGATTTATTGTCAGTCTGCAGAAGGTCAGAAACAGAAATTGGTCTTATCACTGATAAGAACAGAACAGCAGCGTGTGAAGTGAGCTGAGGTGAGTTCACTCAGCTCGACCTTGACTTGTGGAGGCCTTTCACAGTAAACTTCCCTGTCCAAAGTGTGGTGTGTGTGGTTGCATATTGACACAGTGACAACAGAAGGAAACCAATTCTTTCTCTGGTGTTCACCTTTTCCAGCCAAAAAAAATATTCTTGACTGTAATTGAAGGCTGAACATACCACAGCCTGTCAGCATCGTTATCCCCCCGCCCCGTTCTTCTTCTCCTCTATTTTCCTCTGGGGAAATAAAGGTCACACATCTTGTCAACACATGAACAGACTGAAAGGCCACTGCGGCCGCAGTTGGGCATTGATCTATTGACATTCAGGGTAACATGTAATAAGAAAAGCCACACAAAATCTTTAGTAGATACCAAGGCGCAGAGCGGGAATTAACGGAAACCCATTTCTGCCAATGTGATAAGAAAAGATTATCCTGTCATTATGATGAAAATCTTTCTAAATGTGAGTTAATATACAAAATAATGAGAAATGTTCTCAAAATGAGTTAAATAATCAAAAAAATCTCAAAATAATGACTTATTACCTCAAAATAATGACTTGTGATCTCAAAATAATGAGCTAAAATACAAAATAATGAGAAAAGTGCTCAAAATAATGACTTATCACCTCAAAATAATGAGTTAATATACAAAATAATCACAACTTGCTCAAAATAATGACTTATTACCTCAAAATTATAATTAGTATCTCAAAATATAAGAGTTAAATACAAAATAATGATTGACTACAAAAATAATGTCTGACTGACTGAAAATTATGAATTAGTGTCTCAAAATACTGACTTAGTATTTCAAAATAAGGACAAACATTATCAAAATAATAATAAATAATAATTATTTCGAGGTACTCAGTCAAATAAGTAATACCTTTTTTTTTTCATCACTCTGGCAGAAATGTGCTTTCATATGAATTAACTGTGAATAACAACAAGTAAATAAGTAGTTCCCACACAGAGTGTTGTAAATATGATAAGAACAGACTGAAGCCGAATCAAGTGATTAATATCTCTGCGTTAACTTCCTGATCACTTCATTATTGAATCAATCATTGCTGAATAACTCTGAGTCAGGAGCCAAATGACACTTTTGTCATTAATCATTAGTTGCATGCGTACTCTTTAAAATAAACAGTTACTATACTGTTTAATTTATTGATTTAGCTCAATCTTCAGAAAAAATCCTGATAAACACACATATTATTTTAATTATCTCCTCCTGAGTCATGTGTATGTGCTCTGTGTACAGCTTGTTCAGTGTTACGACAGCAGAGGGGAAGAAACGTTGCCTTGGGCGCTAAAGAAGAGGAATGACAGTAAGAGCAATGTTCTCTGACACACACACACACACACCACACACACCCAAACACACACACACACACACACACACACACGGTAAAATGCAGCGCCTAGACTCGCCCGAGCCACAGCCCTATATTTGTTCTTAAAGCTGCAGCTCCAGGTACACTCAGGGAAAACAAACGCACCCTCACCTGAGGGTGGGGCGCGGCGAGCTGATTGGTATGGGTGTGACTTTATGACACTGTAGAAACACGTAGCCCTGGGATACTGATACACACACTCAATCAGTTTCACAATCACAGTGAACTCCAAACCCCGAGAGCTTTCACAACAGCAACGCATCAACGCGCTTTCTCTGAGCACCACTGGTGATGTGAGCCAGTAAATATGTTGACAGCAGATTATCTCAGAGTGAATTTATGGCTGATTCTGATTCAAGATCAGAGAAACTGAGGAAACATTTGTCAGCTGTAAACTCGGAACACCTTTAAAGGGATAGTTCACCCAAACATGAAAATTTAGCCATTGTCCTTTCACCGTCATGCTGATTGAGGGTCGAGTTTATTTTGTTAGTCCACAAAACACTGCTGGAGTTTCACAGGAAAACAGTGTTGCAGAATCTCTCAAATAGTGTAAGTGAATGGTGTACAGTTTTCAAACGTTAAAAACAACTGGAAAAAAACAAACACAAAATGCCTCCATACTGCTTGTCTGGCATAACTCCTAAAGTCCTGACATGCAGTTTGCACCCCGTCACAAAAAACACACCCAGTTCAGACGGTGTGCATGTGCACGTGGCTTCAAGCTAAAGGATCTACAGTGAAGATTCAGGCTAAAAACATGATGTAAATAACATTTTTTAAAGTCAGCTTGGCATGTTGAGGCTTTGGGAGACTTGGCTTACACCAGACGAGCAGTATGGAGGCATTTTATGTTTTTATTTTCTTGTTTTTTTACAATACGTTTGAAAACTGGTCACCATTCACTTACACTGTTTGGGAGATTCTGCAACACTGTTTTCCTGAGAGTGAATTTTCATTTTCAGGTGAACTATCCCTTTAACAAAAAAAAACACAGGGCAGACAGAAGATTAAAGGGATAGTTCAGATTATTTGAAGTGTGTGAGGTCAATATATGAAGCACTGTAGATGGATGTTGGGACACAGGAGAAGCAGGAGAAGCAGAGAGGAGCACCAACACAGAAGCTAAGCTGTGTACTGGTGTGGACAGGTTCAGCAGCATAACATAGTTAAGTGTTTTAAAAAATGTACACCAAAAAATGACCTAAATTGGTTTTAGTGTATAATATATTTAGAATATTAGACTGCCTTTTCTGACAGGAAACAGCTGTTATATAAGCCAAACATCGCTCTCTCCAAAGCCACCAGACTCAGTAAAAAAACAGTAAATTTACCTGACAGAGCACGGGAGTTGCTGATCTACCGCTGCCTTGATCGATTTGTTAGCTTGTGTTATTGCTTGGCTTCAGTATTTTAAAAGGTTAGATTACCAGAAGTCACATAAAATCACAAACAGACTAGATCGAGGCAGCGATAGACCAGCAACTATCATGTTCTTTTTTGCCCGTATTGACAGTGACAGCTGAAGAGCAGACAGGAGACGGGGCAGAGAGAGGGGATGACACGCAGCCAAGGGCCACAGGCGGGAGTCGAACCGGTGGCCGCCACAGAGGACCAACAGCTCCAGCGCACGCCCCACAAACCGATCCACAGGGGCACCACCCCCAACAACTCCAATTACTGTTTTTCCTTAAGGAGTCTGGTTTCTTTGGGAAAACGATACTTGGCTTATAAAACAACAGTTTCCCATCAGAAAAGGCGGTCTGACAGCAAGGTAAAGAGGTGAAAATATTCTAATTATGGCGTACACGTGAACTGATATTGATTTTTTTAGGTGGATCTTTTTTCAGGTGGCTAAAAAATGTTTCTCCTGTCTGCTTCTCCAAACTCGAGGTGTGCCACGCTTCTTCTGACATTTTCTTTTTTGCGAGGACTTAGATGAAAAGACTGAAACCACTCTCACGTCTGTACACTACAGTAATTAGTTCAGTTTAGCATAAAGACTGGAAACAGGAGGAAACAACTGGCCTGGTTCTGTCCAAAGCTTAAAATATCCACCTACCAGAACCTCTAAAGCTTCCTAATCTTTTAATCCCTCGGTTATTTCACATCAGGGTTTGAATGGATCAAACAAATTAAATAAAACGTGTTAATTATTGAGCTTTAGAGGTGCTGGTCGGAGGATTTTTTTTACTTTTGGACAGAGACAGACCAGGAAATGATGTGTCATCAATACATGAGTGAACTCACAGCTGACAGAAAAATATTTTTCTAATTTCTGCATGATTGAAGTTAATCTTTTTCCCCCAACTTTATTGATAACAACAGTGATATATGAATTCAGTTATGACATAAAAAAGTAAATAATGGAGGGCAGATTAATACATGAGGTATGTTAGTTGACAGTTTTGTGTGTTTCAAATTGTGTTTGGGTCTTTGTTTGTTGTAGTTTGAATCTTATATGAATTAATACCAATTAGGTATAAGGTAAAAGTCGGTCTTCTGTTGCTCCATTTCATTTTATGTATATGAAACTTGCCAAAAATCACAAACAGTTGGACTAAAAAGACGACCTCTTTGTCCATTGAGTTATTTTCTAAATAAATTAAATTAACACAACTATAAAACATTCATATTTGAGCAATTTTTCTAAATTAAATAGAAAGTTCTGCATATCGATTACATCTAAATGACCCAATAATATATATACAGTACATATATATAAATTGTGATTTTAATGCTTTTATTTGGGAAGAACAGTCCTTTATGAGACACAGAGCTCCAGCTCAGAGGTTGCTGACTCTGAGAACATACAGTAGGTGTGGTGTGTGTGTATGTGTGTGTGTGTGTGTGTTGTGTGCGTATAATGTTCTGCAAAGAGAAAGAAAGGAAAGCTATCAGTTAGCATTAAATGACATTGTGGGGACAAACGTCTAATTTACATTCCCCCATGTGGTATCTCTTATTCACAGTATTGATCCTATATCGTAGTAGAACTTATACTCATGGTTAAAACATAAAGACACACACACACACACACACACACACACACACAGAGTACAGGCTGTAATAGATCCTTTATTCTCATTGATGAGTGTATTGATTACAGTCAATAAGGAGTAATTGATGTCTCTTGTTGTCTAGCAGTGCTGTAACACCCTCGGGACAATTGCAACCCCTCCTCCTTTATGTGTGTCCCAGCCCTGCATGGCCAGAGGATGTAATATGAGATGGCAGCAGTCGTGCTAAGGGGTCCCGGTGTCTGTGCGTGCAGGTGTGCTTCAAAAAGATGTCAGCTAACCTGAGGGAGGTGCAGAGCGAGAAGAGTTCAGTTTTCTCCTGACAGATTCAGGTTGGCGGTGGGGAGCCTGCCTCAGCTCATGAATCATCATTCTCGTCACTGTCTGTCACTGATAAGATTACGTGTCGAATTCCAGTGGAGTCAGACGCGCTGTGTGTATTTTGGATTTTGTGTCTTCGACCCCTAAATTCAGCTTTTGGGACATCTGTCATACGCAGTAACAAAAGACTGAAGTCATATTACAACTTCCGCCTCACAGAACCTCGTTATCTTCCTCTGACAGTGAGATTATAAAGTATATTTGACGACAGATATTTCAAAAATGGCAATAGAAAAACAAAAGTTGAAGGAATGATCCCTAGACTGGCTGGGGAAAATATGGTTAGGGTTGTAAATATCACCCTCCCCATAAAGACACCCCGTTTCATAAAAACAGTTAAGTCCAAATTGCTCCAGTAAAGCAGCTCAGTGGTAAACAGTAAAAGATTGACTGTACTGTGTGGGTGTACAGCTGGAAAATAAAACAAGGAGGTGCGGAAACAACCTGAGAGCCAACAAACACAAGAAGACTAAACTGCTTCTTCGCTGATTTTATTTATTTTATAACAAATAGTTAGACCGCCACTTAAAGGTCCAGTGTGTAAAATTCACATGGTTTGATTGTCAGAATATGGCAAAAAGAAAGTATAATATTCATAAGTATGTTTTCATTGTGTTTTCATCACCTTTGACTGAGCCGTTTATATCTACAGACAGCAGGTCCTCTACCATGAAGTCCACCATGTTGCACTGCCATGTTTCTACAGTAGCCCAGAATGGACAAACTAAACACTGCAGCCTTTAGCATTTTTCACAAACACCATAGTTTCTCCTATATCCCTGGGGGAGAGCGAGGCGTGATGTTTGCAATCTGCAAGCTCAGTGCTAAATGCTACAAAATCCTACACACTGGTGCTTTAACTTTCTATATATGTAAACGGAAACTTATGTTTTAATAAATACCTGCCAAACTGAAGACAAATCCATCAGCGTCAGGTTCATTCTTTTGTCATATTTGACACCTTTCTGCTCTGTCCTCCAATAACAGTTGAGCAACATTGGTATCACTGTCAAATTTCTCCTTATCTGTCCCATCTTACTTTAGCTAACACAGCAACATCTTTAAACCATTTTCAAAATTTTGCAGCAGGATCAATTAGCAAATGTCAGCATGCTAACACGCTAAACGAAGATGATGAACATGATAAACGTACGTGAAAAACAACAGCATTATCATTGTGAGGATATTAGGGTTCTGATGTTAGCATTTAGCTCATAGTACAGCCTCACAGAGCTGTTTGGTTGGCTGTACACTTTTTTTTTATTTCATATAAATTAAGTTAGGGGTAAAATAATAGTACGTACATAAATATAAAGGTTTATACAGTCTAGGCAAAAAAAGCACAATTAATCGAAATATTATCAAAATCACAATATGGCCAAAACAGCATTATAATAAATTACTGTAGTGCTACAGAGAGTCCCTGGCCTATAAATCCTGTTCTCTGGATGTAAGTAAACATGTTTGATTGGCACAGACCACAACAAATATCACATCGCCATGATTTTATTGATTTTTTTTTTCTGTGAAAATGAAAATTGTGATGCAAAAATCATCATTCCCACTATTCCTGAATCATATCGCAATCACAATATCTGTCAAAACAATTACAATATGATTATTTTTTTTATTTCATGAAACAATAGAGTGAATCTAACATAAAATATGCAGAATATTGTCATTACAATAAAGCCCAAAAATCATATCATGATGTCTGATACAAGGAAAAATGGTCCTTGCTGTAAATCTGCCTCTTCATAACCATAGCAGACACACACACACACACACACACACACACAGACACACCAGTGCATCCAAATTGTCCATAACTCAAAGCTGACAGTGCAACAAAAGAGTTTCCACCATAATGAATGCCTCGCTCTGGCAGCCACAGAGCTATACATTATTGGGTGGAACTACTTGTTAATTCAGAGCCACACACACACACACACACACACAAGCACAAACAAACACATAACTACTGAGCCGCTCTGAGCTGTTTTAATGGCAGTTTGAGGATTCTGGTGAGGACCTTCAAACTTGTGAGGATTGTTTTAGAAATTCCTGCACCATTCCACTATTTCTTTTGGCACCTCAGAGAGAACTTCCTTCCCTCAGTATTTGTCCGCTGCACCACGTTCAAATACACACACGCAGCTCAGTTACTACTGATGAAAATATCTTGGACTGTAGGAAGAAGTGCAGTCAAAGCAGGAAATCTAAATGTCTAGATGTCTGTCACTCATCACACAGGGAAGAAGTTCGGCTTCAGGATGAAATCTATTGTCAGACGGCTTTCTGCCAGAAAGGGCTTTTTATGTCAAGTGGGGTTTAAATAATATGTGAAACCTGTTGTTGACTTATTACTTTTAGACTTAGTTGAATAAATTTTTAAACTTATTATTTTCAACTTTTCTGTTGTTTGAAAAAAATTGTCATTATTTTGCTCATCTATTATTATAGATGATTATTACTCGCTCATCTATTTCCCTGTCCTCTCAACAAGGTAGGACACTCTATTGTAATATAAATATCACATAATATTGGCTATCAATAGCCTATTAGTACCGTGTCTCAGTCAGTCTTTGTCTTGGTGAAAATTCTTAGAAACAGATCAAAGAAAACAACAGGGACTTCTGAGCAAAAAAGAAATAAAACACTTGTTCTCCTTTCAAGCTTATCTGATCCCACCCAAATGTCTCCTCACCTCCCAGTGAGGCCCAAGCACACACACACACTCACACACACAGCTAAAAGGGTATGGCTCTGAGCTGCAAAACCGGTTTTCTGTGGTCCAAACGCATCAAGAGAGGCCATTGTGCAGGGCAGTGAGCTCCAGCGTGTGTGTTTATGTGAATGTGTGTGTGTGAGTGTGAATCTCAGAAAAACAACAGAGGCAGACAGTTACCATTTATCAGAGACCTTTCAGAGCTGCCTCGGGCCGTGCATACCATCTACACACACACACACACACACACTCTGCACTCACGCTCTTATTTTGACGGTCTGCCTCGGTTGTTTAGACGCAGGAAGGGTGTCAGAGGAACAAAGGGACACACAGAAGCCAAACAGATACACCCAGGAATCAAGGCTACACACACGCCGGGATGCATGGGTCATCTTATCTGAGGTCTGGGAGCATCCAGATCACTCCTCCAAAAATATTTCCACAGCGTGTAAAAGACAAAAAGCATTCCTCACAGTGAAAGAGGCAAGAGGTCAAAAGAGAAAGTTTTCCACCTTGTAAGTGTCAATCAAGAGAGGACCCTCCCTGCGCCAGTCTGGTGACTTGAGTTTACAACCATCTTCTTCTGTCACACACACACACACAAATGCATTCTTGCAGATTAATTGTAACTTGTGACACACATATACTCAGTGTTGCCTCATTTGACTCCAAAACTCTCCTCATATAAATGCGCTCGGCCTCGTAGACTCAGTTCATAAACTCGTGGGTTCTCATCATCAGTGTCATCTGTTCCAGGTCATTCTTGGTACCACACTGTCTGTTTGTATGAATGAATCAAGTCTCTCAGGGGACTCATATTCTCATGCTGCATGAGATCAGATTTATTTGTGGCCATGCAAGCAGAGCGACTGTACTACAGATGGCAACATCTGGTGGAGGGTCGGCTGGTCCTGCACTTAAATATACTAACATAAGATAAACTTTTGTGATGCCACACTGCTGAAATTCGCTTGTTACAGCAACTCAAGAGTCAAAATTAGAGGAAAAGAGAGATTGAAGAGGGATTACACATTTGACTATGATGGATAACTGCACTATGAATGTGGGGGGTACTTGTCAGGGGCAAGACTTCAGAAGTTAAGAAAAGTTATTACAATAAAAACACTTTGTGAGGCTAATTGACAGTCATGCAGACATCCCAGTCTCAATGACACATATGCACAAATGCCTCATCATGCTTGCTGTGTTGTCAGATTTGACCAAACTGACAAACTTAAGACATTTTCTTTATATTTTTATTTTAGTTCTGTATTGTAAATACACAAAATCCTTTCAGCTACTTTTCTATTTGTAGAAAGTCCCATTTTTTTATTTTAATTTCAATCAAATAAAATGCTTTTTAATGCCTTGGTTTCTACAGCCTCAGAGATCTGCATGTTTGCAGTCCTGTTGACAAAGAGGTGGAGAATGAAACAACACACAACATGAAGGGGGAAAATTACAGGACATAAGTTACAACAAATAAAGGCAATGAGACTAAAAGCCGACAACAAAGATGTTAAATAACAGCCTGATTACATAACTCGAGACAGAGTGAGCAAGAAGAAGGTGTGGCTCTATGAATTTAACACCTCCAAGCTGGGTTCAGATTCCTGTCTTAACCAGATCAGAAACGATGTGTAGAGTAAACTAAAGTAACCGTTCTTTTCTTTTTTCCTCCACTGTCCTACAGTCTCAGAGTTAAGAAACCCCGTCACACCAAAGGTGTTAACTCACGCAGCCTCACCCTGTAGCTACATGTCCTGGCACACAGCAGGTTCGATTCCAAGGAACAGACTCAGCTGTTTTTTTTTTTTTTTTGCTCGGCCCTCAGGTGCTCTGACTAAAACCCCCACCGAGAGGGTTACTCAGTCAAACCGAGTACACGCCATCTGTGCGTGTGTCAGAGAGATCTGCTTCCACAAGTCTGAAAAATGATAAGTCACTTTGTTAAAGCCACAGTTTTACAGGTCGCCAAGGAAACCAAGAATTCCTGCGGTGCTCCTCGGTGAGATCCCAGGTCAGTGTGATATATCACAGTCTGAGTCTCACACACATGCAGGGATGTAGGCATGCACACCTGGAATGTGAGAACAGGGGAGAAACACAACACATTAGTCTACTCAGGTACAGAACAACTTAGCACAGTAGATGTTAATATGATAATACAGAGAGAGGTGTCCTCACGTGACTGTGCCTTCTGCATGAGTGTTTTTAATGATTAATGGCTGAGTAGCATCCACCGTGAGCGCAAGTAATATCTGCACTTAGCACTGAGGAAGCAGCAAACACCTGCATCAAGGCTGCGCAACTGGTCAACAATAACAAACCAGAAGCAACATCTGGAGGAGATGCAGGTAAAATAAACAGCTGATCTGATGGAAACAGATCTGAGAGGCACAAACACTTCTCAAAAACTTTAAATTAATGTAAAAGAAAATCAAGTTTGATGCAGGATTCCAGTTTTACTTGCCATTTCAGAGGATGTTGCACCACAATTGTCAAACAATTTAAATAAAAGAAAACGTTCAGAAATTGTTAATCTGCATGTGCATTAAAAAACACATATCATGACAGAAAACCCTGCTGATTGGCTGATGGTGATGGAGTTTTAGAGAATACCTAAATCCTGTTGGGAATTATTTACTTTGTACAATCATGACCTTTGCTAAATTTGTGTAAGACTCATGACCACAGTTATAAAAGGAAAAAAAACAAAAAACAACCAGATAGCATTTTATTTACATTTGAAAACTCTTTCTGCGAAACTCCAGCAGTGTTTTGTGAACTAAAAAAAACCTAAACCTGATCTTCAGTTGGCATGAGGGTGAGTAGATAACGACTTGAATCTCTTTAGGAAGATTTATTTTTTGTCAGACTCAGTTATTTCACACAAACTTTAAACTCTTGCCGTATCACATTATGCACACAAGAATTTGGCATCCAATCGTAGAAGCACAGTAAACTGTAGAAAAAAAAAAGATGCTTTTCTGGGCTCATCCAAACCAAATCCAGTTAAGTTTATATTGAAATCGTGAGAAAAATTGCAAACAAATAGCTAAAAACGTCAAGAAAAAACCTTTGTGGATGTGAAAAGTGCTTAATAGGTGGCCACATTATGACACTTTTCGTGCCAAACAACTGTTTTCCCATGTTTTCCCTCAGCTCATGACCTAACTTGCACCAAACTTGACTGGAATAGATTTTAAGATTAGGAACAAGAACAAAAACATAACTCTTACAGAGGTGATAATGACTCACAAGGCTTCACTGTTAAGCAACATGATATTTTAACGCCAGTGAGGATCCTTCACATAAAAGAGGCGAGGACTGAGGTCTGCAGAGCGAGCGGAGAGGAGAGGAGAGGAGAGAGCAGGAATGAGTCCCAACATGCAGGAAAAGAATGAGAGACAGGAGACAGAATTAATGACCACACCTCACCCCGACACTCCCTGCTCCTCCTCCCTAAATCCTACCCTCTTACCCACCTCCTCCACCCACCCACCCTTCTTTTCACATTTATCAGATGTTTCAATGAATCACACGCTGGTGGGAGGCCATTAAGAATTGTTGATGTGACTCCTGTCCTGATTTGATTCACAGGAAACTCACACTCCTTCAGCCACACACAACACACCCTGCCCTAAAAAAATCTAATGAGCAGAGCATTGCTTCAGCAAATAACCGAAGACACAGTAAAGAAAGTGCGCTTGAGGTCAATATTTCAGGTTTGATATTCTGATTTTCTCACCACAGTTTAAGAAAAGCTAAATAAACGTACACGTGTAATCTTTATCATCACATGTCTTGCATCAAATAAAATTATAATATGTGAATCATTTCCTGGCTGGACATGACCAGACTCCTGATTAGCTGACCCACCTTATTTGTATAATCCTTCCTGCCGCACCCACAAACTGGCACTGGCATGAGCACACACACACGCTTACACACACACACTGCAGAGAACATTGGCAGGAAGTGAAAACACACCCAGTGGGCTAGAATCCAATTTCTTCTCCTATGTTTTTGTGGTCTGAAGCATCTTCACTTCACCATATCTAAGTGTCATTACGAAAACGTCCAATTTAAATGATCCAGACAGAGTCTTTGAGAGCTTGATTAGGTTGTAGGAGAAGCTTTTAATCGCTCACACGCTGCACGCCGCAATCCAACTTCTACGAAAATTAACAAACCTGTAATTTGTGCTCTAATCACAGAGAGAAATGTGAGAGATTTCATGCCAGGGGTCCCATAAGAGCTTAAATATATGAGAAGAGAAAATGGGCCTTGAGAGATATTTGATTTCTTGAGCTTTACTTTATTAAATCCACCTGTAGAAAAAAAAAAAGATATAGATAGAAGAGGGGGACTGGAAAAATAGCACAAAGGGGTGTTGCTATGCCTGGAATTTAAAAACCACCAAGCAGCATTTGTGTCCAGATTTTTTTTTTCTTTGACATGTTCAATCAATCATTCAGACTTCAGAAACTAAGTGTGGTGATACTCTGATAAACCCATGGCAGGCTTGCCAGTCGTTAAACGCATGTAAGCCTCTGGGAGGCCCTGGGAGCAGACTTTCAACAACAATTAATGTTTGAAACTTGATTTAGATCAATCTTATTGTCAGGGAACAGGCTTAAACATACTGAGGTTTTTCAGTTATGTGCCACAAACAAATATGGGGTCATTTGAGTGAATAGAGGGAGGATGAGAAGCCTGTGCTGGCTGCAGCATGCTCCAAGTACAATTTATTACAGTGTGTGCTGCCACCTGCTGGCTATACTTGGCTATGACTGCCTCACCAAAAGACAGATCTCAACTGATCTTGACAGAATATCTAACATGCAGTTTTATGTTTGATGATGATTCAGAAAGGTGCACAAAATGTCTTTATCTTGGGGGGTTCATGACACAAAGAAGATTACATTCTTAAATTACATTCATATTAGTTGTGGGGTTTTGTGGTACAGATTATTCTAGACATTTTAAAAGGGCAAAAAATGACTAATGTAAATAAAAAGGCTTTTGTTTACAGACTTTGCAGAGTAGAGAAAGCTTTGAAATAAAACTTGGCCAATGTTGAAGCGAGCTAAATATTACAGGAAATATAAAATGCGAAGTTTTGTGATTTTACTTTAATAATCAGAAAATTTTACAGTGTTTGTTGGTGGTGGTCCAAAAGGCCCTGCTCGTGTTGCTCCCATTTAATTAGGGAGGTAACAATATATCAAATATCTCAATAATAAAATGTCTCAATACCGTACTAGACTGCAATATCGTCTACTGGGATACTACATGGCTAATTATTTTATTTTATTATTTTTTTGTTTCATAAAAAGGCTGCTGCATCATTTTTGTTTGGCAATTTTACAAACATAATTCATACCTATTTTTTTGCACATGCTTAGGTTATGACTGACTACTTTTATTTTATTTTGTTGAAGAATGAAAGCAGAAGCACTTTGAGTTAAAAGAAAAAACATATTTTATATGAACAAAAAATGCTGTACACAAGATTTATTATTAATAAAGGACATTTTTTGAAGTCAGCATTTTTCTTTTTTTTAAAATACTGCAATAAATATCGTATTGTGGACATTCATGAGCACCACTGAACTATCTGAATGTCATAAAGGACTGCATAAAACTGAGTGTTGGCTTGTGAACTAAAATTACTGCCTCACTGTTGTATACCTCCACCAACCAGTCAGGCTGCAGTTTACATCCATGTCTGTCCTGACTTATATGTAGTATATTTATAAATATGTAGTGAAGGAATTTAATAAAAGGTCTCAAGTGTCTTTGTCTGATTCCAGTGAGAAACATGCTGTCTTCACTCAGAGGACAGACAACTGACAGCTGAACATTACAATGCCACAGTGAAGTTGACCTTTGAGAAACAAAATATCATCACTTCATCATTTTATCCCATTATATGTGTCTGTAATTTTGCCAGAATTGGCTTGAGTTTTGTCCAAAAATGTGTTCTGTGAGGTCACGGCGACCTTTGACTACCAGCTTCTGATTGGTTCGTCCTTAAATTAGTCCATGTTTGCATCAAATTTGAAGAAATTCCCTCCAAGCATTCCTGAGATAACGCCTTCCTGAGAACGGGATGGATGGACAACCCGAAAACGCAGTGCTGTCACCGTGCCACGGCTGCAGCCAGCGCAGAGGCGTAAAAATCAAACAGGGCTTAACTGTTCAGATGCTAATGGGCTGGCAAAAGATCAGACTGAGATTTGGAAAAGATTGGGATCTCTGGGAACTGACGATAAACACTCAGACATGCATAAATCTCAACTTCAGTAATAAGACGCGCCAGCAGCTACTTTTTTTCTCTGTATACGATCCAGTCAAGGTTAAAAAGAACACCTTACTCAAACAGAATATAGACACTGTATGAGCAATCCATGATTAATAAGTAAAGGCAAAATAAAGAAAAAGTTTACTCTGTTTATTTTTTTACACCTTACAGGTAGAAAGAGCACACTCATTTAAAATAAATCTAGGTAAATTACTATTCAAGTTCTTTTAACAGTGTTTTATTATCACAACAGGTAGTTTAGACATTTTACAGTTTACATCTGTTTGATGTAACCTGATCTCTAACAGTCGATGTGCAGTCAGCAGTTTGATCCCTCCTCCGGGTCACAGACTGCTCTCCTCCGGCAGTTTGGTGAGAATATCCACTCCGTCAGATGTGATGACCACCGTGTGTTCAAACTGAGCCGACCTACAGGAATGGCAATTTTAAAAAAAAACAAAAAACACACACACACAATGCACACATGATTCTAAAGGAATAGCTTGATATTTGGGGAAATATGCCTTTTTTAAAAGAGTTTTCTCAGAGTGAGATGAGAAAATTGATGCCACTCTCATGTCTGGGTGTAAGTATGGAACTGGTGCTAGGAGGTGATTAGCTTAGCTTAGCATAAAGACTGGCAGCAAGTGGAAACAGCTAGCTTGGGTCTTTCCTACTAGCACATCTAAAGCTCACTAATTAACACTCATTGACACTCACACTTAATGGTTTTAAGGGCTTTTAAAACTATATTTTTACGTGTTCTAATGATGCCAGCTGGGAAAAGTGTTTTTCTAACATATCAGCTACAAACACAGAGCCGAGATATTTTTGGTTGTTCACCACCTACCTTTTATCATCTGCAGACACCGCTGTCCACTTGTCCTTCAGTATTCTAAACTCTACGGACCCTTCCATCAGTATGGGCTCTACAGATCAACAGACAATATCAGCCGACTCAAACGACATCAGCGACATCTTTAAGGGACGGTTCAACCCAATATCAAAAACACTTGGGTTTTGGAGATGTCTGTGCCTTCTCTCTAATATAATGGAACTAGACAGCACTTGACTTTTGGTGCTCAGAGCACCTGAAAGCATTTGAAAGACCGAACAGCAATGTCTCTTTCCAAAAATCACGACCCGCTTACTCAAGACAATCTCTTAATTTCTTTCTACCAAAACACAACCGTGTCGCCGCGCACAGCTCAGTAGAGGAGGACACCATTAATGTTCATGTCCCCATACGATTGGCGGGTGTAGTTTGGTAGAAAGACAGTAGTTCTTACACGTAACTGCTCACAACAAGGTGTGTGGATTGTCTTGAGTAACTGGGTCATGATTTCTGGAAAGAGACACTGCTGTTGAGTTTTTCAAATGTATTTTTAGCGCTCTGAGCAAAAGAAGGCAGACATTTTCTACAGCTTGACGGATAAATAGCACTACGGGAAAAATATGTTTTCTCTGATTTTGGGGTGAACTGTCCCTTTAATGTGCATGCAAAAACTGTAAACGGTAACTTGCCTATTGTGAAAGCCATGCCTTCATCCATGGTCATGTCATTATCATTAGCTGAAAATAAGGAGAAAAAGAAAGATTCTTTATTAATTACAAAGACCTTCTAGCAACACGGGCATGGTTTTAATTTATTTCCTTTCAAAATGGAAAAGATAAACCCCCTGAGATGCACCATCTCAGGTGTTTCAGAGGTGTTCTGGTTTATAACATCAGCAGAACCGACAACAGGAAATAAAAGCTGATGAACAAATCAGTTTCAATATTACTTTTTGTTTTCGTTTCACAGTTTGTAAAATCCTTGGCTGCCAAACAAAAAAAAAAGCCTTAATTTCTGCATACAATCCTTCAGACAGAGTGGAGCATACACACAAACACACGTGTGAGGTACACACATCCTGTTGAACTCACCATGGTGCCAGATCTCAGGATGGCAGTGAAAGTACGAGCCGATTCCATGACCAATGAAATAAGGACACACTTGGAATCCGCTAGCGTGGGCTATTTCACTGCCAGCAATGCAAAAACAAATTAGCTGACATATTGGGGGAAAAAATGAATTTACTCTGCAGTATGCATGTATTTATTGTGTGTACATGTGTGCATCTACCTGATAGTGTTTCCTATAACACAGAGCTGTGCGCCCGGCTTGCAGGCAGCGATGGCCTCATCTCGGCAACGTCTGGCGGTTTCCACCAATCGCCGCCCGACCTCATCCACCTCGCCAATCAAGAAGGTTTCTGAGGTGTCACCGTGGTAACCATCCAAATACACCTATCACGAGTAGGTCATTGGTGGGATCAGTGTTGCTCTGACTCGATGAGTGCGGTGTTTGAGTTTGTGCGTGTGTGCGTCTGTTGAGGGATCAACTCACAGTGACGTCAATGTTGATGATATCGCCGTCCTGAAGCTGTCGACTGCAGGAAACAGGGACGTAAAAAACTGAATGGTGCACACAGGCATAAAGGGAATTCTTAACATTTTTAACAATGTACAACTAGGGCTGCACAGTTAATCGAAATATTATCAAAATCGCAATATGGCCAAGTGCAATATCCTCATGAAGAAGTACTGTAGTGATGCAGAGATGACCTGACCTATAAATCTTGTCTACAGATGTAACAAAACAAGCCCAACAAATGTCACATCATCATAATTTTTTCAGAGAAAATAAAAATTGTGATGCAAAAATGATTATTCCCATTAATCATATTGCAATATCTGATCAAATAATCACAATATGATTTTTTTTTGTTGTTGTAATTTTGCAGACATACTATGTACAACCTTTGTGTTATGATACAGTCATTACTGGACATCCTCATAATGCCTCATCTTCTAAATATACGGTATATCTATATTTTGTATTTATTAGACTTATCTAAAAGAAAACCAACTGTCCAATAGTGAATTCTGCTCCAAGATGATGCAGACTCATTTTGGTGATAAGAACAATTTTTTCAACCTCTAAACTGTTCATTTTCTAAAAATTTCTATGAAAAGTCAAACATTTAAATATTTACCAACATTCATTGAAATGTGGTTAAATGTGTCTTAGTAAATGGCATGAACATTTTCACAACAATGCAGTAAAAAAAAAAAAAAAAAGATTTTTTTGTGTTTTTGTGTCTCTAAATTAGTGGTGTCATTTGGACACCTGAATTCATATGGCTCGAGAGTTATTTTAAAATTAAAATTAGTATTTGGTTGGTGGCCTGGTAGCTCAGTTGGTGGAGCATCTGCTTCATGTACTGAGGCTGTCAGTCCTCTGCGGCAGTCGTGGGTTCGACTCCCGCCTACAGCCCTCCTCTCTCTCTCCTTTTCCTATCATATCTTCAGCTGTCCTGCAGAATTAAAGGGCAAAAAACCCTCCAAAAATATTTAAAAATTGTATTTGGCCTGCTGTGGATATTAAAATGCAGTTCCTATTATGGCCACTAGGTGCCACTACATGTGCGGATCGCCTCAGCGCAAAGACTTACAGCATCACCATTCCCCATAGGAGTGATATTCTCTAATTCACGTTGTGAATGAATATTCTGCCCGTTTACCTGTCAGGTATGCCATGACAGACCACGTTGTTCACAGACGTACACACTGACTTGGGGAAGCCCCCGTATCTGAGAGGGGATGGGTAGGCGTGGTGCCTGATTGTCTCCTGGTGCACGATGAAGTCGATCTCATCTGTTGTCATACCAACCTGGAAGCCACAGGTCAAAATGATCAAGCTGTTTTTGTTGTTTTTCATGACAATAGAAACACAGATATTACTTGTAGTGAGTAAGCGTTCACCTTCAGGCTGCGTCCAGCTAGAAGCAGTACATGTCTGGCTAGCTGACACGCTCTGGCCAGGCCTTCGATCTGCTCTTGGTCTTTGATCTCTATGTAGTCTGGCCATTCTGGGACCAGTCTAGACTTTACGTAGTCGGGCCGCACAATGTGCTACAGTCAGGGTGGAGAGGAAAGACGGGTTTTGAAATTTTAAAGTGTGTATCCCTCAGTTGAGTGTGATAGTAAAGAATGGAAGCATCGAATCAGTCGCAATACTTTAAAGGGTCGGTTCAATTAGTTGAAGTGGGATTG
The DNA here is from genome assembly GCA_034769285.1 of Lutjanus argentimaculatus. Classification (NCBI taxonomy): domain Eukaryota; kingdom Metazoa; phylum Chordata; class Actinopteri; order Lutjaniformes; family Lutjanidae; genus Lutjanus; species Lutjanus argentimaculatus. Next base: position 17,187,758 of record JAWZSL010000011.1, read on the forward strand.
TATGAGGCACTTATCCATAGTCAGTGTGTGACCAACAGTAGATGGCAGTTGCCACACCCCCAGTTCAGGGAAGCTGCAGGAGCAACAAAATGCATTTTAGCCACCTAAAAGAGGCTCTTAAAAATATCATTATCAGTTTAAGTGTACGCTATATTTAGAATATTTTCACCGCTTTACCTTGCTGTCAGGCAGCCTCTTCTGGCAGGAGACCAACATTACATATAAGGCAGATATCGCTCTCTCCAAACCAACCAAAGTTCACTGCCAAAAACAGTAATTAACAGTAACCGCAGAACATGGGAGCTGCTGGTCTACAGCTGCCTCGATCTGCTAGTTTGCTTGTGTTATTGTGTTGTTGTTTAATGTTTTAAAAGGTTAGCTCAGATTCACTCAATCACACATTGACACAAACAAACTAACAGATCGTTGCAGTCGTAGACCAGAAACTCACGTGTTCAGTGAGGTAAAATTACTGATTTTTCCAAAAGGAGTCTGGTGGCTTTGGAGAGAGCGACATTTGGCTTATATAACGGCTGTTTCCCATCAGAAAACGAGGTGTCTGGCAGCAGGGTAAAACAGAGAAACTATTCTAAATATACTACACACTGATATTTATTGTTTTAGGTCATTCACAAAAGTACATTATTTAGCTTCTGTTCTGGTACTCCTCTGCTTCTCCAAATTGGGGATGCGTCTATTGCCATTTATTGCAGTAATATAATGACGACGATAAATACATCATACAACCCCACTTCAAATAATCCAAACTATTCATTTGAGATTTTTCTTAAACAATGGTAGTTAATCTCATACAGTAAAATATGAGTAATTCTGATCTAAATGAGTGTTAATAAAAAAATAAATTAGCCTCAAGAAACATATCTCAACCTTTGTTGCTTAAAGTAATCTCAGTGTCACTTTAGGCAGTTTTCTATCATATCAGGGCGCTGTGTATAGTGTTGCTTTCAATTAAAGAAGTAAAACTTCCAGCTGCAAGTATCCTTAAATAAAATGTCTATCTTCTGCCCTCTCCAATCAGAATACTGCTCGGGACTGAGGTATTATGGGGACACGAGGAACTGTACCTCAGGTACTGCATAGGCAGGCCTAACAGTGGCCGGGCGAACTACATTGTGAGAACTTTTCCACTTCCTCCAGAAGAAGTGCCGATGTTGCTGACACAGCAGCGCTGTGGTGGGGGCACAGCTTCCTCGACAGCACAGTCTCTGCAGGAAAGCACCCAGTCCTGGAAAGCAACACAATGAAGAAGAAAATGCTCTCCATGACAATGCATTTCTATTAAGAATAAATGGTAGAGAGGTAACACTTTCTTACTATTACATCTAACCAGTGCTCTCTTTTTAGCCAACTGTTCAACAACGTTTGACAACAATGTGTATTTTATTTAATTCTATGAATAGTGTGAGCCACATTGAAGACTACAAATTAGTACACGCATGCCCAAGTTCCACCAAGAAGAGCTAAATTTGGTAACTCGGTGTGTGTCACTGGCAGTGAGGGCTAAATGATAACGAAAATGATCTAATTGCACTTATTTTGACTGATACTAGAATTGCGATATTAGACCGAATAATACTTTTTATGTCATTATGCTCATTTTAATTGAAAAACATATTAAAATGTTCATGATGTGATTATGAGGAACCCTGTGGTAAAATCTAGTTTTAAGACCTTTATTCATTACATAAAACCTGAGGCCAGTATCTATTTTTCCAGCATAGGCGTGCTGGTCGGTGTCTGGGTAAATAATGAATCTCCAGCAGTTGTTTCCCCTATCCTGGTCCTCAGGGCTCACTGTCCTCCATGTTTTAGATGTTTCCCCGCTCCAGCACACCTGATTCAAATGATCAGTTCCTTATCAGGCTTCTGCAGGGGCTTCATGACGAGCTGATCATTTGAATCAGGTGTGTTGGAGCAGGGAAACTCCCAAACCCAGGATAGGGAAACACTGTCCAGTGTACAGCCTGCTGTGTGCACTGGGAGCTTGGAGGAAACTGGATACAGTTCACAAGATTTGGGATGCAGTCATGCGCAACATACACCTTAACAAGCACACCTATACAATCTAAAACAACGTTTCTACCATTAAGTTTACTTTTATAATGTATTTAATGTTTAAACTTGCGTAGATGCTGTCATAGTGGTGCTAATTAAATGTTCTGGTTCAACATTGAGATAACTGTCAGTGGTACTGGACAGCACAGGGCTGTTTAGGGACAAAAATACAGAAACATCTCAATATAACGCAGTCCAGTTTAACACCACGTTTTATTATGACCTCGAACTTAATTTATATGTGTTGTGGAGGTGGACTGGGCTACGGTTCTGAAATCACACCTGAGTCTGTCCACCACCAACTTTTAGATGTGAGATCAGTCCGTACATTAAACCCGGGAGGCTAACAGCTAGCATAAAAACACCGCCCCTTTATTTACAAAATATCACATCCGCCGTCGTGTTTTAATGTATTTCTTAAATGAGTCGTTTGTTACGCAGGGGGCACAGGTGGTCGGGGCAACCGCTAAAGCTACCTGCCTGCAGGAGTATGTGCAGTGTGTCGGCTCAGTACCTGATCTTGTTGCAAATCCAGCAGAGCAGGGCGCCGCCATCTTTATTGGTAGTCACGTGGGGCGTGAGTCACGTGATACATGACTCGGGCTTAGAATACAAAACCAAGTTTGTCGCACTATCTTAGGAACACAAAAGTACCTTACTACTCTCTAGATACCCAGAATTAATGAATGTAAACCTGTCATTTTTAATTCATTTTTGTATTTTGTATTTATTTCATAACTTGTTTTCCCCAAATCCCCTCTTCTTTCCAATGATTTTTAATGTATGGATATTTTTTTTACTGGTGCTTTTTATTTGTATTTTTGTGTGATGATTTCCCTGTGTTTGTGCAAAATATTGTTCTTTTTGACAATCATTTTGTACAGGTTTTACACACTATAAAGCTTGGTTAGAGCTTTGCCGCTCTTTTTTGTGATATAATGTTAAGGTTTTAAAAGTAAATATCATCATCATTCAGTATTTTAAGGTTTTCATCATCAGTAATTTATATTAGAACACATATTATTTCTGTTAATTACACAGCTTTATTGAATACTCAGTTAATATAATAAAAACAATAATAAAATGATTATGAAACAATAATAATATAATAGTAATAATACTAATAGTAAAAACAGTGATAGTAAAAATAGTGATATAATAATAATAGTAATAGTAATAATGTAATAGTAAAAAATAGCAATAATATATGATAATAATAATAATAATAATAATATATAATAATAATAATAATAGTAAAAATTAGTAATAATAAAATAATAATAAATAATAAAATAAATAATAATAATGATAATAGAAGTAAAAATAGAAAAGTAATAATAATATATAGAAATAGTAATAATAATAATGATGATGATGATAATAATAATAATAAGAAGAAGAAGAATAATAGAAGTTAAAAATAGAAAAGTAATAATAAAAATAATTGTAATAGTAATAATAATATAGTAAAAATAGTAATAAAAAAATAAATAAATAAATAATAATAATAATAATAATATGGGCCTCTTGGTACCAACTGAGCATCATTTAAACACCACAGCCTACTGTTGCTGACCATGTCCATCCCTTTATGACTTCCAGCAGGATAATGCACCATGTCACAAAGATCAGATCAGATCATCTCAAACTGGTTTCTTGGACACGACAATGAGTTCACTGTACTCCAGTGGCCTCCACAGTCACCAGATCTCAGTCCGACAGAGAAATTTTGGGATGTGGTGGAACGGGGGATTCACATCATGGATATGTGCAGCAGACAAATCTGCAGCAAGTGCATGATTTTATCATGTCAATATGGACCAAAATCTCTGAGGAATGTTTCTAGCACCTTGTTGAATCTATGCCAAGAAGAAATAAGGCAGTTATGATGGCAAAAGGGAGTCCAACCTGGTACCAGCAAGGTGTACCTAATAAATGGCCAGTGAGTGTATAAGCAGGCTTATAGTTGTACAATAATTGTGACAATACTTCCCTGCAATGTCTGTAAATTTTCATTACTACTTCGAGTTACACTAATGTGTATTATCCCTACAGGGGTCACCTGTGCCTCACAATTTTGAATGAAAAGATGAATGTAAAAAGAACACTTTTCTTTGTGATGGGAACAGAAGAAGAAGGTTAGCGCACAATCACAACTTTCAGCTTTTAGTGTACAAATGACAACTTATTCTGTCCTCATCAGAGATGACTTGGATAAAGACAGGAGAAGCCGATGAGACGTTTGTCTGTTTGAACACTAAAAGCTGTGAGGTTATGGAGGTTATCGTTGTGCTCCAGCTCTTTAATCCTGTGGTCCTCCCTGAGAAGGACACCGATTCACACTGCCTTTTAATGGGTTTTAATGTGCAACACTCTCCTTGTCAAGCTGCAGTTTAACAGAGTGTTAAGATGAGTTCTGTTTTGCAGAAAAAGGACGCGCAAAAGCCAGCAGGACGATGACCAACCATACGTCAAGAAGCTACCAAACGTCTTCATGCTCTTCTTGAAGGAGCAAATGTTGCGGCTGAACTCAACAAAAGAAAGAGTGCGGCCGTAAAAACAGAGTGTTGGTCCTGTATGTTTGAGACACTCTGTTACAAACCCTTGGTAAAGTGCGATAACGGTACACTCCGACAGGAGGCCGCTAGCGAGGCTTGTTTCTGCGCTGTGCTTGTTTAGCTTGCTAACAAGCCACACTCCTTGCTGTTTAGCAAGGCTAACATTGCTAACAAATACGCCATTCCCACACCTGTTTAGCACTCGCTAACCAGAATCAGAATGAGAATCAGAATACTTTATTGATCCCCGAGGGGAAATTGCATTTCAGTTACATCCCGTCCAAGAAACATAAAAACAGACAGTGGTACATAACAGGGGGAGGACAGGAGCGGGAGGAACTGTGGGTCAGCCACCGAGCAGCGCCCCGTTTACTTAGAGAAAAATGAGAACGGTACACCTGTTAAGCATGCTAACTTGTGAGGTAGGAATGGCCCCAGAAAAGAAGAGGAGACGGCTCTCCTGGTGGGTCCAGCAAAGCTGGCGTGGTTAGGAAGGCCAAATATTGCTCTGCCAGAGCACCTGTGGGGTTTGCCCGGTTTATCTCGGCGCGTTGCATGGTAAGGCTACACCTGCTATCCTGGATTCCTGTGCACACTGCCGCCAACTTTGTAAGTCAACCCTGGAGAAACACGTGGCATTCCTGTCTAAGGTGCTGGGAAAAGATTAAAGGATTCTGTATCACTTTTATGACTCAAATGTAATGTTGGGGGTTGTGTAGTAGAAATACAGGCATTGGTGTGGACCTATGAGCATATTTATGTGTCTGTAATGTGTTTTTATGTTTGTCTTTGTGCATGTGCACTAGCTGGCCTATAGGTGTGTGTGTGTGTGTGATTACTTACTGACAGTGGTCCACAGTCAGCTCGCTTCAAACATAGATCGTAGATTAAATTCAATCTTTATGATATACTCACTGTTTGGACTGCAGAACTCATTTTTGAACACTCAGATCTTACATGTTGCTCCTTTGATGGTTTAAGAAGCAGTATCTTGAGTTTAAAGTTTTAAAAGACTGATCTGTGTTTTTGTGTTGCAGTGTGTGCGTGAGTGCAAGAAAGTGCAGCTGGTACTCGGGTATTGATAATACAAAAAAATTTGTATTGAAAGCATTTCAGATGTTCCGTGTCGATATTGCTTGATATATCAATATTTTTCCTGGTGGGTAAATTGACCGTCCAACAGTGTAGTGGCGCAGTTAAGTGCAACTTTTGGCTGTAGCTGTTTACAAGCACCAAATTTTTCAAGGCCCCTTTCTTCTCGTTTCTCAGCAGGCAGCTCAGTGATCACCACGGTGGCTCTTTAGCAAGAAGGTCCCAGATTCCCTTCACAGGGAGTTCACTCGTCCTCCTCGCATCCACTTGGGTCTCCATCGGATGCTCCAGACCCTGTTCGTCCCCGTCGTACACGACCAGAGCCGGCCCAAGGCATAAGCGAACTAAGCGCCGGCTTAGGGCCCCAAGGCCACTAGGGGGCCCCCAAGAGCAATCAAAAAAAAAAAAAAAAGTAATTTATTTTAAATTTTTTCCATTATAAATGGTGATTTCTATATGATCAAAGCTATATTAATTGTACAAACACAATTTCATACATAGTGCTGCTGCTGATGTAGACGTGATTCTACTGCTCTGTAGCTAAAGCTTTGCTCAACACGGTGCCTCCTGCCAAGAAAAAAAAAAAAGTGTAACGGCCGGCTCCAAATTTGCAGTTACACACTGCGAAACACAGTCCATGTGTAGTTCTTCTTTTCATGTTCAAGCTTTCAGCAACATAGAGAGACAGCATGCATGTTAATTGGGGGTCCGCGACTCAAAAAGGTGAGAACCACTGCATTAGCTACTAGTTATAGTTTGACATATGTTTTAAATAATTGCTTGCTGCTGCAGAGCATGGTAAATTATGTGAATAAATGAACATATTATTTTTACATCAACTCAGATCAACAATCAATATTGGCTGAAATAGAGGGCCCCAAAATCAAATTTTGCTTAGGGCCCCATGGAGGCTTGGGCCGGCCCTGTACACGACCCTCATCCCATCCTTCCCAATTTTGTCACCAATCCAAAATAAATCATCTTTCATACTGAATTTATTGTGTGGTCTTTGTCAGCGAAATATGTATTAAAAAATATTTGCACCATGTCAATGCAGAATATCCGTAACAGCCATACACACTCGTCAAGAGAGTGTGTTTCACTCATGGTGCATGAATAAAATAAAATGCAGATGATTATTTTAATTAATATACAATTTAAAAAAAATACAGAAGATAAAAAATAATTGACAATATATAGCCTGGGACTGAAATACAAGCCAGTGAAGAAATGAACAAATCTCGCGAGAGTTTCTCAAACGGGGCGTTCCATTCTAAAAAACGACCACCGTTCGCCTAGTTTGAACCTCGCCGACCACCGTACTACAGTGAGGCGTGTCCGCTGCCAACAACAGCAGGAGTGTGTGTCCGGTGTGTGGCGTGAAGGAGAAGTGTGACACCGCTGAAATGATCAAACACACTCCGTCACGTTTGGAGAGGAGCGGACAGCGACACAGCGACGTTTAGGACAACACGTTTTCAGCAAATTTACCACTTCTCCTGCTGTCACCTCACGTCATTGTTACGTCCTCGGCCGTGGGAAGAATGGCTCGGCCGTAGCGTTTGAAGTCTTTCCCCGTGGACAACCTGCGTTTTTACTGCGTCAGTGACCGTGATGCGTTTCAACGAGAAGGAGCTGGTGTCCCTGAGCCGACAGCCCTCAGAGAAGGCGGCCGAGCTGGGCATGAGAGGACCCAAGAAAGGAGACGGTAACACGGCTCATGTATTTTCACACGCACGCTTCCGCGGTGCTGTGTGTCTGTGTTGTGAAGCTTGTTCTCAAGTTTTCTTCTTCGTTATCGCGCAGTTGTGAAGAAGAGGCTGGTGAAACTCGTTGTCAACTTCCTCTTTTATTTCCGGACCGATGAGGAAGAGGTCAGTTGAATTGAATTCAGTGTTTGAAACCTGTTCACACTGCATTTGCTGTCGCGGCGTGTTACCTGCACCTCATGATGTATTGAGTCACTTCCTGTAAAGGACAACCTCAAGGGACAAAATCAAAAATGCGCATTTTTCATCTGGCCTGTGTGCTGTTAATCTGTCTAGTTTATTTGGTGTGAGTTGCAGAGTTATTAAGTTTTTGGAGATGCCAGCTTCTCTCCAGTACAAGGAGACTAAGTGGCACTTGGCTTGTGTGCACAAAGCATCAAAAAAATATTTGAAAAATTCAAATCATGTCTCTTTCCAGAAATCATGACCCGGCGAGTCAAGATTATCCACAGACCTTTTTGGGAGCAGTTTCATGCAGGAACTATTTTTTTTTCTAGCAGAAGAGAAGAGAGAGGAAAGAACTTCTTTCTTTCTAGTAGAATAGAAAGTAGTTCCTAGATGAAACTGCTTTGTGCACCACAGGTGGAGTGCCATTTAGTCCCATTATATTGGAGAGAAAGCAGGCATCTGGATGTCCAAAACCTCCAAAACTCTTCAACTCGTGCTAAAAAATCTACATGGATATATAGCGCTACAGGCCAGGGGAAAAATGAATATTTTTCATTTTGGGGTGAACTGTCCCTTTAAATCATAATTAAGTCATTATTATTTCTTTGTCAGCCAATTGGAGCTTTGCTGCTGGAGCAGTGTCGAGTGGAAAAAGAGGACAGCCAGACCTTCTCTATTGGTGAGCTGCGGTGACCTCAGAGTTACATTTCCCGTTTCACATTAAAGGCAGGGTTTGTATTATTAGAAGTGGGGTTGTATGAGGTATTATCAATAGTCAGTGTATTAGCTACAGTAGATGGCAGTCAGCATGCTCCCAGTTTGGAGAACCAGAGAGGAGCACCAGTGAAGGAAGTTAGCCAATGAACTACCTAAACTTTAGGTTTACCTAAACCTAAAACAAATGTCTCTGTTCAAGTGTTCGCCATATTTAAAATATTTTCACTGCGTTACTTTGCTGTCAGACTGCCTTTTTCTGATAGGAAGCTGATGTTACATAAGCCAAATATCCCTCTCCCCAAACCAACCAAGCTCCGTCGGTAAAATCAGTAATTTTACCTCACAGAACACAGGAGTTGTTGGTCTACCGCTGCCTCGATCTTTTAGTTTGTTGGTATTAATGTGTGACTTGGATGAATCCAAATTCTTTTAAAACAATGAAACAATCATGGCAGTGGTTGATCAGCAACTCCTGTGTCCTGCAAAGTAAAATTACTAATTTCACTAATGAAGTCTGGTTGGTTTGGAAAGGTCGATTTTTGACTTGTATATTAGCAGTTGCCCGTTTGAACAGGCTGTCTGATGGCAAGGTGAAAAATTGAATATTCTATGAATAAGCATACCACTTAAACTGATATTGATTTCTTTTTAACGTGGCTCAGAAATAGCATTTTGTTGTGACACCTGTCCACAGCAGTCCTCTTGCTTTACTCTTGCTTCTTAATACTGCAGTCTGCAAACTTCTTTACTGCTAGGTAAATTACCACACTTGGCTATTGGATAAGTTACTATAGACAACCCCACTTCAAATAATCTGAACTATTCCTTTAATAATCTACACTTTCTCACTTGCTGACTGCTTATACAATCTTTTGTTGATAGTGTGACCGAACTGCAATAAAGAAATATATTATGGCTCCTCGTGACTTATGTCAGTTACTGTTTAACTGTTAAATGAGGTATTTCTAAGTACTTCTATGTGTTTCTCTTTGTAGCATTTCTGGATGAAGCAGAGAGGAAGTATCTGTTTGAGTGTGACTCTGAGGAGCAGTGTGCAGAGTGGGTAGATGCCATTATCAAGGCCAGGTAGGACTGAAACTCTTCCTGCCGATTCTGCCTTTGACACCAAGATCTTGATTATAGTTCCGATAATCATTCATTTCAGTCAGTCTTTTTATGTGTTTTACTTGTGTCTTGCTGCGTAACCAGTTACCCTCCAGGAACAAAAATAAAGTTTTAAATTCCTCCGCTGAATATCATTATGAACTGAATACTTTGAGTTCAATGGCTGGCAATAGAACTGTGCAGTTTAATACACTTTAAGACTTGTGATTGTCTGCATTAAAGACTAAATCACGTGTTGTAAACAATAAAAAGATAAGATCAAAATGATTAATAGATAGAAAATAGCCATTTGTTGCATGTTGAGTGTAACAGAACACAAAATGTCACATACAGGTTGATACATACAGGTCACAGTTATGTATATTTTTGGTACAGTCAGAAAGAACTTCTTTCCATTTGTTTTTATAAAATGTCAACACTTAACGGTGGAACATAATTTTACTATGTCCCTTAAAACATTTATCCATTTGTATTGTTCCAACTTAATTACAAAATATGTTCTAAGGATGCACCGATCGGCCGGCCAGAGAACGAAAGGGTCACATATCTGACTCTGTGCCCGTCATATTCACACGTTCTGCACGATGGTCATGTCATGCACGCAGCACGCACACTGATCCAGCGTTAACACCCACAAAAGCGCTGATCACAGCCGCACACACTCAGACACATGCTTGCATGAAGTCGGTGTTAGCGACCGAATCCAACAACAGGGTTAAGAGAACACAGAGTCTACGAGGAGAAGCAGCAACTGAGCAGCTGACGGTGTTGCAGAACAGCTGTAAACTTTGTAGCTCTTCATGCTAATGTTAGCCAGCAGCGGACTGCTGTTCACAGAGGGACAGTTAAAATCTCACCTCCTGTTCTGGCTGAAGAATAAACAACCGGTTTTGATGCGACTCCTCAAACATTTTCTCATCCAGACTCGTTTAACTTTTCATTCTGTTTTTCTCACCGTAAAGCTTTACTACAGCAAACAGTTGCACCGCGTCAGTCTCCGGTTTGTTTACATCTGCTTCCACATGAGATCACATGAAATCGCATCCTGCAAAATCCCATGAGATCTTGTGAGATTGTGTTCCCCCTAGTACATAATTTTAATATAATAATATAATAAGGCCTGGCTGTAACCTGGAGGACTTTTGGAGAAAATGTGGAATAGTATTTAAAGGATATTTAATAGTCAGTGTTTTATTATGAACATCCAATTTAATCTTACAAGAAAAGTTGCAAAAATGTTTGTGAATGCTGTAAATTATAGTTCTTGAAAGACTGAAAATCAGATTTGTATCAGCAGGTCAGGCCCTTAAAAAATTGGAAATCAGAATCGGCCAAGAAAATTGGAATCAGTGCATTTCTTGAAAGAACATTATAGACTTGAGAGCTCTGTTCTTCTCCACTGAATATGATCACATGTCTGCAGCGATAAGCGTCGCTCTGGCGTTGGTCAAAGCTTTGGCAGGTCTTCATGTGCACTGAGATGTTATTTGAACAACTTGCACCTCAGTGTGTTTTAGCCTCCGGTAACAGACTCACATGGGTGAAACCATCACAAATGAATGATGTTGCTGTTTCCAGGGATATAATGTCGACATTGTGACTTGTGTTAAACATTTTCCAATTGAGCCATCACTGCTTGACCTTGTGTTAAAGTTTACTGGCAAACCTACAATCCTTCCAAACAGGGCGTGATCTTATTCTTTATTTCAGCTTCCCTGCTATTTTCTGGGTGGAAGTTGAACTTTTATTTTCTGCACATGACAACGTGCTGTTTTAAGACAGTATTGGACTAATAAAGCTGGAATTGTCTGGATTATAGGACGTACTTAACTGAAACAAGATGTGCACTGAATTTATAATCAGTTCATCATGAATATGTTACAAGCCAAGCTGCAGCCCTAATCAATACTGGATTTGTTTGAACACTGTTACCCCTCTAATGTCAGATTAATTTGTCATCTCATCTCTTGCAGTTACGAGTTCATGAGGAAGAATCTGATCTTCTATCGAACTGAGATCCACAGGCTCACTGGCAAGGTGAGACCTTTCAAAGCAGCATATTAATGCACTAAATGCCACACAGATGGTGCTTTTCTCCAGCGTAGTGGGAAGAATTTAAGAGTGACAAGTCAGATGGTGGATCAGTGGAGGAAGGTTTGGTCATGGGATGAGCCACAGAGGAGGCAAAGTGGCATATGAGAATGTCCACAGTGACACATCGTGACGATCGACCAAACCCGACCACAGACTCACAAACAGTTCTCAGTGACAACTGTCCATTATAAAGTCCATAAAGAGATGTTGTTTTTGAGGTTATCGGCCAGTGTATCTATTGGTCATTGAATTTTCCTTTCAGAAATGGTATTAAAAGCTGATTGATTTTCATTTTAAAATACAAAAAATAAATTCATATACCAGGCATTTTCATTTTCATGGTCAAAAAGGGATGAGTTGAATTTAAAAAATGGTTTGATACTTATTTTCTATTTAGTATAACCAGAAAAAACAAATCACTAGAAAACACAAAGGAAAAAAAAGACCTGTTTTGTGCCAGTGTTGCTTACATCCAGGCTGAAATGTCTTTGTAAACCTTTTCTAATATAATTTTAGACTCGCAAAACAAGACCTGTCATCTGCTGAAATCTCACGTGAGCCGTCACTGGTGAAAAACTGGTCAAGCCCGTGACTCAGAATATGGAACAGGGCTTTTTTTCTTTTCTGTTTTCTAGAGATCTTATTTTTTATTTCACTCTTCCCTGTTTGTCCATGACAAAGAAAAACACTTATTTCAATTTTATTTATTTATTTATTTTTTATTAAATCAAATAACCACTCTTTTTTGTTTGTTTGTTTGTTTGTTTTTTTGAATACCATTTCTGAAAGGAAACACGGACCATTATCAAATGTGATTTTTGGATGCTTTAAGAACCACCGATTTAATTCCACTCACATACAGTGTTTTAGTGAAGGTTGAAGTCTTAAAAATCTCGAAATCCCACCAAACAAGCTCAAACTATCTGCCTGATAACACACCTCATGGGGTAAAATATTGTTTTATGTTTATCTGTATGAGTTTGATGTGCGTTCATTAAAGTTAACTAAAACTAAAAACTAAAACTAGGTGCGAAACATCATTTTAGTTAACCTAAACAAAATAAAAACTAAACTTTAGATATTTTGTATACTTTGATATATTGTATACTTACAAAACTAATTAAAATAAAAATATACAGGAAATATCTTTAGTCAGTTTGGTCAAATTTGTCAACACAATGAACATGAGGAGCCATTGCTGCATTTTATTTATGTTTATTGAGACTGAGATGTCTACGTGACTGAGAGTCAATGTCCTTCACAAACTGTTGTGTTGGTATTGTAATACATATTCTGAACTTCTTAAATCCTGCTCCCAACAAATACCTTCCATATTATATTTGGAAATAAATAAAACTAATAATGAAACTAAGCAAACTCACTCTAGAAACTAACTTAAACTAATTTGAATTGAAAACATAAATTAAAAATGAAATAAAAGTAAAAACTAATGAAACATACAAAACTATTATACCCCAGTTTTTGATTAATTAACATTTTCTAATGTAAAGTTTTCCTTTTGATTCAATAGCAGTGAATTTGCACACTGAACTTCTATTTTCTGACATTTTTCTTAACTCATCCTCTGCCCTCTCTGCAGGACCCCTTGGAGCAGTACGGTATATCAGATGAAACTCGCTTCCAGGTCAGCAACGGCCTGCAGCTCGTGGCTAGAGATTCCTCCTCCCTGTAGACCAGCGTCCTGAGTCCAGATGTTCTTTCATTTTCATTTTAGTTCATCCTGCCATTCCAACATTCACCCCACACTGGTTTGAAAGGCATTACCACAAGCACACGCGCTTTTCAGATGTTCACTCCTCTGAATGTATGTTAGTGTCACTCCAGAGTCAGAGAGGTTATTGTGCAGAGGTTATAACAGGGTATCTGAAGCCATGAGAAGTGATCACTCTGATTAGCTTTTTTTTTATGTTATTCTCAAACGTTACAGGGCTGTAAACTCAACGCTGTTTTACTTTCAGTTTATGGGATTTTACATGCCATTTTCTCCATCATTTTCAGACTTTGCCTTTGATAATTGATTGTCTGTATAAAACATAATTTTAGTATGTTTTCTACTAGACATACTGTCCTTTTAGACAATGTGATTTTTAGAGTCTTTAATTGTGCTGTAGAGCTGCATCTATGACTTTCTTTCAGGACTTTTAATAGTATGAACATGACTTCGATTAACAAGAATCAGTCAAGGATATATGAACATTTGCTGTAAAACAGTGTTAATCAAGTTAATACACATGGTTTGAAGAAGTTGATGATTATCAGATGTCCTGCCCAATACAAAAAAAAAAAACAAACAAAAAAAAAAACACTTGGCAGTATTTACTGTCCTGATTTCAGCTGCATGGGCCCTTTGATCTGCTGAGTTGAGCCGCACGTTTTACTCCATTTTTCCTCATGTGAAAGAAAATGTTAGCTTAAGTTAATGTATGCATCATCTAGCCCATTTATGCCTTTAGTTTTTAAAACTATAGTTTTGCACATTACTGTTTGTTGAGGGTTTTTTTAAAATTAGAATTTCAATAATTTACTTGAACCTACTGTACCTTTTCTGTGGCACTTTGAATCAGATTCCTTTAGTTAAGCTGTTGGACCATGTTGGGATACCTGGCTCTTAACGTGTTTTTTTTTTTTTTTTCTCTCCTTTTTTAAAAATAACATACCAACATCTTTGTCCATGTAGCTACAACAGAGTTGCAGCTAATGGTGAGATGAAATTTTGCTCTCAGCCACATTTCACTTAGTGGCATTGCTGTATCCTGTAAATTAGTAATATGTCATTTAATGTCATTTCAGCAGTCAGGACTTCATAGGGTTGAATGTGTCTTTATTTTAAACTGTTGCACAGGGAATGTGTTTAGTTTTTACATCATGTTGGGTTATATTTGTTTCACTGGCATTTCTCTCTTTTTTTTTTTTTTTACTAATAAAGCCATTTGAAAGATTCTGTAAATTCGCAGTGTCATCTGTTAACTAGAATGAAATTTATTAATGTCAGTCAGTCCCATGATGCTGTAACTTGTGTCCATCGCGTATGCTGATTATTCAGTCAACTTCAAAAATGTCTTTGCTGTGTCTAGTTTATCATGAACGACGCGCATATCTGGCAAAACAATAGAAGAAAACTATCAACATGGTTGCTCAAAAATGAATAAATAAATTCAAGTTTAGCTTTACTTGTCATATGTAGTTTGACACAGGGTCAGCGGTACAATGAAATGTGTGGGATGAGAAGAATGGAACAGCTCAGCCCTAAGAGCACTAAATATTGATTAAAAAAAATAGTATATAAGATAATTAAATAAAAAATGAATTATGTAAATAAATTACAACACTACAATGCCAACTCCTATAAAGTTGGGATGGTGTGTACACGTACACAAACCCAAAATGCAATGATTTGACCTGTATTCAATTGAATAAAGTACCAAGACAAGATATTTCATGTTCAAACTACCAATCTTCATTGTTCTTTTGTAAATATACACTCATCCTGATTTCGATACTTGCAACATGTTCCAAAAAAAGTTGGGTTAGGGGCATGTTTCTGTGCTTGCCTTTCAATGGTGCCCTTTAATACCCAATCATAATACGATCACTTGTTATCAATAACCTGTTTACCTGTCAAATTGTTTTGTTGCCGCTGTCCTAACTTTGTTAAAACATGCTGCAGGCATCAAATTCAGAATGAGAGCATATTTGCCAAAAACAATAAAGTTGATCAGTTTGAACATTAAATATCTTTTTACTGTATTCAGTGTAATACAAGCATTCTGTTTTTATTTATGTTTAACAGTGTCCCAACTTTTTTGGAATAGGGTTGTATGCTGATACCAAAATAACACTAACACCAACACCATAGAAAATATTAAAATGAGCATTTTTACGAGTGTCAGATGTGCACTTTATGTATAAACACAAACTACGAAACACAAATAATAAAAATAAAATAAATAAATCTGAAATCTACTTTTTCATAGTGTCATATATTTGATTTAGAGGTGTACTGAATGTGTGGGAGGCAGCCTAGTCTGGGCACGGCGCGAGTGTGACACGTTTCCTTAGCAACGCGAAATGTGTGATTCAAAAAACGGTGACGTCACAGCTTACCCGTGATGCTTAGCGAACCGAAATTGAACCTACTCGGCAAAGGAAAACATTTGTGTTTTACAAGCTCTGTTTTTAAGCGTAAAACGCACGAAACAAAGGCGTTTCAACCGGAACTGGCGCGGATAGGAAAGATAAGTCAACGGTGCGTAGCGGGAAGAGGTTTTCGGGGGACGGTAGGTGTTAAAACAAGTCAAGATTGTGAACAAACAATGTTGCTAACGCGTTAGCCCGACGGCTAAGCGTATCTTACGTTAGGTCAGCCAGCTGAGCTAGCGTTAGCATTAGCATGGATGATTGAATTATTTGGTTTCTGAATCGTTTTAGCGTATTATTACAGATAAACGGTAACCGCCACAATGGGGTGTTGTTTCTGTTGCTTTCAGCGAGCGAATACACGCAGTTTGAGTGGTTTTACAGCCATAAACTGGTGGTTTTCACAGAGATAATGTAACAGTGTTGTTAGCCGAAGACTGATAATGTGTCATTGTCATTTACCGACACATCTGCCCCGAGTTATGTAGTTTGACTGGGATTTAAATTAAAATCTCTAGACCTTGGTTTGTCTTTGTAATCTCATAGATGGATTCTTCGTGCCATTAACTTTTTACAGACATTTTGTTGTCTGTCTTATCACCGCAAAGCCGAGGTTCCTCCTGAGATCATCTCCAGAAATGGTTCCTGAAAGTGACTTTAAAACTGGTCTTTTCATTATCACCCAGTTCGTAGTGTGATTGTCCCACGGCTCGTCAATTAGTCTTAAGAAGTGATTGGATTTGGCAAATTTTAAAAACTATATTTGGCAGCATTGCTGAAACATTTGGTCTATTGATCGCTTAGCTTATAGCTTATCTACAGAAATGTTGATTAATGCGTGCTGTCCTTGGAGATAAAATAAATGAAAAGAAATTAATAAGTTAAAGTTAATAACGGCGCTCTGATAATCCATTCATATTTTAAGTAATCTACAGTTGCAGGTTCCAGCTTTTTAAATGTAAACAGTTGCTGCTTTTGGACAGTCTGTTGGGCAAAAATAAAAAGGATTTTGAAGACTTGACCATGGGCACTACAAGTTGATGGGTGTTTCATTTCCATTTTATGAACTGAACAACTAGCAGATCATGAAAACATAAAAAGATGATTCATTGATTAGTTAGACTTAAAAAAAAAACAAAACTATTTGTCACTGTTAGAGTGATCAGCTGCATATATGGATCCAAAAGCTTGGGACGGAACAATTTCCAAGCAAATGCTGTTTAAATAAATTTGCTCATAGTAGTCAAGCAGTCCACTTACAGATTTCATTTTGGGTGTTTTCATACATGACAATAAATGGAAAACTTTTAAAAATGAAGGTAATTCTGTTTGTTTATTAATTTAATTTTTACTCCCATTAAACTTTCCCGTGCGATAACCCCAGCTGGCTGTCTGCAGCTGCTGATGCCTGCACATTAAAATCATGACAGGAAAACAAAGTCAGTTTCTCTCAGTGAAAACTTTTCCTTGAGGCATATGACAAACTGCCTCAGGCCTGACGAGCCAACGAGATGCAGCAGCTAAACTTGGTTTTCCTCTGTCACGTAATGGCCCCCTTGATCTTGGCCTTGGTGAAGGAAAAATAACAAAGCTCTCCGTTTATTACTTTATATTCATGCAATAAATATACAAAACTCAATTAGATGGTAATCAGCATGAGAAATTTAGTTATAATACATCTGCTTATAGTGATAAAGACAGATGTGATCAGTAATTATGAGCTAAATGGGCTTAAGCTCTCAACAGAATACAGTTGTTGTTAATTACAGAAATGCATATTTTGCCACATTATTGATAGACATCTGCCCTCATTTCAGACAAATTAGTGGTAAGTCAGGCAAAAGCAGCGTCGGTTACTAACCTGTCCATTGTGGATACATGAGCATTCAGGAAACTGTGGTGTGATTTTATGATTGTGTTCATCAGACTTATCCTCTTTCCAGGCATCATGGATCAGGACTATGAGTGCAGGCTTCTCAGGCAGATCAATATCCAAAATGAGAATGCAAGCCCCATAGTAAGTAAAAAAAATGTTTTTGTCTGTTATGTCCCTTTCTTTGTACATACAGGATCTGTGTTTCCCTTTGAACCAGTGCTTCCTAAAAAGAATTAATATAAATAACCTCGTCTAGCCATTTCTTACAGTGTTGAATTAGTATGACTAATTTTTATGATTAAGTCAGTATTTTGACCAATGCATGATGGTCCCTAGACTGAAGATGGGCAGAGAGGGTGTTACTCTCGATGTGTTGGGAGAATTAGCGGTTTAACAGGCCAGTTGCTTTCATTTGACGGTGTCACGAGTGTTGAGTGATAACAAGACCCCACCGGCCAAATGACTGGGTTTTGTGAATGTAGCCGTCTGTTGTTAACACCTCAGACAAATGCACCATCTGCCTCCTAAATTATCATCCTGTTTTGTTATCAAGTTTTCAAATGACTGTCCAAATCCTGTTTGTGCTTGGCCTCCAGTCAGAAAAGGCTCTCTCCTCTCCTCTTCTCTTGTGTAGAAAGCTGTAGGAGCGGTGCGAGCTCTGACACCCACCAGCTCCCCGCTGTCGTCCCCTAGCAAGCATGGCGATCGCTTTATTCCCTCCCGGGCCGGGGCCAACTGGAGTGTCAACTTCCACCGCATCAATGTGAGTCTGCTGCGGAAATACACCCAGGACTTCACTGTCTTTCCTATCAAAAGAACAGTGTTCTCAAGATCAAAGTGTTGATTATGGCTTATAGGGAAACATATTATATCTATTAGCATTTTCTTTCATTTGCCTGTATACAGCAAGTTCAAAGATTTGGTTGAGAATGGTCATTTATTTATTTCATTTTCTGGCACAGGAAATTGAAAAGTCGCACAATCAAAACAGGAAAACCAAAGATGGCACAACAGACAGCAACAAAGGTAATCAATCCACATTTACACCCTTTTTTTACTGTTGATTAATTGATTTATTGATTGTTTGGTCTATAAAATGTCAGACAACATATGATTTATTCAAATTGCTCAAACTCAAAGATGGTTGACTGTTTACCAGTTTGCTCTTATATATAACAAACGCTCATCACGAGCTGGAACCATTGAAAAATAAATAAAACAGTTAATCAATTGTCAGAATAGTTGCTGATTTACTTTTTGACAATTGACTAATTGATTATTTGACTAGTCATTTTAGATCTAGTTAATACGTTGCTACACTGGGACCAGTTTCATGAATGTTTCAGTTGTGATCCAGAGGAACAGATGTACATCTTTTCTGTATAACAGATGTTTTGAACTGTGAACTATTTTCTTTCTGGCAGTTCAACGTGTGGTCTTTTTATGGCTCTTTGACATTTGAATGATAGCCACACGTATGTGTTGCTGTATGTTAAAACTGTAGCCAAATCAACATCTGATACAGATATTGACTTTTTAGAATAGAGAGAGTATATAGAAATATGATACACTGTATATTGGCCAATATTAGGATCCGTTAAATTAGTTTTTTTTTTTTAAATTTAAACGTTATTTAGGTCTGGTGGACAAACTACATAATAAGAACACTGTTTCTAAACTCCCGGAAATGTAGTTCTGTACAGTCAGTTTCTTGTTACTTCTCAGCTAACCTGTACAGCATTATCAGTACATCTGTGATAATTGATTGTGCTCTGATTAAAAAAGATTCAGACCTAAAGCTCATCATATATTCTGCTGCAGTTTCATTGGCACTTTGATTGTCTTGCATTATATTGTGTATCTCAGAATTACCTGTGTTATGATGACGCTTAAGTTATCATAAGGATTACGATCTTATACTGTCTTGTCTTACATCCACATCTCATTCACTGTTCAACACGCTACTTCAGTTTGTTCATGAAAATCTTGGAATTTATTTAGGTAAAATGATACGGTTGGATAGCTTGCTAGTCTTGTTGTTAAACACATTGTCAATTTATGTTTACTGCTAGCAAAAAGCTTTCTGGCCCGTAGCTGGGAGGACAAGAAGTCATGTTCTGTGGGTCGTGGCTTTGCCATCCTGGGGAAAAAAAATTGCACCGTGTGTGTTGTCAGATGCTTCTCCCATTTACACACAAATGCGTGTACCCAAGCCTAGTTATTGGTTGTGAAAAACATCAGATTTTCATTGCAAAACTCAAGAAAATATAAATTAGTAGTCGTATTTTTTGGTGACTGTGATGGTATAAATGTTTTAATGCCCCTCTAGGTGTCCATGAGTTGGGCACAATCCCTTACATGATGTATTATGTATTCTGTGATGATTATCAGCCCCAAAGACAGATGTTCTGCTGTGTTTTAGCTGTAACATTTAGTGTGAGTTTTATCCCTTTCTCAGCTCGTTTCCACGTGATCTGTCTGCTCCGGTCAAACTGGATAATTTGACCTTCTCCTGTTTACTAAGCCCGGGCAGGCTCATGGAAGCTGCAGATAAGGACTAAACAAAGCTCAGTGAAAAATTCTCCCTGATCTTTACTGATGTGAGGGAGAGATAAGAAATTGCAGAGGGGGCACAGTGTTTGAACTTAATCATGTCGACAGCCTGGTTTGATTTCCCCTCTGTCTCTCCTGCTGCCTTCAGCGGACGGCCTGGCGTACTCGGCTCTGCTGAAGAACGAGCTGCTGGGAGCCGGCATAGAGAAGGTCCATGACCCCCAGTCAGAGGACCGCCGTCTGCAGCCGTCCACTCCTGCCAAGAGGAGTCTTTTTAGTGTAAGAACAGTTAACACGGCCTTAACTTTTGACATACTAGTTTCATTATGAGTTTTCCCTGCATCACTAATCACCTGTTTGTTTTCTGTAGTATTCTGTAAGCACTAAGAGAGCTCTGCCAGAAGAGGATGGAAACACAGTCTCTCCATATTCTCTATCACCCGTCAGCAGCAACAGGTAACGCGTCCTCCTTGTCATTCCTCAAGTAATGACTCATCCATTTGTGGAGATGTATCACTCATTGTGTTCCTTACCAAACTGTGTTGGTCATTGCAGCCAGAAGCTGCTGCGGTCGCCAAGGAAACCTACACGCAAAATATCCAAAATTCCTTTCAAAGTTCTGGACGCTCCAGAGCTTCAGGACGACTTCTACCTCAACTTAGTGGACTGGTCCTCTCTGAATGTGCTCAGTGTTGGACTGGGTACCTGTGTCTACCTGTGGAGTGCCTGCACCAGCCAGGTGTGTGTGAGCTGTTAGCTGAGTTCAGTGAGGCATCTAGCAGAAGTCTTCACTGTAGTTTATAAGAATCTAAAAGTGCATATGTATTTCTCTCTTAAATATTGGGCCTAATGCATGAATGTTTGTAATTTTTCTCTAATTAGAGCAAAGAGGAAAATAATAGAATCCTGCTTGGGATTCATTAAAGCTGAAAAGTCTGTTCTTACCCATCTGAATATGTTGATGTGTTGCATGAGATCTTAAATTGGATGTGTGCCAGGAAATTTGCAATTAGCTGATGGAAACACTCCATTAAATCCATATAAGGTCAGCAGATTTAAGTGGCATGTCCAAACCACAAAGCAGCAAGCCAGTGACGCTTGACAGGTAACATTCAAGTCAGAAAAACATTTATTTAATGGGTTTTACCCTTTTAAAGAAAGGGGCAACGGTTGTGGAGATGATGGCTTCATGCACACGTGCGCATGGTGCATTTATCTTGTCTGTTGAGCAGTGAGCAGTGACTGAATGTACTGTGATGTTAATTTGAGAACTTCGAGGTCCGCAATATATATCTGTGGTGTCCGCAGCTGTAGGTCTACTAAAGGGTGACACAGGAGTGGTTTCTCACTCCTTTCACCCGTCCCACCCTGTTCCTGTCAACCCACAGTCCACAGACAACATTACACATGTTATGTTGTTAGTATGATTCGCGCTCCTGTTGACTTTTTCCACCGTCTTGTCCCAGTCCTGTGATGAATTGACTTCCATCCCTTGAGAATTCCATGGGATGTCCTATATCCTGTGGGATTCCCCAGAAAATGTCAGCCTCTCCTGTCTACACATCTGTTTGACTGTAACTTATTCCAGCCTCAATACCACTTTAACAGTGTACTGGGATATGCCAGACCCATCACCAGACTCTCTCTGGAAGGTCCCAGCAGCCACAGTAGGCCTACTTAACATATGAGGTGGATGAGATCGTTTTGTTGAGGCTCCAGAACGGCACACAGATTTCGAACAGAGATTGTCTTGGTAATCTAATCATTAAGTGTGAAAGTTTAGAATTTTTAAATGAATAACAGGCCAATAGTCATATTTCACAGCACAAAATGCAAGTTGGCTTTTGTGTGTATTGCTTACCAGTGGTCTGAGGTACTCATAACTTCTGATCTTCTCCAAGAACAAACAGATTACAATCAAGTATGTGTATGGACGGTTCATGCATGAGGCCCGATGTTTCTGATCATATTGGATCTGTCAGTTAAAGGTTTCAGCGGTCGTGTGTATCAAACATACACATGCATCGAGTTGAACCGCCTCTTGGATGTCCGTGATAATCTGTCTTTGTTTCCTCTCCATCTTTTTAGGTGACGCGGCTATGTGACCTTTCTGTAGAAGGAGATTCGGTAACATCGGTGGGCTGGTCAGAGAGGGTGGGTTTCTCTGTCGACTACTATCTTTTATTCAAATTGGTGTCAGGTTACACAATTACCAAAACTTCAGATTTTTACTAATCAAGCGCAGAATAATTGACGGTTTGACTTGACAAAGATCCATCATGGAAAAAGCCTGTTATTTGACGTAACGAAGGTACAAATGGAGTTTTGGTGTGCAGGCTCTGGTGCAACCTTTAAAAAGTCTGTTCGTTCCTGTTTGAAGCCATTTCAGACTCTTCATATGTCAGCGTGATATTCAAAGTGCGCCATCTATTTTTAGGGTAACCTGGTGGCGGTGGGGACTCATAAAGGCTATGTTCAGATCTGGGATGCAGCTGCAGGGAAGAAGCTCTCTGTACTAGAAGGACACACAGCCAGAGTGGGTGAGTAGCGAGGCTGGATGGAGAGGGTCCCAGGAGTAAATTATCACAACCTTCGCTCATTTTCACACAGTTGTTTAGCAACATCGTTCATTCACGGCCAGTGAATCACCGTCTCTTCATCCTGTGCTGCCAGGTGCGTTGGCATGGAACGCAGACCAGCTGTCGTCTGGGAGCCGCGATCGGGTGATCCTGCAGCGCGACATCAGAGCCCCACCTCTCCAGTCAGAGCGCCGTCTCCAAGGACACAGACAGGAAGTGTGCGGGCTCAAGTGGAGCACAGACCACCAGCTGCTGGCCTCAGGGGGGAACGATAACAAGGTGTGTTGATGGAGAATCTCACTTGTGTGTCTGTGAGCTGCACGTCAGTATCAGGAGCACAAACTCATCTCTCCACCTCCTCTCTCCTCGTTTCAACCTGCTCCCGCAGCTACTTGTGTGGAACCACTCGAGCGTCCTCCCGGTGCAGCAGTACACGGAGCACTTGGCTGCAGTGAAGGCCATCGCCTGGTCTCCACACCAGCACGGCCTGCTGGCCTCCGGAGGCGGCACCGCGGACCGCTGCATCCGCTTCTGGAACACTCTGACGGGCCAACCCCTGCAGTGTACAGACACCGGCTCTCAGGTCTGCAACCTGGCCTGGTCCAAGCACACCAACGAACTGGTGAGTCACCTGAAAGTGTGGGAAGATAGATTACTGGTTTCTGTTTTTAAATGCAGGCAAAGGTGGAATACAGTTACATACAGGAGCTGTTTTTTTAGCTGTGTGCATGGCTGAATGTTGCTATTTGCACATTGTAGTAACTGAACAGACAAAAACCGAAATGGCTCTTGGATGTGTTGGTGAGTCGCTGGCAAGCCAACACGATGCATCAAAGTCTTGAAAGTTTAGAAAATGCTTATTTTTAATTGTCATGTTTTCAAGAATAGGAATAGTGTTGAATCTGAATATAATCTTTGATGAACGCTTGAATTTCAGTATCATCTATGCAATCACTCCTGTAAACCAGAAATCTTTTAATATTTGAAATGAAACAACCTTGTCATCATGTTGGATCGTCTCCTGGTGTCGCTCACCAGACGCTTCCCTGTTGTGGCATTTTTCCATGTTTTTTCTGTTACGCCTGGCATGGCAATTTAGATGATAGAGGCTTTGAGAGTCTAGAAATTTTTGGTTTCGATACCTTGAGGGCGCTTGAAAAGTACATACTTTTAACTCTTAAAAAGCTGTGTGAAGTCTGCGATTAAACAACACAAATTTAATTAATACTTTTATTGACATAAATTTCTTATTCAGTACAACCAGAAACTGTCCAGTATGTATGCTATAACTCCGTGTCCATCCATGTACATTCGTAAATACATGCACGTATGAACACAAATATTTGTATGGACATGTACGCAATAATGATTGGTTTGAAACAATAAAAAATATAAATAAAAACAAAGTGCTGGGGTGCATTTTTAGTGTTGTTGAGAGGTGGATTATTTCACTTTTGACAGAGGAAAACGTTTGAGCTAAGCTAGGCTAAACATTCTTTTGTGTTGGAAGCAGAGAGATGAAATTGGGATCGATTTTATTTGACAGTATGCCTTGAAACTAACAATGTTGCTTTAAAATGTTGTGTTTTTGTGTTGCAGGTCAGCACACACGGTTACTCCCAGAACCAGATCCTGGTGTGGAAGTATCCCTCTCTCACTCAAGTAGCCAAACTTACTGGACATTCCTACAGAGTACTCTACCTGGTCAGTATATACACTGTGTATTTATATGTGTGTGTCTGCCGACTGTTGTCCCAGTATCTTCAGTTTTAACCCTTACAAAGTGTTAGTAGTTCTAATTTCTGTCCATTAAAGTCTTAAATATTTATTTATTGAATGTTTTAACAGTTGAATTTGCCAATAATTATACTGTACTGATACTGTATTTGGACAGATGTTCTTTTACTCAAGTTGTCATTTTGCCGTACTAATAATTTTGAACTGACAAATATATATGGCCATAAAAAGTCTTACATTTAACTTGCTGATAACATGTAGCCTCCCTTTTATAGTATTAGAAGTATTTTGATTCCTCATCTTTATTTATATGCGCAGGTCAAAGCTCTGACTATAACATTTCTGGATGTTTTTAGTGAAGCGTTGCCCCGTAGAGCAAATTACTCAACATCCGCCATCACCTCCCGCTCTCTAAACAACTGACAGCAAAGCCACCCACACTGAAGGGAACTAAAACAACAAAACTCTTGCACACCCCTGATTACTCTGATTACATACTGTTAAAATACTCTATATCCAGTGTATAATGATGAGTTTGTGTGCAGGCCATGTCCCCTGACGGAGAGGCCATTGTGACGGGAGCTGGAGATGAAACACTTCGGTTCTGGAACGTCTTTAGCAAGATGAGATCCACTAAGGTATTAAATCTTCCCATTTGAAGTGGATTTATATGAAATACTGAAAAATTTGTGATTGTCTTTGTCTTACGTCTTTCTTCTGTCTCCCGTCCTCTTTCAGGAATCTGTATCAGTGCTGAACCTCTTCACCAGGATCCGGTAGTGAGCACACCTCTGTACTACGAGGGAATGAATCCAGGAAGAGAACTCGTCTTTGCATGCACTGAGCTGTAAACGGGCCCCCCTCCTTCTTTGAGTATTCACCTCAGTAGTCCACAGAGGGCCGCCTCGATTGCCCTTAGTCATTTTAGCCGAGTTGTAGCGGGAGGTGGGAGGGAGCTGGAGAGCCTGAGTGTCGAGGGCAGAGGTGACGCATGCAGACAGTATTCCACTTCCTCCTGAATGACGGAGCCACCGCCTCCTCCGACAGAACAGCGATCTCTGACGAGGAGAATGCTGGGGGGCATTTCTCTCCCCGTGTGATTACGTTTTGTTTACAGACTGATTTGTGCTTACCTGCCAAATATTGAGTTTGTCCTTTTGACTGTCTATTTATTTTATTTCTTTTTTTGTTTTGTTTTGTTTTTTACATATTTTTAACAATTATTCTTACTAGTGTGTTTGTTTCGAAGGCTGGTAGATTTCCTTTAATGTGTGTAACTGCAGGTTTTGGTCTTATCTGTGGAGTTTTGTTTGGGCTGCAGAAGAGAGACAAGCTGGTCTTTTTGTATTTTACTGAGAGGAAATAATGTTTCTTGTACACTGATAACACATAACATAATCCTGTGCCTGTGCTGTTAATTATCAACAAGGATTGGATCCTGATCTCCTTTTTTTTAAAATATGACAGTAAGTTCATTTTAGTGTAATGATAGATGACTAATTATATTCAGCATTATTGGCTCATTGTTTCATAATCTCTAAAAAATAATTTTATGATGGCATACAGCACATAAATAATAAAACACTGTACATTACAACAATGGCTTACAAAAGTAATTCACATGAAAACTAGAAGATTTTAATGTGATTTCTATCGAAGCTTTTCATTCATCTTGTCTCTCCGCTTTCTTAAATGGGAAATCAGGCAAGTTAAAGGACGATAAAATAAAAGAAAACACTTTGGTTTATCAGTGTAGCAGCTACAGCACGGAGTTTAAAAAAAAACATTTGGGATTAAATCAGAGTGAAATGCTGCTCTGTGCTTTGTGCTGCGTCTGCTAACATATTCAAGCTCGGGGCACTTGTCTTTTGCTACTTCAGACCATTTCTGTTTTTGTGCTGTTATACTTTTTTCTTTTTTTTTTTTAACTAATTTCATATCTGCAACATTTTCTCCCAATTTTGATTTTCTTTTTTTCCCCTCCGTTTGAATGTTTGAGCCAACTGGCGTGCCACATTTAAATGAATGCTATTTATTTGTGTTCTTGTACAGAAACGGCATGTTTGTTTACTAATGTTCTCCGGGGGAAGCTGATGGGCAGTTTCACTGCTAAACTCTATGGAAATTTTCTTTTAATGCCACTTCAAAAATCAAGACGATGCTGCCAACTTGAATCACAGAAAGAATGTTAAAAAGAAAAAATATTTCTGTACTGAGAGATGATCAACAATTAAATGATCATATCTTGTACCATATGTTGTCGCTGTTTTATTGTCCAATAACTTGAGAATAGACGTCATAAAATCAGTGTGCTGCTGTGAAGTAAAAGGGGCATAACAGTAGGGTTATTCTATAAGTGACTGCAGTACAAGTATTTGCTGTGGAGACAAAGCCTGATATCTTATTCTTCTGAGCCGCAGAACTTAACTTCACATAAAAGGTGCCATTATTTTGCTCACTTTAAAGCTCATACTTTTATTTTGGGTTATTAATTTTTAGATCCGTTTTAGCTCTTGTCTCCGTAAGGCCCGGTTCAGACCAAACTCCACAGGTGAAATCAGTCATTTTACCTCACAGAACAACAGATGTTTCAGGTCTACCGCTGCCTTGATCTGTTAGTTTTGTGTCATTGTGCGACTTCGGTGCTCTAAAAGAATAGTTCAGATTCACCGAAGTCACAAAATAACAAACAAATTAACAGATTTAGGCAGAATTCACTGGTCTGCGAGTTTTTTAATTAGTGATTTTGCCTGTGGAGTTTGGTTGGTTTGGAGAGAATGATATTTAGCTTATATAACAGTGGTTTCTCATCAGAAAAGGCTGTCTGACAGCAAAGTAAAGCAGTGAAAATATTCTAAACATAGCGTATACTTAAACTGATATCGAATTTTTTAGGCAGACCTGTTTTTAGGAGACTAATGGCTTTGCTTCCCTGCTGGTGCACCTCTCTGCTTCTCCAAACTAGGGGAATGCCGACCGGTAATACACTGACTATCCATACGTAACTCACACAACTCCACATCAAATAACATGAACTATCCCTTTAAGTGTCTTTATCAGGCCACCATCAGCCCCCAGAACAGCTTCAGTGTATGTTTGCATTGCATTTGTCAAGTCTCTGAATTCTCTCTTGATGATGATGATTTGGCTTGATACATATTGTACTGAATAATATCTATTTATTTCGTGTTTTATGGTATTTTTTCTGTTTTTTCCTTTAATTTGACACCTTTCTGGACACTCTGAAGTACATGTGGCTTCCTGTGTTGTCCAGACTCACAGTGAACAGCAGAGGGCGCTGTGAGCAGCTCTAAATTCAGTGCTACACTGCTGCTGCCACCACACCCATACAACCAGCCTTGACCGTGTTACCTTGAAGGTGAGAATCAGATCTAAAAACACTCACTATAGAGGAACATCCTGCCAATAATATTGAGCTGTCTTTATGACAATCTGTGAGGATGGTTCAACACTGTTTCTGCTTTTATCTTATCTTCAGTTCACGCACTGCGTTCGTCAGAATGAGAGCTTTGAATGGTCAGAAAACACCCCGTGGCCTCACCTTGTTCCCTGGAAGTCTGCAAATTTTCATCATATTACCAGTCCAGCCCACACACGCATAGTTTTGACCCAGAGCATGAAAAATAATGAATGTTCACCGCCTCCCAAAGCTCCCACACCTCTGCTTGTGCCCTGTGGCCTATCCAAACTCACTCATACACATTTAAACAGCAAATGGATTTTTATCAGTGTAAACAACAGCTGGAGGGTCTGAATACATGAAGGAAAAAAAGGATCTTACATGATTCTCTGCTCCTGTGCTTTATAATTTACAGATAGAAATCAGAAAATGGCTAATATTCAACACGTTCATATTTGAATAGTGAGATGGACAAAATGAAAGGAAAAACATTTGTAATCAACATTTTTCTGTTGTATTGATATTGATAGCAGGGTAAACACAACCAAATGTACTTGAGTAAAATACAAAATGCTGGTATGGAACGTGTATTTCATTAAAACAAAAGTAATATGTAATTTAAAAATACAAAAATGCAATTAGGTAGCCTCAATACTGGTCTGACCTTAACTCAATTTCCCACATCTTAGATCTGAAGCGGCCAATCAGGATGTCTTGGAGGTGGGAGGCTGTGAAATCAGAGGTGCATGCTGGGTGGTTTCAGCCCGTCCCCACCAGACAAACGGCTGCATATAGGGTCGTCCATGAAAGCAGCTTATTTATGTTTATTGTTAGGCGGCGACCATAGTAATTATGGCGGGAGGGATGTATCATGTTGACTTATTTATAGTTTAAGTTACTTAAAGCTACTTCAAGGAACTTTAATATTTTGTTGATTTTGGAGGCCCCTGTGGACAGAAGGGATAGTGTTTCTACTTTAATAACCACAAAATATGATTCCCAAAATAATATTATCTAATGAAACATTTCTTGCTTCATTTTAACTGGTTAACGTGCTGCTCACTGTAACTTCACCTGGGAAAATGTAAACACAGACTCGTTTAAAAATCTTCACACAGTCAACAGTTCATTTGTTTGTGTAGGTCACAGAGGCATCAGTATTAAATGGAGACTGTTTCATAACCAGTTAAAAACTCTGCATAGTTGCTATGTTCCAGTTGTTATGCTCCATAACGTTAATCACATTCTTATGTGACCCCAAACCATGATCTGTTCCTAAACCTAACCACATAGTTTTGGTGGCTAAACCTGACCAAATTACGACTGTTTCACAATGTTAATAAAGTTTTTGGCGTGATGTGACTTATATCACGTCCTTAAGGTGTTGTTGGTTCTCTCCAACAGTTATTTACAGCTGAAACTTTGGAATAAAATATGTGTATATATATTTAGAATATTTTATTTGAGAATGGATTTGAAATATTTCGAATATACAAGTAAAAGCTCTTAAAGTGATTTGTTGCAAACTACATATTATTTTTTCTTTCCAGCAAAACACTAATTACAAAATACTCAAAAGCAATTTAAAGGGATAGTTGAAAATGAAAAAAAAAAGAAGAAAACTACCAGCCTTCAAATGACAAAATGAAAATTTAGTCATCATCTCCTCACGCTCATGCTGATTGAGGGTCGAGTTTATTTTGTTAGTGTGCAAAACACTGCTGGAGTTTCACAGGAAAACAGTACTGCAGAATCTCAGAAACAGTGGAAGTGAATGGTGACCACTTTTCAAATGTACAAAACAACTGGAAAAAAGCATAAAATACATACATAGTGCTCATCTGGCGTGATCCAACTCTCCTAAAGTCCCGACATGCTGTTTGCACACCTCACACACCAAGATTCGGGACAAAAACATGGTGGAAATAACATTTTTTTAAGTCAACTTGGCATATCGGAGCTTCAGGAGACTTGGATTACAACAGACGAGCAGTATGGAGGCATTTTATTTATTTTTTTCTGTTGTTTTTTTACATTGGAAAACTGGTCACTGTTTATGAGATTCTGCAACGCCGTTTTCCTGTGAAACCTGACCTGTAATCTGCATGAAGGTGAGTAGATAATGACTGAATTTTCATTTTTGAGCGAACTATCCCTTTAATATGAACTTTAAGTACATTTAATTGAAGCGCTGTGCATCTGTTTGACCTGAATAGAACGGGACATTAAAGGTCGTGACAAGCAAAAATAAATGTGCGTTCTGACTTTGTCACACCACAGAAACATGTTATTAACCATCCAGCCACATGTGAACATTTAAAAAATTTCTAAGTGTATAAAATAAGGTCTAAAAAAATCATGAAAAATTGAGCAGGTGGGTGTGTTCGCTCCGAAGTCTCAGTGTCAAACACCACTATGACCTGAAAATAACCTGAAACATGGACGCTCCTGGCAGCTTTATTGGACATGCTTCAGTCGCCAGAGCCAGAGGACGGTGACAGGATGGTATGTTTTTTTTCTTCTGTGTCAGGTTGTTGGAACTGAAATGAGCTGAAGTGATGTTTGTGTCCTTTCATGGGGCTTATATAGGGTTGGGGGGGGGACCATGTTTTTAGGTCTGCCCAAACAATCCTGAACACAGAAAACGTGAACAACAGTTTCACGGTGTGACTCCAGAATTCAGTGCCGCATAGTTCTCAGTCTTTTCACATGACTTCAGCAACTATTTCATAAAACGTATATTATGTTAAGAAGAAAAACTCCCTCTTTTCTTCAACACAATGTTTAATTAATATAATTAAGTAGTATCATTGGTAACCTGTGTGTTTACCCTATTTCATGTTTAAACAGCTGCTGTGAAAAGGTTCTATTTAGTGACTTTAGTGTTTTTCTGTGTGATGAAGATCAGGTAGTTCAGGCTACAGCCTCTACCAACACCAGAGAGCCTGAGCCTCTCTCCCCATTCAGACTCCATTATAATGTCATCTAAATAACATGCATATAGTCCATTATAGTGATCAGATAAATCATGTGAATGGAAGACATTCAACACAGTCCTCCAGCTAGTCTGTGGCTCAGGGTGTGCAGATGTTAACATTAAGCCCTGAAAGCAGAGGGGAGAACGGAGGGGGACCGCTAATATGCGTAATCCTGCCTCCTGATGTTTCTATCAAGAGAGTCTGATGTTCATTATACAACTAAAGCCTAACAACACAGCGAGCAGGATCTTCCCCCAGGTTCCTCCCTAAGCCTGACTCTTGAGCTGCATTGACGACCGGCCTGCGGGGATATCAAAGGAACACGGCTTTTGTGACGACTAATAGCTGCAGCCACACAGGCTTCCTCCTGGTCATTTTGTCAGAGGGAACAACAGAGCTCAGAGAGGGTCACCAATGTGCCTGATTTACAAAAAGACACCACACTCTTAGAAATAAGGGTTCCAAAAGGGTTCTTCCTGAAGGGCAGAGGTTCTATGCAGAACTATTTGGGCTTCTGAAGAACCCTTTTTTGAAGAAAGGGTTTGTCAAGGGTTCTTTGTAAGACTAAAGGTTGGATTAAGAACACTTCTTGGAACAAAGAGTTCTTTAAGGATTGTTGAAATCTTTTTTTGTCAAGGGTTCTTTGTACCATAATATAAAAAGGATCCCAGTAGAACCCCTGAGTGTGTTCTAGATAAAAGCCTGGGAATAAAAAAGATTCTCCATAGAACTCCCTTTGTGGGTTCAAGATAAAACTCTTGGAATATAAAAAGGTTCTTTGTAAAAACCCACCGAGTGAGTTCTAGATAAATCCCTTGGAATACAAAAGAGTTCTTGGTAACACCCTGGATGGGTTCTATAAAACCCTTGAAACATTAAAAAGGTTCTCCACAGTACACTCGTTGTGTGTTCTAGATCAAACTCTTGGAATATAAAAGGGTTCTTGGTAGAACCCTCTGGGTGGTATCTAGACAAAACCCTCAGAACTTAAAAAGGTTATCAATAGAATCCGCTTGGTGGTTTCTAGATAAAACCCTTGGAACATATGAAGGTTCTTGGTAGAACCCCCTGTGTTCCAAATAAAACACTAGGAATATAAAAGGTTCCCAATAGAACTTCCTGAGTGTCTTCTCGACAAAACCCTTAAAATTTCAGAAGGTTCTCCATAGAACCCCCTTGGTGGGTTCTGGTTAGCACCCATAGAAGGTGGAACTGTTCTGGATGTTGTGCAACCACTATACCATAGAATTGTTCCCTGTGGAACTTCTCAAAAGTGGTTCTAGGTGAAACATTGCACGGATGGTTCTAGTTATAACCTTGTATGTTAGGTTTTGTGTAGAACTGAAAGTTTTCAAGAGGAACCTTTGTAAAAGGTTCCATCAGGAACCCAAAAATAAAGTGTTCTCTTATGGGGACAAGCCGAAGAACCCTTTCTGGTTGTAGTTAGCACCTTTATTTCTCGGAGTGTGTCATCACCCACCCAGCAGCACCTTTGCATTCATAAAGTGGGGGGATGGTGAATCAGTGAGCGTCGCTGCTTGTAAACTGTGACGAGCTGTCAAACTGCAGGTGTCACTGAGGAGGATCAGATTTAAATAACTCGCTGAAAGAAGAAGAAAAAAAAAAGAATAAATGAGCAACATAAAGATTCAGTCGTGGCTGATTGTCTGGAGGCTTTTGAAGATTTTGGTAAAATGTCACACAGGGGCCCTGAAAGCAGCAGGAGACGTCCCTGTCATGGTGTCCTTGTTTATTAGTGTCTTCCTCAGAGATGAAATGACGGTTAGACTGTCCTTAATTTGAGTCCCGCTGTGATCACTGCTCACATTAATTGATTTCATATTAAATAAGTGGATTCCAATTTTATGCCCAAACAAATAAACAATATTCAGCACAGCTCTGCAACTATGAAGAGTTGCTTCTTTTTCTCTGCATGTCACTTTAAACTGAGAACTCACAACATGATTTTAAAACATCGCAGAGGAATCTGGTGACTTTTGACGAGAATTTGGGACATTTTATAGATGAAGTGAAAACAGCAGTTAGATGGAGCCCTAAAAATGTAGATTTATGCTTTGTTTGCTCCAACAACAGTTGAGCAAACTTGGTGCCTGGCAGAACCCTGGTCAACTTTCTCCTGGGTGTGTCCAGGAAGGGAACCCTCGAACATCATTTAAATCCAAACCATGATCTTTCCCTAACCCTCACCAAGTGGTTTGTGACCCTAAACATCCCCCAGATCTAAACCACAATACTGTCACCTTATAAAACACAATTAGTTTGCACAAAGTGCACAATGAAGAAACAACACTTAGAAATCTTGCAAGAGTTTTGCAAATCAAAGGTTCCTTTATAACCACGACACTTTCTTCTTTCCTATGTGCTAGGCTCGTCAATGTCGGAGAGAAAAAACACATTTTGTTTGCAAAACTCTGGGTAACTTGCTAGCTAACGAGTGACGTAGATTAGCTAGCTGATTAGGTAGCTTTTTGATAACATTAGCTAACTTTAGAGGAGGTGACCAGATTTCCAGATCTTTGGTCAATATATCAGTCAAATATCCAGTTATATGTACAAAATAAAAAAGGTTGACAATTCTAGTTTCTTGTACTTTGGCCACAGTAACAGCTTTACTGTAATAAACTTTGGTGCAGGATGACTGATAAAATTGGGTACTAAATAAACAACTTTTTAAACCATGTCAGAGACTCATAGTTTACAGAAGTGAAGCTATGGTAAACTATGTAACACTGATTTCAGGTATCGTGCAGAATTTCAGCCACATTAAGTGTAATTTTCAAAATAGAAAAGTCAACTTTAGGATCAAACTGAAACTTATGAACCTGCGAAGTTTTCTACACATGTGAGGCACCGATATTCATGCTGAAAAATAGTCATTCTTGATGAGAATTTGTCAAGTGGACAGTAATTTTTTTTAGTTTTTTGTCTTTCTGGACATGTTGTGGGTGATATTTTAAAATAGAGTGGCAGCAAGCCCCAGAATTTGTGTTGCTACTTTTCCCTTTGTATCAGGATCCTTCCTACTGAATTTCATACTTCTGACTATTACATGCAATTGCAGTATGTTAGTATTTGAATTTTGCCAGTTTTTGCCAAAAGTGGGGGTTTGGTTCCCCTGTGACCAAACAACGCTGAAGTGTGGGTGCTCGTTATCAACTTGTGATAATCCAAGGTGTAGGCTAACAGGAAATAAAAATGAAAAAAGGTAGCAGAAAACACCCTGAGAGCTGGACCTGGCTCCGAGCCTACAAGTCGTTGAGAAAAAGAGCGATATGAAGCTGCTGTATAGCGAGCAGCTCCCTCAAAACAAGCAAAACGCGATTGAAATGTCAATGGGTAGGCTCTGCTTAAAATATTATTTCACTTTGTGATCTGTTCTCTTTCTACCCCCTTTTCCTGTCATGTATTCATCTGTCACTATCAAAATAAAGGCAAAAGCCCAAAAAATAAAAATCACACAGTTAAGACTGGGGATGTTTCCATGGACAGCAAAAACAGGGACTTTCCCTGGAAAACAGGGCCATTGGCGCCCTAATTTAAGATGTGAATGACTATATATGTTGTTTTTACAAGCACCCCAGCAACATCTTTTAACCATCTTTAAAATCTGGTTTTCTCTTCAGCATAGACGAGCCCAGCACGTAGCCGATCTGTACAGGAAACAGGAAAAGAGAAAGTTGTCAAAGTCAACTGTTAGTGGAGCGCAGAGCGAAAAGGGAAAGGACTTCTTATAATTCTCAATTTGAATTCAATTTACAGGGAGGTATAATTCAATTCTTACATAGAGCAAAAGTCAGATTTCCTTTTTTTTTTTTTTAATTCTCTGTAAGTCAGCACACACTTGTGATGGGTCATTGTTTGTCAGTTTGCCTCTGGCTCAGATAGGAGGAGTGAGCAGTAGGCAGACAGGCAGAGTCATGAAGCAGCACAGACACACACTCTTCTGACTGTGATAATGCTGCTCAGTTTTACATTCATTATTGCACCAGAACCAAAACATCTGATCATTTTAAGCCACAAATATTTTTAAAAAAACCTAAAAAACTGTACAGTGATTGTGCATTTAAATCACTCCCTTGTGCCCTACCAGCCTACAACCGCTGCTAAACTGTCAAGGGGGTCAAAAACAATGAGTAACAGTATAATTTGGCTATTATGTCATTTGAAGATAGCGCTAATGCAGAAATGACTTGTGATTATTATCTCTCAACCCTCTTGGATTTGGGAACATCAGTTTTTAACTGCCATCCCCCACTGAAATTTACACCATTCAGATCTGAAAAAAAAGAAAGAAAGACATTTAAGATTCTTCAGAATCCAGATCGTACCAACACGTCTAACATACGACCGACTGGGGTCCCTGAGAACAAACTATTGTAAGAAACAGCCATCATAGCAAAATGTTATTTTCTTTGTCTTATTATTTATGTAATTAGTGTCATCAGAAGAACAAAAAACATATTATTATTATTATTACTCCTTCAGCGTGACTGACAGAGTGGCCCGACCCCCCTGATGATGTCTGATAGTTTAAATTAAGACCCACGGCAAACATGAACTCAGCCAATAAATACTTCCATCTATTAAACCTGCAGGGGGAATTTGGTGTTTCTGACTGGGACCCTGACACATTTTTTAAAAAGCACTGATTAAAACATAAACAGGAAACAATGACATGAACAAACTGATTGAAAAGGCTTGAAAATTTGGAATTATGGAATAAAGCACCTGTGAGATATGACAAAGAGTCTCTGGCGTCTCAGTGTGTGGGATTAAGGTTAAAGGGATAGCTCACCTAGAAATGAAAATTTGGTCATTATCTGCCCACACTCATGCTGATTGAAGGGCGGATTTCGTTTTTTAGTCCACAAAACACTGCTGGAATTTCACAGGAAAGCTGTTGCAGAATCTCTCAAACAATGGAAGAGAATGGAGACCAGTTTTCAAACGTAAAAAACAACTGGAAGAAAAACATAAAATGCCTCCATACTGCTCGTCTGGTGTAATCCAAGTCTCTTAAAGTCCTGACATGCTGTTTGCACACCGTCACAACACACACACATAGTTCAGACAGTGTACATGTGCATGTGAACGTGACTCCAAGCTAAAGATCTACAGTGAAGATTCAGGCTAAAAACATGGTGTAAGCTTGGCAGCTTGGCATGTTGGGGTTTTAGGAGACTTGGATTACACCAGACAAGCAGTATGGAGGAATTTTATGTTTTTATCCTGTTGTTTTTTTACATTTGAAAACTGGTCACCATTCACTTCCACTGTTTCGGAGATTCTGCAATGCTGTTTTCCTGTGAAACTCCAGCAGTGTTTTGTGAACTAAAAAACTAAGCCTGACCTTCAATCGGCATGAGGGTGAGTAGATAATGACTGAATTTTCATTCTTGGGTGAACTATCCCTTTAAACTCCAGCTGTAATTGTCCATAAAACACTGGTATGGTATATACAATCAACAAAAATATAAACATTTTTGTTTTTGGTCCCATTTTTCATGAGCTGAAGAAAACAAAAAAACCCAAAAAACTAAGGCTTCTCCTGTTTTGTTTCTCGAAATTGTTTTCACAAATTTGTTAAGATCGTTCGTGAGTGTTTCTTTTTTGCCACCTGACAGGTGTGGGAAATAGAAATGGTGATTAAACAGCACGATTACTGCACAGGTGTGTCACGGACCGGTCACAATAAGCGACCACTCTAAAATGTGCATTTTTATCTTGAAAAAAGACATTTATTTGGCTCGTTTACATGGGTCACAGGTACCTTTTCTTTTTTTACAAGGAGGGCAAAGTCATGACCCGCCCTACTCTGCCTCTGATTGGCCAGTGCTGTTGCCTTCATTGGTTGGGTTGGTTAGGTTTAGACATGAGAAGTGACTGGATAAGGTTGGGGTAAGATTATCAGGGCCTCCTGGGAAAAAAAAGAAGAACTCACAAATTTGTGAACAAAATTTGAGAGAAATAAAACTTGTGCAAACAGAATCAGTCTTACTTTTTTTTTTAAACTTCAACTTAACTCAAACAAAGCAAGAGTTGTGTTTATATTTTTGTTGAGAGTAATGCTACACATCGGAGCTTGTGATGGTGATAACATCCTCATGAGAACACTTGTTTCTCTTTATTTTTCACATGCATTTTAGGTTTTATTGTCGACTATGGCCATTTGATCTTTCGGTCTGTACGTGCATGAGTGTGTGTGTGTGAAATGTGTACAAGTAAATTGTATTCAGCCCAGTCGTATTGCAAAGCAATTAATTTTACCATTTTGCAATTTCCACAGCCCTGAGGTATGTAACATTTCCCATGTGTTGTTTCCATTATAAATTAATTGGATGCATAATCTTGATCTCACAGTTGAGGTTTAATTCAATTACACGTGAGCTCCTCATCACCACAGTCAGTCAGGCACAAACAGGTGCTCAGCCGGAATCTTTTGCGCTCCCGAGACTCGTGATTTCAATTTAGATTTATGGGTTAGAAAACCAAACAATCAAGCTTTCCTCAACCCTGTAATGCTGTTTCATGACTGTCCTGAAAAACCTGTTGTTTGCAGTCTGAAACATGTCTTCTGCCCTCTGGTGGATCATCAGTGCACTGCAAGCAGCAGCTGACCTGTGAGTCAAAATCCAACATGGCCGCCTTCATGCAGTAACTGGCAGAGTTTTGTCAGGAAAATCTTTGCTAATTTTGAAAAAGTTACTGTGTGAATAACAATTATTGTTACTAACATTTCAAAAAGAATATTTTCCGTATTGAAACCACTTAATCAGAATCAGAAATACTTTATTGATCTTTGAGCGGAAATTGTTCACTTTACAGGTGCCCCTTACGAGAATAGAAGAGATATATCAAATAGTGCAGAGAAAATATAAAAAAATAATAAGATGTTCAAAAAATATATACAGTAAACTATCAAATATACACAGACAAAATGACAAAAATAGATAATAAAACAGAATATATACAAGTAAAGGTTTGTGCTTTGTTTTCTGAAGAATAATATACTGATATTATACAGACTTGTTATTATACATATATACTGTAATAGATTAGAAGTAGAAATATAGAATGGAGATAAGGAAAATTGAGGATTAAGTACATAATGTGCATTGTGATATGAAAATATATGTTTATATAACATTGTAAAAAGAAGAAATGCTGTATGACAGTAGAATTACTGCACAAGTTGAATTATTGCACAGAGTAATTACTTAATTAATCAATAATATTAATTTAAATTACATTTTTAGTAATTTGGCATAGTAGAATTATCTTCTACTTCCCGATTTAAAAACAAAATGTACAAACAAAATGTACATCTACAAAGTAAAGGCCAGAATGATAGAGGTAGAGGAATACTTCAGAGAAATAATACAGTACAGTTCTGTTGTAATGTGTCCTGAATTGCCCTCTAATAAAGGGTCTAATAGAGAACATTTTATATCTAGTTTTTGTCTAGTTTGATACAAAGCACAGCTTATTATATCTTAATCTGCACTGTAAAATAAAGTGCGACCACAGTTCTTTGTTGATCATAATCTGCATGTTATATTGACCCATTCAGATTATACTGACCGAGCTGTTTTTACCTTAACAAAATAAAAAAAAGGGTTCTGTTTAAAATAATGTAACCAAACCAACTGAAATGTGACGGTTTGTTTTTACAAGAGCAATGATTGTTTTTTTAAAATAGAAATTATCGTGATCAATGAATGATATAAATAAAATATATATGCAAATTATATAAAATGTTTTTTGGTCAGATTTTCTGGTAATTATTTGATGTATCAGCCCCCCCCCCCCCCCCCCCCCCCCCCATGCTTTATTCATATGCATCCTTAACCTTCATATAATGTAATTTAGCTGCTGCTTTGGGCCGCACCCTCAACAAGCTCTGAAAAAAAAAAAAAAAAAAACGCACGTCCATTGGCCTCCTGCGCGCAGTCGTCACTCGTCGTGACCCCGCCCTCCTCTCCCCTCCTTGTCTTCACCGGGAGCAGCAGACGTATATAAACACGCTGATCCATCTTCCTCCAGCTTACCCAGTAACACATCATGATAACCATTACGTGGAGCTCGGAAGGGGAGGGCGCAGGCACACAGGCTCCAGATCTTGGCTGATTTCAATAGAGGAAAAAAAGGAGACGCAGCCTCGGCTACTCATCCTGCACATTATGTCTGCATCACCTGTTGTTCCCCGTCGACGCACGGTGAGTCCTGCGCTTAACAGCCTTTAGTCTGTTTATTTTGCAAGATACTGATGTGTTTGCAGTGTTTTTCGCTCCACAAAAAGCTGCCTCTCCTTTTCCTTTCGCTTTTTTTTTTCTGCACTTCAGGATTGGAAAACAAACATATTGAAGCAAAAAAAAAAAAAAAAAAAAAGCCCTCAAGCCATGTTTAAAAAAAAAAAAGGAAAATAGCTGCTCAAATCTCGACTGACAAGCCCGTTTTCCTCCTCTTCCTGCCTCGCCTTGGGGAAAATGTTTATCATGTCGTCATGTTGCCGTGATTTGAGGAAGAAGAGGAGAAAAAAAAAAAAGAGGAAAATTGACCTGACTTTTAGATCAGGAGCAGCTGGGTGGCTGCAGATTATTAGATGTCAGATATCAGAGGTCTTTTTTTTTTCGGCTCCTGAGAGAAAACTTCGGTGCAGCAACAGGTGGCATGTGTTTTTTTTTTTTTTTTTTTTCCTTCCTTCTTCCCGGGCCGGAATCGAGGCGAGATGCTGAGGAAGGAGATGGACGTGGAGGAAAAAGTAGGGCGTCATTCAGCACCGAGACACTGGACAGCTCCCACTGTCGAGGAGCCACTCATTTCTAGGTTTTTAGCTGCGATCCGGAGGGGAAAAAAACTGCTTTATTTGACGCTTTTATGGCTTATTTATTAATCACGTTGACATGTGTGGCGAATATTAACACAACCTGAGCTGTTTGGGAACTGATTGGACGATATTTGAGCGGCAGATGTTGAATATCAGCCTTCAAGATGAAATAATTTGCTTATAATCAATACTGTATCAGAATGACTCCAGTGCATGTTATTGATTATCTCTTGTGGGGTCTCCTCTTGTTTTTTTTTTTTTCTTATCTTTTCTCCAGTTTGCACTCAAGGACCCCTCTTCTTTACCCCCCTCTCCTCCCTCCTTCCTTGCTTCCTTCCTTCCTTTCTTCCTTGCTTCCTCTCAACTAAACTGTCCCCATCTTCCCATCCCCCCTCTTCCACTGACTCCCAGTCCTGTTGCATAGCTACCAGCTCAGAAACATGCT
The DNA here is from genome assembly GCA_034769285.1 of Lutjanus argentimaculatus. Classification (NCBI taxonomy): domain Eukaryota; kingdom Metazoa; phylum Chordata; class Actinopteri; order Lutjaniformes; family Lutjanidae; genus Lutjanus; species Lutjanus argentimaculatus. Next base: position 17,227,952 of record JAWZSL010000011.1, read on the forward strand.
GGAGATGCAGGACAATCTGTCTGTCTCCTTTCAGTGCAAATGTGACTTATTGGAAAGAGCGAAAACACACAAATCACTGAGTTCAGTGGGTTCGCATTTCCATTTTTGTCAATCTAAATAGGGCGTAATTGCAATTTTCTTCTTCTTCTTTTCTGTTTCATTGCATATGGTGAGCAGCGTTTATTCTAAGTGCTGTGCTGTGATCCTCTCTGTTCCTCCCCTCCTCCTCCTCTTCCTCCTCCTCCTCCTCCTCCTCCTCCTGTCTCCCTCTTTTGAGAGGAGCTGAAAGGTTGGCATTACAACAACAAAGGAAGGATGGAATGTCAACAGGCTTCAGAGAGAAATGGGTTGAGGGAAACAGAGAGATGGGAATTGCATGTAGTGTTTTCCATCTCCCGACATCTAAAGTTCACAAGCTATCAACACACGCCTGCAGCCTATAGTGGCCGGACGCTCTGCAACACCTGTGACATGTCCTGAAATGCTGTGCAGCTCTGGTGACAAACGCAAAATCAATATGTTTAACACGAGTACAGCGGAGGGAAGATTCAAACTCAAGTGTTGCCGAGGCCCTGTGGTGTTACAAGGTTGTGTCTGTCTTTTTTTGCTTTTTATTACAGATTGAAGCAGCGGGTGTGGAGCTCCTAACAGATATCAGAGGATGTGATGATAGAGAGTGTTTGGTGGTGCTGAGTGGAAGACTAGTGATTTTGTTGTGACGCTGATCCAAGAACAACAAGTCCCAGTCTGCCTCTCAGCACAAGCAGTGCTCTTCGGTCCACGTCAGCTTTCACCTGCGCCGGCTCCTGGAGTCAGAATCTGCTCACATTTCAGTGTTGGTGTTGTGACGGAGTTTTCCTGTTGATTCAGCTGCAACAATATGTAAACTGCCCTCAAAAAAATGCACTGAAGACGTGATTCATCCCTGCCTACAAGCCCCTGTGTGGCTTAATGCTCAGCAGTGTTAATTACTAGTAAATTTGCAATCAAAAGCATCATTTAAGCAGAGATTGATTCATGGAAGTGAATCATGTACAATGAAAACTGCTTCAGTGAATGAAAACCTCGGGGAAATATCACAATAATGGCTCACAGTGGTACACTTTATGCAAAAATGCACTGATATATTCTACTATTACTTATTCAATCATTCATTCTACACAAACGTAATTGCTGATCTTTTTTTTAATCACTTTTATCACAACTGCAAAGAGGATAAAACAGTCTACTGCTAGTAATACACTTTACTGTTTGCCTGTTAAAGGGTTCATACAATAATTTATATTATTGTAAATTAAATTATGTCTTTACTTCTAAACCTTAATCCATTTTTTCCCCATTTTTCTTTAAACACATCTTCTTTCGCTGTTTGACTGGGTTTCACCAAGAAAGATTAATTTAATCTAAAATTAGTTGTAATCAGAGTTGAGCAAGACCAGGTTTAAAACGAGTGAATCCAGATTTAAAATTAAGCAGAGGTCTGTTGAACAATTAAGGCTAATCTCTGTCTAGTAAATCCGAGTTTACTGATCTAAACTTTAATCACCATGGATATGCTCCAAATTAGAATAAATTAAAGAAACAAAAAACAAAATACGAGATAAATTTGAGCGCTGCCTGTACCTACTAAGGATAAAAGAGGGGAGAAAATGGTTGACCTTCAAATACTCTATATTACTTAACAACATGTTGCATTGTTTGCCAGCTGAAATGTCAACAACTTAATTTTTTTGCCAGTTAGCTAAAAAGTAAAAAACAAAAAACATGTCATTAAACTCGGCTGAGTTGAGTTTGTCCCTTGACTTTCTTCAAGGAACTTGAATATTTTCCCTAATCCATCCTAAAAAGCAGTGTAAATTTAAAATTAATACTGGATCACAACATGCAACAGAATTACATTTAATCTAGATTTACAGTAAAAAAATTTAATTTCTCTTAACTTTAAGATAGTTTAAAAGTTTGATGCAGCACTGGTGCGACCCAGAATAAGTATTTTTTTTTCCCATCAAAGATATTTCCTGTACTGTATCGAACCACTTGTCTATTTCTGAGGGGTCAGTTTCTTTGTAATGTCCTTCGTGTCAGCTGTAAGTAGAACTTTGACCAAGTAAGTCGACCTCATTGTTAAACTAAATGTTCATTGTTCATTAATTGATCTAATTTCAAACCTTTATGGTGAAATAAAGCCTGAATATAAACCTCTTATACGTGTATTTCTATATTTTCTCATCTCAGCACCATCATGACAATCTGAAACCACCACACATGCACACACGCACACACTACACAACACACAACACACAGCAGTTATGCAGGAGATCCCAAAACACTCTGGTATATCCTGTTCTTCTGGTGTTCACTCCATTCTGCGCTCCAACATATTACTCCTTTTAGAAGAGATGGCCAGCTGCCAGAAACCCTCACTTTAATGCTCTACCATGTGCAACACCTTGAGTACTTAGAGGACTAAACACACGTCATCCATCAATAAGAGAGCTCCGAGTCCCTCTGTGGAGTTAAGTGACTGCCTCAGTCACTGTAATGGACAGTGGACAGCACTTAGTCTCTGTAGGGTTTCAGTAGTTTCTTCAGCATGTGTCAAGAGTTTTGAGGCACCAGGGGCCACGTTACTGAAACTTATTAACTCACAGATCTTATCTTAAAGACTCCTCCAGTGAAAATCACGTTTTTAGCCTTGTTAACGTGTCCATGGTGTGTTTTTCACGTGTTAGAAGACATGTCAGGAGTGAAATAAGCAGTAAAACCATGTCTGAGCGTTTAAATGCAAGGAGCAGTCTTAAAAAAAACGGATACAGTCCAGCTGGGTATATGACATCATAAACCTTAGGAACCAACCCAAGGGGTGGCCCTGTACATATTATTAGCAGCAGTGTTCAGCCCACGGGAGACGCTGGATGTAGCTAGTTAACCTGATCAGCTCGCAAAAACAAGGAGAAGCCAGGTGCAGCAGCTACTGAGGGGTTGAAATTGGGGTTTAGGGTGTGTGGAGAGGGCGGATACTATTTGCATATTTATTAATCCTTGAATACTAAATGAAAGCAAGGTGTAGAGATATATGTGAGCCATTTTAACAAGGTGTTTGAATTTATTTTGCAAAACAAGTTGATGTTCTTATCCTAACTTAAGATAGGAAAGCACCCTGACGTCCCATATTTTAAATACATTTTCCAGACTCAAGGATAACCGTTAAACTGTCCTAATTTACACTTTTCCATCTGTAAGAGTTGCTAACAGTGGCTAACAGTAGTGTTGGCGAACAGTAGCTAACGTTAGAGTTAGCTAAGTTGTTTAATATGTATGGCTGTATTTTACGTAATGTTTGCCAGGTACGGCGGAGCCTCTGTTTGCTCTTTTTCTTTTATCTCCTGAGTTAGCGTTTTCATTTCAGTCCATTCATTAGGAGCCCCATTAGCTGCAGCCGTAGCAACAGGTATTCTTCCACCAAACACAATACTATATAAATTACAGTTCATCACCACCACCACAACAACAACAACGTTGACAGCGTTGATGTAAATTTCCTAAAATCTCTGGATTTCTCTGCACAAACACCTCAAGTCCTCATGTTTGTATTTTTCAGTATGTTTCAATGATAAAAATCAACGGTGACAGAGTTGTTTAGCTCACCAAGAAGAGAAAAGTGATGTCGGTTGCTAAGTAACAGACATTGAAGATGATAAGTGATGTTGGGATTGATTATTTAGGATTTCCTAACCTGAGATAAGGTAGGATTAAATAAGATAAGATAAGCTTCCTAAACTTTGCCTCTGCAGAAACAAGTGAGTAAAAATCTGATCTTCGACTCCTCCTATCTTAACTTAAGACTTAAGATAGGAAGTTTGTGTAGTACGTCTCCTGGTGAATGAAAATGTGGAGGCAGTTTCCCCAACTTTGGGTTGGCAAGAGGCGAAGATATCACAAAACCAAAAATGAAGGTGATCATCCTAATTATTTAAAGAAGTGCTGGCAGGCTGACCTGACTGCACGGTGACTAACACATTGCTATGCTGCATGGCAACAAAGAAAGCGCCCAGTGTGAACTTAGTCGCAGTAGAAATAATTAGTGAACGAGTCTCCTACACACAGTTTCCATGCCCCTTTTTTAAAAAGTTTTATTTTTTTGCTTTTTTTGACACCTCACTGCCGGTGTTTGGCCTGTGCACGGGCTGGCTGAGGAGCTGGGCTGTTTCTGAGCTTTGATTAATATCAGCAAACAGACCTGAGCAAATATAAGATATCTACAGTCACTAAGAAGTCTGAGAGGCATCCTCACACACCAGCGAAGACAAGAGTCCAGCAGATCCAGAGCTGGTGTAACGGCTGATGCCTGGTTGAGGACATTTAACTGACAAAGACTAGGGCTGCAACTCACAATTATGTTCATCATCGATTGATCATTTTCTATTAGTTGTTCAGTTGTTTGGTCCATAAGATGTCAGAAAGCGGTGAAAAATGTTGATGAGTGTGTCCCAGAGTCCAAGATGACGTCCTCAAATGTCTTGTTTTGTCCACAACCCAAAGATATTTAGTTTACTGTCATACAAGACTAAAGGAACCAAGTTTTTCTTTAAAAAAATGACTCAAAAAGATGAATCGATTATCAAGATAGTTAATGATAATGGTTAAAAGACTCCAGTCACTTCACATCATTAAGATGCTTCAGCTGCCTGCTGTACTTAAATGTATAAAAAACAGTGGAGGTGAGCACAAATATATTTCTGAAAATAAAAAAAGGGAATGCAAAAGTATTTGCTGAAAATAATGGAAGAGGCTCGAGGCTTCAGATAATAACAATTTGAAAACACACCACATATACTCTGTGTTTTTTTCTGTTGTTACCAGGATACGTGTTTGAGTGACCTGACAGGATCCCCATTTTATTTATGCATGACAAACAGAAAAGTCAACCCCGCCTCAAATGAAAAAAGAAAAAAAAAAAGAGAGAAAGGTATTAAATATGATCAGATTATTAGATTAATGATATTTTGAATGGTGAATTGTTTTTATCTCTGCTGACACAAAAAAAAAAAAAAAAAAAAAAAAAATCAATCATGTCACCATCTCCGGTTAATAATGATCCCAGACAATGCTTACAGCCCCTTTCACCCAGGAAAGCTTGCAACGTTTTAATTAAAAATGCATCGGGGGCTGGTCTCTTTCACACTGCTCTCCCTGTAAGTCTCCAGATTGGCAGCATGCTGGTTTTTCATATATAAAAACCAGGGACTGGCTGCCGTTGCTAAGCAACACAAAAGAGTCAAGTGCATTTGTTTATTGGCCAATAAGAATGCAGACAAAGTTTCAAGGTTTTAGACGAGGTCCTGTAATAATGTAACTCACAGAAAAAAAAACAGAGCCCAGGATTCTCTAATAAGCACCTTTATATGAGTGAGTGTATAAATAATAGTGTTATTATGAATAAAGGAGTCTGTCTTCATGGGGCTCATAAACAGCTCTCAGTCTGTTTTAATGTTGGTTTAACATAAAAAATTATTGCTTAATCCCTTTTCTCTTATGTGGTAAAATAGTTGCCAACTTTTTTTGATAAATGATCAATGTTTTCAGTGATTTTTCAAGCAAAAATGTCAAAAAAGTTGCTGGTTCTAGCTCCTTCTTTGTAAGGATTTGCACTTTTCCTTTTTCATTTACGGGTTTTGGACTGTTGGTTGGACAAAAGAAGCAATTTTAGGAGGACAAGCTCAGCCCTGGGAAATTGTGATGAGTGTTTTTCACCTTTTTTAAAATATATTTTAATAGACTAAATAATTTATTGATTAATCAACAGTGAAAATAATTGTTAGTTGCAGCTCTATGAATTTAAAAGAAAACAAAAATTAATCTGACTACTTATATAGCACACTCTGGCTGTATCCATGGTACAGATAAGTGCGGTGAAATCTTTGCCTGGGAAGGCTGTGACTTATGATTGTGTCATAATGTCTACGTTCAATTAACGCAGCAGCAAAAGAACATTATACGCATGGATAGTTAAAATATAGACTACATTAGTTGAGCTATAAATCAACAAACATGCCTACTTGAGGTGGTAGTTCTCCATTAGCGACCAAAACACCTTTTCCTTCATAAGACAATGTTTAAAATGTATATTAAATAAGAAATGTCCACACTGAATGCTGCTGTTAAGTTATATGTGCTAAAAAGTGTTAGCAGCTAAGGAAAGAGCAGCGTCTGAGCTGTGCACACTCACACTCAAACTGTCAGGGGAAAAAAAAGCTTTTAAAGCTGTACATAATATCCATATGGTGTTAATGTGTTCACTAAATATATTTTAGACTAGTCTGTAGTGTTAGACCATTTTACAAAAATTCACAACAACACAGCAAGATGACATTTTAGTTTGATTATGTGACCTACTGCTTTGCCTCCAGTTTTTCCTGTGTTTTTTCCTCCAGCTGACACCGTGGCCTAATCATGACGCCCAAAAAGTGTCTATACAGTGTGAGCGTCAACAGATCTATGAGAACTTTGGCCTTAATTCAGACAGTGGCACAGATCTGCCTCAGCTCAGTTTTTAGGAGCAAGCTGTGGCAAAAGGAGCGTGCTCCCTTTTAAAACAGCAATTCTGACTCTTATTTTTTTACTGGAGCATGTGTAATCCTGAGGCAAATTATGAATAATTAACACTGAAAATAAAATAATTAAATACAACTAATAAAATTATGAATTATAAATATGAAGAAATGATAAAAAGACACCACTATCATCATTGCTTTTTAGCTTTGGCACTGCCTTCCCTGACAGCTCATCACTGCAGATCAGTTTTGTTTGTACATTTTGTTCTGTCAGTAAAGAAAGAGAACAAAACAAACCCCCCCCCCCCACCCCCAGTTACATGTGTCCAGTCTTTTGGGCCCCCAATTCTGCCACCCACAGGACCGGGACAGAATGACACATCACAGACATAACCAGCACATATGGTCCTTTATTTGTCCTCAATTAAAAATCAAAGCTACTCCGACCTTGTGGGAAAAAATTTATTCACAGTCAAAGATGCACTCTTAGAAATTAGGGTTCCAACAGGGTTCCTCCTGAAGGGTTGAGGTTCCACTAAGAACCATTTGCTTTTGAAGAACCCTCTTTTGAAGGGTACTATATATGACTAAGGGGTCCATTAAGAACCTTTTTCATCCAAAGAACCCTTTTTTGGAGAAAGCGTTCTTCAAGAACTGTTGAAATCCTTGAAGAATTCTTTGGTCAAGGGTTCTTTGCACCATAATATAAAAAGGTTCTTAATAGAACCTCCTGGATGGGCTTTGGACATGGCTTTGGCTTGATTGGTACTAATTAAAATCCTTGGAATATAAAAAGGGTTCTCAGCAGAAGCCCCTGAGTATGCTCTAGATGAAACCATTAGAATATAAACGGTTCTTGGCAGAACCCTGTATGTGGATTCTAAATAAAACCCTTGGAATATAAAAAGGTTCCCAGTAGACCCCTCTTGGTAGGTACTAATTAAAACCCCTGGAATGTAAAAGGGTTCTCAGTAGAACCCCCCTGAATGGGTTCAAGATAAAACCCTTGAAATATAAAAGGGTTCTTGGTAGAACCCCCTTTACCTTCCAAGAACCCTTGCAAGGTAAAGGGTTCTCAGCAGAAGCCCATGGGTATGCTCTACAGGAAACCCTTAGAATTTAGAACCCACATATGAGGTTCTTGGCAGAACCCCGTATGTGGGTTCTAAATAAAACCCTTGGAATATAAAAAAGGTTCTCAGTAGAACCCCCTTGGTGGGTACTAATTAAAAACCTTTGGAATATAAAAGGGTTCTCAGTACAACAACCTAAAGTGGGTTCTTGTTAGCACCCTTCTAAGGAGAAAAGATCTGGATAAAACCTCCAGAGAGGGTTCTGGGTGAAACCATTGCACCATAGAAGTGTTCTCCTTTAGAGACACTCTTAGGGGGTTCTTGGTGGACCTTTTCACAGATGGTTCTAGGTAAAACGCTTTATGTTGGACTCTAGGCAGAACTCTGTGGAAGGGATCCAAGTAAATCCTTTATAAAAGGTTCTATTGGGAGCCAAAAAGGGGTTCTCCTAAGGGGACAAGCCAAAGAACCCTTTGTGGTTCTAGTGAGCACCCTTATTTCTAAGAGTGTACTTGAGTTTATAATCATTATGTGTGGACAATAAAAGCTGTTGCTGAGAGTCGAGGCAGACGGTTTCACCAAAACAAAGAAAATAGTAAAACAGTGCAAAACAAAGTGGACAACAGGTGACAAACTCCATCAGACACACTGTCAGGAGAACAGGCCTCGTGGAACGCATGTACTCCCTCCTCGTTGTTATTACTATCTGGGCGCCCAGCCTGGCGTGATGGTATGCCAACTGTTCCCCCCGCTGTCTGTACTGGCACCCGTCAGCAGCACCCTGGCACCTCGGAGGGGCTCTGGGGGAGGGAGAGGCCCGTCAGCAGTCAGCCTGTGGATACATGTGTGGCCAGGAGGAGCAGGAGGAGCAGGAGGAGCAGGAGAGGAGCGAACGCTTCTGCTCGGCATCAAAGCAGGGCTGACATTTGACGCGCAGGCACAGATCAACCCTGTTATCAGACATAAGCTCCCCCTCATGGCAGATTGTGCTTGGCGTTAAATAATTACAAATATCTACACGGGGTCACCTCTGATATCATTTTGTTTATGATAAATAATTTACAGCGCTGTAGGGGAAATAACTGCCGCTGTCATCAGCATATTTACAGACAGTAACAGAAAGTATGCAGCATCTTTAATGGCCCGCTTTATGGAGCAAGTAGAATTATAAAGTAATCAATACAGATAATGATCATGTTTAGCTTGTACAGAGTGTCTGCTGCTGTATAAATAGACTTTTAGATGGTTCTGAAATTATCTTCTGTGTAAGTTAATAGTCTCTTTTCTCCTGATTTCACTGGGCTTTAAATACAGAAGCTAATCAGGAATCTGATTAAAAGAGGCTACAAAACACTGAAGCAGCAGAAACAAAGGGATGCTGGCCTGTAAGCTTTTCTTTTTGTTCAGCTTTCATTTGCTGTTTTCAGTCATGCGAGCAGCTTTGGCCTGACTGAAACATTCATGCTCTGTGGGCGATTTAAGGGGTGGATGCCATCCCTCTTGTTGGCAAAATGACCAAACTGCATCCCCCTTGTTAACCTGCAATCACCCTTTTCCAGCCCCTAAGTCCAGGGGCAGGGGGCTTGTTTAGTTGAATATGTCGGTGCAGTCTGTCAAGACTCACTGATTCTTTATCTGACTGAGGTTTGTGCAAATTAGAATCTACGGCCCCGACCACGGCTCTGAAACAACAGTAGCTTCACTGTGCGGTGCACTGATAAATCCATGGTGCTGTCCGTGGGCTGAAGTGGCAGGCAGATTTGTCCTGTGGTCAGTTTCATCTTGGATCTATAATACTGTCTAACCTATATACAGTGATGGAAAGAGTATTGAAAGTCTGTACTCAAGTATGTGTTAGAAATGTACTGAAGTAAAAGCACAAAGTATTCATCGTAAAAACTTCTCAGAGTATTAGTTACTTTTAACCGTGATGTCACAGTCACGTCTCCAAACTAATTTTATGCGTTTTCCTGAACCAGTAGTAAAAAACACTAACAACTGATTAATTAATAATTTATTAGATATTAGATACAAAGCATGTTTTTTTCCCCTCATTTTCTTTTTCTTCTTCTTCTTCTTCTTTTTTTTTTTTTTTAGTCATTTTAAGTCAATGGTTAAGTTTCTCCACCGGACAAAAAAATGTCAAATGAGGTGCAATTACTGCCACGACTATTGATTAAATATCAATGAATACATTTTAAATTAGTTAAATTCTTAAAGGCATTTAATTGATCCATGATTAATGATTAACTGTGGTACTTTTAATAATTTATTGTTTTTCATTTGTATGTCTTTTTTTTTTTTATTGGCCCATTTGCAATCAGATCAAATGATGATGATGAAATGTTTGGCCATTAATTAAACTTGTACTCAGTACTCAACTATGATTTTAAAAATAACTAAGTAGATTACATCTTGTAATGCATACTAAAGTACAAGTAAAATATACTCATAAAAGTACAAGTATTCCCATAAAATACTTAATTACAGTAATTTGAGTATTTGTAATTAGTTAATTCCATCCCTGCCTATATATTATACATATTTAAGTTACTTGACCCACTGCATCTGAATGATGCTTTGGAAATAATAGCTTTGAATTCCAGCAACGTTTTGACGCATTAAGTATTTGAGTCCATTATACATATTTAAATCTATATGATATTGTAGTCTAAATACCCTATAGAGTAAAGTCACCCTCATGATCAAGTGGCAGGGGTGGGGGTGGGGGGGTACTCCCATTGGCCTACTTCCCCCTATAAAAAAATGAACGCTGACAGTTCATGCCCCTCAGAAAACTATTGGATGGACTGATTGAAATTTGGTTCATACATTCATGTTCTGCTCAGGATTAATTTTAATTACTATAACTAAGGACACTTCCATCAACCTCAACTGTGCTCTGTGTTTACTGCTAGTTAGCAAACATTAGCATGCTAGCAGACTAATCTAACATACATTATACCTGCTTAACTCCAGCAGGTTAGCATTATTATTGTGAGCATGTTCCCAGGGTCCTATGTTCTATGCTAACCCCTAACCCCAACCACTTTATTTTTTTTCCCAAGAATGTTCTGCCAAGTACTGCCCTACTGTGCTAGTACTTGTTGCCTTGACGGCACAGTTGTTGTGATTGCCAGTAGGCTTCTTAACATTGTGAAAGCATCTATTTTAACCATAAACCATGAGCTTTTCCTGACCTCACCCAAGTAGCTTTTATGTGACTGAAAAATGAAAATGTTTTTTAGAAAACTGAAAATATCAAGTCAGCTAGATCTTAAAAAAAAAACAACAGTTAACAGTGACATTAACAACCAGTTTACACCTGGTATTAAAGTGTGATCTGTATCCGGGTATGTTATCCAGGTAATATGAGGTGTAAATGGTACATGATCAGAATGAGATCAGATCTGCCTCATATGGAGGTAGTTCGACTTGCACCGTGTTTGGATTTTAGATAGGTGTAGACACAATCCGTACAAAAATCTGGATAACGTGCGGATACAGATCACATTTTAATCCCAGGTGTTAGCTTCACACAGGACAAGAAGCCCAGTCCTCTGCAACTAAGAGTCCTGTGTTTGATCCATTCATCCATTCACCATGACCTCCTAGCTAAATTTCTCCCAGGTGCCAGAATCTACACTCTGTCATGTTGCCTTTATGTGGCATATAAATCTGAGGAACATAAGAATAACCTGTTTTCATTTTAGTGTCACTGTGTCAAAGTCTCACAGAGCTGCTAGCATGGCTGTCTTGTTAAAGCATGACACACATCACTATTAACTTTTTGGTATACTGAATTTAATATCTAATAGCCTGTTTTTGACCGTTGTTATCTTGGTTATCGTGTTGTTTCTGAGCCCCTCAAAATGTGTAATAGCTTTTGCCTTACTGGTAAACATAGAAGGCTCTAGTGTCAATGTCAGAAATCCGGTTCTTTAATAGGATGAATGAGAGAGACGGGTGACTTGGCTGAGTTTCTGACCTGATGAGAAAAATTCATCCATCACAACAAAGAGCAGAAATGAAAACTAAAAACACCTCTCAGGCATCCGAGATATCTCACCTCTTCCAGGTTCAACCTTAATTTTATACGTCTCTTTCAGTTATTTATGCAGGGAAGTCGACTGAACTGTTTCTCAGCAGTTTTTTTACACACAAAAAAACCACACCTGAGTTGAACTGATTTATGTTAATGACCTTTTTTCCTACAATGATCAAAGGTAATTTGCAAATCTGTTTCACGCTGTACTATATAAAAATGTCTACACGCTATATGTGTATTATCAAAATCCAATCTATTTCAAACATTCATATTTTACTCAAATATGCGTTAAGTTACTTGACCCACTGCATCTGAATGATGCTTTGGAAATAATAGCTTTGAATTCCAGCAACGTTTTGACGCATTAAGTATTTGAGTCCATTCACTGTTTTGTGAAGTGAATTCAGAGAGGTCAAGGAGAGACGTCTCTCAGCTTATGTCTGTATAAACAGGGAGGTTTCACATTCAGCTGCATGTTTAATATGCACAGCATTTAATTCTGAAAATATTCACTTTCTGAATACGTCAACTGTGCCGCTACTATATAAGCAATGTATAGATAAAGACATAAAACCGGAGGTCATGTGGTCAAAACCTTGGAGTATGAATTACAGCTTTTAAGTGCTGAAATCACCACAGACAGCCCAAACAAAGAGGCAAAAATATGCATCTATTCAGAACAGATTAAAAACCCTTCCAGGTGACTATGCTAATTGTTTTCTGGAAAAATAGGATCCAACTTTGTATCATAGAATTTATCGCTTCAAGTTAAACTTCCTGTATTGTACTTCTTACAACCATGATGGAACCACTAACTGAATGTAAAGATGGAGGACATGGCAGTTCCCCAAAAGTGAAGTCAAAACATGAACGTCATGATCGCCCCCTGGTGGCTGGCTGCAGTATAGGTCATAAACTCCACCCCCTTCATGTTAGCATATGGGACATGGGCTACACTAAAAGATCAAAATACACGTCAAATGAATTTGACAAAGATAAGCACAGGTGTGATGCTGCCCGAGCACACCGCAATGATGCTCCATCACTTTTTTCTCTCCAGGTTCACATAATCCGTTTTTTTTAAAGCGGTTTAAGATCGAATCATTACTTAAGTGCATAGCCATTCCCCATCAGAAAGAGTGCAGATTTTGCAGTGAGGTGTCATTTTTTGTTTCCTTTCATTTTGATGAGAAAAGCGTGATGCAGACTTGCAGCCACAGCAGAGACAAAGAGAGGCAGGAAGCACCAATGGGGAGTTACAGCCACGAATTATTCTCAGCGTGATGAAACTATTCATAAAGTCGGTCTAACATTTGATTGTGTGGTCAGTTATAGTTGACTAATGTACATTAACTGTAGGAACGGTGGTTAAATGAACTGAATGCATGCATCATAGGTGCGCTCAAATACTTAAATAGCACTACACCTCTGCTGATGTTTGGTTTTAATTAGTTATTTGATGCTATAAAAACGGGATTTCACACCATGGTTGACAGCTGAGCTCTCTTTGCAGTTGAGTTAGCTGGGTTTAAAGTTGAGACCTTGATGCAATCACTATGGTGCAGACTCTGGCTCCAAATGACCCCCAGTCCAAGCTGGCAGAGCCTGTATCCGGGATATTTTGGCTTCATTTTTGCAGAGTGAAACAAGTGGAAACGCGACGTCCATCTTTATATTCAGTCTATGGATGGAATTCACACAGACCCACTGCAACACAAACGGCATTTCACAAAAACGGGACGAGAAAATAATTTTCAAGCAGCTTTGTTTTACGTTCATAAAAATGTCTCAGATTATATTTACAGAACAAAACATATTTAGGGTCACAATGAACAATATTTTGAGGCCTGAATACGTCCTATCACATCATTCATTTTTGGCAAATAACGAAGACTTCGGTCTGTAATACTAAACAATGTTGGCGGCCAATTTGAACTACATAAACAGTGTGTAGCACAAACACAGTTGAGACAACTTGACATCAACATCAGTCTTTTTCATATATTATTATAATGTAGAAAACTTGCAGTTTACATGATGAAAACAACAGAAATATGATACATGACTTTTTTTTTAGAATAATCTTTGATTTTTTTTTTTTGTTTTATTGATGGTTTGAGACGGTCAAGTCTCGTTGATGCCTGCACACTTCAACTGAAATCAGTTCACTGTGATGGTAAAATGAGCTCATGGGTCAAATGAATATTACTTCTATATTCCACACACTGAGACCTACCCAGTGACACACATAAAGCACAGCAGACGAAGATTTGCCAAAACGTTACCAGCTGCACAGCCAGATATCCCAGATGAAATAAATAGCACAGGCGTATAAAAGTGAAATGAAATACGAGTAAAACACAGAGGTATAGGTAAGAAAGCTGGATTCTTTTAGTTTGATGTGTTGCTTACAAAAAGTATGAATTTGGAGTTTGAAAGTTGCACTATACAAGAGTGATTTAACCAAAACAAACGTCTAGCTCCATTTCATCTGCTGGGCTATACAACCGGTCCCAGACCTGCTTTATTTACACTGAAGACGACCTAATAGTCACATATTAAGGGTCAACTTAAAATTGAGAATCAAAAACCAACTTGTGAGAGTGAAAGAGGCCTCAGGAGGCCAAAAAAAACAAACAAACAAACAAAAAGAAGAGGGCTTTTGATCTTCGGCACATCGCCTCCCGCTGGAGGAAAACTGAAATCTGTAACACTTGAGCAGGTAACAACTGGTCGAGTCAGAGATGAGCCATCAGCTGAGGAAGAAACCAGACAGTCAGTATTAGGTGGTCTTCACCAGGTCGTAGACGTGGATGTGGACGTCGTCGTCATATTTGATGTAGTACACTGTGGGCTTTGCCGGGACCTGGTAGATGACCAAGCCCGTCCTCTTTAGGCCGTTATCTGTGACGTACTCCACCTGTTTACCCACGAGGCTCTCCGGCTCCTCACCCGGCTTCCTGTCTGCCGGCAGCAGGTGTTTGTTCTCTGGATGACGGAGAGAAAAACAACAGCCAAGATGAGACCAATATAACAGGAGGATGTGATTTCTGCTTTTATTATCATTCACCCAGCCAGCTCAACTTCAAGGCTAAGATCATAAATTATCTACAGTCTGAAGACGAACCCTAACCCTCACCAAACAAGTTTATTTATACACCTCTCCTCGTCTCCTCTAATTCCATGTCATATCTTCAAGATAAGACACGAGTGCTGATAACAGAACTTACTCTCTTACTTAGTAGGAATGTAACGATACCAAAACCTCAAGGTACGATAATACAATAATAAAAAGGCTGTGATACAATATTTATATTTACAATATTAAAACAAAGCAAACAACATGAATAGATGTCCTTTATTAAATAATAAACATGTGCAGCATTTTTTGTTTGTAGAAAATCTGTGCTTCTTCTTTCTTTCTTTAATTACATAAAACAAAAGTGGCCAGCCATGATTTAAGCATGTACAACAACAAAATTAAGTAAAGTCCTTTTCTTAAACAAAATTAATATAATAAAATAAAATAATTAACCATGTACAACCCAAAAGTACAAAAAACAGTACAGTACAAAGACGAGATACGTTCAAACTGATAAACTTTGTTGTTGATTTTTGTAAATATACTCTCATTCTGAATTTGATGCCTGCAACATGTTCCAAAAAAGTTGGGACAGCAGCAGGTAAAAACGAGAAAGTTGTGGATGGCTCAAAAAACACCTGTTTGGAGGTTAGAGTTAAGAGATGGAGGGCTGAAGAGGAAAAGGACCACTCGGACTGTGATGGTATGGGGGTGTGTTAGTGTTCATGGGATCATGGGTCCCACTAATCCTGAAAGGTACACAGAGGTTTTGGAGCAACATATGCTGCCATCCAGACGTCTTTTTCAGAGACGTCCCTGCTTATTTCAGCAAGACGATGCCGAAACAACAGTTGGACTTCGTAGTGAAAGAGTTTGGGCACAAGGCTGACCTGCCTGCAGTCCAGACCTGTCTCCTATTGAAAATGTGTGGTGCATTATGAAGCCCAAAAGAGGACAAAGGAGACCCCGGACTGTTGAGCGACTGAAGTCGTACATCAAGCAAGAATTAGAAGGAATTTCACTTTCAGAACTTCAGCAATGAAAGTCCTCAGTTTCCAAACACTGACTGAGTGTTATTAAAAGAAAAGCTGATGTAACACAGCGGTAAACATGCCTCTGTCCCAACTTTTTTTTTTTTTTTTAATGTGTTGCAGGCATCAAATTCAGAATGAGTGTATAGTTACAAAAAATAAGTTTGAATCAGCTTGAGCATTAAATATCTTGTCTTTGCACTGTATTCCATTGAATCTATGTCGAAAAGGATTTGCAAATCATTGCGTTCTGTTTTTGCACAGCATCCCAACTTATTTGTGACTGGGGCTGTGATATCAGGGGCAAGGCCAGTACTGTATTGAGGCAGTTTTTTTTATTGCAATACTCAATATACTGTTGTATCCCCACTTCTTAGTGCTCCCTTGCTGGTGGGTTCTCTGTAAATGATATTATTAAGCGTACAGTCTAAACCTATTCAATATGAAAAGTGCCCTGAGTAACTGTCATGATTTGGTGCAGATAAAAATTACTTGATTTGACTACAGAATCAAGCAGAAACTGCATAAACTGTTCAGTAAAACAAAGACAGCACAGAGATTGGAGTGTTTTGTAATGCTGACTATGTAAATTAGTCCTGTCCTTTTTCCTCCCACCTTTCCGGTAGCATCTGAAATATGAAACATTGCCAGTTTTATGAACACCAACAATAAAGCTCTCGTTACTGTACCCGATTCAGGCAGGACGCGTAGATCTCCGTCCTTATAGTCGTCCCACAGCTGGTACATGTACAGCACCGGGTCCTTCTCGTAGGTGATGTAATACCAGTGGGTCATGATGGGGGCTCGGGACAGCACCATGCCCCGCCACTCGTTTTTCTCACCATCCTCCTTCTCGAACAGATGCTCAACAGCTCGGCCCACCAGCTCCTCCGCCCCGGGAGGCACCTTGATCTTATTGTTCACTGCAGGAAGAAGACACTTTGATAAGCCTGTTAACTGGAAAACTTTATAGATCCCTCGTGAAACATTATAGTAGGACATTAAAATATCATTATATTATCTTACCATGCTGACAAAGCACCAATAAAACCTGTAAAAACCCTTGACAGACCATCAGTTTTGCCTAATATCAGTTTTATATTAGCTCTCTGATGAAAGCAATTTTTTTTTTTTAATCGGACAGAATGAAAATTATTATATCGTAGTCTGGGTGAATACAGAGTGTCCATTAATTCCTGATAATGGACACCTACTGAGCAGTACCAGTCAAACTATCTGTTCAAAGTTCTAAATTAATGCACAGCCTCTATCTAAAATTAATAATCAAAGCAACAGTGACACAGTCAAAGCCTCCATTTACAATTTATTCCAGCACATTAACAAGCTGCCATCTAATTACAGCACTGAGTCCTTGACCCTCTGAACACCACAGGATGGCGACTGTAACACACAAGCTGCAAGAAGTTCACCGCCCCTCACATAAGTGATCATCTGTCGTCACTTTGCTATTCAACTCGCTACTTCAGGCTGCAGACGGCGGTACACGCGGCATCATTTGTTTGTGAAAATCTTGATGTTGATTTGGGGACAATGACACGGCTGCAAAGCTAGCTAGTCTTGTTGTTAAACGTACTGTCAAATCTTGGTAGCGTAATGTTAGCTTTCTGGCTAATAGCTAAGCCAAAAAGTTCTATGACTAGAAATATCCCCCGTGCCAATCATATCTAAGTTTCGTCGTATTTGTTGGAGTAGTGAACAACATTTACTTTGTTTAACATTTGCATAAGAACATTGTGAGATGGTAACACTGATCCAAGAATTAGTCAAACCCCCAGGAGTGAGACAGGGAGTTATGGCTTGTGAAAGCCCTTAGATTTTGTTTGCAAAATGCATGAAAATTAGTTGTAATCTTATTTTTTCTGTCAAGTGACATGGTATAACCAGGATAATGCCCCTTTGAGATGTCCGTAATCAGGAATTATGGGACTCTGCTGGACATTGAACGATTGTGGCCTCTGCATCGTCCATTAATTACTGATAATTACCTCAGTGACCAAATCTTACCTGACTGATATTAAAGTTTTAACCAGTTCTTCTCACTAAAAAAGTTCAGCACCAACTGGACAAAACTGTTCGTACTGTGAGCATTTCATTTCAAGTTAAGGCCTAATTCATCACAATCTTAAATGGAAAATTTAGGCACTTTCAAGTGGACGTCCAGTCAGTGTTGATGGTAAATGTGGTAAATTGATGCAATAAATTCCTTGGTGCTGCTGTACTGACCGAGACAATGGGATTCTGCTGCTGCAAAATCTATTGTTCTTCCTGCATCCAGTGATGTCATAGTGATGTCACTGCATATAAGGAGGAACTACAGTCAATTACAGCTGCAGTTGAGCTACAGATGAGTATTTTTGTCAACCAATGCTATGTTTTGGACAGCAAAGTAATACCTGTAGGCTAGGCTAAGAGCAGAATAACATAGGGGTCAGCATCAGAAGCTTGCCTCCAATGCATCCTGGTACATGTAGGCACTACTGCACAGAACCACCTAAAAAGTGCCTAGTTTTCCCTTTAAGTGAATGAATTTCTACAGTATCTGGCTCATTTCTAAAACCCATTAATTTATACTCACACAAAATAAGTGATAAGTTTCATGACCCTGACAGCTACAAGAGTGGTTTATTTAGAATAAACAAATTAAGAACTGGGTGGTCAGAATTAGCAATAATCGTCACCACAACAGCATCACGAGAAGAAACAAGCTTCACACAGAAAATCCTAAGAGCCACAATAAAGTGCCGCTTGACTGCAAAGTGTTCCCTGAGGGACAGAGAAACACACTGCATAAATGATGAAGTGTGACCAGAGTAGTTACCAAAATAAAAAAAAGCTCAAAAACACCACTTCTCAATGCTTTACTGTTTACAAAAAGCACCCTCAAGCAAAGCAAAAGTAAGCCCACGATTTGAGACAGATGCTGTCAAACTCACCGACTTTCTCTGTCAGCACCTGCAGGTTGGACACCCGGTTATCTTTGAAGAGCTCGATGCCGTACACGCAGTCAAAGCCGTCATACTTGACCATGTAGAGGGAGCTGTTCACAGTTAGGCGCTCCAGAACGGTGCCTTTCCACTTGGTCACGTTGCCCTTCTCCCTCCAGGTGTGCTGAATCCTGCGGCCCAGCAGGTTGTCAGGGTCTGGGCTCAGGGTCGACGCCGAGCTCTCACTCAGCTCGCCACTGCTACGCTTCCTGTGAACATGGAGGGAAAAAGGTCCATATTACTATTAATATATGAGCTGCAGATCTAAAGTAGGATTAACTTTTATGAGCTAATCAATCAAAATTAATGCTGGGTTATTTGTTTAGACTGTGGAGGTCTTTATGAATAAAATGAACTGATACAGCAACTTTACCAAACATCCAGGGTGCAAATTGGATGCTGTTGCCTCAAACAGTGAGGACTCTATACTATCAGGGGACACCACTACAGCTAAATCAATTTCTGTCATGTTTAGTCATCTTCCCACTGACGAAAAACATGCCATTTCTAATATGAACATGACAGGGTGGGTAGTAAACAATCACTGTGAGGATTTATCTGAGCCAATAGTACTGTAAAATGACTAATTTAGCTTATTAATAGTATCTGTAGTGCTTATGATGTGCCAAAGCCTTAGACCCCACAGATGCTTGGCAGGTTTATCCTTACAAACACAGCCTAATCACACATAACATTATTTCTAATTATCATCCAAGTACGGAAGCCAAATATGCCAGACTGAATCACAAAGACCGGATCACAAATAAACTGATGCGTTATAAAAAAACCCATTCAGTGTAATCTATTCAATCTATATTTCATTCAGCTTTAAAGGGACAGTTCACCCCAGAATCAAAAAAGCATATTATCTCATGGTGTTAACATTTTGTGAAAACAGCAATAGTCATCCCTACAATATCATTGCAATATCGATGGCAGTATTTGGTCAAAATTAGTGTGCCAAGTATTTTTTTCCATATTGCCCACCCTAATGTATCCTCTTCTATAAGACCACCATATGTTTGCACTAACTGATAATTTATTGTAAGTTATTTTAGAGAAAATGTGCACATTGAGATATATATTGTATATCATGGAGTAGCTTAAAAATATATATTATCTCTAAGCTATATCACCAAGCCCTAGCATTGTGCCATACTGTATGGCAAAAAATATCATGAGAAAATTATGAATATGTAGTTTTTAATTAACTACCAAAACTAAATGACCCAAAGTAGTAAACTACTGAAAATGCTTCTGACATTTGAACGTATTAAACTGCCACTCAACTAGTAATAAACTAAACTTGAACTTAGTAATTAAACTAACGAATAATTACAGGACCAGTGTTTAGGATTTAGTGGCATCTAGAGGTGAGCTTGCGGTTTGCAACCACCTCATCTGACTCTCCCCTTCCAAATGTGTATGAGAACCTATGGTGACCTTTGTGCTTCATGAACTAATGTATGACATAACAAATGTGGAGTTTGCGAGTCACTTGTTCAGTGGCATACGCCGATATGCCACTCTGACTGTCAGGCTGTCACCCCCGGAACATATGCAAATTAAATTATATTAAAACCCAAAGCTAATAACGGAGCAAGTCTTAGCTTGTTCAAGGATACATGACCTTAATTTGTACATGCATCAGGGTGACGGTCTGACGGTGGCCTGACTTTCAAGTGGCACCGGCCATTAGAAACAACATGTGCCAGTGGAACATGAGTGACATACTACCACTGTAGACTGACATATGCCACTGAGCCAGCGGCATACCATAATAGACACTGGCATATTCCACTGAACCTGTGGTATACCACTGTAGAACGAGCAGCATACCATTACACACACCGGCAAATGCCACTGACCAAGTGGCATGCCATTGTACAGACTGGCATATTCCACTGAACCAGCGGTATACCACTCTACAGACCGGTAGAAGCAGAACTGGCATACCGTCAGACACTTTTCAATCTCAGCACTGCTCAGAACTGTTTAAATAAAACTTAAACTGCGAAACAGACATACGTTTTTTATTTTATTAATCATAAATCACACAGTTTGCAACCCTAGTACATGTCGTTTCTTACATTGAGCACATTGTACAAACTAATTGTGTTTTATTGTGTTACAACGCTGTAGTTAAAAAATCTGGGTATGTAAGAGCAAAAAACACTTGGCTGGTGTTAAGGGTAAGACCATGGTTTGGTTTAAAATGATCACTCTCGCTTTTGTGGGTCTGAGGTTCCCATTTAGAGACAACCATTGATTCCTCTGTAGATATAAGGTAAAACACAACTATTCTTTTTTTCAGGTGATTAAACACCAATGAAAACACGCCTATTAATATGATATTAATATTATTTCTGCCATGTTCTAACAATAAAGCCCCGTGAATCTTGTACACTGGATCCTGATCTACACCCCACCACTGAGAATTAAGAATACAGTCATAAAGTGTAATTAAAAAAAAAAAAAGTTTACTCAGATTTAATCCTACCTGCCCCGTTTCTTTGACATGTTTCCATAAATCCACACAAACCCCTGTGAGACACAAGACAGTCCAGTTAGTGAACGTGACAGGAGCAGCTGACATCACTAACATAACAACTTAACTCACACGAATCAAAACACTTTTTTTTTTTGTTGTTGTTAACGTGCAGCAGAGAGACTCTTTGTTAACCAGCAAGTCTGAACTCGGTCAACCACAGCCACGCAAATCAGCCAACAGAGCCGCATTACCGGATGTAAACAACGCAACTGCGACGAGCTTAATGCTAATGCTAACTAACGTAGCTAAAATGCTAATAAAGCCCACAGGTTATATATTTACAGCTGAGCATATGGCTGATAAATGTGTAACTTCGTCGAGACTAGCCGAATAAACGTCTGACGTCTGAAACGTGGAGCTGCAACGAGTCTAAAATTGGAAACAGCTCGTTTGCCAGCGTTGATGAATCCTTTCAGTCACTGTTTATTTTTTTTTTTTTTAATGAGTAACATTCCTGAGAATTTGGCTCCTGTATTTCTACAACATAAGCTAGCTGAACAAAAGGAAATGCATCGCCATGTAAGCGCTGATTTTTGCCACACTGGTTGTCGCCGCTGCATTAACGTTAAAAGATAAGCACCGACCGGAGTAAATTAATTGTTATTTTTAATGCGATCGATAAGTTGAATAGGCGGGAACCGGCGGAATAAGCTGTTTGCCCTACCTGATCAATATTTTCACATGTGTTCAAGTCTTTGCGGAGCAGATTCCACCACCTAACCAAAGCTGGATACACGGAAACGAGCCTGTGTGGACTACAACTACCAGAGGGACTCGCAGCGCTCAAAGCACTGTGGGATTTGAAGTGGTCGTGCCTGGAACTGCGACAGATCTCGCGAGAGTGATCATTTTTACCCAGGACATATTTTCCCTCACTCTAAGCGGGTGTTTTTAAACGTAGCCGGACCTTAACCACACCGTTGTCACATTACAAAACAAACATAACACATAAAAAAAAAACATAAGTTAATACGTTTGTACAACGTAACCAAAGAAGAAACCTTGCGTACAAATCTCGCGAGAGTTGCGCTGAACTTGGTTGTTGGGTTCCCTTCTAGGCATGACCGTTTGGATTAGCGCGAACACTAAAAACTCTGAAGACAAAAAAAATAAATAATAATAATTAGCTTTAAACGTTCATATAGTTTGACCATTAATATTATATTAACATTTTCTTTTCTTTCGGAAGTTTAGGATAGGCCTACAGCTCCGGAACTACATTTCCCATGATTCCGTACGGTCTACGTTTTTCCCTCAGTCTGCTACAATTTTTTCCAAGACTTTTTACCCCTTCAACACCTCCCTAACTCAAGTAAGAAATAATTACAGTCACAGACACAGCTAGAGGCTTTTAAAGGCAAATAAATGAAAGCTATTAAAAATACAATGGCAGAGTTTCACAGGCAGTAATTTTTAGGCTTGACTTACATTCTTTTCATGCACATAATTGATTCTTTATTTGTAATTTAATTTGATACCCTCAGTGTACGTATTTGATGCTATTATTTGAATTTGTGTTAGCCTATAAATATGGTTAGAATAGCTGAAGTGTTAGAGATTATGAGTGAGATTTCAGAATTGGCTTGATTGGCCAACTGTACACATGATGATTTAGAGGGCTATTGATTCTGTATGACTGCTTGAGCAGTTTATAATACAAAGGATTAATGGAATCTTCTGTGATTACAGAGCTACACGAGATTTTGAAAAGATGAGTGTTACATTAATAAATTAAAACAAAGCTTTATTTATTTGATTGCCAATTAATCATCAATCGGGTATTTGGAGTATTAGTCATCCAACCATTTCACATATCATAAAACACCCCACAAAAAAATGCTTTGTTACCTGAAATACTGAGGGAAATGGTTTCTTGTTGCCGAAATTCTAATTTCCACCACAAGATGTCATACTAAACACAAACTCTCTGCCACAGGCTCTTTTAACAGACTTCAGATGATGGACTGAGCAGTGTGGAGAGTGGATGATGCAGTACCCTTGGGTGCCTGCTTTCAGGGTGAAAGCTTTTGGTTTTATCTTGTGCCAAACCACCTGTATGTGCATGACTCACCTGTGATGTGGAGGTGAGTAAAAAAAAAACAGTGAGTAAACCTTTGCCTCCTGTTTATGAAATCACAAAGAAATAATCAGTAATTATACACATAAATTAATAAATGTGGCCATCCCCCCAAAAAACAAACTTATGCCAGTTTTTTGGTTAATTTCATTTGTTTCACACTGCCTATTATCCATCCTTTTATTCATATAATTATGTTTATTTCTGTCATTTTCGTTTAAAATGCAAGTACTTTGACACACACGTGACACCACACTCACACACATGTACATTTTATCACCAAACAGACAAAAATATAAGGCAAAAAACAAAAAACAGCTAATAAACCTTTTTCATGGCAACCACTTGACATGAAGTAGTGGAGTAAACACAGGTGTCACCAATGATACTAATTAAGGTTGTGTTCAGGTCACACAGAGTCAGAGTGCTTGGCTCGTTGAAAAGGCTCTGCTGTACTACATGTAATGGGACCTTAATTAGTTTCATTGGTAAGACCTGTGTTTAAACCACTATTTCATTTAAATATACTGTATGGCTGCTGTGAAAAAGGTCTGTTCAGTGACATGAATGTAGGTGGCAAAGCAATCAAATAACTGTCAGAACGACCTCTGTTGATTTGTACCAGGTCATGTCCTTGTGGTGATGTGGAAGTTTACATTTTATAGCTAAAGCATTTTTAGACATGTTACATTTAAGCTGGAAAATGTTTGAACTAAAAAAGGAAATCAATGATTCAGTACCCCAAATCTTGTTCCTGTTAGTGTAAAAGCTCTCCGGCAGCATTTACACCTTAGTTTTTGGGGAATAAAATTTACAGAAAATTGTGATGTGTGTTGCTGTGTGCCATTAGCAGCTATGCCTAATGGCGTGGTTGCAGCCTGATTTCAACCCTTGTTGACAATCAAATAGTGATTCTGTATTTAAACAGTTTGACCACAGATATTTCTGATCAGTCCACTACAGACAGACGGAATTGCTGCGAGGTGTGAGTCAGTGCTGTAAGGCTGACAGCCTTCGTGAGGAAGCCAGTGTTGTATCGACACAAAGCTGTCCGGCGTCCAAGGTTGCCTCCTCTGTCCTTGTTGTTGTCACAGCAACAGAAAAGGCCTGGATGTTGGAGAAAAAGGGCTGGCTTCTTCTTCTTTTTTTTTTTTTTTTTTGTTTGTTTGTTACATTTGGTCCCATGATGCTCTACAGCAGGCATTCAGAGAATCAGTGGAGGTCACTTAGTTTTCAGGGCAAAAGGAAGTATGGCGTGAGACTGCAACTCAGCGAATTCCCAAAACCAGTTTAAAGGACCAGTATGTCAGATTTAGTGGCAATCTTGCAAATTGCAAACACCTCGCCTCGCTCTCCCCTTCCAAGAGTGAAGGACAACCTACAGTGGCTGCAAAACTTACGAAAGACACAAAAACCCGTACCTATAGAGCCAGTGTTTGATAGGACTGACATCTTTTGGTTGGCTGATCGATTGGTTGGTCGTTATGCTCTTTTCTGACCAAAATCTCATTGGTCAGACGGTTGCTGGTGTTATTTTAATAAAGAGAAAAGTGCTTCTTAATCCATTGTTGTCAGGGGGTGGGACATATAGAGAACTGATGTATGATATTTTTGAATGAGAGGCTATTTACTGAACACACTCAAGAGCTCAATGATGAATCGATACCTGGTGTCTGTGACATCAAACTTGAAATGAGTCTATTTTGCAGGTTATCCTGTTGAATTTGATGGTAGCGTGGTGGCTAATGTGGCTACAACCACAGGCTGGGGTGATGTTGGACTAATGTTGTAATATTGAGGGACAGCCAGGAAAAACTATGTTGACGTTAAACCTCATACGAAGCCAACTAAATAACAACAACAATAGTCTGTTGGATGCCGGTAACTGTTAAAAGTTTATTTACGTTGCTTTTTGTGGACGTTGCAGCGTGAGCTGTGTTAGCACTGAGCTTTGTTTGTATACCGAAGCCATTGCGACCCTTGTCTCTGATGTGTGTTAGAGCTGCACAATTCTGGTTAAAAAGACATATTTATTTTGGCTGAAATTGTGGCTGCGATATGCAATATGATTAGTGGAAATTACCCTTTTTGCATTATAATTTTCATGTTCACTGAATTTTTTTGTATTAAAATCATGATGATTTGATATTTATTGAGGTCTGTACCAATCAAACATGTTTTCATTCATCTGGAGAACAAGATTTTTAGACCAGGTGATCTATGGAGCACTACAGTACTTCTTTATGTTTTATCATGCATTTTTCCTTTTTCAAAAAATTGCATTTTGGTTCTGGTTCTGCGATTTGGATATTGCATGTGGCCATATTGTATTTTATTGCAATTGCGATTAATTGTGCAGTCCTCGTGTGTGAGTTTGTGTTGCTGCTGTAATGCTAAATTTACTTGATAGACATGCCCTGAAGGCAACGATATAGCAACATCTGAAAAATAAATGGTCAAACTGCAGGAATTCATTTGCTTGGCAACACTCTGTAACTTTGATTAGCACCATTTATGCTACCAAGTAGAGTCACTTAGTGCACTGTGGCTGATTTAATTAATTGAGAGAAAACATGCTCTTTTTTTCCCCCACATCGACCAATTGATAGGTTGAAGAGTAGGTAGAATTTCAGTCAAGTCTGTTTTTACTCGACTACAGCCATAGTGTTTGGTTTGTCCGTTCTGGGCTACTGTAGAAACATGTTGGTTCAACACAAGTACATAGACGCTGCATTGGTCTATGGATTGTCCATCAGTGTTGCCGTCATATTGGACAGGTCAACAGATTTCAATAATATTCAAATCTTTAGGATCTACGTGGAGTAAATTGGAAAAAAAAGACCTAATTTTCTCACCTCATGTGGATCATAAACCCTTGAATAGAACACAGCTCATTATAATCATACGTGTATTTGTTCACAGGCCAGTCTTGACCTGTCCAGTATGGTGGCACCATTGAGGTAACACAGTAACAAGCCAGAGCGCTCAATATGGCGTCTCTATATGTCTGTGGTTCAACACGTTTGACCCCATGGAAGAGGACTTGCACTCTTTGTAGATACAAGCAGCTCATTCCAAGGTAACGAAAACACGTCTCTTGATTTCAGGTGATTACTCACAAATGAAAACATGAATATTAAATTCCATTTCTGCTATATTGTCAATAAATCCCTGCAAATCTTTCACATTGGACCTTTAACATCTCTTCCACTTGCATTTGTTGATCATCCTGTTTTGCAGTCGCAAAGCCCCAAAATATGAATCCTCATGTTTACTCGTCTGCGACTGACTGACATCCTCTGCTGCTCGTCTCTCACAGGTTTCTCCTGCGCTACCATCTGAGGAGGGGAGCCCACAGCGGCCCTCTCCCCTGAGACACCATGAGAATACCGTCTCCAAAAATAGAGGTCTCCTCCTCTCCTTCCAACTCTTCCGCTCTTCCAGGTATCTGTCGCTTCCATTTGCATTACTGGATGGAGGGCATGCTCACAGATCATCATGCTCACGCTCCTGCACAGACATGATCTGCACCCCGCTGAGGAGTGCTGTTGATGCTTTTTGTCAAGTATTGCAGGAAGATTGCGTAGCCGACTCGTAAAGTCAATCCAAGGTGAAGTGTGTGAGTGTGTGTGTGTAGTCTTCATTGATTAGATACCTCTATTATTAGCTACATCCCTATGCAACTTGAACTATAGAAGCTTTAAAGGGATGGCATATCACGGCTGTATCATGCATGTCTGGAGCTGAATCGAACTTGACTGTGATGTGTGTGTATGTGTGCGTGTGAGTGCGTGTGAGTGTGTGCAGGGTGTTGGAGCGAAAAGAGAAGCATGCTGCTGATGATGACTGTTTTCAGCTTTAATTAACAGGTTTCTGTTTCTGTCTGGATCACAGCTCACCTTTCCTCTCTGAGGACAAAATGGCAGATATGAACACGTTCGACAACACCCTGGGAGCTGAATCAAGACCAAACATGGGGAACCAGTATCTGGAGTATTATGATTTGGATTATAAAGAGTTTAACGAGAGACTGTAGGGTCACGAGATACAGGACAACACATGAGCACATGTACTCGGCTGTATTCCTGTTTTCTTTCATGTTTAGATGAAAGCTAATTACCCTTCAGTAGTGAAACAGTTTCCTAGGGGGGCTCAGGTTTTCTTAGATGGAAGTACGCGGGGCTCCATGGAAAAAATGCAATGCAAGAGTAAGGCCCTGTGTCCACCAATGTGTGTTTTCCCAGCTGAAAATAACAAGCACTCTTCTAAAAATACTGGGAGCTGGAAGCACAAGACAGCGATCGGAGGCACGGTGTTATTTCAGCTATGGAATATCCACGGAAGTAACTGTTAATTTATATTTTTCAAGTACCTAATTTCCCAGATTGTTTGTGTTATCAATAAATACTGAGTAGGTAGAGTAGCCTACTTGCTCTGGTCTTTGCTCTGGAAGCATATAGGGAGTCGATGTGAGATTTTGTGGGCGAGGAAACATCTCAGTGAGTTCCATCGCTTTGGTTCAAGAGCCGAAGTTGGACAGAGCCCGGTTCAAGGAGAGCGAGCAAGACGCAGTTTGTGGTGGCCCCTAATTTAGCTCCATACCTCCTCTACTGTGAGTGGACAGCTGGGTAAACAGTGACAGTGACAGTTTGAGCGGAGCATTTTATCCAAAGTTGAACATTTTTCCAACTCTTGGCAACCAGAGAAAGATGCCAAATGCTCAGTGCTCAGGGCAGAAGAAAAACTTCCAGCGCCTCATCATGCTGCAGGCATTTGTAGCAGAGTGTAAATACATGGCATTCCCACTGGAAACAATTAGAAAATACGGCGGCCTCAGGAAAAAAATGATTTGGTTTACACTGCCCCTTAGGGTAAGAATATCAGGATAAGCCAATCAGTGGCAGAGTAGGGCAGGTCATGACTTCTGGGAAAAGGTGAAGTAAGTTAAGGTGAAGTAAGGTAAACTTTATTGTCCCACAGGGGAAATTTGTTTTGGACTCAAAGCTACTGCATCACACAGCCACATAAACACAGATAATACGTACGAACATTTGCACTGACATGCTTAAATTCACATGTTGAGTGTTTTCAGTTTCCTTGAAATAATATAAAGACTTTCAAGTAATAAAACCATGTAAAATCAGCAAGTTTCAAACAATAAAACCAAGTCTAAACAGCAAGTTAATGAATAGTCAGGTTGTAGTATTCTAGTCCCTAAATCAAAGTCAAGTACTGTTACTTATTGCCATTCAATATTTTTTAGCGGATGAGATTTATTAGTTTGTCTACCAGTTAAACCTAAAGTATGGCTTTCTGAACCGTCGGCCTGAGGGCAGCACCTAAAATTCAGGATTCAGAGTGTGTGTCAGGTCGTGTAGGATCTTCCGTGCCTCCCTGAGCACAGAGTCGTCATATACAGTCTGAAGATAGTGCTGTTCGTTGTAAGTTTAGATTTACCATAACATACTTGGATGCCATATGGAATTACACTACTAAGTGCTTCTCAGCATTAAAAGCTGCACTCCAGTCGAGGACTCAACCAAACAATATTCGACACACACAAACAGACAATGCAGCAGACCGTGAGTCCACGTCGCAAGTATAAAAGGCTGCCATAGTTCAGTGCTTAATGAATGTCTTTTTTTCAACATAAAATAGCACATTTTCGAGTGGCCTTTTATCGTGACCGGTCCAAGACACACAATGCAATTATCCTGCTGTTTAATCGGTATCTCTATATGCCACACCTGTCAGGTGGATGGATTATCTTGGCAAAGGAGAAATGCTCACAAACAAGGAATTTAACACATTTGAGAGAAATAAACCTTTTGTGTGCACAGATAAAGTCTTCAACTACTTCAACTCATGAAAAAAAGAGACAAAAACAAATTGTGGTGTTTCTATTTTTTTTTCCCCCCAAAGTCCAAATTCCCCATTTCTAGTGAGAGAATGAATCACCTTTGGATTGCATGTGTATAATTTAGTCTCTTGGTATATCTCATGATGAAGTGCTGTATCGTCAGGTTGACAGTTTGGGTCTCCCCGGGGTGTTTCTCTCGTCTATTCTTCAGCTAACATGTGAGCTTGCGAGCCTGGAAGATTTATTGAGCCTCGTAGCTCGTGGACGGCGTGGCGGCCGGTGTTTCCACCCTGTTCTTCTGTTTGATTACACATGCAGGTGATTTATCTGGTCTGATTGTCAGCTGGTGGTAAAGTCCTTGTCAGCAGTTTTGGATTTCCTGCAGGAGTCGATATCTGTAAAAGACTGAAGCAAGAGTATATCTGTCTATCTATCAAGTATGTGGAGTACTTCAGAGACACAATTACCAGTAGGCTGTGACTGATGCCACAAAGTAAAGTGCTGCAGAAATAACTTCATGATGAACAACGTCCCTCCTCCCTGAGAGCTCAGGGAAATCGTAGCATCTGCCATCCAGCACTTAACCATAACACTAAATGTTTCAATGTAATTATATGCAGTCGGTGTGATAATAAGTAAATCCTCTCATTAATTGGGTCTTAGGATTGTGTAGCTCATGCTGTCACAGCTAATTGACCCCAAAGAATGAGGTGGAGTACATCTGTCTTCATTTGTGCACAGCTCTAATTAACACCACCACCAGAACCAGGAAGGGACGGGTTTGTGTGTGCATACATCCGTGTGTGTGTGTGTATGTTGTGTGTGTGTGTGTGTGTGTGACATGGGATCTCTTGACCCCAATCAACCGAGCCAGACCGTATGGAGAGAGAAGCATAAATGTAGTACATTTTATTAACTTTTTTTTCTATATTTCATCCTATGATAATGGTATTCGTGTCCTATTCATCCTCAGACTCTGTGTTTTATATATGCTGGTTTATACCATACATTCAGGGCTGTATGCTTTATATCAGTGGTTCTCAATCTTGTTTGTTCAACATAACCCTGCAGTCTTTTCTGTAGTCTCAGGCACAACTCCATCCCTGTACAAGACACTGTGATTGTGTCAATTTGTATGCTAAGTTTTGGTCTTTTAGAGGAGAAGGGCCAGTTCAGCCCAAACATATTTTTCCTCTTGCCTGTAATGCTGTTATCCATCTAGATTGTTTTGGTGTCAGTTGCAGAGTTTTGGAGATATTGGCCGTAGAGATGTCTGCCTTCTCTCGAATATAACAAAACTAGACGGCACTTAAGATTGTGGTGCTCAAAGCACCAAAAAATATACTTGAAAAATTCAGCAATCATGACCAGGTTATTCAAGATAATCTACCAACCTCGTTGTGAGCAGTTTCATGAAGGCACTACTTTCTTTCTCGTAGCAAAAAAAAAGGGTTTAGTGGTCAGATTCTACTGCACAAAGAAAGTAGTTCCTTCATGAAACTGCTAACAACAAGGTCTGTGGATTATCTTGAATAACCAGGTCATGATTTCTGGAAAGAGACATTCCTGTTCAGTTTTTCAAATGTATTTATTTATTTATTTATTTATTTATTGCCATTTTGAGCACCACAAGTTGAGTTCCACTGGAGAGAAGGCAGACGTCTCCACAACCAATATCTCCAAAACTTGACAACTCACACCAAAACTATCTAGATGTATTAATAGCACTACAGGTGAGAGGAAAAATATATTTAGGGTGAACTGTCCCTTTTACACCAGTGACTTGTGACTTCACTTGGACTTGAGCTTCTTGATCTGACAATGCATGATTCCCCCAAACCCAAAAATTAAAAAGTAGGTTATTTACAAAGTGTGTCTTGAATCAATTCACTTCACTTTATTTCCTGAATCTAAGCGCTATTTCCTCTCAGCAAGTCTACAGTTAATTCCCCACATCCATTTTGTTTGAACCAATCCAACAGCATCCAGTCAAATTGCAAGAGAAAACCATGAAGAACTAACATTGCAAGCAAACAAAATCAAATTGCGATATGCAAAAAGTGTGGGTACAGATGGAGACACAACAAAGTTCAGGACTTGGGACTTGTAAATCTTGACTTGGGACTTTACTGCAAAGACTTGAAACTTGCAAAACAGTGACCTGATCCCACCTCTAGTTCTACTACCACTTGGTGTGGCAGAAACCTGATGTAATTTACTTTTTAGCTAAACATTTAGACTTTTTTCTGCTCACTTGCTGACTCAGTTCTCAACTGATCTCAGTTGCATCATTTGGTGTAAAAGCGTTACAGCTGGTTGAGATCGAAGAGGAACTGAAACCTCTGCTGTGCAGTCAGCTGGAAACCTGCAATTACTCAGTTTTTGGTTACTTGGAAACAGCAGCATAGATTTTTTTTTTTATCAGCTTTAAGTTGTTTTTAGTGAACTTGTTAGCAAACTGTTGTCTATTTGCACATTTAGTAGCTACAAAACATTATCATTCATTCCGAGTTGTGTTTCTTGCCACCTAGAAAATCTAAGTGTAATATTTTGAAGTTGTGTCCAACTCCTGAGGAAAATATCTATCTCTTTAACTTCTAAATACTTCACTATGTTCACCAGCTAGTTGCTAACTTTTTCTGTCTGCTTTTTAGTGCTGAGCGGGTCGTGTACAATTTGGTTTTAGAGCTTTTTTCATTGAAAACGGCTGCCTGCTAAAAACCATGCTCTTTAGAGTGTTGAGACTGAACCAGAACATTAAAGCTTCAGTCCCTAAAACCAAAACACTGAGTTCAAAAATGTTACAAAGCTCCATAGAGCTGAGGGGAACAGCAGTCAGGTGATATTTTCTGTTAAGTTTGTCACTTTTTGCGGCTCCTTTCACTCCTCCTTACTATAAAAATACTGATTACGGCCTCTTTAAGATCAACATCACACCAGTTTGTAATCCTGTTTGTTTGCAGCTCTAATATTACAAACGTGAATATTAGAGCTGCAACGATCAAATGACTAATCGACTAGTCAAAACATTAGAAAAGTATTTTCCAACTATTTTGATAATCCAATGAATAGTTTCACTTATTTTCCATGCAAAAATGTCAACCATCTGCTGGTTCCAGCTTCTTAAATGTGAAGATTTATGACAGTAAATGAAGAGTCTTTGGGTTTTGGACTGTTTGCTGGACAAAAGACGTAATCTGAGACATCACTTTGGGCTCTGGGAAATTGTGATGAGCAATTTTTTGACATTTTATAGAGCAGTAATGAAAATGATAACCAGATTGGTGGCCTGGTAGCTCAGTTGGTAGAGTGTGCGCTTCACGTACTGAGGCTGGCTGCATGTACTTCCCCTTTTCATGTCTTATCGAATAAATTGTCATATTTATTAATAATAAAAATAATTGTTAGCTGCAGCCCTAGTCAATATGAAATTTTTTTTTGTTACAATCAGAATTCCTTTTCCAAGTTTTTTACTGTTATAGTTATGGTATTTGCAGAAGCACCTGGGGGGACATTAGTACAAAAATGAGAAGAAAAATTTCCAAATTTATCAGCTGGTGCTTCTTTTGGAGAAAATGTGCTCTTTCAGATTGATTTGAAGGTCCATTTACTTGCCACTCCCCTCCTAAGTGACGTTAAGTGAACAGGGGGGATTAACGTCTTGCTCAAGGACACTTCGACAGGACTCTGTGTTATTGATGGACAGAGTAGCTGTGGAGGAGATGTAATCTAACACCGTCTGCTTACGGGACAACCTCATTCACCGCCTCAAAGGGCACAGACGTCCATCCTTTTCCTCCCCACACATTAAGAAATTATCTGAGCTTTGTTTCCCCCCTTTGCCGAGATAATAAACTCTGAATATATTGACGACTTCTCCCTCCAGAGGTGCTATCGCTTCTGATGTTGATTACTGTTTATTTTGATGAGTAACAGTGATGTGTTACTCTCTGTAGCCTCCCCAGCAGCAGCCTCCTGGACTTAGTGGACTCTCTATCTGTCTGCCCACGCTTTTCTCCCTTGTTCTTCAATCCTTTAATCTCTGCATAAACCCACTCTGACTTCATAGCCCTGAGTCATACTGTATCACATCAGACTCCTCTCCTCTCCTCTCCTCTCCTCTCCTCTCCTCTCCTTCTCTCCTCTCTCTCTCTCCTCTCCTCCTCTCCTCTTGTTTCTCACAGTGTATTTTTGTGTTGTCATTGTGTTTCACCATGTGTGCGTTCTTCCTGTCACCGTTACACAAACAGCAGGGGGTGCTGCTCTATCAATTCATTGCTGATGCTGCTTGCTGATTCCATAGGAGCGAATCTGATGGCTTCCCCTCGCTCTGTGTTTAGGGCTGTATATTGTGTGTGTGTGTGTGTGTGTTGTGTGTGTGTTTTGAGAGTGTTATTTTACCACTGATGAACTAATGCATAGATAACAACAGAACCAGAAAATACTCAATTAAACAACAAAGGAGGAAATGCTTTCTGAAAAAATGCTGTTGATTGGAGCATTCACTCCTATCATCAGCTAATTATTTCTAATTTGATGCAGAGTATATATTAAGTCCAGATTACAAAAAAAATAATCACAATATCCACAAAGAGGACATTAAAGCTGCTGTAGTGGAAAAAAGTTTACTGAACTCTTACTTAATAAAAAGTAAAAGTAAAAGATTTGCTTTAAAAATTAAAATTACTCAAGTAAAAGACCTTTTTGTTACAAACAAAATGTAACCAATATAGTTTTAAAACTAATCCATTCTGCAGCAGGATGGTCTCTCTCAGTCTTATATAATTATTGGATTATTATTCTTGATGAATTACTGTGTGAGCAGCATTTTAATGTTGTAAATGGTGAAGGTGCAGCTACTATTTACTACTTTATATACAGTTCAGAATTAATTCTATGGCAGTGCATCACATATCTTGATCCCATGTCTTGTATTAAAAAATAAACAGTGGAATAAAAAGTGCCATAAAATGGAAAGCAATTGCCTTCAAATTGCAAGTACAGTACTTGAGTAAATGTACTTAACTACGTTCAACCACTGTAAAACTGTCACGTCACATTAAAAAGTGTTGTAATTACATCAAACCAAGTTTATTTTTTACACTGGAGAAAACCCACTAACATCTGGCTTTTGTCTTAACGGGAGAGGGTACAATCAGCGTTCATTTTTGGTCAAAAGGCTCTGCAGTGGTCACAGGTGTTTATCAGCTCTGATCAGCACTGATGTAGACACTTGGTGCATCAGCCCAGCACAGCGGAGTCTGCACCCGCTTGAAGGAGCATCTGTAAAACGCTGATCAACAAATTTATTTCACAATAAAAGTCCCCCGTTATTTTATTATCTTAAAGTTTTTATTCTACAGCAGCAAAATCAGAGAAACTAAACTTCAAAACACAGCGATTCAGTTAGAAGCTACAAAAGCACTGAGAGCTGAACACACAGACACTTTAAAAAATCTCTTTCTCTCTGCTTGTCTGCACACACGAGTTGAGTCTCTCTGCAGCAGAAAGGCAAACTTGTCTACTGACAACGGGAAAAGGGTCAATTGCCTTTTATTGCGAGTTTAGCCATGTTTAAAAAACCCTCATATATGCACTAATTTTGGTGTAGTTTGTTGGCAGCAAGGCTGGATATCGGTACTCAGTACCTTTGAGGTGAAAACTGAAATAATCCAGTCTTAAGTACTGAGACTTCAAATGGCGCCTGCATTCCCTCCTTTTTGTACCCAGATCTAGAAAAACATGATTGATTGTGTGGTTTGCTGGCAGTCTATAACCACAAGCTTTCTTTGATTTAATTTGATATGTAATTGGCCCACGACCACAGCAGCTACAACCACACCTGGAAGGATTATTTCAGGAATGCTTCTATTCACATGACAAGTTTGGGTATAAGTACTGGTATCATGGCAGTCATTTGAACTTCAGTCTCTTCAGTAGCTTAGTTCAGTCTTGTAGTATCTTTTCTTTTCAACATGTTGCTGTTGTTATATGTTACATGGCTTTGGTGAATGCTTGATTCCAACTGGTCAGTCACGGCATATTTCTGAAGAACAGACAGTGGACTGTGGAAGCAGTTCTGGTCATAGATTCTGGGGGACTTAGCTGAAGCAATAAGATTTTAAAATCAATAAAATAGTTTTCAAATCATTATTTTGTGTCACATTATTGATTTTTTTCCATAAGTAGCATGTAATAAGCAGGATAATGTACAGTATAGGCCTGCATCTCCCTGTCGGGGTTTATTTCACCGTAATGAACTGCTCACTGTACATTATCCCCTACAGTCACTGTTGGCGCATACTACTATAAATATAATCCCTCCTGACCAATCAAATAAATGATTTCTGCTCACTGAGCAGTGTAAGAGATAAGATTATCAAGCTTTGCCAATCACTGATTTGCACACACTAGTTTCTGCTCCGGAGGGCTGCAGCTTTCCAGTAAGTGGAGCATGTGAGTGTTTTATAGCACAACATATGGGAAAGACATGTCGATCAGGGCAAATTCCATAGCATCCAGTGTGGGAAGATCCACAAAATGCCATCTGTGACCAGAGGCTGTGACAATTAAAACAGCACTAAATCTTCAAACACACTAGAACGTGCAACAAAGTGATAGGCTGATTTGTGATGTGATGTTCATCAGTGATATGAAATGATGTCAAACACACGTCATCTGACTGCGAGGCCCCCAATCTGCTGCTGTGGTTTTAAATAAATGGATGGGTTTGTTCCTGTTTACCGCAACTGG
Organism: Lutjanus argentimaculatus; assembly: GCA_034769285.1. Lineage (NCBI taxonomy): Eukaryota > Metazoa > Chordata > Actinopteri > Lutjaniformes > Lutjanidae > Lutjanus > Lutjanus argentimaculatus. Next base: position 17,263,986 of record JAWZSL010000011.1, read on the forward strand.
TTTATTTTTTTATGAGTCTGTGTGACGAAAGCGCGGTCGATAACGATACCACAGGATCTCTGCGTGGAGTAACAATATGCCTCATCCTCCTCTCTGCACCCATCGCTCTCTTGGGCCGTGTGAGTGCGTAAGTGTGTGTTTGGTGGTGACGGTGGTGGCGGTGGCGGCAGCGGCGGGGTGGGGGACAAGCTGCGTGTCTTGGTGTGGGGCTTGTGGGTGAGGAAGAGATAGAAGGAGAAAGAGAGCTGGCCCGCAGCTTTACCCATCCAGTGACTCAGCAATTTCAGAGAGAGGAATTTTTGTAAATAATCCCCTCTTCTCATTCCTGTTCCCTTCACTCCTTATCCCCTTTGCCCTTTTTGCTCTCCATCACTGCCTCTTCCTTCCTCACTCCCAATAATCATTTATGTCTCATTACTTAATTGCTTTTGTACATAAAAATAACATCTCATCACTGTAATGACTCTCAATTAGAGAAAAGAGGAACAGCAAATTTGAAAACTCATCATCACACATCCATTGTCTTATTACCGCTGTGTTTCTAGAAAAGCGATTGAGGTGGGAAACATAATCTGGTGAAGTTTAAAAAAAAAGGGAAAGGCATTATTTAAATTCAGATCTTCAGCTGAATACCCATCACTGACAGCCCTCATCTGTTTAGCGCAGAGAGAGACGTCAGTGGCACTTTGCTGAAAGCAGAGAGACGCAGGGACAGAAATAGACCATACTGGGATATCTGAGGAGAGGAGGAGAAGGGAGAGGCCCTGGGTATTCTGCCATCCTAGATAACGCCAACTCTCCAGCATGGTGGGGCGGAGAATTAACGCCGACAGAGAGAATGAGGAGCGTGAGCGTGCTCTGGGTCATGCACCGGACTTGCGTTGTGTGTGTGTCTGTGTTTCTGGTCGCAGCACTGGTGGTCTGATGGAGGACTGAGAGAGGAACGGGAAAGGAAATGAGCTTCTGTGTCAACCCTATTAGATTAGGAAGAGAGTCCACAAGAATCATAGGGACACTGGAGAACAACTGTAATGCAAGAGAGCACGTGTGTCATGGGTGTAAAATGTAAACTGAGCATAAGATATTAAACATGGGCCACATTTCAGAAATGTCCTATCTTAAGTCTTAAGATAGAAAGAAAGTTGAAGATATGATTTTTTCCAATAGAGTGTTGCAGGAATTGAAGGAGTGAGTTAGCATTTTAGCACTTCTGGTTCTTTTGTCTCAAAGTCAGTGGGTTTTTCGATGAGTTTTTCATTATTTGCCTGAAATACGGTCCCTCCCCAGCCCCCAAATGGTGTAGTCCATTTATAGCCTAACGTTAGCTTTTTTCTTCTGGCAATTGCATTTACGCTTCAAAATCACAGATATGGTATTTATTTGTGAAGATTATCTTGCTGAACAAAGCATGCATCATAAACTTTGGCAAAATCATTTCATTGGATTTTGCATGAATCCAAAGTCAAATGAAAAAAATCCCATTGGCTTTTTGTAGTGGGAACCATGGCGATGCTAACTTCTGCAATGTCCTATAATAGGCCTATGTAAAGTTTTGCATTAAAATGTCATTGCATTGAAATTCTATACATTTATCTTACATGTTTTGTTAAGTTGTGCACTTACATTATCCCAAATCTTTCCAACAGTGTTCAGAAATTTGCAAATTATTTAAGACGTGTTTCCTGCTAGCCGTTGCTAGCTACTTGCTAGCTGCTGTAACATCCAGGCAAGTTAGACATTGCTCACATGCCAATACCCTGAATCAGTAAACAAGTTTTGGAAGCCTTGCCCTTTGTGTCGGGGTCCAGACAACTTTTTATTTCAATGAAAGTCTTGCTATGACTTGCAATGGGTCACAAAGCACCGTATTGATGTTTGGCTGGATTTATGATGGTCACCAGCATGCTGATCTAACTCACTGGATTCCCACTGCTGGTGTAAGTCCTGCCATTGGTCGCTTGCTGTAAGCAGCATTGCGGCATCTGCGTCTACGTTTTCAAAGTGCTCGGGAAACAACAAAAAACGAAAATTAGCAGCTGGGACGCTGATGGTACGAACATAGACAAGCTAACAGCTGTTACCAGTGATGTAGTCATTTTAATGCTAGAGCTCACCTCTCGACGTGCAAATGTTCCACCTCAACAAGTTCCCTTTCGACACTGTTTTGCAGCACCACCATTGCTGCATCCTCAACAAGGCAGGGTGTTTTTTGCGCTATAGCAGAATGTTTCTCCATCGCTGAATGCTGTGGAGAGAGGTCTGGCTATGTGCAACTACCAGCATGCTAACATTTACTAAGTAGGACTAAACACAAAGTACGGCTGAGACTGATGGGAATGCTAAATATTTTTGCAGGGATTTGGTCAAAACCAAAGTCTTGGACAAAATTTTGACCTAATGATGGTGCTAGAGGAAAGACAGGGAATCACCAAAGTTATGAAGCATCATCCTCTGAGAACCACAACTGTCTCTACATAAATTCATGGCAATCCATCCAATAGTAATTGAGATATTTCAGCCTGAACCAAAGAAGTAGACCGAATGACCAATTGACTATTTTCCTTATGCATGTATGGACATTGCCATTCACAGAGCCATGCCACGAGCATTGCTAACAGTCTGTACAGCTGTGTCAGTCTCATTCATGCTTGTGGCCATTTTTCTGCCATTATTTTCCTGGCTCTGTCTCAGGAGGATGATGTCCCTTAATCCTGTCTACAAAAGTTTGATTGCCTCGGTTGTTTTTCCAGCCATGGAAATAGCTGTCAGTGAGCCCCAAAGCAAACTTGTTTGAAACTCTGAACAAATCAGTCATGTGGATAACACTTCTGAGGTCTGGAACCAGGCTAGTGTTATGTAGGAACTCTTCATGACCACAGTCGTGAGCTGTCACGACGACACCAGTCAGACGGGCTCACACGTCCACCCAACATCCTCACATCGGAAATTATGTCTCTCAACGTTTTAGTCCAAATTCAGTGAGATCCTCTCATCAGCCAGATTGAACAAAGGGTCACCATGACTGGTTTTACTTTTCCTCAAAGCTTACTGTGCCCAGACCTCACTCCCACTCACTCCCATTACTCACCACTTCTTTATACTGGTTTGACTTATCATACCTATATGGAGGCCAGATATGATGCAGAGGACTGTGCCCAGATGACATGGGCTTCAGAACATGATGAATAAAATGGCAATCTGTGGACTGGTGCAATAAAGTAACTCTATCTCTATCTCATCTTCATTATTACAGCTATTAGTCAATATTATGTTTAATAGCTATCACTCGCTTTTTGAAAGGCAAGAAAATGACTGAATTTGTTAACTGGACTAGATTGTTTTACTTTATTTCTCATGATCACCAAAATGTGCCTTTACCTTCTGCTTACACGTCCTCTTTTATTTGGATAAATTTTGTTTTTCTGTCAGTAACCGTTGCAACATCTTGTCATTTGTTTGCAGCGAACTGGTCAATGGTGTTTGACAGGCCATGTCATTGGCTGAGTGGTCTAAGATTTTAATAATGAAAAACTTTCTTTAGTGAACTTTTCCACACAATTTTTAGCCAATTATTCTGATCAGTGGGAGTGAAAAGGTGTCATGTATTTGCCTCCTCTGTTTTGCTGCAAGACTTTACCCCCCTGACACTGAAAATAATTAGTTGGGATCGTACTTTTTTCAAGTTATTCTGCTCACCTTTTGGGATGATACAGGTCAAAGTTTTTAAGAAAAACATGAATATTGTTATTATCATAATTTTAAGAATAGTGGGCGGGATAATCTCTGAATTAACTGAGCAAATCTGGAAAAGGAGAAACAAAAAAGGTAAAAAGTTGCACACACACAAAGCATGTGTGATTATTAAGTAACATATATTGACTTTTACATGTGCAAAAATGGACATTGTCCGAGGAACACCTGGTAGAAAGGTGCATAGAATTCGGTCATGCAAATTATTAAGCTATAGTGAACGTGAACAGCAAGTTCTCCAAAAAGGTCAATCATAAACCTCCGTTAAGCATTAATTCCACAACAAGAATGATATTCGGATATTCGGATACAATTATGGGTTACCTGTAATTAGTAACCTAATCCAAGTATCACAATATTAAAGTAATGTAACTTGATTACTTTCCGTTGCTTTTGGATTGCCTCAATACCAAATGGTGAAATTGCAATAAAATAATTTTTAAATCGATATTTTGTGTCAAATTATTGATTTTTTAGGAAGTGGCCATGTAATATATGGGGTAATGTATAGTGAGTGGGTAATAATGGGGATTCAGGACCTGCATCACCTTGTCAGGGTTTATTTTGCTATGACCTGCTCACTATACGTTATCTCTGGCTTAAAGTCCCCCTACACTGACCTCACATGTAAGTTTGCACACGTGACTCAACTCCAGTCCACTTCCTTTCCTTTAGATTGTAGAAGAGGCTGAATCTAAAGTTGTGGCTGTAAGTCAGACATTCTCCGACTAAAAAAAAACAAAAAAAAAACAGGACAGCGCCTGCTTGAAACAAATAAAGATAAATGTGTCACGTCACAGTGATAAACAAACAGATAGACAATACAGCATACAGTGCAGGCTCATTAGACACTAAGCTGAGCACAGAGCCTTTCAGTACAATTTTACTGCATCTGTGTGTCTTAGCAGGACTTCGCCGGGGTCTGTTTGTTCCCAGGTGAGCGAGAGTGTCAAGGGTGCTGTTAGGACCCAGGGCTGCTCTGCGTGAAGGTGATGGATGCTGTGGGATTTCTTTATCCTCCTGACAATTAGACCGTCACCGCTGTTCTCCCCCCACGCTGAAGCAACGGCCCGCTTGAGATGCCTCAGCACACAGTCATCAATCTCTTCTAAGGCCACTTAAAATCACTACTGGAGATTATGTTTCTGCACAGAGTGGTGGATTCCACTGCAAAATGCAAGACCCCACAGCAGTATATTAGTGATTATGGTCACATAGCCAAACACAATGACAGAGCAGAACAGACTGGCCCCTGGGCTAATGCTCGACAGCGACCAAAAGCCCTACACGGCCCGAATTAAATAGCTCTGTTAAAGGGTCACAGCAACAAACAGTTTGTCTTGTTTATAGTTTTTCTCTGTTTTCTGTCACTTTCTCTGTGCCTCCCCTCACTCCCATCATCTGAGCTGTTAATAGTTTTCACACACACACACACACACACACACACACACACACACACCACAATGAGTCTGGAAAAATGACCCTGTGATTTGTGCAAAGCCAATTTTCTGTTGCTGATTATTTCCCTATGTAAGTGTGTCAATAAATTAGCCGCTCCCGTTCGAGATTTCAAAATTTCACCTGCCGCAGCCTGCAGTAAAGAAAAAGTCTGGTATTTTTCAGCCTGGATCTTCCTCCATTCTGAATTCAGGTAACCAGACAAGCATCCTAACACTTTACTCCGATTTTAAATAAATCATTCAGGCAGGCAGTTTATTTGTTTAGCCAGCAAGTTTTCCCAGAGGTGAATCAGCAGGTAGCTACAAAAACAAATCCAGGGGGCTACTTCCAATCAGACTGAGAGATGAGTATCTGAAATGATTTATGTGAAATGTATTTCCAAAGTGTCAGGAGGCTTGTGAAGCTTGCTCTGATATACTTTAATAGATGCAACCATTTGATGAATTAGCTTAAAGCTAATTTTCATCCACAGTCCCTTGGCAGGTGATAATTAACACATACACACAATGACGCCTTACATTACCGAGCGACCACTTAGGTCAACCAGTCCAAATCTTTTGGCTACACCGAGTACCAAACGTAAATCTAAAGGCGATTGCTGTTTTGCTGCCCTTGCACCCAGACTCTGGAAGAGTCTCCCCCGTCCTATCAGATCAGCTGAGTCAGAAGTCAAACATTTTACTTAATTGCTTTTATTCAGGTTTTTTTGAAACGTGTTAGGAGGCTGGCGCTATTTGCAAAGTTAGCATGACCCATACTCAGAACCCTGGTCTGAAAAGTGAAGCCAATGCGGACATGACTTTAACCTGCATTCTTTCTAAAGGCCACCAGGGGGCAAAAGAGGTACAACTGAATGATTCAACGTCTTTAGTCAAGTAAAAGTGAAAAAGTACAGGCTCTGAAATGTACTCAAAGTATAAAAGTGAAAGTAGCTCTCTGAAGGACATTTCTACCAGCTGTTTCTGTGGGTAGCTAACTGAACGTCACCTTTTCTCCGTGGTCAAGTCTCCTTCTCTTATCTGTTTCGTCTTGTTACGTCTTTTATGTTGTTTTTGTCTCGTAACATCTCTTTCATTGTTGTATTCTTGTTACATCTTCTTACGTTGTTTTGTCTTGTTATCTCTTGTATGTAATTTTCACCATGGTTTGTCTGCGTCAGTTTCATCTTATTACATGTTTTTCGTCTTTTTTGTGTTTTACATTGTTTTCATCTTGTCTTTTACGTCATTTTTGCCTTGTTACGTCTTTGTCTTTTTAATCTTGTCACGTGTTTCACGTAGTTTTCATCTTGTTACGTCTTTTAAGTCGTTTTAAACTTGTTACGTCTATCTTGTTGTCCTCTTGTTACGTCTGTCATGCGTGATATATTTTCTACGTGTTACCGTCCTCTACATTTATGTTGAAATCGGTTGGGAAGGCGGTGTGCAATAATTCTCCTCAAATGCATTGAAACTAAAGTAACGTGTAAGCTACTCAAGTGAAGTGCAGATACCTGAAAACTCTAGTACACAAGCTTACTATTTGTACGTCATTCCTTCCCGCCTCTGCTCAGATCAAACTGTCAAACTAGGCGGTGGTAATCAAATATGAATCATTATTCTATTACTGCATTGCATATTTCTCACTTTAATTTTGTTTAGAAGTAGATTTTAGCGTACTGTGTAGTTGTCATGCAAGAAGGCTTGTGACCAGGCAGGCTGCCCTTATTTCCTGTTGAACGGACGAGCCAAAATCAAGCACCGTCCAAATTGCAGTTCATCACAAACCGGCTCAGCACGCTCATTGATACTGTGCTTGCTCTGGTTGCAAAAAAAACAAGATGGCAACCACCATAATACCAAACTCAAAGCTTCAAAATGGTAGCCCACAAACCGATGGGTGATGTGAGGGTGGCTCCAACCACTAATTATTCACTTTATTCAATTTATGATATTTTATTAAATAAAGCAGCCCTGAGTCGTGTAATAAAAAAAAAAAATAAAAAAAATCTGTTTAAATTCAGCATTTCTCACCTAAATTCATTGCATGTACCCTTTAGGCCTAACAAAATGTATTTCCTTCCCCAAAAACTGTTTGCAAAGCTGAATTTTTGATCATTTGAAATCCTGTGTTACTTACTGTATATCCATGTGCAGAGATGGCAAAAGTACCCAGATTCCTTACTTGAGTAGAAGTAAAATACCTATGTAAAAAAAACGACTTGAGTAAAAGTAAAAAGTACTGATCCAAATATCTACTCAAGTAAAAGTAAAAAGTACAGGCTCTGAAATGTACTCAAAAGTACTTTTAAAAGTAAAAAGTATTTCTATTGCACAATTCACTGGCTGCAAAGCTATTAAACACAGGATAATTTATGTGGAATCTACTTTAGCAATGTTATTGTTTGAACAAACACTACCTGCCTAGTATCCTAATGTACTTCACTATATAGTCCTTTGGGCATTTGTATTGTACACTTAAGGTTAACACATCACACTTCTGAACATTGAATTTTGGACCAGGATTAGCTTCTAAACTATGGTGTCACAAATCATGCTCATAGGCCCCACTCTTGATCAACCTTTTTAATAGCACTTTTTTTAATAGCACATCAGGCAACAATTGTTTCTCACTGTACAGGTGTTGTGTTATTGAGTGACACACCCAGGGACTACAGATGAAAATAACTAAGCTTCTCTAGCCATTATGTCCCTGCCAATTAAATTAATAAAAAATTAAAAGACTAAACAAATTTGCACACTGTGCATTCAGTGAAGCTCAATGAAAAACCCTTCACAATTAAGACACAATTCCTGTGCTTCTCTGAACAGTAACTCACTATGTTTACACCTACACAACACATACTAGACCCCCTCTCCATCTCTCTACATTGCATCATTGCATCACTCCATCCCTCTATGTGAGTCTAATGTGAAGGCGTGGTAAACAAAACAATATAACAAAACCTTTTGTTGAGCTTCAAGAGAAGTAGGTTCTCAAAGTTCCCAACTCTTAATCAAACAATTTTAATAACACATCAGGCAACAATTGTTTAACACTGTACAGGTGTGTTATTGTGAGTGGCACACCCAGGGACTACAGATGAAAATAACTAAGCTTCTCTAGCTATTATCTGGTACAATAAACACTGCAATGTCCCTGCCAAATAAATTAAAAATGGAAAAAAGAAAAAGTTGCACACTGTGCATTCAGTGAAGCTCAATGAAAAACCCTTCACATTAAAGACACAATTCTTGTGCTCCTCAGATAAGTAACTCATTATATGTTTACACCTACACAACAGATACTAGACCCCCTCTCCATCTCTCTACACTGCATCACTCTATCCATCTATGCGAGTCTAATGTGAAAGCATGATAAACAAAACAAATCTAACAAAACCTTTTGTTGAGCTTCATGAGAAGCAGGTTTTCCAAGTTCTCAGAAAGTAGCTTAGCCCTCTTGGGTCTAAAAATCATTCCTGCTGTGCTAAAAAGCCTCTCACAGGCAGCTGAGGCAGGTAGTGGTGTGTTGAGCTTAAGAGACAGGTGGCACACAGATGGAAATGTTTTCAGGATGTCCATGGTTTCAGTTGGACTGGCCAGGTAGGATTCTAGTTGCTTGGTGTTACCGTCCCGTTGATCTGTCTGCTTGATTGTCGAAAAGAAGTCCTCCTCCTCCGCCGACGACAGAGAGTCACCTGACTGGGCTGCACTACTCTGCTCCTTCAGGTGGGTTTTGATGTAGTCAAGGCCTATGGGGGGGAAAAACCAAATGAAGAAACAGAATTAGCATACAAGAGAAGGGAATGGACAGAGAAAGGAGGGACTGAGAGCTAGGGAGGGCGAGGAAACGAGGGAGTATGGATGAAGGTGTGGAGGAGGAGGTAGGGAAGGGTTGTGGGGTTATAAGTGGTATTTAACAGGTGCAACAGTCGGTTACGATCCACTTTGTTTGAATGTACATATAGATGTGAGGGGAGTGAGTTTTAGGGTGTTAAGCATAATAAACATAATTTAAAAAATATAACAATACAATAAAAGAAAGTGATGCAGCACATACCACATTTAAGGATGCCTTCATCAGTAGTCCAGTGTGTCCTGAACTTGGGGACAAGAATGGCAGCAGCAATCAGCTCCGGATCAGCGAGCATCTCTCCAAAGCGACGTTCAAGCCCTGCTTGAAGAGCATCCACCAATGGCCCACAGTACTTGGAGGTGGTGTGAAGGTTCTGGAGCTTGGACTTGAGCAGTGTGATGGTGGGTACAAGCCACCCCATCTGCACGTTTGCCTCGCCCTGAAGAATATCAACTGCCCTTGCCACTGGGCTCATGGTCTTTGCATATTCTGTGAGAAAAGCAATTTCAGCAGGACTGAACCTGAGAAACGCACACAGATGCACAAAACCATCAGTGTCTAAGCAGTCAAACATGTTTACATGATGGAATAATAATGCCCACAACACCTAAAACTATCCAAGGCAAGCAGTTAGTGTTGTGTTCTTTGAAAGCGCATTATGGCATTATTACCTAGTTCTACTCCCTGTTAGGCCACTAGGTGGCGCTACAAGTTAGCACTACAGGTTATCACCTTCTTTAGTGTTGGTAGAAGAACAGCAGGGAAGAATGTATCACCTGAAAAGATGGTGAATAAAGAAGCTAGCTGCTCTTGTTGATTATCTCCTACATGTTTACTTACACCAGCCAACCCTACAGTTAGGTGGTAATGCAAAGTAAACTTACATCGGAATCTTCAGCGCGCTGCAGACCGCTGCAATGGCTGCTTCTCCTTGTTCCTTCACGAGCCGTACAATCCTCTCAACAGCATAAAAGAGAGAATTCCACCTTGTAACAATAAAAAGAATACATTATATTTGTATAGTGCTTTACATCTGAAACAGATTCAAAGGGTTGAACACATCTCAAAATGCAAAGTGTACCGTGTTTCACAAGGCCTCAGGAGCTGGAGTTTGCAGTGTTCTTCAATGATCTCTGTAGCTGAGGTGGATCTGCTGCTCTTGTTCCAGAGAGCCTGGCACTTTGCAAACGATGAGCGCGAGAGCTTCATGTAGACCCGGTCTTCATTCGCTGCTTTGACATCAACTGTTGCCACCTGTGAATATCAAAGGACCGTGTTGAGAATAAGTGTTCAAACTTACATGTCATCCCTTGGATTACCATTTTTACTCAATCCATAAACTCAATCAATCACCCACCAGGTTCATAAGATGACAGGCACAGCGATGGTGCTTTGGCAGTTGGTATTCCAGACCATCATCCTGCTCCAACAAGGGACCGGCTTCAACAGCCTCCATCATGATCTCTTCACCATCCTCTTCTCCTTATTAATAAAATAATATATTAATTAGCATCCAAGGGTGCTTTTAAAGATATCCAAACACTTGACAGTAGTTATGTCATCTTCACAAACCAATATGCAACTAGGGCTGGGCGATATATCGATTATATTCGTTATATTCGAGTATGAACTGATGCGCGATATAGCAGATGACCATATCGTCATGTTTGAGTTTTCAATGTTTCCACTGGTCGCCGCTAAGGGGCAGTTATTTTCCTTCAGTCAGCCATCAAGTATGTAGATTAGCTCAGGCTGCAGAATAATAGTTCCTGAAAGGCTGTGTGTTGTGTTTGCTACAACAGAAAATAAATAAAAAGTCCCTGTTTAAGTAATGTTACTCCAGCGTCTCCCTGTACTCTTCACAGCAGAGCTGCTCTGTGAAAACTAACTTAACTGGAGAGAAAAAAAAAAAAAAAAAAAAAAAAAATCACATGAGAAAACGTGATAGTTCGTCTGATCACGTTTGTTACTGAACCCACGGCTTCCAGCTCTGAAAAGTATCTGGAAGACCTCCAGTTGTTTTTAGACAGTTTGTTTTTAGACAGCGGCTAATTAGCTAGCTCACTTTCACAACATACCCCTCCGGACCTCCGACCTCCGTCACACAGGTTACCCACAAGCGCACCTTTCTTAAAGGGGAAGGCTCCGCCGATAACACACAGGTGTAGTGGGTGTGTAATTCAAGTCCACAACTTATGCAAAAGTACTAAAATCCCACATTGAAAATACTCCACTACAAGTAAATGTTCTGCAATTTAAACTTTACTAAGGTAAAAGTATGTTAATTATTATAGAAAAATACTGAAAGTGTAAAAGTAAATGTAACATTACTCATTTTGCAGTAAAAATGTCCCTGTCAGTGTTTTACTATTATATCTGAAGTTTTTGGATCAATATTACTGTTTCATTAATATGTATGTTGCATTTTGCTGCTGTAGCTGTTTAAGGCTGTGCTAATTTTAACTACTTTATATACTGTTGGGTAGTTTAATCTAAAGCAATGCATCATATTCTATAAGAACTTCATATGTTAAAACTATTTGAGAATTTACAGTATGTTATTTGAGAGAAAATGTGTATATCGAGGTATATATCGTATATTGCCGAAATGCCAAAAAATATCAAGGTATTATTTTCAAGCATATCGCCCAGCCCTATATGCAACACTCACCTGATTCATCTGGCTCTGCCCCGAGTGGTTCTGCATTGTTGTTTTCATCATCAACACCGTACACTCTGAAGGCTTTCAGAAAATTGGACCCACTATCTGTTGTCGTACGTACAATCTTGTCTCTGATGTTGAACTCTAGACAGACAGACGGGTAAGAAAAAAGGCATACAGATACGTGATTGATCCCACAGGAAATTTAAGTTCACAGTAGCAAGGGAAAAAGCACAGACACATACACATGATTGCACACATTAGCAGTTAAGAATCCAGATATTCAAAGTTAAAGGCAACGTATTAAAATGAATGAATGAATGCAGATGTGACAACAAGCCTAAATATTTAAACTGGATTGGACTCAAGTAAAATACTACTAAACCTACCAATAGCCTACATACCTGTATGGATCTTAGTCAGAGCATCTGCAAGTGCAGTGAAGTTGTGTGGTCCTTTCAGTTGCTTGCATGCTAGTGCAGCAGAGCGCCGCTGCAGACTTGTAGGCTGTATCCAGTGGGCTGTGACACCGATGAAGCCCTTTCTGTTTGCTGTCCAGCAATCAGTGGTGGTCCCGATGAACTCCACATCGTGCATCGCCGCCTTGAGATTCTCTTTCATCTCTGTAGTTGCTTTGTCGATTCTGCTCTTCATGGTATTGCGAACCATGACAGATGCATTGGGTTGGAGGTATTTAATTAGACGTTGAAAACCCGGCTCTTCTACGATACTCAGAGGGTGCAGGCCATTAACCACAAAATCAACAAGACGCTCATCCACACCTTTCTGTGTCACGCGAGGTGTATCCCACAGTTTCAGCTGCTTGGGTGCTGCTTGGTCATTCGGATCTTCGTCATGCTTCCTTTTCTGAATAGCTAGCTTGGTGTACCTCTCCAGGTGTCTCTCGTGCTTTCTCTAGAGGGACAAATGTAGGAGAGCCATTATAAGTCAAGTGATACAAATGTGAGTCGGGGGCGGCATTGCCTTCAGCCTACAATGTTAGCCTTATGTCATAACCAGGGGTGCACACAACAATTTTGATCTGGTTTTCAAGGAGCACCAGAGGTTGTTTCTTGGTGGCGCTCATTTTTTTCATGTCTGAGTCATGGTTCAGCTATTTTTTCTGATAAAATAAGATTCAATACAAAATTGGCAATTGAATAAAACCTACAGATTAACATCTGACTTCATGAAATGAAAAAGAAAAAAAACCCCCACAGGTTTCACTATTACATTACTGCTGTTAACAGTACTGTTTACCTTTTTGAATTTTAACAGTAGCACCACCTACCCAAAATCATTTCCCCAGACAATGTTTGTATCCCTAAGAACAAGAACATGAATTCACGTTAATCTAGACGCTCATAGCAATAATGTCTGCACTGTAAAATGTTAGGTACTCAAATGAGCACTAACACACTTGGATGTGGTGCTCATTTTAATATTTTCAGCGCTTATGAGTACTGAGCACCAGCTTATGTGCAGCACTGGTCATAACGTTACAGCTGACTAGTAGAAAAAAAAAAGCGCGATTTCGGCCGTTTCTGCTCAAACCCAAACCGACTGTGGCAGCTAACGTTAATGCTAGCCAGCTTTCAGCATAGTCTAATAACGGTAGCTAACCTAGCCTTCTGCTCGTGCAAGCGCTTATCTTTGAGCGCTCTAACGTTAGTGCAAGCTAACTAGCTAACACGTAGCTAGCGCTAATGACTTACCTTTATGTGTTTCCTGAGGTTTGACGGACTGTTCTTGAACGCCAATATTTCCTGGAGTTTTGGTTTGCACAAGATGCAGCGCATTCGCCAGGAGTTGTTTTTAGCACCAACAAACTCAAAAACCTCTTTTAAATAAGGCCACGGGTGCTGCTCGTCGACGGACTGCTCACCGTTGTCCATTTCGTGCAACTGCTATAAGGTGTGGGCGGAGTGGCAGACCTGCTCTGACACACACGCGCGCACGCTTGCACGCACGCACACACACAGACAGCCGTGTCTCCTCCTGCGTCTTTCAAAACCCAAAACAGTTCACGCGCATTGGTGTCGCAGCGCCAAAAAATAAAAAATATATGCTTAGGCTATATAAGTAACGAGCCTTTTTGGGAAATGTAAGGAGTAGAAAGTACCGATATTTATGTTGAAAATGTAACTGAGTAAAAGTAAAAAGTCGTCAGAAAAATAAAGACTTCTAAAAGTACAAAGTACCTGAAAAATCTACTTAAGTACAGTAACGGAGTATTTGTACTTCGTTACTTGCCATCTCTGTCCATGTGTACTTGCGACTGCTAGTCTTCATCTTCACTGCTTTTGTTAGCGTATACCTACATGTTCATGCATGTTACTGCCACCTGTAGATCAGTTTAACAATGTGAAACATTTGGCAGTACTGTGCATCGCATCATCTGCGTCCTCTTACAAACAAATCATGAGCCCGCTCATAAAAACACTGCTCAATGAGCGCTGCAAGTGGCCCACAGAGTACCTTTAAATTAAACAGTTATAGTCTGCAACACACATAAAGATGTTGAGGTAGTTTTAGCGTGTGCCATTAGACACTGAATGTCTGATTAGTTAATAAAAGCTTTGCGATGAGGGGCGCACTTGAATGGAGAATATTTTTGTCTTTCACTGTGTGTGCGCGTGTGATAGTGTGTGAATGTGTGAGTGTGTCTGCTCTGATGAATAGCCACAGTGTCACTGAGTACAGACCTTGACAGAGCAGAACAGATGAGATGATTCAGAAGGCAAAGCATTGTCCTGGCTCTCATCACTTCAGTTGGCGGCCCAGAGCAAATATTATCAGTGGAAGTGGATGATGGAGTGAAATCGTTGAGCGGGGGCCTTTGTTTCCTGTCGCAAAACAATCGCAGCTGAAAGAGCCTAAAGACCCGGGGAGATTAAATGTTTTGCTAACGAAACAAAGTGCTGTGAGGAAGAAAAAAAAAGGTCATCTGCCTGGAGATTTTTATTTTTTTTTTATAAATCATATTTCCTCCCAGTGTATCACTGCTTTGCTTTCCTCTTCGTCCTCTCTATTTCTCTCCTGTTCTTTTGGCCGGGGGGTTCATGGACGTTTCTGGGTCGTCTGTAATGGGAAGTGTTTAGCAGAGCAGATGCATGGAGTGCTGCTCGGGCCAGCTGCTCACAGAAAGCCCAGCAGCCACCCTCTCAGCTCCTCCTCCTCCTCCTCCTCCTCCTCCTCCTCCTCTGCCTCGTTTCACATTTTCATTGTTTTTTGTTTTTTTTCTTTCCACAGAAGGGAAATTTAATGACAAAAGCCATAAAAAAATAAGTGAAGTTCAGAAGAAAAAGTTGCTGAATTATCATTTTACTTTGCATTCAGGGACTTTCTCAGGAAGCCACACTAAAGTAGTTTATAATTTATGTAAAACATTGTACGTATGAGCTGCATCCTGGATGCAGGCTGTGACCTTGTTGCTGCCCTCTTCCTCCTCCTCTTCCTCCTCCTCCTTTCCCCCAAGAGACTCACTGCTCATTACATAATTTGTTGCCGTAAGCAGATATACAATACGTGATAAGAAATACTGTTAAACTCTGAAATTTAACGGACAATTTGACTGTTAAGCTTTGCATCACAAGTCTGAATTCATGTCCCACCATTCAAAAATACTAAATAATGGAATATGTAAATCTAAGGTGTATGAATTTTAACCTTTTTATCATTTTTTTAGTTAAAGGTTCAGTATGTTTACCTTGCAAGGCAGCTGGATCCAGGCTTCAAGTTATCCGTTTGTGTCTGCAACAAAAGTAGTGCAGCCAATCAGCATCCTAGGAGGGACTACTGGCAGCTACGGGCGTGGTTTTAGGTGTGATGACAGCGAGAAGCGACTCTTACTGGCTTCGGCAAGAGTTTGATTTGATTGGTCGAAGTTAGTCTGTGTCAGATGTGATAGACAGATGGTTCATCCAATCACCTGCCAAGTGTCTTTTTAAAGTGTCTACCCTTTTCCAAACAGTTTCTAAGGGTGACTTCTCAGATGGTTTTGTGTAATAAACCATCTGGCATGTCAGGTTACCAGTGTGCAAGATTTACGGCTGTTTATATCATCAGATGGTGGGGGTCCTCATCCACAGAGTCCGCCATATTGCACCACCATGTTTCTACTGAAGCCCAGAGAGGACAAAGCAAACTCTGGCTCTAGATATGGCTTTACGTATTTCTTATGAGTTTCATGGCCATAGTAGATTATCTCTTGGAAGGGGAGAGTGAGGCAAGGTGTTTACAATCTGCAAGCTCACTGCTAGATGCAGCTAAATCATACACACTGGTCCTTTAAGCATTGAAATGTAAATAGACCAAAGTGTGTAATGTAATATTGACGATAAAGTAGCCATAATCATATAATTATGTTTATGTTTTTGCTATTATCTTGAAAATGAAAATCATTATAATTGTTCAATTCATCTGCATCTTTTCTCAATTAGTCTTCTGCTTTAAAAATGTCAATTTTTTTCAATTTGATCAAAATTCTATTTTCGCGAACTCGTCTTGGACCGTTGGGCCAGTCATCCTGAAAATGAGTCAGCATTATTTACAGACTTTGCCGATCTAGTTATCAAATTAATTTCAATTTTTATAAAAATAGCACATTTTCAAAAAGTTGCACTAACTCATGAACGCATTGAGATATCAACGTGAAAACTGAGACATGTCTTCACTAAGGTAACACATTAAAGCACATTGCCTTTCACTTGTAGGGGGCGCCACATACGTGAAAAAGTTTATATCTTATTAGTTGCTGCGTGGATTTGTATAAAAATCTGATTGCTGATTAGTAGGTTTGGGATAAAACCATGTTTGAGGGTACAATGAGGACGTTACATTATGTGTCACGTGACGTCACATATGCAACTTGCAAGATCAAAGTCACATGAAGCACATAACGTTATGTACCTTAAAACTTTTAATAATGTTTTGGTTTTCACACGACATGAACCCCGTTCTCCTGGTGTTTGTTCGAGGCATCCGTCCACCCCACCTCCTCCAGACACAGACCTCTCCCTCTTTATACTGCGTCAAAAGTCCAGTGTGCCTCTTTCAGCTGCTAATGGTTACCGTGTGCGTCCGTATGAGTTGGAAGTGAGAACAGGCTGCAGTGACGGAGGAGTAGGTGGAGATAGAGGCATGGCCAATTTACATCTGCATAGGCCTGCACATTTGAAATAAGGCAAAGGTGCAGAATTACATCTAACTCATTTTAGGGCATGAAAAGATTTTTTTCAAGGGAAAAAACTAAATATGTCATTTTGTTGAACAGAGATAATTTTTTTTAGTGCTTTTATCAATGCAGGAGAGGAACATTAATGAGTTGTTTGTTGCCACTATAGAAAAAAAAAAATCATGTTTGCAGTGTAATCCATTTTTAACCAGAAATGATAGCAGAGGTTTTATGTTGCCACGTGTGCTAATAATAAATTCTCGTGTCACTGGACAGCTGGAACAAGGAGGGACACAAAATGTCTCTGCCATTTGATGTATGCGTGCAGTAAGTGTGCCACTGAATTGCGGACTGAATAACAGTTTGGTTGGGGTCATGTGATTTATGGGCCATGTGTCCTTGGATGAAGACCGCACTGATCAGTCAGAGGAGAATCTCTCTTTTTGTCGAGGAGTAAAACAAAGCAAAACAGCCCCCCCCCCCCCCAGGGGTGGGAGATAAAAGGGCCGACAAATTAAATTGAATTCCTGTTAATAAGATGACATAGAAGATCATGTGACCCTTCCCTCCTGTCTCTTACTGTGTGTTTTTCTCTTGATCATCTCAGCTTGACGCACTTCTCACTTCCTCCCCATGCAGCCCACTGTCCAGCAACTGTGATGTGACTGAGGCTGCCTGCGGCTGTAAGATGATTTACTGTATCTGTGTGTGTGTGTGTGTGTGTGTCTTGCTCACTGACTCATTCATGGACTCAGAGCTCGGACCAAATGCTAATCCTGGCATTCAGATTTGAGCTGTGTTCTCTAGACGCTCCCCAGTGAAGAGAGACACGGCTGGAGCAGCTTCAGCACAGACGAATGTGAGGGCAGAGGGGGGGAACGTTTGTAGCTGTGTGTGTGTGTGTGTGTGTGTGTGTGTGTGTGTGTGTGTGTGTGTGTTGTGGTGTTATTGTCTTCTTTCCATACTCATACACACACTGAGACATAAAGGTACCAACTAGAACCATAAAGGGTTCTTCCGTTTGTCCTTGTAGAAGGACCCTCTGTGTTTTCCTGGTAGGTTCCTTTTATATTTCAAGAGTCTCATCTAGGACCCACCTAGGGGGTTCTATCAAGAATGCTTTTGTATGCACGGGGTTTCATCTAGAACCCACCCAAGGTGTTCTACCAACAACCCTTTTTTAGTCCAACAGCTTTATCTAGAGCCTACTCAGAGGGTTCTACCCAGAAGCCTTTTATATTTCAAGAGTTTAATCTAGAACCAACCAAGGGCGTTCTACTGAGGAGCCTTTTATATTCCAAGGGTTTTATCTAGAACCCACCCATGGGGTTCTACCAGCAACCCTTTTGTATTCCAAGGGTTTCATCTAGAACCCACCCATTTGGTTCTACCCAGAGCCCTTTTATATTTCAAGGGTTTCATCTAGAGCCTACCCAGGGGGTTCTACCCAGAAGTCTTCTATATTTCAAGAGTTAAATCTAGATCCAACCAAGAGGGTTCTACTGATGACCCTTTTATATTCCAAGGGTTTTATCCAGAACTCTCCTTGGGGGTTCTACCAACAACCCTTTTATATTCAAAGAGTTTAATCTAGAACCCACCCAGTTGGTTCTACCCAGAGCCCCTTTATATTCCAAGGGCTCTTTCCAGAATCCACCCTGGGGGTTCTAGCAAGAACCCTTTAATATTATGCTACAACGAACCCTTAACGAACCCTTTACAAAAAAGTTCTAGGATTTCAATAATTGCTAAGAATCTTTTGGATGAAAAGGGTTCTTAATGGAGCCTTTGGTCTTACAAAGAACCCTTGAAAAGCTCTTTCTTCAACAAAGGGTTCCTCAGAGCCAAATGGTTCCAGGTACAACCTCTCAGCCCTTCAGGAAGAACCCCATTGAACTCCTTATTTCTACAAGTGTGGAGTCGTACATTCACAGGAACACCTGCAAATGTTGCAACAGTAACGAGCTGCACCTGCGCTCATGAATCGCAGTAGCTGAAAATGCAGATTTGGATGGGGAGATCCCGCAGGACACAAATGTTTTAGCTGCTAAAAAAACGGCCAAAATGTGGAAGTTTCAGTCATGGAGCAGAGCGAGGAACACGGGAGGAGATGGATGGGAGGGGACGAGGATACCAGTAAGAAGCTAAATAAGCAAATTGCCCTCTGGAGGTAAACAGCCAGGGGGGGCAGTGCAGGAGATGCTGATATGATTAATTGAAGTAGGACAGCCAGGGACACAGTAGAGGACCGGCACTGCAGAGGAAACGAGGTAGAGGACAATCCTCGGCCATATACAGGATGAAACTATATACTCCGACTACATATAGCTTCACAACTTGCTGTAGTATCTGCCTGCAGCCACTATCAGTACATTGCTTCCTCATTGAATTACAATGAAATGGATAGAGAGAGAGAGAGAGAGAGAGAGAGAGAGAGGAAGAGAGAGAGAGAGAGAGAGACAGAGTGTGTGTGTGTCAATAGAGCTGAAGAGAGAGAGGACATTATGTCACGTCAAGGTAAAACTACGTACACGCACTGCGGATGGCCTCACCCACATTTGTACCAGCCGCATGTGGATGTGAGGAGGCAACATGAATGGTGTAAAGCTCTGTGTCGAAACCTCACCTTGCATGTAATTTTAATCTTTCTATCTCAGTGTGCCATGCATAATCACTGAGGATGTGTGTGTGCGTAACGTGTGTGTGTGTGCGTAACGTGTGTGTGCGGTGTGTGCAGGGAAAGGAAAGGAAATAGACGGAGAGGGAACGGGTGGGTGCTGCTCCCAGGCTGCCAGAGGAGTGTGTCCTTGGACTGCCCTCATCTCTGACGCACACACACCCACCCACCCTTTCACACACACGCACACACACACACACACATGCACACATACACTCTTGCCACTGGTTCATTTACTCTCTCTCCGTATCAGACAAATACAAAACTAGGGCTTGCATGTGCATGCACGCGCTCCTAGGTACAGGAATAAATACACTTGCTGCTGTGCTGTGTGTGTTCACACACACACACACATGCACACACACACACAGTAGAAAGCTCTTAGACGGAGCTCAGACATCTCATCAGGGATGCAGCAGAGCTCCTGTCTGCAGAGAGAGAGAGAGAGAGATCTCATCTAATGTGGGGTAGAACAAGGGTGGAGGGGTTGCTGGCTGATTTACAAGGTTGAGGTGTGTGTGTGTGTGTGTGTGTGTGTGCACATGTTTGCAGCTACCACTGGTGGAAAGAGTACTGAAAATCTGTACTCAAGTACAAGTGCTGTTACATTACTGAAATTTTACTTACTAAAACTACTCAGAGTATTAGTTACTTTCTAACTCAAATTACTCATAACCCCTGCATTGTTCTGCTCAGTAGTCACCAGTGTTGGGCAAGTTAATGAAATTTAGTAATTAGTTACAGTTACTAGTTACTTACTAGTTACTAGTTACTTGGGAAAGTAACGTTTGTGTTACTGTTAAATCTGTTAATCTTTTTAAGTGTACTTTTAATTCTCTAATTAATGCACACATTTATATTATTTTATTGTAGCCATATTATTTTAGTGTACGTAGCTATATTATTTTAGCTAATTGGAGTTATTAATACACCCGACCACCACAGGGCAGCAATGACTTATGTTTACCTTTTCCTGCCTATGGTTTAGACAATAAAATTTAGCAGAAAAAGACCCACAGGAAGCTGGTTATATTAACTAAGCCTTGCTACAGTTGTTAATACAGTACAGTACAGTTGCAAATAATTATACGTTGAACAGTTTATATTATATTAGATAAGGCGGAAATTAACAACTAATGAGCCCATTTAATTTTCAGTAACTGTAACTGTGTTATTAATTTGAGAAAAGTAATTAGTTACATGTCTAGTTAGTTACTGCCAAAAGCAGTGGAATTACTGTAACGCTACTTTGTAAATGTGTTATTCCCAAAAATGGTAGTCACGATGACCAAATCTGTGCCTGCTGCAACATTTTTTTTTTTTTTTTTGCTTCTTCTGTATGTCATGGTTTCATTGGCCTGTTTGAAAATGCAGAAAAAATGTAGGCCTACTCAGTACTTAATTATTATTTTAAAAGTAACTAAGTAGAGTACCTAGTGTAATGCTTACTAAAGTACAAGTAAAATAACAGATTTCGAAAAAAATACTCATAAAAGTACAAGTACCCAAAATAATGACTTAAAGTTCCCATGAAACGACCAGTGGAGTGCTTGATGGTTATGTGTTTCTTGTAAAACAGGCAGCAAGGGAGGGACTTGTCGTAGACGTGGCCATGGCATGACTGCCGTTTGCAGTAGCCAATAGCGCTGTGCGTTAAGAAAGTGGTCTTATTAAGCTGCCTTCACATGATAAGAAATTTGTTCTTTGCTCTGCATCCCACTCTGCTGAGTCGATGTATTCTCTTCCATACTGTGTCATAGGTCAGAAAGCATTTCATTGGATGGTCAATTTTAGTCTGAAATACCCAGGAATATCTACAAAATGACTTTTCTGTCACTGTTGGACCAGATACTGGATTTTAAGTGACATATAGCGCAAAACATATGTGATAAAAACACTTACACATTGATTTTGACTTCATTGAAACTTTAATTACAGTAGTTTGAGTAGTTGTAATCGGTTACTTCCACCTTTGGAAGCTACCATTGTAACTCCAGGAGGTATGTTAAATGTTCACACACATACACACTGCATCCAACACAACAGAAGACACAGCAGTAAAATAAAAGTCCACACACAGAGGTAAGTATGCCAATGCGCTCATCTTTTTATTGCACAACAATGTATCGTCTTTTTACGAACGCTTAAACGACATTGCCACTGACTGACAGACCAGCTTATTGAGAGAGACCAGGGTGTGGCTCTGTGTTCTCGGCCAGCAGAGGTGGTGGACAAGACAGCCTTTTGGACGCAGGCTCAAATCAGCGCCCCAACGCCCTCGCCGCCTGCTGTGCATCTCAGTCTGAAAGGACTGGACGGCGACAAATATCACCAGCATCCCAAGTAGCTACCCTCCCCCCTCCCCCCTCCCGATCCTTTGAGATCGATTTGGAAGTTCTGCGGCTCGGGCCGGGGGAGCTGATTTGTCCCTGGACTGTAGACATCAACTTAGACAGAGCTGGCATTCTGAAATACTTGAACCTTTTTGTTAAGAGCAGAAGCCGAGCACAGCCTGAGATGGTTGCAGATTGGCCTCCAGAGAGAGAGAGATAGAGAGGACACATGCTGTGTCAGATATCTGTGCTGTTGTCTACATGGTGCTGGTAAAGTGTGTCTGGATGCCCACACCGAGCTGCTCGTGCATGCTGTGGAATGCTACTAAGTCTAGGGATGTGCTCGAGTCGTTTACAGGAGAATTACAGTGTTTGTTTTCTTTTAGAACAAGTGGTAGTTGTGACCGTATAACACTTTCCAGCTCGTGCCGGCGTCTCTCTCAGCTTCACGTGGGTCTCAGACCCCTAAATGGCGTCATATTCTCAAGTGGGACCAACATTATAGAAGGAAAGGCACAGGAACACACACACGCACACACAAACTCAAGCACACGATACACAGAGTCCTGAAGCAGAGAGAAGGCTTAGGTAAGCTAAGCAGGCTACAGTAGCTACGACACAAAGGTTTAACTGTTAGACTAAATAAAATCAATGTACAGTAGTTGGTACACGACAGTGTCTAGATTTGAAGGTCCCACTAAGAATCATACACAGAACTCTGCTTTAGATAAGAAAAATACAAGCATGCACTCTGTTATTGTCTGTCAAGGTGACTCTGAGCCAAATTCAGCCTTGGAGAGATCTTTTTTTTTTTTTTTTTTTTTTTTAAATGGTAAACACCAGCATCAGAGTTAAAGACCTGTGCAGCAATATGGTTTGAGGAAGATTTTCCAGCATGTGCACAACAGCCTAGTTTTGTCTCTGTATTGATATTTGTGCGGGCATCGCCACCTCCACCGTTTTATTTATGTTTTTGGCTCCGTGCAGCAAGCAGGTCATCTAAGCTAACGTCTAGACTGCCGATATCCACCAGAAGCCTGTCAGAGCTCACCCTCTCACTGTAGAAAATGTTTCTTATACAGCAGGTTGTGGTAAAACACAAACAATGTGCCCCACATCACCGTGTATACCATATGTACAGAACATGAAAGTACAGAGTACAGCGCGCATGGTGTTGGAAGGCTCAAACCAACAAAAATGTGCAATTTTGTGTTTCCCAAATCAGGGAAAATTATATATACTGACATTGTCATTTTAATTCAGCAATACTAGTCTTCATCTAATGTTTTTTACATATATTGCAAGTTGAAAATAAAAACACATATTTGCATTTTTACAGGCACATACATACCACAAAAATAGACTATGTGGAAACTAGATATACTAGGCACAAGGTATATACAGTCCATGTGCATGGGGCACATTGCAAAAACAATAACCCAACAGAATATACCAATAAATCAAAGACACTTTTACAAACAAAAATAATACCCTGATTTGCTAACATATCAACACCAAGGCATTCAGTACCCTTAATATCTGGTACAGCAAGAATGAGAGGTTTGAAACTTAGATACTCTCAATAATTGTCAGTCAGTGTCAAACATGTAGGAGGGATTTCAATCCCACTTCACAGCAAGGTCCAGAAGAAGAACCATTAAACAATCGCACTTTGAACCCCCCGTCATCAGGCAAATACAGCGCTATATCACACACACATGCCGGCAGTGGCCGCGAGCCAGCTGACCGAACACACTTGTGACACAGACACAAAACAGATAACCGACAGAAGTGTATGTGCTTTGCCAGGGCTGTATCAGCCTCATGGCCGAGGGTTGAGACAGAGTGGTGCTGATCAAAGTGTCTGGGATGCCATCCTTTGAGTGGGAGTGAACTACACACTACAGTATCTTACTGGATGGATGCGATGAAATAGAGACGGTGCCTGATATTGCCTGAAACATTAGCTCTTTAACTCTCCTTCCATCTCGCTCGCGCTGACTGTGGACTCATTCAAATAATATCAGCACAGTCCTGACTGATAGCAGCTTAATAGGGCAAACTCTGGTATTAGCACAAAGGAATAGGGAAGAGGACCAATTGATTGCACTGGAACAGCATCGAAGCACACAACAGCTA
The DNA here is from genome assembly GCA_034769285.1 of Lutjanus argentimaculatus. Taxonomy (NCBI): domain Eukaryota; kingdom Metazoa; phylum Chordata; class Actinopteri; order Lutjaniformes; family Lutjanidae; genus Lutjanus; species Lutjanus argentimaculatus. Next base: position 17,288,021 of record JAWZSL010000011.1, read on the forward strand.
CTGACTCAAATGGACTCGGTTCATTCACAATCGCATTGGCAATTTGGCATGTACCTTTCCCATAGGAAAAAGAAAAAAAAAGCAATACAAAGTTCCTGTGTCGCTGATGAAGCGGGCTGCAGCACGGTGAGCCGAAGAACATGACAAAGAACGAGGTTTAGTGCATGTTACTGATCAAACAGAACGTGAAGATGGGGTTTACAAGCCATATAATGAAGCCCTTGGATAAAAAACAATCACCTAACCTTGTTTCAAGAGTTAAACAGCTCTCAGGAAAAGTGATCAAAACAGAACCGGCAGCGAGTTAAATAACAATCCGAGGGTTATAACTCCATTAGATCCTCCTTGTTTTTCTCAGCCAATCAAAATTCAAGGGGAATCTTTCAGCATGGTTAAATCAACAAGTTGATTGTGGGAGGATAGACGAGTCTACATAAATCAATGGAAAGCCACGCTGCAGCGATCAATACATCTCTCTGGAAAGGTAGCGAACCTGAGTGAAATGTCCATTGCATCGATTTTACAGTTTGGCTCTGGATCGATGCTCCGAGCTGAGAAAAAAAAAAAAAAAAAAAGGTTGGACGCCTGTGTTTGTTTAACACATTGAATCAGCTGCCTATTTTCTATCCCAATTGGATTCACTTTTCGTCCTCGCAGTTTAACCAGATAATGGGCCCCGGAGAAGTAGTACTACAGCCGTTATAAGGGAATAGAGCATCGATTTTCATTTTGATTACAAGGTCGAAGTGCAACAGAAAGTGCTTTAACTGAATGTCCTCAGTGGCTCGCTTTGGACCGAGGAGTTCAAAGTGGTCACAACTCGCTCTCGTTCACGCCCTCGTCGATAAACGAACTTAAAAAAAGATGTTTCCTCTCATGTTAGATCTGGGGATAGGGTAGGGTGGAAGGGGATGGGGGGTGGGGATGTAGCATACAGGATAAATACAGCAACGTTCTACCCAGAGAAGCATCATCAAACCTAAAAAGATCGCACAGACACTCAGCAAACACATACAGCAATGCCCGCAACCCCCTTGCATCATAAAAGCCTCTTTAAATCTCCGTCCCTTTATTTACATGGCAGTTTATTTCTGATTAGCTGTCTTCCTTCTCGTATGGCGTACATTCAGCAAGAGAAGGCTTTTAGGTTCAGCAGGATCAGAATATTTAGAAGAAATATAACCAAATTGAACAATAGGGCTGCTGTGGATCTAAACGTCAAGACATTCATGGACGTTTTTGGGTGATTCGGGGCACGTAGAGACGTGGATACGGAGCAAAGAGTTTTTGTTCTTTTGTTGTTTTTTTTAACGAGTTGCCCACCCCAAACCCTGCATTCATCTTTTCAATTTCAAATCTTCAAATGGGCTTTAAAGTGACGTTTTGTTGAGGATCTGACTTGCTGAACTCAAAGCGTGTGACTCTAAACCAGTTTTGAGCAGTTTTTGTCCCATCTTGATTTTTTGTTTTTTTTTTACTAAAAATGACACTGCACGTCCTCTCATTCCCTCAAACATTTTTGGTTAAGGTAACAACATGGTCACTGGATTACAATACCTCAAGTGAAGCCACAATAGCTGCTGGATTCTTTAAGATTTCACATTAAAAAATAAAACAAAAAGGAAAAAGAAACAAGTTCACTTTCCTGTACAGCATATGTATAGATATTTATATTCATATATATTTATATATAGGCGGGGTAGAGTATTGCAGAATTATATTGCATGTGTTAATCAATAAACCTAGACAAAAACAAGCAAGTATACAGTATGGGTTGTTCACAAATGTTTCCTTTCATAATAAAGCTCAGATTATTTAACCACCGTTGCCTTCAGGGTTACAATCAGTGCGCTGACCAAACAGCTGACCGCCTCCCAGATGTTTCGTGAAAACAGGTCAGTGCCACCGTCAGCAGCACGTCAAACCAATCGCGCTTGACAAAGCAGTGTGGAGAGAGTGTGTGAGTCCATTCTCTGAAAATAGAACCAAAACGTACCGACAAACTCACGCACACAAACTTACACCCACATATATACATACACACAAACCAAATATATGGCTTCTAACGTTGAATCAAGGCAGTTAAATAAATGGCATTTTTCTTCTATGTTTCTTTTTTAGTTGATACAGACACAACCAGACTTTGTGTTCAAGCTCAACTTTGGTTTGGGTAGATACAATGAATATAATAATATCCCTCCATACTTTTTTCGTCAACTATTTACACATCGATGTAAGATCGACCAGCGGTCTAAAACACTATTTTCACTACTATTTTTAAACAATATGAAGAGCAATGTGTTCTTTTGCTACGACAGCTTATACGGAAAAATTACACTCAAAACACTTTTTGAACGCTTAAAATGTCATTGTCGTTTGACCTCAAGTCCCTGATTTTCATTTTTAAGTCCAGCTCCTGCTAGATTGCATTGCATGGATTCTACACAGTATGCAATAGTTACATTAATCGTACTTTTCTTCATATCTTTACAGTAAAGACAGCGATATACAGTAGGTGTTTGGAAGCAGAGTGTAAGGGGTGATACTAAGACTAAAGGTGCTGGCACAGTAGACTAGACCAGTTCAACCTTAAGTTATACTAGTTTAATTGTATAGACTCCTCCTAGCCAAAGTGTCTCAAGACTTTGAGTTGCTCTTTTCCTTCTGCTGACACCAGCACACAGTGCATCCAGGTCGAACGACTGGTGGTGCCGGCGGTAGCTGATTGGTCATTTAGCAGGCTGACAGATCAGCTGGACTGACCTAAAACAAACAGATTCTCCTACAAAAAAGGCCTCTTTCCTGAACTCTACCAGGGTCACAAGTTGGAAGACAGCCGGGATCTGGCAGAGTCTAGCTCTGGAAGGCTGACAATTGAATCTTTCTTGGGAACTCCAGAGTCCGGAGGTCCTGATCCAGCAGCTGCGGCTACTGCCCCCATTCCAGCAGGTCCACCGGGTGGAGGTGTGGAGGCAAAGGCCACCCTCTGCTGAGCTCCCGCCGATCTCCCCACCCCCGAGGGCCCGGGCAGGCTGGGGTGAGGGGGCTGAGGGGGACCAATGGAGTTGTTGGAGGTGCGGGTGGATTGCGGAGGGCTGGGGGCTGCAGAGGCAGCCTGTGGTGTTCCCTCCTGGGGGAGTGAAGGCTGGGAGGCAGACAGGGCCCGGGTATCCTGGCTCAAGCTGCCTGTGTGAAGGGAGTGGGTGCTCTTGTGTGAGGCAGGCCTCTGCTGGGTCTGTGTGGGGCTGGGTGCATGGTGCTGTACTAGGGACAACTGGGAACCAGAGGGTCCTGCGCTCGCCATGTACTGGAAAGTCCGTCCTGAAGCTGCGAGCGGGCTTTGGACGGGCGGGCTGGAGATTGCAGATCCAAACGCCCCTCCAATGCCTGAGGGGGTTGAGACTGAAGAGGAGACATGGAGACGGGGCTGGACAGGTTCTGCACCACCTGGAATCTTCGCACCATTCGAGGGGACTGCAGAGTCCCCGGACCCACCAGGGGACTCGCCATCTGAGGACAAAAGCTCATGGCCACCGCCTGCTGAAGAGTGGCGATGGCAGAGCCTGTCGACGGCTGGCCGGGAGGAGCAAAGATACCGCCGATGGACGGGGTCATAGACATGGCCCGCGGCCGCTGCAGGTCCACCAGCTTCACCATCTCACGGTCGTACTTGACGATCTCCTGGATCATCTCGTTCTCCTGGTTGTTGAAGACGCCGGAGTTGAGATCGTGCTGGACCTTGTGCATCAGGATGGAGTTCTTTTTACCTGCAGGAAGAAATAAATGGACTCGTTACACAAACAGAAATGAGAAAGGACAGGACGGAGAGGACACACAGCAGAACAAAGCATAAATATATGGAAACAAGAGGATTTGGAAAAGGGAGAACAATATGAGTTAGATATAGCATGTGATGTCCTTCACACCAAGGTACATCCTCTCACAGAACAAGCCCTGAGGAAAATGGATGTGTCACCCTGTACTCTCATCTACTGTTACAGTGTCCCGTATCATTCTGAGGGAACAGCACAGCTCATTTTACTGCCTATTTCAACATTAATATTCTGGAAACATCTCCTAAGCACAATATTATTTTATTTTCTGTACCCGGGGTTCATTTTAGAGTGAATTTGTTCACTTATTTATTTTTTAAAAAAGGAGCTACATGCAGAGACTTATATTCACTTACAATAATGCTGCACAGATGTTACATGCTGTTGTACTGCTAGTCATCTATACCCATATGTCTGCCTCTAATCTTAAGATTGTCAATATAGTATCTATCATTTATAGTATCTAAAGTACCAAAACGATCTATAAGAAGTCCTCAGGTCAGTCCAGTCTTTACTGTCCTGCCTGAGTTTGGCTTGTAGCAAAACACAATAGCGTTCAGTGACTATTTCTGTACCAGCGCTGTTTGTTTTAAACTTTTCACATTTCATAACACTCAATGTGGGCTCTGTACTGCTTTTTATACATGTCACATTATATAACAATAACTATACATGTGGTCTCTGTTTTGCACTGCTTTTTTAAATATTTTTGTACTGTTTTGCACATCACACCTTTTATTTTATAGATGCACATTCTCTATTGCACTGTTTGCACTGTTTTATACTTTTTGTTTTAACTTTTGCACTTTTAATACTTTAATTTATACTTTACTACTCATATTGATATACCCTGTTCACACATTAGTATTAGTATTGGTAGTATCATTTATCTTTTCTATTATATTGCTTAGTTTTTCATTTTATTTACTATTTTTACTACTTTATTCCCCCCATTTTATCTCCGCTGTCACAAGGATAAATAAAGAGCTACCTATCTACCTTCCTGCGTGCAGGTTGTTAATAAAAAAGAAAAAAAAATAGCCTATATCACGGCCTAGGACTCTTTTCTCTTTTTCTTGGGTATTGAAAGAGGTATCAAGAATCATTTTTTATATTAATATTGTGTCAAAGTTTAAAATTCTGGTATCAGGACAGCTGTAAATCTTATGTATGCATTGTACCTATGCGGTCTAGACGGTCAATGGCAACGGTCTCGAAGGCTCGTCTCATCATGGGATATTCTTCCAGCACCTCATTGAAGTGGTCAACAGACAGAGAGTAGAGTCGACAGTACGTCTCTGCTCGCACGCTGGCTGTTCGCCGACCCCTCGTTAATAAGCAGATCTCTGAAACGAGGAAGGAGAAAGTGAAACAGCCTAAAAAAAAAAGGAAGCCAAAAATATCGTGACTAGAGAAAACAGATGAAAATCACAAACTGTATCCTACCTCCAAAATAAGAGCCATCAGAAAGTTTCATTGCCAGAGTGCCCTTAGTGATGACGCTGCAGACTCCGTGCTGAATGAAGTACATCTTCTTCCCGATGGTGCCCTCTCTTATGATGTAATCATGTGGCTGGAAAACCTCAAAACGCAGCTTGGTCAACATGGCCGTCACAAAGTTTGGCTCTGCGTTGGCAAACAGGGCATGGATGCCACCAGCTTGCGACAGTTGAAGTTTACGATTTCCTGGGAAAAGGCACATTGTTTGGTGTTTTCAAGGACAAGAGAAATATCTGTTGAATGTGCAACTTAGGTACTGGTTTCTCCTTCTGTTTGCATGAATGGTGTGTTCAGGGACTTAAAGGGATAGTTCAGATTTTGTTGTGAGGTTGTATGAGGTACTTATCAACAGGCAATGTATTACCTACACCAACACACCAGTTTGAAGAAGCAGAGAGGAGCACCAGCACAGAAGCTAAGCAATGTACGGCTGTGAACAGGGTCAGCAACAAACCACTTAAAAAAAAGGTCCACCTAAAAAAATTCATATCAGTTTGACTATGTGTTATATGTCAAATATTTTCACCCTCGCAACACACAGCCTTTTACAACAGAAAGCTGCCACGATCAAGCCAAATACAGCTCTATCTAAACCAACCAAACTCCATGGTGAAATCAGTCATTTTATCTCACGGAACACGGGAGCTGCTGGTCTGCCGCCGCCTTGATTGGTTAGTTCGTTTGTGTAATTGTGTGACTTCAGTATTTTACAGGATAGTTTGGATTCACAAAATGACACAAACTAACAGACTGAGCAAGCAGACAGGAGACAAGCAACTCCTGTGTTATGTGAAGTAAAACGACTGATTTCGCCTTTGGAGTTTGGTTGGTTTGGAGAGAGTAATGTTAGGCTTATATAACAGCAGTTTCCCAGCAGAAAAGGCTGTATAACAGCAAAGTAAAGCAGTGAAAATATTCAGAATATAGCGTACACTGAAACTAATATAAATGTTTTTCAAGCAACAATTTTTAGGTGGATAAAACATGTTACGTTGCTGACACTGTCCACAGTTTTACATTGCTTAGGTACTCCTCTTTGCTTCTATTGATAAGAACCTCATACAACCACAAATAAAAGTTCATCTTGTTCATTCTCTCATAAAAAAAAAATAGTTAATTATATGTAGATATTGTGTGTGTTATCACATGTTCATGTCTTACCTCTCTGAGAGGCTCGCTGAGTTCTCCCAAAATGCTCTCCTCATCAAACATCTTGCCCTGGTATCTGTGCTCATAATAGTCATGGATTTTCTGTCGGAAGTCGGCAGGCAGCTTGTGGAAGGACATATACTGCTCCACTTGTTTGTACTGAGAGGGAGCAGGAAAAACAGAGATAATGTTTTGTTAATACAGTGTATATAATCATTTTGGAAAACATCTTGTATTCTTTCTCCACTGTAACAATGTTTAATTGTATTGTCCCTTGTTTAAGAGCCAAAACCAACAATGCACTGATCCTACCAACAAGTACTGTCTGAGCAGTCAAAGCCTGATGTAGCGCATTCATCTGTGCCATAGAGCTTCATTGTTGTCAAAAACACAATGAGAGACGCTGTTGCACTGATGGAGGTTATGATGAAAATGAACACTGCAGTTTATATCAAGTTAATCCAACATACATTGTCTGGCTATGCAGGATTTTCCCAAAAACACAATGCACGGACTCAGAAGTGTTTTGCAGCACCTGCATCCTCCGAGACCCCGCCCTCCGTCGGTAACTTCTTATTTTTTCATTATTTTTCTTGCTCGGGATGTTTTACCAATGCAAAAAGTCAGTATTTGATGAGACTCCACAATCAACTGTCTTTCTGGTGCATTTACAAACAACAGCTGACAAATCCTGATTCTACCTTTAAATTCTCATTTCAGAACCAAAAGCGTATTTTTCTGCAGCTGGAAATAGTCCCCAGTAAATGCATTATTTACTCCAGTTTATGCTAAATTTGCTTAAACCTACAGTTCCCAGCTGTTTTAGCTAATTATTTAGACCCTTTAAAAAATGAAATTACATATTTGTGAACACTTTTTGAAGACTTACATCTAGGAGGAACGAAAGGGCTCGGGACTGAGAGCTATAGACAGAGTAAAGAAGTGAAGTAAACAAACAATCAAACAAAGAATTGAGAAACAAACACACTGTTGGTTTTGGCCTTTTCATGGAATTTGTTGACAGTGAACGGAGACAGAATATTGCCAGCTTCATCCTTTCAATAAACAACAACAACAAACACAAAGAGTAACAATAAAAAAAAAGATATGAATAAAAGACAAAGTTACCCATCAGCCTTGAAAAACACTGATTATGATGCAGTTGGTTACGCAGCCACACATGTTTTAAAGCACAAAGGATCAGATCACGTGCATTCATATCCACACACACAAAAGTCTTTATATGCAGCAGGAACCCCTGAAAATGAGTTTAGTATTTATGAAGTGACGCCTGCAAGTCAGTTAAGGCAGTCAACTCGAGCTGCTCTGCAATCACAGTAGTTCATACCAAACGCACCCTTCCAATCTGGCGCTCGATTTAAACCTGCTAAAACCTCCCATCTCTCCCTCTGCCTGTCAGTGCCATCGCTGCCTTGCTTCAGCGTCACTGCCTGTTCATTCAGCCCCACCACCACGCCAGCATCCACCTGCAGGCTCCGACGGGGGGTCCAAGATATGTGTTCATCACGCCTCGATATCTTTATGTAAATATAATCTGAGAGGAGTGATGAGATCGGAGCCTAGACGCCAAACTCCAACTATGTTCTGCTGCTGCTGCAAAAAACATTCTTAAACGTGAGTTGTCTGACTGAACTATACATATGGAAATCTGCCATTACATTTTGTGAATTTGTCTTCTGAGCAGTTTTAAGAGCCCTGAAATCACTTCTAACCAACTATTATTTTACACATGGACTGCCTGGATATATTTCTTTGTCATACAAGTTTAAAGGTCTAATAAGAATATCATTTCGTTATATCTTTTTTTAAATTGTTGCTTGAGTTTATTCTCTCCTTCATCTTACTTGTCTTATGAAAGTTGACTTATGAAAACTCTAAGTCACATTCCTATGCTTTACTCTCTTAATAATGGTGTTAGTGTAAACTTGCATGTATTATGAGTGAGTGCTCTTGATATGTGTGTGCATGTCTGTGTCTTATGACGATGTGTAAAAGTGTAAAAGTTGGGTGCAGTGTTGTTAAGTGCTATGCTAAACTGTGTCTCAGTTTTTTAGTAAGTTTAAATTACTTGCCTGAGGAATGCAACTTTGCAAGGTTTTTTAGTGTTTAAGGTTTTTAATTCATCTTTACATTCCATTGTAGTTATCATATACTGCATCTTTTTAAATTTTCTGTATGTGTAAATAAACAAACAAAAAAAATGCAGTTCACATACAACAAGTATGCAAGAGTTTTAGATATTTTTGCATATAGCCACCTAAAACTGCAGTAAAATATTTGATATGATACTCAGTAAGCAGCTACACATTGATTTCTACAGTCAGTTGCCAGGCAAACACAGCAGGCCTGCAATAAATCCTTCATGACGGTTATAATATTCAGTTTATATTGAAACTGTTTTAGAGGTGCTGGTTCAAAGTTATGGCTGTAGTTTATGGTGCTGTTAACCTGCACTGCATTATCCTCCGAGACTTTTCTAGTATTTAATCATCAGGTGGACAAAATGTCATAAACACACACTGCAGGCTCCAAAGGGGATGTAACAGTTTGTTTTTGAGAATGATGTTTTTCCAGTGAGTCAACAAACACAAAACAAACAAAAAAAAAAAACCCACACACAACAGCGAAGGCACACGTCCTTCAGCTGTCAACTGAAATGAACACACTCGCCTCTGATCAATGCCGCCTAGAAGTTAATCAATGCCAGATCGATTGAAAGTGAAGCGTCAAACGTGGCGACAACACAAACAATCAGCTTCTATTGTTGAGATATGCTAATCACAGTCCGTCCGGAGTGACCAAAAACTACGTGTCTGGGCTGCAGAGAGGCACAGAGTGATAGATGTGGCCATAAACAGAGCAGACAGTAAACTAGCGCAGACAAAAAGGTTTTCTCCTTGTCAGACTGTGGCCATTTCACCTAAAATATAAAGCTTCATAAGATGCACGGCTCAACCCTGAACCTATAAAGCTCTGAGAGACAGCTGAGCTCGCTGGCACGGACTGTGCGCTGAGGAAGTCATCGTCTGTACCGCCTTAATCCCACAGGCCCTAAAACTCCACAACGCCACAAAAAAAAAAGTCATCTGGCATCAGGTGACGTCGCCTGACCCGACTGTCTTCAGCATGTTTGCTTCAGAGTAGTAGAAGGTCCCAGCTTCACTTTCACTGCTGCAGACAATATTGCAGCCGTGCGTCCTGTCAGAGGCCCCCGAGCAAAACAATGAGGTCCACCTGCTCACTGCACAATGTTACAAGCATCAGATAAACGCATAAATTGGAACTGTTTGTACTCTGAGACAGACAGACTGGCTCCCTGTTTCCAAAAGAGACACATATTTGGCAAACAAAGATTTCTGGCTGTACATAATTCACTTCTTGTGTACACATCCTGCAGTACAGTGCAGTGAAATCCCCACTTTCCTTTATTACAGCAGTACACTTTGTCACACTGTTGAGCTAAAAAGCATCCTAGATACTCTGCTGTAATGTAATTCCAGCCCCAACTGGGGTCACATTAGCATAAGAAACTAAACTGGTCGCACGGTATAATAATAAGACATAACAAGCTGTACTTTGTATCAAATTAGACAAAAAGTACAAATAATATGCTCTTTATTAGACATTAAACAAACAGCTACACCCTAATTAGACACCATACACCCACTGGTACACTAATTAGACGTAACAAGCTGTACTTTATATCAAACTAGATGAAAACTAGAAATAATATGTTCTTTATTAGACAGCATTAGATCCCTGTTGGACTTTCTAAGAAGGTAATTAGAGGCAACATTACAACAGAACTGCTAAACTGTATTGTTTCCCACTGTTAGGCCCTTATTAGACTAGAGTCTAATACTAATATTAATTCTTTATAAATGCTAATAAAGAGCATATATCAAGTTTTTGTCTAATTTAATGAAAAGTACTGTACTGTAAAATAAAGTATGACCTCTAAATTATGTGAACAGAACTTATTTACAGTGCAGTCAGAAAGTATTAGGACAGTTTGTTGGATTGCATTCTCGATTTAATATGAAATAAAACTCTGAGGTTGAAGTGCTGACTCTCAGCTTTAATTTGATTGTGATTACATCCACGTCTGATGACCTATGCAGGAACTGTGGTGTTTTTTTTTTAATCCACAGTAGTTCAGTTTTATGAGACAGAAAGTAACAAGTCAACCTGAACTTAAACAGTCTTCATATTTCTTATTTGGTTGCAAATCTTTTGCTGTGAATGTCTGGCCACTTCGTGACCCGCAGACATCAGCAGACTTGGCATCTTCCCTGGTGTTGCTCTGCCAGGTTTGTACTTCGGCCGTCTTCAGGTCTTGCTTACTTAAGTTGATTTTAAAGTTCAGTCTGGTCTTCAGCAAATAAAACAAGTACTCAGTTGAATTGAAATGTACAACCTTATCCTGTCAACACTGGTCTGCCTCAATTAAAGGGCGAGTCCATCATTATCATCGTCCCACATTTTCTGCACGATGACTTTGCTATTTCATCTGAACAGGTAGGTGTTCATCCTGCTAGGCATTAGGCCTGCCACGCCTCCACCGGTGCCCACTGTCAGCTGCAGGGTCATCAGCTGGGGACCACCGCTCATAGATGTTTCACCTCTTAGCCCAGAACATCTCCCGTGGCGGGGCAGCAAACAGGGACATCTCTCTGACACCCCCTGCAGCTGACCTTCTTCAGGAGTTGCTTGCTCCCCATGCCTTGTCACGCCTTCTCGGCCGGAGCCAAAAGCTTGCTTTCTCTGCCTCCTCCAACACCTCCCTGGTTGCCTTGTGCAGTCTGGCTCCCCGTAGCCCCAGGTCCTGTGCAGACGTGTCACTGAGTCACCAACAAAGCCTCTAACAGCCACTTCCAGCAGACAGAGCTTTACGTTCCATCCGCTCCCCTGCAAAATACCTATGAACTTTCATAATGATTGGACAAAAAATTGTGAATTGTCATTGAGTGTGAAATGCTTTTGTGTACCATATTTTGTCAGTTAGTTAGTTTGTTTTCTTTAAACTTTGCAGACTCCTGACTCACCTCCAGACTTTTCCTTTCAGGTGAAATTTACTTTATGACCAAAACTAACCTGCTGAACTCCCTGTAAGACTGTCATTCCCATCAGCTTCAGTTGTCTTTTTTCTTCTTCTTGGAGTAATTTAAAAATGTTAGCATGCTAACATGTTAAGCTAAGGCAGACGATTAGGCTTGGGCAATTGGGAAAAAATACCAGCTATCGGCAATTGAGTACATCGCTGGTAGGGGGGTTTTGGGCGATCTTTTAGGTTGATTATTGCTAATTTAATGGTCTGCCTCTGAACAAGGAGTGAAAACCTCTGCTCAGGGACAGACTCTAATTCAGTGGCACAGTACACACCCATTGAGCTGAAGAACGACTGGGAGGAAAACAGCATGTAGAGCCAGAATATTTTCACATCTAACACAGTGAATTAACAATTTATTTCAACCAAACCAGAGTTGGTGATTACTGGAACAGCGGAAAGACAAACCAAGATGGTTTTGGTGAGTTTTAATGTCAAGATTGATGATTTAACGAGGCAATTAAGTCCATCTTAGTTGGTAAAAGAGAGAAACTAAGGAAAATGGGTGTAAGAATATTTCCTTTCTTGACATTTTGGGTGTTTATTTTCTTTATTTATTGGACATAGTGAACATACAAGACATAATTAAAGTAGCAAACTTGCCACACGCACACACATGCCCCCAACTGAAACTCCAGGGACATTTTAACATATTGCACAACCCAAGTGACCATGGAAAACATATTGTCATTGTCAGCATGTGTCACTGCTGTATGTGCTGCATTCTGCAGCTGTGTGTGACCATTTGACTGAAAAGCAAAGAGTCTAATTCACAGACAGCATTTATAAGTTCTACATAATGCTCCCTGTAGGTGGTAAAAGCTCAAAGCCTCACGGTCCCTGTTCTGTTTCAAACCACAGTGAAAATGAATACTTTTCTGTACTGTAGGTTTAATGCTACGCCACTAGAGCCACACACACGGCACACTGTCTCTGCAGCTAACGATTATTTTTATCGATTATTCTGTCAGTTGTTTTCATGATTAATCAATTTGTTGTTTAGTCCATAAAATGCTAGAAAATGGTGAAAAATATTGATCACTGTTTCCCAAAGACTGTGGTGACGTCTTCAGATGTCTTGTTTTGTCCACAACCCGAAGATATTCAGTTTACTGTCGGAGAGGAGTAAAGAAACAAGAAAAATATTCACATTTAAGAAGATGAAAACAGAGACTTTGGATTTTTTTTTAAATTAAAATGACTCTAAATGATTCATTGGTTAATTAATCCTGTCACAATCTTGTCAATTGAAAAATAGGTACAAACACACTGGAGCGCACGGATGCACATCTGTGCGCTCCAGTGTGTTTGTACCTATTTTTCGACTCTTTCCTATAATGATTATTTTCATCATCGATTAATCGGTTTCACTTTCTACATTAATCAATTAGTTGTTTGGTCCGTTATATGTAAAAAAAACATAGTGAAAAATGTTGATCACTGGTTCCCACAACCCAAGATGAGCTCCTGAAATGTCTTGTTTTGTCCACAACCCAAAGATATTAAGTTTACTGTCGGAGAGGAGTAAAGAAACTAGAAAATATTCACATTTAAGAAGCTGAAATCAGAGAATTTGGATTTTTTTTTCAATTAAAAAAAGACTCAAATCAGTTAATCAATTATCAAAATACATTAATACATTAATCTATTCATCTTTGCAGCTGTGGTCTGTGCAGAGCTGATGTTGGTTCATTGTGACCCCACAGTGCTACAAAGGAGAAGTATTGTCACTCTGCCCAGAAGAGGGAGTTTCCGACTGATAGCGTCACACACACGCTGCCTCCTTCTGCCATTTAACATAAACATAAATAAACCAAACATGCAACATGTGAATAATTCAGCATGTACGTAAAGAAAAAAATCTCCTGGGTGGGAGGGTTTGGGCGCAGCTCCTCTGATGGAGTTACACAATGCAGAGTCTCACCTGCATGAGTGACTCTGCTTCCTGACGTGTGCAGATGGAGAGTGGCCTGAAGAAATGACCCCGTGTCACAACTCTTTACCCGACGTGTCAGAGCGAGCGCCGCAGCTGGTGTGCCTTTCATACAATGCAAGTGCTGATTGTGAACAATGCGTAGGTGTGGGGTGGTCTGGCGGCGAAGGGGGAAACCTCGCACCCCGCGCAGAGGCCGAGCAGCTGCGGTTATTGTGACTCGGCTGAAGTCTGAATGAATGAGGCAGCAAAAGCCTATCTGATTGGACCTGGACGGTGGCATTTAATGGCTTGACTTTGAGAGCCATGTCACAGTGCGGCGTATCGATCATCACCACGCCAACCTCAAATCTCTCCAGTGTCACAGAGGAGAGGGTGCGTCACAGCACCCACAGGGGACTGACAAACACCCATATGAGAGTGAAAATGACATCCATTTTCTGCGATGACAGCAAAACGCTCCACTGACATTTTGTCATCTGTTTTTAGGACTCTTTGTGATTTGTTATTCAGAGTTTTGTCTCTGACTTTGATTATATTTATCCACGTCTAAGCCCACAGCTATCAGTTTTTTAGCTTTCCCTTCTCCTTCTTCCTGTTCTTTTCTTTCATTTAGTTTCTTTAATTTGGCTTCCCTTTTGTTCCTGTCCTTCTTTCCCTTACCTTATCTTTTTTCCTTTGCCTCTCCCCTTCTTTGTTATCCTTTCTTTTCCCATCCTTTCCTTTCTTTCCTTTTCTCTCCTCTTCACAGTAGCAGGTCTAAGCCGATTTCACTAAGGTGGGCAGACTGAGGTCAGTGTTTTTTTCAAGGAGACACATTCTACCCAGGTAGTAACAGTACACAAAGTAATAGAGTACAAAAAAAAAAAAAACACAATATAAAATACCAAGACTGTTATCTGTTCCAGTAACAGTATATTTTTCAGCACCATATCATTGCAAGTTTCCTCTCTTTTTCCTTTCTTCTCCTTTCCATTCCTATTCTGTCCTTTCCCCCTTTCCCTTTAGTTTCTTGTACCATTCTTTCCTTTCGCTCTCCTTTCCTTCCTTTTCCTTTATTTTATTTTATTTGTCTCTTCTCTCCTTGTCATTCTTTTCTTTCATTTCATTTAGTTTCCTTTCCTTTCTTCAATTGGCTTTTTTTCATTCCTTTCCTTTCTTATCTTCTCCTTCCATTTCTGTTTCCGTTTGCTTTCATTTCCTTTCCTCTCCTTTGCCTCTCCCTTCCTTCACTTTACTTTCTTGTCTCTCTTCTTTTCCATCCCTCCATTCTTTTCTCTTCCTCTCCATCTTTCCTTTCTGTTTCATTCCCTTCCTCTCCTCTTCATGCCTCTCCTTTCCATTCCTTTCTTTGCTCTGTGCCTCTCCTTGTTCCCTTTCCTTTCTTTCCTTTCCTTTTTGTCTCCTCTCCATCCCTTTGGTTTCCCTTCTCTTCTCTTCCCTTCCTCATCTTTTCCCTGCCTCTCCTCTCTCTCTCCTCCTGCTCCATAACTTCTTCTCTCCATTGGAAATTCTAATTCGGGTTCATCCCATACGGCCATGTGGATGTATAATTCATTCACTTAATTCCCCTCATTATACTATGAAGCACATTCACCAAAGAGAGGGGAATCAGATAGTGGTAAGTCAGAGCTCGTCTCGTCTCTCTTCAGTTCAGAGATGTGTACACAGGGAGGAACAACACACTGTGGGGTCTCACACACTACAAAGTCTCATTAAATGAAACGAGGCTTCTAAGGAAACACTGAAAATCCTATAATTCAGTCAAAGGGACTGACAACCAAAGGAGACCGGCTGGCTGATAAGGGTTTGTTCATCAGACACACTTTCTACCGGAGGATAGTGAATATCATTTGGCTCTACTTAAAGGGACGCTGTTTTTGTTGTAGATGCTGGCGCAGGAATCTCTCTGGCCACTATCTTTGCAAAGTCAGCCTGGTTGCGGATAATTGGAGCGATCAGTGACAAGCAGTCTGGCTAAGAGAAGACAGATCACTGTTGTTGATGGTGGCAGCGGCACGAAGAGGAAGAGGAGGAGGAGGAGGAGGAGGAGGAATGGGAGAAAGTAGAAAACAATCTTGTTTCCTGTCCTGTGGCACATCACGGCTCAGGGCTCAGACTGCTGTCTGCTCTGTCCGCTGACTGAGATTAGTCTCTTAACTCCCCATGAGGCCATTAAGAGCTGATTATTAATGCAAAAGGTGTATCTGTGTAGAGTGGTATGACCAGTCTACGGTCTGTAGCATGTCTTAAAGGAGAAATCTGTAATATATTTACTGCAATAAATCATAAAGTGACCATGATACCCCATCAGAGATTAAAATCCACTTCCATTCATGTTTTAAACAATATAAAATGCTCTGCAAGAAGTAATAAATTGCGTCTGATATGTGTTTTTTTTGCAGAGTAACTTCAAATACCTCGTTAAAATGGCATGCATATAGCTCCACACTTGCCTTCATTTACTATTGAAGAAATTATGAATATGCAAATAGTTTCAGCCCTCTCCACACACGCCTGGAACCGGCTTCTCCTCTGTTTTGCGAGCTAATCACGGTAACTAGCTGCATCCAGCTTCTCCTATGCGCTGGGTATCGCTGCTAATGATATGCACAGCGCCACCTCCTCGATTGGTTCCTTAGGTTTATGACATCATATACTCAGCCTGACTGAATCTGTTTTTTGTTTTTGTTTTTAATTGCCCTTGCTCACTGCAGTTTCAAAGCAAGAAATGGCATTTATTGTTTATTTTGCTCCTGAGATGAACATGAAAAACACCACACGGACACGTTAACAAGGTTGAATACATGATTTTCACTGGAGGGGGTCTTTAAGGAAACATGCTATGTTGATGAACAATGTCCTTTCGAGGATACAATAACTGTTTCAGTTTCATGCTAATTAGAATTCAGATTAAAGCAGAATTTTCACCAAATGAGTTAAGTGTCTGTTTATGAGTCATAAGAAATCATTACTAATCTTTTGGAAGGAGTAGATGTTTATAACAGTTAATTTGAGCAATATGTTAATGGAGTCTGGCAGGCAGTGAGACATGCAGCCACTTAATTTAAACTCCAGAGTGTGTATTTTCAGATCAGTGGGCTCCTGTTTTCAGGATAACAGGCTTAACTTTAATCGACAGACAACTGACAGTCGTAAACAGCTGATCAACTTACAGTGCAGAGCTCCGTCGAGTCTGGGGAGGAGGAGGGAGGGGGAAACAACTTGCCTCAACGATAGACTGTATATTAAAAAGGATTTCAGCCTATTTGATATACAGTCTATGGCTCCAACTCACTATTTGGACTGTGGTATTCATTATTGGACATGCAATTGCTTCCTATTCCTCCTTAAAGGCATAATCTGTGATCAAATCAAAAGTTGTAGTCTGCTATTTTTCTCAAAATGATTGACATGTTGGACATATAGACTTACGGGCTGTGTCCAGTGCATTTTTTAATTGTCTCCAATGGGAACGCCGTGTATCTACACTCTGCTTTAAATGCCTGCAGCATGTTGAGGCACTGAGCATCTATTCCGCGCTGAGCACTGGGTATTTTTTCTCTGTCCAACGTCAGCTCTTGAATCAAACGACGGTACTCAATGAGACGTTTCAAAACTCACAAAATCTCGTGAACCGGCAGGTCCATCCTCTACAAGCTTCAGCTTTCAGTTCATCCAGAGCAAGGACCGGAGCAAGTCGGCTGCTCTACCTTGTGCTAACATTTTTACATTCAGTATTTGTTGATGATGCAAATTATCTGGGAAATTAAGTACCTGCAAAACATAAATTAACCTCTGCAGATATTCTGTATCGTAGTAACCAGAGCATCTCAGCTGAAATAACACTGGGCCTCCGATGTGCTCATATCCTGTGCTGTTTTCAGAAGGACGTCTGGTGTTTTCAGGTGGGAAAAAACACTTTGGTGGCTGCAGCCCCTCAAACTAAACCATGACTAAATACAGTGAAAGTCTGCAGCAATTTTGATGCTATGAAAAGTTTCCTTAGGTCAGCAATTTTGTGAATAAAAGAGTAGAGTGGGCCCATTATATTTTGAATACTGAACACACAAAATACATATTTTACCTCTATAAATGAAACTCAATTATGTGAGCATATCTCAAATCTATATTGTTAGAAAATGTGTTCCAATCGGCTTTTTTCACAGTGAAAGCACAGGTGTGAATAAAACCACTAATGATAGCTGAATTCCATTTAGCTGGTTCATTTTCCAGGCTGTGCTATTGTGCATTCAGGCTCGTTAAAGGTGGAGCGAGTCATGCTGGAGAAAGACAGTTGACATTTGAACAAAACAACGAATCAAAGATACCCCTTCATTCAGTGCTCCTTCAGAAGCTCCACCCCTAAAATTGGCAAGGAAATGACAGTAACAACTGAGCAACATGGTCGAATCCAGTGCAGCCCCAAGGTACGTTACCGGCAACCACAATGAGGTAAAGTAATATTTTATTGCTATGAAAATACAAGTGTGGAGAGGACCAGGGTGGAGCTGAGGCACAGAGCAAACAGATCACAGACCGGAGCTTCTGGATGAAGAAACACAGAGAACTCAAGAGTTTTTGTTTCAAACTTTTGGGGTTAGAAAGCGGATTTATCTTCACTCCTGCTTCTCAACCTGTCTGCAGCAGCGACCACGGAGGAGTCATGGACCTGCTTACCGGCGAGAGAAGAGCTCAGAGTTTGTTTTTTCAACTTTTGGGATTAAAAAGTGGATTAATTATCACTCTCACTTCTCATCCTGTCTGCAGCAGCCACCCATGGAGCACTTCACTGTGCTTGGCTGTTACAGTAAGCTAATTAGTCTCTCTGTCCATGTTGACAGCTGGCCTGAAGAGAAACATGCAACAAAGTTACTCTGTAGTATGCACAGAGAGGAGGTGGGGAAAGAATAGAGACAGCAGGGACAAAATAGAGAGAACCAGCTTCTCTGGTGAGTGCTGTCAGAGGCTGACACACAAACACACACATGCAGATGGCGCCTGACAGCCAGTGCTCGCTAACTGTTAGCATGTTGCTCACAGCTGCCTGTTTGGGGTGAATAAACACACTCGCGTGAGTAAATTGAATAACTACAAATGTTCCCAAAACGTTCCAGAGATCAAACTTGCGTGAGTAACGCAAGGCGAATATTTGTTTCGCTTTTGGAGTGAATGAACACGCCATTACAGTCAGTGTCTTTTCCCTTATTTCCCCTCCTCCTCCCCCTGTCCTGCACATGAGCACGAACGTCACCTGTTGCTGATTGGTTGGAACAGCCAGCTCGCTCCAAGCCACTCTGTTTACATCCATTTACAGAGCGAGGGCCGTGTAGAAACATCTGGGTCTTTTTCAGCACAAACACAGAACGGGAAGCTAGAGGACCATGAGGAGATATTCACTGAATTTGATAAAAAAGTGTATTGGATCAGAAAGGCACAGCGCACCTTTTATGTTATTTATCACACATGCTTTTCCTACTATGGCGAGTAAAATTCTCTGCTGTGAAAAACATTTAGCATATCTGAAATCCTCCAAACAAATTTCTTCACAGCAAAACCCGAAGTGATGTCACATTTTCTAAATCGGTGTCTGAGTAATTTCAGAAAGTCACCCTCTGAGCTAAACATAAACGTGTTAATCAAACCAGATATCTGTCAAATGATGTCATGCACTGACCAGCTATCCTTGAGCTGCAGTCTGACTGAAATTTGCCTTGGAGTGAAAATTTAAGGGGGGGTTGGGGGGAGGTGGTAGTCAGAAAATAGTGTGCACAGTGTTGTAAAAACTGTGAGAGCAAGCATGGCTATCAGGCTAACGACAGCAGTTCACAGAGTTGTGGATTATCCAGCGTTTTAGCAAACGTTTTACTGTCATTAACCTCTGTCACTGTCCTTGCTTTCACTGCAGCCTGGCGGTGTCCTTCCTGCTCTGATGCTTGCATTATTCTGCTGTGCAGTTATAAAGCAAGAATAGAAACAAACAATATTTCCTGAATGAGAGATCAACCTCCTCCCGTCTCTTAAACCGGCTTGACATTTGAGAGGCCCATGATTTTGAGTGTCGCAGTTCAGTCAGATTGAAGGAATGAATGGGGAAGAAAATCCAGCTTGACTGCACCAAAAAAAGTGTCCGTTAAAGTGCCTGCACATTCATGAGGCTTATTATAAAACTTCATGAACCAGTAAGAATTATAACGGTACATTGTCTCCCATCCAAACTGATGCAGCAGAGCTAATACAGGGGTCAGACAGATGTCAATCAAACGCAGTGCTACATGCCCACACAGTCCTCATGCTGCATTAATATTGTTACACCATAATTACAAGGAGCCAAGGCAGAATAAAAAACACCTCCGAGCTGAAATTCTGAGTCTGAGATATCAGGAGTTCCTGACAGTAGCAAAATTGAAAAGAACTACATTAGTGTGAACAGACTGGTAACCTATCAGGCTACAAAACCACCACCCCAGGGTGCTGCACCTGTTACAGCTGTGTATGTGTGTGTGTTCCCTGTGCTGTTGTCCCTTTTCTTCTGTCCTCTCTCGCTCTGCCCATCCCTGATTGCTCAATGAGGTGCACCTGGCCTGAGAGAGGGGCTTAAAAGCTCCTGTGCAGCATCAGATCATCAGAGGAGAGCGGCGTCTGGTGCTGGAGCTGCCGGGGCCTCATTTAAAACATGAACTTAGAATATATTTTGATCTTAACTATGAAACAGAAACAGAAACCCGCACATAAGTAGTTATTTATAAACCTTACTTTGATATGGGAATGATTTTATGTTTAAGCAAAGTCTAGACTTGACTGAAGTGATTTTCCTGCTGGTTATGTCAGGATGATGCAGCCTGTGGTAAACTTTGTATCAGCTTTATGAACAATGTGATAGGAAGTAACAATTAAAAGTGCGACGAATTAATAGTGACACACTCCCAAGGTAGGTGCTATGTGTATTCATGACTAAACCCTCATTTATGCTACATTACGTAAGAGGAAATCACTCATTGTAAGGAAAGTGTCATTAATTTTAAGTTAATTTCAGATTTATAGATAACAGGTGCTTAAGTTGCAAATTTTCTGCTCAAAACCAGCTTAAGCAAGGTTTTTTTATGCTCAGTATCTTTTGTGAATTTTGCTGATTTAGCATCTTGTTTATTTGTATGTTATGTTAATAAATCCTATGGATGGGGTCATATTTAAGGGCGAGTCTGTTATTTGGGAGTTGTTCAAGCTTTTCATATCATTCTGCAGCTTCTCAGTAGTCTCAATTATGTATTCAAATTCTGGTCTAAGTACACATGTTTGGCATCAAAATGCTATTTTCCTGACGCTTCTAAAAAACTTTTTTCCATGTAATATGACTTAGATTTCTGCATGATGATGTTGCTCTATAAACCCTTGAGGTTGAAGGAGCAGCATGAAAAATATGGCCACCTGTTGAAGTTAACTCCAAACAAACAGGAGGCAGCGTATCACCAGATCAACTGCTAACTGCTGCTGACTTTACTCTCTGTTGCAACTCTTTTGGGGTGTAGTTAGCTTAGCTTAGTTAGCTGTGTTGCTAAAGGCCCTAATATGACTAGAGTCTGGCTGGACCTGCAGCTCAGAGCAGCGGGGGAGTGTTTGTGTTTACACCGCGGGATACTGAACCACTCAGCAGCCTCTGAGTGAACACGGCCAAACCGGGACCAAACAGTCTCTAAGACAGACAGGGACCAGCTTGACACCAGGGACTACTGCACCGAGCTGATGTACAATGGCTCTGATCAGGACTCTGGGGACTATAAAGATGGAAGTGTGGGACAGGAGAGTGGTGAAGCAGAGAGTAGAGACACGGAGGTTGGGCATGTGACAGGCAGCGGGTAGCCAGAATATTTTCACATCTAACTCAGTGGATTAAGGATTTCTTTTCAACCAAACCAGAGGAGGTGATTGTTGAACAGTGGAGAAACTAACAAAGTGACTTTCTGGTGAGGTTTATTTTGTTTCTGTCGAGTTTGAACAGTTTATCGACAACAAGCATAAGGATATTTTCTTTGTTGACATTTTTGTGAGTTTGTTTTGTTCTTTTAAACTACCAAAGCTATGAGCATCAGCTGAGAATGATCGGCTCCTTTCGTTGCAGGGGAGGGAGGGAATCAGGGCTGTAACCTACGTCTCAGCTTTCACGTCACGGCTGAGTGGGTGTTTCCATTTGAAAAACCTGGAAAAGATCAACAATGGAGTCGCCCTTTAAAGGTGTCTTTTTGTGGCTGATTTGGGGTCAGTGAGTGCTGTTCGCCACATGGGGGCGCCTTAGAGTGAGGGTGTAAAACCATTTAAATAAAATCAAATATTTACACTAATGCAGTGAATTCAGCTGATATAAAGGGAGATAAGCACGGTTTGTATCTGGTTTCACTTATTCAAAAACTACTCAAAATGCATAACACTGCACTTGGGAGGAAACATCTTGGGATATTGTGTGAACACTCAGGTTTGAATAACGGGAGGCTTTGCTGTTCTTCTTATTCTGCAGGCAGCGTGTGAATGCAGAATATGAGAGACGGTTCTAATCAGGCAAAATAAGTGAAAACACCTGTGTGGGTGGACCATGGGTGTGAAGGGCCTTTAATGCAGCATTTTCAAGTGACGTCGCACCGTATTACATAAAACAGGATAATCACAAAGTCAAAATCACAGAATGTAATGCACCAAAAAAAAAAAAAAGAGAAGTGTTTCTCCTGGCTGACCAGGCAGATATCAACAAACATGAATTCTAAAGTGAAGAAACTGTGATAAGCAGAAACACATGCCTGGATTTGTCATTGGTGTTGTCTTCAAAGGTGCATCAAAGGTAGTGAGACTGCTTCTCTCTATGTAGGTCTATCTGCCCCTCTGCTATGTGTCAGTGTGCACTGTGTATAAATAACTCATAGGTCTCTGCACCACAGCCACCAAGCCAAATTCTCCCTAAATTTAACCAGCATGGCTTGTGTGAGTCTGACATTACTGCCGGGCTGAAATGGAGACCTCCGCACAATGTGAGCTCGAGTCTCACTGAGGCTGTAACAGACTGCCAGCAGACGTGTTGTGCTAACACTCTCCAAATGATAAAAAATGTCACTCACAGTCCTATCTGGAGGCGTGGCGAATTCACCCAGCAGCATCAGCATCAGCCTCACTGCCATGGCTGGCACTTTTCTGCTCCACGAGTTTCTCTCTTATTTATTTATTTTTTTTTCTTTTTTAAATAAACACGTCTTCAGCTCAAATACTAATCCTCACAGAGCTGCAGAAAAAAAAAAACTTTGCAGCAGAAAAAAAGGAAATCTGACAACCGGTCAGAAAAAGGGTTCTGGGGAAATGCACTTTCCTGCCCTCAGCAGAAAAAATATACGTTCAAGGATGGGGTGAGGAGGACACATTATAAAATATGAGTGAATACGCACAGAGCACACAGCATTATGAAAACATTTCTAATGTGAAAGCGTGCATGTTTCTTACTTCTCAATTTATCCTCAGACTGAAGAAAAAGTTGAAGGATTATGCACACGCTTGTAAAACTCATCACAGCTCTTAAATACATAAGACTTGAGTTTTTTGTCAGTGTTCAGACTGCTTGTTGGGGAAATTTAACTGGATATTTAAAGGGATAGTTTGGATTATTTAATGGGAGGTTGCATGAGGCACTTATTGATAGTCAGAGTATTACCTACAGTAGATGGTGGTCAGCACAGAAGAAGAAGCAGAAGCAGAAACTAAGTAATTAACTGCTGTGGACAGAGTCCACAACTTAAAAGAAGTGTGTGCAATATTTAGAATATTTTCACCACTTTACTTTGCTGTCAGACAACCTTTTCTGTCAGAAAACTGCTGTTACATAAGTCAAACATCTCCCTCTCCAAACCAACCAAACTCCACAGGTGAAATTGGTAATTTTACCTCACAGAACACGGGAGTTTCTGATCTACTGCCGCCTTGTTCTTTTGGTTAGTTTGTGTTATTGCATGACTTTGGTTGATGCAAAATACCCTTTTACAACAACAAAGCCACACAATAACTCAAACAATGTCGAGGCAGTAGGCCTGCAGCTTTCGTGTTCCGAGAGGTAAAATTACTGATTTCACCCATGGAGTTTGGTTTGGTCTGGAGAGAGCGATTTGGCTTAAATAACAGTGGTTTCCTGTCAGAAAAGGCTGACTGACAGAAAGGTTAAGTGGTGAAAACATAGCGTACATGTAAGCTGACATGGATTTTTTTAGGTGGATTTTTTTTCTAAGTGGCTAAAATACCTTTTGTTGCTGACCCTGTCCACAGTACCTCTCTGCTTCTCCAAACTGGGGGTATACTGGCCACCATCTACTGTAGGTAATACACCAATTATCAATAACTACCACTTACAAACCCACATCAAATATTATGAACTATCCGTTTAAAACTGAGGCGTAAACTTTCAACCATCAGCAACAGGTAAACAAGGCCAAATAATGGTCTTTTTATTGGACAGGCTGCTCATTTCAGTGTCCCCCCATGTGGAAGAAACCATTCCAATGTGTTTCTTTCTAGTCTTTTAACTCCCATCAGACAGAACACAGACAAGAGCACCAGTAAGCACTTAACTTGCTGAATCGTTGTCTTCTGATCCATTTATTGGACATGATTTATACCCGAGCGTCCCGCCACATGGCTGAGAAAAGCCTACGGGGAGCTCCCCACAGTGCTAGCCAGACAAAAAGCCGACAAAAACACTCTAAACGATGTGAAACAGACAGTGTTCAAATATCTCGCAGTGCACCAGGACTTGTGTCGACAACAAGGCCCTCCCGTCTCCCACAGGTTTCCCCTCCCCCCTCTCTCTTTGCTCCCTGTAGCAGACAGTTAGCAGTAGCACTGCACCTCTCAAGGACACAACCAACAGAGAGGATAGAGGGGAAGAAAGAGAAATTCAGACCGTGGGGAGAGGAAAAAGAGACAGAGGGAGACAGCAGACAAAGCAGAAAATCAAGTGGAGGTATTATGCATTATAGGAGGAGGAGGGGAAGAAAAGAGAAAAGAGGGGATGATTAAAGACGCATAACAGATGACAGAGAGTGCAGGTGGAGTGAGAGCCAGTGAGTGAGTGAGATCCAGGCAGCCATGGTTGCTTACGTCACCTTCAGGATGACATTGGCAGGACACACAGGTCTGCTGCCTCATCAATTCTACCGCTGCCCGAGGGGACATCATATCACACACACACACACTCCCTCACCCACATCGGCCACATACACACACACACACACACATATACGCCCAGCCCCTGGCGACGTGGCTCTACCTGGCCGAACACACCCGCAGCCTCTGATTGGCTGCTGAAAGCCAGCAACACTCCCCCTGCTCCCCAGCCAGCGAGACTCTGCTTGGAAACAGAGAGGCTGCGCTGTTAACCACCA
The DNA here is from genome assembly GCA_034769285.1 of Lutjanus argentimaculatus. NCBI lineage: Eukaryota > Metazoa > Chordata > Actinopteri > Lutjaniformes > Lutjanidae > Lutjanus > Lutjanus argentimaculatus. Next base: position 17,312,972 of record JAWZSL010000011.1, read on the forward strand.
AAGGCCACTGCTGCAGCACCGTTCACTGCTCTGATCCCCGTCACCGTGTCAAAAGATGTCTGAGAGATAGTAGAAGAAAAAAAAAACTACCTAATAACAGTACATGTGAGTGATTAACAGGACCTGATCATGTGTGATTAAGGTCGAAGGAAACCGACCCCTGTTGCACCACGATAGGCTACATTATGATTACTTTCTGTTTAATTTAGAGGCAAATAATCAATAACACAAAATTATGCTGCAGCCAGTGACTAACAAAGAGAAGGAGAAGATATTAATGTGTTAATGAGCTGTTCCATTGCTTTCATCAGCTAAGAGATTTTTAAAAAGTGACCACTAACCAGTGGATCAGTCACGACAAAACTCACACTGTGCAGCCACACAGAGTTTAAACTGATCCGGCTTTTTCTCCCCAGATACAGATTCTGACCCCCGAAACTAAAGGTATCAGCAGATATTCATTGAAAACCAATCTGATACCAGAGATCTTCTTTTCCCAAGATTTAAAATCTGGGAAATTCTTAATGGAACATGAAGCTGTAACCACATATCAGTTCTTAACTGTGAGAGACATTCATGTGCCAACACAGTTAATGAGATGTCAGTCCTCATTTTCTGGGCCTCTCTCTTTTATCAAACTTTGTCAAACATGTAATAAAACCTGATTCTTGATCTGAATCTGAAGAAGCTCTGGAGGTTTGAAACCATGCAGCATCTTTCAGGGATAAAAAGTGAAGCCAGTGTGGCTGCAGTTTCTTGGAATGACCACATGAGGCTGCTCCAAAAGTGAGTCGATCCCCAGTTTAATATGGGATATATTAAAATGCCCACATTTACAGATACAAAAAAACAGTTTTGATCTCTGCAGCTAAGTTTTCTGTTCATGACAACTGTATGGAGGGGATTTTTTTATATATAACTCACCTGTTTAAATTCTATTAAAGCTTAAAGTTATGCAGAATTAAGAATGATTTGAGTGGCAGGCGCATACTGTCACAGGTGGCTAGGTAGCCGCTTCAATCAGCTCCACCCACACTCCACCTCTTTGTCCATTTTTGGATTAGCTGGGAGTCAGCTGAGTTAGGCACGATCAAGATAGCGACGGAAACAGAAACATTACAAAACTGCTCTTTAGAAACCGATGGCTGACATTGTGCACGCTCCATCTACTGTTTATTATACTGTCTATGATAACTGCACATCATCAACTATAAGAGACGTCCACATACCAACATCAGTAATGAGATGTAACGTCAGCTCTTGTTTTCTGAGCCTCTCTTCTTTATCAAGCTTTGTTACATGAGTAAAAAATCCATTTCATCCACGCAGCCTTTCAAAAAACGACAATCTAAAACGATATGGAGCAAAACTTCGGTAACTTTCACTAACCATGCATGTCACTATCACTCTATACTGCCTAATGTATGTTGTCCACTTAAGGATGTCAGTACAGATACAAAGTATCACTAAAACCCAAAGAACTTTAGGTTTCAAAAGATACCAATGTGTCAGGAGAAACCTTATGAAAATTTGATTAAAATATTGCACCAGACATGTAGAATAATTTACATTAGTTTCAACCAAGAGTGAGAACAAGCTGATACAGTACATGTGTGATACTGTCAGGCAATGTGGTGGGAGTGAGTTGATTCAAACAACCTTAAAGTTAGGAAAAGGAAAAGTTTGATATTTGGGGGAATATATCTATTTGCTTTCTTACTGATACCACTCTCATGTGACTAAATATGAACCAGCTGAGGCACCAGGACATTACAGGTCCAGAATATAGTTCATCATAAAACCCCCATAAAACAGCAGTTTGTCATTTTTACAGTTTGGTTATTGTACAAATTAAACAAACATGATATAATGTCTTAATTCAAGAGTTCTAGAGGCACTGATAGGCAGATTTTGTTAACCTTTGGATAGAAACTCAGTCTATAAGACTTCATAGTAAATGCTGGGCAGCAGTCATAGTTTTTGCTTTACTTTGAATGGCCAGGATCATTTATATTGAATTGTTATTTACAACAGTTTTCAACATTTTTAGAGCGTTTTACGCTGCAGCAAATCTGAACACCTACATGTCAAAGAAGCCACAGCAACTACACAGATAAGAACAATGAACTAATGCATGAGAACTTCGAGGAGAGGAAGAGGGAGTGAGTCGAGGCGAGATGTGACTTGATTGAAGACTTGACAAACTTCCTTTAAAACACCTCAGTGTATTTGGACGATACACAAGGACTCCAATAACTGACGTATACATATAATTAAAGACAGCTAGAGACCAAATAAAATCCTATTTTCCTCTACAGCTTGCGTACTATGTTTCAACTTTTTTATCAATTGATAGTTTTTATAATGCCTGGTTTTCAGAGGTGCTGCAGCCCCCTCAGTACCCTTACTTCCCATGTCAACGGCTGTTTGCCCCTGTTTCATGCTAAGCTAAGTTAGCCAGCTTCTGGTGCTAGCTTCATATTTACTGTACAGACATGAGAGTGGTACTGATTTTGTCATCTGACCCCTGGCAAGAGAGTGAATAAGCAAATTTCCCCAAATGTCAAACTTTTCCTTTAAGGGGAACATGAAGCAGAGTTGATTTAATGAAGCTCCTCACCTTTTCCTGATACTGCCGTCTGGACGAGTCCAGGGATTGGATAAGAGCTGTTGCATGGCCAATAAAAACAGCATAGCAAGTAGCTCCTACAATCATACTCAGCATGGTGAGCCAGATATCTGAGAGACTCTCCGGGGCCTGCCGGCCATAACCGATGCACAGCATGTGGCTCATCGCCTTGAACACGGCGAAGGAGTACAGCTCCGACCAGGTATCATTCTGCAGAGAGAGGGAAGAAAACAGGACATAAACAAACAGGTGAAGACATCAATGTTACATAAAAAGGTGAGTTTGCAGGGAGAGTGGTGGCAGAGAGAGTCAGCAACTAGAAGAAAAGCTTTGGGGACAGCGGGGTCATGGAATAGCACTTACACAAATGAGAACTCCGGGGACAGAGTTGCATTAGAAAGGAAGAGGGAGGAAGAGGAAACGACATCAGGGGAATCCTTCGAGGCCTAATCAGTAAAGTAGAGACGGTTTGGAAATCATTTCCTCGGAGAGGAATGATAATGAGAGGTCATTAAATATGCCCTTTCAGCACTGTGTGAATAGGAATCTACTACAGGCAGTGACAGCCAGCCAGCGGTAACCACCAGGCTGCTGGTGTCGAGACTCATGAAGGGACAAACCTCAGGTCATAACTTACAGAAACATCAAGGGACATTAGTCATATTGTTGGACCGCTTTGAGAACATCTGAACAACACTTTGGGTAATTTCCTAAATGAAAATAGTAGTTCAGTAGGTCGCACTTTATTTTACAGCACGCTAATAATACAAGCTGTACTTTGTATTAAACCAAATAAAAACTAGGAATTAAATGTTCTTAATTAGACAGTATTAGACCTTATTGGACTTTATTAGAGGGACACATTGCAACAGAACTGTACTGTAAACTAACACATATCTGCTACTGAGAAACACCTTCTTTAGTTGATTCCCTACAACTGGCAGAGTAGCCAAGACAGATGCAGGATTACAATTAGCACTGAACAATTAATCGCAAAAAAAATCGCAATCTGGCCAAATGCAATATCCAAATTGCAGAACCAGAACCAAAAGGCAATTTTTTTGAAAAAGGAAAACAGCACGATAAAGAGGTACTGTAGTGCTGCAGAGATGAGCTGGCCTAAAAAAATCTTTTTGTTTGTTTGGTTTAGGCCTCAATAAATACCACATCATCATGATTTTAATCTTTTTTTTCCAGTGAACATGAAAATTGTCATGCAAAACTGATCATTCCCGCTAAATGTATCGCATATTGCAATCACGGTAAAAATAATCGCAATATGACATTTTTACCAAATCATGAAGCCCTAAATACAATAATTCTGTGCAGTCACCCAGAGACAAAATATTCCTCTTCCTCCATCATTTTTTTGGCCTTTATTTGTTGGATCTAGTTCACATCTCATTTTAAATGGGGAAGTATATGTGATTTCACTTTAGTTTACAGTATAGTTCTGTTGTAATGTGTCCCTAATTACCATCTCTAACATTCGGAAAAAATACACTTTATTTTACAGTTCAGTTCTTCTGTTATGTGTCCCAAATTACCCTCTAATAAGGATCTAACAGTGTGAAATAAAACACTTTAGTTTGCAGTACAATTCTGTTGTAATGTGTCCCTAATTACCCTTTAATAAAGTCTAATAAGGGTTTAATACTGTCTAATAAAGAGCATATTATTTCTAGTTTTTGTCTAATTTGATACAAATGCAGCTTTTTACGTCTTTCCATTGTACTGTAAAATAAAGTGTGACTGCTCGGTGTTATTCCTCTGTCGCTTTATGCCAAAACTGCCTCCATCACAGAGGAGGAGGATGACTGAGCAGTCCTAACAAGCTCAATTGATCTGATACTTTTGTGCAGCAGGCTTCCTTTGTTTGCCTTTTTTTTTTCTTTCATTAGCTCTGAGTGGTGACTGCGGTGACCTCGGCCCGAACGTGCTGCCGCTGATGCCAATTAATTCAAGGTAAAGCCAAAAGCCGGGACTGAAACCTCAAGGGGGATTTTTTTGGTGGGATTTAAATCATTCTGCCAGAGAAGCTCCTGTGTAATGAAACTGTATTATTGAAGCTTCTGTCCACGGACAAAAAAAAAAAGAAGTTAAAAACAGCATCCTGAAAAGCTCTTAGAACCCGGCTTCAAGAGCACAAAAAACATTTTCTACCGTGGCGCACACACACACTCCTCTCTAAATTTGTACGGGGCTACACAGAGGTTACAGTCTGCACTCAGATACAAAAGGCAATCAACTATATCCTCCTCTTATAACTTCCACAAGTGCATTAGCAGTCTATTAGTGCATTTGCCATCACATTATAAAACACACTTTCCCTTTCTCAGGCTTATTTTAAATAACTACAGTAAATCGGCCCTGTCACCATCCTGTTAAATCCATGTACCTCCAAAATGTCAACTTTTCATGAGCTATGTTCTTTTCAGCTTTGTGGCAAAGCACTTTTCAAACTTTTCAGTCGGTTTTTAAAAGATTTATTTATGAGATTTGTTTAAACCTGTAAAAGAAACCTTCAGTTTAGCTGAAAATTCAGAGTCACCAAACTCAGAAATACATGGACAGCAGGAAAGTGAGAATGTATTCAAATATTAGCGATGATGCTTACTTTTATAATGCTGTTTTAGTTTAATAGAACAGTGTTTCTCAAATGAAGGGGTAGGACCCCTAGGGGTCCTTTAGAGTACTGCAGGAGGTACGTGAGAATCTTTTTTTTTAATATCACTAATCCAGAACAATTTAAATGTAAGTTTGATTGATTAAACCACATTTTACAATCAATATTCATATTTTCAATGGTATCTTTAACTGCCAAAAACTTTCGACTGCCATAAAATCACATATAAGAAGAAAGTAACAAACGTAATCATGTCCACTGTGAGCAGGAAGCTAATTCCAGTATTGAATATCAGAGGAAAATCAAGAAAATTTGTCAGTTAGTTATTGAAATGTAGCAGTAACACATCTGAAAACATAGAGAAAGAATTGAAAAAGATGGCAAAAAAGATTATGTCTTAATGGGATTTACCTCAACAAGCTGAGCGCTGTATTATCTTTATACAGGCATTTATTTATTTATTTTTTACCAAAATTGTTTTGCTTTGCTTAGGGGGTGCTCTGCTAAAAATTATCTCAAACGGGGGTACGTTATTGAAAAAAGTTTGAGAACCACTAGATTAGATGATGAATTGATTCAGGTTTTTTTTTTTTTTTTTTTTTTAATTCTCTGACATTTGTTTTGATAATCAATTGATTGTTACTCATTTATCAAACAAAAATACCAAGGACTGTCTGCTTTCAGCTTTTCGAATGTGAATATCGGTCACTTTTCTCTATAATTGTAAATTAGTTATTTTGAGGGCTTTTGAGTGAAGGTCAGCAAAAATCACTGTGGGCTGTCAGCAATCTTTTGATCTTATGTTGATTAAATGTTAAATTAAATGATTAATAAATCAATACCTACCCCACAAAATAAGAATGGACAGATATAGTTAATGAAGTATGTATAAAAGATTCATTGCGCCTACAAATTAACTAAGCTATAGCCAAAATGGGTTTCCTATGAAGGACAGTCCCAGCTACACTTTATGGAGGTATGGAGTTTTAATTTTTTGTTTTCAAACTTACTGCTAACTTACTGGATTGTCTCCCAACATGTTAATGCATATCTTTGTTACTGTACATCCCTGTTTCAGAATGTAAAATAGTTATTGGAACTTTTATCGGATGTATATTGTTTTTAATAAAATAATAATGAGAAGGGGAGGGTTTTAAGTCATATCATTCATAAGCTGCAAACTTATAATGCTCGCTGTTTTTGCAAGGCTGTTGCTTTGTAGTTGGTGAAATCCTTTTGACTATCCTTTAAATAAAGAATTGCAAAAAAAAGATTGATCAATATTTAAATTAATCATTTGTTGCAGCCCTAAAGAAGTGAAATATAGAGCAAATTAATAAAATCTATGCACAACACATCAGCATGTGTGCAGAGGTCTGTCTTCAACATTAAAGGGCCACACGGTGATGGAAGGACTTCTCCGTCATGAGCAGACAGAAAATGAAGGATCCAAAAATAAATACAGCTCCACCAAGTGGGCTGAGGCTAAATGGTGTATGTGAAAACAGAAAGAGAAACAGTGGAGTGAAACAGATTGAATAATAGATGAACGATGAGCACTTTGATTCTGAAATAGCACAGGCAGGAGGAGAGAGAGGGAGAGAGATACTCCGTATCCTCACAGGTCTCAGCAGCTCTCCCCAGAGGATTTCATTTGGGAACTATCCGCTGCTTTGTTGGTAATCAGTGTCTCCATTAGCTGCACATAGTCTGTTTGAAGTTGACTGATAACACAAAGGGCTTTAAATTTATCTTCCGCTGTCCTAAAACGCCTTTTTTGGTGTATGAAGCAGCGACCTTGCTGTGCTGCATGCCTCATATGTCTCACATATACCGTATATACTCAAATGTAAATTTCACCTGCACAATGACCACATGCATGTTAGTTATGTGCCTTCTATGCACCAGCAGGAGGTCGTTTCAACAAAAAAGACCAATGAGTAGCCATGATAGGAGCTGGAGGAGAAAGAAAACAAAACGCTGGAGAGAAAAAAAAAGTTAAAATTTAGTTTTTTAATCTTGTGCAGAAAGAAGTCTTTGGTGACATTTATAAGAAAGGTTTATCAAAGTTTGTCTTGAGCACAGTGTTCAGATATGTGCATGAGAATATTACAATGTTTACTTATGCGAGGATGCTGTAATAACCTTAGTTTAGCATGTTAGCATGCTAATATTTGAGCACAGAGCAGAGAGTACAGCTGAGGCTGATGAAAGTGTCATTAATTTAGAAGGGAACATCTGCTCCGAATCACCAGGTAATCCATCCAGTAAGTGTCGAGACAGTTCACTCTGAAGCAGAAATGTCAACCTCACGGTGGCACAAGAGATAGGGACTTGAATCTGCGACTTGGACTCGAGTTGCACTTAAGCTGCACACACACTGACTTGAAACTTGAATTGAGATTCATCCTTGAAAGACTTGAGACTCGACTTGGACTTGAAGTTTGGGACTTGTGAACATTCTTTAATTTATTTTATATTTTATATTTAACATTAATCTGACAAGCTGAATGGTCATTAGCACGACCTAAACATCGGTGCACGTGGCCACAGATGACTGTGAACTGCAGCAACACCACATGGCGAGCGCACCTGCAGCTGCCGTGTTTGTGTGTCATAACCTTTAACTTTAATATCGTCACAGACGGCCCAAACAAAAGACTCTCTAAATGCAACGTCTGCAGTATCAAAGTAAAGGATGCTTGATCGACCACATCAAACTGCACCAAAATGCAGCCAGCTGGGTAGTGAGTCACTTAAAGGAGCAATACGTAGCACTTTTGTGTCCAAAACTGAGTACAGCAAGCCAAAGAGTGAGCTGGAACCATAGACTGTATTTAATATACAGTCTATGGTTGAAGCGAGTTGTTTCCCTGTCCCCCCTCCTCCCTAGACTCGAGGAAGCTCAGGCAGGCTGCAGGAACACCACAGGAGTGCAAGACAAGCACAACATTGTAATTTGACAATAACAAGCGACAACATTAATTGCCTGTCAATGTAAAGTTAAGCCTGTCATCCTGAAAACAAAAGCCCACTGCTCTGAAAATACACACTCTGGAGTTTGAGTTCAGTGACTGCCTGCCAGACTCCATTAGCATTTTGCTCAGTTTAATCTTTATAAACATCTTTTAATGTGAAAGTTAATGGAGCTGAGGGAGGTTAACTAAATATTTTGTTTATTTGTTTGTTTGCTTGCCACACTTGTTTGCATAGAGCGCTGGCTTTGCCATGACAACAAAAATGGTCACGTAGCCTAAAAATCCACATTCTGCTGCCAACAACTGCTGGTTAAAGTTAAACCGTAACGTCAGCTACAGGCAGGAAACAGATTTACTGTTGACCACAAATCGTTACAGGCTTATTAACTTACCATCACACTAGGTTTAAGAGGCTGGAGTCATGTATTAATCTATTACATTATAAGCTGTCATTATACAATATGGTTGCACTCAAACTGTTATTGAAAAATAGGTTACAGTTATTATTGTATACCTAATAATGTCATATTTTCGTGTTACCCTGAGTAACTTTAGTCTATATCCATTTTCTAGCCACCATTTCTATATTTAAAAAAGATTGATGCATACCAAACAACTAATCAGTGCTGATACTGTACGCTAATAGATGAAGGAATGATGATAACACAGTAGGCCTTGGTGCTTTGAATTCCTGAGATATAGTTATTCAGTGTTGGATGATATGCAGCAGATAGTCTCACATAGCCAAAGTAAGGTCTGGTCCCCATGTTATTATTCTGTCATAGGGGGAAAAAAACGCTCTGGCTTGTTTGTATTTCTCTGAAACAATCGTAATCGTCTTGGGCGGTGCAAAGCCAAGGATGCAGCGACACTGCCTCTGCAAAATACTGTTGGGGAAACATGTTTTAGTAGTATTAAAATGCTTAAATCAGGGCGGCCGTGTAGCTCAGTTGGTAGAGGGTCTGCACCATGTATGGAGGCTGTTAGTCCTCTGCAGCGGCTGCTGATTTGACTCCTGCCTGCGGCCCTTTGCTGCACCCCATCCATTCTCTCTCTATCCCCTTTTTTAACTATAGAGACATGGATTTGTGACTAAACTGAGATTTAATTTGGACTTGCCCCTCAAAGATTTGAATCAGGGTATTTATCAAAATCATTATGAGCCTCTGTCTGAGATATTTCCGTCTGTAAGTGGTGAACAGAACAACCTGACACAACCATCCTGAGAGCCACCAGCGTGGCTTAAAATGAACGAAACAAGAAGTGCACCCAGAGACCTACACGAAAGCTGAACTTTTGCCCCCAGTCTCATCAGTTCACACCTCCCTGCACCCTGCAGGGGTGAAGGACTGAGGCTCTGTGTGGCACTGATAGGTGCAGGAATGGAAGAAACGACCAAGACAGTGTGAAGCAGATAATAGAAAATGAATTTATAGCACACCGAATGACCGATCACTATGTGTGTCCGACGTCGATAAGCTGGACAAATATCAAAAGATAACTGACACACGAGTAACAAAGCGTCTGGCCAGCCCTGTCACACACCCACCGGTTTAGTTTACAATGGCTTATCTGAGTTTATTGTACAGTCAGCGCTGTCTGCTGCTTCCTCTCCCTCGCTCTGTCTCTTTCCTGCTTTCTTCTCGTCTGACTCAGTGAGTGTGTGTGGTCTCTTTATAATCTGCAGGGTGGGCAGTGAAATATGTTGTCTCCGAATGTGGAAGACGCGGCATCCTCCGTCCCCTGAGAGTTCATTTTAAGGCCAAAAAGGAAAGTGGTTGTCTGTAGTCTACCCAGCAACACCAACACCATGTGATAGCAGGCTAGACTGGTGTGGATGGTTTGGGTAAATTCATTTTATGCTGTTTGTAGCTCAATATTTGAAGAAATATGCCTCTTAGTTTATTTTGCCACATGATAAGATTGACACCACATGTCTATGCGGCAGATTTTCACATTGCTCCCTCTTTATTTCCTCCTGGGATCACAATCCTCCTGTATCTCTCCACATTTTTGACATATTTTCAGTCCTTTTTTCCTTTTTATTATCAACCTGTTTCTGGCACCGTACAGCATGTATAAGCCCCATACAACTCTAAAAATCTGCTGTTTTCACATGAACAACAATACAGCTACACCAGACCAGACTTCCTAAGAAGAATTCACATTTCTTAAGCAAGCTTTTAAAGGAAAGGGGTATGCTTTTTTTTTTAAATCAGCCGTGTCAAAAGGCAAAAACCGAATGAACAAAAGAAAACTGATGAATATTAATTTATGCCAGAGATTTATGCAAGTTCACGCTACATGCACAAATTATTCTGTATTCTTTCCTGAGAATAAGATTATTCAACATGCTCATCATGCTGTTTCAGTGTATTTATTATTGCTATTTTCATTCTTTTAAAGTCACCAGAATGCAGGAAACAAAGTCTTTGAAACTCAGTTTTTTTGGCATTGAAATCCTCCCTGCTACTGAGGCCTCAAGGTTGACAAGTATGCTGTGCAGTAAGTGTCAAGCTACAGTTAGCCAGCTTGCTTAGCTTAACAAGACTGGAAGCAGAGAGAAAACAGCTAGCCTCACTAGTTCCAGCACGTAATTCCACGTTAAATCACAACCTGTCCTTTTTACATTTGGGGTTACACAAACTAGATGTAACTTGTTAATTAGTGAGCTTTAGAGGTGTTAGTAGGCGTTGTTTTTACTTTGGAGAGAGCCAGGCTGGTTGGTTCTAGTCTTTAAGTTAAGCTAACCATCCCCAGGCTCTGGCTCTGTATATAACACACAGGTATGAGAGTGGTAATGATCCTCCGCAAGAAAACACATAAGCATATTTCCCAAACGACTCCTATTTTATAAAAAAAATAAAAAAATAAAAAGAAATAGCACATGCTTATGCAGACAACACTAGTAGGCTTAGTCTCATCACTACAGTAGAGTAATTTTTTTATTTTCTCTACAGGGCTACTTTTAAAATACTGTGCTATGGACAAGCCAACTGCAGGCATTTTTTTCCCAGGATGGCAAAGTCATGACCCACCCTCCCACCCTTAAATGAAAGAATCAATGCTTCAAAAAATCTGACAAGCAACACGTGGGCCGGTAACAGTTCCATCTCAGAGGTGGACAGACGCTGCCTGTTCATGACCTGACTTCAGACTTGGAAGTTGTAAATTTTGCCATTGGAGGGTAACTTGTTGGACTCGTTGGCATGTTGTGCGGCTACTGTTGCTCCAACCACAGGGGGTGGATGTTGTTGGGGGCGATAATGGACTAATGTTGTAATATTGAGGAACAGTAAAGAGAAACTGTGTGAACGTTAAGCCTCAGTCAAAGCCAACAAAATAACGAGAGAAGTAGGTTGGATACCAGGTATTGTTTTTTTCTTGTCGCTTTTTGTAAAAGCTGCAAGTTGTGTTAACTTTGTCGTTTTACGAAAGCTGGCTGCTCTGTGATCCTCGTCACCAGTGTGTGTGTTGCTGCTGTATGTAAAATTACTTGATAGACAGGCTCTCAAGGTAACAATATCAGTGAAAAAGAAATGTGAAAGCACAGGATTTCATTTGTGTAACAATGACTAGCACCCAGCAGCCAGCTTACTCACACCACAAAGTTGTGAGGTGAGATCCACACTTACTTTTTTCTGCACCATACTACTTCATATATCATAAATTAAGCAATTTGCACAAACAAACAAAAGGACTGCACCACTGAGCCAACCTCAACAACCACAGGGGAAATTTAGTCCAGTGCACAGCTCTAGAGACGATTTTTAAAAGAATGGTTAAAATCAATTAGCAGACTTTTAGTTTCTAGTAGGGGTCAAGCTCCAAAACCAGAATCCCTAAATTTCCCACAATGTAAATTAATAGCTTAACTGCTTAGTAAATGCCTGTGTCTTTCAAATTACATGACCTCAGATTGGCTTGTCTCCAGGCCCAAGCAGAGATAAGCCCAAAGTCATTATCAGGGCTTATTTTTCTAGACTTTACAAAACTGTTCTGCTGTTGTTTTCTCAAGCTGAGTAGCAATGACCATAAACTGAACTTTATGTGTAAAATCTGTCAAGCTCCCCTGTTTGTTTTAGTTGTTACATGTTTTGTGTACATGTAAAGTCTGTGAAGATTTTTGATGAATTCAGCTGCATTCGGAAAGGCTGTAATGCATTTATATATACTATATATTTTTTTTCTCATGAGACAATCTTTGAAGAAAATGTCTTCTAATTTATTTTTCCTGTATGAGTGTAGCGCTGCATAATGTGGTTAAATTTTATTTATTTTGACAGATGTTGCGATTGCAGTTTGATTCATGGTCAGTGGGAATGATCACAATTTTCATTTTCGCTGAAAAAACTCATGATGATGTGACATTTGTTTGGGTCTGTGCCAAACAAACATGTTTTCTTACACCTGGAGAACATATTTGTAGGTGAGGGCATCTCTGCAGCGCTACAGTACTTCGTTATAACACTGTTTTGTCGCACAACTGCTTTGCCATATTGTGATTTCGATAATATTTTGATTAACTAGGCAGCCCTCTACTAGAATATAACTGAACTAGAGATGCATTCACTTTCCGGATGCCGCGTTGGCTCTTTCAGGCTGTTACTCAGTGGCACTAATGCTTGAGTAGTTTTCAACACACGTTAGCTTAAGTAATGTTTAAGTGCAGCCCTTCTTGCTTGAGTAAGATATTGCAGAACTGCTCGTCCTCAGCACAAAGAGATCCTCCAGAACAAAAACACCTGAGTTCCTCTGGGACGGAGATAATCACATCCTTTTCTCTCCTCGTCCAGGAAGCAAACACCACCTAATTTCTGGTCCATTTGCAGAGGTTAGGCAGCTGCTTTCACTTTTCATGTTTATATGCTCTTACCGGCTTAGTGAGCACTTTAAATCAAATTTGCAGCGTCCAGCAGCAGACCTGTAATACTGTTTGGTCAAACTAGATGTGGTGAGTAAATAAAGTGATTTAACACCGGCTTATCTTCTCCAAGAGAGCAGACCACTGCGCTGCAAAGCCCCTCCTGCTGATGGCGGTGGGGGATCATGGGAAAGAGACGTGCCTGTGATACTGTGGATACAGTAAGGGATGGGTGCACACACAGTTGTAATTACAGAGCTGAAACTGTACACCCTGTGTCTGTCAGTTAGCGCTGCTGCTGTCACTATTATTACCCAGACGCCTGGGTACTCCACTGACACAGCGAGGCTCCACCACCAAACTGCACTCTACCATGGAAATTAACTACATGGCTGATAAGGCCGCTGTAAAGCTAATGCTAAATATAAACTAAATGAAATTAATGGAGGGAAGTCGAAGTGTACTGCAGAAACAACCTATATTCCCTGAGGTATTACAAGTTCCACTGAATCCAATTACTGGTCGGTGGTTGTCATCCGGAGTTACAGAGTGTTCCCGACGCCCTCCATGGGTCCTGCCTGTGGGCCCCACACCTCCAGAGCCACTGTAGGGTGCGAGGCTTGATGGATGGCCTGGCTGCAACACAATGGCTAATGTTACAAGTTGTCAGCCACTCAATAGGGGGCGGTCTCAGGTGGCTGTAGGCAGCCCGTACCATGCCAGAGCGGCCCTTTAGTTTGAGAGTGACGGCTCTCTGGGGACCGTCTGTCTTTGATTATACAGAGATGGAGAGAAATGGAGGAGTCAGTGGCTTGTCAGCCCGAACTTCATCATCCTGGACGTCAAACTCTGCTCTGCACTCAGCACAAGGTTGTCCTCTTCGGTGTCATGGAAGTTTAGAAAAGCAGAAGAATTCAAGTTTTCTGGAAGTCAAGGTTGTTGCACCCGCAGTGCATATGTAATTTGTACTTGACCTGGGTAATAAAGTAATAAAGATCCTAAGGTGACAGATGTGGTTCACTAAATGGTTTCACACCAAACTAAACTAAACTACGACAAACCTACCACAAACTTTCCTGACGTGTACAATTCTGTTTTAAACTGACAAAACATCACATGTGTAATTCGTGGCACAGTTCAAACAGAATCAAAAACCTCATCATAGACCACTGTTCATGTTTGTTCTGGGGCTCACCAGAAGGGGTGTGACTTCAGCATTCTATAGTGATATGTATCAGCAATAGACAATTGATCGATAGCAATAAGAAAAATGTTCAATAAGATGTTCAATACTTTCACTTATATGCAAACATCCATGAAAGCACAGAACAAAATGCCCTGATTCATTAACAGCCTATCATATCCCTTATTACTGCATGGCTTCATTTAAATACTTAATTGGTCAATTACAGTATTCTATTTTACTATTTATTAGTTACTTCTATTTTAAATTCTTACATTATACACACATATATGTAAAAATAAGTCCATATTAATAGATCAGTGTGTTGATATCACACGTAGGGCTGCAACAAACTATTATTTTTATTATCAATTAATCTGCATATTATGTTCTCCATAATGCCAATCACAATTTCTCAGAGCCCAAGATGGCATCATTTTGTCCCAAACCCAAAGTTATTCAGTTTGCAATGTATAAAACAGAAAATCAGCAAATCAATCAATCAAATAAATTGATGGACTAACAGTCTCAGCTCTAATTACATCAACGTGTCTCTCAGCCTTACTATTTTGTTTCTATTTTGTTTTGTTTAGTATTTAGTTAGTATTTATTACCTATATATATATTTTTGAATACATGGATACAAGTATTCAGATCAGGAGGGCAAACAGTTGAATGATGCATTTGAAGGCGATGCACGATCGTGTTTTTATTGGTTTATAGCATCAAAGAGTTGGTGCGGACATGGTCGAGAGTCAGCCTGAGGGACAGTGGACACACCTGCTCTGGCTGAAGTGTCTCATTCTCTGCATTCTGCTTATTGTAACACTGAGATACATCAAGCTTTTAATCGTCTTAGAGCAGAACTTCTCAAAATCTGGCCCCGAGGTCTGCAGCCAGACCGAACAACAAGTCAGTGCCCGGCCCATACCTCGTGTTATGAATGCAATACTTCATGAAGTTGAACTTTTTATGTTTTGAAATGAATTTTCTTTGATCAATACATTGTTAGTGGCATTTAATATGCAGTATAGCTGCTATACTGTGAATGACTGATACGCTAGCAGCCCGAGATCAATTTTAATGTGGTTTGCCGTATTTCCATATGACTGATAGCATCATGGCAGAGTGGGCAGAGTGTTGTGTGTTTTTGCTGCAGAGTTCACGCATTATTGTTACACCAGACACTTTGCTATCGGCTCCGAAACCAGCTCAGTTTTATTTAGTGTGTATTATATGTTAGTATTCATTTACTATACAATTTCTACAGCTAATCCATGAATCGATTATTAATTGTTTATCAAATTATTTACCATCTATTTGGACAATCGATTAATCAGCTTGAGCATTTTTTTTAGAAAACATATTTAGGAAAAACATGTCCAAATTCTCTCATTTCAGCTTCTCAAATGTGAATATTTTCTGGTTTCTTTACTCGTCTCTGACAGTAAACTGAATATCTTTGGGTTGTGGACAAAACAAGACATTTGAGGACGTCACCTTGGGCTTTGGGAAACACTGACCAACATTTTTGACCATTTTAAGGACCAAATAACTAATAGATTAACAGAGAAAACGATCAACAGATTGATTGATAATGAAGATAAACTTTGCAGAAATTGAAGATGTTTGGACCTATTTTTCAACTAGCAAGATGACAGGATTAATTAATTGAAGAAAATGGTCAACAGATTAATTGACAATGAAAATAATAGTTAGTTGCAGCCCTAAATGTAAACGTAGTCGTCAGAATATATCTTAGTCAGAAACTGACTTTGACTTTGTTGAGCCTCTGTTTCATGCTGGCGAGTGATGTGAAGTTAATTAATTGAAAGTCTTAAGTGAGTTTTTTTATGTTGTTATGTTTTTTGTGTTTTATGTTATTATATTATTGCAAAATCGTTCTGGATCTCTGACCTTGAATAAAAATGAGATGCAGACCTTTGAGTTATGAGTTTGAAGTTGCACTGCAGTAATATTAATCTACTCTGTACTGAAATGATTATTTTATCTGAGTGACATGAATAGCAAATGCCTCCACTTTTTCTGCCACCACAGTAGTGATTTCTCCTCTGAGATCATGTCACCATCAGCTAATTTTGATCAAATATTACATTAAAGCACCATTCATCACACCCAAAATATCCCCACATTATAAATAATGAGAGCCTGAATCAATATTATGATATATGGATTTGTCAATACTGTCCAGCTCGACAAACTAGTGCCAGTAAAACTGCAGTACGTCTCTGCCTGACACATTAAGCAAAGAGGAATTCCCTCCCTTTCACCAACATGAAAGAGAGCACATTCATCCTCAGCGCCACATTAACGCGCTTTAACCAGAATTACTTTTGTACGGCAATAAAAACAAGATTCAGAGCTGCCGTCCAAGAAATACTTCAAATCAGAAATTTACAAGTAGTTGTGGCAGGCCCTGACAATGTCGGGGAGCGAGACCCAATCTGTTTAAAACCTCATTTGGACGCGTGCCTGGTGTCTAGGTTAGTGTGGTCTCCCCTCACTCAGTAAAAGGCTGACAGACAGACCTATAAACAACCAGCTTTTATCTCTGTGAGCGAGACATGGCAACAAAGAGCCCAGCTGCCTGGCCATATTCCCCCTCCTTCCCTCTGTTTTCCCCTTTTATCTTTCCTGTCATCACCCCACCATGCTGAAGAGGAGGCGCGCAGGGATCCAGAGGTGTGCTTAAATCTTTCTCTTTCACAGCTTCTTCATTGGTATCCTGCTGTTGTTTCCTGTGTCTGGCGCACCAGCTGAATGCTGCTGCTGCTGCTGAGGGCAGTGATATGAGTAATTTTCTTGATTTGTTGGAAGGAAATACTGACTTTTCCTCCTGAATCAGTAATAGCATAATTGCAACAGACCTCACTTAGGGTAATAATGGCTCCCTGAATAGTGCACTGCACCGTTTTCAAAGTGGACCATATTGATCCAAATTACAGTATATGTAACTACCACTGATAACCTGGAGCACCCTTCATTTTCAGCCATGCAGGCAGCATGGTTCAAGGAATGGAAACGTCAGTGCAAACTGTTCAGTACAAATCAAAAACACATTTTTCCTTGTAGTGCTGTTTATCCATATAGATTGTTTTGGAGGGAGTTGCTTACTTTTAGATTTATCTGCAGTAGAGTTGTCTGCCTTCTGTCCAATATAATGGAAGTTAATGGCACTGGGTTTGTGGCGCCCAAAAAAAAAAAATACATGAAAAACTCAACAGTGATGTCTCTTTCCAGAAATCATGACCTGGTTTTCAGGATAATCCACAGACTTTTCTGTGAGCGGGTTCATAGAGGAAACCAATGTTTACATCCCACATTCATGAGTACGAGCCTCTCATCCATGAGTAGATGCACACTTCCCTCTGCACAGTGATACTGTTGTTGGACAGTAAAAACAAATATAGTTCCAACATGAAACTGCTCACAGGTAGTTTGTGGATTATCTCGATTAAAGAGACATTGCTGTTGAGGTTTCAAATGTATTTTTTTGGTGCTTTGTGCACCACAAGCCAAGTGCCATCTAGTTCCATTATATTGGAGGGAAGGCAGACATCTCTACAGCTGTTATCTCCAAAACTTGGCAACTCACACCAAAACAATCTAGATGGCTAAATAGCACTACAGGTAAGAGGAAAACGTGTATTTTTAATTCTGGGTTGAACTGGCCCTTTAACAACTGCCATGAAATTTGCTACAGACATTCATGGTGCCCAGAGAATGAATCCTAATGACTTTAGTGTTCCTCTGACTTTTCATGTAGTGCCATCATCTGGTCAAACTTTAATTTGTTAATCTTTTTTTACATAAATCTAATGACCATCAGCCTCAGCTGTACTTTGTACTTTATTATTACATTATATCTGCTAAACATCGCCATGTTGGCATCATTGTTGTGAACCTGTTTGTAAAATCTACACATATCTATAATTTTGACATTATAATTTGTATATACTGGAGGTATAAGAAAATATTGATACACTTGATATGTTTTGTGATACTGTATCAATTAAAAAAAGCACTGAATTTTTTAACACGTAAAGATTTGTGGCAGTGGTTTATTTTGTGTTGTTTAAACCCCCAGATGCTAAACAGCAGGGGTGTAATGTATCATCAGCCATTTGAAGCACTTTTATTTTATTTTTTTTACTGATGCAGGCAAATATTAGTTCCTTACTGCACTTTAATTCTTTGCAGAAAAAGTAGAGCTGTGATGTTGGATGTTGCAGGGACTGTGTTTATTACAGACTCAAGGTCCAGATAAACCAGATATTATCTATAATTATGCACTACTAATAATAATAGTAATAATAAACCTTTTCAGGTTCAGGTTTTACTCCTGTAGTCTTTATACTATACTAGTTTTCCTAAAATTAGATTTTTAAAAATCACAATATATTGCAATATATTGACATTGTCAATACACGGTCCTACTATATACTGCGTTTTTTTTTGTTGTTTTGTTTTTGTTTTGTTTAGTTTGGTCTATTATATTTTTTGTTGGTCTATTCTGAGGTTTCTTCCAATTTTTCCATGTTAAAGAGTTTAATCTGAATCAAAGGTCTAAAGATAGATGGTCTTGTGATTTGTGATACTGAATTATATGATATGAATAAAACCAACTTGACTGGCATTCTTTGATTTTGCTCAAAGCACCAGTGTGCCTGAATATGGCCTCACACAGCTGTTGGTGTGGCTGCAGACTCTTAGCCTTCTTTTACTCATTACTTTTAAAGCCCAGAATGGTTTTGACCACAAGATATATTTCTGACCTTTCAACCCCAAAGGACCCTGAGGTTGTAAAACACTTCTCTCCTGGCGGTTCCCGAATCTAAACTAAAAAACAAAGATGACTGAACATTTGCCACCAGGGTCCCCCAACTCAAGAACAACCTTCCAGAGGATATTAGGATGGCTGAGTCTATTTCCTGTTATTCTTATTTTGTATATTGCTTATTGATGGTGCCAACGTTCTGATTATCACCTCCATGATTCCGGCTGTTGTTGTTTAAAGCGCCATGTAAACCCTGCTTTGAAGAGGCGCTATATAATTATCGTTATTTCACTGTACAAGACCTATATTTGTTACTGCTTACCCTAAAAGAAGACTCAACCTTCCATCTTTGCAGAATGACTCCTGTTCCTCCAGTGCTACAAGACTCTGAACTACCAGCCAATTTAATTTTGTGGCAACAAAGATGAGTGGACTGTAAAGAAACTTTCATTTTCTGGTCTTTAAAATAAAATAAAGCTCATTAAAATGCAAATGTTCATACACAGATTTAAAGCTTTCCACTGTTGATGACAACATCCCTATAGAGCACCCGGCTTCCTGTTTTAGTTTATCATAGTCACAAAATATTGACTGACATTCAGCCAATATTTTCTGATGGAACCTCAATCAATATTCTGTGACAACCAATAGCCCTTCCCCAATCAAGTCAGAGTTAAAAGATGCAAATCCAGTTCTGGGGGTAATGTGTAGGACTCGGTATGCATGGACACGACTCCCTGACACTTACCTCCATCTTGTTGAGGGACACCCAGCAGTCTGAGGGGAAGTCCTGCAGCATGGGAACCAGAAACTGTAGGCAGCCGTCCCAGTGACACAGCAGCAGCATCATACCAATCAGGTTAAAGATCCGCATCACCGCACTGGCCAGGTCATAGGTCATATGGAAGATCTGGAGCGAGACGATGAGACAGGGAGGGGGAGTTGAAACTGGGCTGACACATGTGGAGATAAAGAATATGTTGCATTTGGAGTTTCATAAGTTTGTCAGACACTTTAAATTCATATCTCAGCGCCAGGATTGGCTTCCCGCTTGGCTCCACGGTCTCCCCTGGATTATACCAAGTGATTAATGAGCAGGGGAGACAGGTTCCCATCAGTCCCGAATCAAACACAGCAGGAGAGGGCAAGACATTTGTTACACAGAGATACATGACATCAATCAGAGGCTCAAGCACGCACACAAACACTCACGCATGCCTGCAGGCACACGAATACACTAACAACACAGACAGACATGCCAACACGTACACATACACACAGCGTGATGGACAGGGACCATCATGATCTTTAACAACTGATAGTCTATGTCGTCTCACACATCAATCATTCTGAGTCACTGGGCAGTCGCTCAGGCCAATCATCTATCACCCAACTGACTCCGACAAACCACTCCCTGTTTGGCTGCATTTAATGATCTTTATCAGGTCTAAATCTAGATAAATTACAATACTTTCATAGTGGGAAGGTCGATAAAGTCCACTATGGAGGACTGAGAAATGGGTCATTTGTTGCTCGGTGCAGCTGAGGGAGAAGTGATACTCTGCTGATGGGAGTGATGAGGAATGAGACTGGACATGAATCACATGTGCTGATCTTTCTAAATGCCGCTTTAACCTTTATGAGGTTTTCACTGTCAGTTTTTATCAATCAGCAACTGACAAAATAGATTCATTTGTCATATCTTCTTCACTGAGGATGGATGAGGGGAAACTGTACTGTACACAGACGTGTCGAGCTGCCTGATGGAGAGGTTCAGCACCATGGACAGCTCCGAGGACGTTACAGGAACTGAACAGGGTTCTGAGGTCTGTTGTACAAAACACTCTCCATAAGTATGATACTTAAGGCTTAATTTCTCCTGCTGAGGGATTTACTTAAGGGTGTTGCACACAATATCTTAAAACATTAGTTAAGGAAGTTAGGCATTAACTGCATTGAAAGAGATTTTATTGCAGCAAAATTCTGCAGCTTCCATGGTTTTTGCCTCCATCCTAGAGGACCAAACATCTAAGGATTGGTAAATCTAAAATTCAGTATTGGTGCAATGCAAGCCAAAATCACTGGATCGGATATCGCAGTGGAAGAAAGTATCATCCGATCTGGTTAATTAGCCTAAATTATCATGTAAATGCTTAAACTAGCATTGTCATCGTGTCAGTTGTGTGGAGTTATTTTAAGCTTAAGGAAAAAAAGCGAAACAGCTGAGTGTAATTTATGCGTTTATTTAAATTTAATTTTGAATGTTTGACTGGTGCTGATCAATCAAAAGGTTTGCAAAAAGATCTGAAGAATCTGAAAAAGGAGCAGCAGTATTCATAACTGAGTTATGTCGTGGGTATGCATTTTTTACTTCATGACAGTAGAATATTTGTTTCACAGTTGGAGCATGGATGTTTTGTAGATGACTAGATTAAGCAAAGTGCATCCATACAAATGTATTATTAATGGCTTAGTTATTTAAGAGAGGGGAAAAAGATGGTATCAGATTTCTGTTGGGATCAGCAGATACTCAAGGTTGCAGTGCCGGTATCTGTATCTGTACCATTAAAAAGTGGTATTGAGCCATCCTGAAAAATATTATGACACTTTGTCTGTTCTGTCCAAAAAGAGGTCAGAAATTACAGAAAGAAATCCAACTAAACTGGTAAGACAGTGAAAGAAATCTGTGTAAGAAGTCCTTCATTAATGAATTCAGTCAATTTAGCAAGATATTTATCTATTGTTGATTTCATTACACATTTAATTATTTAAGTTTTCGATATAAACTAGACTGTAACTTTAGGTAACGCTATATCCTAGCTAGCTAACATCAAGCAGGATATAACGAGCCTTCTCATTAAGACTGTAACCTAATGTGCCCTAAAAGAAAGAGAATATTCCCAACATTATTCATTTATCACCATAAACTCGGCCATGTTGCAGTTAAGACAGAATCAGAGGCACCTAAAGTTTTTTTCTGTGCAACAGTTTAACTAACGTACGAGACAGTATAAGACCAAGACAAGGTGAAAACCTTAAGTGAAAATTACAACAAAAAAAGAAGACTTAAGGGTGTTTTGTGCAATTGATCTCATTTTAAGGAAAACCTTCAATTAAGGCAGAGGTTTTCAGAGTCTGAATCTCAGACAAAGCTCAGACAAAGTGCCCCTCCTTAGTTTATTTGCTTACTTTTGCTCAATTCCTGGATGTCTGTGGGTTATTTGATCACATAGCCACTCAAGAATTAGGCCAAATAGCCTAATATTGTTGTTTTACATTACTTCAAACTATACCAAATACACAAGAAAAGGTCTGTCCAAAGGCATCTATTAGTTTCTGACTCTGGGAAAGTGGAAAAAACAGTAAAATTTCCCAAAGCTAATGTATCTCTTTAACCAGATCACACACAGTTAGACTATTCTCTGCAATCTCCTTTTGACTAATGTTATAACAAGTGTGACCATTTTTCATTTCTATTCACTGAGCCCCACCAAACTGTTCAGAGCAACCCGCTAAAGGTGTTTTGTGCAAGTGGCCCCAGTTCATTGGATTTTCAAAATAAATTATGACAGATCATTTAAAACTGTGCATTTCTTGTGTCAGAGTCTCACTCTCCATCACATCTCCACTCTCATTCTCCATGCATGCCAAGTATCACTTCCCATCACCACTGTGTGTGTTGTGTGTGTGTGTGTGTGTGTGTGTGTGTGTGTGCATCACATCATATCTTCAGAAATCCAATTATCCAAAGGTCAAGTTAGCAGCCGAGCCCCACTGCGCTGCTCACCACTGCAAAATGCCAACACCAGGCTGCCAATACTGGCATAAACGAAAAGTCGAGTGATCTCATGACATCGCTGGACCTCCTGACTCACGAGCTGCTCTCTTTCATTTGAGGAAGGAGTCCGAGGAGGGGAGGCTGGAGCGGGGCTCCCGTGACAAAGTGCATCCCTCACAGAGTAAATAAAAGCCGAGCGGCCAGGAAGGGCAGGTCTGGGTCTTTGAGTCGAAGAAGCTGGGACTCTACCTAGCAACAGCACCCATTTTCACATCCAAAGGCTGCCAGTCGGGCCTCTGAGGACGTGCCAGCTTATCTAACCTCTCCAATCCCTTTAAACGAACAATTAGTGACATATATAATCGCATTAGCAGCCCCCCAAGAGCTGCATATTATCATCACCCTCTACCCAACCTGCTCTTCCTCTGCCGCCTTAATTGATTAACTGTGTTTGCCCTGTTAATAGGCTGCTTATTAGAGCGCCTGATGCCACCTGTGGGACTGCCAGGTCAGACGGGGAGATGGAGGGGCGGGGGCGGTGGGGTTGTGTGACAATAACGGTAATTAGAATGCAAACTTTGTTAAAGCTCAAACATCCTGCTGACATTATACATTTCTCACCAGGTGGCAGGTGAGAACATTACTATCAAGGCTCCAGGCGGAGGAGAGCAGGCCGCTCGGAGCAGACAGGGAGGCAGATTGTTGGGTTGGTCAAGAGCCAACATCAACATATTGGAGACAAACCAGTGACCTTTTATCACCGACTAGATTGGGTGTTTCTTTCTCTGTGGCTGCGAGTTGTGTGATTCGCATTACTATAATATTTACACAGTGAGAGAGAGCTACTTAAAAAATGTATTCCAATAAAATTACTAATTACTTTTTAAAAAAAGCAGTCAGTAACCTAATGTAAGTATGACAATATTAAAGTAATGTAACTTGATTACTTTTCAGTTACTTGTGGATTACCTCAATACCAACTATGGTAAAATTGATTAGCCTCTTATAATGTTTTGTTTGTTGTAGGTTTATAATTCTTTGTACAGCTATTTTCTCTTTTATGGTTTTTTATTTAAAAGCAATAATTATGGACATTTGTAGGTCTCCTCCACTTCTCAAAGCCAAACTTAAAAACTTCTGTTTTTACCCAAAATAGATAGAATTTGCTAGTTAACTGGATTTCTGTGTAGTCACATTTGCAGTTGGTCTGTGTAGCTAACGTTACTGGTTAGTCATGTAGCGCTGGTGGTTGATCTGAGTAGCAAATATTAGCGGTTGGTGTGTAGCTAACGTTGGTGATTGGTCTTAAGTGGGGCATAATGTTAGTAACGGCGGTATTGGGTTTTGTGTAGCCTTAATGTGTGTTAGCATGTTGTTGTTCTGTGTAGCTAACGTTAGTGGTTGGTCTGAATGGCAATGAATTGGCAGCTCTAAGATACAGTTTCATGCAGGACCAGAGTGGTGTTGTGAGGCTTGTGAAGTGTTGTAATGTGCACACACTGTCCATGGTAGTATATCGTAATTTATTTTAATGCAATCCTGCTAATATTCCCAATTTTTATTAAATGTGTCTGTAATCTGATTACACTGTTTTGTATTTGTAACTGTAATGGACTCCAGTTACCTTTTTTGTGTCCAAATTATGTAATCTTACATGTAATCCATTACTCACCATATTTACAAAGGCACAGTCATGAAATGTGTGGTCTTACCTCCTCCCATTGGTGAATGTAGCGTATTAATCTGGAGAGCCTCAACAGCCTCAGAAGACTTAGGATCTTGGTAAAGCGGACGATCCTCAGGGCCCGAGCAGTCTTGTACACCTCCGAGTCGATGCCTTTCTCCACTATGAGGAATATGTAATCCACTGGGATGGAGGAGATAAAGTCCACAATGAACCAAGTTTTTAGGTACTTCTTCTTAATGGTTTTAGGGTCCAAAATGATGTCCGAGTTGTCCTCGATGATGATTCCAGTGCGAAAGTTGAGCACCAGGTCCATGAGGAAGAAGGTGTCGGAGACCACGTTGAAGATGATCCAGGGCGTCGTGGTCTCGTCCTTGAAGAAGGTGATGCCCACGGGGATGATGATCAGGTTGCCCACCATAAACAGCAGCATTGTGAAATCCCAGTAGAACCTAGCAGGCGTGTGAGAGTGTGTGTGTGTGTGTGTGTGTAGTTGTGTTGTGTACATGACAGTGTGTTGACATGGGTACAGGAGAGGAAAAAAAGGGAGGGTGGAAGACAAAAATAGAGTCAGATAAGACAAGTGAGTTGCTTTGGAAAGCCGATAGACACAAGAGACTTCCTGACTAAAGATGGAAAAGTGTAAACAAAGTGCTGGAGCTACACTTTGCCTGCCCGAACATGCAGAACGCCATGAGAGAGACCAAGATTAACACACAATAATAATTATTCATAAACAATTTCTCTACACATTTCCTGCATTTTTAATGCATTGAAATGAATCGGATGATTGCCTATGTTCATGGAGTAAAAAATCAGTTTGTAAGAATGGCTGATAGAGTTTTGTTGTTGTTGTTGCTGTTGTTGTTGTACTGCAGTTGGTAACTTTCAACCTCCTTTCTATTTTGTTGACATCAGCTTTACTTACACTTACCCTCTATGTCTCAAAATCCTGATTCCAAAAATGTTGGGATGCTGTGTAATTGTAAATAAAATTTACAGGCATCAAGTTCAGAATGAGTACATCTACAAAAAAAACTATAAAATTTATCAATTATTTGCAAATCATTGCATTGTTTTTATTTACATTTTACACAGGTACAAGTAGAGAAAACTATAATAAAAATCATATATTCTTTTAATCTGACCTTAATTAAAATGCAAAATGTAGAAATGTATTGAGGTGATTATTTCTCCCTTGTAAAAAAACTGAGCTTGCACATTTGATGACGTTGACATAAAATAGAAACGATCAGCTTGAAGTTTGCCATGTAGTACAGATGTCATCCTTCATAGTGACTTTTGTTTAGTGTTTGGGGTAAAGTAAATCTCTTATGAACAAACTATCGTAAAACTCTGATAGGATTCCAGATGAAATATAAGCAGACTTATTTGGGATTCTGGAGGGTCACTCCTGCATAAAAAATACTGTTGGCATATCCGTTGTATTTTACTATGTTTTACAACCAGGGTTGTTTGCTGACATTTTCTGTGGCAGCCTGTATTAGATTTACACCCAATAAATTAGATTCATACTCAATAAATTGACTCACACTCACAGTTTTATGTTATGACAAATGTTCGTACAGAGATTGGGAAAAGGACGTTTAGGTGCTTGAGATTGGGATATATTTCAGAAAGTTTTAAAACTCAATGATCTGATTTCATTGGATGCTTTTAAATGCATTTTAAAAGCTCTGGAAATGGGATCATTGGGATGTCAGTGCTTAAACTGATAAAGTTGAATGCGTGGCTTGTACTGCATTTTTATTCTTTGGGTTTTATGTATTGCAACCATATCTATTTTGTTTTATACTGCTGCCTGTCATGCCATGATATTAGGAAAAGTCATTCAGTATTAAGCTGATAAAACATGTGGGTCTCCGGGGGCTGTATTACAGAAACTTCCTGTCTCAAGTATTAAGTTAAATCAATTAGGAAATCATAAATACTCAATCCAACATCGCTTATCAACTTTTGTCTGTTACATACCAACTGACACTACTTTTCTCATCTTGTCGAGCTAAACAACTTTGTAACTTGTTTTTTTTTTTTTTTTAAAAAAAAATCATACAAAAAAATGACCAAAAATTAATTAAAATATTTTAAACATCTGCGTGAAGTGCTTTGTGTTAAACTAAAGACAGCCATTAACAACTTTGTTAGCTAACACTACCATTAGCTAGGGATAAGGTGACTAGATTTCTGAAATGAAAACCGGGGACATTTCAAATTTGGTGGTCAATAAAATACCCAGTTATTATCCATGAAATAAAAAAGGGTGACAATTACAGTTTCATGTATTTTGACCAACTGTTGTAACTGTTGCACTGTAAAAACTATTGTGCAGGCAAATTATAAAATTGACACTAAACTGTTTTCAGACATAGTTTATAGTACCATGTCCTTCTCTTTCCTCTCCAATCATAAATAATAATAGTACACAATTAGATAAAATACTTTGGTTGACAGATTCTTGCATGTCTTGTTTTTGTATTTTATCTCAAAAGCTACTATCTACTTGTTTCTATCCAGTTTTCTTAAACACACAGTTAAAAACGGGGACATATCCTGGGACAGCTCCAGCCGGGGACGGGCACCAAAAAAACTGGGAATGTCCCCAGAAAACGGGGACATCTGGTCACCCTAGCTAGAGAACACTTTTGTTAGCTATTGTTAGGAATAAGGTGACCAGATTTCTGAAATGTAAACCGGGACATTTCCAGTTCATTAAAATAGCCAGTGTTATTATCAATTATATGATCCAGTGTCATGACCAGGATAACTGTTGTACTGTAATAAAACTATGGTACAGGTTTAACTGATAAAACTGGGTACTAACTTTGTAAACCGTGTCAGAAAATCATGGCTGTACCACTCTTCTCCTTCCTCTCTAATCTTTAATAATATTACAAAATTAGATAAAATACTTTGGTTGACTCTTCTGCCTTATTTTTGTATTTTACTTTTTCCTATCCAGTTTTCTTGAAAACACCGTCGAAAGCGGGGACAGCTCCAGCCAGGGACAGGCACCAAAAAACTGGGAATGTCCCCGGAAAACAGGGACGCTGATCATCCTAGTTAGAGAACACTATCGTTAGTAACTGTTAATAACATTACCGTTAGCTAGACAGTAAGTCAGCTACTACTACAGGTGGAAAAGTGCACAGGACAGCTTAACGGTTATCCTAAAGTTAGCAGAATTTATTAAAGGTTTTGGGAAGTTGGGATGCTTGTGTCACACTTTTCCTATCTTAAGTTAACACTGACCTAGGAACTGTTGATCTGTAAAGTAAGTCTAACCTTAACTACAAGTTAAGATAACATCTGCAAGATAGGAAGTTTCTGTAATACGACCTCAGACCTCAAACAGATCAGTAGGGTTAATTACATTTGGAGCTCTTGAAGACCTTCCAGCACACACGGATACTAAGAAGGTGACTGTGTTGCTGTGTAATTCCGGCAGTGATGTGGCACTTTGTTGACTGGGACGGACAGTAAAGTAGTGAGGTTTGAGCCCGTCAGAGGAGGCTCTGCAGGACAGGTGCAGCGCTGAGTCATTACACTGCGACTTATGCAACAAGCTCAGACTCCTCCACTCCACGGCAACAACAATAACCGCCCCGATTATAATAATGTTTGAAGCAACTTTGCTGCTTCAACTTTGCATTAATTAGGATACAGAATGGCGGCGGGGCAGCTGTGGCTTCACACCTTGCGTGTGTTTAGGTGGGGGGGGGGAGGCAGTTTGCATGGTAAAGAAAAGGTCTCCTGTCATCAAATTACATCTGTGCTGTTGAAAACATGTCTCAAGTTTAGCCTTTAGTGGTTACTGACTCGGCGTTATGTGATACAAATGGGCCAAACATGAATGGCGCGGCTGTGGATGAGGAGGGGAGGAGGAAGAGGAGGAGGAGAAGGAAGGGGGGGTTGGAGGCAAACGCGCCAGCCGACTCCAAATGAGACGGGAGCTGTCCACTTCTTGTTGTGCTGAAAGCAGAGCGCAAAACCCACTGCTTTCCTGACCCCAAACGCAATTCAGCGACTGGTACATGTCGGGGAAAAGGGGGGGCTCACGGGCCAATTCGTCACGAGGAGCCTTGTCGGCTTGCAGATTTCCCTAAATATTTTGTATTGCTGGATGTCCAGCTGGGTTCTCGGTGTCTGAGCCGTGATAAACAGAGCGCATCCGTCATTAAAATGCAGGATCCGGGGAGTCGTACAGGCGGATATGTCTCCAGTGAGCATGCTTGAGGTTTTCGCACACTTGGCTCAAGGTGACATTCCATTACTGAGTGCATCGCATACACACACACATACACACACAACACACACACACACACACACATACACACGTAGCCTACATCCTTCCCGCACGGATATTGTCGCAGAGCTTATGCTACAGTATTAAGCAGATCTCTGGAAATAATGTCATTTTTAATTTAAACGAGCCTGAATTGGCGTCAGAGCGCTGTCCTCTTTGTTTAATGCGAGCGCACTGCAACGAAAAGTCGAGATGTGTTAGCAGGCCGGGCTTGTTGAGCATCCCAGACATGCTACTGTACATACAGACTGGAATGGGATTTGTTTACAACCTTGAAAGGACACTCTTTTTGCCTGACAACAGGTTGTTTGGGGGGATTAATGGCAGCACGTTGCAGTGCATCGATTCAAATCTCCGCAGACTCGATCAGAAGGGGGTGAAATGATAAATATGCAGCCGGTGGCCGTGAACAATAACCATGCATGTGTTCCCACAGTGGTTACTCACTATAAAGTGAGTTGTAGATGACAATGAGGACCCACACGGGCCCCTCATGACTTTCAACGTGCAACCAATGGCAGCCCCAGCTCTTACCTGAAATCGCTGTAAGGGTGGATAATCCAATTTCCAGCTGATTTTACCCTCTCCTGCTCCCTCTCCACCGCTTTTTGACTACCATACATGCGTAAGGAGAATTTGTTAACTCCAGGCTGCAGCATACTACTAAACTGCCGCTGCATGAAGCTGGCTTGGCTGCCCCGAGGCTCCGCATCCTCGGCGGGCACAATTGGCGGTCCATCCTCGGGCTTCTGGAAAGTGACAGAGTTCCTGGGCTGCTGGGTCTGAGTCTGAGCCGGGCCGTGCAGCGAGGACGAGGCTTTCCGGCTTGGTGCGTTGGAGAAGGACACCTTGGAGTCCTTTTTCTCGGGGACGCCGCTGGACACGGGGGTAGCGCCGGGGTTTGCGCCCTCTCCTCCGTGCCCCCCGGTCAGGGAGCCGCCTGGCGTGATGGAGCCGTCCATGCTGGCGGTGGTCGAGTTACAGGCTCCTCGCTTGGCGCTCCCTCCGTCCTCGGCCCTCCCCGACCCTCCCGTCTGCTTCTCCTGCTTGGAGATGATTGAGCGCAGGCTCCCGGTACCCGAGTCCCTCCTGCATTCTCCGTTTTTGTTGCATTTCATGCTGGAAATTGGAGCGACGCTGTTGCAACCATCACCCGCTGTCGCGTTTAAAACCTCGACCGCGACCGCTGATTCCGACGCCTCCGCCCCAGATGCTCTGCTGGTGTCGCCGCGCTGGGCAGCATCGCCCGGACAGGGTGTCTGGGTCTCGGTGGCTCTGGAGGCAGCAGTGGGCCGTGGAGCGGCGGGAGCCTCCTCTGTGTGCGTGTGGTAGGGCTCCTTGTTGGAGTTTCTCCTGGAACCCGAGGACGCGGCTCCCCCTCCTGGCGTAAAGTTCTTCATCCTGATACTGCCGCCTCCTCCTCCTCCACCTCCGCCACTGCCGCTCCCCCCGGCTCGGCGCAACCGCGGATGCTGAAACTTGGACTCCTCTTCTCCGTCCTCCGTCTCGTCCATCACGACGTTGCTGGCGGCGCCGGGCTGCTTAGCGCTGCTCGGTGCTCCGGGAGAACCGGAGTCCAGGCAGTTCTGGCTGCTGGTGCTTCTCGTGCATTTGGACGCGGCAGCAGCCTTCGGTGCGCTGATGTGGCTGCATCCGCTGCCGCCCACCGCCTTCTTTTTCATGGTGGCAGCAGCAGACGCCGGTGAAACCTCATTCCTGTCCATGACATTGAGCATATCAAATTTTGCCTCCAATTATCTTTGGAGAAAACCAATCAGAGACAGAGGGGAGAGGGAGAGAAGAAGAGGAGAGAGGGAGAGAGGAGGAAGGAGAGAGGGACAGAGGGAGGGGTGGACGTGACTTCTTTGCAAACTACTGCGCTTTTACTTTCACCAGTCATTGTGTCAAAGATGCTCAGGCATCAAGCTAATTGAGCCCTTTGACTGCGTCAGATATCATTAAACTATTGGCCCAATATGCTGCTGCTAATTCAGCCCAGGCTGCCTCCAGCTGAGGCCTCTCAGTCAGGACCTGGAGGAGCTCGAGACGCACAATCACGCGGAAATAGGTGCTTCACATGTCGTCAATGACGCCAATACGAACATCAAAAGTTTAATTACCACGTGTTAATGAAAACTCAAATGATGTCATATGTTTTAGAAGGTGTTTTCAATGACAACCTCACTGAATTGATGTCACCCATGGTTGGTGTTTAGCGCGCCCTAGCGGTCCCACGGGGGTGTCACAGGGGGTGCAAGAAGACAAATGTTCAATATTAATGTGATTCTGACACACAAGCGTGAAACTTTGTCAAAAGCACGTGATCAGACACAGGAACAGGTGTACAGTCTGAGTCCATTTCTCAACAAAAAGGTGCACTTATGTGGTACATGTCGCCTCACAGCTGTCTGGTGATCCTTTGGGTGCTTCTCGCTGGGTTCATGATCTTGAAGGAACACACTGTACC
Source organism: Lutjanus argentimaculatus (assembly GCA_034769285.1). Lineage (NCBI taxonomy): Eukaryota > Metazoa > Chordata > Actinopteri > Lutjaniformes > Lutjanidae > Lutjanus > Lutjanus argentimaculatus. The sequence continues at coordinate 17,344,303 of JAWZSL010000011.1, forward strand.
TTCCTCCTCTCACGTTTTTGTTTCAAAGCACGTTTTGATTTCTGTCCCCTGGAGTCTGGATGTCACTGTAAACACAAACTGTTTTAACTTGACAATGTTCCTGTGTGGAGTACCTTAAAAATTTAAGCTGACTGAATTTGAAAAGACTAGTTGAGGCAATTTTGTAATGATTCAGAAGAGATTTTTCAGTCAACTAAACTTGATATCAGTAAAATTGTACTTAGTTTAACTTTAGTTTAACTTGAATAAATAAAACAAGCATATTCATGTTAAGTTAATGAGAAAAGATAAGTTGATTAAGCTAAATTCCTGCATGATTTTAACAGTGTTTTTTTTTTTTTTTTGGCTCAGAGGCACAGATGAGAGGAGTGTAAATGTGGATACAAATACAAATGGGTACAGTGCACAACTGTTTTGGTAGGTACTGTGCAATCCTGGCTGTTATTATATAAATGTGTGAGTGTGACCAAAGAACACTGAAGAAGCACTGAGTAGTCATCGAGTAGCTCTCCATGTTCTCTTTCAACAGTTCACAACCCAAAAGTGTTGAAATTCAGAGTCATCTTCTGTATAATCCGCACAGATACTACCTGTAACAGCAGAGGTACTGATGTAGTGCACACACTGACAGGATGGTGTTGCAGTTAAATGCAGGTGCAGCATCACTGAGGGACTATGTTGGTGCTCTGGTTTAAAGTGCATGGTATGAGATAAAAACAGCTGGTTCCACATGTGTGCTGCATGTGTGTAGCATATCTATTCTATCTATCTATCTATCTATCTATCTATCTTATTATTATCAGAGCTACAGAGCGTTATCCCTCATGCTCTGAGGATGTGGGCCATGATAATCGAGTGCTTTGTGACTTGAGCAGAGATAAAGTAGCAGGCCTATTTTCTTTGATCTACTTTTAGTTGAGTCTAATTTTGGTCACATGTGTAAAGGATACTCATATAGGCCTATCAACAACAGCCATGCAACTATCTAACTGGTGAATTTACGCGCGATCTCTGCTTCTTAAAAATCTCAAAAATTCAACTTCAAGTTGGCACTGAATTCTTGTTGCAACTTTCTTACCTTTTGACATCAGTGCTGGGAAGTCATGAGCGTCATTTCTCTCTCCCACCTCCCCACCTCTCCCCTCTGCTCCCTCTTTGTCTCCCTCTTTCAGCCGTCCTGTCTCATTAGTCAAAACTACAGCGGCACCTTAAGGTTTCAGTGTAATTTCCTGGTAGAGCAATGCAGCAGCACTGTGACACTCTCATACAGCATTCAACAAATGTCAAGAGACCAAAAAGACACACTGAAATACAAGTAGCAACACAAGCAAAAGAAAGCATGCGGGCAAGCGTGAGCGGTGGTGGGGCGAACAGCCCAGGAACATGTTACAGTGCTGCACAGGAGCTAAAACGGTTTGTCCATTAATCAAAATGAAGAGTGTTGACCTACACAGGGAAAACTAAGTGTGGTTTGGTGCAAAAGACACACTAGTCCTTGTCTAGTGAAAACAAATGAGAGTACAATTCAGTAATAATCATAATCTGCATCTATTTCCCTGTTTTACAACCAATTAGGGCCAAAAATTTCTCAACCAGAGCCTCTGTTCTCTAAAGGTCATGTAAACAAGCCATTAAAACCAGCCTAACAGTTTTTTAAGATTTGCAGCATCCGTGACTTTGGAACCATCAAGTATATAAATTAAATTTATTTATTTGAATATGAAAACCTCACAGGTCGCTGACTCAGCCACCACCTGCTTGTTAGTTATTGCTAAAAATTTCTTGGGCTGTCGTGAATGCCTGACGAATACGCCTTTTGGTTGCCACCTACATGACAGATTGGCACGCTGCCCGGTTTAGTCATGGACGTACTTGAAGATGTTATTTGATCAGAATTAATTTTAGGGACTTACAGTGCCTATGAAAAAATATTCACCCCCTTGAAACCTTTCATGTCTTCTGTCTTTTTTTTTTTGTCTCTTGTACTCCAAGAGATGTTCAGTGACTTGGAGATTTTCTTGTATCTGTCCCCAGAATTGTCCTTTTCGTTTCATTTCTTGAGTGTTCTTCTGTCTTCGTGGTGTGAGTTTTTGCCTCAATACTGTGATCTTCCAGATACAGGTCTTTTTCATACTGCAAGTCAAGTCAATGTTATTTACATAGCGCCAAATTATAACAGAAGTTGTCTCAGGGCACTTTTCATACACCCTCATAATATTTATAAAGACCCAACTATTTCCAACATGAGCAAGTACTATGGCAACAATGCAAGGAAAAACCTCCTTTTAACAGATAGAAACCCTAAAACAATCAATTGAAACCTGTTTGACTGATCTCCACAAAACTAATCATGAGACTTTTATGACCAATAGATGCTTTTCACAGCAGACACTCTGAGTTATCAAAGAAAGATGCATGTGTAGATAACAATATTAGTGATGGTTCCATTCCATTAAGTGTTACAGTAAGACACACCAAGGAGAGAGCATTAATGATATGCAGGCATTATTAATGTTAGCAATTTTAGCTGTGCTTTTCCAGCTCTGACAAGGTCAAATTATGCATTCCAATTCCCATACTATCATGCTGTTTAGTATGCCAGAAAAAGATTTGGTATGTCCCAAAACACCGTGTGTCAAATGCAGCATGCCAAAAATACCAGGATGTCCTCCTGCATCCTGTCTGGCTATCCTGACCCACAATTTGATGCGCAGTGGAAGATGCATCACATCATCTGAACCGCCAAGAGGGCAGACAGATTACAGCTCATCGATGCTGTTTCAGGTCACACACTTTTTCTTTTTATTTCAGATTTTGAGCTGCAGACTGCAACAGACGTATGCGCATTCTGCACACAACAATTTATGCTTTGTAAGGGCAGCTGCAGTGCGTACTAAAAGTATAAAGCGTGTGATCTGCAAATGCAGGTAAAATGTCTGCAGTGAAAAGGTTCTTTTGCTGTTGTTCAGTGTCAAAAAAGCCACATTACATCTTTTTTAGCTCAGCGTTGTCAGGCAATAAAACAAAAACTCCCAGGTTTGGGTGGGTTAACCCTTTTCAAGTCACTGTAGATTTTGTGTTTGGGAATTGGAAGGTCAAATTCGGAGCCACTGCTGCAAACGAGGCTGACTTTAGATTAATTATCTCACAACACCTTTACTACATGACCAGTAAAGGGCTTTGAGAAGTACGCAAAGCTACCTTTCATTAAAACACTTAAAAATATCACAGGGTCAGTTTGTAAAAACATGGTCAAAATATGTTCATTATCGACTGACATTAAAGCAGAGTTAACCTCAAAAGAGACAGCACTGATCGAGAGAAAAGCAGGCGAGAAAAACATTTTAATTGTTTACTTCCTTGCTCGCTCCTTGGCAAGTAAATGGCCTTTCTCTTAATTACTGAAGCGTTATTAAATGTGTGAATTCAAACAGTACCAGTAGGATGACATTTTGAAGCTGCACATTATCAGATTACACATTATTATTAGTTTGTTTTAGCACTTTATTGTGACTGTACGAAAAATCAGTAAATAAAATAATAAACACTTGCTTTGTGAAACACATTTGGTCAGTTTCATAGAGGTAAGATGATCCCATGCCTGTTTGTAATGTGTTTTTTTTTTTTCCTTTTACATTGCTCAATTTGTGTCTTGGGCAAGGGTTCAAAAAAATTAAGTAGATCTGTGAACCGTTTTCACTTGAGGAATAAAAATGTGTCCACTGTTGAGCTGTGTGGATCTTTACCTTGTCGAGATACACCAAGTACACCGGATCAGGCTCTAATAAAAAGAGAATCTAATAAAAAGAAAAAAGAAAAAAAAAATCCTAAGACTCTTTCAATGCAAAAATGTGAAAATCTTTTTTTTTTCAGTAGTTTACCAAATTCACATTCTCAACATCAGACAGAATTTTGTGCAAAATAAAAAAAAAGGTGCAAATAAATAGAAATCTGATGCATACACTCACTTTCCTTTCCACAAAGTTTTAGTTTGATCCGTTAGCTGTACAGTGGCCGACAGTTCAAAATGAATTCTCTATCTACACATCTATTGTACTCTGCACCACCACAGAAAAGTTTTTTTTTTATTATTATTTTTTTTTAAAAAGAGCATTTTGTCTTTTAAATATAAAATGTGTCCCAGCCTCGTGGCAAAGACATGTCTCCATCAAAAAGCAGTCCACTCTGGCTCAAACTCCAGCTCTGGTTACAATCCCAATCTTTTTATTATTACTATTCACAGCCTTTAGCCTTTCTGCATCCTCCTTCAAACACTGTCCAGTCAGTCCAACCCCCTCAAATACTCGGCATCAATAGCAGCAGGAGCTGGACCCGGCGTCCGTTCAGCGCAGGGGGAGGAATGATGATGACTAACAGTCTGCAACAGAGTTCACCTCGACTCATATCGACCCCTTGAATTGAGACAGACGACTGTCCTGGTCTCAGCTGTGGAGAGGAGCTGTTGGGTCTCGTTTGAAGTATGCTGTGAGGTTTTCAGATGTGAGGCGGCGGTGAAGGTGAAAATCTATGAGTTGCTGGCAGCGTTCTCATTGCTAGGTGAGCTGGGAGAGGACGAGGATGAGGAGGAGGGAGAGAAGTTCATTCCTGATAACCCTGGTGGGTCTGTGGCTGTGTTCTGTCCGCTAAGACTCTTCCTGCACACAGGACACGTATCGTGCTGTTGGAAACAAGAAAACAAGAGTCGTGTAAAAACTCTTAAGTATCTTTTGTACTAGATTGTAAAAACAATTGTGGAATTCTGTTACAGATGTAACACAGCTGCCCAGTATCAGCAGTTCGTGAATGTAGTCTATTGATTCATGTACATGACTCACAAATTTTTCGTGACAATCAGCACAACATTCAAAGTAATAAAGATAAACATAGTATCAAAGTGAGAAAGTCCGTGTTTGGAGAAGATGGGGTGGACAGATGGCTCAAACAAACACAGGACTTTAACGCAGGAGGGCAGGTTTTCGATCCCCCCCAAAAAATTTAAGAACTTGCGTCAGTGCACAGAAATCGAATAGATTAAATTTCATGACTATTTCACAAATTGCTGTGAGACTGTTTGGGTTGGTGGCTCCCAACTTCACCACTAAAGTTAAACGTGGATCAGCCCGATCTGAATCGTTCATTTTCTGCAATTCAACAAAATACAACTGCGCCATCATCAGTAAAGCCAAACCAGTTCACCTCTCAAACAAACATATTTCTGAAATTACATCACTGGTACAGACACATCACTTGCTACAGACTGGTTAAGACAAAAACAACCCCTCAGGAACTACAGACTACAGCTAAAATGAAGACATGAAAAGTACAACAAGATTATAATTAAAATAAAATACATATACTATATTTATTATAGAGTAATTTATTCTAAGTATAAATAGTAATTAATTATCTGATTAGGACAATTTTTTTCATTCTCTTAAACTGAAAAACTTAAACCTAAAAGAAGCACCAGAGGAAAGTCTCTTTTTTTTTTTAAAGCATCACTTCTTTTCTTTTTGCTCACTGACACACTGTCAACACATTTAACTGAAAACTGCTGCTGCTCTTTATTTGTGATGTTTCGCAGCTGACTTTCTCACTTTGGGGTGTGTTAAGAACATAGCTTGAGCTTGGTGTAGCCCTGGTGTAGCTGACACCAATCAAATACTGTGATCAACGTTTGATACCAATCTAGCACATCTGTTTGGGACATCTTTAATAGATACACATACCTGTTCCAGCCATGGTACTATACAGTCATTGTGAAACAAATGATTGCACGGTAGTTGTCTAACACTCTCCTCGACGCTGTAGTCTTCTTTGCACACAGGACACTCTAAACCAGCACCTGCACAAACACAAAGCAACATAGTGTCTGCGTCTGTGTGTGTGAGAGAGCGCCACAGTCACATGGGTCAGCTGCATGGAAAAATGTGACCACACTGATTCTCTTTATTTGAGTTAATGCGGTTTTGTTTTTTTGTTAAATTCAAGCAACTCACCTCTCTACTACTAACAACAGCATGATTAAAAGTTCAAATAGAAATACAAATATGTATCTAGGGATCTTCTCAAATTAGTTTGTGATGATGTAAAACTAAGAACCAAAAGGGAAATATAATTTCATTACATTTCAGGGGGTGATTATTGTCAGCTGTCTACTCATAATAGAGAAAATACTGTTATTTAATTGGCTTAAAGGCCTGTGCTAAGGGTTGGTTCTGTATGAGCTGTGCTAAGGAGATAACTAAAAAAAGCAGCAGTGTTGCTGCTGGTGTAGAGTGGGTGAGAGACGATGAGTGAGTAAGTGAGAGTCTGAGAGAGAGAGAGACATGGACTCACCCACATGTTCCTCTGTAATGGAGATGGTGGGTAAACTTTTTATTCTTTCTCTGTCTGCAGGAGGGGGACCCGTGTTTTCAAACTGGTTCAATAACTGAAAGAGAAAGAGAGCAGAATCCCAAAAAATGGCTGTGAGATCATCTGCATGAGAACAAATTACAACTTCCAGACACTCTCTTCCAATATCTCGCTATTCTATATACCTGATTTAAAGGCCCAGTGTGTAGGCTTTAGTGGCATCTAATGGTGAACTTGCAAGTTGCGAACACTTTGTCTCACTCTCCCTTTCTAAGCATGCAGGACAAAACTACAGCGGCTGGTGTTTGGTTTGTGTGTTCTGGGCAACCGTACAAACATGGCGGTGCAACATGGTGGCCTCTGTGGAAGAGGACCTGCACCCTATGTAGATATAAACGGCTCATTCTAAGATAACAAAAGACAACAATTCTTATCAGGGATTATACTCTATGAAAGAATACTTAGGAATAAAATATTCCAGTTTTGCCATATGCTGTCCAATAGATCCTGGTAAATCTTACACACTGGACCTTTAAAGGATGAATTTTTCACTAAGTTTCATTTGGCAGCTACAAAAGTGCATTCTGGCAAAAAAAAAGATGTTACTGAGGAACTTGGAAAAGTCATATATAAGCAATACGGTAAGGTTAATTAAGATGTGATTGTATACAGTGAATGTCGCTTTTACAGGTCTTCTGAGAGTCCAAAAGGGGCGAGATGTAGGAAGGGTTAATTAGAATATTATAAATAGCACTATTCCTGGGGCTCTTTTGAAAAGATTCTTGGAACACTGTAGCCGTTTAGTTGTGTGTGCAGGTTTATCTCCACTTATACCTGTGTAATGATCGCATCAAGACCATTGGCACCCCACGCGTAGTCCATTGGATTGGAATGTAGCATACCCCTGAGAGACGAGAGCACGGTCAACAAAAAGAAATAACAAAGATTTATAATAATAAGTATCAGTTTTTCGTTAAATTAATAAAGTTAATTTGCATCACAGTTTCATATACTTACCATGGCCCCATTCCAATATTTGGCATGGCTGTAGGTGCTATGATTCCATTTACTAGCTGCTGGATAATTCTGTATCAAAAAAAAAAAAAAAAAAAAAACATCACAAAAAGACAACACATTCAACAAATCTTTGTTGACTCAAACTGAGAAATTCAACTTGTCCTCTTAAATTACACAAATGGAAAATGTCTGTATATAAGAATAATTTCATGGTCAGAAAATAATATTAAAGCGATACTCCACCGCAGAATAATAGCCCACTCAATATGTACTCACCCCTATGCCGATGTGAGGATGGGCGAAGATCTTATCGCGAGACTTTGTCAATGTATCGTGAGACTTCGTATACCTCGCAACATTTTCACACGTGCATCCATTAAGAGATATATGAAGTCTCGCGATACATCGACGCTATGTTTACATGCTACCTGGGAGGCTACAGTTGACATTTCGGCTAAAAACATGGTGTAAATGGGGTCTTTTGTGGTTAAATTTTAATGTTGCGGCTCGCAGACACTTGGATTACACCACATGAGCAGGATGGAGACATTTTGTGTTTGTTCTGTGTTTTTTTTTTTATATTTTATCTGTGGTCACCATTCACTGCCATTGGCTGCAACCCTGTTTTCTGCTGAAAGTCCAGGATTGTTTTGTGAACTGAAAATCTTCACCCATCCTCACATCGGCATAGTGGTGAGTACATATTGAGTGGGTTATCATGTAGGGGTGGAATATCCCTTTAAAGGTTTGATAAACAATTTTGGAAAAAGATTGATAAGACACATTCCCAGATTGTGAAGTTGAGAGCCACCATCCCAAAATAATGATATTTGATGACCTGGGAAGGACAATCAACAATCAGCTATCTTATCTAACTGTGATCCTGTCTCAGACTAGATTTTCTAAAGCCTAAAAACAGCGGCAGGAGGAGGTGCAGAAGTCTAGTTTTCTCTCAGACTACTTGAATTACAATATGCTGAAAGGTTATTGTGATTTTTTTTTTTTTTTGGCTCAATGATGCCAAAAAATACACTGCATAGCTTTAATTGACACCACACATGGTGATACTTGATATCTGCTGTTTGGTGTTTATAAGAAAAGTCGATCCTTAAAATGGCAATACTGGATATTTTGGGGTTTTATTCTTTTACGATGAGGTAATATGCTTTTGGCATAACAGACCACTTTTTGTTACTTTTACAGGGTCTGTTAGATAAGTTCTACATCATGAAACCATATTATACAGAATAATATTAAGTATTTTCTACCATAACATGAGAAGCACTTACTACTCACATAAACAAAGCATTTTTTTTACCCATATCACACACTTGACTGCTGAAAATGTCTCACCCCTCTAACGTGGGCACTCCTTCATGGCGCGTACCCTGTCGTCGAGGAACGTGTCGACCCCGTGGTTGCCGTGCGCTGTATCGTTGCCGTGACGCCATTTCCCGCTCTCTCCTGTTTTCTGTCTCTCGGTTGTCCTCTGTGGGCAGCCGCGTTCGAAGGTCGAAGTTTTCATCAAAAATCCCAAGGGCGAACGGACCGTACCCGGAGGGGAATGTGAATAAATGTTGGTGATCCATGTTCTAGTAGAAAAGACAGAGGCAATGTCAAATCGTGGTGCAGCAGGCAGGGTGCAAAGCGTTTTCCTGGACTGGCTGATTTCACAAGTCACACTGACCTCAAAGGCTGGCCGGCTCTGGTCACTGGTGGAGGACGTGGATGCGGACCCATTTTCAGTGCTGCATCAACATGGTGGGAAAGAAAGTGAAAACCTAAGATTCAGACATGCACTTAAAAATCAAAGTAATCTAATTAAATAGACACACAATAATCTTCCATACCTTCTTTCCTCAGGCAGCTCCTCAATGAAGCCAGATTCACAACGTGGACAGGTGTAGTCCTACAAAGAAAATATAAACGTAAATATCTTACTTTACTTGCTCAGTTTTACTCAATTCCTGGACATCTATGGGATGATGATTATGTTATCTGATCAAATAGAAACGCAACAATTGAGCCAAGATAGCCTAAGATTGCTGTTTGGCAAAACTTCACAGAAAACACATAAAAAAGGCATTTACTAGTGTCTGACTCTGGCAAAGAGGGAAAACAGTAAAATTCCCCAAAACTACTGTATCTCTGAACTATCTCTTTAACCAAAACGCACACAGTTTGGCTCTTCTACGTGGTCTCCTTTTGACTAATGTAAAGCAAGTGTAATTTTTTGTTTTTTTCACTTGAATTCTCTGAAGCTCCCCTAAAACTGTCTGGAGCCCCTGTGAGAAGGCCTGCCTCTCCCTTTAAAAGCCTCTGACTCAAGGTGTTTTGTGCAACCGGCCCCAGATTCTTGGATTTTCAAAAAAATTTCTTTAACAAATCACACACTAGGCTGACAGACAAAAAAATCTGCAGACAAATTGCAGGCAGTCTTGTCAGTGTTGCTGCTGTGGAACAATGTTACTAAACTCTCATGCATCCTACTGTAAACTTTTGCCTAAATTTTCTTGGTTGCCATTGTCTTTTCTAAATTTTAACACATTTCTCCCATCCTAAATGATATCAAATCTAATCTGGAACCTTTACTCATTCCTGTTAAATGTGGATTATGTTACAATGTTTGAATAATGCAGTTGAATGGCGTTGCTTGTGACACACTGTACCCCACTCTTCTAAATACAGTCACGTTCTAAATCTAAAACAACATGTTACTGGCTAAGATTACCATGTATATTAAATTATAATGGAATTATACATGACTTTTTTGTTTTGATATTGGCATTACACCCAGTCTGCACTCTAAATATTGGCACCAGCCATTGAAAAACCTATATTGGTCGACCGCTAATTTAGGCTATTCTATGTTATATCCCTTTGCCAGCAAATGTAATGACTAATGTACTATTTTTTCCACTTCCATTCACTGAATTTCCCCAAAACCTAGCAGGAGCCCCCCTGAGGAGGTCCACCTCCCACTTTTAAAAACTCTAGGCGTGTGGTGCTGTTGAATTGTATCATGTTATACGGAGGTGTTTCTAATATTTAGTCTGCCATCACTGATACAGATGGCGTGAACAGGACAGTCAAAATGCCTCTCTGTATTTGGGCTGCAACCAACGATTATTTTCAGTCAATTAATCAGTCCATTATTGTCTAGATTGATTGATTAATAGTTGTTTGTTTTAAAATATTGATCAGTGTTTCCCAAAGTCCAAGATGACATCATCACATGTTCTGTTTTGTACACAACCCGGTTTACTGCCAGAGAGGAGTAAAGAAATCAGAAAATATTCACTATTAAAATAGCAAAATAATTTGTGATAAATGGAATAATTGATTAATTATGGATTAACCGATTAATCGCTGCAGCTCTTCTCAGTATAATGCAGTACAATTTAACAGCAGCACTACAAAGCTACATAAATCACACGTTGAGAGCTCTCTCAGTTGGTATGTGTGATCTCCTGAGAGTAGCCCTCGCACAGGTAAGCAGCAGGCTGACTGTCAATGTTACTGTATACATTCAAGAAGCTTCCCATGAATGGCTTGACAACAGACTGCTGTGGCAGGCAAGCGGGCTATTAACACAACAGCAATGTTAACAAGTGAAAGTTTTACTTCTCTATTTGCGGTATTAACCCCAGTACTTTTAACTCCACGCCTTATGGGGAACACATTTTCAGAGTTTTTTTTTTTTTTCCTGATTTGCTGAATCAAATCAAAATGAAATCAAAGCCACAGCCTGATAATCGCCTCCTGACAGAGAACAAATCTGACTAAAAAAAAGTGAACCTACGCTTTCTTCTGTTAGCTTGCTAATGTTAAACGCCACCACTAATGAGACCTGTCAAGCTCTGACAATCGGTTATTGATTACACCGACATATAGCTGAAATTATATACTAAAACACAAGATCATAACACGAGTGTAGCCGCCAACTTAATGACCACCACTTGACTGTCGCTCCGGTCCGCTGCTGCCTATGAGGCTAACGTTAGCGTAGCTAAGCAGCAGCAGTGAGTCGACGTGACTGGGTGTGCGCCACAAACGTACACGCGCACAATTAAACCACACAAGCCCAAATGTAACTTCCCATTCTTCAAATAGACTAACGCGTCTGTTTCGGTTCTTACCGGTAAACGCGGACTAATTTCTGCTGAACACCGGTGACAAAAAAACCGGCAGGGCCGTGGGGGAGCTTCAGCCATTTCTAGGGCAAGAGAGCAGTTCGTGCGATGCGGACGGGAAGCGAAAAGGGACAACAAAAACCTGACTTTTCGCGATGGGGGAAAAGACACGGTGGAAACGGAAACATACGCGTGCCAACGTAACGTTACCATGGCAGCTAGAAAAAATTACCAAGAGGAAGACTTCCGCTGTGATATTTACATTCAAATAAAAGTGAGAAAGTCTGACATCAAAAACATAAGCAAACAAAAGAATCATAAATGTGGAAATATAAAGTAAAATTACACTAGAGTAAAAATACAGAAGAATAATTATAAGCATATATTTATTTATATATTTTCCAAAAAAATATTTATGTACTGCTTAAAAATTACTATATTTTCTTCTGCATATATTTTTAAAGTCATTTTTTAAATTGTTATTTATTTACTAGGAAAAATTAAGAGTTAAAAAATAAATGACAGTAGAAATAAGTAAAAATAAATAAGTAATGAGAAATAAATAAACAAATAAATAATATTTAATATAATATTAAATATATGCTATTTTCTTAATATATATATACATAACTATATAAAAATACATGAAAAATGTGAAAATAATTTTAACTAACACTAATAATAATTATTATTTTAGATTTATTTGTCTTTATATTTCCACGTTTATTTCCTCATTCATCTAAGAAATGTCTCTTCATATATTACGGTTTAATACAAGACATTTTACAATACACTCATGGTGCCAACAAAGACTGAATACTACACCCCCTCACAAAGACAGGTTTTATTGTGAGGATTCTGTACCAGATTGCATTACAATGTACGAGTGGTGTAGTTTGTGGGGCAGTATTGAGGGGGAAACTGTATAGTATGATTGTTTTCTCGAAAAATCATATAGAAAACGCTAGGGTCATGCTGTCAAAGCAGAGGTCTCCAGAAGTAATTTCAGGTATGTGGGAGAACTGTGTGAATTTACGATGTGAATTTGAGTGGATAAAATTATTTTATAATTTTAAAGACGTAGTAAAGGCTATAATTATTTTACTTTTGTATGAAAATGCAGCGTCCGTCATGTGTATTTGTAGAGATCATAGTTTAAGGGTAGAGATCATGCTTTTATTATGAAAAAGCTACACCGGAAGTCTTGTTCTTATTCTTTTTTTTTTAACCAGTGGACTCCGCTACCACCGCTCAGCGGCTACGCGTAGCAGCTACAGGCCTTATTGTAGTCCGTTTTTCGAAATATATTTTTAAACCCTGCTACGGCCATGGAGTCTGGCGACGCAGGTAAATCTTCGCTTTGAATTTGACTCAGATGTTAACTCTAAATATGTCGCAGTTGACCTTATTAAACGCTTAGCGTTAAGTTAACCAGGATAGCCGTTAACGTTGCAAGCTAGGCTATGCAGCCCAGCTAGCTGGCTGGCATACAACCAGTGTACTGCGTTAAGCTAGCGTTAGCAGTTGGCTAAGGTAGGTATTGACACAGTTTTTAAAAGGAATCATACAGTATATGCGCCTTTCTTAACTAATACCCGACTCTTTCGAGGTCTGTAACCGGTAATGTCGACATTAAATGACACGAGTCGCGTTCATCCGCTATAAACTCAGCTTAACAGCTGTTAAAAGTTGTTGTTCGCTTTATATGAGCTTTCTAGTTTGCTTTACACATAAATGTCCCCTTTGAACCTCAGAAATATTCATCAGTTCGGACAAATTGCATATCATTCATATCAAATGATACTTCAGCTACCTCACCTGCCAGATCCAAGTGCTGTAGCCCATAACATGCTTATTGTTGTCTTATGTAGCAGTTTTCCATTTTATCCTTTTTAAGGGCGAGGAGGATGGAAGTCCAAGCCTATCCAGCCACAGAAAAACAAAATGAACATGAATATTCTCCGTCAAGAGAAGCTTATAGCTCAGAAGAAGAAAGAGATTGAAGCCAGAATGGCAGAGCAAGCCAAAATGAATGTTGAAACCACGAGCAAACCCCTGCCTCCAAGGTAATTACATATTTTCGGACAATATGGCAAAGATACAAAAAATCAACACATGAAAGTCTTTTTTTTTTTTTTTTTTTTTTTGAGCACAGTAATGTCTGGTGCTGTTATTCATGGATGTTTTCTTTGACACTAACATTGACTCAGAATTATAACAAATATTTTGTCTGTTCTGATCCCAGTATTTCTCACAGCCCTCAAGGAGCTTCCTCAAACAAGTTTGCAAATGATGGAAGCTTCTTACAGCAGTTCATGAAGATGCAGAAGGAGAAATCCAACAATGGGTCTGGTTAGTACCTTGTTCTGTACAGTTTTGACAAGGTTACAGTCATATCTTTATCACAAATAATATATGACTGTGGTATTATATATTATGTGTGATAAGGATGATGCATAGTGGAATTTAACACAGCAACAGGAACGCTGGAGCACAGAATAATAGCTCTGACCTTGTAGTTTTGGCTCATGTAGAAGACAGATAAAGAGGCTCCAGGCTGTTTGCAATACGTCCTTGGCAGGAGTACAGTTAGTGGGAGGCAGATATTTTTAAAGAGGACATTCTGACCCAAGGAAACTAGTTTAGGATAGGGACCATGAATATTACCTGACATTACTTACTTGTGTTGGTTATCTGCCAACACACAAAATAATTTAATAATTGAAATGAATGAAGAAAAATGCTCAAATATACATAAAAGGGTTCCTAGATATGTGTGTGTGTTTTTTTTAATCTTTCTAGGCTCCACCAGTGATACCAAAACTCCCTCAACCTCATCACCAGGAGGAAACGCACTGCAAAAAAAAAGCATTCTTGTTGGCAAGCGGCCTGGCCTCGGAGTCAGCAGCATGCTTAGTCAGTTCAAGACCTATTCACAGTCCAAGAAGAATCCTGTTCTCAGCCAGAGGCCGAGTGTGTTTTGTTCTCCAGATGGTGAAGACGAGGAAGAGGAAGCTGATTACTCCAAATTCTTAGAGATGAAAGGTAATTCAGGGCCTGTGTTTTTCAGTGTATCTCTGGACAACTCCATGGCTTGGACATTTCAGTGCATCTTCTGCCTACTCCAGTGGCACAGTTGCCTTGTGACTGGCATTTTGTCATAGGTGCCCATAGAGTAAATGTACTCATAGCCTGCTTAAAGTCTCTCCCCCAGAGGATTCAGACACCAGACTCATTATCGACAAGATGGCCTCTTTTGTGGCGGAGGGAGGACCTGAGCTGGAGAGAAAAGCCAAGGAGGACTACAAGGACAATCCCATTTTCTCGTAAGTTCAAAAAAAGTGTATCTCATCCAGAATATTTACACATTCGGTGTTTTTCAAACTCATCTGATTTCGACTGCAATTTTTGCCTTCCAGGTTTTTATACGATAAGAGCAGCCTGGAGTATCTCTACTACAAAAAAAGAGTTGCAGAAATGAGAAAGGATTTGCTAAGACCTGAGAATACATCAGATAATGGTGAGACTACCCTTTCACACACTGTCTTTTGTCTCTATTTTCTTTGCCTCACTTCTCAGAAATGCTAAAATGTTAATCACAAAAGGGGTGGACAGTATATCAGTATAGCATCGTCAGTTTCAATTAGAGTTACCAGTTACCACAACCTGTCAATTGATTGCTTGGGTAGAAGAATTTCATATTGTCTTTTGTATCAAAATCTAATAATATACCCATGTGATTCTTCTTTGAGATCTCTGACATGTGTGAAACTGTGTTGACAGAAGTATTCAGTTTCATTTTTAAAGATACTTGCTTTCAAGACCTCAGCATCATACAAAAATAATTTCTAGTCAAGACACTCATCTGGTTTACCATCAGACTGCTTCCTATTTTAAGCTGTGCTTAGACCTGCCATGGTTTCTTCAGTTACTCTCTTATTCTCTTGTGTTTTAATAAATCGTATGTTTTTGGATTGGATTGTAAAGAGGTCGTTTAGATTGATTAATGTGGGGTTGTGTAAGGTACTTACCTGCTGAAGTTGCTGGTTAACATGCCCTAACTTTGGAGAAGCATTATCAGCATGGAAGCTAAGCAATGTACTGCTGTGGACAGGGTCAGCAACAATAGGTATTTTACCCACTTAAAAAGGTCCACCTAAAAACGGGAAACCTCTGTTAAGTAAGCCCAGTGTCACTCTCTCCAAACCAACCAAACTCCTTTGGCAAGAACAGTGATTTTACCTTTCGGATCATGGGAGTTGCTTATCTACTGCTGCCTCGATCTGTTAGTTTGTTTGTGTTATTGTGTGACTTCAGTGAATCTAAACTAACCTTTTAAAACACCGAAGTCGCACAATGACAAACGAACTAGCGGATCAAGGCAGCGGTAGATCAGCAACTGCCATCTTGTGCCAGGTAAAATAACTTATTTCACCCGTGGAGTTTGGTTGGGTGTAAAGAGTAACATTTGGCTTAGATAATGGCAGTTTCCCATCTGAAAAGGCTGTATGACAGCAAAGTAAAGCTGTGAAAATATTGTAAATATAATGTACACTTAAACTGACATTTGACCTTTTTTAAGTGGCAAAAATACCTTTGTTTGCTGAGCACATCCACTGCAGTTAATTTCTTTGCTTCTACGCTGGTGCCCCTCTCCGTATCTTCAAAGTGGGGGCATGCCAACCAGCATCTACTGTAGGTAAGTACTACTTTAGCCAATAAACTGTGATATACACTATTTTGTCCATATTGCTCACCCCTAGGTTATGTCTATTAAATCGTGTTAAGATTTTGATGATGGAGTTAAGATTCTTAAATTGTGCACAACATTACAGTGTAGATATACTGTATGTGGTGGAACCTCTCTGGGGTTTAAATGGTCTTAATTTTGTTACAGTAAGACTCACATCCATACAGTTCCCCATTCAACACCCCTGTCCCCCCTTGCTCCTCCTCCCTCCTTCCTCTTCTTATCCCCTATTGGCTCTAGACTGGTGGTGTGTGAGGGCCAGTTGAGTACGATACAGTAGTAGAGTGTGAATTGAGCCCCAGTACTGATAGGCTGCTTAAAGTCTCCCCCCCAGTGGACGCAGAAACCCAGCAAGTGGCTGAGAAGCTGGCCAGGTTTGTGGCGGAGGGTGGTCCTGAGGTGGAAGCCATCGCTGCAGAGCGCAACCGAGACAACCCTGCCTTCAGGTCAGTCACTGTATGTGTGACTGTTTCCTAATGTTTACCCTTTTTGCTGGGTCATTCACCTCTCACAAAATATATACTGTCCGTCCTGCAGCTTTCTATATGACCACCAAAGTCCAGCCTACCACTTCTACAAAGGCAAAGTACAGGAGTATCGTGCCACAGCCTCCCAGAACGATTCACCCCCAGCAGCAGACTCAGGGACAGACCTACAGCGACCAGCTGCACCACCGTTACAAGGAATCCCTCCACCACCAAATCCGGTTTCTCTACCGCACAGTCAGGAAGCAGAAACTCCGCCTGTCAAACGGAAGAGGAAGAGTCGATGGGGGTCTGAGGATGACAAAGTCGAATTGCCCATGCCTCCCATCATTATTCCACAGGAGGTTAATGTTCCAGATCCCAACACACCCTCTCTCTCTGGTACATGAACTTGTTTTTTAAATGGTATAAATATGTGCACACACACTTAGTTTGTTTACACAAAATCTTAAGAAGGCAGTGTCAATATGCTCTTGAAGGTGATATGCTTTTCTAATAATTTCCAACCCATACATGTTAATACTAATGTGCATTTTATGTAGAGTCATAGAAGATGCTGTTTGAGTCCTGCATAGGTCCAATTCTGCAAACCTGAAACAACCCATTACCTGCAATCATATCCAAGTCAAATCCGAACACGGACCTGTTAATATAAGCCCCACAACCCGACCCGTGATCAAGCACACATACAAAGTGACTCACTTGTGTGCTTTGAAAAGTATCTAGCAGTTGGCACAGCACCTCTGCTCCTGCAACAGTCAGTGTTTCCTCAATGGCGATGTGTTTAGCTTGCGGTTGTCAAAAGCTCATAATTTTTGGCACTTTTTACAAGCAGCAAAGCCACTGACAATGTTATTTTCACAGTTTCTGATCACGCCAAATTTCTCCCAAACGTCTGATTTGGCCTTTGATGATGTATTGTCCACAATTTGGTATTCTCCACTGGCTATTTTTGCAACAATTTTTGATTTATTGGCAGATAGTGTCCCCTCATTTGGCTGGATGTGTGATCAGTGGTTGTTGTTATTGGCTTTCACAGTAAAAAAAAATCTTGGGGGCTGATTAGGCTTGATAATATTAGCTGATTTAAATGTTAAAAATGTGGCACAGTCATTTTCATGTCTGGTTTCTCCAGGGGGAAAAAAAGCATTTTTTTCTTGCTGGCTGCCAACCCACAGTTCATTTTTACCCACGCATGTGAATTTATATAAATCTATCTTTTTTTACCCATCACACAATTTTTTTGCGGGTCACCTGGCGGGTACCCCATCTGGTGCAGAATTCTGTTATTATTATTGTCAGGAAATTGATGCCTCTACCTCTACAATTACATAAATCATTTTTTTAAATAACCATGGTTTTTGAAACTGCATTTCAATTTGCTGTTTTGTTTGTGTTCGAGTGTTCGCACACTCATAGCCACAGTGTAAAAAATAATATTTTAATATTTTACCAATGCTTAGACATGACAGTCTTCTGCAGGCTTTTTGAATACCCTGAGGAAGACTGTCATGTCAAAACATTAAGATACTATTTTTGCATCATGACCACGAAGGTACAACTACTGTATCTTCTCCCACAACCTGTACTTTTTCCATGGTCAGCACCTCCCCATTACTGGTCTGCGTTCCATCTTCCTACTCAGTTTGCTATTTTGGCCACACTATCAGCTGATCTAATAATAAATTTATGAATATACCGTGTAAGTTTGTGGTGATGCATGTTTCAGCCCAGGAGCTGAGAGGTCTCGGTTACAAGAAGGGGAAGCCTCATGGTCTGGTGGGAGTGACAGAACTGTCTGAGGACCAGAAGCGACAACTCAAAGAACAACAGGAGGTATGATTATACCAACTAAATGTATTTCTTAAGTGAAAGATACACAGTGTATTTTAACTACACCTAACCTCCACCCACCCCAAATAATATTTTCACTCTCTTCCATCACATCATAAATTCAGGGTAACTGAGCCCCATAATCTCTTATCAGCATATGTTTTGCTCAAAGTATGTGTGTAATTTCTTTTCTCACACACCGTGTAGATGCAAGAGATGTACGACATGATCATGAAGCACAAGCGTGCGATGGCGGAGATGCAGATAATGTGGGAAAAGGCCATTAGAGACCACCAACACGAATACGACAGTGACGAAGAGGTGGACCAGCAGGCGGGCACCTGGGAGCATCGTCTCCGAAAGATGGAAATGGAGAAGACCCGTGGTAAGGCTGACTCTCAGTATTGAAAATTGCCCTTGCTTCTGCAATACTAGCAGCTGCTTGATAATCGGTTCTTAGGTAAAGTGATTTAAAAAAGAAATCTTGGCTGTACTTTTCCAGAGTGGGCAGAATCTCTGACAGAAATGGGCAAAGGGAAACACTTTATTGGTGACTTCTTGCCCCCTGAGGAACTGGAGAAGTTCATGGAGACCTTCAAGGCACTCAAGGTCAGTTTCCCTCTGAATGCTCTTGCTCTCGAGCCTAATATGGAAGGATTTTGCTGCTGTACAGCCACTAGGATCGCCCATATCCATTAATCTCAGTTTCAAAGAGGGAGGCACCGAACTAATGTAACTAACTGTGTTTCAGGAATCCCACAGGTCACTAAATGTCCTTTAAGTGTAAATTCAAGTGTTGTACTGTGTACAGAGAAAATGATCAATTTCACAACTTCTCTCCAAGATCTCTTCAGGGTCCTGTAAAACTTGTTTCATACGTATTTAGTGTAATTTGTGGTGAGAATTAGCCAATAAATGTCTGCTTTTCCACATGAAGGCCATAAGAGATTTAGTAGAAGCAGGGTAAACTGGAAATGTCTGTAAACAGACTTGTAGTCATCCATCCATGCCTCTGTTTTCAAGCTGCTTATCCAGGTCAGGGGCACTGTGGCAACAGCCAGCAGAGCAATTCAGATGTCCCTTTCCCCTCCAAATTCCTCAGGCTCCTCCTGAGGAATCCCCAGGAGGAGACTATAATTGCCACTTGTTATTTGGAAGTCTGTGTAATTCAATGTGGCACTGTTGTAGAAACCACACTTTTTTTTTTTTTAATTCCCTTTAAAAGTTGAAAAACAGCGCAACAGAGGTATTTTATGGAATGCAAATTCACAGCCAGAGTCATGGGAGGTTATTGGAAAGTCAGCAGTCACAAAAGACCACAGATGCAATTGTTACCACACATTTGAGTGTAACAGTAAATGAAAATAAAGAGAAAAGCCATCTGGAAGAAATGGAATCAAAAAAAAGAATGTTTCTGCCGGTTGTATTTAGTGAAGACATGCAGTGTGGAGTAATGTGAAGTCACACCAACTCTGCTGCACTTAACAAGCTCATGACAGGCAGTATTTATTCTTTTCTAGTGAAACCAAGTAAATAATAGAAGAAAATCTTAACTCACTTATGCCAAATTATCCTCACTCACTATTTATGTGGTGTCACAATAGTTGGAAAGAATTTGTACCTGACTCAAGTCAGAATAACCAGGAAAAAGCTCTTGCTGAGTTGTTGTCTGTCATATATGCAGAAACATGGCTGATCAAAGTAAATGTTTGGTTCATAACTTTTTTAAATTAATACCCATATTATAAAGTCGTCGTTTTGCTCACATGTAATTTATTATTTGGTGGAGTGACCTAGTTAGATAAGTTACTTATTAACATTAACCCTGATTAACAAGTCAGGTGTAGAGGTATTTCAGTTGTTTTAGGGAATGTACTGGTGCAGGAACAACTCTGGGACAAAACCACTTTGTAATGTAAAGCTTCTAATGTTGTCAAAAATAGTGAATTTATCAATACATATCGATTGTGAATATTGGAATTGGTTTCAATACTCTCTTTCTGCAGTATTGATACACTGATATCAGCTGTGTTTTTCTTGTGCAGTCTTCACCATGACAGTGAGTTGACACATTTAACTTTACTTAATTTCTAAGATTAGTTAATTAGATAATTTGGTTATTTTTAAGGATAGCCCAGGGATAAGAATATTCAGCGTGAAAAGCCCTTAAAAAGCTTCAAACTGTTTCTGCATACTTGGATGGCAACATGAAACTTCACTGGGACACTAATCTCAGCCAACCCATCAGCCAGACAGACGCTACAAGGACAACAACAACAACCCTATCCTTTTTAGTCTCCTTTTTGTTTCCGCATTATGAGTTAAAAGCTTCTGAACACACCAAAGTTGGAAAAACAGCTTCCCAACTCTGGAATTTAGACTACCAAGGAGCATGTGAATGCAGCATTAGTAATCAATAATTTCCCCACCTCCGTCTCCGTCTGTTGATGTCTGGGCACATGACAGACTCACTGAAGAGTTATTTTCCATTGAATCTGTTTATGAGACATCTTACAAGGACATTTTATTTCTTTCCTGAAAATGTGACTCTGAACCATACCGAGTATACACAAGAAACAAGAAAGACAAAATGTTATGGGACACAGTGAAATGATGCAACACTTCAGTGTGTTTTGCCTGAATGAACACTTTAAGTCCTGTTGACTTGCAGGAGGGCCGAGACCCGGACTACTCAGAATACAAAGAGTTCAAGTTGACGGTGGAGAACCTTGGTTTCCGAATGCTTATGAAGATGGGCTGGAAGGAGGGTGAAGGCCTCGGCAGTGAAGGACAGGGAATCAAGGCTCCTGTCAACAAGTGAGTACATGTTGCCTTTCACTGAGTCATAGGAACAAAATGTACTTTCACCACTTTAGGGTGTTATGTGTCATAATGTACACCTGTTCAACAACAAATGCAAAAACTAAAACATTTTTTCCTCTATTGTATCGCACTAGCAATAGATTAGTTTATTTTAGAGGTTCCCTCCCTGTGTGCTGCTGTAAGGATAAATACAAATTACAGTTGTCACACTACCAGAATTTTTGACACAATGCTAGTATAAAAAAAAGATGCTTGATACCTCTTTCAGTACCACAACAAAAAGACAGAAGTCCAAGCCACACAAAATAGGATAATTTTTCTCTCTTTTTTTATTAACAACATGCACACAGTGCTGAGACAGAAACTGCTGCAAGTCAAATTTCAGTCAGGACAATAAAGCCTGAACTAAGATCTTGAATGAACACTTAGACAATAGCACTTCTTAGAGCTTTGGTACTTTCAATACTATCAAATGTTAGTGTTGTACTGTTTTTAAATATGTGGTATTGAATAAGTATTGATACTTTGATACTTCTGACAATCTTAATACAAATTTGAGCCATAAAAACCAACAGGGTTTTGCACAATTACACTTGTCTGCTCCTAGTGAATTAAACTGTATTCCTCTCCTGACATGCGGCAAGTGGCTCGGTTTTGATTTATTACTTTAAAAGTATATATCATCTAATCATACTGCTTCCTTCCTTTGTTAAATGAAACTATACTGTTCATGATCAGGATGGCAACTGTCTATTGCAGGAAAAAAAAAAATATGTGACTGACTCCAAAGAAGCTTTGCTCAATGTTTCTCGTTTTTCTTTATCATTCAGCAAACACTTTAAAACAGCAACAACAAAAAAATCTTTATTAAGGGAGGTGACACTATTAGCCTGTTTTTCAAGCATTGTACATATTTTTCTAGTTTGCCAAAAATAATAACAAAAGCCAATGAGAGTGCACAGTAAAGTGCACAACAGAAAAGACTTTTTGTTCTCCAGCTGTGCAGCTACATCAACGTGTTTACAGCAGGCCTCTTCACAGCAGACATTTTGACTTGTCATAGTAGGAAGAGTGCAGGTGTTACTCATAACATCAACAACGGCTCTGTTCTGTTCGAGTGTCCCAGTATGACAGGACAATGTGACAGTGAGTCAGCATTCACAATAGAAGGACCCTGAAATTGAAGCAGATAAGTGGAATTCAGGCATCAGGTGGTTTTTGTACTGTGACGTGACAAAATGTCTTCTGTGAAAAAGGCATCTGTTTGAATTGTTTTGCTTTATTCTGATAGATGGGGAGTAATTAATATACAGCTGGCTCTCGGATTAGCAGACAGATGTGAAAAGAGAAACTAATTTCGAGTGTCTCTCTGTCCCGCTCCAGGGGAATCACCGCTACAAACGGAGCAGGGTTTGGAGTTGACCGTCCAGCCGAGCTCACAAAAAGTGACGATGAATACGACGCTTTTAGAAAGAGGATGATGCTTGCTTACCGCTTCAGGCCCAACCCACTGGTAGCATCTATTTCATCTTGTTTACTGTTTTTTGCAAAAAAATATTCCTGAAATTGCACTTAATCATCGTAACATTTATGTTAGCTAGTAGCATGTTTAAATCCATACTCAGTGTTTTCCTTTGCCGTGATATTTGAAGGTAATCCAGTGTTTCTTTTTTTTTTGTTTCCACAGAATAATCCACGGAGACCATATTACTGATGTAGAGGACTGTTTGTGTTCATACTTGTTCTTGTTCATAACTTAAACGCTGCTTTCTGCAGCTGCCACAGCTGTGCTCGATTGTGAAATGGACACTTGCACAATAGAAATTTTAAAATTGGAAGTCTGTGTGTGGAGACTAGTAGAAAGGTTGGTAGAGCATCAGTTCCATTCAAGGTTTAATTTGGATTTTAAAAAAATGTTTATTTTTTAATAATTGATCACCTGTTTTGTTGCATTTTCTGTTTAATAATGTAACACCTTAAAATATACAGACCTACATTTCCCGACTTCCACAATTATTTCACTCTTCAGTTTGTTACCATTCTGTTACCCTCTCAAATCCTCACTTGACTTTGCATTCCCAACTAAATAACAGTTCTGTATTCTGTATAATTCATGTACTGAGTATTTTTCCTCGCTGTGCTATACCTCATTTTTGTTTCCTTTCAGTATAAGCATCAGTGTTCACAATAAATAAGTCCACTTACTGAAATGTGGATTTGTCACCGACCAGCTACTGTACTTATGTGTTTATTCACTGTTAATTATGAAACAAGTAGGAGCTAAGATAAACTCGGCTTGTTTATGGTGCACTGTGTGCTAAATGCAGGTATTCATCCAATCATGTTGATAACTGCCATCAGTATTCATTTCTGTGTGGCTCTGGACAGCAGCAGCAGGTCACTGAGTAGAGTTGACCAGGCTCAAGCACTCAGTGGTGAGGAGCAGGGTGACAGATCAGTGAAATCAGACCTTCAGTTGGCCATTCCCAGGGGGGTTTACACGGGATAAATATAACTTTGAAATCCCAGCTAAGCAAGAGCCACTCTGCTGCTGGCCACAGCATTGGTCAGTGGCAATTTAAGCCACAGCAGAAGCTAAACCAAGGCGTTGGTAGGATTGTGGCGTGGTGCAGTTTTTACTTGAATGTAGGGTTTCAGCTAATAATGATTTTCATTAATTGTGGATCCATTAATCATGCATTAAAATATCAGAAGACTGGAAAATGTTTCAAGTTCATGAAGACTAAGATTGTGTAATTAAATTGCTTGTTTTGTTAATGCAAAATCTATAAAATCATAGTTAATATATATCTTCTTCGAAATGTCTTCGAAGACGGAGAACAGCATCAAATTCTCACGTTTGAGGGGCTGATATATCTTGATATATACATTTTCTCTAAAATAGTTTACTGTAAATTCTCAAATAATAATGATCTTGCACTGTAAAAAGTCACAGAGGAATTGTGTGGACTCAACTAATCTCTTAACTATGCAAGTATAGAAGTTTTAATTATTCAAGTTAATTAAACTGAAAACAAGAAAAATATTCAACATAGCAGAGATTCAGCATGCCCTGTCTGAGAGTTAAAACTCCCCTGAGAGCCTTCTTTTTCCAGTGTGATGAAAACTTACATGATTTAACTTCAAATATGACTAGAAAAGTGTTTGTTGTGAATCATTACAAAATTACCTTTACTTGTCTTATCAAATTCAATCAACTCTGTATTTTAAGTTAAACAGTTTATTTTACAGTGTATAGTTTAACAGTGTAAAGGATATGATGCATTTGTGGAGTTAACTGCCCAATAGTGTGTAAAGTAGGGCTAGGCAGTATGGAGAAATTCAAATATCACAATATTTCTGACCAAAAACCTCTAGTGATATTGCCACAATATAGACAAAATGATATATGAACTAATATTTTTAAGAAATAATCATCAGTAATGTGGTTATAATGATTAAGTGGATAAAGGCATAGAAGAGATTGGTAAGTTCAGAAAATTGCATCACTTTCCTGTGATGCAACCTTTAAAACCAGAAAAAGACAACACTTCTGACATATCAAGGTTAGGGCCTGACCAATCCTGCATTTTTGGTTCCAATACTGACATCAATATATTGGCCTATATTATTTATACAAAATATTTAGAATATAGAATACATTTTTTGTAATGGAGGTAGGATATTTTACATTTAGCAAAATATTTTATTGTCCAAAATGATATCAGGGCACTGAAACAGTAAACTTTCATCAGTGTTTTTAATAAATATAAGTAACTGTAAATAAATAAAACACAAACTGATTGAAATATATGCTTGTATTAAACCAGAATTATAAATAATGATCAAATATATAATGTTGCTTACAAAAATAACAAATAAAAGCAATCTGCATTATGTTTTGTTAGATTTTTTTTTTTTTATATAGGCGTATATTGTACAACATATTTGCTGATATCAATATACACTGATATAACTGTGATGGGCTGATAAAATTGGTTGACAAAGATACAGTATATCTGTCAGGCTCTAACTATGATATAACAATATCCAAAATCTTAGACAATACTTAGGCTCATATCATGATATCGATAGAGCTACAACCATTAATTGATTGATCTATTATGAGTCGATTATTAAATTAGTCAGCAGCTATTTTAATAAACGATAACGAAGGTTTGAGTTTTTTTTTTTTTTTTAAGAAAAAAAGTCAAAATTCTTTGACTCCAGCTTCATAAATGTGAATATTTTCTGCTTTATGGGCCGTAAACGGAACATATTTGAGTTGTGGATAAAACATCCTGGGCTTTGGGAAACACTGATAATCATTTTTCATTCATTTTTTCACAACTAATCGATTAATCGAGAAAATAATCGGTTGATTAATCGACAATGAAAATAATCCTTGGCTGCGACCCTGGATATTTATAGAATATTGATACACTGCTCAAGCCTAGAGGGAAGGAAAAGTACATGACCAGCTCCAGTTTATGTAAATTTAGTATTTATTTTTTCTAACATAGACACCCTGTGCATATCCATTGTAAATTCCCAGTAATATCAATAAATTCGGATGACATAATTAAATTTAAAAGTAACTTTACTGTGAGTACAGGTGTATGTGTGTGTGTGTGAGGGGGGGAAAGAAAGTTTGATTTGACGCATTAACGTATGGGCTGCCTGTCAGCGCGAGGCGCGGGGGGGTGGGGGGGAGGTAAACAAGATGGCGACAACCTGAGTGGAAAGAGTAACACGAAGAGTCAGAAAATTCAACTGATATCCTGCTGGACCCCAAGTGAGACATTTGTTTCGCCGAGGACGGAAACTCAAAGGGGGGGGGAAACACAACCTGCAACGGAAAGAAGACTCGTATGGATCCAGGTGAGAGCCGGTACCAGGAGTTCACTAGTTAGCTTGTTAACCAGCTAGCAAGCCGTTTACAGTGGAATCTGAACGGCTTGCTAGCCAGCGCAGCGGCTCCGGTTAGCTTGCGTTAGCTGGCTGTGTCTGGTTTGTTCCTCCGGTGTCGGGAGCTGGTTTGGATGTTGGAGCTGATGTTGGGTGAGCATAATGCGGTGCGGTCAGAAAACAAAGCCCGGCCTATTATTACCGCCGCTCCGCCGGTAAACGAGGTGAAGTTGGCTACCGTTAAAGCTAATCTGTAACGGCAGGCAAAGTTGGCTAGCTAGCGCTGCATAACCGCCGTTAGCTACAGTTGTGTGACGACGTTTCTGTTTTCCTCCCACCGTCAGTCGTCACCAACGCTAAATTAGTTGTTTTAAAGCAAGGCTTCTGAGTTTAAAAAACCTGCAGTATTTGCTGAAGGTGTGCGTGTTGAGGAGCCACAAAATGAGAGTTAATGTTAGCGAGCTAGCACAGTTCATTCAAGCAGACGTGCCGTGTTAGCTTACAAGCTAGCAAGTAGTTACCTCTTTTTAAAAAATGTTTATTTCATCAAAGCAACTGAAGTGTCAATCCTAACCCACATACTACGGTTTTAACTGAAGTGTTGTGTTAAATATGTGCTTACTTATAATGTCTTGGGTGTATAATGTGAAGCTCATAGCAGATAGGAAACTCAGTAAGGTTAACCGGTCAGGTGTTGATGTCTGGACAGATTGTTTACCAAAGAGAGCTAACTTGGTACAGAAGTGAGCAAAAGCCATCTTTTGTATTTTCAGTAATGTTTAAATGCCCCTTGTTTTCAGGCACCAGACACTAGGAACCGTGGTGGCATGGAGGACACCTGAGGACGATTGTGGATACATTGGATGGCTCAGTCGACCTCCGAGAGCCGGGTTGATACTGCTGCATGCGTTTGGCTGTGTATCTGAGCTTGGAGTCAGTCCAGCTGTCCCCACACATATGCTTCCTGAGGACAACTTTGCTATGAAGCATGGACCTTTGACAGAAATGCTGCGCTACATGGCCTCGAAGCAGGACTGGTTGCCTCTACCTAAGGCTGTATGGTGTTAAATTCATATTGAGGTGATGTAGTAAAAGCGGAGAAGAATAACATTTTAGAATCACCGTTTTTCTGATTTCTGTTTCAACTGCACTTGTCACAGATGTAGTACAAAATGCACAGTATAAAGCACTAACTTGGCACTGGACCCAACAGGTTCTCTGTTCGCACCTCTTGAGTAAAAAGAGCCCTAATGTTTACAAATTGGGATCTATCCCTCACCTCATCCCTCAACTCTCAGGCCTGATTACTCCCTCTCCCATGTTCAGTATTTTGTAATTCATCTGTATTCCATCTTGTGGAATTAAAATACCCGGCTCGCAGCTGAAAGGTTACTAGTGGATTACTCCCCAGCAGCGATTATAGTGAACATTTTTGCACAGGAGGCTCAAGCTGTGAACTATCAGTCATGAGTACCGGCGAGCTGCATCATCTTGACTATCTAAATGAAAATGAACTGATGGAGATGGATACTTTCATTCACCGCATTGACTCTACAGAGGTGATCTACCAGCCGCGGAGGAAGAGGGCAAAGCTGATAGGAAAGTATTTGATGGGAGATCTGCTAGGGGAAGGATCTTATGGCAAAGTGAAAGAGATGCTGGACTCAGAGACACTTTGTCGCAGGGCTGTAAAAATACTGAAGAAGAAGAAGCTGAGGAGGATTCCCAATGGAGAAGCCAATGTGAAAAAGTGAGTGTTTTTCTGGGTTTGTCAACCTGCCTTTTTACCTCCCTCTTTCCTTTGTGCTCTGACAGTTAAAGTCATAATACCAGTGTCACTGACTTCTCACCTGTTCACTGTGATTACTTTATGCATGCAGGGTCTTTTCAGTTAGGCATACTCAGTTATCCTGAGATGCAAAAGCATTAGCTTGACTGTAATCTTTGATTTTAATATGAGTTAATTAATTTGAATGTCCCTACTGAAATTTAAATGAATCTGACAACAGTCAAACTGTGTTTCTTTTACTGTACCATAATAAGAATAGCTCTTAATGCCTGCCCCACTCTCTTTAACCATCACTCTGTGAGCAGAACTCTTTACTTGCATTTTTATCTGCTACTTAACACTTTTTACTAGACATCTCCACTAACATTTATGGTAATTGGCATGTTAGTTTCTCCTCCTAATATGACACAACATTTTCTGTGTTCAGGAAAAAGCAGCCACAATACCTTAGTTTCAGTGAAAATACCAAAATAATACTACTTTTTGATGATTTACTTTCTACAAAAAACCCTTTTTTTCAGCTAACAAAATAAGTCAGACTTGTGAAATTCATAAGCATTTTGCACAATTTTGAGAATAGCTTTATAAGCATTTCTTCTCTAACCTCTTCTGGTTGAAGGTTTCATGGCTTCAGTGCCTTTGTCACTGATGAGTTTGGTTTGGATTGTGCCATCACCTTTAACCGCACCCAAACAACAGTGTGCACTCAGCAAACCCTCAATACACTTCTGCATTAACGTGACAGCATCAGTCACTGGAGGTTAACAAAAAGATCTTTTAGGCTCTTGTTTCAACATTTTGCCTAAATACAAAACCGTTTTAAAATAACAAAAATGTTACTTAAATCAGAAAATATCTGGTAGAAAGTTTTGTGAAAAAATAAAGCGTCTAGTACCAACATTTTGAACTGGTCGGCTTTCGATACTCATTTAGTCAGGACTCAAAAGTGTTAAGGTTCAGTACCTAATCATGCAAATAAGATAATAATTTGTATTGCTAGGTATGAAATTTATGTCACAATGTGCACACAGTTGAAGGCTTTACACTCACAAACATAGAGCTGTATCACCGTTTAAATGTACAGAAGTAATAATAATCTGATAAAGAGCAGGACTGCAAAAACCAGAGTTAAATGTCCGTAGTTTGTTTACATGCACTTAAGTAAATGAGTCATTGTCGACTTTTTGCAATAACCTAGTTTTGAAAACATCAAGGTGAAGGAAAAAAAGAAACTTGTTTAACACAGCTTTGTCATTTTTTTTTTAGAGAAATAGCATCTTAATGCTTCTGCGATTTGGCTGTCATGTCTTTATATTCAAACTTTTCCCTGCATGCCCCGTTTCCTGATGAGTATCACAAGTTTTAATCACACAGTAGTTTATTAAATATTACTCGAGCCCTTCGCTGCGGGCCTGTGCTAATTATAGAAGAAGCTTTAGAAAACTGTCAAAATGAGTTCACACAGAGAGAAAGAAGAGCTGCAAGATGGCGTGTTTTAAGGCCCAGTCAAAACAGCAGCAGAAGAACGATGAGAAGTCTGTGATAACATCTCAGTAAGAATCATTTTGTTGTGGTTAAAGTAGCTTGTATTTATCAGGTATCCAGGCTAACTTTACTGAATACTACCCCAGAATATTGTGTTAACCATTCTAAGATAGCCAACTTTGAATTAAGAAATACCATATTCCCCCTGCTCAGTCTACAGCTAGTTGGGACTGAAAGCAGCCTGTCAGCAGCTCGACAGCAGCAGCTGCAGTCCTCCATCAGCGTCCACAGTGGATCTCTTCAGCCACAGCACTGCCTTGAACTCAGAAGTGTTTTTAAGAGCATTAACAGCCCAATCCACACTTTATTAACATTCTGAAGTTGGAGAAAAAAAATAGACTTGAACCCTAAAACAATGCTTCAAGCTGTTTTGATGGTGTACACCAAGTGTTGCAATGAATAAAACTGAGTTGTTGTGTGGTGGTGAGATGGACGACTTCAAAATGTGTCTGAAACACATCCTGTGTAGACAGGGTGAGAGAACTAGAGGAGATGGTGATAGCAGCATTTAAACATTGTCAGCAGGACTGCTTTCATAGGGCTAATGTTGGTTGCAAATTACTAAAATGCTTGACAATACATAGTACATTAAGAAAAAGCGGTTAACTAGTACACAAGGTTTAACTATATTTTAGACAAATCTGCATCATGTTGTCTCGATAGTTTCATAGAAAAGTAAGATGGGTTTGTTTGGTTTTTAAAAATCAGTTTTCTGATTCAAATTGGTCTTCCTTTGAATGATTCAGTATTGATTCATAAAAACCAAAGATTGATCTTTTGAAACCTTTCCCACTGATGCATGAAATTTTAACCCCGTTGCCAGCCTTTGGTTCTTTGTGCAATGACATCTGGCCATGTGAGAAAACAAAAACACAAAACTCCACCCAGGTCAGAATGTGGTGCTAAGCGCTATATTTTCAATGTATGATGTAGCCAGTTTCCCCCGAGCTGCAGGAGGACCACAGCCACCAGTGTTAGATGCTCCTCTCCAGAATTAGGAAGCTTTCTTGGGCCGTAAAGTGCAGTGTGTTGGGCTTTGTGGATCAGAAGCCAGGCAGAGACCAGTATAAACTTCATCAATGCCTTAACATCCCAAAATGAGCCAAAACACAGAGAGAGAACCAGTGTCGGAAGATAGGCTTCTCTGAGCAGGAATGTTTGCTCTGTTGGAGGTGATTTAAAGAAGCTTTGAAGGCATAGCCACAGCAGATTGCTGCTGTTTATTTACAGTGTAACTTGGACCATCTGATCTGTGATTGTTGCTAGTAAATGCCACAGGGTCAATTCTCAATGTAAAGATTAATATTTTTAATAATGCACGAGGTTACAAGGTTCCATCTACAATTTACAGCATTAGTTCTCTGAGAATCTCTTTAATATCCATGATTGATATTATAACTGGCATAACCCTAAGCAAATCTACGGATGTCTAATGATGCCAGAAATTCAGTAGTCAGTAACAGTTCTGGTGAATTTCCACGATTCTCCATACCTGATTTGATGCCACAGCTAAATAATAACAATTATCAATAATTATGAATTGATAATAAAATATGAATAACATTCAGCCATTAATATTTGTCTTTGCCACAAAACTCCTGAGCTTCTAGGATAAAGGACTGAGGGAGATATTTATTATGCCTGACACACTGTCAGGGTAGCATGTTGCCTTGTCTCGCAAGTAGTGCAGAAGTGAGCTGGTTTCTGCTCCTTAACGTTGAATATTAAGCGGAACTTCGAGTGTAGCACTAATTTGAAGTGGTGAGACATGATGAATGCTAACATTATATTTTTTTGATGACCAATGACAGGACGATAGCCTACAAGTTATGTTTACATTACGGCAGCCTTTAGAGTTAAGTCTCAGACAAAACTAAATGCAGTGTGTATTTCAGAATATCAAGGAGAACATATTTGATACATTGTTAAGGTAACATTACCATGAAGTGAAACTCACTCACCCTCTGGATGTCTGTGAGCTGCTTCGATAAGTTAGTAAGTTAGAAGTGTTTTCTACTTCCATAGATGACTCTGTTTACTGTTTTCTCTTTCTGACGAATGGAGGCGGAGCTGTGGCTGCAGCTGCACGTCGCTATCTTGCATGTGTAGTAATTATTGTGTGTAATTATTTCCACCATGTTTTCTTCTTCCTTTGGCATTTAATAGCAGACTATAGCACTTGTATGCGTATATGCTGTGTTTGTCAGGTCAGGAAGAATCGCATCTCTGGTACCTTCAGGGCTGCAAAAAAACCCCAAAAAAAACGAAAAAACAAAACAGATTGCCATTACATCGATATGGTACAGAAATATCAGCTCTTGTGACATCGGTAACAGGATTCATTTTGAATTGAATCAGAAATCAAATCTAACCTTGTGTATCAGAATTTAATTCATTCGGGAAATTGGTGGCGATACCCAGAGCTATTGGTCACCTTCTTGCAGTTCCAATAAAAAATATTCATCTCACTTGGACTTGGTCAAAATAATAGCGTAATTATTCACTCCCTTAATGATGAAACACTCAAATCTTCACCGGTGCAGTCCACTATTAGAAAAAGCTGATTAGAGATGCAGGTAGTCAAATTGGCATGAGCATTTCTGGGTTAAATACAAATGCATATGCACAGTGTAACCACTGGTGTCTGTTTCCTGGCAAAAAACTACATCATGGAGATAAAAGAATGTTTCAGGCATATCTGTTATGTTAAAGTACTAGTAGGGAAAAGCATAGAAGAACCCTCCCGAGACTCAGTATGTCAGTAAGGTCAGACATAAAAAAAGACCTTGTGAGAAGGCCATTAACAGGCCTATGACAGCTCTGAACAGTGCTGCAGGGTTCTGGCGGAGATGGTAGACACTGTGCATGCTACAGCGATAGAGCAAAATCTCACATGGCAGTTTGGTTAGTGTTTGCCAGAAGTGAAGGTAGAGGGTAAAATGAAAAAAGCAAAACAGGGAGAAATCCTGGAGGAAAACCTACTGTTGTTTACAAGAGAATTGAGAGAAGGGTTATTGAGACATCAACTCCAAAAATAAAGCCACAGCTACACAGGAATTACTTAAAAACAGCTACATTAATGTCCCCAGTGGCCAGGCTGAAAACCGGTCAAATTCAGTATTTGTGGCTGAACTTAAAACTCAGTGTTTAGTCACAGTCCACATGTTGCTTGACTGGTTGCAGTGAACAATGCTGAAAAACAGCAATGTTTGGAGATGTTCAAAGCTGATACGGACCAAACAACACAGTCTCAAAGCCAAAGGTGCCGTTACTAAGGTCTAACTTAAAGGGGATGATTACTTATGTAGTTCGTTGTGTTGTGTTTTTAGTTCCTAATTATGTAGATTAGATTCACTGGTACCAATAAGACTTTTAAGATAATTAATAATAGGTATTGTGCTGCAGGTGGAAAGGTACTTAAATTTAAAGACAGGTCGCATTCCTGCCTTTTCTTAGCGACTGTTGCCATATAAAGGAACCTAATACATTTTACTGTATTATCCTGAAGTTGTCCCAAATAAGTCTTATACCATTAATGATTTGTATCTTCTTCTGTGTGACAGGCTGGTTAGTCTGGAGCTCTGTTCACGCTTTTCTTCTTTTCAAAACTGTGTTTCTTTTCATCCTGGCTATATTTATATTTTTAGCACAGTGGTAGACTACATGGTTGTGTCACTCTGTTAATAAGACCATAGCACTGTTCCTCGATGTGTGAAATTGATTTTTCTGTGTTTCCTGTGCTTTCTCTTTTCCTACATCTGTCTCACTCGGTGGAGGCCTTATGTTTCCCAGCCTGAGGAAGCTGGATCCTGGAGCCTGTAAAGGCCCGACTGTCTGTCTGTCTGTGTGTGGATGCCATAGTAGCCCCCCAGTCTCCCCATTCAGCCCCTGTTTAGCATTCCTGTCTGCCAAACACTTCCTGCTTTTACAGGGTTGCCATGGGGATGGGCATGCTCATACTGGCATTGATTGAGCAATGCCACTCCTGTTTCTACGGCAACACCCGAAGAATGCCGTGCCCTTGTTTGGAATGACAGGAGCGCACATGGACACACACAGACACATGCCCGAAACTAGACAGAGACTCTGGGGCAACACAGTGCAGATTTTGATCAGTTGTTTATGTTGCCGCTGCGAGCCAGAGTAGCTGTTGCCATATCGCTGAGTGCTGAAATCCTTTCAGCTCTGCAGCCTGCAGGCCTTGAACACACAAGGTCCATCGGTGCACGTTTGAACTCGGAGACTGCAGATGGACTGCAGCAGTCACTGTGCCTTAGTGGCAGAGCCGCCTCCGTTTTATGATTTGTTTTATGGAAACAAGTCGTGATGCAGATGCGGCTCCATTTGCTACATTTCAGACATGTCATCTGCACTTGCTGTTCAGCTGAGGAGCAGAGATGATGTACAGCTTAAAACGAGGCTATTCGTTATGCCTCACCATATTTTAAAAACAGGTCTGTTTTTATGTGTGCATGAGGCGGCTGTGTTTTATCACCAGTGCAGTGATGCTGCAGTAACTGTGTGTGTGTCTATGTGCGAGTGTGCGCCGGACTCTACCCAGAATATCCATTTTTAAGTATTAAGATTGTGTATTAGGCAGAGGAGCGACACAGCTCATAAACTGTAGGATGATAAGGAACAGAAAAGCGCCACACTGTTTTTTGTGAGATTGTGTCACAGTAAAAAATGAGACAGATGAAGCCTTAGCGCTGAAGGGACCGTGAGAATTTTATTTCTTTTTGGCACAGGAACATTCCCTTTATAGCTTTGACCTGTTAATGCGTGATACATTAAATCACATGTATTTACAGGAGGGGTAGGGAAAATTCTATTTAAAGAAGAATCTGTTACAATTCTAGATATATTCAAAGAGAAAAATTGATTCTGTGATGCTGGTAACATTATGGTTTCTCCACAGTAAATATGAAGTGGTAAAGACTCTGCTCTGCTTTGAGTACGTAGGGCCATTGTGTCAGACACAGCTGGGGTGGTGCTGCTAACTATGACACTCTTGAGAAGGGAAATTAATTTACCCAGCGCCATCATTTTGGATTTTATGATGTTCCAAGGAAGAGGGAAGGTGACTCTAACAGAAAGCAAGCTTTCAGAAGGCAAAATTTTCTGGCTTATAACTTCAGTTGACTATGCACTGATACAAGAGAAGGATTTGTGTTTTTGTCCACTGCTGCATGAACCAAAATTGGCAGTGAAGCTGGCTGGTCTTATTGAAAATCATTGTTTGACTGAAACCTGTGCAGAGAATAGCATGTAAGCCTGCAGGGTATTATTTAAAAAAAAAAAAAAAGTTGATGTAACTTCTGCTAATTAAAACACATTACTTACCAGTGTGTGGTAATGTTAACAATGTAGTAGTGAGACAAATGGTAATATTTGAGCCTGATCACAAGATTTTCATCTTTAGTTAGAGGGAAAAACCTTAGTATTTCCTCTGTGTGTGTGGGTTGTGTGTCTAGGGAAGTCTGCGGTTTGTACTTTGTGCTCTTCCCATCCAGATCCAAATTCATTAGTGTCCCCACTTGCAGCTCTCTGATGAATGTTGAGTCTCCTGGGGGGTTTTGCCATGCTGGTGATTTAAACCTCCTCTCCTTGGGTAGCGGAGTGAACTTTCTGTCTTTATGAGACTGCTGTAATTGACTGCTGATGCACTCAGGCAGTATCAGGTCTCACAGTATCATTCTTGCAGTTCCTTTTTCTATGAATCACCTCTTAGTAGAGTCTTATATTTGCTGTTACTATGTGAAGCAATTTACGTCTATTAATGGCTTTGTGTTTAAATTGCGTGGACAGATTGTAATGTAACTTAAAATAAGACCTCCCTGACTTTCTCGATTGCCTGTAACAGCCTTCGAACTGAACTATGTAAAGGACTTGGGACAGTTTTTCTGGGAAAATCCAAAGGATGTGATGGTTATGCATGCTCCTGTGTGTCTTGCATCTCTTCAGCTCCCCTATAGCACCAACAGTGTGCAGCAGTAGCTAACGTTAGCTTAGAAATGGGTCGTGTTGAGAACTGAACTTGAGACCAGCGAAAGAGCTCACAGCATTGATCATTTTAACCCAGACCATGAAATCTCCATGACCTACCCAAATTTAAACCACAGTATTGTCACATCCTAAAACATAACTAGTTTGTACAGCATGCAAAGTGATGAAACACTGCATGCAAAGCTGGCAAGAGTTTCGCGAAACAAAGGTACCCTTCTAGGTGCTCTAGAATTCAAATTCATAGGGTTTTATGGTGGTGAAATCTTAAATAGCCCAGTTTATTTTTTCTCTTTAGTTTGAGAAGATGGTCTTTGGAACTTTTGTAACAGACAGGCAGGTTGAGAACCTCTGGTTTAAACAACACACAAAATGAGCAACTGACATGAATCTTTGCATTTATCACAATATCACTGTACTGTGTTTTGGAGAATTGAATCATGAAATGATTTGAGTTGCCAACAGTTATTGTCTCTGCTCAACAGCTTATTATAAATGCTAGTAATGGAACCAATAATACACTTGTGTGGTGTAATATTAGTGCTGTTGTGATGATGTACGGCACCTGGCTTTTAGCCTACATTCACAGCAGTCAAGAGTACATATTAAATGATATATAACTCCCTCTCAGGTATATTTGCTTAAATAATCTTTTGCATGTTTTCTGTTCTTGTGTCCATTTATAGGGAGATTCAGCTGCTAAGAAGACTCCAACACAAGAATGTGATTCAGTTGGTGGATGTGCTCTACAACGAAGAGAAGCAGAAAATATATCCTTATGTTGCCAAATGAATGTGCATATGAGTTTGTTTTTTTAATGTAATGACTTTAAATTGTAGATGTTGTTGTGAGGGTTATTCCTATGTGTCTAAATGTTCTATTGGTTAGTTATCAGCTTAATAATCAGCTCACTTTATTAAAGGATCTGTTTGTTTGGTTTGGCAAATCCCCTTGACTCCTGACTTACGTATATGGTGATGGAGTATTGCGTTTGTGGGATGCAAGAAATGCTGGACAGCGTCCCAGAAAAAAGGTTTCCAGTATTTCAAGCTCACGGGTAAGTCTCTGTTATTCTCTCCCTTTCCCCTCTTCTGCTCCCTCTTTTTTTTTTTTTTCAGTCTTTCTGCTATATTTAGTTTGAGCTGCTCTGCAGCCACTGCTCCAGGCCCAACTTTAGTACCAGGACTGCAGGGCCTCTACTGTTACAATAGCTGACCATAGATTGTGTGAATGTCTGGTCGCTGCTGGAAAGCCACTGAAGCTAAAGGACTAAGTGATGATAGTTAATCTGACCACAGTGATAAATTGTTTTGTATGGAACGCTTCCACTCCTCTTTTAATTGCATCCATCAACCTCTCGGTTTCTTTTTTTCAGGTACTTTTGCCAACTCTTAGATGGCCTTGAATATTTGCACAGCCAGGGAATAGTTCACAAAGACATTAAACCAGGGAATCTGCTGCTGACCACAGACGGGGCACTTAAAATCTCCGACCTGGGAGTAGCAGAGGTGAGCTCGGGCTGCAGCATAATCATGTTTACCCTCCAGGGGCCTATGACTTTTATTTAGTTTTGCATAACTACAAATGTCATTGTGGGCAGTGTGGATAGTTGTTGACAAGTCCTAGCTGTTAAGTGTGACATTAATACTAGGGATGCACAAAATGTGGCGACCGTGGATAAGTATAAAACACATTTTTTGCCTCTGTGTCTGTTCTGTTTCTATCACAGTTGTTGTAATTAATCAGTTATTTCATGATTAATATTTGTGGTTATTGATGAAGAGAAACACTAACTCAAGTTCATGCTAATTTTTTTTAACTCCGATATTTTTCAGGCCCTTCACCCATTTGCAGAGGATGACACATGTCGCACCAGTCAGGGCTCTCCGGCCTTCCAGCCTCCAGAGATCGCCAATGGACTGGATACCTTTTCAGGGTTTAAAGTGGACATTTGGTCTGCTGGAGTAACACTGTGAGTAGCCGGAGCCTGGGGTTGCCCAAGTTTACTTAAGTCAGGGAATGCTTTAAATTTCATGACATTTTAAAGGCTCAATTATAGACAGAACAGAATAACGGCTAAGTGGTTTTAATGTCTGACAAAATTATATATTGGTTGCTTGTGGTACTTAATTAGTTGCATAGAAAAATGCTCTTTCCTAGGAAGCTCAAAGGGCAGAGCAACAGTCATCAAATTAATTGAGTCATTGTCCTGCTCAGTCATCTCTCTATGTACTTGTCATACAGTTAGATACTGTTGTCCACCCCAAAGGTCTTCAGAAAGTCTTTTCTGCTACTGTAGCTAAGTAATGTGTGCATGTAGGAATATTAAACTGTTAGAAATACTTAAATAGGGGTGGTTAAAAAGTACCACAACGCTTTGCTATTCGATTTTCGAGAACAGTCAAAGACAACACCATGATCTTTCTGAAATTATACATAAAACATTTAAATACGTGCAACTGTTAGTAATGTCCTAGTTATAACCTAAAATGTTTGTTGGCTCATTCTTCCATCCATTCAGATACAACATTACAACGAGTCTGTATCCATTTGAGGGGGACAACATCTATAAGCTATTTGAAAACATTGGAAAAGGAGACTACACTATTCCTGAGGAGTGTGGACCCCTCCTGTCGGACCTGCTGCGAGGTTAGTGTGATATAGAGCTAAATGTTTAAACCTTCAAAGGGTAGTTTGGTTTATTTGAAGTGGTATGAGGTACTTATGGATATTTAGTGCATTGCCTATAGTGGATGATGATGTTAACACGCCCCCAGTTGAGATAGGCAGAGGAGTACTAGCACTGACACTAAGGAATGCACTGCTGTGGACAGGGTCGGCAACAAAATGTATTTTAGATGCCTAAAAAGTCCCAAAAAAACAACATGTGTATGCCGTCTGTGAAATATTTTCACTGTTTTACCTTGCCATCAGGCAGCCTTTTTGACAGGAAAAAACCTCTCACGCTCAACCAGATAAAACAGGAATTTTATCTTGCAGTGCACAAGAGTTGCCTGTCTGCTGCTGTCTTGATCTGTTTGTTTGTGTTATTGTGTGACTTTGGTGAATCTGAACTAACCTTTTAAAGCACCAGAGTCACACAATAACACACGTTCTCTCACTGGAAAAGGCTGCCTGATAGCAAAGTTAAGCAGTGAAAATATACTAAATATAGCATAAACTTAAACTGAGATTGATAATTGATTTTTGGATTAGGTGTACCCATTTTAAGGTGGCTAAAGTACGTTTTGCTGCTGACCCTCTCCACAGCAGTACATTGCTGAACTTCCCTCACTGGTAATCCTGCTGCTCTTGGGGGCGAGCCAACTGCCATCTACTTTAGGTAATACACTGACAATGGATAAGTACCTCATATAACCCCATTAAAGATAATCTGAACTGTCCCTTTAAAGCCAAATCATACTTCCTCATCACGGTGTTGGCATGGTTACGTATCTGTGCCGTAGAGGCTGATTCATAGGGAAACGTAGGATTAATCCTTTGGCATCATCAAGCAATGTCATGCATGCATTTAAACAAAGGTTTCCTCTTAGTGTTGTTTTTTTATGCAAGTTTGTGTAGCATTACAGAGATGACTATTGGAGGTAAAAACTTTGAGATGGAATTGGTCAGGTATTATGTGAGAGCAGTAAGAAATCCACCAAAAAAGACCCTCATAGTTGCGCTGTGATCTTTTCTGTAGGCGTCCAGTAGGTGGTGCTGTGGCACTGAAAGTCACTGTGTCTTCTCAGCATGCGAGGCTTCCTCCAAACTGTAGAAATCCCTCCAGCTGTTGACGTAGTTTCCATTGATCTGGAGCCAGCAGCAGAATACTAAACACTTCATAGTCAGGCGTTGCTGTTCCCGAGTGGAATGCTGCAATGCCTCTGCTACTCGTAAAAACAAAAGAACGTGTCGAGAGTC
Source organism: Lutjanus argentimaculatus (assembly GCA_034769285.1). Classification (NCBI taxonomy): domain Eukaryota; kingdom Metazoa; phylum Chordata; class Actinopteri; order Lutjaniformes; family Lutjanidae; genus Lutjanus; species Lutjanus argentimaculatus. Next base: position 17,383,870 of record JAWZSL010000011.1, read on the forward strand.
TTTTATAGTTCAGCAAATAATCGGCTGAACGGCTGTGAAATCCAAAAAGAATGAGGGGAAGATAATCTTTAAACAAACTAATCAACCCCCTCAGTGAAGCTGAATGATTAGTATTGTAGCTCATTATCCATCTTATCTTGTTAATTTACTGCTGTATTTAAACCACTTGGTTATATGGATGTGATAAAAAGCTGCCACATTCTGGTGCTGTTATAACTCATCGGGCCTCCATCCCCCATTTTGTGTGCGAGTGTGACGTCTGTGTGTGATGACGCAGCACCTAAGAGATAGTCAGTCCATAATTACATGGTCTAAAATAAGCCTAGTGCCACAAAAGGTGTCCTTCAGCAGGCGCAGCACTACTATCAGCACTCTGCATGCTGCCCCTCTCTGCCTGCTGGGGAGCAATTACATTATTAGGTCTGGATAGGCACTGCATCACTGCCGTCTTATCACACTGACATTCTGCTTTTCCCACAGATTCAGCTCACATTATGATAATTAAGGGACAAAAATCTTCATTACATTGCTACAGCTGTTATGCTACTCATATTGATGTTTCCTTACTGTAACTCATTGACTCCTTAAGCTTTGCAGGATGCCTCGACACACAGTGATAAATGAGATTATTACCTGCATTAATTAATGTTCTCTGAATGAGTTTATCATCTGTCTGCGTTCACTCACCCCTCGGTGCTGTGGCCTCCCAGCAGTTTAACACTCGACAGAAAGAGATGTGAGCGGAGAAATTGTTCAGGATTGTTGTGATTCAGTTGACCTTTATGATTTGTTTTTCAGGAATGCTTGAGTATGACCCTGCAAAGAGGTTCTCCATACAGAACATAAGGCAACACAAGTGAGTGATTTAGTATACAGCATTTATCTCTGATGGATGGCTGTCCTTTTGCCCTGCTACTGTCAGCATAATACCCTATGCACATTTTTTTTAAACAAATATACTTAGATCTCTTACCTTTAGGAAGTAGGTTACAGTTACAGGCTGATCTGTCATTTACATGTCCGTTTCCAGCTGGGTGCGTAAGAAACACCCTCCGTCTGAGCCCATTGTGCCCATCCCTGCCAGCGCAGAGAGCAGGGACCCTTGGCGGAGTATGACGGTGGTGCCCTACCTGGAGGATCTGCACGGCTACACAGAGGACGACGACGATGAGCTCTACGACGGAGAGGATGAAATCATATACACTCAGGACTTCACAGTGCCAGGTAGGCGTGAGCTCAGGCAGATCTTACAGTTGAACTCTTAGTGAATGTCTTTTGTGTTGTCCTGGTTAGTCCTCTGTTCTCTCTGTATGACTTTGAGAAGATGTGTCAGCTGCTTCGTCATGTAAGGTGACATTGAACATTCCTTCTTAGAAATGCATTACAGAAAATGCAGATGGGTTAATGTCCCAAACTGCAAGTGCAGTTCTGCACCAAAGCATCCTTAACCCTGTTGGCGCAGTCCCAGTATTACTAGGGGGCCTCATGTGATTTAGAAATTACCCCCCGTGTGAGTTTTGTGCAGTGTATTTGAATGGGACAAGCAAAGTCTCTATTTTAGTTAAATTTACTGACATTATCCACTCTATATGACATCTAGCTCTGTGTAACATCCACATAATAACTGATGAGCCTGTTTGAAAACAGAAAAATATTACTTATCGCATGCTGCCATGCATGTCATAATCCATTTAGGGTTGCAAGTTTTTGCAGTTTCCTTAACCGATAGTTACAATAGATCACATTGACAATCGATTAATAATTAATAAGATACAAAACTCAAATGTTTTTCTCTTATGTTAAGTTATAATTCATGAACCACGAACAATTTAAACAAACAGGATGATAAAACAACAGTAAAGCTCTCACTTGAAACAGCTGGTTTTGTCTGATTGTCTTTATAATAACTATTGCCACCAACCAAATAATGTGAAATGGGTGGTGGCCTGGTAGCTCCAGGTGGTAGAGCGTTCGCCCCATGTACTGAGGCTGTGAGTCCTGTGCAGCAGCCGTGGGTTTGACTCTGAAAATTAAAGGCATAAAAGCCCCCAAAAATATTTAAATGTGAAATGGATGCAATTACTGCTGTTTGTAGACTAACAAAGCAGACAAAACCAAATTGTGGGAAAACCGTTGAACTCCAGAGAAATGGTACAGAAAACATACATTGTCAGTGCATAAATATTTATTAGTTAAATTCTTAATGGTGGATCATTGATTAATGATTAATCCTTAACATACCTAGATCCATCTCATCACCTTTTGAAATTTTGCTCTTCGGATGGACTTGAACTTGCTCTTTCTGCAAATGGGTCTCCATGCTGTGTAAAGAGATGAGCCTCATTGAATTTGAACCCAAAATGCTCTCAAAACTTTCAGTTCTAATTGCCTCCCACCATGATTGTCAACAAGTGAAAGAGGAAAAAAAGGTACAGGGAAAACAAAAATAAAAATAACCCCAAATCACTAAGATGCCTGTTCACACAGGGCTAATATTATCTCAGGACCTCTTTGTTTGGTGAAATGTGGTAGGTAATTTGTGGTGTAATTTTTCCTTTACAAATTATGGACATTGCAGATTCACATGGGATTCAGATCACAGATGACCACTGCAATTATTACAAATCACTAGAGGTCCCCAGCTAATTCTAATCCCATGCAAATAGGGCTCTTTTTTTTTATAAATGTGATCAAAAATGTAGAATTGCACCAACTTCTAACTAACCCATATGAAACTATGGCCTGTGACTAAAAGCTGTTAAAACATAATTCTTACTCTACATTGGAAAGTGAAAAGCAGCATCAGGAATTGTTCAGTTTATGCTTTTGTTTACACTGCTTTGTGCTCTCTCATCTCAGTAGTCTTTCCCCCAGTGATGCTCACACTTTTTTTTTTAATTTTAGCAATTAATTTTTTCATTCATTTATTGATTTTATTTATTGATTTGATCTATCCATCCATCCATCCATCCATCCATCCATCTATCCTCATTAATTCACTCACCAAGTTCAGTCTTGTACAGCCATGCAGAGTATCTTAAGTCTGACAGCCATGCTGGATCAAAGCCAGACTGACGGTGGTGACCCGTCTGCAGCTTCTTACTACGTGTCTCAGGTGGGAGGGCTGGAACAGGTGTGTTTAGTACTAGTTGTGGCGACGTTACCCGGGGCAGGGGATTGGCAAGCGCTGTGGTCGGGGCTGGGAGAGATGCTCTCATTTAGGCTAGCACCCACGGTAGAGTTAGCTGTGCTCCCCGCCTCGCCATGTACGGTTTGTTTAAAAAATGCAGAGATTTTTGCCTGGGGGACGAACGTTTGGGGAACCTCCGGTCGTCCATTAATAATTTGTTTGTTTGTTGTTGTTTTTTTTTTTTTTTACCGTAATGTCGGCAACACTCTCTCTCCTCCACTCTCTGAGTGTGGGTGGGTGTGTCTGTACCGGTGTGAGTGCACGTGTGCATGTTGTGAGAGAGGAGCGAGGGGGGAGCCCCTCCCGTCGCAGAGGAGAGAAGAAATGCATTTTAATGAATGTAATGAAACGATAGCGACGCATTAGACTCTGAAATTGTGCAAATTAGAGTTAGCTTTTTTTATTTGATAAAAAGAACGCCTGTTACAGGCCCTTTTGATTAAAATAAAAATTAAATGATGGAATTTTAAAAAAAATCTATGACTTGAATTTCTGGGTGGGGATCCTGTTGGCAGGGTGGGGGTGTCTGTTGGGGGGGCGGGGTGCCCTCCCAAATAAACTATAGGGGAAACACTATATATTTTCAGACCCACATTGCACAAAATAATCTCCACAACTTAATAAACTGCAGCACACTGAGTTAAATAAACGCTTTCCAGAAATGTCTCTTTATGCAGCCTGACAGTTGGACTGATTTACCAATTCATTGTAATTCATTAATTCAGCCTGACATTGTGTTCATGTCAGCCAGTTGTCTGTGGAAGGATGGAGTTATTTTGTTTTGCGTGACATATCCATCCCACTAATATCTGTTTCAGCTGACATGACAGCTGCGGTAGTGGTTGCTAGGATAAGTTGGGATCTGTTAACATAACAGTTTTCACACTGATCAAAGAATTGGGTCAATTTCTGCACATGGTTTTATAACGATTTTTACAGCTGCGCCAATCTCATCCACGCTTGTTGTTATTTTTCCTGACTGTAGGTTGATAGCTAGCTATGTAGGAAGATGATGTCTACCATTCTGATAACCATTCTCAATTTGCCTTCTAAGCTCTGATTGGTTGACTGTTTTGATTGTTTATCTATCAAAGCTGCGATGTGGACCAAGATTCACAGGTCTGGAACAAGCTACACTTCTTGTTAAATCCTAATTAATTTAGTTTCATAAAATGCCGCAATGTTTCTAGTTGAGAACTGCATTTACAAACCAGTGTTGACTGACATTGAGTAGAATAGATGATGACAACATCTTTATATTTGATTTAATTTGTTTCCCCAACTCCCCTTTTATCTTTTTTCCCCCCCGATTCCAGATCCTGTATCTGTTGCTAGGCAACAGCCGGTAATAATAAATGCAGCAGTCGGTGTTGGTATCTAGAAGTGGTGCCCCACATAAAAACCAAATGGAACTGCAGAATGTGAATGAAGTGATCTAAAAATAGTCCTGTTGAAATGGTTTTGGTGTGGGAGTATGAATGGTTTTCCAGGGTTCACTCCCACACATGCAGAGCTCTGTCGCACACAGGATGCTTCATATGAATGAAATAACAGTGTGTATGATAAATGAACCGATTTGACCTGATGTTTCTCTTCAGCAGTAACTACATCTCACCTCTGTTAGTGTTCCCCTCGTTGTTACCATTTTTACAGTGTGGGGACTCATGTAAAGTTTATCAAGGCCCCAGCCGCACATGCACGCACACATACACACACACACACACACACACACACACACTATACACACACACACACTCCTCTTCACTAGAAATGAGCAAGTCAAATTAAGGTTAGGGTCTATTTTTCACTCGGCAGATTTCCTGTTGTTGCAGGTTACTACTTCTCTTGTTGTTCTCATGGTTCTCTGACCTGACATTTTACCGCTGCTGCTGACAAATTAGCTTTTTAAAGGTCTTCTCTTAAAAAACATGTTCACAGTTTTTACAGCAGCAGGTCTGTGGAAATTCTCATCCATGTTACCGCACAGAGTGTGAACGTGCTATTTACCTCTTGCTCGCTCAGTGAAGCAGCAGTCAAGTCAGCACTTGTGTGAAAGTGTGATGGATTTGTTTTAAGCCTAAATGTGAACCAAGCATGATCTCATGCACTGGTTTGTGCATTACTATTTTGAAGCCTTGAATTTAGCATTCTGGGGGTCACATCTTGATTTTTTTGCAGTTTGTGTCTAGAACAGAACCCCAAACCTGCAAAAGATCTTGGTAGAGCATTAATTTTAACCCAAACCATGATCTTTCCCTAACCCTGACAAAATATTTTTTGCCCTAAATCTCCCCAGATCTTAACCAGTGTTTTATAAAGCACAATAATACATATATATATTTAACAAATGTTTATTAAAGGAAAATTGACTGGGCACTAAGCTCTATTACAGCAATCCCCAGAGATTAGTTTAGTACAGAGTGTGAATTAGTTTGTAAAAAGTGCACAGTGTTTCTTAAAACATTTTGGCAGAAATAGGCAATAAGGTAACAGAATCTTCAGAATCAGAATCAGAATCAGAATACTTTATTTGATCCACATTTGATCAACAGCGACTAGTTTTACAGTTTGATCTGAGCTTTGTGAGCACAGTGTGTTGGACTGGATGGACTCGCTGAGAATGACCTGTCAGTCACAAGGAACCTTGCCATAAAGCATATCCTGCTTTATCATATATCTTAAACTAGAGATTGAGACCATAAACTCATTAGGAGACCAGTGGAGTTGCTCCTGCTGGCCGTTTTAAAACACTTCCACCTTGGCTTCACTTTTCAGACCTGGAAACTCTGTCCACTGTTTAATATGCAGCCTATGCTTGAGCCTGATGTCTGTGTGTGTTTTTCTTCAGGACAAGTGGCCGAAGAGGATCAGGATCAGGGGCACGCAGACCACAGTCCAGCTCTAGCCAAGCCAGTTTGTGTGAACGGGACAGAGGGGGGGGCTCTGAACAGCAAGGCCAAAGCCGAGCGCCGATCCTCCTCTTCATCCAACCCCTCACGTAAAGGAGTCTCCACAGCCAGCAAGATCCGCAAGCTCTCCACCTGCAAACAGCAATGACGCCCTCCCCTTCCTCCCTCGCAACAACCCACCTGGTGAGTGTGTGGACTGATAACAAAAGCTCCAGTTGAATTGTGCTTAGAGGACACCTTTTCATACAGTAGAAAGAAGAGAAAGATTAAGATAGACAGCCAAGGAGAACAGGTGCAGCAGATCCAGATGAAAAGATGGGAGGGATGAGATGAGAGCGCGTCAGAACAGGCGGCGACGTAGAGATGAGTATCTGGCAGGAGGAGGAGGAAGTGGAAACCAGGGAGGGGAGAGAGAATCTGTGTTGATATTCAGCAGGCAGTGCTCTGACTCACCACCACTCCCCAGGCAAACACATGGGCGGTTTCCTGTTCAGTCACAAGAGCTAGATCTGGACTGGTCCGGTTCTGCTCTCTGTCAGGATTTATCCAGATTGTAACCTTCCAGGGGTTCGTCAGCAGCCCTCAATCAAGCATATAAGTAGGGCAGATTTATGCTGCAAGCACACACACACACACCAACTTTAACAGGTTGTCCTCCTTTCTTTCCAGTTACCACCCACAGTTTGCTCTTTCAATCTCTCGCACATACAAACCACTCACGGCATGAGGCTGTTTGTCATGGGTGCACTGCAGAGGAGATGCTGTGTATTAATTTGTTCAGGCGATGACTCACCCTGGATGAGATGAAGTGGGCTGTGGGATGTTTGTCTCTCTCTTTCTCACCCTGTCGATGAGTCCCTTCCGCGTTAACAGCACCAATTAGTACTTTTCTTCTTTTAGTTCTGTGATACAGTTCACTTTTAAAGGGATAGTCTGGATTATTTGATGTAGGGGTATATGAAGTGCTTATCGATAGGCAGAGTATTACCTACAGCAGATGCTAGCGAGCATGCCTCCAGTTTGGAGAAGAAGAGAGAAGCACTGGTACAAAAGTAAGCAGTGTACTGCTGTAGACAGGGTCAGCAGCCAAAAGTATTTCAGCCACCAAAAAAAAAAAAACAAATTCAGGGTTCTTCAACGTTTTTCAGGCTTTAAACCCCTTAGCTGATAGAAAGATGAAGCAGCAACCCCCTCCTACATGTATTGCGTTGAATATTTTTGGGTCTTCTCTTGTTTGCACTTACCCATAGCTGCTAAGTCAGCAGCAGTTATAGAGCGGCTACTGTTGGGTGTTTTAGCCTTTCACTGGTGATTTCACTGGTGGTGGATTTGTCAAAGTTTCTCTTGTCAGTGTTGTGTAAATTAAATGTTTTAGAGTTTTTTACAAATCGGATGATTATTTTTTCTAACATGTTGAATTCATGTTAATGTGCATTTTCAGACATTTTAATTAAAAAACAACAACATGAGTTTAAGTGTAGGCTATATTTTCACTCTTTATTTTGCCAAGTCCAAAGGCAAAATCAGTCATTTTTACCATGCAGAATACAGGAGTTGCTGGTCTACCACTTGATTTGTTTATTTGTTTGTGTTACTGTGTGACTTCAGTGAATCCAAAGTATCCCTTTAAAACACCAAAGTCTTACAATAACACAAACTAACTAACAGATCGAGGCAGCAGTAGATCAGCAACTCTGTGTTCTGTGAGGTAAAAGCACTGATTGGAGTGTGGTTGGTTTAGAGAGAGTGATATATAAAGTACAGCTGCTGGAAAGGGCTGTCTGACATCAAAGTGGTGAAAATAATTCAACTATAGCATACACTTCAACTGATCTTGATTTCTTAAGTTGGCTTAAGTTTCCATTTGGAAAAGAACGCAAGTGGAGTCAAAAATATGTTTTGTTGCTGACGCCGTTCACAGCAGTTCATCGCTTAGCTTTCGTGCTGTCATTCCTCTCTGCTTCTCTAAACTGAGAACGTGCTGATCTTCATCTACAGGAGCTAAAACACTGACTATCCAGTACCTCATACAACCCAACTTCAAATAATCCAAACTATCCCTTTAACTCGGGGGAAACTTGCGTATGTAACACATGTGATGAGGCTAAAAATCCACCAGACGTCTGTTATACTCTGTCCTCCATCTCTGTCCCCTCTCAGGTTGATCTGTCCCCGTCCTTCTGTGTCCAGAGTCCTCACAGTTGTGAGAGAAACCTGCTGACGTTAATGCCCCCCATACCTCCTTGGACCACTGGCCTGCAGAGTCTTTTGAAGATGCGGTATGAGTGACGGGGAGGAGGAGGACAGCATGAAATGTTCTTTTTGCTCTGAGACTGAGGCACTGGCTGTGAAGATGGTGTTTTTTTTGTTTTTTTCTTTCCTTTCAACTCCTGTCATCCAGTTCTGTCATCTAGTCATCGCCCCTCTCTCCATCCTGTCATCCTCTTCGAAGGGCCCAAGTGTTGCACCGGACGTTACGAAACACCATCACCCCTCTGTACCCCCACCCGTCCACCCCCCTCTACCACCTCCCACCTTCTGTTCCTTTGACTACCTTTGTTTTTACAGAACCCTAATGGCAGTTTTTAAGACACATTGTGATGTGTAAAAAAAAAATTAAAGAGAAAAAAAAAGATGACAAAAGCTATGAATAATTCTATATTTAGATCTATGATGAGAATAATTATGATAGTACTCTACTACCACCGACATAAAAAAAAAAAAAACTGCATGCTGTACAGAGCTGGAAGAAAGGGAAAGTGCTTGGTTTGTGGACAGACTTGACAGACTGGAGCCTTGAGATCCACCGCTGACCTGTTGGGGATTTTTGATTTCCATTTAGGTTTTTTTCTTTTCTTTTTTTTTTCCAATGAATATTTTTTAATTATTATTTATATAAAATATGTCCCAAACAGGCTGTTTTGTTGGATGATCCTTTCTGTTTCACTTTGAGTTGAGCATATTTTTATTATGCAATACACCTCAGTGGTTTATGTGCTGTTTTTTTTTTTGTTTTTGTTTGTTTATTTTTGTTATTATTTTACGTGTCTTTCCTATACAAGGTTATACTTTGTCAGGAATCCTACACTGGTCTTTCTCTGATATCCGCAGTTAGTTTGTAGTCAGACCCTAGAATATCAAGAGCCGGTGGCGATCAGCTGCAGGCGGTGTGCCGCCACAATCGCCCAGTCTCCTGTTCTCCAGCGATGCTCTTTGTTGTGCTGATCACATCAGCGGGAGCCCTGCCCCCCCTTCCCTCTTACGCAGCCAGGCCCATCATCAGCCCCTCGCTGGGAATAGATCAGAGAGCAGGTGAGTCACAACGCTGAGGGAGGGAGAGCGCAGCGCTTATCACGTCAGCAAGGTCGACAGAGAGGCTCTCCGCTCAACAAGACACACGAGGAGAAACGTGGTGGTGAGGATGAAGAGATGTCTCACGTTAGCGAGAATATTTGTATGCGAGATCGCCTTTTTGCTTTCTGTTCTGGTGGTAATGATTCTGCTGTTTTGACAGTTTTACACAGTACATCAGCTCACACGAATCACATACAACATAAAATAGGGGAGTCACTCATTTCTGATTTCTTTTTTTTTTTTATTCAGAAAAATGTTCAGTCCAAAATGAATATGTGCCTCAGTTGGTCCCACGAGGTCTGGCCTTGGTCAAGGCTGCGAGACATTTTGAATTTTCTGCACTACTCGTTTTACAATAAAGCAGATGGTTCACCATGAATGACAAAGATATGAGTTTCATAAGATACACACACGTACATGTATTGTAGCTCAAACTCAAGTCTGTGTGAAAGAAAAGAACAAGCTGTACCTACCACTGCAGTTTCCCAGGTGACAGTCTTCACACGTTATAACATGCAGCAATTCTCTTGAGGGGAAGAGATACAATTTAAAGAATGCAGAATGAATGAATTGTACTTTACATCCGTACTGGAACAGAGAGAGTGTAAAGAAAGGGTAAGGCTGGTCATATTTTATATTTTCTTAATGTCAGCAAATCTCTGAAACAAAATCAACAATGTGTTTGTGTCTCTCCGTGCTTAATTTGTTTAGAATTAGGTCACAAACATGATTTGTTTTAAATGGTAAATGGGGTGAATGATTATCCCAATATGGCCTTATTCGATTTTCAAATCACAGAGGTGTAATGTGTTAAAGGTAAAATGTGTCAAAATACCATTTTAAATTCAGTATTTTCACACAACATATTCTACAGACCTCAGAAAACATCTTTGTTTGGTACAGATCCCCACAAGAGTCACACCATAAGCATTTTAATATCTTTTACAATGAACATGAGAATAATGATGTAAAAAATTGTAATTCCCTCTTCCCAAATAATACCTGAACTGTAGCATCAGTCAAAATAACCAAAAAAGGCTATTTTTTGAAAATATCTGGCCCTAATGGTAAAGAAGTTCCTAAAAAAAAAAGCTCTGCGCTGTTGTTTTTAGCAAATATTACATGAACAGGAGTAAATAGTGCATTTTGGGGGCACTATTTTCAGCTGCGGATTAACATACATTTTGTGCTCTAGTGCACTCAAACTAACCTTGAATGGCCTGACATGTTTGTAGGAATTTGTAACTGTATGATGCAGATACGTTATTTTTCACTTTCAGTAGCAGGATAGTTCAATTGTAACGCTGGTGTCTCAGGCAATATGAACTGAATTCATAAGTACATGAAAAATGCTCAGCTGAGATGATGAATGGTGATGTTTGGAAATGCATTTTTGTAGTTTTTTATGGACAACAACAGAGTGCCATGATAGCGGAATAAGCTGTACCAGGCTTTGGTTACACATTGTAAATTGTTAGAATTTGTCTTTTAATGGTATTTGTTGACAAAAAGAAATATCGCCAGTCTTATCTTCTATTTAGCAATACAGATCGAGTATATCTCATTCTGCGGGGATTTGGGAGCCGACTGTGCCACCGCTATTCAGTTTCAACCTCCGCTTTCACAGCCTCAACTCTCTGTCACTGGACCATCTGTCTAAAAGCCTGAGAGGCTCCTGTGTCAGTCACTTTAAGTATCATCTGTCAGTCTCCCCCTCAGCACAGTCCCAGCAGTGATACAACACTCCACTCGAGCCCACGGAAGCTCCTGGATACCACCTCCTTAATTATGATGAATAACAGGGACGGATGACTAACAAAAATCCTATAAAAATAGATGAAATATGAGTATAAAAACTCTTGATGCAGGCATTTTCGACCGCTGTGTTGGCTATATCGTCTGGATGTCCCATCTGTTTTTACGTTTACGATATAGTGTGCGTAATTCTCCAGATCTGCTGATATGGTGTTAATGAAAGAGGGCTGCAAGCACTGAAGAATTCTGGGGGTTTTTTTGTTTGTTTTTTTACATGGTCTTTCTTTCACCAAGTACAGAACCCACAAGCTTTCATGGAGACATTTAACCCTCATAGTGATCGAGACAAGAAGGACACTTGAGGAGGATATGGTTTTAAAATGAGAGAAACGGGCGACAGAAACTCCATCATTATCTTTTTCCCATCAAAGTGCTTTTTGTTTTAAAGTTAAAACTGTACAGTATTCACATACACGTTGGACATACAGTAGCATGCTGAAAATTCACAGTTAAGTCTGAAAATATTTTTTTTTTCTCTAAAGACGGGCCTATATTTTCAAAGCGTTGTAATGGATGCATTTGATTTGAAGAACGGTTACCAATAAAAAGGGGCATCACATGTCACATGGTGTCACAGTGGAAATTAAGGTCTGAACGGGACCGCTGGAAGAGACTGGCCATCAAGAAGGTACTGCTGTCCTTTAGAATATGTGTTTTGATGCATCAGACCATGTTTATTTTACAGATTTGTCCAAATGTGAGGGATCTAAGATATGATGTTGAAGTGCTATAGACCATTTTGTCCAAGTCTTTTGTCTATAGACGATGGATTTGAAATAAAGTTGAAGAAGATGGGACTGTTGACAGGTTATATGGGACTGAAGCCAGGCGAGGCTGTGTGAGACACGGTAAGCACACGCTCTTTCCCTCCCTGGCTGAGCTTCTCGGCACTGCGCAGGCCGCCATACAGCCTCTCTTCCACTGAGACGACCAGCTTGTCTGTCAGGCTGCTCTCTGCCTGCAGGGAAACCTCAGATAGAATAGCCTGACTGCTGTTGTTGTTTCTGTTGTCAACTCTCGGATCCATGAAGCTCTTCTGTGTCGTCACAGTGGTCAAAGACTGGCTAGTTGTGCTTTCTGTGTCCTTTTGGCAGCCGTCGTCCTCGCCAGCCGACTCCGTGCAGGTCTTTGTTGCATCAGAGCCTTCAGAGGTTGTGTTGGCTGTGTTTTCTGTGGTGTCCCCCGCTGCTCCTTCACTCGATGGATCTTTGTTCTCTGTGCTCTCTTTGGCTGCTTCCTCACAAGCCGCAACCTCACTGGCCTCTTCATCGGCAGCACTCGCAATGCGTGAGAGTGTGCTGTGATACCTGGTGTCCAGAGGGTAGCCGGCGCTGTCGCCTCGCCGCAGTGGAATGAACCTCTGCCTCTCCAAAGACGGGGAGTACCTACCCCCAGCGCCTGACCCCGGGTCGCTGTATTGCTTGTGTCTCTGCCACTGTTTCCGGAGGTGAACTCTGGATCGGTGCCTGGAGCGCAGTGGAGAATCCTGCTGGTCGAACCGCGGATCGTGACGGAGGAACTCGTTGAAAAGAGCGTCCGTCTTCTCATCGATGCTGTAGTCACGGCGGCGGAGACGAGGTGGGTGAGGGCTAGAGGGCTGTGCGATTGGCTTCATCGGCGGAGACATCAGCTGCGGTTGTGTTTCTGGAGGTTTTTGAGGATGAAGTGTTTTCAGAAGTTGATATGGTTCTTGAAGGTTCAAAGTTTGAGATTTCTCCTTTTGTTTCTCCTCCGTCTCTGTGCTCATCTCGTCTTCCAGCTCCTCCTGAAACAGCTTGGCCTCGATGCTCTCGCACACTGAACCTTTCCTCCCAGAGCTGGTGAAGAACAACCTCCTCTCAGACGCTGTCTTCCCTCGAGGGGCTCCAGGAGTCCCAAAAAGCCGCATTTCTTCAGGGGCCCTTGACGGTGCTTCAATGGAGGCGTAGCCACTGTCCATCTGGAGGAGCTTTCGGTTTCCTGCTTCACCCTCTCCTCCAGCTCCACTTCCCATCTCGCTGTCCCCACCTGACGCCCCTCTGATTCCTCCCTCCAACCCCTCTCCATCTTCAGGCTCATCGTCAGGTCTTGTGACAAGCAGCTGTCCAGGCCAGGGCGAGCTCCTGCGCCGCCGAGGGACGAGACGCTGTCTGCATCACTCCGGATGGACTCCCGATCTGTGCTGCTCTGGTCCGAGGAGCGTATTGCTCCAGGGAGGCTCGCAAGCTCCAAATGTCTCTGTAGAGGGAGTGAGGAGCCTCTGAGCTCTCCTGGCGAATCATGAAGGAAAGAGACGAGCCTGAGTCGGTCCTTCGTCTGGCCTCAGCTCCCAACACCACCTCATCCCCATCATCTACCTCTGCCTCACTCTTTTTCCTCACATCTGGTGTCATGAGGTCTGTCTTTGTGTCTTTAGTTTTCCTTAACATGTCTTCAAACCTTTCCTGTATGGCAGCGTCTTGTTGTTCCCCAAACAAGTCATCATCTTCTACTGATTCCAGCTCGACTGCTGCTGATTCTGTTCCCATATCTGCACCAAATTTTGTTTCCTTTTCTACTCGTGTTCCATTTTCTGTTACCTCTTCTTGCCTCTGGGCGTGACAATCATTTGTTGGAGAATGGTGATAGTCTCTTCTGGCGCTGTTGCCTCCACCCACCTCCACCATGGCCTCCAGTTTTAGCCTGTACAAGTGGACAACAGTCAGTTAATCAATAATTTTTGCAATTTTATCATGCAAGTCATGGGATTATCGGACAGGGATGTACCTGCTGAGGAAGACTGAGGATGTGGGTGCAGTGTCAGGGAGAGACAGAGACTCTGCAGAGAGGGACTGGAGGCCACTGGTCTGGATGGGAGTGTGTGGAAAAGAGTCAATGACATCATCTCGGAGAGGAGAGGAGTCGTCCTCGGTGGTGTGATCGGTGGTTTCACTTGCTGCTCTCTGTCTCTGGAAGGGCCTTCTCTTTGGGGATCCTGGTGGAAATTTGCATGAAAAGACAGCAGTCAACTTGATGTTTTTGACCATGTCAGTGAAGATTCTCAGTCGTCCAAGTCATGATCATCCAAAAAAGGTTGAATCAAGGGCAGCTGGACTTGGTTGTTTCAGTTCTTATCTAAGGGGCATCTTTATTTCTAACAGAACAGCCAATGAACCAAGTCATATCACCACCCTTGAAAACAACCCAACAGAGAATCTGTGCATGGTTGCATAAAACCACTTAGGCCAAGGTTTCCTTAAAATTTTCATCTAAGACCCGGTGTACTTAGAGATGGCATAACCAAGATGTGGCACAATCAGGGAATTAAGAAATTTGGTGACCTTTATGAGAATAACATACTTATGTCCTTTGAGCAGTTGTGTAAAGTCTTCTGCCTCCCAACTACTAATTTCTTTAAAATATTTACAGGTAAGACACTTCATAAATAGATTTCAGAGAGGAAATTCCAACCCCCTAAAGCATCTCCCAAATTGATGACATACTAAAAGATGTCAGAGACCCCAGAGGCATTTTATCCTTAACATATAATAGAATTTTGGCCCTCAAACAGACAAAACCCTGACCCACAAGGACAAAATAGGAGAAAGACTGGGAATCATTATGTGAGAGGGCACTAACCTTCTCATACAACAGCTGCCATAAACCCTTGCAATTTAACATTATCCACAGAACCTACTTTACACCAGAGAGACTCCATAAGATAAACAAATCAATTTCAGACCTTTGCCCTAGATGCAAAATAGAGACAGGTGATCTTATACACGTTTTGGAAATGTAATGCATTAAATTGTTACTGGGGCTCGATATGTGAGACCCTTAAGAAGATTACCAGATTTGAGATCCCCTGTTCCCCTAAACTAGTGTTACTAGGCGACATATCTGACATCCCTCTTGTGAAAAGAAACAAGGTGAGGTTCATCAAACTGGCCATGATCGCAGGTAATAAATGCATTGCCTTGTTATGGAAAAGCTCAGATCCTCCCACTGTATCCATGTGGCTTACAGAACTTTCCTCATATATGGCATCAGAGAAAATTATGTTCAATCTCAAAAGAAAACCACACCTCTTTGGTAAATGCTGGTATGGCTTTAGGTAGGCACTATGTGGGTAATACCTCACAGTCTCTAATGGGTTCGACAACAAGATATGCTTGATATAAGTAGATACTTATATGTAGACGTAAGATGGGTTATGCAACTGGGACTCCCCACCAGTCAGTTAGAACTAGAACAAAGAAGCCCTTTGGATGAGAGGCGAAACATTTTCAAGGATCTACACCCAGTCCAGTTGCCCTCGATTTAATCTTTCTTGGATGATGTTTTTCACCTTTTAATTTGCAGCTTTTGTTATTTTCATCCACAATGACATTTATCCAAACCTTTGGCATCCAGGCTGGCAGCCCGGTGACTGCTGTCAAACTTCCACCTCCTGAAGTAAGGCCCTGCCCCCTCCAGACTGGCATGGCGGCGCAGTTTAGAGAAGAAATGTAGAACTGAAGTCTGGCCCGGAGCTTGAGTCAACTCTCCTCTCATCCCCCTTTCGCTCTCAGCCTCTCCCCTGTCCCCGACAGCCTCCATCTGACAGAAGAGATGAAAGGAGAGGAGGGTGGAGGGAGGTGATGAGACATTAAGGAGGGGCTGAGGCGGACGACGAGCTGAGATGAATCATGACGGGCAGAGGCAAAGCCCTCAGGGGACAGCAGTTTGTCATATTGTCACTCAGCTGCAGTGATGACTGATGCTACAGTGCATCAGTAGGTTTGAGCCTGTGGCAGCTGCTTTTCACAGCTCTGTTTATGTGTGATACAAGTGGATCAATCTGCACTGAAGAATCTATCTGTGAAAGCGTATTTCTGACCAAACAGTGAGTGCTGCTGGCTTACTTGCAGTTTCTCTGCAAAAAAACAATTAGCGGTTGGCAGATTTTGAGGGAATGTGTTCTTGTTATCTCAACAAAAATGTCTCAAGCAGAGGCTGAAAATGACAGCTGTATGAAACTTCTCAGTCTGGGCCTAAAATGTTACCGTTTCATTAGCAGAAAAAACCCAGGATGAAAATATATGTTTTACCTGAGAACTTAAGACCTCAATAAAAATACTGAGCTTCTCATCACATGTTGAGGAAGTGATAAAATGAGATTAAGGCTCAACACAGCCATGGTAGCAGCTCTGTGAGGTACAAAGGTACTTTGAGCTATAATGCTGCTAATGTGCTGATGTTCAGCAGGTATGTTTAAAATATTTACCTTCTTAGCAGAGGTGTGAACTCATAGTCATATGACTCGGACTCAAGTCATAAATATCATGACTTTAGACTTGACAAAATCAGAAAAGACTTTAACACCAATGATTCATGACTTCACTTGGACTTGAGCCTTTTGACTTGAAAATACTTGATACTCCCCTCAAACCCAAAAATCAAAAAACTCTTATTTCCAAAAAATGAACCACTTGAACTTAATTTCCTGGTACACTGTTCATTCTCTGCAAACCAACACTCAATTCCCCAGATCCACTTTGTTTGAACCAATCTGACAGCATCCAATCAAACTGCAGGAGAGAACCACAATGTGATAAGGCTACATTACTGAGCCTCAGTTGGAAAAATCACATCTGTGTACAAAAACTACACTGTGGTCAACCAAAAACAAATCAAAAACAAGTCAAAAATTACAGATGCAGACACAACAATTTCTAAATTCATTCGACATTTTAAGTTGCACAAAGAACGGTAAGCCAAGACTCTGTTGTTAAAATGGCTTTACATTTGGTGAAGTGTGCATTATGAATTGTTTAGGGCTTGAAGCTCAAAAGTTTAGGAATTGGGACTTGAGTGCAAAGACTTGAGACTTACTAGTGACTTGTGACAAAGCAATGACTTGGTCCCATCTCTGCATCTTAGTTTAGCATATTAGCATGCTCACATTTGCTAATTAGTGCTAAACACAACATGCAGCTTAGACTAAAGGGAACATCGGTGTTTTTTCAAGTGAACCAAACTTTATAATTCACTTCATAAATCAAATCAAAATATAAAATGGTGGAACTCACTGTCTGGGATCGTGTGTGCTGTGGTTTCATGGCCGATGATGCCGGTCTGGGGCCCTGGTCCATGATGGTGGAGTGGTGCGGGTCTCCTGGCAGACCTCCACTGAGGCTCTGTCCCATCCAGTCGGGGACTCGTCTCTCAGTGGGCTGGAGAGAGAAATTGCAGGTTAGAGACGAGAAAAACAAACCTGATAAGCCCACCCAGTGAGTGTGAAGTTACCTGGTAGATGGTGAGGGGCAGTTTAGGAGCTGTAGTCTCGCTGATGTTGATGGTGCTGCTCTCTGTTGAGTCACACTCCATGATGGTGAGGATCTTCAGATCACTCGGGGCCGGAGGCAGGTGGAGGTGGGTCAGCCGGGCCTTCTTCAGGTGGTGGAAGTCTCCCTCAGTGAGAGTGTACCTGAGAAGGACGAGCAATCATCTAATCTGGTTCCATCAACGGTTCATCTACATAATAATGTAAAGTTGGGTTGGACGGTACCTGCGTGCTTTGCCCTGAGTCGTCTTCTGTTCGTAAAGTGCAGATTCATTGAAGGAGACTCTGCGGCCAGTAGACCCAGTGGAGACGAATCTTTCCGACTCTCCATCGTGACAGCTCGAAGCTGAAAGAGCGTCTGATTCATCCAGATGAATGGTGATCTCTGAGCAACAAAGAGGACAAGGACAAACCGAGGTAGAGAAATGAAAGAGTTAGTGACGACTGCGCACCTGAAAACATGCATATATGAACTTTTTAAAAACCACGCAGCTCTGACCTTGGGTGGGCTGAGAGTCCTCAGCATAGGTGGTGTTTGTCTTCTCGAGATCATCGCTGGCTCTGAATGGGGGAATGAGTTTGACAGAAACAAAAAAAAAAACGCCTCGTCACATCACACCTTTCAATTTCACATTCAGCACAGCTTTAATCCACTGCTGCTGTCACGTTGGCTCCTGTAATCCTTGTGTGTTTGCAGACGAGCCAGAGCCTCACACACACACACACACACACAGAGTGTCACTCAGCAGGTAACACCCACCTGGAGTAGCGTCGTCCACCCATGCAGCAGCGGTGACAGAAGAGGAGCAGCAGGGAGAGCAGGACCAGCGTCCCCCCGGCAAAAACACTCAGCAGCACCAACAGCAGCACATAGTTCTCCACCTGGCCCGCAGACACAGGCACGTCCTGACGGAGGAGAGGAGAAGTCAGGACCCCAGCAGGAGTGTGTTTAGTCATGTACTGTGCATAAGTACAATTTTGAGGAGTGTTTCCATTTTATGCTGCTGCATACTTCCACTTCACTTTTAATAGCTCAGGACAATGTTAGAAGTAAGTGTTCTCACTTTATCATGGTTTCCTAGGGACTGCTGTTTTTTTAAGCCATAATTAAATCAAATCAAGAGCTACATTTCAGAGGGAAATACTGTATTTTACTGATTTGAAAGCTAACATTATAGCTAGTTACCTCTTATTACAGATTAAGTTTATATACAAAACATTGAATCTCTTTATAAAATTTATGATATATAGCGGCTGAAATTAGCTCCGCTGTCTACAACACAAAAATCCTGCCCGATCAGGCCACAATTTGACTTTAGAACACCGATTCGATTGGATCTGAGCTGACTCAAATAACTGAATATGAATTATTCTCAGGAAGTCGAAACTTAATTCCACAGATCCACCTTGTTTGAACCAGTCCAGCAGCATTCAATCAATACTCCAGTTGGAAAAAAAATGTACCAAAGATAATTTCGTTTGCACACAAAAACTACAGGGTGTCAACAAAAAACAAGTTGCAGTATGCAAAACATGCGGGTGAAAAATTGGACGGAGATGCAACAACTTCCAACTTTGTTCAACATTTGAAGTTGCACAATTAATGGTAAGGCAAGGCTCTGTTCTTAAAACGGCTTTACATTTGGGGAGGAGCACATTTTGACTTGTTTAGGACTTGTAACTCAAATTTTAGGACTTGGGTCTTGACTTGGGACTCCTAAAGCTCCTGGCACATTTTGATTTTGGGCTTTATAAATAAAATTGGACCTGACTTGACTTGGGACTTCAGTGCAAAGACTTGAGACTTGCAAAACAATGATTTTGTCCCACCTCTGCCTGCTTACCTGTCTATGTATTAGTAATAATAATATCAGATGTTGCTGTTGTTTTTGCAGCTAAATGCTCCACTATGTTGCTACCTTAATTTGTCTACCGTTTGATGCACATCACTACACCCGTTTAACATTACACATAATCATTTAAAGGTATTATGTGATATTCGTTACACCTGTGACTGTTAATGAACTGCAGTCAGCATTCTGTTGCAGGTGCCAGCGAGCATCCTGGACTTTGGCCAGAACAGTGACGCAACATACACAAGACTGAACGAGATTCATGTTGATACGATAAGGTCAGTGAAGTTGGGCCTTTTGTTGTGGTGGGTGCAAGTCACACATTGACATTAGCAGACTCCACTTCTAAGCTAACGTTAGCAAGCATTGCACACTGTTGGAGCTGTAGGGGAGCTGAAGAAAGGCACACATAAACTGTCAAAATCTGTTGGATTTTAACTGAGAAAGTCTGGAAAGGTCTAATTTTTGAAATTATGTGACAATCCATTCACACGCTGGAAATGCAAAGCAGTTATTAGTGATACTTTAAATGGCTTCACATTGTGCAGTTAATTAGCACAGCTTCAGGAAAAAGATCCCAGAGTCCAGTTTATGTCATTTACTGTATAATGTTTGTACAGTTAATGACCTTATTTTAGGGGTTTTTACCAAATGACGGAATTTTGCATGTTACCAGGTGTGAATGCGATGGGACTGTCCCCTGGTTTCTGTCTTCCTCTTCAAACTTTCTTCTCTTTCTATAGATATTTTAGAGTGACACTGACCAAAAACGCTATGTGCAGTGATCCTAAACTCCTTTTTTCCCCGCTTCACCAAACCATAAAACCACATCATCTGCACACATACACGCTGATCGACACAAGATTAAAAAAAAAAAAAAACATACGCAATCTTTCAAAAAGTCTTTCACTTGCTGACAAAATTGTGTCCCTACAAATCTGAGCCTTCGAACACAACAGCGGCTGAACCCTGACCCTCTTTGTGCTCCGTTATTGTTTGGGTTGCACAACATCAATTTAATTTCCACCACTTGTATTCAAATGGTATTGCTGCAGCCCCATAACTCATTCCTTTAATAGCACAACAAGGCTGAAGCTCACACTGTGTCTGTGTTGTCCTGTTGCGTTGTTGTGGCTGCATTCGTCCTGCACGGACGCTAATGATTCTTCTCTCTTTGGAGCTTTGCAGCAATGAGGAATCTCTTTGTCGCACTACGCTGTCAGATAAGTGGCGTTATATTTAATAATGGGTGAAATTAACACTAAAAGACTTTTCTTAAGTCCCTGGTTCTTATCCACACACACTCTCACATACGTCCGGCCTGCTTACACACACACACATACAGTCGACAGCACAACTGCCCTCTTCTCCACTCTCTCTGATTAATACTCTCAGTCTTGGCTGAGTGAGCTTTGGGATGCTAATCGAAACGTCAGCGAGACCCTTAATTCAATTTCCCAGCTCTCCTCAATGAGGGGGAAATGAGGCCTCCGCAGGCTAAAAATGGAAATCCGAGGAGGAGGAGGAGGAGGAGGATGCAGACGCACATGAGCAATCCCCACACCAGACTTTCCTGGCTCTTCTTCCGATGTCAGTTTTCAGAAGGGAGTTAAAATAATTGGGCTTTTTTTCACCGTCACAAATGGAACATTAATCTATTGCAACATTTAGCGTTATATAATGTATGAAAATGATAAAGGTTGTCATCGTGCACAGCTCTGGAGGAAACGACGGCGTGGAGAAGCTCCTCGCAGAGCACAGACCGACCTTTAGATGATGATGACCTTAACACAGCAAGGTCATTACAGGAAAAAAAAAACGCAAAATCCCGCTGCCGACTTGACGTAAAGACACAAGAGCATCAGCCGACAAACACTTTCATTATCGATTAATCTGCCTGTTACTCTATCAATCAATCATTTTGCCGGTAAAATGTCGGAAAATAGCAAAAAATGCCCTTTCAATTTATAATCTGCCATTTTCATTTTCTCTGACAATCAGTCCGAAATCCAAAAATATTCAGTTTACAGTGAAATTAGACAAAGAAAAGCAGCAAACAGAGAATGTCTGACATTTTGACTGAAAAATGAATCCATTATCAAAACAGTGGCAGGTTAACCTTCCGTCTGTGGACTAATGGAAGTGTATTAGAAAACAGAGGGCGTGTGTGCCAAAAGAGCAAAAACAGCTGATTTTTTTGATGACTGTGCTCTCACTGTAAACGGTTAAGGTGCTGCCTGTAAGCATCAATCAATCTGTGTCCACTTCAGTCACAAGCTCAATCTAACACAGAGGAGAAATCTGCTGAACGGAAGAAGCTGATATTTTCTACCAATAAAATCAGAAAACCTTGATGATTGTGTGCGTTACAGCAAATGAAATCACCAGTTTTTACAGTTTAATTCAATCTGAAACCTGCTTCCAACCAGAGCATATTAAAGGGATAGTTCGGATTATTTGAAGTGGGGTTGTACGAGGTACTTATTGTCAGTGGATTAACTACAGAAGATGGAAGTCAGCACACTCCCGGTGTGGAGAAGCAGCAGGAGCACCAGCATAGAAGCTAAGAAACGTACTGCAGGGGACAGAGTCACCAACTGAAGGCATTTTAGGCGCTTAAAAAGGGGGTTGTTCCGATGCTAATATCAGAAAATGTTTTGTGATACAGCCTGAAATGCTGGTGTCTGTATCGAGAGAATGAGAGTCTATGCATGAATCTGATACCACGTGATTTATTCATCCCATAACATGTTTTACAAAAGGTTTTAATTTGAGCCAGGCTGTAGAACAATCATAGCAATCATATCACATCCATGTGGGCTTAGTCACATACAGCTATGATTGATATCAGTGTAAAAATAATATATATACATATTTAACGCACTGTTATTGGAGTGATACTCGGTATCGGCCGAGTATCAGGAGGGAAAAAACTATATCAGAATATCTCTACTTTAAAAAAGGTCCACCCAAAAAAAATCTGTCAGTTTAAGCATACGCTATATTTAGAATATCTTCACTGCCGTTAGAACAGCCTTTTCTGGCGGGAAACTGCCGCTATATAAGCCAAATATTGCTCTCTCTCTCAACCAAACTCCATTGATGAAATCAGTCGTTTTACCTCACAGAACATGTGAGTTGTTCGCAGGCTATTTTGGGGATTGTTGTGGCCTAAAAACGCCTGATTTCATGGCAGCTTTTCTAAAAAATTGCAGTGCATGTTGTGATGTTTTTAGGAATCTTTTTGCAATAAAATTGCAGCAGCAAGTGAAACTTACAAAAAGAAAGTTTCACTTATTCAATTTTTTGAATAATTCATTAAAATCAAAGGCAACTTGTTCCAGGGAGAACAAAACTGCAATCTGCTCTGGGTGTTTTAAGTAACCTTTCCAAAAAGACTGACAAAATATGTTTTATTTGTAAATGAAGAAGTGCACCTGGGGGGTATTCTATGAAGAAACAAAATCTTTTTTTTTTTTTACCTCAAACTTTATCAAAACACACTGAGCACAGAGCATTGATAAATGTCAATTACAACGACATACCCAAACAAATAGGTCGGTAGAACCTGCAGGAAGGAACAAAGGTTGGTCAAATTTGTGGAAAAGCTGCAGAATTTGGACAAAATTGCAAGGATGTGCAGAATTCAGTGGAATTGGTTGAATTTGCTTTAACTGTTGTGATTGCAACTTCCTAGAGGGACTGGTTGCTGGTCTACCACTGCCTTGATCCATGACTTTGTTTGTATTATTGTGAATCTGAACTCTTAAATCACACAATAACACAAACTAACTTACAGATCGAGGCAGCAGTAGAGCGGCGGCTCCTGTGTTCTGTGAGGTAAAATTACTGATTTTCCTCGAGAGTGGTTGCTTTGCAGAGAGTGATATTTGGCTTATATAACGGCAGTGTCCTGTCAGAAAAAGCTGTTTCACAGTGAGGTAAATCTGTGAAAATATTGTAAATATAGTTTACACTCAAACTGGGAGTGAACCTTTTTTTTCTGGTGGCTAAAATACATTTTGCTGCCGACCGTGTCCACAGCTGCCAACACAGGCACTACTCCATCTACTGCAGCTAACACACTCACTGACTAAGTGCCTCATACAATATATTTTTAGATTCATTAGATGTTGTAGTGGTCTACACTCAGCTGAAGCCTGTGGGGAGATATACACTATAATAATGTTTGAAGATGTATGTATGCATGTCTGTGTATGAATAAGAGCTCCATCACAGCAGTATAGCAACATACACACCTTGATACACCCACTGTTACGTGTGTGTGTGTGTGTGTGTGCAGCAAAGAAACACACACAGTTTGTCAGAGCGTCTGTAGCTTAATGAAATCTGCTGTTTTTACAAGCTCAGCCAAACAGGAAGAACAACACAATCAATCAGCTGGAGCGGCGGAGCCTCTCGCCACTCTTCAGGCCATGTTTCTAACACACACACACATACACAACACACACACACACACACACACACACACACACACACACACACACACACTGTCGAGGCAAACAACTGTCAATTCTCCCCGCGCACAGACAGCTTTAACTGTCCGATAATCACTGCCGCTGGCTCACATACCCCCCCACCCCCCAACCCCAGTCCTCCAGGGGCTACATGGCACACAAAGCCAGCAGCACACTCAGTCCTGTTTCTGAATCAAATCCTCTTTGGATACAGATCAGGTTGTCCTCAGCTACTGCTCCACCTGGGATATAATACCTGGAACACTGGGGAGTTAACTCACTACGTGTCTTTTTGTTGTTGTTGTTGTTGCTGGCTGCCTATTGGTCCAGTCTGATCTGTATACTACTGCTGGAAGAGTAGTCGACATTCACCAGATGCTAGCTGACGTGAAGGTGTGGAGAGGATGTGTTGATGGTGTGGGACAGGGTGTGAAGGAGGAGCGGCGGACGCGCAGCTCGTACTCACAGTGGAGTTCTCAGTCAGACTTGTCAGAACAGGCAAATCATTGCTCATGGTCCAGGTCAGCGTGAGTGAACCCTGCAGAGGACGGAGAAAGTGAGGTCAGACAGAGATGCTGCTTTTCTAGACAATGATGCAGTTTCTCAGATTTGATGCAAAAGATTTAAAGCAGATGTTTTCAAAGTGGGAGGCGGGCCTTCCTGGTTATTAAAAGGAGATCACATAGAATTGCCTAAATGTGTGTGATCTGGTTTAACGGATAGTTCAGAGATATAATAGTTTGGGGATGGTTTTACTGTTTTTCCCGCTTTCCCAGAGACAGAAACTAATAAAAAACCCTTGGACAGACCTTTGTTCATGTATTTGGTCTAGTCTGAAGTTACATAAAAAGCAATATCAGGCTATCTTGGATCAATTGATGCATGCCTTTGAGATAAAATAACATGATTGCAATCCCATAGACATCCAGGAATTGAGAGAAACTGAGCAAGAAAATTCCTGTTCTAGACAATAATACATTTTCTGTTGTTTTATGCAGAAAAGTGCTGACGATTTAAACAATAAGATGAACAAGTCCCATGAAAAAGCCAAAACCTACAATTAATTGATCCTGCAAAAAGAGTTGGCTTTTTGGCCAATTCTTCTGTGCTTTATGCTTCCATTATTTAAAAACTCCTTCAAACAGATCAATGAATATATCGTCCTGCTGCTGTAAAAACACACTAGAGCAGCCAGATTTGAAAAAAGTAAAGTGTGAGGGACACAGACGTTTACATTTCCTACATTTCCTACATTTTAAATCCGTAAAACTGCACTTTTTAATTTCTTTTTTCCTGATTAGTTTCATAATGTTGAAAAGAAACATTATGTGCAGAAGTACAAGCAAAAACACTGCACCTTTGTAATCCCAGATTAGAAGTAAGAGGTAAGAAGCATGTTGTTTTTGTGTTAAAACACAATATTGCATTAAACTTTTTTTTCATTCAGTTTGACTGAAAAAAACATTTTAAAATAATAAGTGTCGTCTCTGTGCTTAACAACAGACATAACCAATTAATGGGCGACTAATAAAATCTTATAATAAACAATAGAAACAGCCATAAACTTATAATGCTAGCAGGTTATTTACATGAAATCAAAATGCTTTACTTTTTATCATAAATATATTTATTTTATATTTAGAAATGATCAAAAGGTTTGATGGTTGATTCGGCTCAGAGGCCGACTAAGTCTAAGATGGATTAATTTATTGTAGTTTTGGTCTTTTTATGGGATTTATTGACAATAACAACAATTAACCCTTTAATTTATTTGTTGTATGTGTGGGTTGATTTTATGCTGTTAATTATAAGGATGTTCTGTGATGACTTCTAGTTACTGATAACAATGTGTGTTATCAGTTTTCCTGTTCAAAAACAATGCATGATGGGTCACTGCATCTCATCTATACTTTGTCATGTCTACATCTAATGAAAGGTTTTGAAATGAGACAGCGTCTTTGAGCTGATCATTGTTATCCAGCATCTTCAGGGCATGTAGGGACGTACGTGTCCCTCCTGATGGTTTGCTAAGTGCAGAAGGATCTGGTGGTTTTGGTTTATTGGATTGCAAACCGTTACTGCTGTTATGTAAATGTGATGGTAACGGTAAATGGACTGCATTGCGCTTTTCTGGCCTACCGACCACTCAAAGCGCTTTACATCACATGCCAACATGCACCAGTTCACACACACACACACATATTCACATACAGATGGCAGAGACTGACATGCAAGGTGCCAGCCTGCTCATCAGGAGCGATACAGCTCTTTCCATCCAAAGCACCCCACAATTATTCTGCTCTCACACACAGCTCCATTCACACACAGACGCTCGGGACAATTTGGGGTTCAGTATCTTGCCCAGGGACACTTCACTATGCAGACTAAAGGAGACAGGGATCGAACCACCGACCTTCTGATTAGTGGACAAACAGCTCTACGGTCTTGCAGGTAAAAGTCCTCACATAGATCAGCTATGTTTGAAAACACTGAAGTCCCTGTCCTCAGTAATGTTTTGGGTATTTTAACCTTCTTAGGAGGTATTTATAATCCATAATTAAGGCTTAATCTAATGTTTTTTTTAAATCATTATATTTAAATATAATTGTTTTGAGGAAAAAGAACAAGTTCAGTTATTTCTAACAGTATAAAATAAAGTCACTGAGTTATCTTCCAGGTAATGTTCATAATTATCTGAAACAGCATTTAGATGTTCATGAAGAGAGATGAAACTGACAGAAAATATGAGTTAACACATAATGTGAATAACATTAAAAGTTAGAACTGGTGTCAAGAGGTGACTTTTGCACATATTATATTATTTTTATCATTCTGTGATGCCTAACAACATCTGGCAAAGGAAAAAAACTAGCTTTTAGCTAACTCAAGTGCATTTGTTTAAATATTGATTAATGTACATTGCCCTGATCAAATAAATACATTAAAATAAATTAAAATACTTCACAGGGCTCTGGGGTCATACTGAGGGAAATCTGGACTTTTCCACCCAATAATGGGTGACTTGCAAGTTTAAATATTATGACTTTTAGTCTCAAACACACAATTTCAACAGCGTCCTTCATTAGACCTTTCATGCCTTGTAATCAACCACATCTTTCAAATGGCACAGTCCCAGTTTATAATGAAGACTTTATCATCAATCTAAAACAAACATAACCCTGGAGACATCACATGGGTTATTAGTGAGCTATCCCACCGAGCAACAGAAAACATTACACAACAGGCTAAACAATACTCACTACGACGGGTAAACTGATCTGCTTGTGTAAAATTGGTGTAATGCCCCTTTAACAAGTAACATAAACCTAACTGCTGTCTGGATTGAGTGCTCTGCATTACACCCTAATGTGTCCGAACATATACTGACATCTCCCCGAAGATGAACAATAACCAACAATCCCTCACAATAAACTCTCCTCTCAGTCTGTCGACTGCAGACCAACATCTGTAAAATGAGCCTCAGTGAGACGGAAGACGGGAAGACAAGTGTGGTGAGAGACAGAGAGAGACAGAAGAGCTGACAGTACATAATTATTTACACAGAGAGCAGCTTGTGTAACATCCATCCATTATTGCATTCCTTACACATACTGCCAACACTGCTGCACACTCCCTCACCATGTGAGAGTCATATTTTATGTAATATCTCAGACATACAAACGGCTCAAGGTAACTACAACAAAGACCTGAATACCAAGAGCACACCAACAAAAGAGAAAGACACGCATGCATACAGACTTAGTTGAAGCATTTCAGTATTAAAACATGTTATAAATGGTTTCAACACCCACTGGTTGGATTGTACCAATAATTAATAAATTTTTAAATCCAATAAATAATGGTTTAACTTGAAATTATGTTGGACTAACCCTTTAAACTAGCTTAAGACCTCAGTTTTGTTTTTTACTCTAAACCTGCTTAAATTTAATTCAATTGCACCAAAAGCTTAAACCCCAATTTAAAATGTGATCCATTATTCATTTTAACTCTCACACTTACATCTGAGGAGGTTCAACTTTTAAAATGGCTGCTTTTTAGAGATGGATTCAGCAAAATAAAATCCTCAAAGAAGATTCAGTCCAAAAGAGTTTTATGATGTGTGTATTTTTCTTTCATTTTAGTTTATCGTTAAAACAGTTTGTCAGTTGCTGCCAGGCAGTCTTTTTTTTTCTTGCTGTTTTTTAATCTTCTATTATTTGTCCTAGTATTAGTCTTTTGTTTATTTGACTAGGTTAATTTTTTTTAGCTAACTATTAAACAATGTAATGTTTTGTTAACTTTATAGCTAACTAGTAAACAATCTAAACCATTTAATTTTGGTTTACATCAATAAACTTTGATTTATTAAATGGAAATTAGTTTTTAACTGGAGCAGTTTTTAAATATACATTTTAAACCTAGTTTTGCTCAACTGTGATCAGAACTAATCTTTGTTGATGCAACCCAGTCTATAAACAGACATGAGGACATTTTAAGTGTTTATTAATGGACAGCAAGTTCTCCTATGAAAACATATTTAATATTATAACAGCCGTGTTTCACAACATTTATATCTGCTTACATTTATAGTGTGTTATAAACTATGTATTCCATGTTTATATACTGATTATACATGATTAACAGGGGAAGTGTTTCCTGAATTTTGATAAAAGTAATCACTGTGTTTTCAGGCAGTTGTAGCCTTTACAGGACTCTGCCTGATTTTCCATCTCCCTCAGGACAGATGTGGTGAAAACATCTGTCTTCTCTTTGCTGATTAAATAACAAACTGTTAAAATGGTTTAAAGCGACCTTGCGGAAGAATTAAATGACATGGTCTTATGCACTATATTGTCTTAAAAACGTCCTTGCTGGCAGTCTTACGTTTCCCTTTTTTTTTATTACAGTCTATAAATCCACTAAACCCACACTTAAGGGAGAAGAAGCTCTAAAAGGTTTCAGAACAGATACTAATTTATACTAATTTTACTTTATTAACTAACCAGGTTGTCAGGATCACACCTGGTTAACAGGTAAACACCCATTCAGTCATCAGTTACTCTCGTTAGGGATTTCCTGAATTATTCATTTTGTCCATCACCACATCGGGACAGACAATCAGCATCAGTCCAAATAAAACCTCCCACCTTTTGCGTCCATGATGCAGCACTGAACCTAAAATTAATACTTCCAGTCCAAACTCAGCCACACTGGTTTCCTTTTTAAGAAATATGTAGGCCTACATCGGTATGTTAACTATGTTATTCTGAGATGGGTCAGTCATGACGTGATGGACTCATACTGTGTGACCCACATATTATTTTAAATTCTACTTGAGGTCCAAAAGTTTCCAAACATACCAAATATATCAGGCTGAACATTTAGAATATTTTCATGTGATGAAAAGCTGCAGCCATAAGAACATTTAGTCTTGATTATTTCGCTCAGTGTAAATATTATTTTACATACTAAAAAACTTTACTATGTACTATAAACATCATTTATAGTAAACAATATGCTTCTTACCATCAGACAGTGTGAAATAAGATGAATTTCCACCCTTAAGGTTACACTACATAAAGGGAGGAAAGTGTATTTTAATATTTTTTCATTATTGTGATAATGTTTGAGAATTATTATTATTATTATTATTATTATTACAAACAGCCTTATGTCAGCCCCATGAAACTTGGGTTGCTCTAAGAGGTTCTACCTTCTGTTTCCCATTTCATTCATGGCATTCCCCAGGGGTCTATCCTTGGCCCGTTATTGTTCTACGTTAATACACTGTAAACATAATTTACAGTACCATTGTCATGCTGACGACAGCCAGTTATATGTTCTATTAAAATCCACTAATAATAGCAGCCTAACTGAGCCTTTCTGATATCAACTGCTGGACTTGACGCGTCTTTAAATTTAACTAAATGACTAAAACCGAAGTTATCTTGTTTGCCACATTTACAGTCACATAGTCTGCAATCTTTCATAAGCCAACTGCAAGAATTTTGGGTGTTTTATTCAATTCTGACCTTTGTTTTGATGACCATGAAGTAAAGAAAGTTGTTCAGTCATGTTTCTTGCAACTTAAATTAATTTTGAAAATGAGATCAGTCTTATCCGTCGAGGATTCACACAGGTCGTCCACTCCATTTCCAAACTCAGAATGATTTACCTGCTGAGATTAGGTCTGATCAGCCACTGAAGCTTTTATCTCAGTGTGAATATAATTTCATTGCATTTGACTTATTCATTTTTTTATCTTATTGTTTTATTTCGTTTTTATTATGTTTTATCTCTTTTTAAAACACTTTGTAAAACTGTACTAGACTGTGATAATATCTACTGTGATATCACATGGGTAATTATTTTATTGTATTATTGTTAATAGACTGTTACTGGCTGCTGCAGTGTTTTGCAATTGTTCATACATTATTCAAGCATTTATTGCCAAAGATAATTCATGCCATTTTCGACCACATGCTTATGTCATGTCAGCTACTTTGATTCTATTTTTATCAGAGAAGGAAAGCAGGAGCACTTTAAGTTAAAAGGAAGAAAATATGCTGCACATAGGCCTATTACATTTATTATATAATGAAGGACATTAAGCATTTTCTGATGGTCATTATGTGTTTCAGCATTTTCCCTAAGTTTTGTGTATCATTGCATCCCTATTGTTTAGAAAAGCACCTGTTGTCGTTGTTGTTAATTTTTTATTGTAATAGTCGGCTATAATTATTTACTTTGTTTTAATTGAGATAATGACAGCTTGACTTCTTAGCTTCAGCACCATTTTATTTGCTGGAGATAAATTAACCAGAATCTAATTGAAACACTGACCCCGACTGGTGAAGAAAACATAAATCCAAAGTGTGTGTGTGCGTGCGCGCGTGTGCGCGCGTTAGTTTCGGATCTAATGACATGTTACAGCCTCACATCGTCACCATCATCTCTCGCTTTAAGTACATATATCAGGCAGACAGATAGATGGAGGCGGCAGACAGACAGACAGACAGACAGATAGTTTCTAGTTCATTCCATCAGTGGACTAATGATGCTGTTTAGACCCCTATAAACATCACATGGAGGGAGGAGGAGGAGAAGAAGGAGGAGGAGGACGGGTAACTGCACATCAGCCTGACTGACGTGTGACTGGATGATGAAGATGATGGTGATGAAGGTGTCCAGATGTGCTGCTGCTGTATCTTACGGTCTATACAGGCGGTGTTGGAGCAGCTTCCTCCCGCTGTGTGCGGGCTGACTGACTACAGAGAGCCGCTGTGCAGCAGCAGCAGCAGCGGCGGCAGCCTCAGCCTCAGCATCAGCAGCATCAGCAGCAGCGTCTTCCTCTCTCCTCCGAAAACCCGCCGATCGGGGCTGTCCCACATCATCCCTGCGTCGTCTGCCCTCAGCCTGCGGGGAGTAAATCACGCTTAATGTGCGGGACACCCGACCCCGCGTCTCTCAACAACAAACACCACTCAGTAAAAGCAGCTGCTGCGATGATCCCGTGTCACTCACCTCATCTTACATAATGAAATAGTAGCACATTTACAGCGCCTGGAGGATGTTGTGTCCACTGACTGGTGTCCACCGATGGTCCTGATGGGACAGATGTGTGGGACTCACCCGGCTGGAGACTCCGTGTGAAGCGGCGGAGGTCCACAGGCAGCCTGGCCCCTCTGCATACTTTAATTTGGGCTTCAAATAAAGACTGTAGTTATGAATGAAACCACACGCGATTAGACACACCCACCGCCCGCTCCCGACGCACCACGTGACCCGCAGCCCTGATGATGGTGATGGTGATGGTGGTGATGATGTGAGATGGAGGAGAAAACCCGTCCTCATTCACAGCGCTGTCCTCATGAATGGCAGCAGCCGACTTGGGGACATTGATTGGTCATCTATCTGATTGATTCGTGGTATCGATGCAGATATTTTAATTAATATTGAAATATGTTCTTTTCGCTGTGTTTGAGTCTTTCGCCGTTTCCGCGTCGCGAAACCAGATGCACGGAGACAGATGGTTATTTGTGGACGTTTTTGTAATCTCACCTTTCACCACGTGGTGGCAGTGTGGCACCGTTGTTTCCAGGTTGAACGTACTGTACTTAAAATGGATGTTCTTCATGCAGATCCAGTCCAGACCTCCAGGGTCCACAACAAGGCTCACAGAAGACTCCCCGGCAAAATAATGACTAGTTTAATTTCAATTATTCAATATAAGCAGTCAAAATTAGAATTTACACCATGACAATGACTTTTGATGAAAGGTTTGACCCTGCAGTATCCCTCTAACTCTCTCTCAACAAAAATATAAACATAACATTTTGTTTTCGCTCCAATTTTTCATTAGTTGATGTAAAAGGTCAAAGACTTCCTCTGTTCTCTAATACTTTGTTCTCAAATTATTAAAATCTGTGTTAATGAGCAAGATAATCCATCCACCTGACAGGCGTGGCAATATAAAGACATTATGATTATTGCACAGGTGTGTCTTGGACTGGTCACACTCTAAAATGTGCTGTTTGATCTTGAAAAAAGATATTCAGACACTGAACTATAGATATTCCACATGGGGTACAGGTAGCATTTTTTTTTACTAAGGGGGCAAAGTCATGATCTACCCTTCTCTGCCTCTGATTGGCTGATAGTCTTATCCTAACCCTAACCAATCACTCCTCATGCCTAAACCTAACCAACCCAACCAACAGAGGCAGTGAGTGCTAGCCAGTCAGAGGCGGAGTGCCATCCTGGGAAAAAATATTGGTAACCATGCTTCTTCGTCAAATAGCTGTAGTTCAGCCCCAAATGAATGTCTTTTGTCAAGATAAAACTGCATATTTTAAGACACACCTGTGCAATTATCCTGCAATACTCAGAATCTTTTGACGCCACACCTGTCAGGCAGATGGATTATCTTGAAAAAGGAAAAGTGCTCACTAATATGGATTTTTTTAAACCAAATTTGTGAACACAGTTTGAGAGAAATAAACCCTTTGAGTGAACAGAAGAAGTCTTGCATTTTTAACTTGAACTCATGAAAAATGGGAAGCAAAAACTAAAGTGTTAAGTTTCTATTTTTGTTACAGTGTCGGTGCGTATTTACCTACATGTAGTTCAAAAGTTTAACTACAATTTTCAGTTGTTGGCTGGTAGTTCAACTAATTCTCATCTCAGTAGCCTTTTCAGTAGTTTACGTTAGGTGATACAATTGAATATTATGAATTTCCCTAGAAACTTTTCCTCCGTGACAGTTGCTCCAGATACTCTCCTGAAAACACACCACGAGGCTGCTTACATAAGGACTGGCCCGCCCTAGTCAATAAATCAAACACACCTACACTTTACAAACTTGTACCTCTGGGCAACAATGTGAGATTCCAGAGTCTGATTGTGGTAATTTCC
This sequence comes from Lutjanus argentimaculatus, assembly GCA_034769285.1. Lineage (NCBI taxonomy): Eukaryota > Metazoa > Chordata > Actinopteri > Lutjaniformes > Lutjanidae > Lutjanus > Lutjanus argentimaculatus. The sequence goes on from JAWZSL010000011.1 coordinate 17,417,166, forward strand.
TGTGAAATAGTTTGGATACAGTTTAACAACTTTTTGACAGTACTTTTAGTTTCACAAGCTATTTTTTGAGAGTAGTTAATATGTAGTTTAACTGCCTCTCATTGTGAAGCAACTAGTGGTAAACTACACTCGCAAAGTAGCTTCCCCGAGAGATCTTGGGTAACGTCAACCTGCACTCCACGGTGTAATATATTTATTTTGTTTTTACTTTAAATATGGTTCTTAAGTCCTCATTCCTGCAGCAAATTCACAAAAAACAAACTCAGAAATTTTTATTTCGTCAGTAAAAGTTAAATTGGAAAAACTGCAGAAAATTTGAATCATATTTGTTTTTGCCTACCACTTAACAGCATCCTTCAGCCCTTTTCTAAGTGTTCGTCAAACTCTGTTCAGTGAATTATCACTGTGTATGGTACAATGTTATTATGTCTTAATAGAATGATTCAATAGATTGATTGATGCACCTGCAGTTTGGGCACAGGCTTAGGCCTTTTTGATGATCTGAGTTCTGTTATTTGCCTCATGACAAATGCTGATCCACAAAAAAGAATGTTTTTGCATCACAAATATTCTCTACACTATTTGCACTCTAATCCAAAAATGTTTCTAGCAGTCATACCCTCTGCAGCGTACGTTCTTGTGTGATGCAGAAATGAAGGAGCAGCACAAATGGAAAGTGCATCAGCAGCAAAGTGGCAGGAGGTCTAATCTGCGCCTGTATGATAACAGAAAGCGGGAGGACGGTGAGTCTGAGCTGAGAGAGTGAGTTAGACTTCTGAAGAACTCTTTTTATGTTTCTGCATTAAAACTTTCACTCAAAACTTTTGCAAACTGGCCCAAAACTGGAACGGCTGGTTGAGTGACAGAAATGACAGCAAACGTGACCAGTTTGATTCAACTGGAGGACTCAGAGTCAGTTCAGAGCGACCAAAATCACCTGCATCTACGTGGAAAGGTCTGTCGGATGGATGAGGTGTCACATTTTTTTGGATAGACGCAGAAGAGATGCTGCTGATTCAGGAATGTGTCTCCTATATGTCTGTGTAAACATTCATGGCCTCTCATGTCTTCTCACGCCATGTATCTTCACATTCCAGTACATTTCTGTGACATTTTGAGCTCCTCCGTCTCTTTTCCTCTCGTACGCGCTTCTAATTTGCTCCACAAGCAAAAAGCCTGAGAGACCTCTTCAAGCATCTGAAACATAAACACGGCATATGGTTTTCAAGGACTTGGGACTTGTTTATACATTTTAGAAGACAAAAATGTCTCCACCGTGACCCCAACATATCATTATATAAATACAATTTCTTATGACAGGCTTAATATTCTGCACATAAAGAAAGAAATGCATTTTTCTCCATTGAATATAAAAACTATCACACACAATATATTGTTGCAAAAAATAGACATTCCAGTCTCTTATGATGTTTTTTTTTTAGCATATTTAGTGTTTTATCTTTGGTCGAATAATTTCTTGCATGCACGGTAAATGTGCATGGTATTTGTAGTCCCTTACCTTGCAACCTTGTAACTGTGAGCGGTGTGTTTTACAATGAAAAATCTTCTCTTTAGTTTATGAATTATTTGGTAGATGAGTTAATGTAACTTGTAGAACTGTTTCATCATTTTCTACCTGCTGTTGCAGCATTACAGTCCAACATGGTGTGAAAGCTCGCAGCTGCGTCAGTTTGCTTCCATTACAGGGTTCTGCCCCGGTGTGAAGTTAATAAGTTCAGTTTTAAGAGACAATGTGTTGAATGGGTTTTAGTAAAATAACTAAAATGTTGTAAAACTGCTGCATATGTGAAAAAAAAAAGTTGTATTAAGTTTTTTTTGTGGCTTTAGAGGGAGTTGTGCAAAACCTGAAGAAAAAAAAATCTCGGGTGTGGACATCTGCAGCCTGTTTTTCAGCATGGCTTGAGGTGGATCAAAGCCAACCAACACACCCAAATCTTTAAATGAACTGTCAGCAGCCAAGTTGCATTGTGGGTAATGAAGGCGCCAGGTTTTGCTGTTTTGCAGGAAGAAGAATGTGTGGAACGAAAAGGTGGAATCTCTGGTTTTGTTGCTAAACTGTCCATCGTGAGTCTGATAATTTTATAGAAATGCATCCTCCATCTGAGGAATGTTTTAACATGGTGAGCAAGGTCGCAAAACCAAACTTACATTTAGACTCATTACTGTTTACTGTGTTCTGCTGCAGATACTGTTGTGCACTCTGTGTGATCCTGTAACTTCTGCTGAACAGTTAACACTGAGGCCACAGCTGACTGCAAACGTCTAACACCTAATGGTGAGTGCTTAAACAGTAGCACAAAAGAAGTGACTCAGTCATGTATCATATCAGCCACATCTACCCACAGTTTGCTAACATAAGCTTAGCATTAGACGTCATGAGCCAGTGGTTGTACCAGATCAAGTAAAGCTGCAGCAGCAGAACCCCTGAGTGTTCTGAGTTGATTGAGGATCAGTTTTATATCTTATGTATCCAACTTTTAATTTGTAAGAAGAAGAACGTGTTATTTATTATTTCAGTTAATTCAATTATAGTTTCCTTTTTCATTTTACTTACGTTTCAATTGGTTTTCATGAACAACAGTGCAACATTTCCATCTTATTTTCCCCTTCTTCAGCTGTATGTAACATTTGTGCTCATTATGTTCAAGTAATGAGCAGTTTCTACAAGAATCGGGCCTCTTAAAGGACCAGTGTGTAGAATTTAGTGGAATTTAGCTGTGATGTGGTAGATTGCAACCAGTTGATTAATGCTCACATCACCTTTCCATGTAGAAGAACCAATGATGGCCACGAAACTTGTGAAAAACATGAACAGCCCTCGGTAGAGCCAGTTTTTGGTTAGTTCATTCTGGGCTACTGTAGAAACATGGAAGAGGACCTGGTCCCTCTGTAGATATAAGGTGACAAAACACAACAATTCTTATTTTCAGGTAATTATACACTAATGAAAACAAATGAATGAAAACAATAATCCCTCATAAATCTTCAACCCAGTATCAAAACCTTTAACAGTGATGTAATCATGCAATGAACATTTTGGATAAGCAGCTGAAAAATCCCACCACTTCTTACTGTGGAAATTAAATATTTGCAGTTTGAACATTTCATTAAATTTAATTGCTTAAAAATGAAACATCATCATCTCGTCTATGAACACCTAAATAATCAGACTCCTTGGTCCCAGTGACATGGTGACACCTGTCAGGTTTTCATAAATCCTCCTCTGGACCGACATCTGTCTCTCTGCAGGGGATCATTAGTGTGCGTGGACCACCTTACCCTCAGAACTCAAACAGATCATCAACCATGTAGTCATTAATGATCTGGTGCTTTTCAATGAGGTATTTGATTGTGTTTTATATGTGTTTTCCTGTTCAGCTTTTGTGTGTTTGCAAAGGCCCGACTGGGAAAAGACACGAGGCTATAAATACTGCGGTATGTGGCATTGGTCCATGCTAAATACTTGTCCTGATAAAAATAAAGATTAGATAAATAATTAAGTAGTATTTTTGGATCTGCTGTGCTTTATTTACCATGTATGGGTGAACAGATGGGCAAAGACTGGTTATAAATTCATTTGAAGTTATTCATTCAAAGTTTCATCCCAATAAAGGATATAAATAATACATTTAAGATCAGCGAAGAGTCATAAACGCTCTCCTCCGTCTGTGTTTCTTCATTTTTCAGACAAAGCGACTGCCATTTGATGATTCTCTCCATGAGATTCGTGTTGAAATATTCAGGGTCGATTCCTTAAACACAAGTGTTTTTATCTCTGGAATTCCAGGACAGCTAAGGTGCAACATGCCAGAGGATTAAAACATCTGGGAAATGATGCCAGGAGAGGCCATATGAGGGTAGGAGGAATGTGTAGGAGAGGAACGCAGTGTGTGTGTGTATGTGTATGTGTGTGTTCCCGGACGGTTGACGTCAGAGCTGCGTCTGTGCATGCTCTGGAGAGCAGGACATCCTGTGGAATTGTTTTCGGCGAGGCCTGAAGAATGTCAAGCAGCTACCTCTCCCTCCTCGCCCGTCTCGGTGAAACCTTGGAGTGACATGATGCCACAGAAATGTTGGGGAGGAGAGAGGAGGGAGGCTCAGGGAGGGAGAACAGGATCTCCATCAAAAACTCACTGGAATGTAGAGTTCATCAAGCCACTAAAAAGGAGAAAAGACTTGGAGGGGATCAGTGTGGAATTCCTTTTACGTTCCAGTGAAGATTGAGATAAAATTCTGGTTTAAAATTAGATTTTCTGTTTATGTGACAGTAATCTCAAGGATGTTTCTCGTGAAGCATTTTAGCACAAACAGAAAGAAGCAAATAGAGATGACAATACTGCAACAACAAAGGAAAACAGATCAGAAAAGGATGCATCGATTGCTGCACAGGTTGCTTCTTTTCAGACACAATGAGACCAACATGTCTGCTTTTAGGAGAGTGAGGAGAGGAGTGAGTGTGGGGGTGGGGTGAGGAAGGGACGTAGGCGATATGGGAGTGGAGTGACGCAGACTGGATAAAGTGGGGGGGTGTTGTGGGTGTAGCTATTTTTAGCCGCCGTTAGGAGACATCTCTCTGCCCTCCCTGGCTGCTTCCTACGTCACTTTACTCCAAGCTGCTCCTCCCCCCACCCCCCCACCCCCTCCACCGTGCATCATGTGACAGGTGCAGCCCGAGACCCTGCTGTGGACCAGAGGTGGGGGACGGGAATACTAAACAGCCGGGGATGAAAAGGACTGCAGAATACAAAGGGTAGCCGCTGCCTGTGAACGCCTCCTCCCACAGTGAGATTATGCAGCATCCACAGATGTGACGGACTGGTCAGGGTGTTTCCCTTGTCCTCAGCCGATGCAGTGCATGCTGGGAAAGCTTTCAGCACCCATGAGTGAGCTTGAAAAGAAAGAGAATATTCTTTAAAAATACAGAATTTTATCTTAATCCAAGTCAAATTAGAAATGCAAAAACATGTTTTGTAATTCAACATTTATGATTGTGAGTTATTTGAATAAAATTCACTTGGTTAATTTCAAGGCTATTTGTGAAGTTTGAGATCAGTATCAAAAAATCTACACACTCTTTTATTTTTGAACAATTTGCAGGAATAAAATCAGAATAAGAACTAGATTTTTTTTAAAAAGGCAACAAACCTGAACAAATAAATGTAAAGAATAAACACATTTAATACAAGTATGTGAAAAAGCACTAGTAACCTATATGCAATAATACAATAATACCACGATAAAAAAGTCCATAATATGATATTAATCGTGACATTAAAAAACAAAGAAAAACTAAGACTTGAAAACATGTCCTTCATTAAATAAACTGATTTGTTCAGGATTTTTTTTGTTTGTATAAAATTGATTTTTCCTTTTAACTTAAAGTGCTTCTGCATTCCTTTAAATAAAATAAAAGTAACAAGCCATGACTTACGCATGTGGAAAAAAATATCTTGTCAATGAATGTTTGAATTATGCATGTACATCTGCAAAACAAAAACAGTGCAGCAGACAGTAGCTGTTTTCTTTTTAAATAAAATATGATAATTAAACATGTAATATCACGGTACATATCATGACAGTCCGGTTCAGTATTGAGATATCTTTTCAGTAAAATACCAATATTCAATATGATGTTACACCTCTAATAAATATAGAATTATCGCCAATGACCACTGAAAACTATATACAAGTTGCATGCAAGTTGTAAATATAAACATTAAAAATATCCACATCTATCTACATTATCTGTATAACTGCTTTGCAGGTATGTGGGAGGACTGGAGTCAGTCCCAGCTGACACTGGGTGAGATGTGACGTACACCCTGGACAGGTTTAGTTCATCACAGGGCTGATATTCTTCTATTTTTTATATTTCCTGTCTGTTTATTTATTTATTTATTTATTTATTTATTTATTATTTATTTATTCATTTATTTATTTATTTATTTATGTGTGTGTGTGTTTATTGTTGTGTTATCCCAAGTGTTATTTTGCTGTTTCTGTGTAATATTGTTTAGCTTCTGTTATTTTATTGTACAGCACTTTTGGTTATTTTTAACTGTGCTATATAAATAAACTTGATTTGATTAGATTTATCTTAATATTGTAGTTATATGTAGTGTTTTATAGCTGCACAAATGTGTCTTGGAGTTGACGACTTTATATATTTATATATTTTTTTAAAGATGAAGTAAAAAAAAGAGGACAGGTGTGATTTTACTAGTTTTCTCATCATTAAGTTGAGGTTTCTCGATTATAGTAGGTGACACAGAGTTAGTGGTTGACGTGGGCGTTTTTCACACATTGAAAGTGTGTCATGGGTAAAAAAACTTCCTACTGTGTATTAGCTCTACCCTGAGGAGGAAGATAAAGGAAAAAAAATGTTTATTTACAGTCAGTGGTGGAGAATGAGACGTTATATGACTTGCACAGAAAAAGTGAAGCTTTCAACAATAAAATAATTTAAAATATGATTAAAATACAGTGTGTCTGGACATTTTGACACGATGGCATCCTGCTATACATGTTGTATCTGTTCAGATTGCATCATTTATGAATGGTGAGTGAGGCACAAAACAGGGCGGGGCCATGCGGGGAAGACGGCTCTCTGATTGGTCGGTACAGGCTGACTGGGCTCGTTGCTCTCGCTGATTGGCTGTGTGTCCTGGTGGGCGGGGCCTGCGCTGGCAGGGTTGGGGTGTTTTACGCTCTGTGGAGTAGAGCTGCGTCTGTCACAGGCAGAAAGAGGAACTGAGACAGCCTGTTGAGGGTAAACCACTCTGTAATCTGAATTTTTAATGTTTAAATGTTCTTTATTCTGTCCGCTGAGGAATGAGGAGCGAGAGTAAAGACTTTAATTCAGTCCAGCGATCAGAATTTGATTTATTTATTTTTTTAATCCGCAGTGAATCAGCTGAATGGAGCAGCAGCGGAGTCTGTGTAGCTTCACCCCGGGCCGGTCTGCACGCTGCGGGGCTGCTGGTGTCTCCACCGGTCAGCCCACCATGCGTCTGTCCATCACCTCCACCACCGGCAGCCCGGTGGAGCTGACTGTCCCCCGAGGAGAGACAGTGGAGGGACTGAGGACACACATCACCCAAAGACTCAGACTGCAAACAGACAGAATCGTCCTCCTCTACAGAGACAAGTGAGTAGTTTATTTTATTTACACTGACTGTGCTGTGTTTGCAGAATCAAACAAATGATTTGATTTTATTTAGTCAAGTTATACTGACTGTCTAACGGGTGTGTGACAGGCAGCTGACTGCAGGAAGACTGTTGGACCTGGGTGTAGCAGATGGAAGCAAACTGACCCTGGTCCCTGTCATTGAAGCTGGTTTAGTAGTAAGTAAACCAAGGCACTTTACTGTATGTAGAGAACTGTTTGTGTTTGGTACCACTGTACAATACGACTCTCATAGTAAATGGATGATTTGCAAATCCTTTTCAACCCTGAATACACTACAAACACAGTATATCTCATGTTCAAACTGATCAATTGCATTGTTGTTTGTAAATATACATGCTTATTGAATTTGATGTCTGCAGCACATTTCACAAAAAAAGTTTGAACAGGAGCGACAAAAGACTGGGAAAGTTGTTGACTGCTCAAAAATGCCTGTTTAGACCATCTGACAGGTTAAAGACATGTGATAGTATCATGATTGAGTATTAAAGGGGCCTCGTCAAAAGACTCAGTACAAACAAAGATGGTGGCAGATTCACCATTTGAAAATCTGCTTGAGCAAATAGTCCAGCACTAACTTCAGAATCCAGTATCTGTGATGGTACGGGGGTGTGTTAGTGCCCATTGCATCATGGGTAACTGTCACATCTGTGAAGGCAACACTGATGTGAGGTACATACAGGTTTTGGAGCAACATATGCTGCCATCCAGATGATGTCTCTTTCAGAGACGATGATACCGAGACACATTCTGCAACAGTCAACTGAAAGTGTGTTAATTTTTATCAGTTTGAACATTGAATATCTTGTCTTAGTTCTATATGACTTGAATATAGGTTGAAAAGGATTTGCAAATCTTTGTATTCTGTGTTCATTCACATTTTTTAAGGATTTGGAATTGAGGTTTGCAGGTTGTGAACACTTATAAATCACTGATAAGCTGTTACAACACATACACTCTCCGATAAAAAGCACATTAGTGACCTGGTGCTTGCCAAATAGTGAGCCCACATTTATCAGTACTGTTAAGCCTCAGATCTCATTGCTTACTGAGTTTACTTTGTCTTCTCCATCAGCAACATTTATACCTGTCAGTTTCATCAGATATTTAATGATGATATTTACTAACATTTACCCACCATCTGCAGATGTTAATGGGCAAAAAGGTTCTTTTTTTTTTATATCTAGTTAGTGTATCAAATTATCAGATTCATACACCAAGGCTTTGGCAATATTGTTTATTTTGACATTTTCAGCTTGCACTGTTGTACACTTTATAATAAGGATCCTTTTTGCCAGGTATAAATGGTAATAGTTAATAATGAATAATGTTGTAAAATTAATTGGTAGTCAGCAATAACTTGATTTAGCCAAATAGTGAGCCCACCATTATGTACAAAAACTGTGTTGTGACTTGTTTATAATTGTTTATTAATGATTTATAAAGTGTTTACAAGCTAGTTCCAAACCATTTATGAATGATTTATGAGAGCAGTCCTATTTTTCTATTTTTCCTGCCGCAGTGCTCGACTGCCAGAGCTGAGAGAAGTGTGATGGATGTTTTGGAAAGTTTAACAGAGGTCCAGGTAAGAGTGAAGTTTAATGTCTAATTCTAAATGTATGCAGGAAATGAATAGAGACTAGTTGAATGCATGAATGAGACGAGGAAACGGTCTTAAAAAATTCAAACTATTCCTTCCAAAACATTAACTTTATGTTTTAGAGACATTTGCATTTTTCAGATGATCCTGTGGGGGGTTTACTTTAAAATATTTATTTCTTAAGAGAAGTAAAACTCAAGTTGTCTTTGAAAAATTAAAAATGGCCAAATTTGGAAATACATGGTTTTCACTGGAAAGTGACAAATGTTGGTACATGTATGATTCAGCAGGTTCAAAAGAAAAAGACCCCCACAGTCTAAGTTGTACTGCATGAAGAAATACATGCACACACACACACAAACATTATTGCATAATGTCCCACAAAATGCAACAGCTACACACACACACACACACACACACACACACACAGAGGGAGGTAAAGCAGTGTTCTGAGCTTTTGTTTATTTAAAGTCCTCAAGATTTTTATGAAATCAAACCTCACTTTTGATGCTGTTTATGTTTGGCACTTGTTTCTGCAGATGACGTTCACTGTATTTACGTTTATTGATTACTTTATCCTTCTATATAACTGGTGGTTTTTATGGTTCAGGGTATTAAAGTTACCTATACAGGAGGGGTGGGTGATATGGCCCTAAAATAATATCACAATATTTTTGTTTATACTGTGATAATGATATTCTTGACAAAAAAAACAAAACAAAATACTGATAAATATTTTGGGTTTAGAACTCACAGTAGCTAATTAGCTCTACTTGTGAGATGTTTGGCGTTCTTCAGCTTGAGGTGGTGAAATTAGTTTGTTGTAATTCCTCCTTTTGTTGTCACAGTCTTCCTGCATTTCTTACATTTTACTGTGGTTTTTTTGGACGTGTGATCTTTTGTAATCAAACCACTTCCACACTACTGAAGTCACTGATGTGACTGATATGATTTTTTTTTAATCATGAAAAAAATTTATAACGAAATATGGCACACCCCTTCTACAGAGGAAGTAATTCACATGAAACAATATGTGCATGTAATACACCCTCGATGACTTTTATCTTTATTAAAACAAAGGGACAAGCGGCAGCCGTTTGCTCCTCTGGTGTATTTCTGACATTGCAGCTGCTCAGGGTTTGTTTGCCATGGTATTAAACCACGCTGGCCGTTACCATGGCAACCACAGTTAGTTGCCAAACTAACCGGGACTGAAATGTTTCCGTGTGGTTGCCCAATCAGTGTTGATGGTGAATGTAGTCAGCTGAGGAAATTAAAAGCCGAGTTTTCCTGCTGCAAAACATGTTCACACATCCATCCACACGAAGTTTATAACACTTCAGACCACGCCCACGTAGGAGACAGGAGGTGTATACTATTTCATACCAGTGGCGGAGCTTGCAATGTGTTGTCGTCTTACATAGAGCATCTTTGCCAGGGTGTTGATACGCGACAACACGGGCATCAGGGGGTCGCCCCACGAGCAGAAGAACTTGATCAAAATAGCACACGCTGAGGAAATTATTGCTTCAACTGACTACATTTACCATCAACACTGACACGTCCACATGAAAAGTGGTGAATTTTCCCTTTAATGATTGTAAATTTAACTCTGATGTGTTTTTTTTTCCTGGCAGATCAGTGACTTCCTGTCTGGGCGCTCTTCTCTGACCATTAACCTGGGAATTGGTGCCCATGTCATGTACGTACAGCTCCAACTGTCTGCACAGAACGTGGCGGAGCTGCAGCAGCATCGGGACTTAAAGACCGGGAGCAGCAGCGAGCTTCAAACTGACCCTCTCACTGCCGTCAAGAGGAGCCAGTTTGACTCTACCCGGACCAGCACCACGGGATCCACTACCTCACCTGCTCCTCAAACCTCCACCCCGGCTCCGGACTCCTCTGACTCTACATCCTCCACCCACATTAGCGCTCAAAGACCCAGAACTTCCTTTACCTCAGCAGTTCCCACCTCCCACTCATCCACCACTTCCCCTTATGTGAGCTGCCATCACCCCTCGTCTCCACGTCAGTCCTGTCCTCCACACTCTACACGTACCTCTTTACCCAGTATTTCAACGCCATCTTTGCCTTCTGGGTGTCCACATCCCAGCTGTCCACTACAAGCAGCCGCACCGGTCTGTTCACCCGCCCCCACCGGCTCCATTTCTGGACCCCCGAGCCCACTGCCAGCCTCAACCTTTACAGAGGTGAGCCTTGCGTTTTCACCTATAAAAGTCTGAGTATTATCGGCGTAACAGGCCAGTTTAGAGTTCAAAATGTGCAGTTTTTATTCCTCATAACTGATGTTGAAAACAGTTCATATTTTTTCCTTCTCGTTTTACAGAGTGGCGTTGATGCCTCGTCCCCTGCAGAGCCGTGCAAGCAGCCAGGAGCAGTCATAGAGAGTTTTGTGAGCCACTCCCCAGGCGTCTTCTCCGGGACTTTTTCTGGTAAGTGTGTGAGCAGCAGAGGACTGAAGACGACATAACAACACAATGACAAATACATCGTTTTGATTAGTACATTACATTTCCTGATTCCAGCTTCTTAAATGTGAGGATCTGCTGCTCTTTGGGTTTTGGACAGTTGCCTCTTTTGTCCAAAAAGAAGCAACTTGTGTGGACGTTCACTTTGGGCTCCGGGAAATTAGCATGATCATTTCCACATTTTTTGACATTTTATAGAATAAATGATTGAATATTATCATGAAAATAATTGTTAGTTGCAGCCCTACTGTACTGTAATGTTCAGGATTGTCCCTGGATATTATAACAAAATTAGCTGCACAGTGGTCTGTTCTTAAAGAGTTTATTAACACTAGCTCAGTTATGTTTTCAAGGGCTGTAGCTAATGATTAACTGATTTGTTATTTTGTTTGTAAAATGTCTGAAAATAGTCAAAATGCCCATTATAGTTACCAAATGCCCAGGGGGATGTATTCAGGATTTATGGTGGAATAAAACAAAGATATTCAGTTTGCTATGATATGACAAAGAAAAGCAGCAATTCATTATATTTCAGCAGCTGGCTCAACAGAATTTTTGCCTAAAAAATGACTAAAATGAATAGTCTATTAGTTATGTTGTCTTTCTGTTAAAGATCTGCTAATTGATCAGTCAGCTAATCATTGTAGTCCTAATGTCTGCCATCTCAGTTTGTAGTTTCTCCACTATTTATCCATCTCTCCGTCTCTCATTTCCTCTGCTCCTATTCTTATCCCATCAGGCACTCTGGCTCCTTGCGGTCAGAGCGGCACCAGCCATCCCCGGAGCGGCATCGCCATCATTCTCCAGATCCTCAATGACCTCATCAGAGCTGCCTACCACCACCAGGGGGCTCCAGCCGCTCGCCCTCATCTCCACTGTCCTGCTCCGAATCCTCCGGTCGGCACAGAGGAGCAAAGCAAAGCAAAAAGTAAAACGCTGGTGACCGAGGGGACAGAGCACCTCGGTGAAACTCCAGGTGAGCTTTGGTAACCAGTGAAAAACATTCATTCAGCCGTTCACTCAACTTTTATGTTAGATTCTCTGAGAAATCAGTTGGGGTGACCTTCATTTACGATCATGCTGAGATTACAAAAGTAAAACATCAGGCAGATTATGGACAGTTATTAAGCACATTCCTGAAGTGTCCCAGAGGCATAGTTTGCTGCACTTAGAGCACGCCTTCCAAAATTGGTTCTGGCACGAGGTAAAAGTGGATCAGGGTTCAAATGCAACGTAGATATGATGGCAATTTTCTGCAGGGCTTATCTCGTCGAGATATAAAGACAGAAATGCTTATGGCATCTCTCCATCAGAGAAGAGCAACCAACCTTGTCATAGAGGAAACATTCTTGAGCATTGTTGCTATCACTAGTGGTAAACAGAAATGTGGAGGCAGCGGTGTCTGTGTGAACTACATCCTCGTAGTCCAGAAGTGATAAGATTCAGCAAACCTTTTCACACAGTTCAAGGGAAAACTGGTTTTATTTCTGTATAAAAAGCCGATCTTTTGTCATAGTTTGCCAACAAGGCTGCTGGTGTGGTATTTAAATGTGAATGTGACTTCAGGCCGTGTGCCAAGATACTTATATTCTGTAACCCTCCCGATATTTAAGACCATTAGCAGTGGAGATACGTATAGATCAGTCACCTATGTTTTTGGATCTTGAGAAAAATATGAATTAATATATTTTTTTAAGTATCAACTTAAGATATTTTTAAGAGAAAAACATGACATGACACACTTGAACACGAGTTCCTGACATTCATACTACTTTCCTTACTCATATATATTTCAGTTGGCTTAAATGGCACCAGCCAAACTATTAGTGCTGTGATAAAAGACCATATTCAGTCATTCATGAAGTGTTTTAGTGTGTGAGAGAGTCTTTGACTTGGCCCACAGTCTAAATTCCAACTGCTACTCTTCTTTTACTCTTTTATTTCCTTCCCTTTATTAGCTCTGACATGCCTTTCCATTATATTGACGCCTTGATTGCTTTCTCTTTTGATTTAATCTCAGTTTATCTGAGTTGTGTGCGCGCTTAGACCTTCTGACCTACAACTGTGAGCCACATTTTCGATGTGTACCTGCATGACAAAGCATAATGTATGCTCTATTTGACATGACTTCACTCCCATTTGTCAAATATTTGCCCCGATGAAGGCCTAGCAATTGAAATCCTGGCTTGAACTCAGTGTATAGAGCATCTTCTCTCCACCTTTTACTCTTCATGATTATATTTCTTATGATAAATTTAATTATTCATGACAGAACATATTAAAACCTTTATTTTTATGTCAAGTATTTGTAGAGCACATTTTATATAACAGGCGTAGACTCAATGTGCTTCAAAATAAGAAGCAAAATACATCATACATGATAAAAACATATAAGATAAGAAAGTATTGCTAAAAAGGAAATAATGGCAATAATAATATTGATTTGTATTTGAAAAAATTATGTTTTTAGTCTCCTTTTTGGAGCAGACCTCAGTTAATGTGGTAGAGAAATCCAGAAAGTAGGACCATAACGACTGAAGGCACCATACACTGATTTAGAATTTATTTTAGATATAGCACGTCTAACATGTTGTTATGCTTTTATTCCTGTAGGTGAGGAGAGTCGCCCCCTCGGCTCATCCACGCAGGAGGATCAGGCATTGCACTGTAAGCTCGAGCGGCTGCAGTTCTTGATGCATCAGAGGCGTCTTCGCAGGCGAACTCGCAGGAACTCACAAACGTCTCACCCGTACTTGCACCGTCACCATCGTCCCTAGTCTCCTGGACGGAACAGATCCACCCACTGTGATCACGGAGGCAGCTTTCCAATAAGTGACGGTGCCTCGAGGAATCATACTGGGAACAGAGCTGCCCTCTGACCTTGTGGAAAAGGTGAATGAGCTGCTGAGTGCACGCTTTGTTGCTATTTTTTTTTTTAACACACTTCTAAAGAATGTAAATGCAAAAGATCCACGGAGTCAGTTTCCTGTGGCTGTTGCTGTACTGAGCATTTTACTTCATGCAACACAATGACTCTCACTGCCATGTAGCACATCGTCACAAAAAGTTCCAGTGTACATTTTCATGTTCTACATATTTGTGTTTTGTACATAGATTCATACTGTATGTTTGTTTATGTGTTCCGATGCCTTAACCAGTACATGTCTTGAATGTAAACCTTATGTTCTGTTCTGTGCAGAGGGTGCTCCTCTTAAATGTTTTACTTATGCAATATTAAGATGTAAACATAAAGACGGAAAAAATATGCAAAGAATAAAGGAAAAAATGGAAAAACCCGGACAGATTTCTCTGTAAATCCCTCATCAGACATGTAACATTGCTTCTTTCATTTATCTGTTAAATTCTACCATTATGAATTTTCCTAATGGCTTCAGCTATAACATTAACGGAGGGAGCTGGAGTGCTCATGTCATAAAAAGACTTTGCTCATTCTGGTAACAAAGAACTGAAACAAAAAGAAGCTTTAGATGACCTCCAAGCACATCATCAACCCTCTAACTCTATATCTCTATTCATATTGTGCCCAATGAATTTTCTGTCTCAGACAAAACAAATAATATTAAATATTTAAAGCTAAAATAGATCATAGATTGCATTCTAATCTAATATATATACATTCATTCATTCATTTTCTGTAACCGCTTATCCGTGAGGGTCGCGGGTGGCTGGAGCCTATCCCAGCTGACATTGGGCGAGAGGCGGGGTACACCCTGGACAAGCCGCCAGTTCATCGCCGGCAAACAACCACTCACTCTCACATTCACACCTACGGGCAATTTAGAGTCACCAATTAACCTGCTGCATGTCTTTGGACTGTGGGAGGAAGCCGGAGTACCCGGAGAGAACCCACGCGGACACGAGGAGAACATGCACACTCCACACAGAAAGGCCCTGCTGGCTCGGGGATTCGAACCCAGGACCTTCTTGCTGTGGGGCTCCATCGTGCCACCCATGTATATACATATATTTTTAAATATGTATATAAATCTTCCTCCAGCCAGTCATATACTGTCACCCACATGCCACCCATTAATGGTGGAAACTGGCTGATTCTATCATATTAAAGGTCCCAGGCTAGTCCTCTTGTTGTTCTTTTCATGTCCCTTATTAGGCCCATTTTATATTTTCAATTATTTCTATGTCTTATATTATGAGTGTTATCTAAAATATATGCACTAAGAGTGGACCACACTTTCTTGATGTCTGTGTATGTGTGTTTGTGAAGGTTCTCAGTCATCCAGGTCATGGTATTCGTAGCAAAGTTTGTCGTTCGAACTCCTCAGAACTGAAGAGCTCTTGGATGAGAGGCGATAACGTCTTCAAGAACTCTATCAAGTCCAGTTGCCTATGACAAACTTTGCTACTTATGTGTGTTATGGGAAGTCTATGTTGACATGGTGCAAATATTTTTAATAAGTGTACTATGTGTCTAATAGGCCTACAATTCGCTTCTCTTTTTAATATAGCTAAATGGAGTAATAGGCTACATCATATTATTTTTTCCATCTCATAAGGGGTCAGTGGCTGAGGGAAAAAAAAAGAACCTGCTAACAATTGTTTAAAGGGACAGTTCGTGCTACTTATCCATCTTGTTTGTTTTGGTGTGGGTTGCAGAGTTTTGGAGATATCAGCCGTAGAGACGTCTGCCTTCTCTTAAATATAATGGAAGTAAATGGCTTTCGTTTTAAAAACTCAAAAGCAAAGAAATCATGATCGACAAGATAATCCACAGACTTTGTTGTGAGCAGCAGTTCTGTCTGTGGTATTAAAAGAAGAAAGAAGACAAACAGTTTTTTTTTTTTTTTTTTTGGTGGATAATTTTAATAATTTTAACAAGATATTTTAACTTATTTGCTGAGACACTGGGGTGTTTTCAGGAGCCATGAAACACCTCTGTTAAGGCTGTTAGCGCCATGGTGTTATACCGGCCGGTACAGTAGGTGGCGCTGTGATACTCGTTGACCCACCAGTGAACCAACAGAAGAAGACGTCATTGCGCAGAGCAGTGAAAAGCGGAGCGCGCTTTCTCTCCCGTCTCATTCGACCTGCAGCCCCTGCTCCTCATCTGTGTCGTGCCCGTTAGGGAAAAAAGGTAATTGTTTTTCACAATTAATTTAACGTTTTTTTTCACGGTAAAGACGTGTTCGCTTACATCTGTATTTGCATGACCTCGCTAATATAACCGTCATTGTTCTGGTGTTAAATAATTAAATGCCGCGTGCGTATTAAATCTGATGGCGTTATAACGTGTTCTAACGGGCATCAGACGGTCCTGAAATGGTCTTCTTTGTGTGTGTCTGTTTGGGGAAAGGCGTTTAAAACGGGGTAATCCTTTTTTTCATTTTATCTCAGTTTTATTTGTATTAATGGAACAATTATGTAACGCGGAAAATAAGGCGTTTAGAGGCGCGTGAAGCTGCCCGCTCAGTCGGTCAACGGAACAAAAGTGAGGATCAGTCGGTGCTACAAAATGGCGCCGATAGGAAAAATCCAGCTATCTAATCCGCTAGCCAAACGGCACCACGTTTAGGACGTGTTTTAAAGGGGAACCCCATATTTGCGAAGATCTCGCGAGATTTGGAAGAACAGAATTGTTTTTTTTAAGACAATAGTTTAATTCATAATGCGGTGATACCGTGTTAACTATTTGGGTGGGTTCAGCGACAAAAATAATTTAATTAGGTTTAGGAAAATAACATAATTTGTGTTTTTAGACGGTCACTCTCGCGAGATCTTTCGCAGGCCTAGGGTTCCCCTTCTAGACTCTACTTCACGTTTATGGGGCCTGGGGCCTAACTCGACGTTTATCAACAGCGGTAATTAATTTAATCCAACATGGGGGGGTACATTTTAAACATTTCTTTTTCTTAAGTGGATTTAATGCTTTGGTGCTTTGGAAAAACGTTTTAGCACAAATGCGCAGGTAGTTGTGGCCTCGTAACGGGACCGGTGACCTAGTTTCCCCACAGCAGACGGTGTTTATGAAGCGTGGTTGTTTTCCAGATGTGCGTGTAATGTTTTATGTTGGCGCTGATTAATTGTAGTGTTTGTTTTTTTTTACCCAGCTATATTTTTAAAAAAATGTCGGACGAGGGTAAATTATTCATCGGAGGACTGAGCTTCGAGACCAACGAGGAGGGTCTGGCTGCGGCCTTCGGCAAATATGGAACCATCGAAAAAGGTGAGTTAATCCTTCATTTGTCTTCTGTTTTTTTCGGTTACAAATCATTGATTTCTATGCATTAACCCCCTTTTTATTGCCCGTGTTTGAAAATATAACGTTTCTGATTTTTTTTTCCCTCCTTCAGTGGATGTGATCAGAGACAAAGAGACGGGGAGATCTCGCGGGTTTGGCTTTGTGAAATACGATAATGCAGATGATGCTAAAGACGCAATGACTGCAATGAACGGCAAGGTAAATAAACGACACACAATCAATCTCTATTGGCATGATTATACTCACTTAGGCTTTTAGCATTTATACAAAATGACAAATCTTAATAGGGATGCACAGTTAAATATTTGATAATGATTCATCAGTTTTAGTAATTTAAAATAAAGCCACAATTCTCTGAATTCAGCTTGTTAAATGTTAATATTTACTGGTTTCTTTACTCCCATCATGATTGTAAACTATCTTTGGCCTGCTGACAAAACGAGGCACCCGAGGATGTCATCTTGGGCTATGGGAGACTTTATATTTTTAGACCAAACAATCGATTAATCAAGTAAACCATAGACAGATTAATCAACAATTAAGACTTGGTAAGAAAATATTCGGACATAAGAAAACGGTGGCCTTTTAAACAATGAGAACCGCAGTCAAGAACATAGGAAATAATGGTATAATTAAATACTGTGCATCTCAATAGATCAATAGAAAAGCAAACTGCACTTTCTTCAAAACTAGTAGAATTCATCACAGAACCTCATATGTTTTCTCTTAGAGCGGAAGAATTGAAATTAAATACTTTGACATAATCTGGTGAATTAGGTTGTTATATAAATGTTAAATGTAATATAAATGTTAAATGTATGTGTTAATTGTAGATTTCCCATTATTGCACATGCCAAGTATAAATATCAATACTTGTCTTAGCTTATATTTTCTCTGCACATTATGTGTGTGTGTGTGTGTATGTATGTATGTATGTTATATATATATATATATATATATAATATATATATATATATATATATATATATATATATATATATATATATATATATATATATATATATATATATTTTCATCATTCTAGTTGGAGTACAGGTAGAAAAAAAGTTGAATTTAAAGCAATGGGGTACATTTAATTTTTAAAGTGAACTGTTGTGGTTTTTTTTTTTAATTAACAATTTCCTTTGTGTTGCAGTCTCTAGATGGTCGCTCTATTCGTGTGGATGAAGCAGGAAAGGGTGGACGTTCCAGAGGAGGTTTCCAGTCCGGTCAGAGAGGCGGCAGATTCGGCGGATCCAGGGGGAGAGGTGGGCGAGGTTACTCCAGAGGTGAAAACCGTCTGTCAGCATTGTGAATATGGATTTGTTCCCTACACTGTTAACGCTTCCACATTTTCTCATTTGTCACTATCGAATTGTCTTTGGAGGTGGTGGAGGATACAACGGTGACAGGAGCTATGGTGATAGGAGTTATGGTGATAGAAGCTTCGGGGGTGGAGATAGGAGCTTTGGCAGCGGATACAGGAGTGGAGGATACTCCACAAGTGGCTACAGAGAAAATAGGTAAGAAACTTCATGAACCCACAGCTGAGACTATAAACAGATTTCTCTCCAAGCTTCCTTAGTCAAGAAAAAGCTAAACCAGACAAAACAATATTTAGACAATGATTTTATTCGGTTAAACTCTTAATGTTGATTAATGAGTAATCATCCCTCATTGGTGCCGTATTGGTCCAGTCATGATTGGTTCTGTGAACAAATGCATGTGAACAAAGGGGGGGCTGTTTTTGCTGGTTGTAATTCTCAATTTAGGAAAAAAGTAATATAAAATCTTGTCTTTTTTCCAGGGGTCAGGGTGGATATGGTGACCGTGGAAGCTACCGCGATGGATACGATGGCTATGGTAAGCATGAATGATATGCATTTGTACTGTGTATGTAGACTTATGTTGGGGCTGTCTTCAAAATTAAATGGCACTAAATAAATTAACCTACATCTTGACACTAATCATTTAGTTTAAATACACATGAGTATTTGTAACGTTAATGTTAAGTTGTGCTTGAAGAACTAATTTTGTTGGCTGTGGTAGACATGAGATTTGTAAGCACCTAATCACACCTAGGCATCATCACACATTGAATTTAAATTATCATTTCACAGCCCCAACATATGAGAACTTGTATCATACATGTATGCCCCCCCAGTTTTGTACCTGAGCCCTTCTCTGTAAATGGTTGCCAAATTTTGCTAGCCCAAAGCCCCACTCTTCTGACAAAGAGGCTGGCAAACCATGAAACACTTGAATGTTACTGATTCTGATGTCTAAGCTGATGGAGCCCCTAATGCAAAAAATCTGAGGGAGGGTTTTTGGACTTGTCTGGTGGGTTTGCGGGGGATGTTGTGAAACTCCAGTGTTGGAACTTTCAGTGTCTTTACCTGTGTGCCCACTTCTTATCCTCAGCTGCACACGAGTAAACATCTCCCTGATTCAAGATCATCACTTGGCTGGCTGTATTTCAAAGATGCGCTCCTCAAGAAAAATGTCCACGTGTTATATTGCTGACCTTAGTTTTGTAGTTCTGTTGTAGTAGCTCAAGCATCTTTTTAAAAAAAAAAATGTAGCCATGAGTTTTGGTCATTCCTTAACAAACCATGTTACAAATTCTACAGTTCAAGACTCTCACCTTGCTTGATTGGGCATCTTTATTCCTCAAAAGGTCGTTAAACTAAAAGGCATCTGTGAAATTTTTAAAGTCCCAACATGGGGATCGAACAACGGCTCTCCACATGGCTTTTCGTTGAACGGCCACTACCATCGCTGTAGACTTTTTGTCCAGCACGTTAAAGTGTTTCCTGATTTTGATTCCTTATTTAGTTGTTTGTTATTTTTATATTGAAATATCCGAAGGGGCTTTTTTTTTTCTCCTTTTTTTTTTTGTACTTATTTCTCCTGTCGGTCTCTGACTGACCTACCTCTCTGCCAGGTTCTAAACTGAGTGAGGAAAGAGATCTATTTACTCTTAAAGAAACAGGCTTTTTGGGGGATTTATGCTAAATTCCTTTTTACTATTAAAAATTAGTTTAGCTGAGGCTCCTGTGTGTTCAATTTCCCAAAAGAGTGAATTCCTTTCAGACTGGTGAACTACACCTTCCGAAGTGGCCGGCTGTTCATGAAGTCTGTCCAAGGTATCTTCTGTGCTCTGCTCAACATCTGCATTTCTAAATGTGCTGTAAAATGGACTAATCTTGTTTAAAGTGATCGAAAAATGTAACTTCGTTTCCCCAAAGTAAAATCTCAACCGGGAACAGTTTTGTACTTTATGTTCTTTGTATGATCAACAGTTTTTTTTCTTTGTCAGTTTGGCTTCATGGAGCCTATTAAACAGACTGTGGAAAATAATCTCGATTCCTTTGCCTTTCAAAACTATTATCGCATGGGGGAGTTTAATGCTGCGTGAGAACCAAGTCACTGGCTCGATGCAATAAAATTGCACATGGATTTCTTTGGAGGGCAATCAGAAATTGGCAGTTTTTGTTGGTTCACATGATAAAGTTGATAGAGGGATAAGTTGTAATTGGGTTTTTAAAGTTCATTTGACATCTGCCTGCCCAGTATCCTAAGATTTCTAAGCTAAAGATGGTTTTTGGCCCAGTGAATCCTGTATATTGTCCGAATGTTTTGACAGGCAACTCTTGTAGTGTATTGATATCAAACCTCTAGTGGGGTTTGGATAATAAGTCCCAGTAACGAAGTGGCCCGAGGAAATTCTGGGAAAACATCAGCTGGTGTCTGGTCATGTTAATGCTTCATTACGTTCAAGAGGTCAGCTACTTCAAAAACCTACAAGTCCTTGGAGAGTGAAGTGTTGCGCCTACCAACAAGTGCTCATCAGAGATGAAAGCTGCTCTCTTGCCTAGGTCATATGTGGAGAAAGTAGGCCAATGCACGTGAGGTAAAAATCTCCTTTTGCTTTGCTCACATCCTTCAAACTCAGTTCTCATTGTTTCCATGAATACCTTCTCAAGTTAGTCGTTTTTTTTAGTCCTCTGCTTCAGATGTCGCCTACAAACATGCCATGGCCCCCTTTTCCTCCCCGATTCTGATTCATAAAGAAAAATGTTTCTATGAAGCTCCTCTGGATTGTAGTGTTCCACCTCTCCTGAGTCCACCAAAATAAAAGCGTTGGCCTCTAAGTCGTGGGTAGTATTGTGCTCAGTCCACTTCTGTTCACTGCACTAGTTCTCAAATTTTGCTCCAGTAATAATGTCCCACAGCAGTCCTAATTGATGTGCAAGGTGTCTAGACTGTATTCAGTTTCTTTGTACCCTTACATATGAATCAGTGGTGAGTTTCAGACTCATGACTAGGCTTGCATGCATTGTGATTTGTCTTGTGTCAAACGGTAGTTGCCAGGCTTAATCCACCTCTCAATCCTTCTCTTTAGGTTAAACGTGACTGTCGGAGGCTTCACTGAATCTCCTCACAGCTGAAGTGTGTGCAGCTTTAAAAGGCAGTGATCAACACAGACGCAGTTATCAGGTAAAATATTGTCTTATTGTAAAACAATCCAGCTCCCTGTTTTTTTATCACTGCTGCTGTCAAAATTTACCTCTCTGATCACCATCTTTTACGACCCTGTTCCAGGTCCAACGTGCTGCAGCTGTAAGCAGTGGCTGCATGGGAGGAACCTGCCAGGAATCCTGCCAACTCAAGGTTCGAGGCCTTTATACGTTAAACGTTGGCTCGCTTGAGAGACGTTTCTCAAATTTAACTGCTGCTGTTCAAAATCCTTGGAGAGGATTGGAGGCAGGATGAGACCTGTAAACTATAGTGACTGAACATTTTATTTTTAATTCACTATCTCATCTAAAATGTTAAAATTTGTCCGTTTAAGCACTGAGCCGACATATAAGATGTACTTGAAGACCCATTTTAAGACCAATTGAATTAATGACACTAAAGCTTTGATCTGTTTGACCTTTTTTGTACTGCAATTTCAAAAATAAAATTGAGGAGTAAACCATAAACTGCTTTGTTTCCTATTTAACAGTACCTTTTACAGTTGCTTTAATATTTTTTTTACCATATTTAGTCATTGAGTTGATGCACTTTTTTGTTTTTAGCCTTTTAATGGACTTATAGTTGATACGAAGTGTTAGATTGGGGGTGTCAAACATACAGCCTGCTGGCCAGAACCAGCCTGCCAGTGTGGCTGTCTAGATGACTTTGTAAAGTTTAAAAATTGCATAACATTTTCCAAAGGTATCACAGACTGCTCGTCTGTTCTGCACACAGATGGTTCATAAATTGTGAATGTTTTCAGAATGAACTTTGAAATTGGCACAAGAAAAGGGAAAATTTGGAGGTGGTGCTGTTTAGAGGTTACTGTGCAATGCTTCTACTGGTCTGGCCCACTCGAGATTAAATTGGGCTGTGAAGGGAAACTGGGTGGGTAAAATGTAGTTTACACACCTCTGTATTTACCACTACACCCCATGGCGGGAACTATTAAGGGCAAGTCAAACAAAACACAAGGATATGTCCATATAATCAGGTTAGACTTGAAACATTAGCTTCAATCACAACAAAAGGTAACGGAGGTTAAGAGCCTCCCTGTCAGATAAAGAATGTGGTGGAGCCAGTTTTCAGCACCCGGCAAATTCCAGTTCACTCTAGTTAACGTCTGAGTTTATTTTTGCACCTGTAAGCTATGTTTGTTTTAACACGTCTTCTTTATGCATGTTTTCACTTTCCTCAAGTTGAGTCACTTGCAGCGTATTTTTGTGCTGCAATTGTCACTTCCTGCGGTTTTGACAACATGTTGATCTGCAGAGAATTTTGATCAGACTTGTCTGGGGAAGTGAGAATCAGTGGATTTTCACTTCCCCTCTCTTCATCATCCACCCAAGTCTTTTGACATTTTTTCATTTACTAGCAGGGTTCAACTGTGCAGAGACTTTTACTAAGATGGAGCTGGTTTACAGCCCCCAACGTGAGTAATGTGCACCCTGATCCCCTGAAATCAAAATGGTTGTCATGTGAATACTTGTCAAGATTCCAAAAAATGGAAATTAGTCTGTGCCCAAACTGTCTGTGGTGTCTCATCTTGCAACAAAGTGTTCCTTGGTCCACCAGCGTTCATACGGGTGCTGGAAATCCTTATATGCTTTAATTTTAGTGTTTTGAAGGTTTGAAAAGTGCTTGAATTTGTAAGTTCTTAAATTTTTTTAACATGCAGCTTTTCATTGCAGAGTCTGCACTTTTGAGTCACAAAGAGTAGCTGTAATAGGCAGACATTAGACGAATCCTACCCCACCTTCACCAATAAAAATAGTTGGTGAGACATATGTGAGAAAGATTTATTGAAATTAGAGTGATGGTATCCAGCTTATTTAGGATGCAAAGTGTACAGAGGACATTTTGAAACATGAAACTTGTTTTCCTTTTATTGGACCTGATTATAGAGCAGTAAAATCTAATTTTAATGTGAACTGAAATAATCTGAGTATATGTCTGTAAATATGTAATTTACCACAGCCATAAAATGCAACGTGTGAACCTTCAAATTGCTTAAAAGTGCTTGAATTTGTCGTGGGGAAAAGTTGTAGGAACCGTGGGTCACGCTGGTCTGCCTAACAGAAAATATTTAATAACTGAAAATGTAACTGGTTGTAATTAATGTTATCTAGTATATACTTCTGAGTAGTTTGGTAACCGTGCTCCATACTTACAAGTTCAAATGCTTTAAATAAGATTGTGTACCTGAAAAGAAACTAGTGAGAATAACTCAAATGTGGTAAAGAATATTTGCCTTTTAAACAAAGTAGGATATGGGTATAATATGGCAGAGTGTCTCAGTAGCTGATGTGAAATGTTGATCAATCCAAACTGATAAAAATGACATCAGGCGAACCTGGATAAGGTACAGAAAAAAAGATACTTTATTAATATTGAACATTTACAAGCTGAATTGAGCGTCGGCTCGGGTCCACGCGGTGCTGGCTGTGGAGGGCGATGAAGCTCTGGACACCGTTCGCCTTCGGTGGCGTTTACACGTACCACAAGAAGCCGAAACGCTTGTGCAAAAGCTCTTCGCGGGGCCGGAGGTTGAACAGCTCCTCTGACAGAGGGGCCACCCAGCGGTCTGTGTGGAAGACGCTCTCACCGACCTGCACGGGGTGGAAAGACGCACAGTTTGAATGAGCACAAAGACATCAAAGATAATTACTGTTATAGAACAAGATCAAGACTGTTTTTCTGTTTCAATATCTAAGGCCTGTTTTGTATAGTTACAACATCCATTAATAGACAAAAAGATATTTATGTCCCAAAAGAAGTTCTTCAAAATAATTAACTGTTACTGCTTACCTCTGAATAATAATCGAATTATTTAACAATTACTGCATGTAAAAGTAGTTACTTGAGAAAGTAACTTTTATATTGCTTTTAAATGTCTGTTTTAATTCTCTTATTAATGCGCACATAGCCATATTGTTTTAGTGACAACTGTCAATTTTTTTTTATCTATTTGGTGACATCTGATCATAGATTGGGGAATTGGATGCTGTTTGTCTGCTAAGTCTGCTTTCGTCTGCAGTTATTCACCATTTTCAAAAGTTAAAAGTAACGAGTACATTTCTATTTAAATTTCAGTAATATTTACTGCGTTATTATTTTAAAAAGTCATAAGTTACATATCTCGTTACCACCAAAAGTAGGAATTACAGTAACACATGATGCATTACTCCCAACACTGATTTCATATAAAATTGAGTGACTGAGTCTTGATGCAGACAGTTGGGATGTGGTCCACAGTATGCAGCTGAATGAATTATCTAATAAGGATGAACACTTCCTTTAAATTGGAAATGCATTAGTCATGTTTTACATACGTATGAAAAGGGCATTAATACAAAACATGTAAAAGTAAAATGTAAAGAGCCCCCAAACAAACAGACTAGCAGCATCGTTTTTAACCCATCTTTGCATCCATCTTTACATAAAATCTGACAGCTGTGATCAAATCTGTAAACCATCCTGTATATTGATAAAACCAGAGAAACTGTGGGTGGTCTTTTAAACTTATGTAGGTCGTATGGCGGCATCAGTATTAAATTGAGACTTTCATAACCAGTTAAAACTCCTTTAGTAGCTCTCTCAAATGTTAGTTTTGTCTTTTCTTTACCTTCCAACCTGGAACGTCCTTCATGAGAATCGCCTCTTCCTCTAGATTTTCCCTCAGCATGCGTAAGGACCTGAGGAGAATTTCATCTGTTACACAAAGAGCTAAGCCTGGCAAAGAAACCAAGAGATTAAAAACAAAAATTAAACTGAACGCGTGAGTGTTATTCTGTCACCTTCGGTCCTGCTCTGCCTGCAGCAGGGGCATCAGAGCTATCCTGGCCTCCATCTCCTCAATCTGCAGGCGCCTGCAAAGCACAAACACACATCACGAGAAGCTCCAGCCTGATTGTGAATCACCGCCAACATTTAATAACCCAAACTAAAATTACACGAGTGATCTCACCTCCTCTCTCTGTTCCACCTGAATAGCCTCCAGTAACCAAACACCATGAGGCCGATGCCAATGCCAAACATGCTGTAACCTGTTGACCAAACAAGTAATTAGTGATGGTTTACCGCAGACTTCTTAGCTTAGATGATTTATTGAGCTGCATCTCAACCCATTATCAGCTCAGTTTAAAAGTAAACCTATTTAGACATGATAATTTCTATAAACCCACAATAGCACTACAAAGACACAAAGTAAGTTATCAAACTTGTTTCTGAGGTTACAAGGTTGGAATAAATCAATCTCTACTAGCACGACTATAAGATGACTCATGGCTGCAGAGGTCTGTCTGTAAGAGCTGTGGCTTACACCATCATAGGACATCTTAATACCGGCACCCTACAAGCTGGTTTGACATAAAAATGTGTTATATGTTATATATGTTATCATGCTGACATCAAATGTAGAAATATTTGCTTGGCAGCACGGCTCAGTGACACCGCACCCATCTGAGAGTGACTTCATTTATACTGGCAGAATCTGCAGGACCAGGCGACATGTATGAAGTGCTGAAAAAATAACATTTTTCTTCCATTTGATGAAATTTAATGACATTCAACCAGTAACAACTTTGCCAGTAAATGACATGTTGAAGTAATGCGGCAAAAAAGAAAAAAAAAAATTCTGGTCACTCATGTGTGAGGATCTGCTGTTTTGTTTTTTGGTTTCACATCATTAGTCTACAGACTTGTAGCCTAAAACTCAACAGACTCGTTCCCCTTTGGCCAACTGCAGATTCTCCATGTATGAACCCTATTTGTTCTTCCTTGTTGTCTGTTCTGCGTGTCGAACAGACAATACCTGCAACAGTTTAGATCTACAGATATACGACACAATAAGGTCACCAAACAGTCAAAGAAAGCAACAGCTTGAACACCTGCAGAGATGAAATGAGGATATTCAGAGCACCGTGAACTCTGTAGTCTCAACAGTATTCAGCAGAAATAAGCTCCAGTTAACACAAAGTTTAGATTTATCAGGTTTATAATATAAAAGAAGTGTCAAAACAGAAGCTTTGACAATGTCAACAGCTGAAGCTATAAGCTAGATGGTTTTTCAACAAGCTGAATGTGATTTTTAGTCATTTAATGTCAATATATTTTGATTTTTAAGATAATACAAACACCAATACTGATCTTTGTCTCCATCTGGTGGTTAAAAAACACCACCAGGAGTATGGAATAGAGCTGCAATGACTGATTATTATATTAACTGCCAACTACTTTGATAATCATTTAATCGTTTGAGTATTTTTTTTAAGAAAAAAAGTCAAAGTTGTCTGATTCTAGCGTCTTAAATGTGAATATTTGTTGGTTTCTTTACTCCTCCAGGAGAGTAAACTGAATATATTTGGGTTGTGGGCAAAACAAGACATTAGTGGACGTCATCCTTGGCTTTGGGAAACACTGATTGACTTTTTTTTTAGACCTAACAACTATTAATCGATTAATCAAGCAAATAATTGACTGATTAATCGACTATGAAAATAATTCAGAAGTATTCACAAGTATATTGACACCAAAAGATCTGAGAGACCACAAAGCAAATTTGAGTGCTACTCTGTCTTCAACCTTTGAGAGCACACAGGCACAGGTCTGTAAGAGCAGAATTAGATTTGTGTGCTACACAAGACAGAATCGTGAGCGTAACAGATGTATGAGTCAGCAGTAGGGTCTCTCTCACTCATAACGATCAAAGGTCACTTCAGGCTTTTGTCTGAATCTTCTGCCTGCAAACTCAAACTGAGACGGCCACCTATTAAATACAACACAAACAAGCAATATTTCATATATACTTTGAAAAAGACATGACCCTGATGTCTGGACGTGGACGTGTCCTCCTGCAAGCTGGCGAGTCAAAAATGGTACGCACACAGCCTCTTGCAAACTCAGCTCAGAAGCTGCTGAAACAGCTAGAGAAAATCTGGAAAGAAGATTCAAAAAAAGAGGGCTTATACCTTCACATCTAAGTCTGCTCTTATGAATCCACAAAATATCAACATGCAGACTGAGCAGCACTCACACAGAATGTTTTGAGCTCTCTCAAGTCTTTTGTCAACAACACACTTCCACACAGGGGATGTAGACAGCTAAAAGTGAATGTTAAGAATCCCTCCTGCTGGCTCAAATGTAGTTACACAATTCCTCTTGTGCGCTCAAACCGTCACGATTCGGCCCTCCCTCGTGCACAAATCTAATTCTGCTCTCACGAAGCCGTGCCTGTGCGCTCTCAAATGTTGACTTGCGGACTGAGTAGCACTAAAACCTGTTTTGTGTTCCCACAAACCCGCTGTCGTCAATATACTTCCATGCTGGAGGCAGTACGTACCAATGAAGATTTGGTATGTCTCAAACTCGCAAAAGTATACATAGAAAAGATGTGTTTGGTCATTTTACGTCCGGCACTAGCACAGAATCTGATGGGTTAGATTTAACACCGGTTTCAGGAAAATCAGAGTTCAAGTTAATACATTGGTGTTATAATTCTCACACAGGATCTAAGCTGTCTATACCAAACTAAAGATGTTTATTTCTAATAGCTTATTTATTATTATTACTATTAGCTTATTCATTATTTATTATTTATAGCTACATTTAAGGGAATGTAACAAAACAAAACAAAACTGCCTGCTACAAAAATCAGCAGTGAAACAGTCAGGATTGGCCACAACATTCAAATACCTCAAAACTGAAATAGACAATAATCTTCAAGGACTGTGCCACTTCAAAAATCAGGAAACTGCAGCAAAGAATTGACTAAACTGGGGCTGCACGATTACTTTATCGAAAATCGCAGTACGGTCAAGTGCAATACGCAAATCACAGAAGCTGCAATTTTTTTGATAAAGGAAAACTGTGTGACAAAACAGTGTTGTAATAAAGCACAGTAGTGCTGCAGAGATGCTCCAGCCTACAAGTCTTGTTCTCTGGATGCAAGAAAACATGTTTGTTTGATACAGACCCCGACAAATGTCACATCATCGTGATTATAATAGTTTTTTTTTCCCCCCCAGTGGAAACGAAAACTGTGATGCAAACATGATCATTCCCACAAATCATGACTCATACTGCAATCACAATATCTATCAAAACAATCATTGATTTTTATTACCATTTCAAACTTAACTATTTTAATGTAAACTGTCAGAACTTTACAAATGTTTTTTTTTCAAATTAGACTAAACCAGCCTTCAATGACAAATCAGTAGAGTTGGGAAATCTATAGGTACTGACTAAAAAACCACCAGTCTGAACAGCAGATTCATCTCCCAAAAAACTAATTGTCCTTTTTTTTTTTTTATATATATATAAAGTAGCAGCCATCCCCCTTCACTCCAAACCAAATCACTGCAGCAGCCTGACCTGAGGACTTATACAAAAAACTCACCACAAGTAGATTTAAGAATTATTTTATTCCTTTATAACATGCAGGTCTCTTAGCTGATCACTGGCACTTTTGGTCCTCTATCACATTTATTTTTTTTTATTTTTATTTTTTTTGGATTGACTGTTTTTTACTTTGTTCAATTCTGTCTCAGTGTGATCAAATGAGCTTTATTATGATTATACTGCGGTCTTATTGCGTATGCCACTTTTGTTATTGTGGACCAAACCTATTTCTCTGTGTGGCACAACAGAGTTGACCTGAATCTGAACATCTGACTGAACTTACACTGAACCAATGATAGCAACTAGTTATCATCAGTATGTTAAATCACTTAAACGTTTTTCACGTTGTACTTTCAAATATGCTCCTCCACATGACAGGCATGAGTTTATGAGTCTCTATATTTTTTGTAGACTTGTTTTCTGTGTATATCCTGCAGCTGACCTGTTAGCATTAGCCGCAGTTCACATGGTAACAAATGTCGTTATAACCTCCGCGTGTCTCATAACTCGCATCATTAAACACTTCAGTCACTGAGTGTGTAGTTTAAAGTACCTGACAGTCCTCTTTTCGGCAGATTTCTCTTATAATCAAAGGCAGCATAGCCTCCCGGAGGAGGCATGTCCTGCTTCACCTTGGACCCCGCCATCTTCCTCCAGCCTTCTCCACAGCACGCCGGTGACGTCACTAACGAACTCTTCTTCTATCGTGCGGGAAAAGTTTCTGTGGAGGTCTACCGCCCCCGCCTGTCCGGAAGAGAACTGCTTATTTTTATGCCGTTTATGGCACTCGACAACTTTTTAAAAAAATATGTTTTATTTTATTTTGTTTTGTTGTTTTGTTTTGTTTTGTTTTGTTTTGTTTTGTTTTGTTTTGTTTTGTTTTGTTTTGTTTTGTTTTGTTTTATTTTATTTTATTTTATTTTATTTTATTTTGTTTTTGTTTTGTTTTGTTTTTGTTTTGTTTTGTTTTGTTTTTTTTATTTTATTTTATTTATTTTATTTTATTTTATTTTTGTTTTGTTTTTGTTTTGTTTTGTTTTGTTTTATTTTATTTTATTTTATTTTATTTTATTTTATTTTATTTTTGTTTTGTTTTGTTTTGTTTTGTTTTGTTTTGTTTTGTTTTATTTTATTTTGTTTTATTTTATTTTAAAGAACCACACCAGCTGTTCTAGCACTTCTACAAAGTTTTCATATTAACTTAACATTAAGACATACTATAGCTGGTGTTTTAGGTGTTTTAATTTGTACTTCTTAGCTTCAAGGCAGTCAGTTTCCATTCAAAATTAATACGGTATTACAATCATTCTTTGGACTTAAACTTGCTTGAGATGAACACTATATTATAGTGAGCAACATTTCATTTCTCTTTCATTTCATCAAATTATTATTATTATTATTATTATTTTTTTTTTTGAAGCAATGCAGTGTAGACTATTAAAATTGTTCAGAACTGCTGGTCATATTACACTCAGGTGTAATATCATTGTATACTGTGCAGTGTTATTATTTTTTCAGGTGCAATAGTGTAAAATTCAACTGCCCACTTTGTCTCTTGTTTATATTGTTATTATTATTTTATTCCCTCTTGTTTATATATCTCCTTTTTAACTTATTTGTTTGTTTGTTTTTTTTATTAATGCCTGTTTTTAGTTCACTATTCCCTTTGCTGCTGTAACAATGCAAATTTCTCCACTGTGTGACTAATAACAAAAGGATGGTATTAACGAACATGCTAAGCATTTTGTGACAGATTACCTCAATGTTTCACATCCAAGCAGTGGTGGTAGATGTATTAACTTAACCTTAACTTAAATAAATGGAGCTGTACCACAGGGCAACATTACAAATGAAAGTCATACAAAGTACAAAAGTATTGTTAAGAAACCAAAATATATCTCATGTTCTCATCATAGAGCAAAGTGCCCGTGTCAGAGTTATATGGTTGCATTTTATACTATTGGATTATTGTAGCTGATGCACAGACATGTAGCTTATTGAGGTGTAGTTAATTTTAACTACTTCATGTACTGTTGGGCAGTTTGATCTGTAACGGTGCATCAAATGTTAGTAGCTTATCATGTATGTATATAAAGTAAATCCTTTGAGTGCAGAGGAGTAGAAGTATATAGTAGCAGAGGATGGAACAAGTATCTCAAAACTTGAGTAAATGTATCACAACCACATCTACGTTGTAAACTGATTTCCATACTTGAACGTATGGGTTAAATGTAGTTTGAATATTAATCTTGAGTGTTCTTTTTTAACGATCTGTGATTTTACCAACCTGTCTGTCCTGTTTAATTCTTACATGCTACATTGTGCTCAGTGAAATGTCCATTTCCTCCTTCTTCTTGCATTCACTTCCTTCCGTTTCTCTGACTTTGGACCTACACAGTTGAGGAGCTTTGGAAGAAAACAAATCTGTAAACCTGTCTGATCACTTCTGTGGTTGAAATCTGTCAACATGCAACAGCGAATGAGTGAACAACCCACTTCCTGATCATAAGAGAAAGCTGAAGCATGAAAAATGTCAAATAATTTAAAAAAAAAAGAAAGACAAGAGTTTAAAATGTATATTTTTATTATTTCTTTAGGAGCTAGGAAAAAAGTAAACCAAATAAATTTGAACATAAGTTTGTACAATGCAGTTAATATTGGGAAGCAGAGAAATGATGCAATATGGTGAGGGGTACGAGATAAAGACGGTCTTGTGTATTCCAGGGTCTTGGTATCTGGGAGAAACTCCCTTCAAGAAACAGATTCAGGACTGAGTATGTGCTGCATACTGCAGGGGTTATGACTGAATAAATCAGAGAAGATCTCTGGCTCCAGTGTGGCAAATTCAGCTCCTTCAGAGTTTGCATTTTCTCAGCGATGACATAACACTCAAAAATAATCTTACAATGTTGACAATGATATAAAATAAGCAAATTACAGATGGTAATTACAGATGAATTAAGCAACGACACCATGCTTCTTCAGCTAAGGTGCAAAATGAACAGAAGGGTTAAGGGTCGGCATGCGGTTATACAGGAGAAAAAAAATAAAGAAAACAAAGCTAGAATAAACTCTTCATTTGTGGAAACCACAATATACTGAGTGATTTTTAACATCAGTCAAAAAAACAAAATAACTTACTGTAAATACAAAATAAATTCAAACCTTGAACTACAGGGGTGATGTATTGAATTTTTTTACAACTTAATTATTGTGTTTTTGTTTAAAATAAATGTGTATTTTGTTGAACATGAACTCTTGGGTATGACTATAACCATTCAAGTGTCAAAAGTTTGGGTCAGTTTGACCCACATCATGGCAGAAAGAGCTTATAAGCCCAGAACAGAGCACTCGTTTTTATAAAAAAGTACTCAATGCAGATTACACATTATCACACCATCATTTAACCACCCAGTCTGGAGGACACAAGTACCCAGGGGGGGAAGCCCTTCAAGTATTTGTTTTTTCTTTGCCCCTATCAAATCAAAAAATGGTTTCTGCACAATTACCAAAGAACAGCGAATCTCGAAATAAACAACAGAAAATAAGAAAACTAAAACAACAATCATACAAAGGTAAGAAAGGAACGTTTCTTCACTTTAGGAGATTGTATTTGCTTAACAGTCCTCCGGGGGTGCTGTTGACCATATTATTGGAGCTGATGAGGAACTTGGACAGAAACTAACAATGAATAGCAGAGTGCGGTTTAAATTATTTCCACGTGTTTGCAGTCTGCGAGATCGACGAGCGAGAGGGGATCATGTCCAGCAGGTACTCCCTCTGACGAGCGTCGACGGTGGCTGACGTCTTGTGACCTGTCAGGCTGGGGTTCACGTAGGCCATAGTGACTCCTGTGAACACGCAACAGAGCGGCGGGTCAAGGTGTGGAGCGAGCAGCGTGCTGTCAATTTAAAGGGTAACTTCAGTATTTTTCAAGCTGGACCAAATTTTTCTCATGTTTTTGCATCGAAGTGACTAATGGAGGACAGCATTTTTGAAACTGGTCTAGTATTGAGGAGGAAGATTGTCATTCTAAGTGTCTAACAACATTATGGAGGATTGCTACAGGGAGAGATGTTTTTCCTAAGATTAATATACATGTTGCAGAACTAGAAAAAGCTGTTTTACGCTCTCACCAAACTCACCGGGCTCCCTTTGCAAAACTGTAATTTTAACATCATTCAACAGCCTTCAAACTCAACAAACAAAATAAAACTCTCAAAGTCCGTCTTGGCTCATTTTTCCACTGTTCCAGCAATTTCCATCTCTGGTTATTTGATTGAAATAAACCCCTTAATTCACAGCATTGGAAGAGCAAATATTCTTGCTCTACACACCCACCGTCTCTCCCCACTGCTTCTGACCACCCTGTCGCTCCTCATCCTGATATTTTCACATCTAACACTGTAAATTAAAGGTTTATTTTATCCAAACCAGAGTTGTTGATTATTTTGTTTCTGTCAAGTTTGAATTAAGATGACGCTGACAAATGTTAAAATCACAGTTTTGTAAAGGGGGTCTGGTGAGTTTGGCGAGAGCAATGAAGAATCTGTTTCAGATCAAAGAAAAGGTATTTTACTCTCTTTGCAGAGATCCTTTCCGTAGTGTTATCAGACACTTACAATAACAGTCTGAGTCTGTCAGTGGCAAACACAAGCACTCTTAGTGGATGTACTTTGTATGGTTGCCAAAAGTATTGATACTTCAACAATACTTTTTCAATACCATGTTTCAAAACAATACAATACTAACATTTAAAGGTATCCAAAGTACCAAAACTATAAAAAATTAAAAGATCTAAGTGCTCATTCAAGACCTCAGTTCAGTTCTGTTTTAATTGTCCTGACTGAAATTTGGCATGCAGCAAAACCAGACCATGTTTGTTGACTTTGTCTGTACCAGCACAGTGTGCATGTTGATTATTCTGAAAAAAGAAAAAAAATATATCCCATTTGGTTTGCTTGAGACTTTTTTTCTTTTTGCCATGGTGTTACTAGTATTTTACTTAAGTTAAAAAATTTTGGTATCATAACAACCCTTGTACGTTGACGGTGCCAACAAGGATTACGTTGCAGCGCTTTCACTCAATACCTCAAAAATGATTGTCCTCATTTGTCACTTAGACACAAAAACATGACAAAATATGGCCCAGGCTGAAAAATACTTAAACTACACTTTAATGCTTTTTGAGATGAAAATGAAAAAAAGCAGTATGATTTGACATAGAACCTGAATGATTATACAGCCACCCGTGTCCCCACAACACAAAGACAGACACAAAGGAGAAAAGACTACTCTAAGGTAAAGTAGTGACACCGAGGAAAAAATGATGAACCACCAAACGGAGGGACTAAAGGAGGAAGACTGAGGTCACTGGCAGGGAGAGAACTGGAGAGTGGGATTTGCCTTGTCCGAAAACATTTCCTCCTGCATGTTTCTTAACAGCATTTTATTTTTCCTCTAGTACATTTTGTACATTTGTACATTTTGTGTAAGATTCCTGAACACCAGAAAAAGGCACTAGGATTGCTTTTGGACCAGACAGGAATTTGAAAGAGAGCAGATGTCAGGCGCCAGAGTTGGGCGGGTGTTGTATATTATCATATGTGAGTCTACCTGTGTTGCTGTTGCTCTGCTTCTTCCATGCAGTGGCTGAGGCACTACCTCCGCTGACATTCCTGCCGCCGCCGATTCCACTGCTGCTCACCTTTGAACTCTGGACAGAGCGGTGGGAAACATGGGCGTGCTTACCTGGCCGGCTGACCAAAGCTGCGGCCGCCACTGCACTCTGCAGCTGGGAGGAGGAGGAGAAGGAATGGGGGACGCCCCTCACCCCCACTGATGAGACACCATGGGACAGATGGCCTTGGGAGCTCTGAGAGGAGTTAAGAGACACAGAGAGCGGCTGTTAAGATTCAGCTGCATTGACTGCACGAGTGTTTCCTCTTTAAAAGATAATCGGATTCCAACCTGCTTGATGGAGTGATGGTGAATGATGTTGGTTCCTCGGCTGGCCTGGTGGTGGTGCTGGAGGGACGACGCTCTGGCCTGAGCCTGCTTCAGCTGCTGAGAAACCAGCTGCTCAGCTTTCAACGATGAGGATGAGGAGCTACTGTGGGAGACCGATGAGGACGTCTGCTGGAAAATACGCTGCTCTATTTCCTGCTCCTGTTGCAGTGCTTTGACAAACGCACCTTTAAGCCTATTGGTGTGCTCGGCTTTCAAAGCCTTTTTCTGATTGGATGACATGCACTGTTCACAGAGAACCACCCCGCCTTTTGTCTTGTCCTGCCTCCAGCGGCAGGTGAAGTCAGTGTTGCACTGGGAGCAGATGAAGGGGTCTTTGACCACAGTCTTGTTCAGTGGTAAACCTGTCTTTCCTGGATGGAGAGAGACGGAAAAACCTTAATGTACTGAATGAAAACTGACAGAAGTGTTTGTATGGTGTCAAAGAAGTAATTTAAATATCTGTCCACCTTGCGTTTGTTTTTTTCTGTCTGAAAGAGCAATGTCCTGACTACATACAGACAATTGCTAACACTTGAAACAGATCCATCATTTGAGCTGTCTAAGGCTGAAACTATTATTAAACTACTACTATATATATATTGAGACTATTTAAATTATTGATGAATCTGACATTTTTTTCTCAATTACAGATTAGTTGTTTGGTCTAAATGCCCATCATAATTGACTAAAACCAAAGGTTATGTCACAAAATGGCTTGTTTTGTCCAACCAGCAGTCCAAACCTAAAGACATTCAGTTTACTATCATGTATAAAGAGGAAAAACAGCAAATTCTCACAATTTAGAAACAGGAAAAACAGAATGTTTGGCATTTTTGCATGAAAAATTACTTTAAATTACTTCTGTTGATCCAGTGATTAACTACAACATATAAACTAGGGGTGGAAATCTCCAGGGCACCTCACAGTCTGATTCAATTCTGACTCAGAGGGCTATGATGTAAATATAAAACAATTATCAATGCATCTTGTTGCCACAAACCTTTTTATTTCTACACATGATTTAGTTTTTCTTACTGTGTGACTACTTGCTACTAAAACAGCATATTTGTAATAATCCATAATCAAATAAACAGATGAGTTTACTTCTATTATCTTTTATTAACAATTTCTTATAACAATTTCTGATTATTGACTCTTCTGCATCGATTCATATTTCAGGACAGAATCGTTTTTTAGAATCAATATTTTGCCCCACCACTTACGTAGACAAAAACCATACACACCTCTGTGGATCGTGTCCAGCAGATTATGTACCACTTCTTCCAGTCCCACCAGGTAGATGAACTCATTGTTGGCTGCAGAGGGCAGGAAGTTGAACTCTGGGGCTGGGGGCTTGGGTGGGGGGATCTCCAGGAGGGTCTTCTCCAGTTGTTTCCGCAGGGCGAGTTTTGCTGCAGCTTGGCGGCTGGCTGGAGAATCGTTCACGGTGGTCACAGTCAGGCCGCCGCTTCCTGAGGAAGAACCCTTCAAACTGGATGGCGAGACCTTTGAAAACAAGAAAAGACAGGATGGAACAAGACAGGTGTGAACATCCAGTCCAGATCAGAATACCTCTGACAGGTTTTAAACAGCTGTTGATTAATTGCAAGAACATTGATCAGACAGTTGGAGCCCTATTCAAAGCTTCTGTCACCATAAAAACTGTCCAGACATGAGAGAAAACCACTTCTAGACAAGAATCATACTGCTACACATACGTTTAAAATGCAGTGGTTACTATAAGATTATTAACTACGACTTATAATTTTCTGTATTTAATGTATTTTCATTTTTATATTTGGCATTGTGCATCCTTGTATATTTTTTACATTTTAGTATAGTTTGTTCTTGTTTATATTTTCCATATTCTCAGATATTCTATAGATGTTTATCTTTAATATTTAGAGTATGCCATGGATTTTCTTACACTGTCTACTCAACTGTTTTCATTTTGTTAATAATATATATAATACATCCATATCTATGGGCTAGTTTTTCTTTGACTTCACACAGGGGTTTGTGAGTAATTGTTTAAGTCAGGGTGAACTATAGCCCACAGTGATTTTTATGCTGTTGGCAGAGAGCATGCAGTCAATTTGACATTCAAGTGAAGATTTATGGCACAGACAAACCGCAGCCTACAGTGATGGAAAAGTAAGTACATTTACTCAAGTAAAATTGTGGGGTACTTGTCCTTTACTTGAGTATTTCCATTGTGTGCAACTTAAGTTAGGCTACTAATTAATTTGAAAATTCAGATTATTAATAAAAGATATGAATCAACTAATAAAATATGATGCATTACTTCAGATTAATCTACCCAGCAGCAATTAATACACTGCTAATTATGATCCAGTGATTGAATATATATGATCCTGAAACAGGCCATTCAGCATAAGTACTTTAACTTTTGATACTGTAAGTGTATTTTGAGGCTAATGCTTTTGTAGTTTTACTTGATAAGATTTGAATGCTGGGATTTTACGAGTATTTTTACACTGGGGTATTACTATTTTCACTTAAGTAAAAGAACTGAGTATTTCTTCCACATTGGGTGACGTGTCTAACGTTACATATGATACAGCTGGGGGCTACCACAAATATAAAACACCTATCTGTTTCTATGGCGGCTAGCTTAAACTATGCACTCAGTCAACCAGTATCATGCTAAGTCAAACACGAAGTCACTAACGTTAGTGGACGAACTACTTTAATCCACACAGCATAGCGTCACCTTCATTTTCTGTCCGTCGTTTCTCCGAAAAAAGTTGGTAATGGGTAACTGTGCCATGTTTACCAGAAGGTTATTATCATTAGCAGCAGACATAGCGAGCTGTGCTGTGTTTTAATAACGTTAAAATAACGTTAATGTTATACGTTCCATATTTCTGATTGGCTGCCGTGCGCCCGCCAATCAACAGTTTAACCCTTTACTCAAAAACTGTACCTAACGTTTCTTCTTTGCTACAAAAAAAAAGACAATTTAAAGGGACAGTTCACACAGAAATGAAAATTCAGTCATTATCTACTCAAACCCGACCTTCAATCAACATGAGGGTGAGTAGATAATGACTGAATTTTCATTTTTGGGTGAACTATCCCTTTAACGAAGACAGCTCAATGATAAAAGTCGCAACTTTTTTTTTTTTAAGTTTATGTATATCATTATATTCACTATAATGTATTATAATTAATCATAATGTAGTATTATATTTATTCTTTATTTATTTCTTTTACAAATATACTATACAGTAAAATTGTGCACAACTACATTTCATCAACAGTACCGTATTACAAATCATATTCTCAGTGGTCAAAATAAAAGTAAACAAGGCAAATAAAGTTAAGTACAGACACTGGCTGATGGGAATACAATTTAACAAAAATTCATCCAGTGATAAAGCTTAGTGGAGCTTGTTCAGTCTAGCTGGAGACTGACTAAATCCTTTATGCTATGGGAGGGAACACAGTTTCAGTCTGTCTGCATCAGATAAAAATGGCTGCCATAACTTATAGAACCTGTCAGTTGAGCCTAACTATACTTTATTTATTTTTTCTAGCTGGAGAAACTCTGTACGATCTCTAATACACTGAATATGTGAACTAGGTGTCCAGTTACCAAAGAAGCCAAAGCTACTGAACGGAGTATTTTAACAGCAGATTGTTGATATGAAATAGAGTAAACACAGGTGTTACCAGTGATCCTAATTACGGTCCCATTCCATTAAGTGTAGCAGAGTCTTTTCAGTGAGTCAACATGCACAACAACAGCACCCCGACTCTCTGAAACAGAATCTAAATTAGTAGCATAAATAACACCTGTGTTTACCCTATAATTTCATGTCAAATGGCTGCTGTGAAAAAGCTCTATTAGCCTGTTGTTTGGATAAAGCAGTACTCTTGGACAACACCACCAAAAATTGCTGTTAAAGGGGGAGTGTTCCTAATGCCTCTGTAAATGTCTCAAAAACAGAGGTCCACTCAAGGGACAAGTGTGTGAATAAGAGAGGCTATATGGGATTAAGATCTGTAATAATTAGGATATAACTAAATCAAGATAAATCTTAGGATGATTTTCATTTGAAAACTGAAGGCGATGTGCCACTTTAAAGGGTATGAGCCCATGTCGAGAGCAAATAAAGGAAGTATGGACTGTTTCTAAAACAGACTTCCAGTCATTCTCTGAGAATTCAACTTGTCATTTTCCCAGTGAGACTGAATTATATCAATGGAAAGGCAATTAATGGCTGAGAGTGCCATGTATTGTAGAGACTGACTCCTTTATTCAGGGATTTCATCTCTAGAATCTCATCTAGAATAGATTCCTGTGGCGTTTGTGGCAATTAGGATGTTT
This sequence comes from Lutjanus argentimaculatus, assembly GCA_034769285.1. Taxonomy (NCBI): domain Eukaryota; kingdom Metazoa; phylum Chordata; class Actinopteri; order Lutjaniformes; family Lutjanidae; genus Lutjanus; species Lutjanus argentimaculatus. Next base: position 17,456,985 of record JAWZSL010000011.1, read on the forward strand.
TATTTCATATAATATAAGACCCGGACTTGTAGAAATAGGAAAAAAAGTGATGGTGGTAGATTGTGTTTTTTGGGATATCTGATTAAAATGAGGAGGAAACGTTGCCGAGACATAAGCCTTTAATTTGCTGCAGCCCTTGTTTTTCGCATAATTTAAATGCAGAATCAGTCAGACGATGTGAACGTATAATTCCTGTTATTTGGAGCAAGTTTGCACATAGATTGCAGAACAAACCTTTCCCTAAATGGTTTCCAAGTTCCTAGAGAGTGGTACACTAACAGATTGTTACTAAAAAGGTGTGACTGTTGGCAGGAGTTGCCGTACGAAGCAGAGATGCTTGTGAGGTCTGTTTGCAATAGTGATTCTATAGTAACCCACCCTGGGAAGTCTGAAGCAGAGCTACTAAGCCAATAGAGTTGATTTCATATATTCGTAGGCCACAAGAAGTCTTTGTTATTTGCAAGTATTCCTTGTTCATCTTAGGGGATTTAAGATAATGCATTAACACAAATATTAAAGAATTTGCTAGGAATAAAAATGGAAATACACCAAAGAACATAATGTATAGGTAATTAATTCATTTTTATGGAGTTAACATGATCAGCTCGACACTTGTTGAATGCAAAGAAAATAATGCTAATAGCTTTATCAAAGGTAAAATTGAGTGGTACTTAAATCTTACTGTCAGTGCGGTTATAGACACACATTTAACTAGAATAAGGACAAAGGTCCCCAGTATCCCGTTTCAGCGTTTAAAAAAGAACAATGAAAGAAATCCTTAATGTGAAAACGTATGAAGTCCAACAGCAGCTGGCTTTAAGACATTAACAGTACTTAAACTCCTTTAATAAAGCAGGTTTTAGTTGAACAAATTACTTTTTGTCCCTCATAAAATGCATCCCCTTCTTTTAATGCATCTGCACTTATCGAGTACAACAATATTTCCTTGACCCAAAATTAGTATAAATATCACACATCTGAACTGATGTATAAAGCCTGAAGGATCTTTTCTTCCAACAGCGATACAAAAGTGAAAGAGTCCAAGGTTTCCTTTTTCTGTCATCCTTTTCAGGAGATGGTGGAAATCAGATAAATTAAAAATACCTCAACCTGAGTAGTAATGTTTTAGTAAAAAATAAATTCACGCATACTTTCTTTTTTGTTTTGTTTTTTTACTTGAAAGCACCTGTGAGATACTGACCAGCGTGTTAGCGCTACTGCCGACTCTGATGAGGCCTGGCTGGACCATGCCTCTCTGGCCCTGGCCTGCAGGGGCTGAGGTCCTGGGGCCCAGCAGCAGAGGAGGGGGTCCAGAGCCTCCAGACGCAGCCAACTGCTGCTGCTGCTGCTGGCGGAGAGCCTGGATCTGCTGTGGAGATACAGAGATGGGCTAACCACGACAATGAGAGGGATGACGCGGAGGGACGTCACAGGCAGAAGTAGTGGAGGACGAGGGAGGGACATCAAAAGCACAGAGGCAAAGGGCACACAGAGAGAGAGAGACAGGCGCAAAGAGAGATCATAAGTCCTAAGTTTGAGTGTGATTATTTCCCTGCAGTTTGTCTCAGAGGGGATAAACAGCAATATTATGGTGCAACTCAGGCTATCATTGCCCTGACAGATTTAAATAAATAAAAATGTTATTTCAATATCTTAACACACTAATAATATTGCGTGCAGGGCTCACCTGTGCCCCTCTGACCAGAGGCGGCATTATGATCTGGGAGCCATGTTTAGACGACACCTGTTGCCCTCCTCTCACCAGCGGCGGAGGGATGACCGTGCCTGAACTCCTGCCCGTCAAAATCTGGTCAGAGAAAAACACCATCAGAACGCTATAACAACCAGATTTACTGAATTCTCATTCAGAGAACTACAGTATGAAGGTGCATGCATGATAGTAGAGCATTAACCTGCTGAGAGCCTTTATTGCTTGTAACTGTTCCTCGAATTAAAGGAGGAGGAGCAGAGGAGCCGGACAGACTTGAGGGCTGAGAAAGAAATGGAGAAAGATATTAAACATCAAACAGAATGATGGAAATGGAAGCCTATGTTGATGTGGTCAATCACAGTTTACCTTCTGGAGAGTGTCCCTCTGTATCTGGCTCTGCCGAAGCTTCTTCAGCAGCACCAGCTTAGCCTCCTCCAGCCTCAGCTCCTCCTTCAGCTGCTTAATGATACGCTCCCTCTCCGCTGGGCTGCTCTTCTGTATTCGACAGATCATAGCACCACTTACACCACTTACATTATAAAAGAATTCTATACAAAAAACCTTTCCAGGAACTAAACATTCAATGTTGCGCCTCGGCTGGTCCATGTGTGTCCACTAACAATGGGACGGTGAACCACTATTTGTCTCAACTGACACAATATATATATTTTTTTTCTATTTTTTTTGTATGACTTCTAGCTTCGTGCTGGCATGTGTGTCTCACCATGAGCAGGTCTGTGTCCAGCTCCTTAAAGTGGCTCAAGCCATTCATCGGTGGACTGGGGGAGTCGTTGTCTGACAAGATGATCACATCGTCATCCTCAGGGGACGGAGGGCGCTTCTCCCTTTTTATGCTGCTGGACATAAGTGGGACAATGACACAAGTTATATTTAAAGCAGTAATCAAACAAAACAGCACTGTATCAGTTTATGTCAAATAAAATGTTCTTCAGTCTGGGAAAAAACGTTTAATCCATTTTAACCTCTTCATATCCAGTTTTTTCCCCTCTTAAGTATATTTCAGGTTGTCATCTTATTCCACACTGTGTGACAGTATCAGAAATATCTATATAAACTTATTCTTGCTGTTATGGTGTAAAATAAACAAATGCAGGACTTCCTGTGTTTTATGGCTCTATCAATCAAACATTCATTCATATTTGGTATTTTTGTAAACATTGGGATCTCCACTACATATTTAAATGTTAAATAAATGTTTAGCTGCACAGTATGAGTTTGTGCTGACTAATCCAGTTGGGTTGAGGTTAAAGGGATAGTTTGGATTTTTTGAAGAGGGACTGTATGAGGTACTTCTCCATTATCAGTGTATTACGCCCCCAGATTAAAGAAGCAGCAGTAGTACCGTTGCTGTGGACAGGGTCAGCAGCAAAATGTATTTTAGCTACCTAAAAAAGGCCCACCTAAAAAAAAATCTGGCAGTTCAAGTGTACTCTATATTCAAAATTATTTTTATTGCTTTTCCGACCGCCTTCTACTGTAGGTAACACACCGACTATGGATAAGTACTTTATAAAACTCCACTTGAAAAAATCCCAACTATCTCTTTAGTAGATTTACGGTTGTCAAGATCATCTTATTCCTCACTATCTGACAGCATTATAAATATCTGTATCAGATCACTCCAGCTCTTGGCGTTAAATAAAAAAATCCAGGACTTAGTGTTTTTAATGGGTGTACCATTTCAACATATTCAGATACACTCATTTTAAATATTTTAAATGTAATTTGGCTTTAAAAGATGTTTAGCAGCAGAGTATGATTTTTTTTTACCGATTGATCCAGTGGGAGTGAGGTCAACCCCAAAATCAGATTGTTTTGTGAGTTGCAGAGTTTTGGAGGTATCGGCTGTAGAGATGTCTGCCTTCTCTCGTATATAATAGAAGTAGGTGGTACTCAGCTTGTGGTGCTCAAAGCACCAAAAAAATAAATAAAAAAATCACTAACTATGTCTCTTTCTAGAAATGACACGATTACTCAAGATAATCCACAGACCGCTCACAACAAGTTCTGTGGATTATCTCGAGGATCCGGGTCATGATTTCTGGAAAGAGACGTTGCTGTTGAGTTTTCAAATGTATTTCTTTGGTGCTTTGGGCACCACAAGCAACTCACGCCAAAACAATCTAGAGGGATAGACAGCACCAGAGGTTAAGAGGAAACATACATACTTTTGATTTGGGAGTGAACTGTCCCTTTAAGAACACTTTATGGCTGCTGAAAAAGTACATCTCATCGGTCTCAAACATTAACATGCATTAGTAATGTATGTGCGCATGAAGATCTGTTCTTCAACCGCAATCATAATTTATGACCCTTAGTTGATCTGCTCCTCTGTATAATCTCGCAAGTTCAGACACACAACTTCTCCACACAGCGTCTCTTCATGTTGATGGGACATAAAGCTCCAGTAAAGGTCTTTAAGTCACAATGCAACGGCTGTTCGAGAGCACATACAGTCTTTCCTGTTGAAACAGGATATTGTGGCACGTCACAATAGACGTCTGGAGTGACCTGCACTGAGCTACGTACGTCATTCAAAACATTCTAAGGAAATTAAAGCGTGTGGGAACCTTGGAGGCAGTTTGGACCAACCTTAACGTGATTATACACACATATAGCTTCTCCTGCAAAGCAACTATTCAACTGCAGGCTATATGTGAGAGCAGATGACCTAAATTCTTTGACGAGTGGCACTCAAAAACTAAAGACCATGAGTAATGCTCCACTAAAAAACAAGGATGGCCTTGTGATCACACAGATTATGTGTTGCTATAAAGCATAAGAAGTCGTTAAAGTCAACGCATGACATTGTGAGGCCTGTCTCTCCTAGCCGTCCTCCCTGTGTGTGTGTGTGTGTGTGTGTGTTGTGTGTGTGTGTGTGTATTAGTCTCTCCTCAGGGCTTAGCGCCATCATCACTTCCTGTGGATTAATCACTACTCTTCCAAAGAAGTCACGTGACCTCAAAGTCATCGTCACGTGACACACTCACTTTTTCCTCCCACCCTTCCCCCCCCTCCCCTCGCTGTTCCTTCCACAGTGGAAACCATGGCAACAACCGGCTGGAACCGGTTTGTGACACACGGCTTCATTTTGTGTGAGGGGAGTTTTTAGGGTTCAGGTGGTGAGTGGGGGGAAAATGGAGGTAGACTAAAAGATAAAGTTCACCTCTGAGGACAACTCCCCCTCCCCACACCCCCCCATCTCCCCTACACTGTGAGTTTAAAGAACATCAGGATCATAAAAGTAACTTTAAACATTTTTATCCTTCTTAAATTCACATAAAGTGTCATTTATCATTTTATATACTCTCATAAGTGATTTTTTTCTAAACAAGAAGCCTGCAGTCTTACAGAGAAACCACATAACTTCTGCGTAGAAGTTTCCTGCTTTTTGGCGTCTACTTCGTGGCCCTGGTATCAACATGCATCCCGGGTGATTCAATCAAAAGTGGAGAGCTCTGAGTACAGGTGTGAATGCATCCGGGTCCAATTTGAGATCAGATCCCTCAGACACATTCTGAGGTGGTCTAGGCTGCATGTGGCCACATTCTGTCAGCAGTGTGTTCGCAATTTGTCCTGGGACACATTGAAACCCAATGACATCCTGATGTGGTGGGCTCTCTTACCTGCAGGAGATGTTTGTGAACATACTAGTTACCACAGACTCCCTTAAAAGACAGCCCTTTTTTTACAGTTGTTGAATGAGAAGAAACTTTAGAAACTTTGTGAAATGCAGTCTATGACTATTTCTTACTTAAATGGGCCTTCTTGTAAATTTGGCATTAAAGGAGCAACACATAAAAGTTGTGCATCCAAAAATTTGTGCTGCAATCCAAATCGCTAAGTAGGAGCCGTAGATGGTACATTAAATATGTTGAAATCAAATTTGATATACAGTCTATTGTTGAAGTGAGTTCTTTCCCCCCACCCCCTCCTCTCCAGACTTGAGGAAGCTCAGGCAGGCTGCAAGAACACTGCAGGAGTGCAAGACTAGTGCAACATTGCAATTTGATAATAACAAGTGACGATTCCTGCACTGTAAGCTGATCAGCTGTTTATAACTGCTGTCAGTTGTTTGTCAATCTAAAGTTAAGCCTGTCATCCTGAAAATTAAAACCCACTGTTCTGAAAATACACACTCTGGAGTTGGAGTTCAGTGACTGCCTGCCAGACTCAACTAACATGTTTCTCAACATAACCTTTACAAACATCTACTCCTTCTAAAGGATTATTTTGGATTTTTTACGACTCATAAACAGACACTCATTCAGCGAACAGTCTGCATTAATTTGAACTCTAATTAACATGAACTGAACTGTCAGAGAAGTAAGTATTTCAACTTAGCATGTTTCCTTAATCTCTGATGACACATCAAGGTCATTTTATAATTTATTACGGAAAATTTATTACAGATTCCTCCTTTAAATGCAATTCACTGTTTCCTTCTTTGTGTAAAAATGATTCTGTCCGTTTCTCTCAGCCTGTCAATGGCTACTACTGTTGGGCAACAGTTTATAAACAACATGTTTTGCAAACATGTATATTTGCATACAGAGCAGGGAAGTGAAACGGCTAGGCAAAGTTCTGAATCATTCCTGCCTTCTTGTAAATTTGGCATTAAATTTAATAGAGTAAGTTGTTTTTTTCCTTGTAAAAAAAACATTGCATTGCTGTGAGGAGCAAACAGGAGAGCCCCTCCATGGTGCGCTGGGACACACTCTTTTACTTTGTGTTACTCTGACAGTAATATCTTTTTTTTTTGTCATCTGTGATGTGAAAGCACGAGATTTCCACACAGTCAGAAAAAAGTGTGTAAAAGTATGCATCCTGCGGTATTAAATCCCAGCGTCTGTCCTGCCATGCTGCTGACAGCACGGGTAAAATCTGCAGGTCACTGTAGGCTAATATAAGTTTAATGTACAGTAGCACTGAACTGAAAAAGGAATGAATGCTTGAAGCTTTGTACTCAACGGCTAAATGGACAGTAATGGACTTCAACTGACAAAACAGCCTGAGCGTTTAGTTGCATATAAAGCTGGGAAGTGAGATCCAATCACAAGTGGTCACTTGAGACGTAATGAGAGATGTAGAGACACATTCTAATGCCAAGTGTGACCTCCACTTGTGATCAGGTCACCAAGGATGCAGGTTAATACCAGGTCTGAACAGGCTCCATGTGGTTGTTACAGCTGAAGAGAGTTTACTATAAACGGTTTCTCACCCTCTAGAGGTGCTCATGTCCACAGGCTGCTCTCCTGTCTGAACTTCCACTTTAATGGTGGCCTTCACCTCGCCTGCAGCCAGCATGCCACTGGATGCCCTTGGCTCCGTCGGTCGGCTCCGGCTCCTTGTATCCATAGCTGGCTCTGTCCTCGCCTTGCTGGCTTTGTCATTGCAGTCAGTCCGATTGTCTGAGCCGGGTTCGACTGTCTGTTGTCTCTGGGTCAGCTCCCGATCATCCTTCACTGGCCGAGAGGCCAAAGGTAACACTAAAGGTAACGGCAACCGGCTCTGCTCCTCCTCCTGATCTTTCTCTTGCTCTGATCCGCCCGAGTCCGGCTCTGACTGTCCTCTGCCAGGACAGGGATGGGCGTAGTTTTAGTTTGTGTTGGTGTTGTGGGCTCCAATTCCAATTTAGGCTTTTTATTCTCATTGTCAACACTGGAGGGTTCTACAGACTGTGGAGCAGCATCCCTCTCCAGCGCCCTCTTCTGGCTGCGCGTCTGGCGGACAGCCTCCTCAGACATCCCCTGCAGGTAAGAGAAGAAATAACTGTATTATCTGTAAAGAAATTCATTATGTATGCCATCTACGCAGAGTCATGTCACATTTCATCACAACAACCAAGCATCTAACCCAAACTACAGTTGAAAAAAATGGTGACAAATAAAACATACAGCTCTGACTAAATAAATACAAAGAAAGGTTTTTGGGTGAGGACCTTTCATAAGTTAGAAGTTATATGTCTCATAAACTAGAATGGGCAAAGTTGAACTGTTGGCAATGAAAGAAATTTCAGCTGTGAACCACTTGTGAAGTAGAGCTAGGTCTGTCACTATCAGTTGTTATGCAAACATTGAGAGCAGTTGAAATGTCATCTGAGGTAGTTAAACTTGGCTTGCCACTGCAGACGTTAACCTGTAAAAATGCTGAAATCTATTAAAATGTGAATTCTTTGCATTTGTCAAACTATTGTTCGGGAGCTGCAGTAAAGTTCAAACACTTAAACAGACTTGAAGTGTTGGTTGAAGTGTAAGCACTGAAGGAGTTTAAGGTTCCCCGTGGAGTTTTAGAGCTCTAATAGCATTATGGAAATGTTATTAGCACTATGAATGGACCCCCATTTTGTTTATCCCATGCACGCACGTGAGGACGAACGCGCATGTGCATGTTGATGACCAATACACAGCCCTATCAATGGGATCACACTATTCCACTGATCAACAGGTGGCATAAACACACAAAGATATGGTGCAGTGCACCAGCAAAGGCAGGGAAGAAGAAGACAAGCCAGTAAACACAGACCTAAACAATGCTGGATTTAAAATACTTCAAAGAAATTGGCTACGCAAAAGTTACATGAGGAAGGAGAGGCGCTTGACATGTCTATTAGACCTCAAGGGTACACACAATAGCCATTTTAAAAGCAGAGAAGACCCGTCATTATGCCGGCTTCGCTTTTTTACACCGAACCAAACAACACCAGAGTCTGATTTTAGAAAAAGCACGCCAGTGCTCTGGAAGCAAAAGAGGTGTGACCTGTAACACAAAGGTGTCTGTGTCCTGTCCTGCTGCCTCCCCCAGACCTCGGTTCAGCTCTGTTGCTATCACAGCTGCCGTCTTAACAGCAGAACAACAATGTCCTCCCATTCACTGTTCATACATTTTCTACAGAATGGTGAGGAGGAATATTGGCACAATATCCCTGCCTTGAACAGGCTGTGTTAAAGGTGCTAATGTGTTTTGGTGAATCTAGGTGGAAGGTGTCAACTGATGTGGAAGTTCAGGAGCTAAAAACAACTAAAAATGGTGCAAGTGTGATCACTAAAGACTTTGAAATCAGTTTTAAGTTTAAACCCAGTAGGAAGGTACATTATAATTTTCTAAACAAGTCCTGAAAGTAGTTAAAACAACTTCTAAAGAGTAAGAGTTAAAAGCAAGTCATGAGTCATTTAGAAATGGTGTGCAACTCATGATGATGATTTCAGCCACGTGGCTCTTCACAGGTGCACAGCATAATGTTTATAAAAACAACCTGAAGCTGACTGGATGTCACATTTCCTTCTTGTGATGTTGCCATTGTCTGACAAACATTCAGTACAGAGCTACAACTGTATTACTCAGTAATCAACACGGTTATCTATTTTACTGAAAGTGTGGCTGTCATTCAAAACATAAGTAGACAAAACTGACCTTGAATCACATGTAGGGGACACATGGTGACTAAAATGGCCCCCAGACAAAACATGTTGGATTAGTAAGGTCACATGACCAAGATGTTGACTGAAACACTCAATTATCCAAATTTCAGTCTAAACCAAAAACCAAAATAAGGGAAAACTGAAAAAAGACAGAGTGCTCAGTAAGAACTCAATGTTCAGGGCAAAACAAAACAAAAAAAAATTCTGAGGATCACTTTACTGCAAAAACATGGTCTTTTTAAAGAAGGGGGAAAAAAATGCTGCAGTGAGACATCAAACGAAGAACATGACAACGTTGTAATCAAATTAGAGTTGAGAGGGGCTTGGGGAATATCCAAAATTAACTGGAGCATGCTTTCTGTTAAAACATTCATAACGACACATGAATTCAAGTATTTAAGTAATTTATGTGTAAGAGAAATTCTTTAATATTTCAAAGACCCTGGCTTGTGTAGAACCTTTCTTTCCTTGAATCATGCACTGAGAAGCACCAGATCCATTACCGTTTGATATCCCCTGTGCAACAAATTCAATCCCACCAGATGTTGACATGCCAGCAGCAGCAGGGTCGGAGCGATACAGCAGCTCGTCCTGTCTGACAGTTCAGCAGTTATGTGCACTTGCACGCACTCGCAGATGTGCACCAGTACGTGGTACATGGAGACACACACATTAGCCCCACAGTGGCTGCTCTGAATCCCTCAGTGTGAGGTCAGCAACGAGAGAGGAAACACATGAGCATGGTAGACCACATGGGTCAATACATGTTTATCTTTATGGTTTTCATAATGGCCTATCGCACTTCTGTTATATCTTGTGCACTTTCCATATCAGTGTATAAAAAGCCATTTATGTATAACAGACTAGTGGTCGACTGATAGGGTATTTTCAAGGCCGATGGCCCATATATAATGCCAATATCAGAGCAAAAGAAAGTCTTATATGATTATTATTTCATGCACATTACAATCTAATGTACATGGTTATCTTAGCCAGTAACATGTTGTTTTGAGATGGATTTATTTTATTAATTAATGACATAGGTATACAGTGTGTCCTTCAACACTAGCCAGCTACAGTTTTAAAATAGATTTGCTGTCGTTGAGGACGGGAGAAACTTGTTAACATTAAGAGAAGATGATGGTACTGAGGAAATTCAGGCAAACACGTGCAGCAGAATGCACCCAAAGTAGCCTTTTCACCCCCTTCCCAAAACTCACAAGGGGGGGCGTTAACATTGTTAACTGCCTGCAGATATGTCTAGAGGCATTTTTTGTTTATTGGCTTTGTGAGCGCAGGCATCTGCAGATGCCAATTATCTCAAAATTTCAGATAATCAGACAGATTCATTGGCTGACTGATTAATTGGCCTATCACTATAACAAACACCATGCCTTTATCTTCTGGTACGATAACAACACAAATGAGTGCTGTTTCTATTGATGAATGTTACTCTATGGGTCTTATGCCTGTATAATTAGTAGGCCTAACACATGTCTGATAGGTCAAGGGATGTCTAGAATAAAGACGCCAGTATGCTTCAACAGGGGAGCTTATCAGACAGGAAACCCTCCTCTACACACATCTTTTTTTAATGTCAAAATTGAAGGGACATTTTTTTCATTTCCAGAAGCACGTACGCTTCACGCAGCATTTGGAAAGGTATGCGGGGGTGACAAAGTATGTCTGGTTTGAATTTCTTTCTCAAGCTACTTTCTTCATTCTTTACACTGCTATTTATGTAATTTCTCTTGCGCAAAGCCGAATGCAACACTATGAATGCTTTCCAGGGCAGACTGTCTAAAACTGTGGACCATTATCTGCTAATTTAAACGAGTATCGCGTCCCATCCATCTCTGTGACATCTGGCTTTTCACCCTGCCTTCAAGTGCGGTCGTGGATCAGACATACACACAAGTGACGTGACAAGCAACTGCTTTTCTAACATAACGCTTAAACATGAACAGAAAGAAAATGACTGGCCAGTCCAAAGTTGAGTGTATTTACATGTTCAGTACAATCTCAATTGCCAGGTTTTTGCAGTATCCTTATTATATCCTTTTCAAAAAACATGATGCTATAGAAACCATGATGCTGTGGCTTATAAACACCTTATACCCAGCTGATTTTAGCCCTAAGTTTCCACTCGCTGACAGTTTTTGGAGATCGCCAACTAATGCCTCCATATCAGAGACAAATCAGAGCTCTATCGCTATATGTCAACTGTTCAAAGATATGACCCAAGAGCTCACCAGTGCCTTACAGATATTCAAAATCTAGTAAACAGGTTTAATATTTGTTTGTGCTGGGGATGAGTCAGGGAGCCATGTTAAGATGCACAGCCAATGAGAGGAGTCAAAGGCTTGGGGAGGAGTGGAGTCGAGAAGGACAAATGGAAGAGCAACCGAGCAGCAGCCATGTAGAGCCCAGATACAGGAAGAAAAAGTTATAAAGTAGTGGCAGTAGTAGTTATAAAGTTATAAAATAGTTCAAACTAGTTCCATCTCCAGCAGCCACGACTGTAACATGCTGCACACCTATGTGTCCGTATTATTAATCTAATGTCTCCTTTAATGTGTGTTTTCGCGACAAAACGTAGTTTGGCAACCAGACGGACTTGTGGGGGACTCCTCCTGATGAAAGATCTTGTAATGTGTGGCCCCTTGTCGCTGATCAGTCATGTAGTGTGCAAACCACTTCAAGATTCCCAAATACAAGACAGAAACTTGTGTAGTGTGAACAGAAAAGCAATCTGATGACTTTGAAACTCTTCTGGTGTGGCCAAGCCGATATCCAGGTTCCTGATCATGCTCTGCCTTGTGCACAGGTGAGTCATCAATTCCTGTAACCTAGTAGCTTGTCATAAAAACAAAAAAACACGCTGATAAATCAAGTAATAATCATACTGGTGATTAGATAGAGTCATAAATCATGTGGAAAAATGAGCAGAACCCAAACTGAGTTTATTCTGAATTGCTGAGGGAACTCAGAAATAACACAGAGTGATGTCCCGTTGTCCCGGCGACAATAAAAATAGCACCTAGGACACAAAGACATGGTGTCCGGCACCATTCTGGGACAGAAGAGAAACCTATCATTACAAATTAAGTAATTAGTTTATGTGTCATGGAATTTATATCATTTTAATTGTTGGGTGTTCAGATTTGAAAAATGTGAGGCGGTACCACGCGCCACAAGCTCTATTCTACGTCACATGCATGCCCACACACCAAATTAATCATAAAGAGAGACACACGCGATGAAACTTCAAGCGCCTTAAGCCACAAGTGTTTGCAAAGGTTTCAGCGAGGTGCTGTGGGGATGCCTGAACAGTTTTCCACGATGAAACTGATTGTGAGGCTCATGCTTGTGTTCCCAATGTCAACTTCTTGCTTTAAGTGTGTATGATACAATTATATTTAATATATAGAATGACAAAAAAACTTAAATTTTAGGAGAAGCTGGGAGTAGCTGAGATGTTGAAGACACAAACTGGGCACTGTTCTGACCATGTACACAGGGAAGTGAATAACCAGATTTCTCATATTCATGTAAACTTCATATCCAGAATAAGATCAAAACCAGGCCAAGTCTCCAAACCGGGATACTTCTATGCATGCACGGTACACATTGAAATGACTTTGGGCATTATCAAATGTGTAGAGAGTAAACATGTGGCATGCTACAGGAGATGACCTGTGCTCAAAGTTCACAGAATCTCAAACAGAAAGTGACATTCAGAGACGTACACTCAGACCGTTGCTATTTACTGGACGGCCATGACGAAGAAACACAGCAGCATTATGTTCTGAATCATATTCATGCATGTATGTTACAGAATCGAGACCCAGTCCTGCCAAAACTGCTGAGGCCCTCCGTCTGCCCGGCCACGCACTACAGGAAGCTATGGTTTTTGGAGGAGAAAAAAAAGGGACTACAATTAACCCTTACAGCCTACTACTTCTCAGTGACACACACACTGTACACACTCCTACCCCCTCCCCTTCCTGTTCTCAGAATGCTTATGGCGGTGAGTATAAAGCACACTCAGTGTATCCATGATGTACCTATACAGTATCCATACACACAGTCACAATGCAGAGAAATCATCTGATAACAGAGAGCTGACTAAGTTTTTTTTAATACTCTGACATCACTGAGACACACATGACATGACCCTTCCCAGGATTCAGTGGGACACACAAAGCACTTTTCCTGAGAACCGGTTTAAACCGGTTGGCTAGTGTGTGTGTGTGTGTGTGTGACTCGTCGTGTGTGACTTGTTGTGTTGTGTATGACTGAGAGAGAAGCTGAAGCTAGTTTTAACCCTTCAGGTGCCGGAGCAGACGCCTGGCTTCCAGAGTGACGGCCATGATACAGTGTGTGTGTGCATGTGTGCGTGAGTGTGCCGGGGAGGAGGTGGTGTGTGTGTGATGGTATTATCAGTTCTGATGCATATAGCTGTGAAATGATGCTGGGGGAAGAAGTTAGACACGGGGAACATCACCCACACACACACACACACACACACACACACCCCAACCTTACAAGGATACTGACCCTATCTTTGTAACGGGGGATCTGAATGGCTGACAGGCTTCACATTTCATCTCCATGGCAGTTTACACACATATCCATCAAGGTCCCCCCCCAAACACACACATGCACACATATGGTGGATCAAACCCCCACCCACCCAGGAACTCCACATCACATGCAACCAGTGCAAAAGCTCTGAAGGAAACTGAAAGGAAAACTAAACTACACACACAATGCATACATAAAGTTAACACAAAAGTGCACCAGCACTCACACACATCATAGAGAGCTACGCTGCCCATTTCAATTTTATACAATGTTTATCAGTTGGCATGTGTGCTTATGAAAGTCTCATGGTATGATTATCCGAATTAAACAAACTAAACACTATTATCCTGATAAATATTCAAATAAGATGGAAATCCTCAAACAGCATTTAACGACACTGTGAAGACATCATTGTACGCTATGTGGTGGTAGTCATGGTGATGTGTGTCCCTGACTGTCACTCTTTTTATATATTTTAATCAGACTAGTAGTTTTGCCCATCAGCATTTCTTTCAATACTATCAACATAGTTTGGACCGAATCCTTTTTTTACAGGGGAAAAAGTTCAATTGTCACATTGTTTCTCAGTCTGTCTGCATAAATGTACATTTCCCAGCATGCTGTTGGATGCTCACATTGTGGGAGTGGGTGATATATTTGTACAAGGGATATAAATGGCACACTAGTGGATATACAGCATGTGCCACAATATGAATTTTCTTTACCATTAGAAATGCTAAAAAATGGACTTTAATTAAATCATATCAAATTAAGTGAAGGACAGACTCACTGCATATTAGCCTAGATACAGTGATTAACATGTGTAACAGTGTTAAGTGTCACATATATTTAATTTCATTTTCTTATAAATTTCATGATACACCCCCAAACCCTAGTACATAGCGTCCCTTGCCTTTAAAAAGACAAAGCCAAGCTACAATACCGAGCTGTAATTGCATTTTCTCTTTAATTAAAACCAAACAAATAAAGCTGTAATCTGGTGGCTTGGAGCAATAAAAAGACAAACTTAACAAAGCCTAAATTTAACAACAAGGAAGTGAAAAAGAATACACAGAGTCTATATTAAAAAGGAATCGCTCTCTGTTGCCTGAATGTCACACAGTTTGAAGGTGTCTTATAAAATATAAGCTACACCCCAGAGTAAGAATGGGTACTGTTAGGATTTAATTGATACCAATTTTGATACGGATACTGCTTAGTGATACCAGTACTTTTCAGTACTCTTATTGATACTCCTCACCATAATTTGGTGCAAAAAATAAAGACATGACATAAAAAGACGTGAAAAGATTCCAGTTATTTATCATTACTTTTTTTTTTTTACGGAAATAACAAGTGAAATTGATTCCTGAATTATTGCATTTAGCAGCATTTTCATTAAATTTAGTAAAGTGAGTTCACACTTTTGAACATTTTGCCCTCATTTTTTTTGACAAATTATGCTTAGTAATGACCATGCTTGCTTATTTAAACAACATAATTTTTGCAATAATCTTGAAACTCTTGTGTCTGTGTGCATTCATTAATCAGGCTACATTAACAAAGAGATATCAATTAATAAAAGTTAATATGGCTCTTATTTTAGGGATTATAATGATTAATCTATGATTGATGATGTAATAATTGAGATAATGTAGAGATTATATTTATGAAAGCACTCATATTCAGTCATATGTGTTTAATATGTAGGCCTTTATGTCTTTATAGGTTATGTAATGCTGTAAGAGAATATGCAGTATGTTGCTGTGGAAATGAGGCTTTGATTGGGGGGAAAAATGTATCTGGTATAAGCAAAGTTTTACGTTTTTTTAAATTACAATTAATCAGCTAATTGATCGTTAATGTTACTACTGATCGATTAAGAAAAGTGCTTACAATTTGCAACCCTATATATTATATATATAAGATTTCTTAACCAACAGCAGCAACACCAACAGCACATTTACTGTAGATAGTTTGAGTGGGGCTGCTTAGTTTTTCATGCCCCAAAAAAAGTCCTGATGCAAGTTATTACTTCATATCTCATTATTGCTTGATTTGGTTAACTACTTCACAAGGAGAGTGAAGATTGTACGGTCGGTGTTTTCACCCAAGTGTTTATCTAATTAACTCAATCCTCACATTAACATTTGCACTGTAATTACATCACAGTGATCACTACCATATTATCAAATTGCAGTGTGCAGGTACTTGACTCTTGGTGAGTGTGGCTTTCACAGAATACACATACTTTAATCTGGTTTCAGGTTGCTACCAGTATCAGGGCACCACTCGCCAGAATCTACACTTTATCTACACCTGTCTTGTTTTCTTCTGCCCCGAGGCGACTATTTATCTAGTCACTCATGGATCATGTCAACCATCAGTCACTCAATCACCCGTCACTCAGGCTGGCAGACTCAGTCTCAGCCATCATCGATGTCTGGCTGCACATACAGTACGTGTTCAGCATTTTATTTACCCACTGACAGACCTTTAACCTGTGAAAACATATTTCTACACTGCATGGAGGTTTCAGAACACTGCGCAACCACGCAGACGCAGTACCTTGTGAAACTGCTGTACCAGCAAAATATTCTTATCAATTATCAGGGTGCATCTGTCAGAAGTGATAGCAACGATGGACCAGCTAGAAACTAAACCTCCATGGCCTGATCACAACAGAAGAACTGAATTTCACTTGGAATATGATCAATTAGCTTTGGAGCTGGTCACAGCCAAAGTCAACCTATATGTGGGTCAAAGGCTTATTCTATTAATTAACTTAAACTGTTAACAGGCCAGTGCTTTATGCAGTAACTAACACCACCGTCTAGACCAAACAGGCAGAAAAAGGCAATTAGAGAGCAAATTGCTGCCCATATATTTGATGAAGTCATGGAGGCCTGACCAAACAGCTGCCCTGTGACCCCTGCAGTCATGTGCAGCAGCTTAAAATGTGGCCAACAGATGACCCTTTCCAGAACAGTGGCTGATTACACAACTACTCTGGATAAGTCTTGTGTGTGATCACTGGAACAGTGCTTTCTGGAAAACAACTAAACTTCTGAGCACTTTATGACTCACTCAAGTCTTGTCATTTTAATACTATGACTACAGTCATGCTGGGGTGGATAGGACTACTACAACCAGTACATCATACTGCGTGGATGTACAACTACAGGACTGTCTGTTCTAACAGGTGGCTCAGTAGTCCTGGCATCACGGCAAAGCATTCTCCTCTCTTCTGACCGATGTTAGGCAAAACCTCTTCACTACGGCAACCTGTACTTTGTTCACAGTGACAGTTCATAAACAATGCAACAGATTGTTAACACGCAAATAACACATCACAAAGCCTTTGTTCACATGAACAACTGAGTGCTCATTCCAGAGAAGCAATAAAATCTCCAAACAACAGTTCACTTCACCACCATATGTCCCCAGTCTACATGGCATGCATACAACTTGATACCAAGTGGCTTTGTTTTGCACCACTCCTGATCGAGCAACGATTTCTGATGAGAATCTACATATATCTCATAAAAGTAGAGTTGCATCAGTTAATCAATTAACAGAAAATGATTCAGCAACAATGCTGATAATCAATCAAATGTTTGAGGAATATTTCAAGCAAAAATTCACTGGTTCCAGCTATTAAATTAATTGCCAGCTATTCTGATAGTCAGTAAACCAGTTTGAGCTGTGTTAAAGTCAACATTCTCTGTTTTCACTTTCTTGAATGTGAGTATTTTCTGGCTGCTTTACTCCTCTATAGCAGTAAACTGAATCTCTTTGGGCTGTGGACAGACCAAGACTTTTGAGGACGTCATCTTTGGCTCTGGGAAACACTGATCGACATTTCTTGCAATTGTAATTTGTAGAGCTGTAATTTTATGGACTAAAAAAAACTAATTGATTAATTGAGAAAATAATCAACAGATTAAGTGATAATGAAAATATTCATTAGGTGCAGCCCTAAGTAAAACTATAATCTCTGACTTATGCATTCAATGTTAAACAATACAATAACTAAGTCGGGTGACAGCTTTTATTTATTCCTCTGTTCCTGATTATGAGCATACTTAAGTTTATAGATAACAGAACATATATTATGTGATAAGATCTTAGCAAATCTCAATCAAAACCAGTATTTTGTCAAAAATGGCCAGAATTCAATAGCTCCAGCTTTACAATTAATTTCTTTGTAGTTGTCTTAGTCTTTTATGACTACTAACTCAATATTTTGGATTTAGACTATTCTGGTCAGACAAAACTAGACATCAAAATACAGCACCTTGGAATCTGGTAGCCTGGGATGTGTACAGATCATTTTCATGAACAAAATGATTCATCAAAAAAAAAAAAAAATAATAATCAACACATTAAGCAATTAGTTGCAGCCTTAACTAAGACAATAATCTCTGAAATCATGCTTTCTGTAACATGAAGCAATACAATAAGTCATTAATAGAACAGCTTTAATCTGTTCCTCTATTCACTGACTGAGCATATTTAAATTCCAAGTAGTCTCTCGTAACAAACAGTTATGTAATAAGACTTTTATAAAGCTGAATCAAAACCAGCTTTAAAAGTGTTAAACTATCACAAATAAAGTTACGTCAGTGCCTTCACAACAGATGCAAAGTGCTGCATGTGTGCTTTGTCAACATACCATAAAGCAACATCGGCTTCTTTCATATTTCATCATTAAATATTAAAAAAAGGTTTTAAATCCATCTCAGTGCGTCCAGATAAACAGACAATAAAAACATTAATGGCAAAAAAAAACAACAAAATAAGTTCTTGTCCCGAAGCGCTGCAAACTCCTATAGCTGGAAATGTGTGTGTTGTGTGTGTGTGTGTGTGCCTGTCTGGGCGAGAGGAAGAGACAGAGAGGGGAGTGTGTGCGGTGTGTGTCAGAGAGGTGTGTGTGTGTTCAGCTTTAAGAGGAGGAAGACTACGGTTGTCACAGAGAGAAGTAGGAAGATTAGCTACCAGATAGCAGAACCAACACTGGTGCCAAAGGGGGGAGATTAAAGCGGGCAGCGACGTCCACCATTAAA
This sequence comes from Lutjanus argentimaculatus, assembly GCA_034769285.1. Lineage (NCBI taxonomy): Eukaryota > Metazoa > Chordata > Actinopteri > Lutjaniformes > Lutjanidae > Lutjanus > Lutjanus argentimaculatus. The sequence goes on from JAWZSL010000011.1 coordinate 17,475,791, forward strand.
CGTTACACCACCCAGTACACCGTCCCAAAAACACACTCAGCCCTTTAAAAACTAAACCCAGCCCACACTACATGTGCAACCAGCCGGCTTTTTTTTATTATTGACACCGCCTCAGAGGAGGTGGTGTTATTAGTTAGCGAGCTAACATTAGCTAACATCGCACAAACAAAAAAACGCGAAGCCACTTTCAGCTTCTGGGGACGTAAAGACGGTTTAACGGTTGACCAACGGCTGACCAACGGCCGCCGCACGAGACTTCGAATCAAAGTGGTGAGAGTCGTCAGCGTGACCCGCGGCACCAGAACCGAGCCCGGATCCGTGACCTGCCAGCAACCCGCTGCGGGACGAGCAGCAGCCCGGAAAAGGAGCCCCAAACTTTCACCCCCCCCCCCAAAAAAAAAAGTGAGGCTGTGCGAGGCTCACCGGGACTGTTTACCTGTCTGTCCCCTCCAGAGGTAAAGAACCGACTCACACATTTCATCGACCGACCGGCCCGCGGACTGAGCTGAGCTGAGCTCACCGCCGGAGAGCCGCTGGCGAGTATAATCCTTACCTCATTTAACGACTTCTACCGCGCACAATCAAGTCCACGGATCATAGTTACGAGCTGGCAACGTAAAATAAAATATTTTTTTGGCTGAGCGAGCCCCCCCTCTCTCTCTCCTCCTCTCCTCCCCGGTGCTCAACCTTTGGCTCTGCGGAGAAGTGTTACTTTTCAACAGCCCATCAGCTTCTTTATCGTCACAGATAGGTGGAGGAAAACCTGGCTCCTCTCGACGACTCCGAATAAAAAGGCTCCCCTCGATCCACTCACTAAAAAAAAAAACTTCGGCTTCACCTCTGTCAACTTACTCGGTCGCTTTGTTGCCCGCTCTTCGCCGATGGTCGACCAAGGAGGGTTTAATCTGCAGTTAACCTCGATAAATCGTTGCTTTTTTAGAAATCCAGGGGATATCCTCTTTTTTTCGGCCCTCCCCGCTGCCGCGTCTGTTGCCAAATAATGCGCCTCAACACACATGGAGCCGCTGCGTCCTCTTAGTGGGCATGCGCACCTCGGCATACCAGGGCGACCGGATCACATCATGTAAGCCACTGACCACCAAGGGCCAAAGCAGGACAACCAGAGTCAAGGGCCCCCGGGCTCCTCGGGGTGACCCATGACTGCAGCAGCAAGTACAGAGATCCCCTCCAACACACACTCACTCACTTACACACACACTCAGACGTGCACACAATGTCATAATAAGAACCAGTAATAACAGAAAGCACCGCTCACTTCCTCCAAAACACACACGGGCATCTTAACAGCCTCCTAACAAACAGTAAAATGTACACCAGCAGCCTCTCAGGTCAGGACTCAAAATCACTTTATTGCCTGTATGATGCACACATCTGTTTATACAAAAAAACACACAAGAATAAAGAAAGATGCGACATAGAGAACTCAGGCAGGCAATTATTTTTCATGGAGGGCCATGTTAGAGTGATCAGACTGCCATGGGCTAGACACAAAGGTGATATAATGGCCAAATCTCTAATAATGGACTAGTTAGAGGTGTACTATGCCTATATAGAGGGGGTTCCCAAACTTTTCCCTGCCAAGGTCCCTCAAATAGCATTAGCGTTTTGCAAGATGTCTGTTTTTTGTTTTGTTTTTTTACCTCAAGTGATGCTGTACTTTAGACGGTTTAGGCACTCGTTTAAGAAGGTCCTGAAGCAGAGAAAGCAGCAGGGGCGCACATCATAACCATCCTTGCGTGCAGCAGAAAATCCATACATTATGTTTGCTGCATCATACAAGTTTTACTTGGCCAGGTGTTCTTTGGAATTTTTGCAGCTGGGCCATTCATCTGCTCTTCGGGTGTTTTCCTTTTCAAAACCATGTCCATTTTGTGAGTTAGCACTAAGTTTCAGGAACAGAGCAGCTTCGTGGCAGTCGCAGACCGGTCCAGGTCAGCACTGACACCTCATGATGTAATGAGTGATGTTTTGGCTGGAGGGCAATCACAAAGATTGGCATGGCAAATAAGATTTTTATATCTTTTATATTATTATAATTAATATTTTACAATAATTAACATAATAATTATTTTTATTTTATTTTATTTTATTAAGAATTTTGCTAAGCCTCCTGGCACCCCCTGGAGGACTCCAAGGCCACTTTAGAAGTCACTGCTATGTAGGACACACCAGCACGAAGAGGTCTATGAGCTACGAGCTGGCTGACACAGTAATGACTCTCTACTGCTGGTCACCCTTTCTGAATTGCCAGGTGATGGAATTGTGGGCTGACTATTTTAGCTCTCATTGAGCGATTAAAGTTACAGTTTATATGAAAAGATACAGTTCGTTATCATTACCAATGACCACAACACTGACCCCTTTAAGAATTAAGGCCAAACTGCAATATTTCCCAGTGTTTTTTGTATGATGGGATAAATGAGTCTGTCACTAACAGAGAGGGCTGATCTTTGTATGTGGGTCTTTCAGGCTGTGCGAAGTGCAGCGGGATCAGATGTGAACTCTGCAGGGGAAGACAACTATTAGCTGAAGAGAAGTAAACGTTCACCAGAAATTAAGACATTTCTAATCCCATAAATGTGTTTGTCATACCAAAAGAGCTTAAATATACTGTTTGTTCTGTCCCTTTAAGGAGCAGTTTATGTTTATGATTTATGCTTATGAATCATTTCAAACATTTTAGTGATCGCAATGATGGAAGAGGTTCCACCTATATTTAATGTTGTATAAACTCTTTCAAATGTTAATAAAGCATTTACTATCAAAAGGCAGTTGCATTTATTAAATGCAGTGATTTTTTCTGATGTATCTGTCAATCCTTGCACCAAGTTAATTCAGATAATAATTTAGTTAATCTGAAAATAAAGACTTTCAAAGAAAGATGATTTATGGGCCTTTTTAATGTTTATTCATTTTATCTGATCTATAATGTTATTATGAATGTTTGTTTATCAAGTGGCCCCTGGTCTCCTATCATTTTGGAAAAGTGGCCCCCAAACAAAGGAAGTTGCGTATTCCTGGTGTGATGCATACTTAAGTGTGACTAAAATTACAGACTCGGAAAAGATATTCAAGTACAATTAAATCGCAGTAATCTGAGTAGTTGTTATTCGTTACTTCCAACCTTGGGAAGGAAGACTGGTGTGCCAACCAGCCATAGATGAAAATCCACTCAGCTGCCCCGAGGAGGCCCTCAGTAGTCCCCAGTTTGCTGCATGTTAATTGGTTTTTGGTCATTTAATTAGCTGAAAATTTGTTAGGGAATTTACACCACCAAAGCTAATGTGGGTGCTTTATTATTCCATAATGATGTAATGGTGTGTTGCAGAGGGGCCCCGTGTCTAAATCCAGTTTTAAAAATCTGAAGGGACAGTTCACCCCAAAATCAAATCAAAAACACATTTTTTTTTCTCTTGTGCACCTGTAGAGCTATTTATCCATCTAGATTATTTTGGTGTGAGTTGCTGAGTTTTGGATATATCGGCTGTAATGATGTCTACATTCTTTGAATATATGCAAAAAAACAACCAAGCTCATGAAAAACATTTAAAACACTCAACAGTCTCTTTCCATTTCATCAGAAATCATTCCAGAAATCATGACCCATTTACTCAAGATTACCCACAGACCTTGTTGTGAGTTTCATGTGGGAACTACTTTCTGTCTACATTATCAAAAGTATTTTTGTTGTGTTTGAGCCCCAAAAGCTGAGTTCCATCTACCACCATTATATTCAAGAGAAGGCAGAATCTCTGTGGCTGATATCTCCAAAACATGGTAACTCAGACCAAAATAATATACTATGTAAGTGGATAAATAGCATTAGAGATAAGATAAAAGTGTTTTTGATTTTGGGATGACCTGTTCCTTGAATTATTTTAGTTTATATAGTGCTTATACAGCACATATTCCTAAATAAAACTGTTTTAATCAAATTACCACCAATAACATGCACACAGTAAACCTGAGGTCATGTATAGTCAACTGTGTGCATTGTTCTGGATGGAAACTTTGAGGTGACAGCGTGTAGACTGAGGGTGGGAGGTGAGGAGTTAATAGGGACCCAACAGCAATTTTGTTCCCCTGGAGCCCCTTAATAGATCAATCAGACCATATCAGGAAGTTTAGTTCTGCACAACATGCATTCATACTCTGTAGCTTCTGTATTATATAATTATGCAGTATAGTGCATATTTCTCTCTTATATATAAAGTCTGGCAACCTAAACTTAGACTTTGGTCCCACAACAGCAACCTCAGCTTCATGTTTACCTCTAGGCTCTCAACAGGGGCCTGCATCAGCATCACATCGGGTTCCTTATCCCAACCTCAGCATCATATAATTACCTCATGCCTCTTAAGGACCTAGCAGTACAATTGATTCCCTGACCCTACATAAAAATCTAAACCATCAACCTAAACACTATAATTCCCACATTAACTCAGAAAAGTCACATTCCTGCATCTACACTCAGTTAACACCCAGCTGCAACTCAGAATTGGGACCTAACAACATACAGTGTTTATGTCTCACTTTACAGTTGATTAAGCGGAGGGCTGCATCAATGATCAGTCAACCAAGCTCGCTGTTACAGTCAGATCCATACATGCAAGTGCAGAGCACACACAGCAGGGTTACTACGTCAGAAGTTGCAGTATCGCTTCCATAAAGGATCCAGCTGGCTGTCTCTTTCATGACAAGACCTTCAAAGCATCCCTGTGAACTCAACTAATCCTCTGTCACCCGCAAACACCCATAAAAACGCGCATACACACATATACACACACACGTGTTTGAAATACTGTGATCTAAGAGAAGTCCATAAAGACTGAAGTGGGTAGGGGCTGCTATTCTCTAACAGGTGGGGGGTTGGGGGGTTTGAGTGCTTTGTCAGCACTATCCTGCTGTTCTTTAAATGACAAAAAAAGAGCTCTCTAGATGATGCTGTGTCATCAGGTCTGATTGTTGCCGTCCTCTCATCCTACCATTCGGTCTCCTGAGGCCACAGATTGTCTCGTGTAAGTGCAATCAAGTCTGCACCAAGGGGCCATCCCCTCATAATCACCCTGCCCAAAGCAAAAATTAAACAAAGAGGATATAACAGTTTATAGTTAATGATGGATCTTTCTGTAAATATTGTCACTGATCGTGTGGACCCAGGGACAAGCAGTGTTATCTCAGTCCCTAATAACTATATTACAGTGTTTAACACTGTCACCTCACAGCAAAAAGGTTCTTGGCTCGAACCCACCTGCCTGCTGGGGCCTTCCTGTGTGGGGTTTGTACGTTTTCCTCGTGTCTGACAGGCTTTCCTCCCAAAGGTAAATTGGTGACTCTAAATTGCCCGCAGGTGTGAATATAAGCGTGAATGGTTGTTTGTCGCGACACCGTGTGTCAGCCCTGTGATGAACTGGCGACCTGTCCAAGGTGTGCCCCGCTTCTCGTCAGTGTCAGCTTAGGTCAACTCCAGCTCCCTTGCAGCCTTCTAAAGGATAAACAGTTGTGGATAGGAAATTATGGAAGGTCTCTTGCACAACTTCAAGGTGCTGGATGATGACCCTGATGAAGGCCAAAAAAAGCATCAAAAGTCCAACCCCTTTTTGCACTGTGGTCCAATGACACTTGAGCAAGCTTGGTGCCCTGGCAGCATGGTCAATTATCACATTTCCTGTTTCCTGTATGCAAATTTTTCCCATCTGATTGGCTTGTACTCATCAGCTCTGTTGGTTTGGGTTGGGTGGGTTATGGATATGTTTAGGCATGAGGAGTATGACGGGGTAGGATTAAGGTAAGAATATCAGGGTAAGCCAGTCAGAGGCACAGCAGGACATGCCTTTGCCATCCCGGGGAAAAAAAAAATTGCTGACTGTACTTAGATATGCTAGGCTCTATATTGAAAAGAAAAACAAATTTTAAAGATGATTAAAAGATATTCCTGGGGTACCTGAAAGCAACACATACAGTCACATCTTAAGTAAGTTAATGTTAGCAAAATGCTACCTAATTAGCTAGCTTATGATTGATGTAGCTGAACTAGCTGGTTGGCTAGCATTTTGGTAACATTAGCTATCAGATGGAACTAGCCAGCTAACGACTGATTTAGACTAGTTAGTTAGCTAGCTTTTTGCTAATATTAGCCATCAGATGTTTTGTTATGATATTTTTATCAGACATTTTGCTAGCTGTAGCTAACCTAAGATGTGACTATATACTGTATATATATGTACATGTCGTTTTTACAGGTCCCCTAGCAAAGTCTTAGGTACAGGAAACAGGAAAGAAAGTTGGCTGAGGTTCCACCAGGTAACAAGCTTGATCAACTGTTACTAGAGTGCAGCGCGAAAATTAGCGTGACTTAAGAAGGGTCAGTTGCACAGCAGTCCATTCAACATTTGTTGAGACGTTTTCACCCTGAAACAAAAGTGTTAAATCAATGGTGTTGCTAAAGGAAAAGTCAATAGGATTCATCCTCTGGGGATCAGAAAAATTTTGCCAATCAATGCTGCACAAGGCACTTAAGTTTTAATGTTATTTTATGGTGGCATTAGATATAAAATCAGAGGAAGTCAGGAGGAGCTATCCTCTGGGGAACACGAATGTCCATCCAGTGGTTGTTGACATTTCACTCAAAAACAAAAATTTCAATCTTCTGGTGGTGCCAGAGCACACATCAGAGGTTCACCAAAGTCATTAGTTTTCATCACCTGGGGATCATGAATGAGGTGATCCATCCAATAGTTGGAAAGATATCTTATCTTGGACCAAAGTGGTTGAACAACTGTCATCCCGAGAGCTATCCTGCAAGTGTGGCTAAAAGTGCACGATTGTTATTTTAATCAGGTGATTCTAGTAAAGACTGAATACATTTAAATGTCCAGCGTGTAAGATTTAAGGGGATCTATTGGCAGAATATGGCAGAAATGGAATACAGTTGTATAATATTGGTAAGTATGTTTTCATTAATGTATAATCACCTGAAAAGAAGAATAGTTGTGTTTTTCACTACCTTAGAATGAGCCATTTATATCTACAGAGGATGCAGGTCCTCCATGGAGGCCGCCATATTGCACCGCCAGAATGGGCAAGCCAAATACTGGCTCTAGATATGGCCTTTTGTGTTAAGCATGGGTTTTGCGGCCACCATAGGTTCTCTTACGTGCTTGGAAGTGGAGGGTGAGATTAGGTGTTTGCAGTCTGCAATTTTTACAAATATATGGCAGCAAAATAAATAGTTTTCCAGTAATTGTCATTCCACCAGATCTGATTACTGACTTTATAGAAAAATATTCACAGAAATAATAAGCAAATATAAACCAAAATAATTAAAACTATTTTTATAGAGTTCCTTTTTGGTGCTTGGTCAGATTTTTTCTAAGTGATGGGGTACAATGGTGGCTATGACCCTGCAAACATTAGTTAATGGAAGGCTTAATGTCTTTTAATACATGTACATATATGGAAAACACCTGGAAATGATTACTACCTACAGTATCTGGAGCTGATAATAAAAGTGAGATCATGAGATGGGGTCATAATCTTAATTTTGTACATATGGCATTTTCTCAGGATGAAATGTAGTGTTGCATTAGCCTAGATAATATTGTCAGGTGGTCCACTTTTTTTGTCCACCTCATCTATTTAATTAAATATTTTGTTTATTCATGGTTTAAAACTATTATACTGATGATGTGAGACATTTTTGATACTGCAGATTCTACAGATTTGACAGGACAGACTCAGTCAGCAGGTCCTGTGCAGGTGAAGGGATCAGCTGTGAAATCAAATAGTGGTAAGGTCTGCCTCTCTCCTCTTTCTCCTCTCTCCGTGTGGAGGAGGCCTAATGGCCGCCCGTTACAACATGACAGCTTCAACTTAATCCTCATTAAGTACTGTAACAATGCAGGAAGTGGCTGCTGCAGTCACGATTAGACGGGCTCACTATTTGGCAGGAAATGGCTCCTTTCAGCTGCGTCCAAGACACCTAGAGCGTCCCAAAACTTTTCTCCTCTCACTAACCCTCCTCCTCTGCTGAACATAATGTCCCCCGGCAGCAGCGGACACGAGGACATAATGAGAGGAGAAAACAAGGTTATAATTTAATGAATTATGTTTGTTTTTAAAATATATTTATTTAAAGAGACTAAAAAATAGATGAGATGAGCTCTCGGAGGGGGTCTGGGCTGCATAAGCTCATGTTCATACTTGAAAAATACAGATGATTGGATCTAAAATTTCAAAATAAGAGGGTTTTTTTTTATAATGCGAACTAAGACAGCGGATAATTTCAGTAAATATTTTACCGTGAGTTTACTTTCATATTCAGTTATGGTATCGGTTCTAATATTATGTATATTTATATTTTAAGCGTCGTTTCAGTTATCTCAAAAGAGAGTGCGCATATTCAGCATTTTTTATAAATTAAGATGATTTTTTATCAGTTTTCAAGTAGCTTATGTTTCGGATCCTATTGGCCATTCTCCAGCAGACTAACGCAAAATTAAAGGAATTGACAATGGTGGAAAGTAGGGGAGACTGGGCACGGTTGCAACAATTTTTGCATTTCTGTCCCTTACTCAGAGACGATTTTGACCAGAACAACCATGTATTTATATTTTAAACTAACATCTGCCTGCTAATTACCCATATCATTTAAAGATAATTACATAAGACATATTGTTCACAATATTTATTTAATTGGGACAGTTGCAGAAATCATTAAATGTCACCATTTAGCTTATAAGCATACTAGCAGTAAGCATAGTCTGAAAGCATGCATTTACAACATTATGGTATTATTTATTTATGTAGTAATGTTTAGCAAATACATTTATTAGATTTTGTTTGTTTGTGTGTAGAACAAAGGCAGACCTTGAGTCAATGTGCAGATGTTACAGATGCTACTAAATCTCTCTATGTTTCAGTGTGAGACAAAATACTGTTGTGTGTTCTGTTTTGATATATCTGCTGAGCTTGGGGACGACTGCAACATGTTGCAACTGTCTCCCCCTTATCAGTCATGACAGAACATCATGTGTTAGCTTGGCACGTGCTAAACATTAGCCACTTAGAAGTCAACAAAACAATGACTCAAACTCAGTAAGTGCTGATTATGAATTTAAAAAAAAATTCATACCTCCAAAACATTTTTTTCAATATATGCAGCAGCAGATGATGAATGTTGTCTTCTGGAGGGGGAGCGGGTCTAACTGAGCACGTGCATGAGTGTCATCACTCTAGCATGTTTCTGATTGGGCGAAGACTTTTTGCAACCATCCCGTTGTAAGCGTCCCCAGTCTACCCTACATGTACTCAAGTACCATACTTAAGTATACAATTTTGAGGTATTTCTTCTTGCCTACTTCTACTTTACTATTACTTTACTCCACTACATATAACTTGATAAGTTTAGCTACAAGTTACTTTGCAGATTCAGATTACTAATGCAAAATATAATAAAAATAAATAAATTATGATGTGTTATTATAGATTAAGATAAAACTTCACTAGGAGAAATTCACAACCTACCCAGCAGTATATAAATTAGCTCCACCTTTACCAGCTCCAACATTAAAGTGATGAACACATTATTACATCAGTATTATAATATAATAATTACTTATTTTACTCAGAAATGGGCCATTCTGCATAATGAATCATTCACTTTTGGCAATTTAAGTAAAGTTTAATGCTAATACTTTTACTTGAGTAAGATTTTGAATACAGTAACAGAGTATTTCTATACTGTAGTACTGTTGCCTTTACTTAGAGAATAAAGTAAAGTAAAAGATCTGAGAACTTCTTCCACCGATTATGGAGTAAATTAATTAACACCTGTTTTTTAAGCAATGTAAAGGCACAGATTACTCAGATTAAGCAAATTAGCATAGGTAATTCTAGTCGCTTTAACTACTTCTCCTCCACAAAGGCCAATAATGTACAATTAAAGCAGGTTTTTTTTTTTTTTTTTTAATTTGTAAAGACTTCTTAAACCTGTTCTGAAGTGTGTGCACTTGCTGTTATAGATCACAGTCACCATGTTATAATCAGATTACATGGGGGGGGGTAGTTGTGTGTGAAACTGGTAGAGTCGCTGTCATTTGTGTCCTTGTGTCTCCCTGTGTGGCAGGACTCTGCAGGCTGGCTGCTCACTGAAGTATAAAACCCTGCAGGATCATCACAGTTCCTCCCCTGCTGTACTTCATCTACCTTAGTGTGTGTCCACCTCGCTGGAGAAGGCAAGCAGATTTTTAAAATAACTGCTGCAGAATATGGTGTCACAGGCAGGCAAATATGTCACCCTTAATTGTCTGTAACATTTGACTTTGGCCGGATGGATTTCTGTATCGTGTTCAAACAGCAAACTTCTTGTTTTCCATTCAGGATATTGAGGTTTGAACTATTGTAACAAACACCACATCCTCCCCTTTTTCACCCAACATGTCCTACTCTCTGATTTGTTCCTCTGTTTCTCTTTCACTCAGATGACAGTCATTTTGACCTCCATGTTTTTTTAAAGCAAGCAACAATCTCTGAGATTTGGATGCCGGTGGTTATGAACTGAAACATAAGGCCTTTGATGACCTTTGATGATCCTCATCTCCCTCCCGGCCTTAATGTAAAATGGGGAGAGTGGGGTTATAAAACACAGCGACATCTTAAATATTCATGAACGCTCTCCTATTTAAAAAAAAAAGTTTAAAGAAGGGATTTAAAAGACACAAATGATGTGTCCTGTCTGATCTCAATAGTCAGAGTGTTGCACAGTCTCGGGGCTCAAATAGCAGTGGCCCAGTCACTTTTGGTCACAAGCTGGGAACTGGGATTAACTAAGCACAACAATCTTTTGTGAAGCATAAATAGTACAGACATTGTTGTGGAGAGTGCGTATTATCCTAACAACATCCAGGGGTTGCATTTTGACTAACTCATGAATGTTAACCAGCAGGAGGCCGTTAACATTTTCTAGTTATCTTTTCAATCTGTTATCATTACTTTAACCCCTTAGAGGCCATAATTAAAATGTAAGCCTTTGTGGTTGAAAATTGCACTCTGACATGTTTTGATTTCAAGATAAAAGTCCAAAGTTTGGCCTTAAAGCAGTGGTTCCCAACCGTTCTTCCTTAAGGGACCCCCAACTGACGACCCCTGTGACATATTTCATGATTATTTATATTCAGTGCATAACAATAACAGTACAGAACAGTTAATAAACCGTACAATTAACCCAAATAGTGAACACAATAAGTACAGGGAGTTGGATTAATTTTGAGCAGATTATTTCCTGTGAATGTTGCATTAGAGATGGGTTTTCCTGGTATTTTTAGAAACAGTTCCTTTAGCCTGTGAGATTTTTTTTTTTTTTTAAGTTTAAATTTTAAATAAGGATCTAAATTTGAACAATAATTTCATTTAGTTTTCCTCTCAGACATACATAAAATGCTGAGATATTTACCATATGTAAATTGTCTTACATCATTTAAAATCAAGAAGGCCTTATGACCCCATCTGAAGCTTTGGGGCCCCCTAGTGGGCACCGGGACCCTCAGGTTGGGAACCAGTGCTGTACGTTTACAAGTTTTAACTCTTTAACTATATATCATATATACGTTACATATTTTGATGACCCTTTTTAAATGAATGCTATCAAGATGCATCTTTTTTAGATGTATTTTAACTATTTCAAGCATCCATTATTATTATTATATATTATAGTGTTATTAAATTTATCTTGTACTTCTTGATGCTTCGTGTGGCTGTATTTCATCAAACTTTAAAGGCTTATGTAATGAGAGTAATCAAGTCATTCTACTTTTTTTTTTTATTTATAAAAAAAAGTGACAGATGTGTTGAACTTGGCACAGTTAAAATGACAAAACAAAAAACATTCTGTTTGACAGCATATTGCAAAATACCAATACAATTTTTATTGCAGAAATTACTTTGCAAATGACCAAACTCAGTAGTTTATGCTGAAATAATGAACACGATGAGTACAGAAATCTGTATAACAAATGTCTTTACTGAATAAAACACAAATAAAACTAGATAAAGTGTAAATAAATGCAAAGTCCTACCAGTTATTTGATAATATATCAAATGGTAATCATCAATAATGGTGAGCAACAAATGCATCTGGTATGATGAAGAACAACATTGAATAAATAAGTGGTTTAAATACAGATTTATGCTGCCATCATCTGGAGGAAGTGAGTAAAACAGCAAATGAGAAAAAAACCTGAAGTGAGAAAAAACACAAGTTCCAAAACGCTTACATGGAAAAAAAAAAAAATGAGAGCTTCATCGTAAAACAGCATTTGTGCAAACAGGTAACAGTCAGTCTTATTATTGTATTATTACTGGTTTCTTGTCTCCAAGCAACATGTGCACAGCATATAAACATCCACCACAGTGAGAGTGAAACAGTAAAAATCTAAAGGGAAGTACAGTCAGGCAGCAAGTCGACTGAATTGCGCAGTGTCCAAAAATTTACTTTTTTGATGCATTGCAGTCTCAAAACATGTTTAAAGTACACTGTCCATACCTTCAACACATTAATAAATAGTACTGGGTATCAAGCAAGCAGCTGGTTCAGGCGCTAGTAAAGCTAAAATAATTTTTAAGTGTCGTCTATCTCATCAATGTTCACGTGTTCCCCTTCAGCGAAATAACTACGTATGCAGCTGTCCAACCAAACAACCAAGTACACATCAAACATACCACTACACTACATTAAGATCATTACAGATATATGTATAGTATACTGTATATCCAAATGTTTCCTTACTAATACTGTGTATCAGAGCTCACCAACCAGTGCTTTGAAAATAACAGATAATGAGTTCATGCACAACAAACAGACACAGCAACAAGAGTCGCATCTGACTTTCTGTTTGGCCAGCGGATGATTTAAACTAGGGCTGAAAAATCAATCAAAATTAACTGGAATTACATCACAGCCAACTGCAATTTACAGGTGCAATATTTGTTACAGGCGAAATGTGTCAAAATATCACTGTAAATAAAATATTGTCATTCTGCAGAGATGTCCTGGTCTACACATCAAATTCTACAGACTTAAGAAGACATCTGTTTGGTTCTGATCCCTGCAAAAATCACACCGTAATCAATTAAATATGTTTTTCAATGACAATAAGACAATATGATGTAAAAGTTTTCATTCCCTCTAATATTGCAATTGCAATATTAGTCAAAGTAATAGCAATTTTGTTAAGCCCTAGTTTAAATCTAACACTAATTTAATCTTAAAAGCTAAGAATTCTCTGACCATTTCTACCTTACTTTATCCAAAATAAAAATACCTTCATGTTGGTTTTGCAAGAAAGAGATCAGCTAAATGAATGGACAAAGGTTCCCTGTGGAGTTTTTGACCTCTAGTAGCATTATGGACATGTTTGTCTATGAGTGGTCCTCTATCCATCCATCCATCCATCCATTTTCTTCCTCTTATCTGGCGTGGAGTCATTGTAGCAGGATTCCAGATCCTCCTGGGGGATCCCGACATGTTCCCAGGCCAGATGAAATATGTAATCCCTCCAGTGAGTTCTGGATCCACCCCAGGGTCTCCTCCCAGTGGGACATGCCCAGAAAACCTCCAAAGGGAGGCACCAGGAGGCGTCTTAATCAAGATGCCTGAACCACCTCAGCTGGCTCTACTCCGAGTTCCCTCTAAGTGTCTGAGCTCCTCACTCTGTCTCTACAGCTGAACCCTGGAACCCTATGAAGGAAACGTGATCTCATTCTTTTGGTCACTACCCAAAGGTGAGGGGTCAGAGCGTAGAACAACTGATAAATCAAAAGCTTTGCCTTCCTGCTCAGTTCTCTCTTCGCCACGCTGGTCCGGTACAATGCCCCCATTGCTGCTTACGCCTGTTCATCTCACGCTCCATTTTGCTGGTACTCAGATTTGTATATCTCATGTGCACACACAAAGATGCACATGCACACTCATCCTACCAACGTCACACTATTATACTGATGAGAAGCTGGTGTTAACAGGTCAGGATGAACTGCAGTGCAGCGGCAAAGGCAGGGAAGAGGAAGACTTCAGGCTATTAAACATGGATGTAAATGATCCTGGATATAAAATACTTTAAAAATCACCTTTGCATGTGTTTTATGAGGAACTCAACACATCATGTTTTGAGAATATAACTTTTGTTTGTTTACAAAAAAAACTCCACAGGGTCCCTTTATCGGGAAAAGTTTGACATTTTGGCAAATATGCTTATTTGCTCTCTCGCTGTGAATTAGTTGAGAAAGTAGATGCCAGGGGAAACAGGGAAAGAGCTGGCCTGGCTCTGTGCGAAGGAAACAAAATCCACGCTCCAGCACCTCTAAAGCTCACTAAGACTCACACTAGACGTTTCCCTCCATTTCCAGTCTTTGTGTTGGGCTAAGCTAACACATAGTACCATCAAAAGTTTGGACACATCCTCTTATTCAATGTTTTTTCTCAGTAACACTGGAGACATCAAAACTGTGAAACATGGAATTATGTAGCAAGCAAAAATGTTTCAGCAATGCAAAGTATGATTTTCTTTTAAAGAGTCTAAAATATAAAAGACTCCCGCAGTTCTACGCTTGCAATCAAAGATTTAATGAGAACACTGTTATTAAATCTTTGATTGCAAGTGCAGAAGACAGTGTGCAAGAGTCTTTTTGCATATTGTTGACACACGGACTTCTCCGACGTAACTGTCAACTTCCAAGTGTGCAAAAGCTTTTTGCTCTTTGAGTCTACAAAGTAGCCAAATTTTGCTTTGATGACAGCTTTGCACACTGTCAGTATAATCCGAACCCTTCTTAAAAAAACTGAAGATGAACTGAAGAAGCCTCTTGGACGAGAGGCGAAACGTCTTCAACAACTCTACGAGTCACATCCTCTCATGTGACTCTCAGCAAGAAAGCAAAAAAACGTATTTCTCAAAATGCTGAACTTTTGCTTTGCTTTGTTACTGAGCGGTTAGAACAAACTATTAAAACCACTGTGTGGCACTGTAATAAAAGATGAAAATTTATGCTTTCCAGAAAACTTCAATTAGTTAAAATCCAGTCATTGTGCCCCAGTGCCCCAAATAAATGAAGGAATGCACCGATTGGACGCCTGCCAAATGACACAGTGCACTTTCGGATTTCATTACCATGCCTCCTCTTCCTCTTACCCTTTCATCAGCTGCTTCGCCTTTTTTCTGTTCATGCTTTCACATCATTTTCCCTGCAACTGCCCTCCTCCGTCTCCCTATCCCTGTTGTTCTCAGAGCAGGCTGGCCAGGCTGGTGGTCGGCCCGTTCTGAGGCTGAAACTGTACCGGTGGCAGGCCGTCCGTCCACTGCAATACAACACATTACACAATAATTTATTTTAAAATCTAGACAGGGTGGACTGAGTCACGTTCACAGGTTGACTGATTGGTGCTTACACTGATGAGGTTGTGTTCAGGGAGGCTGCAGGCTGCGATGTGGTCCTGCAGGAGCTGCTGGGAAAAGTTCTGGTGCATCTGAGCTGCCTCGTGGGCGTCCATGGTGTTTCCACAAGCCTTGTTCAGATCTGCTGGGAAAAACGATCGTTGTTAATAAATACTGATGACCACAGCTGCAGTTTTGGGTCGTAACATCAGGTCCAACTTTGAATATAGTCATATATTGCAGCGTGACTGTTTCTTCAGTCACTTTGTTGTTTTCCCTAACACTTGTCCACTTCATATTCAGTTGTGGTTTGACACTCAGTGGATGGGAATTTGGTATCTCTGCCCCCTCTGCAGGGGCTCTTCTCCCTGTATGACTGCTGAAGAAAGACTACAACACAGAATAATAATACGGGCCAAGAAAACCACACTCCAATAATTCCTGCTGGCCATGACATGTGTATGAATACTTGTAATCCCTGAATGATGATGCCCTGTGATTTTGATGACTCTACAACCTTTTGTCTCACCTCACTGTCCAAATAACCAAGGAGTTCTTCTGTATGGAACCCAAAAGTGTTAAACATTAAACTTGACGGGCACTCCGCGAGCACAGACTTCTGGCCAAAAGTCCACTCTTCTATGAAATGCAAATCTGCAAGTGCAAGCTGTCAGTATTGTTGCTGCTTCTCATGAAGCATAAAGCTGGAACATTTTTCCTTAATATCTCTGATGGAGTTTATTACAGACAACTCACATTTAGATGTGACTAACAGTACGATTAGTTGCATGATATATGTGTATTTATGTTTACACAGCCACAAGCGTTGTTACAATTGTGGCGATATAACAGTTGTGTTGTGCTGTTCCCCCGGTACTTCATAACGACTGCTTTCTGTATGAAGTTTGAACAACTGCATGTGTCAGCTGCCCCAGAGGATTACTGGTACATGTGACAGAAATTCTTTGTATCGCTTCGATTGCCTGTTCTGTCACTACTGTACTTTACTACCATCTGCTGGATTTTAAGATGTATGGCATTTATTCTGCCAAGGCCACACGCCCTATCTTACGATGTTAACAAAAGTTAAAAATAATAAGTGTGTCTGCCCTGTGATTCAAATCCACTAGAAACTTTAATGGGTTCTTGTTTGGCCCATGTTACACTCTTCCACCAAGTTTCATGAAAGTCAGCAAACATAAAATAATTGTATGAATGATCCCAGGAATAAATTGTGTTTAATATATAAATGAACCAGTGGTTTATAAATAATTAATTTTCGTATCAATACAATTTTATTAGATATTACTTTTTTTCTTTATAGACATTTTTATTTATGTCATTTTTTACGGAAGTGGCATGAAATAAAAATCCTGCTGGGAAAAAGGCCAAAAGACTTTTGAAGAGGGGCCCTTTTAAATAAATAAAAAAATTTAATTCAGTTCGATTTTTAACCACTGGTACACAAGAAAAATCAAAAACCAATGTGATTACATTTAAATTTATTAAGCATGTTTATGCTATTTTTAGGTTGAATCCATTCCCTTTTGGGGACTCTATAAGCTTTCCTCTTGCACCCCCATCAAGTCAAAATATAAACCTTTCCTCTAGTATGTCTTTTGACATATTTTGGAAAAATATCTCTTGTGACCTAGAATGAACATAAAACCTAACGTTGCCCTCACTGTGAGTGAAGGCTGAGTGACAGCGTGCTGTACCTTTGAGGAGGGCAGAGGACCACAGCTGCACAGACATGTCTGGGATCTTGCTGGCCAGCTGCATGGCAGGAACCACCATGTTGTTACTTTCCTGAAGAAAATGTGAGAGCAGACAAGCAGTTTAGATCACATCTGCAGTCCTGAGAATCAGATAAAACTGTATGTGGTCTAATGGAGAGGATATGTGGTGACTCACCCTGTGGTTGCCCAGGACAAAGAAGATGTGGCCCAGTAGGACTAACGAGCAGGCCGTCAGCCTGTTTAGATCCTCAGCGTTGGACATCTTCAGGGTCTCCCTTAGAAATCTTCTGTTGACGCAAGTTTACATGATGAGATTTCTTGCTCCAAATATATGGACAGAATATCAAGACTGAATGTACCTTTTACAGCATGCATATTAACATTAAAAGCAAAAGTTTTCTTACTTGGCTTCGTTGTAACGTCCCTGGAAGAAAGACAGGAGCCCTCTGATGTAAAACGCTGCGGCTCTTAGACAATGAGAGCTGAGGAAATCAAAGTTATATTATTTTAAATTCATGTAACAAACTTAAACAATGTGATGTGACATCTGTAGTTACCTGACAGGAAAGTTGTGATCAGGATTGATCCTCTCTAGAAGGCTGTACAGCTGTGGATTAAAAAAAAAAAATAGAACAAAACTGAAGAAAAATTGTCTATGTTTAAATGCTGGAGGAAGGAAGGAGGAGCTCTCTGACCTCTTGGTGTCTGTTGCCTTCCCGGATGTAGACGCTGGCCAGGTTGGTCACAATGAACGTCCACAGCTCCTGGTGTGTTGTCAACTAACAGAAGAGGGGGAAAAAAAAAAAGAAGAGAGAGACCGTGACAACATTAAGTCATGCAAGTGTCACGTTGCCAGAGCTTTTGTACCCCAAACTGTTCTTGTTTGAAATGTTATATTAATATATCACTGTCTCACTCAGCGTCTTCAAAAGCGTTAACTTTTAAGGAACCAGTGCAAACAAACGTATACATACTCTGGATATTCTACTGGGTTAAGATCTGAGGGGTGTAGTACGAAGTTTCAGTTTAAATCTGCTGTAAAAAGCGCCGACCTTTCATTAATTCTTTTTCCAGAAGATATTCTCTATAAGCGATCTAGATTCTCACCAGAAGGAAGATGTTACATAAGCAAACATGTTGAGCTGCACATTAGTGATCTCACCAAATGAAGCTGTGCGCAAACTGTATGCATCGCGTTGCCACGGGAACACGTATTCAGTTGGTCGAGATAATTTTACACAGCATATCATCCATAAACTAAAAGGATTATGCAGGCACAGCAACTACAGGTAACTTTGAATGAGGTTTTATTTGCTGCCCAGTCTGTTTTACACCACTGGTATTGTGGCTAATTGAACACTGATTAGAATATTGATTAGTCTATTTATCACAGATAATATTCATTCAGAAAAAATAATTTTGCTTTGATTTGAAGGATTTCTATCCTTCATTAAAAGACACTGTCAAACTGAATGCAATTCTTCTCCCCAGACTCGGGAAGGCTGTTTATAAATGTTGGTTGTCTTTCAATGTAAAGCTAAGACTGTTATCCTGCAAACAAAAGCCCCACTGCTTTGAAAATACACACTCTGGAGTTTGACTTTAGTGGCTGCCTCTCTTACTACCTGCCAGATTCCATTAACAATTCACTCAATTTAACCGTTATAACATCTACTCCTTCAAAAGATTATTAATGATTTCTTACGACTCTGTAATAACTAACTTTTTGCTGTAATAACTTGTTCATATTCTTCACAGTTCTCCCTTGGAACAACCTGTTCCTCTTGACTGAAGTAGACAGCACGTGATTGGTCCATTTTGTGTGGAAAAAGAGTCAAATGACATGTCAAACGCCCCTTTTTATCCGAACGCACACAGAGCCTGAAGAAGAAAACCTGAATTAACAAAGAAAGTTGATAACCTTTCTTTAACTTTAACGGTTTTAGGATTTATCGAGCCAGCTTATGAAAAAAAGCCTGGCTTTGTCGATCTTGCTTTATAGCACAACCCTCTACATTAACCCAGAGGAAGTACACATCCACAGGGACCTTGTGATTTAATGGCGGCAATATGAAACTCACCTGTAGAGCAGCGGTGAACTGAGCCTCAGCGTTATCCATGCAGTTCACAGAGATACAGTAGAGACCCTGACATGGAAAAAGAGGAAACA